>OY540838.1:22041259-23363759 GCA_961205895.1 Mythimna pallens | reverse complement strand
AAAGTCTTAAGATTTTTAGAAAATATAACTATACTGATCTTGCGGCATCCCATATTGTAACGATTTCAAAATCATCTGCTAGTGATACCGATATCAATACTCCAAACTGCATGAGATTTGGATTCCGATCTTATCTTACAATATCTCTCGATACAATGCGTGCCCAACGAGTTTCATAATCTTTAGATAAAAAACACATTGTCTGCTCCATAAAGAGCCCTATGTCCAGCCATGGACTGATAGGAAGATGTTGCGGAAATATTCGTAGAGCATCTTAAGGGCCCAGTTTCTGCGATATCGGTGCGTGTACGTAGCTCTTATCTCGAGGTTCCCCGACTATCTCGTAAAGGGTTACGAGAACTTGCGAAATACATAAAGATATTGGTAGGGTTACTCCTGTGTGTTAAAATGAAATCGGAAGTAATTCTATAAATTGTTTAGTCCTTATACTATCATATTTGTCTGAAGTTAACAATGCAGCTGTTTCTCTTTGAGTTTTGTAGTTGTCCATTATGGTGTGTAACTAATTCTTTTAAGCTGCCTTCGGCTTGTGTCCTTTTTTAATATTGATTATAGTCTGCACCCAGTTTGTTTTCTTCATTTTTTTCGTGTTTTGTGTATTTTTTAGATCTATCGTTCCCTTAATATTGACTTTCTTTAACTCTGGTTTTTACTCCAACTAACCACAACTTTAGTTTCCATCAGACAGCTGTCTCATTAATATGTCATATTTTGAATCACTGAATATTTGCAAAAATGTCCATGACAGCCCTGGGTATAATAAGTTAGTCTACATAGATGTAGATATGGGTACAATATTTAGTTGTATAGTCGCGCATGTATTTACAAAGCTATCGTTCATGTTTATGAAGGCAGTGTTTTAGTAAGCCGCCAAGGACAGGCTAATGTCCTCTATCTAAGCGAGTTGTATTGATGATGTTATTGACTTACTGTTGATCGTATATGTTAATTCTTAAATTAATCTCGATTTTGATCTTAGTATGTAACGCAATATGTATAGATAGATATCTATTACCGAAATTACTTCCGTTGAGATGACAGTAAATGAGATGTGTGAAATAAGAAGATATGCTGTGGCTACCCCAATTAATTTGGGACAAGAGCAGGAGGACGATGATGAAGTGGCAAATTTTTAACCATTGTATTGTTAAAGCATTCACAATAAACCCTCCCTAACTTGAAGAAAAGGGGATAACACATTCTTGTCTTTTACTTAATTTTCTTCGCCGTTCCCTCACTGCCGAGTATTGCGTTTACATGCGATTTTCTGCAGTGTGTTAGTTAGTATAAGCTACCATCGACAACCTTCTTAATGTTTTTGTTCATCTTACCGGTGTTTTACCTTGGCTTTCCCTTCGTCAACTTGCAGCATTAAAAAATATGAAATGACAAACGGTTGACATGTAATAAACATAAGACCGAGGACCGTTGTACTACGTATCCTGTGACGTCAAATGACAAGAGCATGACAAGAGCATGACGCGAATAGCGAACACGTCTAGCGAGTCATGTTAAATAAACATTGAACATATTGTGACAAAATGTGGTGACAAAATGACAAATGTTTATTTTATTTTTGACATTCACTGGAATCCAGACATATGCATAAAAATATATTTAGTGTGGAGTCATGGATGCCCTCTCTATTAGAGCTTGACTACAGCTGGTTGCTATTGCTTTTGTTTTCATTGAACTTCTTGTGTCAGATACTAAATACGGTTAAGGTCAGGCTGCTGTGACCTTTAATAGTTACAGTTAAAATAATACCTACACCTGTGTCCTAATAAGTTTTCTAAAGATTTATGGAGTTTCATTTAATTATCTTTGGTCTACAATTCAATTACGAAAGAACGGCACTTGAAGTTAGCGTTGACGATTTGGATCTTGAAGTCTTTACTTTCAAGGCCATGAAACAGTCTAAAACGTTGCAAAATCCGAGTTTAATTTCACATAACTAATAATTTTATCTACAGCCTCACTGTGATATGGTTATCAGTTCTGTAGGTGAACAGTTGACCACATACTGGCAGACACGCGTGAGTCACTGAGTGATCGTGAAGTAATATCTCAGGACAGTGAACTCGCTGACATAGCGGATTATGCTAGCGAATTGTGATTAATTAACGTAGGTATATGATTATAAATATATAGGTCATTTTGTCTAGCGAATATAGTACAGGCATTCTTCATCCCTAGAAAACCATTTTTTTTGTTTCTGCGTTATTAAGTAGTACCTAAGGACTGTTTTTCTTTACGCGACATGGTGAAGGGTGTACTTTAATGAGATAAACCTGCGTTTAGTCAATATTTCACCTGTTAGTAAATAACAATGTTCTTCTTCATGCATTTAGTCATTTAGACTGTTCTCACTTAAATCTATTAACATTGTATTATGGAAATATTATAAAAACAATCGTTTTTTTCAAAAGAGATAACCATTTAGTTTATTGCCGATTCTTCTCCATAGGAAACGACCAAACCGAACCGTGCACTAGCTTCTGACGTTTTATAAATGCCCATGTAGGTCTATGTGAAATAAAATATTTTGAAAATGGTTTCTTTTTTTTAATTTTTGAATTGAAAAACAGTGTTCGGCATTGAATTCGATTTATAAACGGTACCGCTCTATATGTTAAAATGGTTTTGGAGTCACGATCACAGAAGCATGTTTCCGAATCATTTTTTGCGTAACATCGGAATGTCCATTGTCCACCATGGAGCGGTGGATTGTGGTGGTAATTTATGGTCTAGTGGACAGTTGATGGAAAGGGCTTGAATAACTTCTGCAATTACAACGCACATGAAACGACAATCAACATTTTATTAGGTAGGATAATGTTTACTCATCATCAGATCGGCCTTCTCTTTCGCTAGGATTATATACGGTCGTGAGCCAATATTACTGTTATTATCACGATTGGTAAAGGCTGTTTATGATTGCAATATCCATAAAATGGTATGATCTCTGCAGTTGCCCTTCAAGAAAACCAGCGATTAGACATGGAATGTCTATTTTTTCCAAGAATATGATTATAACCTACGAATTTACATATTTCTTTATTTTTGGGTTGGCAAGTGTATTTTTATCCTCTAATTGACCCATCCGATCTGTAGAATTTTTATGAGCTTTGCAAATCGTAAAAATATGCACTTAGTGTTCACCTGCATTGAACAGAGTCCAATTAAATATGGAATTTGAACTGAGTTTCATAAACATTGTTGGCATTCCCACCGCCTCGTCGCTGTGCGTCAGTGTTGTCATGAACTCGCCCAAACTATTAGACTGACTTTATTGGTTTCTAATTAGTGAAATTTGCTTAGTGCAATTTCCAACGAATGATTTAAGTTTGTCTTAATTTGGCCGTCAAGATTGGAACAAAGTCCTTGGTCTTGGTAAATATCTAAACATTTAATATGGTGTTCTTAGGTCTGGTCACGTATCATATTCGACTCTTTTGTAACTATCCAAATTTAAAACGTTCATAAATGACGATATCGGCTAAAATCGATTTTAGACTAACGTGTGTAAATAAAAGGCCAGCCAAAGATCACCAATGCAGTAACTATATAACATTTGTAAAGGAAATTAGAGTGACGACTTAAACGTCACGATTCTACCAGTACCTAATGTTAAAGTAATTGTTACTTTGAGTGCTAGTGAAAAATGTTTCGACAAATATGCGGGAAGTTGCGTTGTACTTACATATTATCTCACATGTAATAATTAAGTCACATCTATTTTTGGAGCAAGGTAGGCAACACTCGATATCTGGATAACACACGAGTTATTGTAGGAATGGCTTCTTGAAGTAACGAGTTATTAAGGCTCCCGTAGACAGCCTCAACACGACAACAATGTAAAGGGGGGTTTACGCTACCTCTAGCGTACCGTAGCGTAGGGTAGATCGGCTCCTCAGCCGAGCATGAGCCGAACTTGAAGTGTGGACCAACAACCACTTTACAAGCCTCAAACGAGCGCGCTTCGAGCGTTTGGTCCGTGTTCGACTGACAGATTTTCGCATCACGTTCGAGGACAGTGATCGTTGGAGGCTCCTTGTACATTCACAATTGACCCCGCGAGTGGAGCGGCTCGCCTTGTGCTCAGCTCGTGCTTGGCTCCTCCAGCAAAGACCCAGTTTAACGTAACGTTGTGTCGCGCCTATCTGTGATAGTCTTGTTACCAAAACCTATATCTTTGTGACGTCAGACCATCTCAGTCAGAACAGAGTTCATTAGACCTCCATCCATAAAATACGAAGTAATCAAAAGCGAACCCCCTTGACAAGGTAACTACACGTTATAAAATGTTGTCTGAAAAAAATATTTAGTGATTAATATGCGGAAAACTGGTTCCATTTTTTATAATAAATTGGACATCACTTATGATTTTATACGCACGTTAAAAAAGGTAACTTACGCTGTTGTGCGTGTACCTTTGACGTACCGCAATATCTTGTTTTTGTTGGCTCCGGTTATTTATAAGATGTTGAAGATATTCGCTCCGATAATCTTGCTTAAAAATAATAATAGCATAATCAACCTTTTAATGTTCCCTTGCTGGGAATCAGGCCTCCTCTCTCTATGAGGGAATGGGCCGTAATCCACTACGAGGGCCTAGTGCGGATTGGTGAATGTCACATGTCTTCGAATTTTTGGTTCTAGACATGCCGGTTTCATCCCGATATTTTCCTTCACCATTTTGAGAGCAGTGGTGATGAAATAAATTACACAAAGTAATGCGTCTGGCTGGGTCTGAACGCGCGACATCACGTTTCGTTTCGTTTCGTTCCGCGGGCGCGTAAGATGGTGGGTGTGACTCGTAAGTCGGGGCCGTTACCACTTGGCCACCACTGCTCTAAAAAATAATATTCGCCATCAATCTAATTACCGAAGTAAGAGGATTTTATAGTAACAGACGAAATGTCTCTTACTTATAATTGCGTACTACACAATATAATTAATATAATTTAATTAAGCTGAATGTTTTTATACAGATCTAACTGCGTCACTTTATTTATCCACTCATCCGTAAAAATCAATGAAAACTCATGACATATGTAACCGCATTTAAAGCTAACCGATAATGAATCCTTAGTGCAATGCCAATAACTCGAGGGCTTGTGGACGACGAGCAATGGGTAGCTCATCGTCCGGTCGTCCGGTAACCGTCCGGACCGAGCTCGAGTCGTCGACGGTGCAGTGTTCCACGCGCGCCTCAAAGAGATGTCAGCAAAACCGTAGGGGAACAGCAGGGTCGATGCCCGCTGGGGCCATGGGTTAACTCTGAAAGGGAAACCCGTGGTCTTGGAACGCAAAGGGCAATGAAAGAACATAGGTGTGGTTTTAGTCAGTAAAAGTCTTATTCGCCCTCGCGCTTCACCCTAGAGCGCGAGAAGTCATTAGATGATCCATCTTAAAAAAAATGCCAATAACTCAGTTTCGTTGTCAATTACTTCATATACCTACTACCTACTATTTTAGGTCAATGGTGCAAGAATGTGCAAACAATACTATAAATGTATTAATGAGTAGTCACTTGTCAGTATCTAGGTATTTTAGTAAACGGTGCTTTTTTCAACATCGTTCTATGTATAATTGTAAGGCTCATCCCATTTTAACCGGCTTCAAAGAAGAAGGTTCTTAAATCGGTATTTTTAACGTTTGTTACCTCGGTATTCAGTTCTGTCATTTATGATCTGATTTAGAGAAAATATTTTTTTTAATTATTATTTAAAATTGTGATCAATCTTGTAGTATATTCCTGATTGATCACAATTTAATTGGCCCCACTTTAATCAAAATCTAGCTTTGATAATGGAATTCATGAGGAATTGAAGGAACTCATAAATATAGTAAGATAAGATAAGATAAGATATATTTGTTTGCTCAAAAATGTGTACTACAATATTATAACAAAAATTATGCAGGATGACATAAAGAATTAATAATTGGTTCGGACATGTTTGCCACATACTATGGCATGCAAATGTTTTGAATAAGTACTAATTAAAATTTTTACTAGGTACAATAATTTGAAAATTAAATCAATGTCAAAATTAAGAAAGTAAAAACATTTAGTTTAGGAAATTAACATTGAGTAATAAATGTTAAATAAGAAATGAAATGAAATGAAATGAAACGAAACAAAAAGAAAAGAAATGAAATTAAATAATTTATTTGCTATGAATGCAGGAACAAAAATATGGTGTTAAGTAGGAGAAGGATGCAGGATGAATGCAGGTACACGTTATATACAGCGATTTTGGTATTTTCATCAAGTAGTCAAGCATGCAACAATGTATCCCAGCCGTGTTTTGGCTTAAAGGAATTGTGATGAGATGCATTTTGCCTATAAATAGTTTTTATTGGTTAATTTTATAGTCTTTTATTTACCTACCTCACTATAAAACTTGCACACTATTTAGGTTTATTTGTGGGGGTAAAATACAACTAAAAAGAGAAAAATTAAAAAATATTTACAAAAAAGTTCTCCGTTCTATCTGCACTGATATTAAAGGTAAAGTTTGTTTTTTTTTGTTTGTAGGAGATAATCTCTGAAAGTACTGGTCCGATTGTGAAACTTTGTTCACTGATAGAAAGCTGCTTTATTTCTGTGTGAGCGAAGCCGCGGGCAAAAGCTAGTTTCAAATATGGCCAACCCTTCTGACTTCTAGGCATGTTCTGCCAAATATCAGCTTGATGCCCTGGAGTTGATTGAGATTGAGAAGCGAGCTAAGAGGATCATCGGTAATGATGCACTTGTCGAGTCAAAACTCCAAAGCCTTGAGCATCGACGCCGAGTTGCTGGCCTGTCGGTTTTCTATCGATACATTTCGGGGAGTGTGCGTTGGAATTGCAGAATTTAATTCCACCAAGTCCGTTCCATTATCGGACCACTAGACGTACGGCGTTGCTCCATCGGTACATGGTGGACATCCCACCCATACGTACGTACGTTTTCGGAACACATTCGTTATGCGTACAGCTAAGAAGTGGAATTCCCTGCCGGAGTCTATATTTTCTGATAGCTACAACCTAGGGGTCTTTAAGACAAGAGTGAATAGGTAACTTCTTCTCACTTTTTTTTTTAAATATGATTATTTTTATTGTGCTTTTGGGTACAATATCGACTGGTCTACACTGTTCTTACATAATGTCTATTAATACTGTAATATGAAAATATTGTAAACAATAATTTTTTTAAAAGAGTAACCATGGTGTTTCTTGCCGGTTCTTCTCCATAGGAAACGACCAATTTGGAACCGTGCACTAGCTTCTGACGTTTTATAAGTGCCTATGTAGGCCTATGTGAAATAAAAATTTTTGACTTTGACTTTAGGCAAGCGTCCTCCATCGTCGGCCACATCGTCGCTTGTCATCAGGTGAGATAGTGGTCAAACGCGAGCCTATCAATAATACAAATAAAAATAAATATTCTTTAATTTATAAATCACATATTATTATCTACTCTGAAATGTATTATAGCAGACAGAGGAGTGTGACGGGGAACACAAACGTTATGTGTATAGGTACGAAACTAAAGAATAAAAATAAACTAAAAAAACTAAAACTAAAGATAAGAAACTAGATTCTACCAGCGGCTTCTTTCGCGTGAAAGTAGGAAATATATACCTGACTGATGACTTGGTGAAGGTTGCGGGAATCCGACGGATGCGAGACGCACAGGATCGTTAATTGTGGCAACATTTGAGGGAGGCCTATGTCCAGCAGAGGACGTCTATTGGCTGAAATGATGAAAAAATATATAGCCTATGCCACTCTGTGATCAAGTAGCATTGTAATGGTGAAAGAATTTTTAAAATCGGTCCATTACAAACAAAAATACAAATTATTTGCGAATTTGACATAGTTAGTAACCTCATTACTAGAGCACACTGCACCAGCTGATCGGTCATCGTTCAGTGAACACACTAGCACACCGCACCAGCTGATCGGTCATCGTTCAGTGAACACACTAGCACACCGCACCAGCTGATCGGTCATCGTTTAGTGAAGACACTAGCACACCGGACCAGCTGATCGGTCATCGTTCAGTGAACACACTAGCACATCGCACCAGCCTATCGGTCATCGTTCAGTGAACACACTATTAAAAAGTTAGCTCTTTTTATAGCCATGTCCAGTAAAGAGGTTCCAAGATAATATCAGTATAAGATCCCACTGAAAAACTTTTTACAAAAAAATATAATCGACTTCACTAAAAAAGAATCAGGCAAGTGCGAGTCGGACTCGCGCACTGAGGGTTCCGTACAAATTTACCTATGAAAACAGTTCAATTTCCGAATTGAGTTACGAAGATTTTTCAGAATTGCAAAAGAAAAGTTTTTTTTGTGACGTAACTACAAATTTACAGTTTTCAGATTAATTCCTACACTTGTGTTATAAGACCTTGCTTTATGCCAAATTTCAGGATTCTGGGTCAACGGGTAGTAGGTACCCTATGAATTTTGATTTCCTCGAGAGTGTCAAAATGTACGTTTTTTGTCACATAAACCGAAGTATCTTTACTTCTCGTTAACTTCAAGTTTGATTTTTTTACAGCTTCAAGAGTCCACAGACCTGAGTATATGGTTTTAATTTCAACTCGATACCTCCACGCGTTCCCGAGATAAAGGGTCTTGACAGACAGAGAGACAGACAGACGGACGGACAACAAAGTGGTCCTATAAGGGTGCCGTTTTTTCCTTTTGAGGTACGGAACCCTAAAAAAGGTCCCCAGGATGTAGCTATCAGGAAACACAGACTTCGGCGAGAAGTTCCACTCCTTGGCTCCCACAAAATCAAAACTATGACTAATCACGCTATTCTGATTTCCTACGCATATAATTTAGAGCATACAACACAAAATGCATGTTTTATGAACAAGCATAATAGTATAATGAATCACTTTAAAATACTGAGACTGTAGCGCTGAACATAGTAATATTTCGCAACTGAGCTAGTAAATTATTATTCTGAGTGAAAAGATAATCACAATAACTAAGTAACCTTTAGTTAACGCTCGTAATTTGTGGGTTAATAGATTTAAAAACCTACTAAGGAGTGCATAACATGCATACAAAGCATTCTTATTCAATTAAAAGGCTTTGATCATTACTTCTTATGGCAGTGAGAATCCGTAAACTAATTACTAACTAAATTCAGTCGCTATTCAGATTTCATTTCATCTCACATGCTAATGTGTTATCATCAATCTCTTTTTTTTGCTCTTGAATGTTTGGTTTTTTAGGGTTTAAAATCCCAAATAATTTCTTCGGCTCTGGGTGAAGTGAAAGGGAGTCAGACTTTTGCCGACTAAAATCCACCCGCGTTCGTTTAGTTGCCTTTAGCGTTCCTGTTCTTCCTAATCCGAACTTTCTAAGATTCCCGCCTTTAGATGTCACAGTTTATTTGGAGTTTGTGAAACACATGTCTTCTTCCATACTTCTCTATTTATCGTCATCTTAGCCCACTTTTCTACACAGTCCATCTGTTTGTTTTTTTGTTTTGCGCTTATTCTAATGTCCATGTCCATCTCGTCTAAAAGTTTTCTTTTAAATTTATACATTCATACCTTCTTTTCAAAGACTCGGTAGAAATTGCTAATCAACTTTGTACTTTGTTTGACCCACGAAACCATGACCTCAGATTTAGTCCCCCAGTGGTTCTACCCCACCGCACTCTGACTCAAAGTGGGTTCACTCAAACTCAAACAATTGAGTATTAAGATGTTGAACGTGATTTATGCTTCCTATGTCTAGATTGAACGGCTTAACGTTTGGTTCCACTGGTGCGCATTGTGGAAAATGTGAATATTAGCACCGACTGACGTAAAGTGATTGTTTATAAACATTTTCTTCTTTTCTTTTTACTCACAGCTTGTCGCAATTCATACAAAATGAGTTTCTCCTGGTCTTATTTCAACTTGTATAGGTTCGAAGCAGGTTGTCTTTTTTTTCTATATGTATGTTCATTTCTTCTATTTGTCATCATCTCAATATGTACCTCTTTTCTAGCCGTAGTAGTAAGTAAATTTAAAAATTGTATGTCAATGGAAATTTTCGAGTTGTCAACTAATGCAATTAAATTAGCTAGAAATGTCTATACTAAAACTTCGCGACATTTATCTGACCTGTCTACGTTGACGTAAATAGTCGAACCACACCTTTAGATGCTTATTTTGGTGATGACCTTGTTGACGGTGGCTCGCTATAACTATGCAAACTTTGACTGTTGTAGACTGCTTGCCGACTCGTTGCTATACATTTTAATAAACCCGCTCATTAGCAAGAACAAGAGGATTAGCGTGACAACTCATTGTTCTCCAATTTGGTTGATCATAACGGATATCCTGTAGTACCTCGTAAATTTTTATAGGAGACATTGTCATGATTGTGACGCTCTGTACAGTAATTTCAAATAAATGGATTTGTCAAAAATATTAAGCTGAAATATAGTGCTTCATGTGAATAAAAAATTATAAAACGCCTTCAGGTTGATTATCTATGCAACAATCTTTAGCATCTCCATTGCATACAATCAGTTCTTTACAATATCCACCAAAAGGTAGAATAGAACGGTTATTGTATACTCGCCTCATTGTCGATTCGTCACATGCCTTTGCTTGCAATGAACCTTCATTTTTTTTAAATTTCTTTCTTCTATAAATATAATCAAGATTACTGCAACAATTATATCGTTGCCTGCTATATCTAACACACGCTTTCCAGTCCATCGCAACAATTTCATAATCAGCCAGTCAGTTACATTGTTATGCACCTCGTTAATGATATATCCGATCCAATTGCAATTGAAATCGACCTTTATTTCCATATACACTTAAGTACACACAATGTCTGTTACCTAAGTATTCAAATACTAGCTTCTGTCTGTGGCGTCACTCACGTGAAAGTAGGATTTTACATACAAACTTTGGACCCCCGTTTCATTTCAGTGAATTTTGAAAAATTGTCTCTTAGTGCTCGCCTATGCCATATGAGAAAATCTTATGTAAAATTTCACGCTCCTAGTCCCAGTAGTTTGGGCTGTGCGTTGATATGTCAGTCAGTCAGTTTCTCCTTTTATTTTATACTAGCTTCTTCGTAAACGTAGGCTTCTCCATTCAAACTTTGGATCCCTGCTTCATCCCCTTATGGAGTAAATTTTGGAAAATCCTTTCTTACTGCTCGCCTGCGTCATAAAAGGAAGCCTTGTACAAAATTTCACGATCCTAGTCCCAGTAGTTTTGGCTATGCGTTGATATGTCAGTCAGACAGTTTCTTCTTTTATATATGTAGATATACAGATAGACAGTACTTAAAGAATTAATAATCGTTTCATGGTTGATTCGTTGATGAAGCTTTTCAATAGTTGACTGCAAAATGCAAAATTGATGACTGTGTGTCAATATGTTAAATATCATTATCTATGGCCTTGTCCCATAATAATAATACATGGAGTCGAGTGCATTACGTTACTTTCTTTCATTCTCTCCTCAACTCTCTAGCTATCATTCACTCCGTATTCTTCCGTGCCATTCCTCGCATCACCTGTCCACGTTTCTTTAAGTTCATGTTAACTTATTTCTTTGTTTTACTTTAATAAAAACGACTATCCGCTATTTGTGACTCGCAGGTACTTACAGCAAAAAATCTATGTCTTCTGATGCGGCTATATTTGCTGGGGCACGAAGTTGAGACAGCTCAGCATGCAGCTTTGGAGCATTAGGTTTTTCATGAAGGATTATTATGCACATGGTTAATATTTGGTATTTTTTCTCCTCAAATGAGTTATACCCTGCAATATCTAAAAGAAACTTGGTAGGGTACATAAAGGGATATTATCCATAGGTACACGTATAGAGACATCTAATATACTCGTAAGTAAATGATAATCAAAGCCATTCAGCTCTTATTACTCTCCTGAACAGATTACAATGTTAATTGCTAGCAACAACAACGTTTTAGCATTCCCTTCATATCCTCGCAATTGTTCACGGCTATCAGTCGGATCTCTGTAGGATAAACAGCACAATGGGCCAATGACCTCAAATGTAAGATTCCACTGGGAAATTGAATAATGATATTATTCATGGGCATAAGCGTGACGTCTCCGTCGTAATACGGGTTAAGTACGTCACAACAGTCGTAACTTATGATTCTGGCGTGACTTATGATTCAGTATCAATTACTGATCCAATAAAATTTATTATTTTTTTCTTTTTTATGTTATCAAGGCATCTTATATTAACAAAAATTGTGAATCCATGGAGATTTACTGAGATAGGTTGAACCATACTTGTCGAACCGTTTGCAAGCTGTAGTTGTGGGAGGTTTCAAATCTCTTCTTTTTCCTGCACTTGTCCCATGTTAATGCCTATGGTACAGTTTTATCCTAGTACATGCATATAACATAGCCACCTTTGTAATTATTCCTATGATTTTATGTAACTACTTTACCAAATGTTTACTCTGAATCAATATATTATTATTATTATTTGAGGAAGGTGCAACACTTTTCATTCTTCCATTCTGTCTGTCATCCGCCACGCTATCACTAACTCAATTTTCTTTCATATAATTTCTCACACAATCCATCCATCTTTTCTTTGGCCTCTCCCTCTACATCCGTCCACATGTCCGCAAGGTCCTAAGCAATATAGATTTAAAAGCTGTAGGTTATCGTGGTACGAATTTCCTTTGGTTTAGCCAGTTAGCAAAATTGACGTATTTGTCATCACTTGTGCTTTCTATGGTACTATTGATTTTTTTTCATTCCTAAACCCTCTTGTGTTCCTTCAGTTGAAATTTGCACTGCAAAGCAATGGTACTCGAACATTCACGCAGTCTAACGCAGCCCATATAAGGCCAAGAAGATGTTGACGAAGAACTGGCCCAGTTTCTGAATTAGGACATAAAAAAATGTTTTATAAACGCGTTAGTTTCGCTTACTAATGTGACTATTACTATCTGATTCCTAGGAGTCACAACTGCGGCTGGTGTAATATGTGGTGAACATCGACTAGTTGGCAGGCTTACCGCAATAGATCAACGTCCTTAACCAGTTGAGTCTGTGGCAACGCAACGTGGCGTGATTCAGTGTTATCTTACACACGAGGATGCAATCAAGTCTAATTGGCAGGTTTGGGGAATTTACGAAGGGAAGTTTCAGCTGTTCAACTTCCTCAATCGTCCACATTATCTGCAGATTTAATTTTAAAAGGAAAACGCTGTACGCACTTGAAATTATTAACTTAGGGTTCCTTAAAAAGAGATGTGAGAAGTGTTACAAAAGTAGGAAAAGTTAGCAAGGATATGAGTTTTTAGTCTTGCGAAGCATAGCCCACGTAGCTTAAGCTTAGAAAAGTAGGAAATTATACAGCTCGGCTATTTCTTCATTATAACCATGGAGTTTCTTGCCGGTTTTTCTCCATAGGAAACGACCAATTGGAACCGTGCACTAGCTTCTGACATTTTATAATGGGGCCTAGGTGAAATAATTTGTTTAAATTTTTGAATTTCTTCTCCAAAGCCATTTATGCGATGTCTAGATTATTATCAAACCTGCAAAATTGCATTCTACCTTTCCTAGAATTTTGTGTTTACGTCATCAAAGTTAGAGCTCCGTATCTATGGTCACTAGTTTGATATTCAAAGAATCCTAACTCCGGAAATCGACTGAGCTTGACCGTCCACAGAGTAGCATCGATTCTATGATTTACAACAGTCATTTTGCCCAGTACAAATGGATCAACGGCCTCAATGTCTAGTCTGTGTCGAAACCCTGTGGTGGCGCGATGGAGGTGTTATCTTACAGACACGAGTATGCAATCGAGTCGAATCGGCGTGTTTGTTTGTTACATATTGTTGACCGATGACTTTTGAAGATCAACAAGTGTATTTGTAGGTGACGAGAATTTTGATGCGTTTGTAGAATTCTAGATATCAATAGAAGAGGTAAGTATAATAGATAATAATAATAATTTATTTGTCAAGTATTACAGAATGTATCTTAATACTGAATTTATGTTATAGGTATTAAAGTCAAAGTCAAAGTCAAAAGTTCTTATTTCACACAGGCCTACATGGGCACTTATAAAACGTCAGAAGCTAGTGCACGGTTCCAAATTGCTCGTTTCCTATGGAGAAGAACCGGCAAGAAACTCCATGGTTACTCTTTTAAAAAGTGATTGTTTTAAAGTATTAATAGACATTATGTAACAACAGTGTAGACCAGTCGATAATGTACCCAAAAGCACAATAAAAATAATCATATTAAAAAAAAAGTGAGGAACAGGAAGTGACCTAAGAATTCGCGAAGTCTACAGTGTTCTCACATTCACATTATAAAAAAAGAGGCAAGAAAAATAAATAATTACAATTATCAATAAATGACATGTCAACAAAAGAAAATTACTAACGAATTTATGGTGGTTGGCGTCTAATAATATAAAAAATATTGCAAAAGCAATGTGTAACAAGAAAAGAAAAAAAAAAGATATTCACAGTAAATGGTAAAAATAATGTTAAAATGAAGTGTGGTGTCCAAACTAGGCAATGCCTGTATCTTTGGGGCCGGAGTTACGTTAACTTTAGTCCAAGACATGTTAACTTTTATACTTGTAAGAAGAATTTTTTAAATCAGGTTTAAAAATCAAATATAGGTAGCAATCTGCCTACCAAGATAAAAGTTAAATAACACTAATAAAATAAAACAAGTATTTATCAATATAAATACTTAATCCAGAAAATTAGGCATAACTGACTTATTGATAACGTTTTTGAAGTCAAAGATCTTACAGAAATGAATAACATTAGGTCTTAATCTATGCAATAGGTGGTTTATAAATCTGAACACTTAGAAATTAATAGGTCTTTACCTATGTAATTGGAGATTCTATAACCAGAATTTTCAGAATTAATTATCTGTGGATTGGCGCGCAATTCGAAATTCAAATAAATTTTATTCGAAAGACGTGTTAATTTAATTTCAATTTCAGTCATTTGTTTTTAGATAGTTTTTTGTTTTTGTGACATTGTGGTAGTTTTTGGCGCTATGGATAAACTGAAAATTCGTACAATTTTCGAATATGAGTTCCTACGTGGAAATACCGCTGCGCAAACAACACGAAACATTAACTACGTGTACGGGCATAACACTGCTTGCATAAACACAGTCCATTATTGGTTCAATCGTTTTAAATCTGGGAATTTTGAGTTGAAGAACGAGCCTCGCGGTCGGCCGGTAACTATTGTCGACAACGACGAATTGAAGGCGATAGTGGAAGCAGATCCATCTCAATCTACGGCTGAGCTTGCTGCGGGCGTTGGAGTTAGTGTCAAAACAACATTGAAGCTAAGCGACCGACAGCGAGATTTACGTATCGAAGCATGCATAGCACTACTGAATCGGCATAGAAACGAGGGAATTGTTAATCGAATTGTTACCTGCGATGAAAAGTTAAACTAATAATAACTATCTGCGTGTTACTGGTTTTATAGCATTGTTTTGGAAATTGTATCTCGTAACCACCTACAAATTACAAATTAATTTCCCAAACGAAAACAATGGAAACAAAAAAAAATAAACAACTCATTCGTTAGCACTTCTAAGTTCGTAGCTAAACGTTATCAACATTGCATAGCCTTTGACACGCATTGTTTCCACGATAGAACTCATATTCTAAAGTTTCTTGAGTTTTCTTAGATTTCATACAACAATGGTTATTAGAATGATACAAAACATATAGGAACAAAAGAAAAAATTAATTTCGAAAAAAGAATAAAATGGCAATTTCAGATCAACCCTTTCAATAAAACGGCAACTTTATAGGTAAAGACCAAAACCATATAAGTAAAGATACGAAGTAGGTTGAAACCAAATAATTTCACATATTTGTTTGTTTTAATTTACAAAAATCAGAACCTGCTGAACAAAAACATGTACTCTACTTACACTCATTATGGTATTTTTTTGCATTTTTGATTAACTTGCATAATAATACAGGTAAAAAGAAGAATAGAGAGAGCGAACTACCGATGAAAGAAAACATGCAAAATTTTGCTGATCTACTATTAAAACGAAGATATAAATCAAGACGTGCGTAGGTAGGCACGTGTAATAATGGCATATGTAATAAAGCGTGTTCCCAAGAAATTTTAAAAAACAGTAGGCAGTAAAATTTAATTACCATAAGCATATAAACCACAAATATCTACAACAGCTACAATTACGAATGTCTAAACAAGATCACAGCTTCATTTGCCAGACAATTCTCACGTTCTATTGTCGTCCTCCTTAGTTCACAACTGGTTGTGAAGCGACAATAGCTGTGAACACTTAGACTCACTAGCTTTGTTCGAAACTACCGCCTTTTAAAGCTTTGTGGGGCAACATCTGACAATTTACAAGTGAAACTGATATATACTTCTGGGATATCCGAGTCGTTTTCGTGGCAAAAAGCTTTGTATGACAATATCAACGACTCAGTTGGCGCGGTACTTGAGTCATTGACGCTGCGTTTCACGGGTTTGATTCAGAAAAATGGGTGTTACGGAATATAGAATTGACTTTGCATATCTCTGAGGCTACTGTAAACCACAGGAAAGATCTGGACGAAGCTGGTCCAGTCGAGGGACGTATAGCAGCAAATGAAGAACGGAACAAAGCTATTAGTGATGTTAATGATGCGTGGATCTCTGAGAATTTGAAAATAATGCTTCAATTCATAAACACCCCTTATTCTTTATCTTTATCACCCCTTATTTTAAGTAATCAAAAATAAAAACGCTCGAAATTCAATCGAAAAATTTTGATTGATAGCTGACTTTATCATTAAAATTGTTAGCAATAATTCGTTATCTATACCTATAGATCTGACGACACGTATGCACACTGTTCTAATGAGCTGATATACTTTACGACATGAATAATTATTTTGAAGTAATTGATAGTTAGATTTTATAAAACGATAATGGAAGAATCTAATAAGGGTAATGCTAGTATAATAGCACTAAAAGATACTTAGAGCAAGCGTCTCTAATGCATATTGCTTTTCGCTAAATAGGGACAGATCCACTAGAGGTAGGAATTCCTGGGAGTGTATTCTACTCAGTGTCATAATATTGTTATATCGCATTGTGTTATTCGTTACTGTTGTTTTATTAGTTTTAAAGCGACGTCTTCGTTCTTTTTACTGCTCCATAAATCATAAGGAAAATGCCATGTGCTTGTGAACAGAGGGTCCATACTGGTATTTAGCAAAAAAATTATAGGGTTTATTAGTACACTTAAAACAATTGTAGAACAAATCTGAGAATTTGTAAACCAATATACTAAAAAGGAACTACAGCCCAATACACGAAGAGCAAGCTAAAACTAGTTGTGGTCATTTTCCGAAAACATATACTCGTATTTTTATACAGAGCCTGTTATTACCAAATTTTCTTATGTAATTATCCAGGTACCTTAGCCTCATATACACATTTCGGACTCCACTGCACATAACAACATTAAAATAAGCTGTAACTACAATTTCTGTATGCAATTATTAAACAAAAGCTAAAATAACACATAAAGAAATGTTTCCATAATCACTATAAATAAAGCAACTTATCCAAACATATTTCATTATAAGAAGACTTTAATTCTCTATTGTTCGTCGATTCCTTACGTCATTGCTAATGAATTGGCTATAACTCCTTATTCTATCGTCATGGGAGGCGTTTACGAGTTGACAGCTCTAGTTATGATGGAGACGTAAGATCATGGCAGATATCCAAAGGAAATTGAGCTGTAGCTTGAAGATTAAAGGTGTTCAAGGAAGATATATAATTTTGTAATGAGTATTTAGGTTAGCTTTTAGATCCATTGAATGAACGGTATTGAGATGGGGCTAACAGACTTGCATAACGGTATCGTACAATAAATTAAAAGCTTTAACTTAGTAACATATAATAGATTACCATAATTCACATGGACCCCATCTAAGAATACTACATACAATTTTGGTTCACTTTGCTCATGAAAACTTCGTCGGATCTGCAAAGACACTTCATAGAAAATTAGGACAGCCTTGTAGATGACCGTGGAAAGGCAATTGTCATTTTAAAGTTTATTACATCAACTTATCGAATTTGTGACTGGAGCTCTCGAAAACGGATTCTATATAATTTCAATAATACAATTCGATTTCCAACAACCTCAATCAAAGTGCAACACAATTATTAAAAGGCGCAATAACCCTTATTAATAACGATGCTGTTATTTATTTTTTACCCGAAGGTCTTATTAATAATTGGCCAATATAAACACTGAATAAATGGTAATGCGGTTCGATGATTGTCCCTAATAAGAGACCCACATTCTGAAACATTTGCAACATTTCTGTTGCCCAGTATAAATTGGGATTCCAAGATGGCGTTGCTTCTTTATTCAAATGTCGGTAAAGTGTCAAATATGGTGAATTTGAATTTATATCCGTTTTTAATCGAAGGACCTGGTTATGATGAAAGCTATCTATATCTTTACGAGCATTTGTTACAATTGTTCTTGTACTTGTCACGGTGAACCTAGGCTGAAAAAGAGTGGACTTTGAATGATTTGTAATAATATTATTAAATAAAGGAATGCTTTATTTATTTAAATATGTTCGTACCGTATGGTGTTGGACGTAAAGAATAGTACCATCCTATACTTCCCGTGGGTATCGTAAGAGGCACCTTAGGTCACCGCGTTGTGGCGGGCCAACCACAAGTGACAGCATTCCCAAGGAGGGTTATTGTCAGGCTGGCGGCCAATAAAACTGTTGCCAAATCTAATGTTTGGTCTAAATGGAATGCGCGATACGGTTAGGGCGGCTCCTGTAGAGGAAATGGACCATGGTTGGTTATGTCCGACCCCAAATAACACGGGATAAGAGCAGGAAGATGATTATGTTTATAGCACTAGATAAAGAATATTCGAGTAGACGGGGGTATTATTTCCTAAGTCCCCCAATCTGTCGAATGTGTGCTGTTAGAAGGCACTTAGTATAATTGTTATGCCGTAGAAATTATAAGCAGATTTATTCATTGGGACTAGATATCCCTGAGTGGAACTTGTAGTGAATATTGTAAATGCTGTCCCTCAAAAGGTAAGCCAGGTTACATCTGGTAATGATGAGGTAGCATGTCCCAATGAATTGCATATTTTATTACAGGGGGCTCAGGTAATGTGGGTTTTAAAAATAGACGTTCACCAGGTGGCAGCACTGAGTCGTCAGGTCCAGGCACCTGTCAAAAATTGACGTCAACGTCATGTTTTCAAACGTAGAAGACCTCAGCTAAGTGGCGCCAACTGTTGGTCTGAATTTTCCTGAAAACTCTCATTACTTGAATTATTTAAATATAATGCATCTCTTCATGCCGTTCTATTATATTCATTAGAGGAAGTTAACCAACAGTCTAAATTGACCATGCAAAGTTCAATTTCATACTCATAAAAATGAAATTGACCCTCACAGGTCCGGAAGGCAAAGGACCATAAAATTTCAATTACTTACTGCCCACCTTCCTGCTTAAAACATAAAGGATGAACACTTGGACGGTATTATTTTATCAAACTAACGTCTTGTTTGAAACGTTTCTACGTAAGAAAGCTGTAGTTAATAAATTGGAGATGGTAAACGTTCATTTTGTGGTCTTAATTTGCCGCTATCCTAAATTAAGTGTTAATTTTTTTTTAATTATGTATATGCTCGCGTTTGACCACTATCTCACCTGATGGTAAGCGATGATGTGGCCGACGATGGAGCACCCTTGCCTAGAAGTAGCCTATTAACTCTTGACTTAAAGAACCCTAGGTTATATTGGTAGCTATTTACTTATCAGACGTATTCTAATTAACTAACTTATTCAATTTAATTAAAAGAGATAACCATGGAGTTTCTTGCCGGTTCTTCCCCATAATTGTCCAATTGGAACCCATGAAGGCCTATGTGAAAAAAATAAAAAATTAATTGAATTGATCCGAGGTAGGCACTCAATTATTGTATCATCACAATAATAATAATAATTCTGCTAAAAATATGACGGTAGTGTCAGGTTTGCGAAAGATAAACACGGTTTTGTTTTGGTGGGAAATCAGGCCGGACGGCGAGCTAGCAAGCCAAGCCCTGGAGATCGGGGTTGGGATCCCGGCGGCTGGGGCGTGAGGGACGTTCCTTCGCTAGCTAGCATTAGTGCTTCGCAGAATGAGACGAACACATCCTGCGATAGCAAAAAAATTAGTGCGTTTATGCTACAAATTTTAAGATGGCGTGTTATGTCCTGATCGCGTGCGTCCAGAAAAACACAGTATATTTATGTCCATTCTTGGTCATAATAAATACGTTACGGTGTACCAAGCAAAAACTTAATAACAGGCTCTTTACAATAATTCCGGTGTTCAGCTGCCTTTGGTGCCAAAAAAGTGAACCTAGTGCTCCCGCGGCGTCATGTGAACTAATTGAGGAGTTCACTGACTTGATTATTATGATATATATTTTTAACGATTTAAAAAAAAATGATTTCAATTTGATTTGTTTTCAATTTGAATGAATGTTTTTTTTTTATTGTTTTAATTTTTTCAGCGGTATTTTGGCCGAATGTTAATCGATTTTAACGATGCTTTTTTGTTTGGAAAAGTATTTTTGTCAAGTGATTTTATCTTCGTGGATAGACCCTGGAACTCTTCAATAAATGATGGGAAATTTTCGGGGATTCCTGCAATCGCATGTCTTATTGCTTATATTTAATTTGCCAATCCCAAAGCAATGGGTTCTAAATTCTAATTAGTTTTATTTCTTTAATTTCATCCTAAGAGTTCCCGATAAGTTCTACAGTAATTATCTTATTATTTAAAAAGTGACAAATAAAAATCTTATGATCAAAATATGTAATTCAAAAGACATAAAAAATTACAAACTTTCTATTCTAAACTTTAATTTCGGAAATCGGAGTCAAAAAAGAAAACAAAACCCGAAACATAGGCTTCCTAAATTAAAATTATTTTGCATTTTTTTTGGCATCATTAGTTAATTTGTTTATTTTATTTAAATAGTTAGAATTCAATGGTTTCTGTAGACAATTGGCCATTTAGTTCGCCTTTGAATACGTTATTTCCTTAAACTTCGGACTCTTTAGAATGCGAAAATGTTTAAATGTTTGTTACTAGGAAGGAATGTACTTATATATTTTCCAGTACACATACTCGAAAACCTGTTCTTATATTCGCGGTTTTAGGCACGCAATTGACTGTTTTTCGTATTAGAGCGGAAAGTGCGCTTACTCGCTCCTCCAAAATTTTATTTCATTTATTGTATCAGCCCCCCTAGCCAAGTTAGGTACAATCGTATCGTTCGCGCCAAACGCCTCGAGTAGGCCACGCCTCCGATTCTTTTGTTCTGACCACGTGACTGAGCGTTGAGATGACGTCTCGACGTCGTCGACGTTCGGCGCGAACGAAACAATTGTAATTTGGCTAGGGGGGCAGGCTAGACGCTTAGCGATCCCCACGAGTCGCGCGTCAACTCCCTTTTATTTATATTGTCTTCGTAAATTGAAAAACGTCGTTTGATCGAGGAAATTTGTCATCATCACTGCGGTCCTCTGCACCGCGAATACTGCTTCGGTTGCAATAACAAACTTTCTCCACTTGTATCAAAATGTACTATTTCTGTTGGTTGTAGGTAAAGAAAAAAAACCTAACCGAGGGTAAAATAATTTTCCTTTAGAATTGACACCTTGAGCTCCGTCGCGCGGCTTACAAATTCCAATTAATTGCATTGTCGGCAATACAGGCAAATAGAGTATATTTAATCTATTCTGTTACAGTAGCTATTCTCTTTTATTTATTGCTGAGACAGCACTAATAAAGTCTATTTATAATTTACGTTGAAAGTGCTGCGTCTACGCACTAAATGTCACAAGCTGGTTGTTACCTGTGTTCAGTGTCAGGTTACTACGATCAGGGGCGCTGGCTTTTAGAAAACCTCATATGGGTGCTTATTCTCATTTCATGACTCGAAAATGTGGCGAAGTGTGAGAAGTGAGTGGCGAAATGTGGCACACTGATCGACCGACAAATAAATAAATGTCCTTCTTATATACTGCGTACGTAATTACTATTTATGTTGGATAAAAATATAAAATGAAACCATTATTTATTATCAAGAAATACTTATTATAATTTTTACGTAACCTAAGAGGTGATTACTGATCTGTTTCTTGATATCTATTCTCATGGGTGCTCGAGTTCCCGAGCACCCACGGAGTCGGCGCCGCTGACTACTATATTAATCAAGATTACCATAAAAAGGTGTGGATTTTTAAACATCATTTGTGGTTTGAGTAACGAAACCTCGTTACTCAAAAATTAAGGAAAAGCTTTGAGCTTGCCTTACAAAAGCATATTATTATTTTTTCGTAAGGTCCGAGTGCTTATATATTTAGATATGTCGTGTAGAATTGATCACTTCATGATGGTCAACTAAAACTGGTCAGATCGTTTAAACATTATCGTTTGATGTTATGTTAATCCACGTTTGGCTATATCCAAAACCTTCATCATCATCATTTCAGTCGAAAGACGTCCACGGTTGTTCGTAGGCCTCCCCCAAAAGGCGCCACAATGAACGGTCCTGTGCGTTTCGCATCCATCGGAGTCCCGCAACCCTTTCCAGGTCATAGGTCCTCCTTGTAGGATGCCTTTCAACGCTACGTCTTCCGGTACGTGGTCGTTATTCCAGAACCTTTCGGCCCCAACGGCCATCTGTTCTGCGAGCAACGTGCCCTGCCCATTGCTACTTAAGTTTGGCGATTCTTCGTGCTGTATCTGTTTTTGCGCATTATCAAACTCTCGATTAGTTCCTGTAGTGCTCTTAATGAACACACATTGTATACCTACATACAATTAAAACACTTCAATTTAAATAAAAGCCTGTAAAAAGAGTGAGTTCAATAGACAAAAATGATGTCAAAGAGAATGAGATTGATGATGATTGGTTTGGGGCACTGGATTCGTTTAGGTTATTAACCAGTTGCCTGGGATCATCTAGTGGTCTAGTCATTCAATTTAAATGGTCAAGCAAACAAATTCACAATGTGGTCAATTCTATTCAATTAACAAAAAGGTCTTTAGCCTGAATTGCAAATATATAAAACTAGCTCCAACCAGCGGCTTCGTCCGCGTGAAAATAGAAAAATTTGTCCTAAGGAAACATATTCCCGGGATACAAAGTATCCTATGTGCAATTCCAGGACATGGTCTACTCGTGTGACCAATTTCATCCCAATCCGTTCAGCCGTTTGAGCGTGAAGAAGTGACAAACATACACAAACATTCACCTTTTCGATTTGTACACTTGTTCGGAAGGGTCGTTGCTTAATAATAGGCAAAAAATATCTAATTGCTTATTATCAGAGGACGGAATCAGGTAGAGTTATTCATGTACTAGCTCACACTGATTTCATACAGCGAAAGAATAAAGTGGATTTGCCACAAATTCCGAGATAAATTTTAAACAGCGGATTTTTTTGTGACATTATCAGAAATATAGCTTAATAATAGGCAAGTGCCTATTATTAAGCACGGACCCTTCCGAATATGTGTACAAGACCTATTATCTCGGAAACGCGTGAAGGCATCGAGTTTAAATTAAAACCATATACTCAGGTCTGCGGTCCTTTGAAACTGTGAAAAATATCATACTTTTGGGTTAACGAGTATATTTCGTCAGTCTCAAGGGAATCAAAATTCTTAGGGTGCTTCCCGTTGACCAAGAATCCTGAAATTTGGCATGAAGCAAGGTCTCATAGCACAAGTATATGAAAAAATCTGAAAACTGTAAACTTGTAGTTACGTCACCAAAAACAACTTTTTTGCGATTCAGAAAAAGCTTTGTAACTCAATTCAGAAATTGAACTGTTTTCGTAGGTAAGTTTGTAAGGAACCATCAGAGCGCGAGTCCGACTTACACTTGCCCGGTTTTTTTGGCCACCATAGTTCCCGGCAGCGCTTGAGTAGATACCCGAAGCAATAAACCTATGTAGGTATAAGTAACAGAGGTATACAATACATAACATCTACCGCCAAGGAGTCCTTTAGACGTCTAGGTTTTGTTTTAAGAAACTGTCGCGATTTTCACAGTCCCCATGTCATCAAACTTGTTTTCGGTGCATTAGTCCGTAGCAAGCTTGAGTCAAGTGCGTGCGTTTGGAATCCTTTTGAAAAACAATATATATTAACTTTCGAAAAAGTGCAAAAAGCATTTCTAAGGAATCTCTAAAAACGTCTTTATGGCTATTATCCTTTTTTATATCCCACAAAATTCCTGCTGGGTTGCTTGGGTTTCAATTCCTTAGAAGCTAGACGGTCACGCGACCAGATGATTGTAGCATTCAAAATACTCAGGGGAATTATAGATGCTCCGGACCTACAAAACCTTATCTGTAATTTGTATGTGCCAAACAACTACAGCCGTGGCAGGAAGCATTGGCTCCTGGCAGTTCCAACGTGTCGTTCATCGACATTTGCTCACTCCAAATCACCCATACCGCGGACACTCTCTGCGCTTAATGCTCTCCTAGACAAAAACACCGATTTTGATATGTTTGGCGAAGAATGGAAGATGATACTGTCAGAATGTATGAAATTTTGTGAGATGAATGTATGACTGTGTGTAATATTTATTAAATAGGTCCCCTTAAAAGTCCTGCGTGACTTCTGACTTGTCTGTTTTAAATTTTAATTTTTAATTTAATTTTAACTATTGTTTTATATTTTTTCTGTATGTGTTTAATTGGTGTAATTGGCTTCGGCCGTTCTGTTTATATAAATAAATAAAAATAACTAATTAAAATATACTTCTTATACCTAAAATTCTATTTTATTCCTGCAGTGACGAGGCAATTTTTTAATATACCATATGCCATAGATTCTTAATGAAGTAAAATATACGTACATAATTATGCTATTTAATTGTGCATGTTTGCACTGATGCAATATCCTGTACTCCGTACATACCGGTCAACGTATCTTGACGTAAGGAAAGATAATTCCGACTAATAATGCAAAACCACCGGCAGCAGCCGTCTCCGGCCAATGACCGCTGCCAATCAAGTTTGCCAAACTCACTGGCAGTGCCAGATTGTGTCCAGATCGCTTGCCACTTGCGTGATTTGAAAATCGAAAGTGACGTAGACATTTTTTAATACCACCATTTTTATTTTTGTTTTTTTATTATTTGTGTTCCTATTTTAAAAATGGCGATGACTATCCGCATGAATACTTTGTGGTTTATATTTATTTTTTATTTTATTGGGTTTTTAAACGTCAACCTTGAATCGGATTGGTAGTTCGTTAAAAGCGATGAGGAAAATGAATTCATTTTTATATTTTTTTATCGCTTTGTTTTCATTTAACTCAGTTATTAAAGTTCTACTGCATTACAATATGCTTATTAGGTACTACAAATACATATTTAAGTTGGTAGCTCTTAGTATTGGTAACTATTGATGAGAGAACATACTACATACCTCTAATGAATGCTGAATGCGATTGCAGTCTACCCAAGTGAAATATACCTACTAAGTGTCGCGTTTTTGAAAACCATAATTATCAACACTCAGCTGAAAGGTGTTGTTCAACACAGGCCTCCTGGAGCAACGCCACAGCGGCTGTGATCTTGTTTGGTATATAGAAATATCCTGAGATAAATAGTAGTAGTATAGTATTGGTTTTTTTTTCTTAGGAAAGCGAATAAAATGTTAATTGAAAAGTTCTGCAGAATTTTCGTAAGCGGAACGTGGAGGGTAACTGAAGTAACACGGCTGGGTTATAGTCAGTAAAGTCTGACACTCCCTCTCACATCACTCAGAGTCCCGGAATTGCTTGATTGCATCTAACTCAAATAATTTAAGAAAAAAATAACTGAAAGGTTGCAACGCGTGTTGCGCAAATTCCACCTTATACCTGGAAAATCAACTACCATAAATGGGCTCGGTTATAAAAGCAGGAATTGCAAATATTACACACTTCCTTTCATACCAGCCTGGTAAGTTTAGTCCGTGTGTATAAATAATATAGGTATTTGAAAAGATTTTCAAATCGTTGGGCCATCACAAAACTGCTTCTGTATGATAACAGTTCATCAGAATAACTTGTCTTGAATATTTTGGACAATAAAGCTTCCTCTTATAAAAGGCCAACAACCCGCAAATTGAAAAGAAAAGACCATAAGTATTTTGATGAGTATCTTGTACCATAAAATGACCAATTACTGGAGGGTAGTAATTTCGAGGGACCAGGAGTGCATAAAAAACCGGAGCCATGTTTAAATTCTGCGAATTAGAGGCGACTGGAGACTTTAATCAATGTGCATGTGTTATGGATCGTGTGTTCTACAATACGTTTATGTGTGACGCACATTACTGGGTTTTTCAATGCTAACAGTTTTGGTTTTATCGTAAATTGCATGTTTTTGCAGTCTCTTGATAAATTCTTGTTATTGAAATGTTGTCGTTTTTATGTTGTGTCCAAAGTGCAAGGTGTACGGGAGCTGTAGGTTATTTCTTTACTTACTTCTTACGTCAAATTATGCTATATATTGTCCAAAACTACCCCAAAATTGGAGAATATAAATATTATAATGGAATTAACAGTTCTATGGACTGCCAATAGACTCGGCCATAGGCAACAAATGTGATAATATCAGTCAAAAATTACCATAGTCTTTTTTTTCCGTTCGTCTTCGTACGGTTTGTGAATTTAACCAGTCTCTAGTTTAGATTTTTAAAGTCAGTTTGAGTATCTTGTCAGCCTTCTCGGCAAGCTTTGCTGAGGTAGTATTGATACTGCAATAAAATTATCAGCACCATTTTACCGAAATCTGGTCTGTTTCAATGATTCCACATATTGCCCAGCTGTGAGACAAAACTATACCAATTTTACATCACAACATCCAAGAATCAATTTGCTAACAATTAAAGCAGCCACTGAATTTCACTTGAAAAAATCGCACCACAAACTCTGGCCAGTAACTTTATTAATCCACCTTAAAAGTACTGTAATGCTGACTTAATTACCATATTTAAGCACATTCATAGCTATGCTCCTTAAGAGCGTCCTTTTCGAGTTACATTTTCGAACAACCGCTCTTACGTGATTATGATGTTATTACACATCTTTCTCTAGATATTTTGGATACACAGTTATCTTGTGGATATTTTCTAGGCGTCTATAGAAATATAATCATAAATTTATGTAAAACTAATCTAGCTATTTTACGTGAAAATGGCCCTGCATAATGTACTCATATATTTAAAAATGTAAAAAAGTACATCAATAGACCCCTTGCACATTTTAAAATAGAGATTCGGAATGACAAGATTTAAAAAAAAATAAGGCAACAAGTTTTGTGAATTATTCGAGTAAATCACGGAATTACCGAATGCCACCAGAGTTTTCAGTCATTATCTCTCTTTTTTGCATTGCTTCTTCATCAAAAATCACGTTGGATTGCATTAGATGAAACTTTTAAACCATGCTCGATGTTGACGATAGGCGAGTGGAAAAGGACCCTCTTAAGCAGGTACTTGGGTAGTGTGCTAGCAAAAATGCCAACAAGTTTACCGTTAGTACCCAGTCCTCTTTACCGGTGGCACAGCGGCTAAATATTACAGCAAACATTAGCCGCCTTAAGGATAGTTAGCTGTACTTCATATTTATTTTTACCAACACTTCAAGAGTTGCCAATACCAATATTAGTCATGGCTAAGCTGTTCTCTCGCTGTCTGTCTAATATTGGTCATGAAAATGCTCAAAGAGGAATCGCACATTTACGTTACGATTAGGTAGGTACGTTGTTAAATCAGACGAGATCAATGAACCTGGCTAAACCTGGATAAACACAAGAAAAGAGAGACCTAAACCTAAAAGTAGGAAAACGGTGTAAATAATAATGATGACGACCAAGGAAAAGTTATTAAAAATCAGTTCAAAGAGTTGCCAGTTTAAGATCTCTGCAAAGTTTAAAAAGAACACTCAAATTCTCCTTAATTTTAAAAGCGTTTCCCACTTCCAAGTGTTTGTCATCATCGTTGCCTGTCAGGGCTGCGGATTGTTGAAAAGATTTACGTACCTAGCCCTCGCAAAGGGCAACTGAAGGAACACTGTGGGTTTTAGTCAGTTAGCTTCTGGAAGGCGATCAAGGCTCGCCGTCCGTCTGGCTATTGATGGGGCCCAATACCTGCCTGCGGAATTGTCCAAAAGAGTTGCTATGGACACCGATCACAAAGGGCAATTGGAAGAACGTAGGTGGGTTTTAGTCAGTAAAAGTCTGACCCACGCTTTCGTTTCTCCCAGAGCGAGAGAAGTAAATTGATGATTTCTCACGCAAATAAGTAAGTGTCATCGTTGACGAAGTAACTGCTCAGTAGCAGACTCGTGGACGAGTCAATGAGCTCCAAATAATAATTAATTCACGATGTGATGTGATCAGAATAGGGTTGCCAAATGTTTAAAAAAAAAATAACGTATCACAATTTTTTAGTAGAGAAAAAAGTATATAATAGAAAAAAAATACGAGTATTTTTCACAATTTTATTTATTTGTTTGTTTCTTCTCTCAAAGACTTATTTTTATAAGTTAGAAGCCATTTTCTCATTATGCATATATTTTTAGAAGCTATCTTATACTCTCTATTTCAATTTAAATGAACAAGTAACTCATTTTCAACTCAATTTTATTTGTTTTGATTTGATTGTTTTATGTTCGGCGTGTTATTTCCTTGTCTTGCCTTGCCTGGAAGTTAATTACTTGGCTCAAATAGAGATATTCTTGGACATAAGGTACATTCTCCCCGCCCACATAGGTTACTTCTAGGCAAGCGTGCTCCATCGTCGGCCAAATCATCGCTTAACATCAGGTGAGATGGTGGTCAAACGCGAGCCTATCAATAATAAAAAAAAAACATATATGTTGCTTTTAGAACCATTATCTTGTTGTTTGTTGAAGTTGCTTTTAGGTCATGATCTTGGTCCTCTTCTTCTCCTTTCTTTTTCATTTTAAGTCCAACCTCAAGGATTACGTCGCTAAGGTCTTGTAACATTTGTTCTAGTCCAGTAGGTGTGGAAGAGAACAGAACAATGTGTTCGCGAAGCATAGATTCTCATATACTTTATTTTTATGTAAAAGTATAAACTACCTATATTTACCAAAAATAAAATAAGATACGTTATTATAAAGTATGGTAGGCAATCCTAGGTCAGACTGCTTTTTCTGCAGTACATACAAAAAGTGATGGTAAAAACCCGGTAATAACTGTTGACAGTGTGTTTGCATTGGCGTTAACAGTACGTTCTGTATCTTTTTACCGTGATGGATCCCCAGTTGATAAAAAAGTGACAAGGAAAAGACATAATTAGGCAACAGAAACTTCATAATTAATTCGAAAAAAAAATACCACCTGTGTCTATTTGCTTCACTGGAATTGGAGGTGTTTACAGAGTGGCCAACTTAAATAAAAAATATTTTATTATAATTATATTATTCAGGTATCGCAATTTTTGTGTCAACAACATCTATTCCACATATGTTTAAACTTTAGAATACAATTGTAATAGTTTTTTTTTGGTAACTCTTCACTTACAGTATACTCTTTTCTTAGGGGTGCCGTAATAGGACAGACGGACGTAAGGCGGACGGCGGACAGCGAGCTACCTATTGCTCGCCGTCCGGAAGCTCACGCTTGCGGCACCTCCTTTGCTCGCATTACTGCATTGCAAAAGAATGTGGCTGCATCTCATTTCCTCTCGCTGCTTATCATGGTCTGTACTAGGGTCAGATGCAAGTGGTCGTTGTCACCGCTCGCCTCTACGAGGACACGACGGTGCTCTGCCCAAGCTGGGCAAAGTTCTTTAGGCGATTCGCATAATGGTGATCAACACACTAAGGTTCCACCGGAACCACTGTATTCGGCGAGGACTTGAACCAGAACGATTGTGATGATAATGAAATGTGAAGATATTGAAAGTGAGAACAAGAATACAATTACTGGTATAATACTTAATACAGTGGCCTTAAAAGTTGTGTAAAATTGCAAACTTTTCAAATTGACCTCAAATCGAAAAAGTATAGGTATACATAAATATAATTAAAAAAGTAAAATACATAGAATTTGGCCAACTTATAAATGCAACTGAAAATCAAGTTGCGCAAAAGCAAGTTGTGTAACTTGTTTTTGCGCAACTTGATATTTTTTTTTTCTTTTGATCTAATAAAAACAATACCTACCAAATTAATTTTGCAAATTAATTTAATTTTACCTTTTTAAATTTTTTTGCCGAAAATATGTAACAGCAAGTACTCACAGCATAGGTTAGTTAGGCCATAGTTAGGAAACTTGTAAATCTTTTTCTATGGTTATCGCTTATTGCGATTTATTATCGATTGCTCTTTCTAGTCACCTGATCGTCCGAGCCACACCTCAAGGCTCAAACAGGTTCCTTTTCTGAAGGAGTATCTGTACAAATACACCCACGGTAAGCAAAGTATCGTTGGGCATGGTGATCAGGTGTCAGAGCCTTGAGTAGGCGATAATACCGATTACATGAGAATATCTGAATATATTGAGGCTAAAGGATTGGTCTTGGATTTGTGTGTAGGTTAATTTATTTTTCTGTGTGTAAGCTCATAACACACGATGTCACAGAAAATAGCTGAAAAACGTGAATCTATACACTCATCAGAGTTGTAACCTCCTTCATGATATAGTTTCTTTTCCTCCTTGCGTCGTTTAATCTCAATACTGAGGGTTGTGACCTTAACAAGTAACTTTTTTGTGGACTATATTTTGCCATGTTGTCCTATCTTCGGCGATGTGGATCGCGTCGCAGACTGTGGTCTCCAGTGTGGCACGGAGTAGGTCTGACCAACGTATAGAATTCTGCTTCTGGGTCTACCAAAGAAATTAAAAATTCTTCTTTGGCATATGATGGATTCGCCATCATATGCCAAAGAAGAATTTTTAATTTCTCATGGCGTTGTGTTTGGTTATTATGGAGTCGTTGGTCCGATGTGGAGGTTTCTACTCGACATCATTTCGATCTCACAATTATACTCATCAGCTTAAGCATAAGTAATTTACTCATTAGATTCGCTCTAATGAGTCAGCTACGAAGATAACCGTAGAGAGCAAGGTCTCAAATTAATTGATTTAACTTTGTTGATAATGGCCGAGCAATTTGTTTGAAAAGTCACCGATGTCTGGATCAAATGTCTTGTTTTAATAGAAAACAAATCAATATACTGCAGTCGGTTACTTTGTGTAGCGGTCGAACAATGTCAAATATTGCGTATTCGATTACTAGAGTGGTTTTCCCTCTGCCTTTGTGCATGTGAAATTGCCGATTGTTTTGTGTGTATATGAAACGTGTTATTATAATTGCATAGTAAAAATCTTTAATTAATTCACTGACACACAACGCTCAGCTTAAACAGCTGGATATATGTGCATTTGTAATTTTTTTTTAATGTAATTTTCTTTATGTGAGGAACATAAAGAAAATTAATTCAAAAGAGGGAATTTTTAGAAATTCACCCATTAAAAACATGAAATAGCTCCCAATGTGAAATCCCATCAAATACAAAGCGAGAGTACTGCTGGTCCGTTGGTAACGGCTCCGACTTTCATCAAAACTGTGCACTCAAAATGGTAAAGAAAACATCGTGAAGACATATTCCAGAACCAAATATTTGAAGACATGTGACCAACCCGCACTGGGCCCGCATGATGGATAACAGTCCATGCCCTGTCTTAGACAGGAGGCCTGAGCCCCAGCAGAGGGTACATTATAAGATTGATTATACTTAATGTTATGACGGTATGTACTTACATAGATAAAAGATAAAAGTGCAATAAACTCAAAATTCTAGAAACCCACGTTATAATTAATGAATAACATTATCTTAATCATTTAGTTGTTTCCTGATACACTTTGAAATTTCATTGATTGCAGCATTTGATTTACATTTAAAATCAATTAGGTAAATTAACTGAGATTTCCAAGATAAAGTCATACACTACTTTGTCTAAAAAATGTTAGTTATTATTGCTACGGCGGTTTATTGCGTTAGTACATACAATACACGATATGCAATTGTTATCTTTCTAATAAATTGTTGGATCTAGATAACCTCCTAATATAAAATGATATTTTATGTACCGGAAGTATTTTAAGCAAGCATAATTATTTCTTGTGGCAAAATGATTGATTTTGTTATATGATAAAATGTGGTTAACTACTAAGGACCTATCGTAAAAGTATCCAAGTACTACGTACCTAGCAAAATTATTGTTATAGTCTTGATTGGTTCTTGTCTTGTTCAAGTTCGTGTGCTCAAGAAGTTTGATCGTACTTCTTTCTTGTTCGTTTTGTACCAGGTGTCTTTATCCTTATAGTGCCTTTAATCACCAACATATGTTTACCTTGCGTTTAAAGATCAGGTACCTATGTATATTTACCTGGGAATACCTACCGCAGAAATGGGTTTCATGTATAACAATCTCTAATCCATTCTTAAAAATCTTCTCAGAATTCATTTTGTGGTTCACATATTTTTTTTTTTAATTTATCATTGAGAACTACTCCTGCATCGTGAGCGCGTTCACAAACATTTAAACTCACATGCACAAGACACCTAGACCGAGAATCACTATCCGCAAGCTGTGCAAAAATGTGGATCTTACTGAAGCCTTTAGTACCAAAAGAACCTTAGAACCAAAATAACTCTACAAACATTACTTTGTATGTCCTACGAGGTAAAAGCGAAATGTCGTAAAGACGCTACTTAGGAGTGTTAATGGGCGATGAGTCAGCAGCTTTCCATAACTTGGGTAATTTTAGCTCAAATGCCTCTGAAGAACACATCGCGGAAGCTTTTGTGGCTACCTTGGGTAAAGTACCTTCCTAAAATTGGCTTCTAGTTGTTATTTACCTACTTTTCGAGGAGATATACGAACACATACTCTGCGTTATTGATATTTCGTGATTGGTATTCACATAAACATTCGACAACAAATGAATCATTGAAGTCGTAACGTCTGTGATTTTTTATTTTGTCTACTTCTTGTACCGCTATTATAATTCTTTTTTGTGGTTTCAATTCGTCAAATATCTCCTGCCGGTCTTTCTCGGGTCGAGTGAAAGGGAATGCCATTCTTTTATCGACTAAAATTAACCCGTATTCCTTCATCTGCCCTTTTAATGTGACTGTTTCGAATTATCCTGCAGGTCGCATTACACTTGAGCAGTGTCCCAAAGTTTGTTAGTAATCGATTAGTAGATACACTTGTAGTCAAACAAGTGCTCTACTCAACCACTCAACGCCACTCAAAAAAGTCATTAGTGTAACAGGCACTTGAAAATTAAATAATCTACTGACGGATCTTCTTCTTTCAAGACAATCAGGGCATGTTTTATAAAGATCGGTTTTAGACAAAGGAATAAATGAAAATATGCAGCTGAATTTGTATTATTTGATCAGTTCGCTGTCAGATAAACGAACCTAATGAAGTGTTATAAATCAGACCACTAATACTTTAGAGTTTTTAAGTAGGGAAGTATCCAATCCACTGAGCCTTTAACAAAAACCAGTAAAAATCGTATTTCATAATAAACGTATGGCCCATATTAGATCTCATTTAAATAGCTCCTTTCCTCATCTCTCAAGCAGAGTCGTGAACTCCTCAAACTATGCCAAGAGGACTATTCCGTCATTCAAGGACTATAATCGGGAAGTAAAGACAGTGAGGTCCGTTTTGCTCTCCTTAGATTGACGTATCCTCGCGTGCGATCCTCAATTACACAGCACACAGCAGGGGTCCAAATGGGTGCTTCCTTTCAAGCCGTTGTTCTTTCAATGCCGTCAAATTGGCGCCGACAGGTTAAGTAGAGACGTCGACGTGACCATCTCTTGACATGCAGATTCTTGATGAGGTCAGAGGAATGTATATTGGATGAAGCTACTACTTACTACTATCTAATTCCATGAGGTTAATGGTGATATTAACCTTTCGTGTGTTTTAGACGCGGATCCACGCGAGACACAATCGCTTTTTAATTGTGTCTCTAATACGAAAGGTTAAAAAACAACCAGTGCTGCAGTGCAACCCGAGCTTGTAGACAAAGTTTATGCTTATTCTAACCGCGATTCTAATTTGAGAATTAACATTATGCTTAACATCACGTGGTCTTAATCACAGATTTTTGTGATTTCGACAATCGTGAACGCTTTAAGAATTACACTTGAGGGAGAGCTCCTTGAGAATCGATATTAAAATATAGTTATTTCTAGCGCAACTTAAAGAACTTCTCTCTGGGTGAAGTGAGAGGGGGTGTCAGACTTTTACTGACTAATATCTACCTGGGTTCTTTCAGCTGCCTTTTACAGGCTTTTGTCGCGGTCACTCTTTTGATAATTCCGCAACCCGATGTAGAACTCAGGCAGATATATTTACTTGTGGATGGGTTATCACTTTTAACGTAGATTCATTAGCTTATTTGTCAAACAATTTGAGCTTCGGAGAAGTCAAAATTGTCCTCAATTTCCAAGTTAATGCAAAGACTAAAATGTCATTGACATTAGACGGTTGATGTCATCGTCAATACTAAACAAGTGAACATTTCTGTGTCATCTCTGCTTTATCAAGAGCTTTGTATATTTGTCTTTGTAAACCTGACTTATGGTTAAATACCTCAGAACTTTTAAAAAATTTTACGTATTTGGTTTATTTAAGATATTTGTCTAAATCGACTGTAGGTATCTCAAACTTTCACATTATCAAGTCTGGCTCTTTAAATATATTCTTGCTTGCAGTTTTGCATTTAGCGATATCTTCTTCAAATAAGGCGCGCCTTAAGTACTTGCTAGCACTTACCAGGTCTTGCAACCATTGCTGAATTTTTACGTTTTATTCATCAATAGTATTGTAGCACATATTTGTTGGGTCTGTAGGACAATCGACTACTAGGCTTTTACAACAGCTCCCCTAGCCAAGTTACAACCGTTTCGTTTCGATTCTCTTTCGTCGATCGCCTCGAGACAGCCACATCTCCGATTCCTTTGTCCTAACACTATCTCAACGCTCAGTTACATGGTCAGAACAAAGGAATAGGAGGCGTGGCCGACTTGAGGCGATCGACGAAAGAGAATCGAAACGAAACGGTCGTAACTTGGCTAGGCCTGCAGCTATTCCATCGGTAGTAGTGACTGTAGAAAAGTCAAAACGTAAGGGCTTCGGTATATGACAGAGTCACTGGGGCTCTAGAATGCATAGGGCATCTGGCGGTCAATGGGTAACTGCAGAAACTTTGGTGGGTTTTACTCAATAAATGTCTAATACTTTCTCTGGACGTCCACCAAGAGCAGAAGAAATTATTCGATAATTTCGCACTCAATAACGTGGTTGACTACGTGACATTCTGGTAACATATGTCAATCCTCGACCTTGGACTTTCAAAAAATGTCTATCACTACATAGTATAAAACAAAATTCGCCGCTGTCTGTCTGTCCTTATGTATGCTTAGATCTTTAAACCTACGCAACGGATTTTGATGCTGTACCTTTTAATAGATAGAGTGCTTCAAGAGGAATGTTAATACAATATGGTAGAGAATCACTGATAATTTTAGGGGTTTCTAATGTGATATCGTAAATAAACACATTGTGCTTACATTGCAAATGCTGGCTGAACCCTACGAGATAGATCAAAACAATGTACTACAGTATTGTACATCTTAAAAAGGTCCACAAAAATCTGCAATGGTATATGTCTATCTCTTAGGGTTAACCGACAATAACCATTTTTATCCTTTACTTTTTACGAGAAATAATGGCTTATTTACGAAGCGATTTTAAGCAAAACAGAATTAATCCTTATCCAATTAAGTACCTACCTTAAATACATTGTGCATCTAATATAGATCAATATGGCCCTTTACAGCATGTAGAGTAATTAAAATGAATATTTTCGATACAAATCATTTTGTTGTGGTTGCAGTGGTATCAGCATTGCACCCATGCGAAGCCGGGGCGGTAGTCACTAATAAATTGTAATTTTTCTAGAGCTTACGTCATCGTCATCCGGATCTATAGCCTTTCTTAGCAGCGCCAAAATCTTATACCTTTTTTAAACATCTTTATTAACTTGGTCCAGTATAAATCGATCACGGTTTTAGCATTAAGTATCTACTCGATATAAATCTCTGTTTTTATTACAAGATGTCCAAGTGACACATTTGTATTCCGGTGATAGCTTGCCACCAAACATTTCACACGGATAATCTTTTCTCGGTCGTGGTTGATTAAACTGTGCAATGCACTTTGTATGCTATGTGGTCCATATCGGAATCTGTATGTTTAGTGATCAAGTTGAATAGGTATGTAAGGTCCTGGACTTCTGTTGGACGTGGCAATATTTTCTCATGGCTTTGCACTTTAGTTGAATGATCTGTACGTTCACGATCCTTTATATTACTTGGAAAAGGGTTAGAAATAATGTTATTGCTAAGTTAAAGTTTACTGTCTTCGCCAAATGTGTTTTATGAGTCATATTATGGGTTACTACGCCTGTTTGATTATACTTATTGGTCATTATCATCATCATCATCATAATTTCAGCCAAAAGACGTCCACTGCTGGATATAGGCCTCCCCCAAGTGTCGCCGTAACGACCGGTCCTGTCTTGTGCGTCTCGCATCCATTGGAATCCCACGACCCTCACGGGGTCATCGGTCCACCTTGTGGGGGAAATAATGACTATCACAGTCCTATGTTTCATAAAAAAAAAATCTTCTTTATTTTGTTATGATTGTGTTATACTTTATTTCTCAATAGGAATTATTTTTGGATTTTTGTTATAAAATCATTATCTATTTGGCATATCGTAACATGCTAAACTGGTTTTAAAATCTTTGTCGTGTCCAACCTGTCACGTATTCTCATTGAAGATATTATCCAAGCGGTAAGTATACATAGAAAAAGTACTACGATTTGTACGAGCACATTCTGCACATACGAACTTATCAATAGATAAGATATTAGCTGTCATGGATGCGACTGATTTTCGACCGAGCGCCAGTTCCATCGAAAATGAAAGGTTAGAGATAACTGTTCACAGGCGTGTAGTTTATTGTAAATTATTGACATGTTTAACGATTGATTTATTATTATTGTTTGTTGATTTATAACTTTAAATCATGAAACTGAAAATTTATCACACGATCCAGTGTGAAACAAGGTTTAATTCGAACAGTGGAAGTTACTATTAAACATGATACACCTAATAGTAAGAAAAGATGAATGGATTGTGTGAACAGTGATATGAAATAAAAGGAAGTTAGTGATAGCATGACGGATGACAGGATAGAATGGAAGAAAAAAAATCGTGTTGCGCCGACCCCAAATAAGATGGGACAAGGGCAGGAAGATGATGATGATGATGATGCACCTAATAGTAGTAGATAGTAGTAGGAAATATTTAAAGGTGCTATAAAGTGAGAAGTAGACAAAAAATCTGCCTTCTACAGCAGAATAATTATATTATTCATATTATATTCACACAACTATCAAACAAAGTCGTCTAGCCCCAAGCTAAGCAGAGCTTGTGTTATGAGTACTAGACAACTGATAAACATAATTCAATATTTCTAAATACATACATATTATTAGGAATCGAATCCACCACCTCCGGCATAGCAGTTAGGGCCACTAACCACTAGACCAACAGGCCAGTCGAATATTAATCATCAATCAAATGGTTTAACCTTTTGGTAAAATTCTTTGCTGAAAAGACGCATAAGTTATGGTTAGTACTGTAAGAACAGATTTAGATGAATCTAAGATAACAAATGATGGTCTAGCTCTTAACACAGATGCTGTTATTTCAGACATTTTGAAGTAATTTATTGTTGCCCATGAATCAGATTGTCAGCATCCACTAAATCGTTGATGACAAATGTTTGGGACTTAGACTGCACGTGTAGACCAGAAATGGAGAACGTGCACGATTTAAAAATATAATATACAATATATGTACATAGATCAATGAAGATTAGTTGCTAACACCGATTCATATCTTTCTAATAAAATTAGTTGATAAGATCGTGCTAATATATCTGTGACGATTAAAATCGTCGACAAGGAAAAGAATCGAAATCTAAGAAAGAAATACAAAGAAATATTTATGAATTAAGGCGATAAAAATGTTCGTTGATTACGGAACAAGATTGGGAATAAAACCTAGCAAAATCTTATCACACGAAAGATTAAAGATTCAAAATTTAAAAAAAATTGTGAATGTAGTTCGTACTTAAGATAACGTAAAGTCGGGCATAGCTAGGGTTGCCAAGTATACTTTGTACGTATCTTACTTTATTTTTGGTAAATATACATTTAACTTTTGCCTAAAAATAAAGTAGATAAAATACTATATTTTCAATCTTTATTGTGATGCGCAAAATGAAACCCTAATAAGGTATACTAGCTTTTGCCCGCATAAATAAAATATAGCATATTATGTCACTCAGGAACAAAGCAGCTTCTATCGGTGAAAAAAAATTTGCTATGAGACCAGTACTTTCAGAGATTACCTCCTACAAACAAAAAAAAACAAGCTTTAAGTAAATCTTTTAATATTATTGTAGATAAATAATTACGAGTTGAAACACCTTCAGTGTAATAAACTTGAGTTGGAAATGAGTTACTTTTTTATTTAAATTGAAATTAGGAGTATAAAGATAATTTCTAATAAAAATATAAAAATAATGTTAGTGTGTGCTATAAGCATATAAATAAAAATACAAACAAATAAATAAATAAAAATACTTTTTTAAATAATGTTATACGTTATTTTTCTCAAAAAGTAGTTGGTAACCCTAGGCGTAGCTGTCAGCCATCACACCGGAGATAAACAACTGTTACAATAGGTTCACTATCTATTAATAGGAAGTGATTGTTAGAACAGTGACGTAGGACTGGCTGATAAGGATGACGTATTTAATCGGTATAGAGGAATAGATGAGGACAACAAAGGCTAAATTACGTTTTGGCGGGATTTTATAGAGCGAAGTTCAATCAACGAAGAAGCCGCTGGCAAAAGCTAGTACTTTCTAAACTTGACACTTGCTAAATGCACAAAACGCGCGAAACTAAAAGAAATAAAAACAAAAGTGAAAACGAGGATGCTGTAGGTATAGGAAGAAAATTTCTTAGCCCGCGAAATTAGAATTTTCTTTTTCTTGCATTGTGCAGGTCAATTTTTGCGTTGTGCAGGTCAATTTTTGCATTGTGCAGGTCAAGTTTTGCGTTGTGCAAGTAAATTTTTGCGTTGTGCAGGTAAATTTTTGCATTGTGCAGGTTAATTTCAAGTTGTACGTTGATTAAAATATGACTGGCAGCCGTAACACATTTTTTTTTAAACATTGCCCCTGGACGCGTACCGGTACTAGTTTGTGACGGCACGGGAAAAGCAAGCTTAGAAGGATAGATAAAAAAAAATTGCTCCACACTAGGAATAACTATTGTATCGTAGTTGCGTTCAAAAACATGTAAACTGACATACAAAAGACTCCCAGACACGAAACACCTATTCCGCCATATAAATATTTGGTCCGAGCGGGAAAGGAACTCGCGACACAGAGTTCTGCAGTCAATCGCTCATCTACTGCGCCAACCGTGCCATCGCGTATTTTACCAAAGCTACCGCCTGTTTTAATTAATTATGACATTTTCAAATTCAAGCAGTTGAAGCTGCCGCACACGTAGTCTTTGTTGCTATTTGGAAAGATTGAGAAGCAAATTTTTTTGTTGTATGGATTATGTTCAGCCGAGTTTGGGTCGCGGCTGTTGTATGCGCCGGACGTATTAAGACTACAAGTATCATCGCTCATGCAGGCTCGTCAAATACACCCCTATGTAAACTGTAGTACTCTCTATTGTATCCATTCAACTCAACTTCTTCCATAAAAAGCCCCTATCATTCGACAAGACGAAACGATTCTCAAAGAAGGTCACTCGAGGACAATGTTCGTAATTTCACAGTAACAAATCAGGACGCATCTGTTTGCAGAATCGCGTCATTCAACAAACGATTTTATTGGATATAAAACTGTTTTTATTAAGTAAATTGATGGATAGTGTATTGTTCTGTTAATTTAAGAGGTCGTTTAACTGTTTCGACAATTGTTAAATGTTCACCGATAGGATTCGATTGTGGCTTATTTATGTGGACAATGTAAATAATTGTAAAATCAATATCTTTATCGGTTTTAAAGTGATCTGGCAATGGGTAAGTATAATATTTCGTCGGACATTGACACTTTAGTTTGCAGTCTACATTTTATTGTGTCTACTAGCTGCTGTCCGCGGCTTCGTCTGCGTAAAAGTCGTAACTTGCCCCAAGATATAGGTATGGATAAAATGTATCCTATTTGCTATTTCGCCATATGGTTAATAATTAATTGTTCCACGCGCGCCTCAGGGAGATGTCAGCAAATCGTAGGGGCCCAGTAGGGTTGGGGCCTACTGGGACCATGGGTAGTGTGAAAACGAAACCCCACAGAAGTGGGTTTTTAGTCAGTAAAAGTCTGACACTATCTCCCGCTCCACCCTAGAGCGGAATTTGTCATTAGATGATTTTCGCACCTAAAAAAAACACCGCACACGACATGTGTTGGCAACCAAAAAATTCGAAGACATGTGACATCCACCAACACGCACTAAACCCGCTTGGTAGATTACGGCCTATTCCCTCTCCTAGAGAGGAGGCCTGAGTCCCAGCAGTGGGAACATTAAAAGGCTGATTATGCTTTGCTTATGCTATTAACAAAACAAATTCGCTCGAAAGAAGAAGTAATTCGTGAAGAAGTAATCCACTGAGTAACTTTCACTTTTATAATATTAATGGCTGCATCACTCGCTGCCAAATATGTACTTCCCGATTTAGATGAACTTTACATATATGGTACTGGTCTCATATCGGTGATCGTAGTCAGTTATAGCTCAATTATTATCCTACCGATATTTCCTTTACCATTTCCTTTGAAACGATGGTTGGTTCCACATCAAGCATTTCTGTCAAATCCATCCTAATGTTATCTATAAAAATAGCTTTTAGCGATAAGACCGCCCATTGTGACACCCTATTAATTTTGAGCTCCTACTTTAATTTTTATTTATGGTGTACACTTCAGAGTATCTAGGGTAAAACAGGCGTATGTGCCCTAGTCGGTAATACATGCAAAACTAAGACACGAATTTAAAATTACATATACACAAGTTAAACATCTGTTCAAATATAGTAATATAATATTCCACAACTATCACACAACGTCGTCTAGTCCCAAGCAAAGCAGAGCTTGTGTTATGGTTACTAGACAACTGATAAACATACTTAAATATTTCTAAATACATACATATTATAGATAAATTACACCCAGATACAGAACAAATGATCGTGCTCAACACACAAACATTTATATTGGGTGGAAATCGAACCCACGACCTCCAGCATTACAGTCTGCGCCACTAACCACTAGACCAACAGGCCAGTCAATAAGCACCAAATTATAAATGCATGTCTTAATTTTGCAAGTTACCGACTGGGGCATGTAAGTACACCCGGTTTACCATACATTTATCTATCTATCTATTCGCTTCGTCCTTCGCATTCTTGTAAATAGTCATATCTTAGGTCTCAGCATCCACACACATAATCTAAGATATAGGGCGGCTGGACCGGTTGTCGGCCGCACGAGAAAGTACGCCAACATCACACGTTTTTATCACAGAGAGATTCTATTTGCAAGTGCATCAAGTTTAGAGAGACGGGAAGTTTCTAAAGAGATTAATGAAAATTATCGATTAGTTCCTAATGTATATGAGAGGTGTCGGGGTAAGATTACTGAGAAGCTCTAAACGTGGCAGGTTTGTGAAGTAGGCCATCCATTGGTAGGTTGGCTAGTGTTTTAAAAGGTAACTTGGCAATCTTTTCGGTTTCATAATTCTGTCTTATTTTCCCCATGACAACATAACTTTCTTATATCCCTTTTCACGGTGAAGCATGCAGTGTGGAAGTGTGCTCCACTTGGGTGGAGCACTGCCATGTCCTCGTGGAGGCGATCGATGGCGCCGACCTCTCGTGCCGGGCCCTGGTGCAGTCTAGGGTCCGGAGCGAGAAGAAATGGGAAGAACTTGCCTCCTTCTGCGAAGTAGTAATATTCAACTGAAAGACATAGGTGCGGTTTTAGTCAGCAAAAGTCTGACACGCTCCTCCCACTTCACCTTAGAGCAAGAGAAGTTATTGGATGGTTTCTCACCTCAAAAAAATACTTTTTGCATTACTATCCTCTTCAATTATTTTTGTTGTTTTTCTTTAAAAACGCGGCCCCTGCCTAGGAATTCCTCCTATATCACAAACATACATACACCATACACCCAGACTTTGACCAATTATTTGTAGGCCATACAAATATGTTCCGCGCGAGAATCAAACATCCGAAAAGTAGCGCAGCAATCAATTGACCATTGCACCAACCGAGTTATCAAAATTTAAATTCACTGATTACCAAATTCCATACATTACTGTTAAACGAACTACACTAATTATTTAGTTAAGATAAAGGAAGTCGTTGATCCCGTGTCATCACAATCAAGGGTTCAATGTAGTAATTCCGAGAACCTCAACATGCAATTAATAGGTCAACTGGATTACTCGACACTACACAACATCTAACGTGCCGAGCCTACGAGAGTTCAATTAGGAAATGGTTTTCGTTCACACAATCAGCTTACTGGCTGTATGATGTCAAAAGTTTCTAGAAATAAGAATTTGGACCACCCCTTCCTCGTTGTGGGTGCAGTCATCAACGATGTCCACTGTTGGACATAGGCCTCCTCCAAACATCTCCACAACACCGATCCTGCGCGTTTCGCATCCAACGCATTCCTGCGACTCTCACCAGGTCGTCGGTCCAACTTGTGGGAGGCCTTCCTTCCTTGTGGGTGCAGTAAAAAACATAAATTTATTCTACGAAGATTCTGAAGAGATAGCTCTGCAGTGATGATTGTATGCAAATCGGCAGCACTAAGATTCTCCTTCGCAGCAGTCTTTGTAAGCTTTAGTACTTCTAAAGCACTACTATCGCTAATATTGTTGCCAAGATTGGCTATTACTACAATCCCTGTCTTGTTATCTTTATTGTAGCTGCTAAGGTTCGTGTGTGCTTTTATAAAGCCTCCCCGAATACCAATAATGGTTAACTTGTTGATCTTTCTTTCACAGTAAAAGTTATCCTTGATGAGGTCAACACAACAGAAGAAGAAGCACTAAACTTACCTAGACCCAGAGACACAAATCGAAATCTGAACAATAAAACAGTTATTTCCTAAAGAAAGTGGGTGCTGTGACAAAGGCCGACAAAGACTGATGTCCGTATTTACACACAATGCCCACACAAAAACTAGTCGCGACGAACCATCTCGGCCGTTTGCTTGAGAATTAAATTTTTACTAAATTATGTTTTGATTCATGCGCTGTCGTTGTTCTTCGTTCGATCTTCGTCCGTTTGCGCAAAAAAGTTTGGTTTTATGTGTTCGTTGGCTAAAAAAAGATCTAAAGGCTCAAAGTAAATTGAATTGTTATGTTCATTATATTATTATTTACTGTGATTGCGATTATGTTTAGGATATTTACCTATTTACAAAAGTGCAAGCTAAGTCCATAGTCAATTAGGTACCTACATATATTTTTATTCAGAAAACATTTTTTTTTTTTATTATTTGAGGCATTTGACCACTATCTCACCTGATGGTAAGCGATGATGTGGCTGACGATGGAGCACGCCTGCCTAAAAGTAACCTATTTACTCTTGACTTAAAGATACCCCTACCCCTAGGTTGTAGCTAGAACACAGACTCCGGTACGGAATTCCACTCCTTAGCTGTACGCATTATGAATGTGTTCCCAAAACGCTTTGTACGTATGGGTGGGATGTCCACCATGTACCGAAGGCGCAAAACCGTACGTCTAGTGATCGGATGATGAAACGGACGGAATTAAATTGTGCAATTCCAACGCACACTCCCCATAAATATATCGCAATAGTATTCTCCCAAACTCCAAAGACCCAGCTGCTTTAGTTGTTCCTCAACTTAATCCAAAGTCTTCTTCTGGCTCCTTCCTCGATCCATTACGGATTGGATAGGCCTTCTGAAATTACGTCACGTAATATTATTTCAAACTCAATATCACATGAATTCGTAATAGTCTCCATAATATATAACCACAAAATTTTCATCTTTAGTCTGTATAAAATCGAGAATGCACCGCATTAGTACGTTTAATTCAATTATTATAACAGTTAGATTGTTGTTCTCAGCGCACTTTCGCTTGCCTCTGTCGGCAATTTGTTCCAGTAGCTACGAATCTACGAGTTTATCTCGTTGCTCAACGACACTTTTCTCTTAATTTTGTTTTATAGATGAGATATTTTGATGATAATAGTTCTTCTCTTCTTACTTTATTATTGTTTCATGCAATATGTTTAGTCTTCATACATTATTATATGTGGGAACATTATACAGTATATACAAAATAAAGATTTTGAATTTTCTAATTATTGTGTATTATTTTATATTTTGTATTGTAATAATAACTGAATATTATATTATCGTTGTTAGCCAAATTAAAACTTTATGTTAAGTTTTGTTAAAATTGTGTATTTGTGTTATTATTCTGTCTAGTTTCTAGCAGACTGACTAAACGGGCTGTTTGTATGCATGTGGCATAGTGTAAAATATTCATCATACGAAGTTTTAGGCGATGGTGGGTCCAAATGCTTTTCCTTCTAATTTGGTCTTTTATTATCTTTTATTTACTTGTAAAAGTGTTAAATTATTATGCAAGTCATTTAGTATGATATTTAAAAGCTTTCTTTTTTCTTATAACGTTGTTCCCTTAAACTCGGTCCATATTAGTTGAAGTTCGAGTAAGTTTATTATTCAATCTTGTGGTACTTACAATATGAAGTTTTGCGCATTCTGTGGAATGTAAGTGACTAACAAGGTTTAGCATACGTGACAGAATTCACGCATCTTGTAAGAACATTTCTTATGTCAAGGATCGTGTAATTGAACATACCAAGATAACTTTTGGTAAGAAATAATAAATGAAAGTACTTTAAAGTCGAAAACAGCTCCATGAGTTGAGGTTACAAAGTCTTGAGCATCGAGCCGAGTTGCTAGCCGAGCTGATAGCTCTACAAACTATGAGTATTTAAGTCAATAGTAAATAGGCGAGCGTGCTCTATCGTCGACAACATCATCACTTACCACCAGGAGAGATAGGGGTTGAACGCGAGCTTATAAATAATAATAACAAAAAAATAACAGCTGTCACGTAAGGTGCAGAAAATTGAATATAAATAACATTTAAAACCGAGTTATCTCCATTCACAACCCCCGCATTCAATGGTTCCAAGTTGTCAGCACCTAGTGCAACAAATAACAGCGTAGGTGCAGTAATTTACTCAAATTCCTCTGAATCTAGGTCATAGTATTACCTAGACAAGAAACAGACGCCTTTTAATATTCCTATTAGCACGAACCACGAAAAAACAATTAGTTTTCAAGCTATCGATATTTTTTCGTAAAGTGGGAAATCGCTGACGCAATATCGCTTCAAGGATTTTTTTTACGTTCGTAAATATTTTGAGTGGGTTAGTACATTTACGCTATTTATTTTTTGAGCTGGCAACGAACGAGCTATGCAGTGTTTAGAATGCAGTGTAGATTTTTGCAGAATGTTTGAAATATTTACTTGGGAAGTGGTTTGTCTGGATTCGTTATGTTATGTAGTGATGTTTCGAGATTTATGTCTTCGTTTTGTAATTGAGTATGTTCTCTACCGTTAGTGCATCATCACAGAGTTAGATTAGATTCTCTCTCGCGTTTGCAACGTGTTCGTAGTTACAAGAAAATTCGGAAGATTTGATTGACTTACATTTAAAGACCAACTTTTGACTAATGTAGTTTAAGCTGTTATCAAATTTAGGGGATTATCACAAAGACTTACCTTAGACCTGGGCCGTAAAGGGTAACTGAACACAAGTGGGACGGAATACAAGTGGGATTGATTCAGTGAAAGTCTGACACTACATCTAACTCCTTAAAAAAAATTACAAGAATATCTACAAAATGGAAAAGACAAATTGTGCACAGGAATATATATTTTTGCTACTTATGGGAATACCGTCTGTCAAGTTAAATAACGGTGAACATTTCTGTCTGATATTTTGCCTGCGGGTAGTCGTGTGCTAGAATTACTGCTCCGTATCAATTCTTGGTCCGTCTAGAGTCTGGACGATTTATGTCGATGTTTAGACAGCTTTGGAATCTTAGGATACCGGTAAACGGATACAGTTACCCTGGACATGGACTGTTTTAAATAGAGATAGCTAGAAATGTTCTTTTTACGAATTGTCTTTTTGCCTTTCTGCCATGTTCTCTGGGGTCGAGGTTGCCTGCTTACCCTGCCAGATCTACTTGTATTTTCTCGTCATCTTCCTGCCTTGTTCTCTGGGGTCGGGGTTGCCTGCTTACCCTGCCAGATCTACTTGTATTTTTTCGTCATCTTCCTGCCTTGTTCTCTGGGGTCGGGGTTGCCTGCTTACCCTGCCAGATCTACTTGTATTTTTTCGTCATCTTCCTGCCTTGTTCTCTGGGGTCGAGGTTGCCTGCTTACCCTGCCAGATCTACTTGTATTTTCTCGTCATCTTCCTGCCTTGTTCTCTGGGATCGGGGTTGCCTGCTTACCCTGCCAGATCTACTTGTATTTTTTCGTCATCTTCCTGCCTTGTTCTCTGGGGGCGGGGTTGCCTGCTTACCCTGCCAGATCTACTTGTATTTTTTCGTCATCTTCCTGCCTTGTTCTCTGGGGTCGAGGTTGCCTGCTTACCCTGCCAGATCTACTTGTATTTTCTCGTCATCTTCCAGCCTTGTTCTCTGGGGTCGGGGTTGCCTGCTTACCCTGCCAGATCTACTTGTATTTTTTCGTCATCTTCCTGCCTTGTTCTCTAGGGTCGGGGTTGCCTGCTTACCCTGCCAGATCTACTTCTATTTTCTCGTCATCTTTCTGCCATGTTCCCTGGGGTCGGCGCATTATGTTTTTTTATTCATTTTTTTTTTGTGATCTGTGATATCACATTCTTTTCTTCTACACCATCCTAACACAATCCATCCAAGATTATATATTAATTTGGTTTATAAAATATGTATCTTGTTCTAATTTTATTTGGATTACTCTTATCTCCATGTCCATACCAAGACAAACGGTTCCAATTGATTTAATTAATTTTACATATTAACATAGGGCTAAATACAATGAAACAAGTAATCGTGAGTGTATTGAAAATAAAGCTGCGTTATCGCTGTTGATAATTCTATATATGTTTAATTAATTCCTCTACACCACAACTATCGCGTATTATCGATGTTGCTGCAATCCTCTCTCTGGGTCAGAGTAATTTATTATAGTAGGTGATCTGTTATCGCTCACAGTCTGCGTAACAATGCGTTAATTAGGAATTTTAGCAGCCAACTTAACAAAAAAAAAAAATTAAAGTCAAATTTATATATAATTGTAAATTAAAAGTATGTTGTGATTGCATTGAAACAACGTCATATGCTGTATACAGGTCTCTCTAGTTATACGCTAAGTAATTGGATCTTCGGAGACGGTAAAGTTGCTTAAATCCTGGCAACTGCATTTTGGTGGAGAGAGTACCGCTCTACAGATTTGAGATCAAATGCAACTAATTTCATAACTTGCTTTCAAAATGGCGAAGGAAAATATTGCGAGGATCACACACGTCTTTTTGTAAATCGAACTGGGCCTGCATGGTGAATTACGGTCCACTGCCTCTCTGAAGGATCCCCGAAGCGGTCAATAGCGATTGACAATGTTTACGTGAATGACAATGCATTGACAATTGTTTACGTGAAAGACAATGGCAATGTATTGACAATTGCTTCAGCCATTTAAGATAAAACTTTGCATCAATTAGCGTCAATCATGTAAATATGTAATGTCAAACGCCATTGACTGTTTCGAGGATCTTTAAGGCCTGTTTTCGTTTCCCGATAGTGGGAATAATACAGGCTGAATACGCTGTGCTATGAGGTCAAGATAAATTCTGAAGTATGAGTAGTTTCTTTTGTTAAATATTGATTGATGGAAGGTACGACAGCGTCTGATTCTACTTATTGGCACTTGGCACCAGCTCTGACAGACATTATAATTAATTAGGTGAAGTACACCAACATGACTTCGGTCTGGTTGAACAAGCTATTAAATATAATAACCATAATTACAAAGATAGAGCACACTTAATTAGATAGCAAGTTAATAAGTTATCAAAGGCCAGAGCTCATAGCCCTTCACTGCTATACCGTACACGTGTATTCAACTAGCCGTAAATACGTAGTATTTTACTGTTAAGTTTTCATCGTCATCATTCTCATCATCTTATCATAACGCAAAACCAGAGCCATTGAAAGCTGTTCTGACGTCAGAAAACTTCTCTTGCAACCATTTAAAAACGTAATATTCAAGTCATAATCCCTTTTTGGTGACAGTCAATATCAAAAACTTGTCTAAAAGCAAAGAAATGACACGTTTTCTGACAATCTGAGAATACAATACACAAATTCCTTATAATACGGAAAATCGATGTCCATCGTAAAGTTTTAAGTATGTACTAGGTAGGCAGATAGCAAAGGCGCTGTACTAAACCGAACTGTTTTCATAAATTGATGTCTCTTATTTGAGTCACTGCGGTCCTGGGACACAGAGGGCAACTAAAGGAACACTTAAATTACAGTAGGAGCTTAAAATTTATAGGGTGTAACAATGGACGGTCTAATCGCTAAAAGCGATTTTTACAGACAACCTTTGGATGAATTAGTCACTTTTCTCAAAGATTTTATCACTTTTCCACTGACTCCACTATCTGTTAACATCTGTGCTTGATTATTACTATTACTTGTTACACAGAACACGATGTTTCCTCCAAAACAGAAACGCAACGGATGTAGCCATTAGTCATTTGTTTTTGTTCCGCGAACTGCTACATTTGTTATTCAAATAGATAAAATGGTTCGCAGTGCCTCATAGTGCCTTTTGAAACATGCATTAATTCTTTTCCATAAGATTTTGAGGAAAAGTACATCAGTATAGCAGTAATTGCATTTATGCCTTGAAGTATCTATGCAGTTTCATGTCCATTTTAGCTGTTTTAAGACACTTTGGTTTCCAGTCCTTATATATTTTTTTTTATAATTGTATTTACTCCTTTACCTATTGGTACATGGCTAATGTGAGCAGTGGTGGCCCAGTGGTAACGGCCCCGACTTACGAGTTGTAGGTCGCGGGTTCAATCCCAGCCAGGCGCATTACGTTGTGTAATTTATTTCATCACCACTGCTCTTAAACCGGTGAAGGAAAACATCGTGAGGAAACCGGCATGTCCTTGAACCAAAAATTCGAAGACATGTGACATTCATTAACCCGCACTGGGCCCGCGTGGTGGATTACGGCCCATGCCCTCTCCTAGAGAGGAGGTCTGAGTCCCAGCAGTGGGAACATTAAAAGGCTGATTATGCTATGCTTATGCTATTGGTACATTAACTGCAGTGGCCAAAAGCAATTTTACTGATATTTCAACTCCGATCCCCAAGATATAGGCGCCACCGAGTTTGGGGCCTACCATATAGACGACATGTGACACAATTGAAGCTGGCTAATAGTTACAGACCTACATTAAGTTACGATTATTTTAATTCAATGCAACTTTTATAACAATGGTTCAATAAATTTATTATTTCTTTTTTTTAATTTCTATTTTTATTCATAGAGATCTTAGTTTTGGCACTGGAACAACTCTATTGATAGATTGTACATTATTGTGAACGTTAATTGTGGTTTCAACAAACTGACTAACTGAAAGATTCCTTTACGATTTAGTTACGAAGTGACTGTAAATGGTTTCATTAAAATTAATTATGATTTGTTCGAGTTTGAATGCTGTATTTATTTTAGGTCAGAAACTCTGTGAGCAACAAAAAATCTGTACGCGCGTTGGGGTCTTTTCCATTAGGGAAATAACAAGTCAAAATTGTCACTTGCGTGTACTTTTCCTCATATCAATATTCGAAATGTTAGTTGCTGCTTGCTTGTTTAATAACAATCTTTTTGCTTTTAACAGAAAAATATATCTTTTTAGAGTTCTTCGTTTTTTCGTATATTAAAATAATAATAATACTACCAGATATTATCTTTTACAAACATAATTATCAAAGAAATATTATTGTGACAGAAATGGAAGTCGCTCGAGCCGTAGGTGAGGGTGTTATGAAGTTGAGTGCTGCAGTGACAAATTTTCACGTGTATCAAACGACGTTTTTCAATACACTTATTTTTTTTCTTCTCAGTCGTACACTCCTGGCGGAGTGGTCATGGATCGTCTGGTAAGTTGACTTGTGAGAGTCGCTTAACATCCAGAATGATACTATAAATTGTGGCCGGGGCGTGCCCGCGCACTTTTCCACACAAGTGCGAAAAAATTAAAATTGCATGCCTAAAAGCGGTATAAAAGCGGGTGTTTGAGTAAGTGTATTGAAAAATATTTTCCCTGTCTTTATTCCTTTATTTAACAACTTTATTGCAAAAAGCCTATAAGTGAAATTCATATTGCCACTTTCATAACGAAACCACGAAGCGTTGTGGTAATTACAAAAAGCCACGACGCGAACCAAACACGAAATGAAGATTGAGTTTCAAGATAATTTTAAGACGATATTATGCAGATGTATTTGCAAAATAATTCTCACGTTTGTAAACAGTTAGTCGGTTAGTTTGTTAAACAGATTATTCCGCCAACACAAGGCTTTATAGCGATTACCTACGCCTAAGACATTCGATGTTCACAAGGCCCGTGCGAACAATTGGTCGTTTGAATTTGGAAGATTTGTTTTTTTTTTTAATTTTTTCCGTTTTATATCATCAGCTCTCGCTAGGTGGAATGAGAGGGGGAGTTTCAGTGAAGCGACATCCATGGAGCCACGTAAGAACTAAAAAAATACGAAATCATGCATCGCGTAATTAGGGTTCTCGGCACGATTGGACATATACCTACTCGTACAACAGACCGAAATCGTATATCGGGCAGTTGTCCGTATCAGGCATAACACCCGTCTGGTTGTAAGTTCCTCCCTTTTAATGGAGGTTTGCGGGGCTTTATACTCTGTTCCACATACCTCTAAACTGGTGACCCCGACGTGATGTGTTTCATTGACTAAAATCAGCCAGAATTCCTTCAATTTCCCTTTGCGTTCCTGGGCCGCGGTAGCTTTTTCGAACAATCCTGCAACCCTGGCTTATAGAAGAGTTATCCAGGGTTTCTTTACATGTCAAACCCATAAAATTTACTAGCTTCTGCCAGCGGCTTCGCCTGCGTGAAATCAGGTTTCACTATACAAACTTTGGACCCGTGTTTCATCCCCTTAGAGGGTGAATTTTGGAAAATCCTATCTTAGGGCCGGGGCACACGATGCGTTGCGGTGCGGTACCGCAAATATTTCAACGAATCGGGGGGCGGTACAAAAGGGGCGGCGTCGCTCGTGTGCCCGCCGATTTGTCAAAATATTTGCGGTGCGGCGCCGCAACGCATCGTGTGCCCTGGCTCTTAGTGCTCGCCTACTACGCCATAAAAGGAAACCTTGTGCGAAATTTTACGCTCCTAGTCCCAGTAGTTTCGACTGTGCGTTGATATGTCAGTCAGGAAGTTTCTCTTCTTATATAAAAAATAAAATAAATAAATACATAGATTAATAAGTAATTTAGTATGTCTTTTTTTTAAATGTCAACTGTTGGACGGATTGTGTGTACGAGTAAATTTGTTATTACTGAAAAGGAAGTGTTAGTGTGACGGATAGATCGGTAAAAAAATGCAATTGTGACAGACAAGTGCAATTCAGCTTCACTTATCTGACTTTTTGTTGAAAAGGGCCTGAAAATAGTTTATTTGAAATAAATCATTATGCACTGAATCCTAATAGGCCTGAAGTTTGAAAATTCAACTTAACTATGGTCTTTTCATTCTTTCGCGTTTTGAGAACTTATTTTTATTGGTTCTTATAATAGGGACACTAATTTATATGGCATCCTTATATCATCGTCATCAACATCATTTCAATCGAAAGAGGTCCACAGTTGAACATAGGCCTCCCCCAAGCGTCGCCACAACGACCGGTCCTGTGCGTCTCGCATCCATCTGATTCTCGCGACCTTGACCATGTCATCTGTTCACCTTGTGAGAGGCCTTCCAACGTTACGTCTTCCTGTATGTGATCGCCACTTCAGAACCTTTCGGCCTTTCGACGTTCAACATTTTCATAAATCTCCTTGCATTTTCCAGATGCAAACCATTCTGCACCACAACGGCAGCGGGAACCTGGCGTACACCGGCCGACTGAAGAACAGAGAGGTGCACCGAGCCATCACCCTGCATCCTGTGAAGGACCACCGACAGATGTACAGGATACACTCCTACTTTAAGGTGAGACGCATGTAGCGGCATCTATGGCGCCACTTACGAACTAAACTACGAAATCCTGCATCGCTCAATTAGACTTCTTCGCGCGATTTGAACATATACAACAGCCCGAAATCATCTCTCGGGCAGTTGCTCACACCAGACATAACACCCGTCTGGTCGGAGGATCTTCTCTGTTCAACGAAGGTTTGCGGGACTTAAGCTTACTTTTACACTCTGTTCCGCTTAACTCCAAACACAATCATCTCCTATTCTAGTCGATGATTAACTCCTTAGATTGTCTGGCTCTAGTAGGTGGTTGTAAAGGCTGTCTCAGAAACAGTTCACTTTTATAAATGCATAAAAAATAAGAAACATATTTATACGCGTTAATTTTTTTTTAATAATAATCCACAATTATCATGCAACGCCGTCTAGTCCCAAGTTAAGCAGAGCTTGTGTTATGAGTACTAGACAACTGATAAACATACTTAAATATATAAAAATTATAGATAAATTACACCCAGACACAGAACAAATGATCGTGCTCATTACACAAACATTTGTCCTGGGTAGGAATCGAACACACGACCTCCAGCATAGCCACTAACTTGGTATTCTTGATTTCAACCATCTGTCATTTTATTATGGGATGAATCTGGTCATATTAGTCGCAATACAAACAAGAAATTATTATTCTAAGATTTATTATTTAAACAACAGTACAATAAGTTTCAGTTTTAGTACAATATGTATAAAAACAATTGGTTTCCGCAAGTTCGACGGCCCCGGACATTGTATCCACGTGTAGTTATTATTGTTTTAGTTTATTTTAGCTGCGTTCCTAGTAATTGCTTGAAGATGATTTAGTTGTTCCGTTATTGTTTCGCTTCAGTTCGTTCTCCAATTTCTTGCCCTGTTTTCGATTGCTCTTTGTTATTTATTATGATGCATATTTTCACGGCTTTTCCAGTTAGTTACAAATTAAGAACTGTATTTTCTTATCTTCTGATAATTTCTGTTTTGCGTATTCGAACTGGTCTAAGTCAGTTCTTTTAAATTCATCAAGATAAAACATCATTGTATTGTGAACTTCGTACTCAATCTTTGTTTTCAATTAATCTTTAATATTAGTGTCTGGGTAGGGGGTTCGCCTGTAATTTTGTTATCTCACTTGAGATACGGACTCCCCGATCCGATTAACCCAACCCTAAAACAAATCCTTATGTGACGGAAGTGGTTATATCAACCGAATTCGGAAGCGGAGTTTTAAAATTTGGTTGTCGGAATTAGAACTGAAATCGCAGGTTGAGGCGGAAGCGTCAATTGAAACACTACTGAAATTAATCAAAATCTCGGATGACTATAACACAAATGAAGAGCTAACTCACCACATTCCAAATACGAAACAAAATAACAAGTGAAAGAGTAATCGACAGAGGGCGTTCGATAAGTAAACTTGTTTGTACTTGATTCAAGTTCTGATTAAATCAGAACCGAAATCAAAATTGAACTCATCTCTGACTTGGAATATAATAGAACAGGCGTATCTAGGAGTTACATATTCAATTTCGACTTAAAGACTCTCAGGTTGTAACTATAAAGAAACACAGACTCCGGCATAAAATACCACTCCGAATATTGTAACTCGTTGCCCTTTTCTCAGAATTCTATTAACCTTTTGGATATTTTTGTTGTTTCGTCACAAACCACAATAAATCTCAGCTTTGCACTTTGATACCAAGATGATATATTGTCTATAATTAACATGTTACGATGTCAGATGGTGTCAAGTTTATTTCGTAACTTGGCCATGAACATGTGGACAGTGGATTCGGCGTAATTCGGAAGCAAGATAAATAGCTTTACGATTATACATTTGTATTTAGTTAAGAATAATATGTATTATGATTGCTTTTAGTACTTATCACTGCAAGGCAAAAGGTTATTTTTACGTTCAAGTTTGGAATGATTCATGTGAAAAATGTCGTTATTTATTTTTTCGTTTCACTGTTATAGATGTATATAAGAAACTTAAACATTAACTAAGTGTAAATAGTATACTGAACCTAATTATGTGCATACATACAAAAAAGTAGGTACTACTCCACATCGCTGTCAACCGGAAATTTGTCCAGAAGACTGGCCGCATTGCCACGTTGAATAGTAATGCTGATTCTTTGAGCCAGCCCTCTGGTCACGCAAAGTGTCGACCAGTCAGTGTGAAATTTCCTTAAAAAGGAGGAAACACGGACAAGGACACGCTCTCGGACCCCATGAAACCAGCGTTTCGGCCCCAAACGGCTCAACACTGTAATAGGTTAGGTGCGCTCTTTGAGCGTCTCTGCAGCCGCAGCGGCAGTGCCGGCATACCCTTTGAAACCAGGACCATAAGTTGGCGCAAGGATGTCGTTCTTTTAGATATCTAATCCATTCGTAGATACTTATCACCTTCTGTATATATGGCATAAAAAAACCGTAGAAATTCTTGTCATCAATGTCCACATGGTCTGTGATAAATACAGGATCGAAAAACACATGTTGGTACAAATTAATGTGGATATTTTTAATGAATTAGACATTACAAAAAAGGATCAATTGTGCAGAAAATATACAACTTTGATTGATTACCAACTTCCTTTAACCTTTGATGAACAAATATCTGTTTGGTAAAAGTTATTTGATATAACTTCATAGGACCAAGAAATCAGATCTATGTGGAAACCATAAATCTGCCCATTGCACACCAAGCAAACTGCCTTTGATCTTTAACGTGCATCTAAACATGGGAGTATGAATTAAACCAGCCTTCGGTTGAATTGCAAATAGGTAGAGATTCAACCCTGCCAGGGCTTCTTTTTGAGGGGCTTTGCACAGGTCTACGAGGTTCTTCGAACGAGAAACGCAACTGAACACAGGTTTAGTCAGTGAAAGTTTGACTTTTCTTCTCGCTCCACCCAGAGCGGGAAAAGTTTTAAAATAATAATAATAATTTATTCATAGACAAGTTTTGGTCTGCATTATAGTATCGCTTATTTGTTTTGTTAGTTCGGAAGTTTAAGAATATTACAATACGGTATTCTATCGTATACAAATAAAATTGAATTACAATAAATTGTCACTAAATTATCACTACAAAAATATGCAGAAGACACTCAATAAGTTCATTCATCAATGACTTTAGTTAGATAGGTTCACTATAGGTTTGTCATATCCAACCGGTATAGCGCTGAAACTAAGATCCAAATATTTCTATTGAAACAGCAATCAACCAACAAAATTTCTGCATTTTTGTAGCGTGAGGAGCCAAGATCCAGGCTTGATATACAAGTACTTACAGGTGTTGTCTCCTAGCTTGATAAATGCATACTCTCAGTCGAAAGGATGACCAGCGTTGATTTATTTTTAGAGGAATCCACTTCGTTATTGTTTATGAGACTTTGATTACACAGATGAGTTGTACGCCATTTTTTTTTACCTTTTTATTCTGGTTCAGCCGTAAACTGTGAGATTAATGGTCCGGAATTTAGTGCCTACAGGATGCTGGGTTTTACTGTGGTTATTTCGTAGAATTTTGATGCAGCTGGAAAGCTGGTCAGGTGAGGTGGAATCTGGCTTAGCGGTTTGTTGGCTTAGTTAATGTACTTGCTGCGTTTGCTTCGTGTGATGTGGAATGTTACAGGTCTGTCTCAGCCCTAATTATTTATGACGTTGAGTAAACAAGATATCCTATGATTAAAATGTTAACTCAAACGGATAAATCATTTTCTCTAAGAGGTTGTTTCTAGGCATTGCAAAATAGTTTGACTATTGCTTTACGTGAGCGGTAAACAAGCTATTGGTGATGTTAAACATCTGCCCTTTCTTCTAGAAAACTATTTATAGTAAAATTCCATTGCTGAATTTAGAGACCCTGGTCATGTCATTGATGAGACGACGTGGAAGTATAAGACGAGATGGAATGTCCCTAAGGAGAATGCTTCTATTATTTCATCATCATTTCAGCTGAAATACGTCCACTGTTGGACATAGGCCTCCCCCAAGTGTTGCCACAACGACGGCTCCTGTGCGTCTAGCATCCATCAGATTTCCGCGACTCTCATCAGGTCATCGGTCCAGATTGTGGGAGGCTTTCCAACGCTGCGTCTTCCGGTACTTGGCCGTCACTCCAGAACCTTTCGGCGCCAACAAGCTTCTGTTCTGCGAGCATTGTGCCTGATTCTTCGGTCTATGTTGGTTACCTTGGTTCTCCTTCGGATTCTTCAATTATTTAAAGGTTTATAATAAATAGGTTATGTTATTGTTAACGGAGTTATGGAAGTTCTTAATTTGACAGATTGCTTTTTTTTTGTATCTTGTTCAGCTATATCTTCGGCAAATGTTAATCAGTTTTGATGGTTCTTTTTTTGTTTGAAAGAATATTTTCTCCATACTGTCAAAAATTAGAAGTTGATGTCTAAAACAAATAAACTAAACCCACACTGGCTTCCAAAGTTAAAGTAGTCTTTGTTTTTTTATTTAATGATATAAACTTTTGCTTGATTGCGATCCCATCTGAAGTGATGCAATCGTTGATGGTGAGGCATATTAGCTTATGAGGATCTTATTCATTAACTCTAGTCTGGAAGATACCCAAATTATAATCGGACGGGAAGACCGCAGCAGGCAAATTGTTCACTCCTTCGATGTACGCGGTATAAACGACGAGGCGAAACGCTTAGTCCGGACCGTAGATATTTTACAACGTAAGGGTGGATACTCGCCGTACGTCGGGTTGTCTGATGGTAGAAAGGTGATGACGGAATCAAGTCATGTAAACCTAAGTTATATTCGGACTGGAAGACCGCTGCAGGCAAATTGTTCCAATTGTTCGGCTGCACTTTTTGTAAAAAGTTTTTATTACCACAGATTTCAATGCACATGGCCATCGAATGGCTGATTGATATAAAATAATAAACATTTAATACAATATTAATTTTCTCGCACTGTTGGATAATGGATGTCAACAAGATAAAGCGGGTGCAACAAACGCATTAACATTTAAACGACTCTTTATCAAAACTGTTATCACAAGAGGTTTTGGCAAGTCTGTGCTCTGTTAGTGTTTAAAACTATATCAGTGATTTGATCAGTAGTTATCGCCGAAATAAGAGTGGTTCCTTCTCTAAACGATAGCGTGATAAACAAATGTATGAATGGTATGTTTGTTCGGTAGGTAGAGTAACCATGGAACTCCATGCTCTTGCCGGTTCTTTATCATAAGAAACGTACCTGCATTAACTTCTGACGATTATATTGTTATAAGCGCCTATGTGAAATAATTGAGCTTGTGAAATAAAAGCATTTTTATTAGGTTACAACTTGTTTGACATTACGAGCATGGCAGTTGAGAGTTTGTCATGCTCACTCAAATGTCTCGCTGATGGTGGCACGTGTTATTGGGTCATTCAGTTCCCTTCAAAATGGTTGAGCTGAGTGGGGCTGATGCACGCGTCATGCTCGTAAACGGGTGCCGTCAGTTGAGACTGGTCATCTCTTAGCTGCCAGTGACTTAATTCAATTTCTATTTTTTTTTAATTCGTTTTTTTTTTTAAATTATTATTACTTATCTACATTGTGCTCACATATTAGAAGCGACAAGAAATATCCAAGAAGTAACCAAGATTTATGTATGTAACTCTTAATATGATTTAAAAGAGTGTCCATGAAGATTCTTGCACGTTCTTCTCCATAGTGTTTTTTTTTGACTGACTGACATTTTGACAATTCAAAAGTGCCTATAAATGGTCTATTTGAAATAAACATTTCTGAATACATTTTTTTTTCTGCCTCCTGCTTGTTATGCAAGTGGAAGATCTGCTATTCTTTCAATGTCGCTGAGGGTTCTAAAACTTTTAAGTGGTTTCTTTCTTTATTCTTTATTGTACACAAAGAACTTAATATAGTACAAAGTAGTTTGACTATTCATGTACAAAGGCGAGCTTAACTCAACAATAAGTTTTCTGTCAGCGAAACTTTGAGTGACAAAGATAGATAATAATCAAGGGTAGAATCCGGTGTACAATATAAACCTACATAAATAAGTCTAATATATAAAAATATACGTACATAGTTATAAATACAAATATTATGTCAGTATGCTATCCATCGTGGCAATGCTGCCAGCGTTCTGGGCACTTTTCCCATTGATATCGATGTGGATGAATTTTTTGATGCCTAATAATTTCTTTTTCTGCTCGTTTGTTAATATTATTATTTTTAGTTTGTATAAATTCCTATTTAGTAGCTAATATTTATTAGTTTTGATGTTCGTTAGCGTAATTCAATAATTAAATATCTTCTTATGTCAGTTGTGAAAGGAAGGTTTCTTCTTCAGTGTTAGTCTTCAAGACTTAGGTACTAGGTTTGAGGTTTGTTGTGGTAGATGTGAGAATTTAAAAAAAAAATCTTCGGAAAAAGTCTGATGTAGTTTGATCTGGTCATCTGGACGGCCAATTCAAATCACAAAACCATAAATTGATAAAATTGGTCAAATAAGCAGTAACAAGAACAAATTCCGCATTCTTGAGGTGATCATCGCTCCGTGGCTTGTTCTCAACTAATTCTCTATATGCCAACAATATAAATGTCAAAGTACGGTAACATTTGGAGCGATCTGCAAAAAATAAGGCACACTTACATTGTGATATTACTTATAGGCCAGTCGTTATCAATACACCATTAATTTTTAATTAGTACAAATACTTAAAAGGCTTATTAGAAAAGGTCTTGTTATTATTTAAGTAAAGTCTCGATAAATAATATTCATAACCAGCTAAGTTATTAGCGTTTGTTTTTTATCCCAAAATGTCACAGTCATCAGTCATTCATAACAATTTATGGAAATTGTTATGAATGACTGATTCTATTGTGAAAATTTATCGTGGACAATTTTGGGATTTCGGTTTTTTTACTTTTGACTACAAAAATAAATGATCAGTGACGGGTACGGATAGAGCTTCAATTTTCTTTGTACTAATAAAAAAATAGGTGTGTATATAAAAATGAATCCCTGTTTTCCTTGGTCACGTCATCACGCGTGAACGGCTGGACCGATTTCACTAATTCTATTTTTGTTGTGTTTGTTATTGACAGGAGAAGGGTTTTATGAGAGAAAAAAAATTAAGTATTTGCGGAAAACTACGATGACTATTTAATCTTCGCGCGTTTGACAGTTGATAGCTAAGCAAGGGTCAGCTAATAATATATATTAATAACCCAAAATTATCTTGTCAAACTTACCTTTTCTGTTTCTCATTCCAGAATCTTCGTATCCAAGAACTTCGAGAACGTTCCCTGGACCTGCACCGAGATATCGCCTCCGCCATGAAGGAGCTGAACGTGCCCGAGGAGCTGGTGGCTGACTACAAGTTGCAGGACGACGTGCCGCTGTTTCCCGCCAAGATCGGAGAGCCAGACTACCTAGGGAATAATAAAATACTAGGTGGGTAGTTTTGGTAAATTATTAAGGGGTGACCAGATGGTTGCAAACTAACGTCCCAAGTAATGTGATCTTGCTAGTTTCAATCCATGTAGACAGCAGTTGTAAACCATGAACTTCAACGCCCTTGGTTAGGAGGCGCGTTTTCCCAACCACCGAACGTGTTGGCGCGAGGTTTACATCCATGTTGCCACAACACAAACCAAACACACAAGCCTAGGTCACCTTGGTTGGAACGCTAGTTTGCAACCGTCTGGTTAACCCTTTAGTCTTTGCTATTTTATGGCCGAAGTATCGTGATGTCTTCAGTCACAAGACCTTACTTCTTCTCGAATCTCGAATGGTTATCTTTTCGCTCAATGTTATTGGGCCCAGTAGGTTGCGTTTATGGATGGATGGTTTGATTGGATAGATTGTGTGAGAAGTGATATGAAAGAAATTCATATCACTCCACAATCCATCCAAGGAAGTTAGTGATAGCGTGACGGGCGACATGACAGAATGGAAGAAAAAAACGTGTTGCGCCGATCCCAAGTAATAAGGGATAACGGCAGGAAGAAGGTTGCCACGTTTATAGCGGCGTCAGATGGGTTTGTTAGGTTCTCAAGAGTCCAGATGTAGGCACATTTTGGACTGCAGGTCCAAAATGTGCCTACCATGCTTCCAAGCTGATAATATTCAATCCAGCCCGTCCCTTGCTATCCTTCTTCAGAGACGCCCTAAGCCGAGGTCTGTACCTCATAGAGTGCCCTTAGTATGTAGTCGCTTAATTTTAGTTTTCTTTTTTTTTGTAATTTCTGCCAGGAAATTTTAATTTTACTAAGAAGCACTTATAAAAAAAGCTTTCGAGCTGCAGTTACTAAGCGTGGTGGCCTCATGTATTAACTAGCAACCATTGAAATAATGACACAGCGATCTAATGTACTAAAATCTTGATAAAATTCTGTAAATATGGTAAGAGTAGGTACTGTAGAGACTCTTCATCAGGAACTTTTTAGGTGGCTTAGACCTCATGGCTCATCAATCTACACAGTAACAGTAGGTATATTATAAAGAGGAAAAATTTGTATTTTTATATCTTTGTATTTTCGTTTGTATTGTATAAACTAAAACACGGGATAAGGGCAGGAAGATGATGAGATGATGATGATTGTATACATTAAAATACTACTGGTTAGATAGTTAGATTTAAAAAATACTTTCACCTGAAAAATAGTTCTTTGTCATTGAGTGACATAGCCTATATATTTTTTACTTTCACGAGGGTAAAGTTGCTAGTAGAAGCTAATATTTATTTAAAATAAATAAATAAAATAAAAAGCATTTATTTCAGGCAACTAATAGAAATCATATAACAATCATAGAATAGAACACCCACATATAAGGCACTACGTGTCACTCTATCGGACATAGCTAGCAACACTACCTCCGTGAGTGTGACCGTGTCATCACCGCGGGCCCTAACAGAATACCAGCGCTGCGTTATTTATCGTTTTAAATATCGCAGCATATGCTGAGTTAGGCGCCTTTTTGACCTTGCACAGATCATACAGTTATTATTATTATTATATTTTTATTTTTTTACTGTTTTTTTTTTATAAATTTTACTTTATGTGTGAGGTACGAATAAACGTTTTTTCTTTCTTTCTTTCTTTCAACATGTCTGCTACAGCAATGTCCGATATAAGGGCAATCAAATCTGCCGGCAATCACCGCCAGAACTGTATTGGAGCTGCCCCGCACCCTGCGCACCAAGGACGCGCACCGCTTCCGCATAGTGGCTTATTTAGCTAGCGACTTATAAATCAAATTAAAAAAAAAAAACAAGAATTCCTTATAGGTAGATTTTAGGAGGGTGTAAATGTAAAACGGCAATGTTATAACATTTCCATCTTCCAGATTTCCTGATTCATTATCCATTTCTTAATTTTTAAGTCTTATCCGTCCAGACAATCTTCTCCCCGTCTCGAACTCGTCTTATTTTAATATTTTTTTATTTCAAATTTCAGGAGCTCCAATCGATATGAACCGCTACAAACCGAACACTGTAGAGGAGATAGTGCCATTCGAGTTTATCAGCAAGTCCCTGTATTCTGCCAGTCACTCCAATCCTAAAAGACGGATCGAAGGTCCACTTCGAGAAGCACTTGATGATGTTATTAGAGAGGTAAGCTTAAGGAGACAGTTGGCAACTCAGTAACACATGATGACGTCTTACATCACTATGTTTAACTTTGGTGAACTGATAATAATAGGTGTGAAAACTGCGGGCTCCGTATAAATCCGTTTTTAAATCGGGTACTTTAACGTACAAACAGCTGCCTGAACTCTCACTCTCTGGGTCTCCTTTAACTCGTGTTTTATAGTTCAAGTATTTGGGTCACTAGGTCACTGATGACTTAAAAGATAATGTTGATATAGACTGGGAGCGCAGGTCGTTGGCTGTCCGTTGCAACATGCTGGCCCGCAGGTTTGCACGCTGTTAAAATAACGCTTTTTAAGGCTTTCTGCCAGTCGTTTTACACGTGCAGCCTGTGGACCAAGTATACCCAGCGGGCATACAGCGACCTGCGCGTACAGTACAATAACGCATTTAGGGTGCTTCATGGGGGGTTTGCCGTGGCGATGTAGCGCGTCAGGGATGTTCGCGGACGCATGTGTTGACGGGTTTGCCGCGATCATGCGGAAGCGATGCGCTTCCATGTTGGCGCGCCTGCGTTGCTCCTCCAATGGCATCCTGAATGTGTTTTCCGACAGGTGGGACTCTCCCCTCCTACAAAGGTGGATAAGTGTCCACACTTATCCAAATAAACTAATGAACCATTGAACTGTTCGTACAATGGTTCATTGGTTATTTATTATTATAATTTAATACTAACATTAGCTTAAGTTGTACTACTACTAACACATATGGATGCTTATCTGTCTGTGTGTCTGTGTGTGTGTTTGTGTGTGTGTGATGTTTATGTGTGTTTATGGATGTTTATGGATGTCTATAAATAATAATAAATATTTTGAATTTGAATTTGATAAACTTACCTATGTAAATCGTTCAATTCCCAAATCGAGTTTCCAAGATTTTTCCGAATCTTAATTTTGTTTGTGACATACCAACTAATTTACAGTTTTGAGATTTTTTCATGTTTATGCAATGAGACTTTGCTTCATGCCAAAATTCAGGATTCTAGGTCGACAGGAAGTAACTACCCTACAGGTTTTGATTTCTTAGCAAGCGTCAAAATATGCGCCTAAACGGAGTATAAACGGCCCTGTCTTTTGCGTTGACTTAGAACGTTTGATTTTTTTACTTCTGCTGGGGTAGCAGACCTGAGTATTTAAATTAACTTCAGTTTTTTACCTCCATGTGTTGCTGAGAAAAAGGTTTTAGACAGACAGATGAATAGACTGATAGACGGACAAAGAAGTGATCCTATAAGTATTCCTTTTTTGTCGATTTAAGTATTAAACCCTAAAATATCATAACAATCGACGGAAACAAATTTTGCACTGAAGCATGAATCGTGAACAAAGTCCAGAAAAGCGCGAACAGTTTTAAAGCTACTTTTAAAACCTGCAGAATCTTCTGACATGTTTTAATTGAAAACCCTAAAAATTTTAGGTGATGGAGATAATAAACGCGCCGTCACGGCAGCGCGGGCGCGTCATCGACTTTAACGAGCTGCTGTACGGGTACACACGGCTGCAGCCATTGCATGGTGCCGACCACGTGCTGGACCTACTGCTCAAGTACCGGAGGTACAGGGGCCGGAAGATGACGGCCGCTGTCAGGAGGCACGCGTATTTGCAGCAGAGTTTTACTAGTGAGTATAAAGCTCGTTGAGTATTTTATTTCTGATCTACCTGTAGAAGGTCATGGGAATTCTTTGGATACGAAAAGTGCTCGCACAGGACTAGTTGATGTTGATTAATTTCCTGCTGAGGATTTTGCTCAATGATGATGATGGTACACATATTCGGTTAAAGATTCCAAGTCATTTACAAAACGAATCATAGTCTGTTTAATAAACAGATGGATTGCATCATTTTGATTTTTATACATGTACTTAATAACAAACAAAATCTCCGGCTATGATGATCGTATCCAATATTTAAAAAACACTGTTGAAAGTAATGTTGGAGGTTTGAAAACCCTCTACTGACATATTTTGGTGGCTAAATAATATTATACTGGAAAAAATTACGTTTTACCTGTGTTAATGAACATATTTTATATCTTCAGGTATGGAGATTAGAGAACTGCCAATGGGAGACCCGCCTCTTTTCGAAGATCCAGAAATATTAGACAAGCCTGATATTCAAATAAACCCTGTAGACTATGAAGACTTTGACGAGTCCAAACAGCAACAACAAGACGGCTTCCTTGATAAGTTAAACGTTAGAGAAGCTCTCGAGAATGGGTTGATGAAGTTACAAAATCTTCCCAATGTATTGAAATGGGGCGATGACAACGCCGAAGAATATCCAGTCTACGATAGAAGAATACATTTCATACTGCCACTATCCGGTAGACAAGAAACCTTCGGAAGGTTCATGAAAAATTACGAAGACATCGTACTGAAGACCAATGAGGCTGTGTCATTGATAGTCGTAGTATATTTAGATACTAATAGTCCATTAGACTATAAGAACACTGAAAATTTAGTCAACTATTATGTTGATATGTATGGCAAAGATATTAAAGTAATATCGATGGGCACAGAAACTTTCTCGAGAGGCGCTGCACTAACGGAAGGACTGAAACTTTGCTCCGATGACGATCTAATTTTCTTCATCGACGTCGATATGATGTTCAATTTCGATACCCTTAGGAGAATAAGGATACACACTATAAAATATCACCAAGTATATTTCCCAGTAGTGTTTAGTGAGTACAATAATGAAGTGGTAAATAGTGACGAATACAATAAACTTTTAGGTGATACAATAGTTGATGAACCTATCCCAGAAGAAATGGAGAATGATGAGCCCGAGGAAGAAGAAATTAAAACGGAAAAGGAATTGATAAACGACATGTACAGTAAAGGGATTAGTAACGAGTTAGGATACTTTAGACAGTACGGTTTCGGTATTTTAGCAATGTATAAATGCGATTTTGAAAGAGTTGGAGGATTTGATTTGAAAATAAAAGGCTGGGGAATGGAAGACGTTCAGATGTTTGAAACATTAATCAAATCAAATTTATCCGTATTTAGGGCTGCTGACGACAGTCTCATACATATTTTCCATTCTGTTAGCTGTGACAAAACTTTGGAGAAACCTCAATTTATAATGTGTCTCGGTACAAAAGCATCTACGTACGGTAGTGAAAAGCAAATGATTTATTATATGATGAATCATCCTGAGGTGTTGTGGCCCGAGGAGAATGTGGAAGAAGAAGCAAAGAAGAGTGAAGAAGACAAAAAAGCAGAAGAAGAAAAGAAAAAAGTGGAGGAGCAAAAGAAGATTGAAGCTGAGAAAAAGGCAGAAGCCGAGAAAAAAGCTAAGGCTGAAGCTGACAAGAAAGCCTCAGCGGAGAAAAAGTTAGAGGCTGATAAAAAGGCCTCGGCGGAAAAGAAAGCGGAGGCGGAAAAGAAAGTGGAGGCGGAAAAGAAAGCGGAGGCGGAAAAGAAAGCAGAGGTGGAAAAGAAATCCGCAGCTGATAAACCAGTTGAAACACAGAAAACGGCTTCAGTTGAAAAGAAGTCAGAAGATGAGAAAAAAGGTGCTAGATAGTACAGGGTTTAAAATACGGACTAAATTGTCGGTGCAAGTGAACTAAGTAATTAATTATTTGTATAAATATGAGTACGAATTCTAGTATTTTGTAATGTTTTTGTAGTCCTTTTCTGTACATACTTAGTTAGAAAAGGGAGTTCTGTTTGAGGTAAGATATCAATTATAAGAGATTTTATAATTTTTGTCTTAAATTCTCTTAATTTAATAGTGAGAATGAAACATTGACGCAAAATAAAATTACATATTCGATTTCGAACGATAAAATTACTTCTTTACTATTAAATGTGATTTAGTATTAAGAAATAATTCTTGCTTCATGCTTATGCATGAGGTGTTTTCCTAGAAGCTAAATATTTTGCTGTTTATTTTATCTTGCGTCAAATTATCCTTGTATATTTTATCCTGATGATTCCATATCTGTAATGATGCATTTAATTCTATTTTTATTAAACTAAGTATACCTACTTTTTATTTATTTATAATTTTTATTATTTTGTCTTTGTTTTGACTTTATTGAAATCTAATATGTCATTTTCTATAGTTATTCTTCTTCAATTAAAGAAAAAATATTTTAACAGTAAAATGTCTTAAAAATATCGAAACTATAAATACGAAAGTCAATAAAAATAAGCATTTATTAAAATTACTAGCCTTGATATCCATTGCGACGTATTGTCATTATTTCAACTATAAATGTAGTTATAGCTATAAATAATAATGTTGTGTAATAAATTTCCTGTAATGTGTAAGGATCTTTTTTAGAAAACAGTTACGAGATTAATTTTTTATTATTTTTTATTTGAAAAGTTCAATTAAAATTTGATGCCAATATTTATGTCATTGTATTTGCCTACTTCAATTTATTGTTTTGTACAAAGTGACGGTACGTTAGGGTGGGCAAAGGGTTTTAGAATTTTATAAGTAAAATAATAAAATTCCTATTTCAAAATAATTATAAATTATTTAGTCCATAAAAATGTTGCTATTCATTTGACTGTGTCATTATTCAAATATTGTATATTTATAAAACTTAACATTTTTTATTAGGTTTTTATATTGGAACTTAAATCAGAATTATTTTATTGTAATGACTACCGAATTTCCCTCATTCAAAGGTCTAAATATTGAAGATTTTTTATTTGGCACAAATATTTGGCCTTTAAATCATCCTAGGCTTGATTTTAAACTTACTTTTTGACCTCCTAGCCATCGGTTTCTGAAATCATAAAACCGCTTGATCGGCTGTAGATATTTCTTTGAACCAGTCTTGTTGAAACCGGTTGTAAGTTGGCAATAAAAAGCATAATATTATTATATACTTTCATTTATACTGATTCTTACGAAAATATATTACCAAGTTATTATTGAGTTTTGAGCCCAGGCTTCAAATAGGTATATTCCAAGATATCAATCAACTTTTTAATTAAGTTAAATGTCTTTTGTAAAATATCTTCCTTCCATCATCTACTGTCTACGTCATACAGAATACTCGTAACTTTGGTTGTGACAAAGCTTATTTATCAAAACTAAGAGTAAGCTAAGGGGCCTTACCATGAGGTTGTAAGATGTCAGGCGTGCAAGCGAGAAGGAGGGGTGGAGATACCTCTCTTTCTCACTCAGACCCTATATAACTCCATCGCTTTCGCCATTCATTTAAGGTCGTCCAATGGATTGCATTAAGACCTTGTGGTAGGGCCTCAGGTTCGGATTAGGCAATACCACTTAAAGGCAGTATTACTTACTTTACTATTAATAAGGAGAAATGTTGTAGGTGATGCCAGGTTTTAGTTTGTGTCGAAACTAATTGTTATTATGCCCTAGATTGAGAAGGCAATGACAAATATTGCATACTAGCTCCTGCCAGTGTCTTTGCTCACGTGAAAGTAGATAATATACGTATATGTAAGTCAGTGGTAAAGCAGCATTTTATTGGTATTTGGAATTTTTAAATACGGTCAATAAGTTATTTTCAATCATTACAAAAAAAAAAAAAAAAATCTTTTCTCTTTTTAATCATGTTTTTTTAGTTTCTTAGACTAAAACATAAAAAGAAATTGTACCAAAGGAAGCAATTTTTTTTTGTTCTTTTAAAAGTCAAACATATTTTACGCATATGACGCATTGAAAATCTCGGGTTGATCATCTTTAATGCGAAAGCCTAGCTTTAATGCGTTGTCTGCCTTTAGCCCAGTTTCTGGAATATAAATTATCACAAAACTAATATGACAGATTGTCAAACGCATAATCTAGACTGCTGTGGATTACTGAACGAATTATCCAATTCACTAGCGTTTAGTTTGGGACACGTTGATAATTTCTTTCTAGAAACCGGGGGTAAACCTGGCATCATCATATCAAGTAGTGTTCCGTCTTCCTCTCCAACCCAGTGCTCTATCATAATACGTAAAACTATGTAAGTATTATTTTTTAAATAAATGTAAATAATCATGTACATTGTTATTATTGTGCTCACTAAGTGCCAATCCCTAGTTTTATAAGTAGAACAATGAACGAAAGCAAAACGTATATTTATATTGAAATTATTTCGTGTTGATATTAAAATATGAACTAAATTGAAATTGCATTGTGATTTGAAAATGAAGAAGTTAATTGAAATTGTATGGAAATAAATATATTTTGTGATGAATTCTATGAGTTTTTTTATTGACGTACAAAATTCCCTGAAAACTTACTAATTGGTGTACTCTTTTAATGCAAAAAAAAGATATAAGAATAAAAAAGAAAATAGTAGTACCTAGATAAGTTATGAGTACACATGTGGATGGATGAAGATTGGAGAGGGAGGACAAAGAAAAGATGAATGGAATGTGTGAGGAGAAATATGAAAGAAAAGCGATATAGTGATAGCGTGACAGGTGACAGGAGAGAATGGAAAAACAAAACGTGTTGCGCCGACCCCCAGTAATATGCGACGAGTGCTCGCAGGTAGATGAAGATATTTGCATTCTACACGCTTGCAAGCAGAGATGTTAGCAAACCGTAGGGGCCAGCAGGTTCGAAGCCTACTGGGCCTAAGGGTCTGCTTCTGAAAGGAAAACTCGTCCCTGGTATGAAAGGCAATGAATGAACAGGAGTGGGTTTTTAGTCAGTAAAAGTCTAACAATCCTACGCTCCGCCCAAGAGCGGGGGATGTCATTGGATGATTTACCCACCCAAAAAAAAAACACGCTTGCAAATCTCGCACGGTTATAATGACGACGAAAAGAAAACTTGATTTAAAATCTTAGTGAAGTGGTTGAATGCTTGTCATAGCAATCGCTTGGCAATTTGCTTAACATAAATGTTGAAGTTCTCTCAGACTCTAGTGCTACTTGAGAAAACTAAGCAGTCATACCTAAGCAAGGTTTTAGAAAGTCCAGTGATTTGTATGTCACTTGTCTAACTTTTGGGAAGGTGCAAAATGCAAAGGAACATTGACAGATGCATTGGGATTATATCATCGTTGACTTTTACCAGCGACAAAAGTCGCGTGAAAGAAAAAAAATCCTACGGGAACGTAGTCCTGGTGAAATAAGTATCTATGTCAAGTCTTGGTAAAAATTTAATCCAAATTCACTCAGTCGTTCAGGTGTGATTGTTTAAATAAATATCATATTTATAATAATAGTAGGATAATGTTATTTGTTATCCATTAGGTATGTACATTATCACCTTTATGCGGGTCGCTCAGAGGACAAGGTGAAAGTCTGTCCTACCTGGGCGGAGCACTGTCGTGCCTTTGTGGAGGCGATTGGTGGCGGTGACTCTTAGCAGTCGGATCTGGTTCAGGCCTTGGTCCGGAGTAAGAAGGAATGGTAAGCGGTCGCCTTCTGCAGCGTAGCAGTAATGCAAGCGAAGGAGATGACAGCAACCATAAGGGAACTGACATCCTCACGCCCTAGCCGCCGTCGAAGGAGACACCCCACACGTCGGGAGTCGCATGGAGATTTCCGTCGCGACGGCGCAAAGTGTTCCACATGCGCGTCACGTAGTTTTCAACAAAACTGAAGAGGCCTAGAAAGGCAGATACTTGTTAGGGCAGGAACGTTTGATAGAGTGACCATGGCCCTAACTATACCCTGATAGAGTGATCAGGGCAACTGAAGGACACATATGGGTTTTAGTCAGTAAAAGTCACACGCATTCATGTTGAACTCCAGAGCAGAAGAAGTCATTTGATGAGTTCCCACCTCAAGAAAGAAGAACTCCATAATGTTCATTATCGATTACAAAAAAGATTTGAGATGTATCAGGTAATAGGTTAGTATTAAGAATGAAAACAATTATGGACCCTTTGTGGTAAAATTTAGATACGTTAAGTTTTAAATGGAAGAGGAAGAGCGCTGAAAAAAATATTTATTTAAACTTTAAATATTTGGTATTGCTATTAGTATATATCTCTATTGTGGGAACATATATAGAACCTATATTTTTGTTTGACATTACATAAAAAGTTAAACTTACAAAGTCACAATATAAATTAATCGTCAACGATACATCATTGATAGTATCGCTCTAGTTCTCAAGCGATTCTCTTCTAACCACAATTTTCATGCCGTTGCGACTTCACAACTATAAACTTACAAAACAAAACAAAAAAGATTTGGTAACAACGAGCGACATAACATATTTTATTATGTCCCAAGCTAGCATTAAATCATTAATCACTTGACTTCATCTACAAATAAATTCATCATGTACGCAGGTAGTAGGTACCTGCTTCGTGCCACACTTTCGATACGAATTTATAAAGAACCATGTTATCAACCTGACACATCATTTACCCTACATAACCAACAGCCTACATTAGAAGATAAATCACACGCCGTGATTGATAGCTGTCCCCACAGTCATACTCAATTGTGTAAGTTTGTCATAGATCGTGCGGTGTATGGAAGATGTACATCTTACATAAAAAACTTTCAATTAATTCTGTAGGCAAATAAAGAATCGATTTCTCTTTAGTATTAATCTCGAGGTTTGTTTGCTTAAAATTCTATTTGTGTTTCTTTTACTTTGGTTTATTTGTACATCTAAAAATAAAGTAAGCCTTTGCATTTTTGGGGATGCAGATTACAATATGTATACATGAACATAGGTAGGTGGACTGTAAGTAGCTTGGAAGATCGGACTAATGATAATATAATGATAATAATGATAATAATCTAGTCCGTGTTTAGCGATGGTCGACAAGCAAGAGAGCGAGAGAGACGCTGAGGGTAGCGCCCCAAATCATCGCCTCGAGTTGCTACTTAACTAACTTAATAATATTATCAAGTAACACTAAATCTAAGGTGCGTTCACATATACAATATGTGACGCTATACATAACCATCGCTAATCGAATTCTTACTGACCAGGTGATATATTTTTAGAATAATATCATATCATCATCAGTCTTTTATAGCTGATACTTCACTGGTCGTGCGATTAGCAGTTTTATGGAATTTAGCCCCAAAAATATCTAGCACCGGTTGCGTCACAAATTCACAACACTTCATTTGAATACCATCCGCGGTCGTTTGCCACTCCGTGTGGGCCGCAGCAAAAGCTAATATAATTTGGAAGTTTAATGGAAATGCTGTGTTTAGATATTTACTTAGTCAATTAACATACGCAGCATAAGTGTGGCTAGTCCAATCTCTCGTGCGATAGCGCTAAAATTATTTGTTTTGACAAATTCCGCACTTTCTTATGGACCAGGGATTTAATTAGGTAGTCAGTAGATATTTATATAATCAGTGTTGGTTCACATCTTCTTTTATTTCTAGCGGGAATTGTATAAAATAGGTATCTAATATTCTTTCACCGTTGGTTGTGATTGGGGAGATCACGTTCTGCTATGAAATTAAACTGGTTGTTATATAAAGTTTAGTTTGAACTTAAAACAAAACTATAACTATGGAACCTATACTACTTGTGAATTTATCTGTCACCAACCAGTTATAACCATTACGAAGATCTAAGAACTCCCACCTACACCAAATTCTTCTCTCAAAAAATCCTCCTGGAAAGCTAACAAAGTATGTCTCCACAGCATCAGTAATTAGCAATTAAATAAACAATGGCCACACGCAACAGCAGAGGCAGAATCTTGCTATCAACGTGCCGTTGCAAAAGGAATGCGATTACATTGCGTATGAGGTGCTTAGAAATGTGCAGACGCAGATTGTGTACCATCTTTAAAGCAATTTATTGTAAGATTTACATTTGATTTCCAAAGAAGTCATAGGTCATTTTTTACAGATACCTAATGCGAGTATTGTGTTTCATCCGGCTCGAAGGACCTGTCAACGTTTAGGTGTGTAATGAGTTCCGGGTTTAGGGTTATCAATAACAAGTTTACTTAAACGATGATTAGGCCCTCGAGGGTTCAGGATTCAGATCGAAAAATTTGAAAGTGAAGATCAGTGAATTTGAAAGAGCTCAGGTTGAGCGTTTGGTGATTCTGTTTGAGGATCGTTTTTAACTTGTCGTATGGTCACTAATGAGTTAGGTGAATATTCATCTTTTATCATGAGTTAATCAAAATGTTTCGATGAAACCTTAAAAGCTTTCAGCAATAACTGAAGTTAGTGGGATGAAGCGCTTTAGTCTATGAATAAAATATTTTTTTAGCAGAGAAAGTCGTCATCATCTTCTCGTCCTTATCGCTTGTTACTTGGGGTCGGCGCAACACTTTTGTATCTGATACTTACAATCAAAGGGCAATGGAAAGGGCTATGCTCGGAGTTTCCTTGCGTGATCGCGTCAGAAATGAAGATATCCGCAGGAGAACCAAGGTTACAGACATAGCCCGAAGAATCGCCAAACTTAAGTGGCTGTGGGCAGGGTACATTGCTCGCAGAACAGATGGTCGATGGGGACGAAAGGTTCTGGAATGGCGACCACGTACCCGAAGACGCAGCGTTGGAAGGCCTCCCACAAGGTGGACCGATGACCTGGTGAGGGTCGCGGGAATTCGATGGATGTGAGACGCACAGGACCGGTCATTGTGGCAACATTTAGGAAAGGCCTATGTCCAACAGTGGACGTCTTGCGGCTGAAATGATGATGATGTGATGACTTACAATCAACATAAAACACCGCGCGCTTCCAACGCTGTCCTATCGATCTTAACGCTATGACTGACACCCTTTTCTTTCATAGCACTTCCCACACAATCTATCCATATTTTCTTTGGATCCTCTCACCGTCTCCATCCACATGTTAAACTACTCATAATTCTTTTAGTAACATACGTTTCATCCCTCCTCTTCACAAGACCGTACCAAGACAAACCATTTTTATTTCAACTTTTCAGTCACTAGCGCCACTTTCAAACTTACTCTAATATATTCATTTTTCAGTTTATCTATTTAAGTCACCTCACACATTCATCTCATCATTCTTATAAGTTTATCAGGGAAAGTCAGATTATGTAAATCTAAGTTAACTAGGGATCGCTTAGTATTCTAGGTGGTAATTTGCTAGTGTCCCTGTTGACATCACCTATCATCGCTTCTCAGAAGTTTTCTACTTTAACATGTTTGGAATACATATAATATGTTATTATTGCTATTGTGTTGTTGTTATTGCTTTACGATGTTCACTTTCATCAGTCAAGAATAAATGATTATACATTTTGTGATTTGGTGCAGGGGCGCCGACGCCGTGGGTGCTCGGGGGCTCGAGCACCCATGAGATATAAACAGTGGGTGCCGAACACCCCTGAGACAGATAGACATCAAGAAATCGATCAGTAATCGCCTTTTAGGGATATTTTTTGGGCGTTTTGTCATTACCCGACGGCCCATTTAGCGCAGTGGTTTATAGCGCCGGTTGAGACGCAAGGATCGCGGGTTTGATTCTCGCACCAACACAAATGTTTGTTGATGAAATAGATATTAATTGTGTTGGGTCTGGCAAATGTTTGTGGCATACTTCGCCACTTTTTCGAGTCATCAATCATCAAATGAGTATGAGCAACCATGAGGTTTTCTAAAAGCCCCCTGATTTGGTGTGAGATAAGTTTATTATGATTTAACACGACCATTGTCTCTTAAACCCTACCACGAGCTCTCATTTGACGACCTAAACTGAACTGTTATAAGGATGGAGCTATATAAGGCATCCAGGTGACTCCGTCCCTCTGTCTCACTCGCACAATTGACTTTTTAACACGTTATGGTAAGGCTGCAATAGTTGGTTTCAGCGATTGATACAATAACAAGGGAAGCTTCATATTATACACCTAAAGGAATAATTGACTCAGTAGGATGAGCAATCGATACAAGAACAAGGGAAGCTTAATATGATACACCTGACGGAATAGTTGGCTCAGTGGATGAGCGATTGATACAAGAACAAGGGAAGCTTAATATGATACACCTGACGAATAGTTGGCTCAGTGGATGAGCGATCGATACAAGAACAAGGGAAGCTTAATATGATACACCTGACGGAATAGTTGGCTCAGTGGATGAGCGATTGATACAAGAACAAGGGAAGCTTAATATGATACACCTGACGGAATAGTTGGCTCAGTGGATGAGCGATTGATACAAGAACAAGGGAAGCTTAATATGATACACCTGACGAATAGTTGGCTCAGTGGATGAGCGATCGATACAAGAACAAGGGAAGCTTAATATGATACACCTGACGGAATAGTTGGCTCAGTGGATGAGCGATTGATACAAGAACAAGGGAAGCTTAATATGATACACCTGACGAATAGTTGGCTCAGTGGATGAGCGATCGATACAAGAACAAGGGAAGCTTAATATGATACACCTGACGGAATAGTTGGCTCAGTGGATGAGCGATTGATACAAGAACAAGGGAAGCTTAATATGATACACCTGACGAATAGTTGGCTCAGTGGATGAGCGATTGATACAAGAACAAGGGAAGCTTAATATGATACACCTGACGGAATAGTTGGCTCAGTGGATGAGCGATTGATACAAGAACAAGGGAAGCTTAATATGATACACCTGACGGAATAGTTGGCTAGTGGATGAGCGATCGATACAAGAACAAGGGAAGCTTAATATGATACACCTGACGGAATAGTTGGCTCAGTGGATGAGCGATTGATACAAGAACAAGGGAAGCTTAATATGATACACCTGACGAATAGTTGGCTCAGTGGATGAGCGATCGATACAAGAACAAGGGAAGCTTAATATGATACACCTGACGGAATAGTTGGCTAGTGGATGAGCGATCGATACAAGAACAAGGGAAGCTTAATATGATACACCTAAAGGAACAGTTGGCTCAGTGGATAAGCGATTGGCTGCTGCACTGCGTCTCGCAGTTTTACGATTCCCGCCTGGAATATGGCCTACAGATAGAATTTTCGAGTCTAGGTGTCTTGTGTATGCGAGTGTAGATGTTTGTGAACACACTCACGATAAAGGAGTCATTTTTAGTTTAGGGCACTGTTCTTTAAAATATGTAGAAAAAGAAACGTTGTTGAAGACTGCAATGGGTTTTCATTTATGCTGGTAGTCTGGTGACTAGAAACTAGAAGTTAATATCTTATTAAAAGACGAATCAGTGGGTGTATAAATCAACTCTTGACGTAATTATTACAAAAAAGACTGTCTCCTATGTATTTAAATATGAAGCAAACTAATTATTCCATCATAGACGATCAACTAACTTTGAGGAAGCTCAAACTTTTCAGTGACCCGAATGACATCGCGCATCAGTTTGCAACATCACCATACATGTCTGGCCCCAGTCGCCGCCGGGTGATGACCATTGTCTTCTAAGTCGTGTTGGATGACGTAATTTTATGTAACGTACATTACGCTCGCAATTTTAGAGAGATTAGTCGTGGGATCGCGAGATTTCCCAACTATTGATGGCACTCACCCGATTGGGATCACGTTGGGTACAAGAACAGAGGTTTCCATTGAGATGTCATCACTAATGACTTTATGTTGCCCTGGTACGTGTGTAGGCAAATATGGTTTCCATGTAATCCATTACGTAATGTTATTGTTTAATTCAACTTTTTAAAAAAAAATACGATTGTAGCAACATCTATGGCGTCACATAAGAACTAATCATGCATCGCGCAATTAAAGTTCTCCGCGCGATTTGAAGACTATAGAACAACCCGAAATCGTCTATCTACCGGGCAGTTACCTACCAGCCACAACACAGGTTTTCGGGCCTTTACACTCTGTTCCGCATACCTCTAAACGATGTCATTTAATTCTTTCGTCATTCTTTTCTGAATTAAAAATATATGTATATAGAGACTTTATTAAATAACCATATCAAAAATTTTTTACTACATTACATTACGATCGGTGCACTATTGTCGTGTACCTAAGTCGTATTTGCTTGTAATCATGACTAGTTTCTGCTTGAGTATTTCAGGTTTTTTAGTCATTTGCCTTTTTTCATCCTATAGGAAATCTTAGCCCATCCAATATACTTGGGAGTGTCGAAAATGTAGTATTGAACAGGTGCTTATTATCTCATAATTCAAATATTAGGAAATGTAATATAAAATGTCCATTATGTAGCGTTAAGTACCATTCACTTTGGCAATCTTCACGGTAAATAACCCATGAAATATTTCGACAGGTTCAGCATCTTAGAGTGTTAGGTGTACAACACTGTTTTACGATGCAATATTTCTATAATAACCCTGCCTGACCCAATAGCTTTGTCCCTTTACGTGATTTCTTATAAGTCTTCATAATCATCAACTGTAGTGATTTTTAGCTCTCTAAGACTATTATTTCTCCCATAGCTAAATTAAATTCATGTGTTGAGAGACTTTGTGGTTTTCTCTTTATTACTTCGTTGGTCAGTGCGATTCTTTGACCTTGTTGGTCTTCGATATATCATTTACCTTTCTCATAAACTTTAACTATCTACACGATTATGCAGTTACATTCTAAATAATTTTTGAAAGGCATTTAATGGTGCCATCGTGAGATCTGTGGTCATCTCGTGATGAAACACGATATTGCCAAGAAATGAACATTTTCCTTTGATTTTGTAAATTGAACTATCACGATTCATATAAGATGGCACGATGGTACATTAATACAGGTTTTGTAATGTTATTTTAGTGCTTACTCATTTCTAGCATCTCTCTATTTGTTGTGGTCAATTTTCAAGTACCTAGCGTTGTGATGTTAAAATGCTTTTGAGTATGTTTTTGTAAGAATGTGTTGTTTTTCAAACGTTTAGATTTACTCTGTGCGAATTTTTGTAATTGGTGTTCGAGTTTTCTTTTGTAACCTAAAGGGTTTGAGGTTTAACATTGAGTAAAATTTCAGTTTACGGTGTCAAAATGTATTTATTTTCTCTCTTTTTTTGTAAAATAAAAACATAAACTTAATAATACAATAAGCTAACCTTACGATAAACTTTATACAAGATGTGATCCGAGCCCAGCGGCTAGCCACTTCACGCTATGTAGCGCGACTTGTCAGCTGTCAATCTGTCAGTTTAACAGACATGACAGATGTCAAAATCGGCTACCCGTGACTGGTTAGCCGCTGGGACATGTTCACCCGTGTGCGTGCACAGTCGCAAGCGCTGGCCAGAGCGATGACAAGGGCCAGGGCCGACATCACCTACATTGTACGTGAACGCCGGCCGATTCGAATACACATTCGAGCGGCTCAGGGATGTTGCGAGCGCGCCCGAATAACGTCGACCATCCGAACTTTATGTGACTACGGCATTTAGACGTCTTTTTCTCTATTTTAAATCTTTGATGTTGTTCGTCTAAATGTACTTGACAAGTTCGGATAAGTTAGATAGCTTAGTAAGGAGCGCCGTAGCTGCCGGAGGGGATGGCTGCGGGGTAGCCACCGCCGCTAGATGACTGCTGTTCGTACTGGGCGACCTGGATGGCCTGACGGACTCCTTCGAGGACAACTCCGACAACGCGGGCAGATGGGACGCCGTAGCTGGTAGATGGGGCTCCGTAGGAAGAAGAGGGAGCGCCGTAGGACGAGGAGGGGGCTCCACCGTGTCCACCACGGCCGCCGCCGCCGCCGCCGCCGGAGTTAGCTTCTTCCTTCAGGAGGATGCCGCGGATTTGTTCGAGGAGTTGAGGGTCGACGTTCTGTCCTTCGGAGGTCTGGTAGCCGGTAGACACGGCCTGGTAGCCACCGCCGCCACCGCCGCTGCCACCGTGGAAGCCACCACCACCACCACCACCGGAGGGACGGTTGTAGTTGTAGCCACCAGGGGCTTCGGCTGTGGCACACGCCACCAACGCGAGGGCTATGCACTGTGAAAGAATGACTCTATTAGTTTCCTGTCCAAGGTATAAATTAGCGTAATAAATTGTGCCGAAAATTGTGACAAGTGCGTGTATGATTTATCTGATAACTATTTTAGTAACAAGAGTTTGTTTTAGCACGACTTTGTTTGATTTAGGTCAGTTTGTTCTAGGTTTAATCTAATTTGCACAGATGACAAGTAGATCGTTTCACTCATTTAGTGCTTTGGAATTCGTGACTACGTTGAGGAAGATTATCTTCAACGTAGTCACGAGTTCTATTGCCACGATACCTTAGTAGGCTCTGTTAGTCCCAACGAGACTTTTCAGTAACAGAACATACGTGACGCTTTCTGTTTATCCTCTCATTTGCACCTGTACATCAAGAGGCAAATAAATACGTTGCGTAAACATGACATATGGCACTCACAGTTTTAGTTCTTGAGTTAATTGGATGTGAAGTGCTTTTGAAATGGCAGTTTATGTAATATTTTTATCCAATGTGTGAATTTTGGACGTTGGCATTTTATGTAAAAATTTCTATTTTTATAACGGTTTGGTTAGAACGCTTAGTTTGGATAGTTACAAGAAAACCTGAGATACACATGAATTGATTAGTCTTTTGAATATGTCGCAAAGCTAGCTAAACATAACTACACAATAATCACCAAAAAAAACCAAGCTAACAACACAAAACCATTAAATTAAATAACCAAATAGACAACAACAACAAAATAGATTGATGACAATCTTTTAATTGTGAACTAGGAACAATAGTTCGACGGAGAAAGTGAGGTCAAATGAGAAGCAAAGGTAGCGTTACATCACAAGCTATGCTCTGGCGATTTATGTGGGAACATGAACTTTGACTTGCGAACAGGAAGATGCGATGCTTCGCGCTTCGATTTATGCGTGTCGTGTTTACCTTTCGCTAAGGATTATAGGTTTTGATCCTACTGCCTTTAGGTTATGGTTACGTAAGAGTTGCATCGAGTAAGGTGTGAGGCGTGAGAATCAATTTCTTTGGACAAGTCTGGCAAAAATGTATTCAACATCAGTTTAAAATTGACTACATATTGCTTGCAAAAGACAAAACACGGAAAACTGGGTACTTAAATTTTTGTAACAGTTAGTTTTGAGAGTCAAATTTTGAAGTGTCATGCTTTCAGTGTGACCTCATCCTTATCTACTATTCAATATCGATTAAAATTCATTGCAAGAAATAAACAGCACATTTACAAGTAGTAGGAAACCATTATTGTGCAATACGATGTTTGTATGCGCAAGAGTGGATTTCTTTACAAAAGCCATTCCGTGAGCTTAGACCGCGGAAGATGCGCAGGTCATGCCATAATGACCATCTCATATTTTCTCGGTATGCTTTCTAATGGGAGATTGTAGGTAGGTAATGTGCTAAAATTCTGGCGGTTTTACATAAAATAGCTCTTAGATTTTAGTGACTGGGCTAACTAAAGCATCTTTCATACTCGCTTGCTTTTAGGTATGTTGAATATGGATTGATGAGTGTCATTTGTTTTTTTTAATGATGATGTCATTTCAAATAAAAAGTTTGTGTTGAATATGGAATGACGATCTTCATCTGTTTTTTTTAATGAAATCCATCTTCCTATCCAGATTTCCTCAGCTGATATTGTCTATAACACTGTGGCATGCGCCATTACGTCACAAGATGGCGCCTCTTCTGCCGGGAGGCACGGAGGCACCATTAACGAAAGCTTTCGTTTAGATCCCAATCGTGCTCACTGACATAATGACTTCATATTTTATGGACACAAATTATGGGGTTCTGTTAACTTGTCACTGTAATCGTTTTTGAGAACATTAGCATGCGGAGTATCAAGCTTTTTCGTCGTCAATCAAAGCAGATGGATTTATCACTTATAAATATTACGATGATGTGACATATGATTTAATGCGGGAAAAAATTGGCTGATAGCATAATAGTAATGTATAGTTAGATGACTGCAGATTTACTTTTAATTGGATTCAGCAGTGTGGCCAAAGGGATATTAAATATTTTTCTCTTTTTTGCGGGTAAGTAGACATTTATCAAGTCTTTCTAGCTTCATTTCATTCTTAATATCAAATAGAAATCTTATGATTTGTATTGTTATTGCTATATTTCCATTGAAATGGACGGTCAATTCAAACTGACCACTAAAGAATTCTATGACTTGTGCTCATATACACCACAAAGTAAGATTACGATGCTGTTGTGAATGATGTTTATGAATTTAACACATTATCATCGGAATGGTCATTGTTGGAACTCCTTTCGTATAATACAAAGTTATGACCGTAAAATTAAATGAAGTTTTATACAACAGTAAAAGTGTGCATAATATAAGATGGCGTCCGAAGATTTCTTTATTAAAGTAAGAGAGTGATTAACATTGTAATAAACACGATGTATAATTACGTCTGTCTACACAGTGTTGGGCAGGTATTTGTACAAATGAGTAGTTTGTTGTACAGAATTTCGATAGTGTGCCCAGGTTCGATTTTACAACTCTGATGAGAGTTTTAAAGGCAATTTTTATTTAAAACGATTTAACTTTCTCTCAATATCTATATTACTTTTATGAAAATCGATAAAGAATGTCTTTTATAGAAAAACCAACTTGACCCTTTGAGTACAAAATGTTCTTTATTATAAAAGGAGTTTACGAGACAAAACATAGACAAGGAAATGGACCTGTCAAATTTGAAACTCGAAACACGTTCGGGTCTACATTTAGGATACATGCCAGGATCGTATGGTTTGAATTAAATCAGTTACGCCACGAGCCTTGAGTTAGAATATTGAATCAGATTGGACCATTCGACCGAATTAGTGTCAAACTTGAATGGCATAGACCAGCTAGTGATGAGCCGACTTTGCATTCGTTTATGGCCAGTTACAATTTATGCTCATCGCAATTGATCTTTTATGGGCACCTGGGAATTTTAATCGTGCGAAAAATTGCTGTTTTACTTGGCATACATATGTGGCTCTTATAACCACGTAAACACTGACGTTAATATTATACTGTGTTCTTATACACTCTTCAAGCTCATAAAATTATATATTTATATATTTATATTTTACTAATCTTTGTGGTTAAATGAAACTCGTAAACAATAAATTCTGATGATCGTTTTGACACAGAAATACGAATGTTAATTAACAGCAATATGACAACGTAGTAAACAACATAACTAATCAACGCCAAACTAGTCAAAATAATTTACAACATCGTTTAGAAAGTCAATCGTTTATAGCTAGAATTTAAGCAAAACATACATACTCGTACTATGCAAATTACTTTTTGTTTTGAAGTAATTTTAGGATTTCTCTCTGATATAATCCATAGATTGTGGAGAAATTGAAGTTGGAATTTCTAGTAAGAAAGAAGTTCTGTAAAGATTTTAGACAATGCACTTAAGACGCTAGGGAGGAGAGTAAATAGTACAAGAAGTTTAGATCTTACAGAATTCTAAACACTTTAATTCTAAATTCATAAAGATGCTGAAGTAAAAGAAACACTAACACATAATGACCACACATTAGTCCACAGTAATAAATTATATGTGAAGCTTTCAAAATAAACACTATTCATTTAAAAGCTCATCCACAAGGTCGTAAATCGCTTGATTGCACTATAGTTGAGTATCAGTAGCCGTTTGACTTTTGACCCGAGCTCACTTGTTTGCGTAATACCAAGGTTCGAGATATGCGCGTAAAATATCACCTTTGCAGCATATTACAATTTATGTGCGTTTGTAAATGTGCCATCATATATGTGGATATGTATTGGAGTTGAGTAATTGGACTTCTAGTCAATTGTTTAGAGATATACTGTTAGATTTTTTTGGCGGTTATGATTTGGTTATATCTTTTTTGGTTTTGGAAATATTACTAAGCAGATTTTGATGTATTCCATGTATAGAAACAGTAAGTTTATGATATTTTATGTCTAGTAGCGGGCGTCTATTGGCTGAAATGATGATGATGAAGAAACCCGCTGTAATTATGAGTTTTTTTTTTTTATAGAAATTTGAGCATTTACTTAAGTCAACATTCCCATAGGTAATGAAAACTGGGTTGTTTTCATTACCTATGGGAAGATTCTATTCTTATATCATCGTAAAGAAACAAACTCCGGTATTCTAATTAGGACGACAAAAACCGTATAGTCAAACACAATAGGAGGCAAACGTGTGAAATCATTCAAAATGTATACGTTTTGACGTTTGAATGGCGCTTCGTGTGACTTCAAGATTTATTATATCGATTTTTAGATAATTGTTTGGGAAAATTGTGATGTGACTTTCATCTTTTTTCTCAAGTGGAAAGTTTTGACAAGAAAGTTCAAAGGTTGTGCCAACTTTATCTTTCGATTATTTTTGTATTGTTGATATAAAATAAACTAAACAGGTAGTCTATTTTTAGTTGGCCGCGATTTTTTGCGGCTGCAGTTTGAAGAAAGCCAAGCTAAATCATAATTTAATTTAAATTAACGAAAGGTATGCGAAACATCTGGTGAATGTCAGGATATTTTCGGTTATTTGATATTCCAAAACTAATTACTAATGTAAAATCTCGATCCTTATTGAATAAGCTAGTGCCTAGTTGCAATTAAAAAAGCTATCGAGATCAGACTACGATCGTGTTTTGTATACAAAAAACTTGTACATTTCTGTGCAAGTTCAAAAGGTCCCAAGTATTGGACTAGACATTGCATTCTTAACTCTATCAGAATGCAATAAAGCTGCACTAGCAGGTCACTTCATAAAGTTGTTTGTTTTTTATTATTTCATATAAGGACATCACTCAACGGTCTGTTAATGACCTAAAGGACGAATGAATAGTTGTTGCTATAAATGGATAGAAGTGTTTACAAAACCACGATCGTATTCCAAATTCGAATTCAACGTTAGTTCAGAAATCAACATCAGTGCATAGGCTGAATCACATTCCAAAAAAAGAAGAGAACGAACACACACGATTCCCGATGCACTACTTTGATTTCGGAACGACACGGCACTTGTCACTTTGTTTTTTTTTTTTCTTTGCACTTATTACACTGCACTAGACTTACCGCTACGAAGGCTTTCATGATGTTTAGTGATGGGTCACTTCGGAACGTAGCGAAGTAATGTGATGTTGTTGGATGGTGCCTGGTGATATATAGTATAGTACGGCGCGGTGGGGCGGAGAAAGGATAGCTGAGGTTGTGTAAGCACGGGAGATGCTACCATCCGAATAGGAAGTTTCGGTTAATTGGAGGGCGTCATGCGATTTTTTTTTAGATTTTTTCTAAGATCGAACGGCGAGGTCAAGGGTTTTGAGAGACTCTTTGAGGTTAGGCTTTTAAGACTGCTGTGGATCTGCGATGTATTGATAAAATCACTTGACCTTAGGCATAGATTTGCTGTTTCTTAGCAACAGTTATTTGCTTCATCGTATGTGTTATTGAATCTAGCATACTTCGCAACAAAAAAATTGTTTCATTTTATTTGAATTCATCTTATTTGTTGAACTTTTATTAAACTTTCAGAATCGATGAAATATGTAAATATGTAAATCGTCTTCTTGCCCTTGTTCAATAATACTTGGGATTGGTCCAACACGTTACTTTTTCTTCCATTCTATCCCGTCAGCGGTCACGATATCATTGCCTCCCTTTTATATCACTCCTCACACAGTAATTGTCCATTCAAGTTAAATTCGTATGAACTCCCTTCATCTACCTGATTACCAGTACTTATTGAGTTAGACTATACCAATCGAACTAATCCTTATACACTGCCATTCAATGGCTCGAAACAAATGGCAAAACATTGGGTCAATAATATGTTAACCACCATCGTTACGAAGAAAGACTGGTCCTGCGATAAAATTGAATGATCAGATCAATTATTTCGAAGGACTAGTAAATAGTTCTAGGTCCTAGACATAGGAAGTAGGATAGGCAATGGTAAAGGAATGGGAATAAATAACAAGTAAACTTTATGCCAAGCTAAAACTTCGATTCCATGATAAGCAACTAACAAGTAATAACTTAAACTAAAGCGATCGCAAAGTCGAGTTATTAGATGCGAGCTCCCTACACCTAGTGTTGTCTACAACACCATGTAAATCACAAGCAAACACACATTTGCCTTCAAGTAATAAGTAAAAGTCATTTCCATTTTCACAGTTGGTATTAGGAACCCATGCGTCAGCTACAGTAATTGTTTACCGAGAAGCTTATGTAACTCTAGTGTTAATAGCTACAGTTGGACAAAGACACATAACAACATTAACTTGTTTGATATAGCAAATTATACGATGAGAGATATTTTTAACATCATGATTCATAGGAGATTAGATATGGTAAGTACTTTACCTACAGGTCGATATTGAGATCTGTTGATGACCCTGTTTGGCTATATAAGTTAAAATATATCGGCTGCTGGGTCTGTAGTTTGTTTAGGTGTCAGTTGTGCAGAGTTGGCTTTGAATTAGATAGGATAAAGCTGAAACATATGAAAATCGGAAACTATCGGGTAGTACATATAAATATACTTGAATTTATAATTTAGATAATTTTTGAATTTTGGTACAATAAACTCAATGTTAGTCGTGTCAAAGTTCAAATTCCATTGGAACCCATACTTCTTAGTGAGCAGTAGTGGCCGATTGGTAACGGCTCCGACTTACGAGTTGTAGATCGCGGGTTCAAACCTAGCCAGGCGCATTACTTTGTGTAATTGATTTCATCACCACTGCTCTCAAAACGGTGAAGGAAAACATCGTGAGGAAACCGACATGTCCTAGAACCAAAAATTCGAAGACATGCGACATTCACCAACTCGCACTGGGTCCGCGTGGTGGATTACGGCCCATTCAATCTCCTAGAGAGGAGGCATGAGTCCCAGCAGTGGGAACATTGAAAGGCTGATTATGCTATATACTTATGCCATACTTCTTAAGCCTCTTTAGGTCACTTAAAAATCAGTCGTGTCCATATTGGAGCTGGCGGAGATGGCTTGTCATCTCGAATTATTTTTACAATACAGGGCCTCAAGTCTGCTATTACAATAGTGTCAAAATGGTCAATTTTGAATTTTGACAAATTTCGTAATCTGCTAATATAATGGCGTCATTATGAATATCCGATGGTTATCCACTGACACTCCATTGAAATAAGTGGCATAGAATGGTAATCTTGTAAATATTGAGAAATGAATGTCTGACTTACTGCTAAAATTTTGATAGTTCCTTTAATCAGTGACCTACCATTAGAACGTCATTGTGCTTTTAATAAGCTCGATATTGTCATTCGAATACAACTCTATTACAAGAACATTGACCGATCAATGATCGATCATTATGAATTAGCAGATTACAAACTTTTAGCAAAATGACAATGGGATCGTGTTGGAATGATAAATTTATAAAAATTGCAGACTTGGGCCCCAGTTCGTATGTTTCTTGTATACTTGTGATCATAATAGATAAGGTGAAAAATGATTAGGAAAATTAAAGGAAGTTTGGAAGTAACAGATACATTGAAAGAAAGAAGAAAGATTGCATCACTTGATGCAGGGGGATGAAACGCATGTGATTAAAAGAGTTATAAATTAAATATGTAGGGATGGAGCCATGAGGAAAAAGAAAAGGAAGTCAGTTATAGCGTGACGGTTGATAGTGTAGAATGGAAGTTAGTAACGTGTTGCACTGATCCTAAGTAAATGATTAGATCAGAAAGAAATATATAGAAGTCAAAATGTTAAACCAAAATACTATAAATATCATAATGTATTCAAAAAACACGCATTAAGTTAATAACGTTTTGATGTGCTAAAAATAAAAAAGAATTTCATGAATTAATCATTATTTTTAATTTCTAGGCAAAACATGTTAACGTTCTTTGGTGATAAGAGAATATAAGATTTATGATCCTAGCTATTTTCTGGATAACAAGGTTCTATTAATTTATCAAATTAACCATATAGCAGGAGAGTTTGATGGCCTCCCACAAGGACCGATGACCTTGTGAGGGTAACGGGTCCGTTGGATGGTGGTCATTGTATCAACACTTTGACTGGCCTGTTGGTCTAGTGGTTAGTGGCCCTGACTGGCTATGCCGGAGGTCGTGGGTTCGATTCCCACCAAGGACAAATGTTTGTGTGATGAGCATAATCATTTGTTCTGTGTCTGGGTGTAATTTATCTATAATATGTATGTATTTAGAAGTATTTAATTATGTTTATCAGCTCTCTAGTACTCATAATACAAGGTCTGCTTAGCTTGGGACTAGACGGTGTTGTGTGATAGTTGTGTGAATACAATATAATGTGAATATATAACTTAGACGAATTCTATGTCCACTAGTAGACGTCCTTCGGCAGAAGTAATGATGATGATTATGATAGCCACTAATAAAGAGTTGCAGCTCAAGTTAAGTTTATTACACAATTCGAATATGGAGTTACTATTTGCATGATTACGGTGTCTTTATATTTTGTCCTTGACAAGGTTACCTTGTTAGGCGTAGCTGGTAGCTGTTGTATTTTTAACTGACTTTAAAAAGGCTCTATGTTCGGTTCTATGTTCGGCTGAATGTATTTATTTTTAATTTTTTTATGTGTATTCACTGATTTCTCGGTCAGTTGTGGACCGATTTTGAAATATATTTTTTTGATTGAAAAGTTCGTAACATTTCTAAGGGACTAATTCGGAAGCATATTCCAAATTGGTCCCATATTGTTACGATCTGATCATGAGCTTCGAAGATATGGAACAGAACTCCACATAGGATCACAGCAGAACCGTCGTAACAAGTAAAATTGCTTTGTTTATACGTTTAGTCGATGACTGACTGAAAGAAGAGGGGGAATATATCGAATTGATCTGATGATTGAGCCTGAAGTTAGGCACCGGAACTCTGTAATAAATTAATGTAATCTAACCGTGTTTAGGACTATTAGAATTGTCATGAGATGCACTCTGGCTATAAGGTATTTACGTTTGGCTGAGGGGTACTTTTTAGTGGTGGTACCATAACTAAAAAGAGTAAAATAAAAAACTTTTACAAAAAAAAACCAACCGACTTCGGGGTTAAATAACGAAGAGACAAACCTATTATTGACACACCTAAGTCGGTTGTATTTTTTTTTTTGTAAAAAGTTTTTTTTATTAACTATCGATATTAAGTCTTGGTGAAAATTTAAGCATGTTATGATTAAGCAAGCTGTTCATGAAAAAACCTTGGTGAGTACACAAATAAATCATATTAATGGTTTGATCCTCCAGATTGAATTTCGGCCATGGTATCCAATGGTCGTCAGAGATTAGCTAAATACGAAGGAGATATTATTGTGTATAATTATGAGCGTAAACAAAGATGTACTTTCTGTTCCTTAAATTTCATAGTCTGATGTGGACAATCCGACAAGACCGGGGAGCGGTCAGGTGCAGGATTAACAGCTTTAAGTACGTGCCTTCTGAAGCCCAGGGGTGTCGCAAAATCAATATCCATTTCAAGGCTGCTACATTTTTTTTTATTAAAAATAAATATTAAATAGCCTTAAATGTTAGCCTTATTTATGTATTTGTTAATGAAAGTTTGTCCGTCAGCCTGTTTGATACCTTTTAACATCTTTTAGGCTGAAACTTCTCACGCGGGTAGACTAAGTCCAGGGTAAGGAGAAAGGATACTTTTGTATCAGGGATAAATTTTAACTAAACGCTGGCGAAGCCACTGACAGGAGCTACTTAAAGGATGGGAGCAGATAGATTTGTCATATTTTGAACAATCAATAATTGACAGGCTTTTTGGTCTAGTGGTTAGAGGACAGGACATATGTTTGTGTGATGATCATTTTCTCTGTATGTATATAATATGTATGTATTTAGAAATATATATGTTTATCAGTTGTCTAGTACTCATAGCACAAGCTCTGCTTAATTTGGGACTAGATGGCGTTGTGTGAAAGTTGTGGAAAAAAAAAATCGCCTACATTACGAATTTGAATAGGTAAACCTAGTACTCGCATAGGAGAGTCCTTGTTATTCTGGTAATACACAATATTTATTAGTCTAGTATTGGCTTTTTCTTTAATAAGTTTTCTTAAATTACCTAAATTTGCCGCCTTTAAGTCCGCTTATTTACCTCAAAACAGTTGTGGTACATAGAAAGTTAAATAAATAAGTAAAATTACCAAATCTTGTTTCGTACAGCAAATATAGTTTCTCTCGGCGCTATCCTTTTACTAAGACATTAATACTGAGTTAAATGTGAAATCCTAGACCCGACTGTAATATTAATATTCAAATTAATTTATTCACTCTTAGTTGTTATGTATTGTACGAATAATTTAATTTAAGTTAATTGATGCCGTAAATAAAATAAAGTTATTTTACAATAATTTTACTGGGATATTGGTAATGCTAATTTTTAAATTGTTCTATTTGTTGTTAATAAAACATGTGCAACCTTTGTAACCGTGGGGAATTTGGGAGGATTTAGAAGGATTACCAAGGGTGGACCCTTGGTAATCCTTGGTTTGTTGAATTAGATCATTGTCATTGCCTTACGTTGGAGTTTGTTCTCGGTTGCGGTGAAACTAGATAGCTTGGCTTTTTTTTAAAGCATGAGGGTGAGCATGAGCACATTCTTCGGGTGAGTGAAATTCAAAGAGACCCTCGAGTCGCCTTTGTATCTTTGACAGGGAGAACAGCTATCCCAAGACTCCGCCGAGTGCCTAGTAAACGACGCAGCTTTGGAAGGCCTACAAGGTGGATCGATGACCTGATAAAGGTTGCAGGAATTCGATGAATGCGAGACGCACAGGACCGTTCATTGTGGCGACACTTGGGGGAGGCTTATGTCCAACAGTGGACGTCTATTGGCTGACATGATGACGTTGATGATGATAATGCTATTAAAATGTTTAGTATCTTGAACAGGGTATTTTTTTTAGAAATAGATACAAAGACGGACACCTTGCTTGCATGTCTTCCCTACCGCAAGGATCGGGTGAGACCTGTCTCTGATACTCGAAGGGCTGTTCCTTAAGTCGCCCTTTGCGAACTCTTTCGAACAATCCCGCAATATTTCAAACACCTTGTATTCATAATATTCTAAGATATTACATGTTCGCATGAACGTTATAAGTTTCGTTCTCACATGAAATTTCGCTTATCAATTTAATATGGGAGGCAGAAGATTTCTTTATGATTATTTTCTCTATATCTGATTTTGACCTTTGTAATCTTCAAAGATTTTTTTATTGAAATTAATTTCTTTTCTAAAAACCCAATTATTGAATAGTTTGTTATCCCCTTTTTCTAGCAATTATGCTACAAGCGTCCTTTTATAAATGTTATTATTGTTATTTGTATATTTATTGCTTTGGATTTCATCCAAATTTTTTCATGAACGTAAATAGCTATATGTACATAGCTTGTACCTCCTGGTACCTCAAGTATATACAGACATATGTGTGTAGTAATTATATGTTTTAGGTTTTTATGTTCGGTGGGAAAATCACCAATTGTCATCCCCCGCTTTTGGGCGGAACGAGAGGGTGCGTCAGACATTTACTGACTAAAAACCCACTCTTGTTCCTTCGTTGTCTTTCATACCAGGGCCTCGGCCCTATTTGCTTCTGAAAGAAAGACTCGTCTTTCTTTCAGTAGCAGACACTTGGCCCCAGTAGGCTTCGAACCTGCTGGGCCTTTACGGTTTGCTGACATCTCCTTGAGACGCGCGTGGAACAGTACGCACGTCTACGACTTGGGCTCGATCCGGAAGATTACCGGACGGTCGGACGGCGAAGTTCCCATTGCTCGTCGTCCGCAAACCCGCGCCTACGGTGGCTGGAAATCTGGATCGGAATCCCGGCAACTGGGGCCTGAGGGCCGCTCCCTCGCACGTGCACGTGCGGCCTGCTCCTTTTCTAACATTACTGCTTCGCAGAATGAGACGACCGCCTGCCACCGTGGAAGCGGAGTTTCGCCCCGGCGTTGCATCTCCACGGCGATGCCTCCAGATCCCATGGTAGCAGGTCAGCAAGGAGGCTCGCTACTTCGCGGGTAACCGCGCGGTATCCCCTCACCATCTGTATGGCCATAACCCTCTGGCATGCGTTCTGCTGCGCCACCGGTCGCTTTCGCAGCGACGGCGCCCACACCGACGCTCCATAAAGGGCCATGGACCGAACGATGCCTGCGTAAAGCCTCCGGTAGGAGGTGTCTGGACTTCCAGGTTGGGCAGAAGCCGTTTGAAGGCAGCCCTAATCTAATTCAGTTTGGGAGCCAGACGTCGGAAGTGCTCCTCAAAATACCATCGGCTGTCGTGGATGAGTCCCAGGTATTTCATCGTCAACCTGACGCCGATGTGAACTCCTCGTACCGTTAATTGACAATGCCATGGTTACGCGCTCCGAGGGCCATGATAACACATGGCCTCGGACTTGTACGACTACGACGGCCCGGTACGACTCTCCCCGTGCCAGGATCAGCATGTCGTCTGCGTAACAGACCACGCTGACCCCGTCAGGGAGGTCGTCACGCAGCACGTAGTCGTACCCGATGTTCCACAAGGGCGGTCCTAGTACCGGTCCCTGCGGAACATCGCACGACATTTCCACTCTCCCTGGTGACCAGGGTAGATGACATATCTATCCGACAGGTAGGCCTCGATCACCTGACAGAGGTAGTCGGGCAACTGGTGATACCGGAATGCCTTCCTAATATTACTCCAGGGCAGAGACACCTCCACGTGACCACCACGTCGTGAGGGCTCGCAAGTGCATGATGGCGTCCACCGTGGATATGTTATAGGTTTGAGGTTGAAAAAAAAAATACGGTGAAAAAACAATAAATTTATTTTCTCTTTTTAAAATAAATTAACTTAACAATAACAATAATTTAACAATAATTTACACTGGAATAATCCACTACATGTAAATAATTTAATGGGGTGCACCGTAGTGACTGGAGGGTATAGCTAAGGTTGAGGAAGAGCTAACTCCCAATGAGTCAGATTTTTGGTGGTACTCAGCGATCAGAACTGATTGATCGATTCCCTCAATCGTAATTCCGATAACGCGGCCGTCATGACCGGTTATTGGGGCTCCGTATGCAGATGAAGGCACGCCATAACTGGAGGATGGAGCCCCGTACGAGGATAAGTGACCTCTAGTTCCACCACCAGAACCAGATGTGGCCTCTTCTCGGAGTAGAATTGTGCGGATTTGTTGAAGGAGGTCGGGGTCTACGTTTCGTCCTTCGAAAGTTTGAGAGCCAACGGAGATTGACTGGTATTCGCTGTGGCTATTAGAACCTCCGCTGTAGCCCTGAAAGGTACTACCTCCGTGACCACCTTGGTAGTTGGCTATACTAGCACTTGCGCTGTTGTCTTGTTGGATACTGCCATCTCCGTAGCCACCTTGGTAGTTGGCTATACTAGCACTTGCGCTGTTGTCTTGGATACTGCCATCTCCGTAGCCACCTTGGTAGTTGACGTTACTAGCACTTGCGCTGTTGTCTTGGATACTGCTACCTCCGTAACCACCTTGGTAGTTGGCGTTACTAGCACTTGCGCTGTTGTCTTGGATACTGCTACCTCCGTAGCCACTTTGGTAGTTGACGATACTAGCACTTGCGCTGTTGTCTTGGATACTGCTACCTCCGTAGCCACTTTGGTAGTTGACGTTTCTAGCACTTGCGCTGTTGTCTTGGATACTGCTACCTCTGTAGCCACCTTGGTAGTTGGCGTTACTAGCACTTGCGCTGTTGTCTTGGATACTGCTACCTCCGTAGCCACTTTGGTAGTTGACATTACTAGCACTTGCGCTGTTGTCTTGCATACTGCCATCTCCGTAGCCGCCTTGGTAGTTGGCGTTACTAGCACTTGCGCTGTTGTCTTGGATACTGCTACCTCCGTAGCCACCTTGGTAGTTGACGTTACTAGCACTTGCGCTGTTGTCTTGCATACTGCCACCTCCGTAGCCACCTTGGTAATTGACGTTACTAGCACTTGCGCTGTTGTCTTGGAAACTGCTGCCACTACCGATTCCGTTGCTGCCTTGGTTGCTACTAGTAACAGATCCTCCGCTATATCTTTGATAATTGCCTCCACCAACATTTCTGTTACCTCCTTGGATGCTTGAACCACCAGCTGAACTACTGGTGGTTGGAGTACTGTAAATAGTAGAAGATGGATTTAGGCAACCTGCGTCCCCGATCGTTTCTAGAAGACTGGAAGTGTTAGCATCCCATCCTTGGAAGTTGCTGCCACCTACGCTTCCAATGCCACCTTGGTTGTTGATAGCGCCAGCGCCACCACTGTTGGATGAAATTCCATAACTAGCTGCATCTGAGCTGCCGACTGGGGGAATGAAGGCTTCAGTGTTTTTGATAGAGCCTGGTAGGCTGGAGGCAGCAGCGCCTCCACTGCTACCGACCACGGGGATCCATCCCTGATAATTATTGCCACTGCTTCCTTGGTTGCTAAGGCCACCAGCAGTATCCCAACTTTGGAAGTTGTTACCGTCATTGGGTACGCTGCCACCTTGGTTAAACAAACCGCTACTATCTAACACACTGTACACACCTCCGCTTGAGGCTGAAGCTCCGTAGCTACCGGTGCCTAAATTGCTAACTGGAAGGCTGAAGCTATTAGCGCCTCCAATGGGTCCTGGGAGGCTAAAGTCAGTGGCACTTCCGCCTCCACCTAGGTTATTAGCGCTGGCGCCACTGCTCTTCGGGATGTAGAAACCTCTAGCTCCTCTCCATACCTGTCGCCTTCTATCAGCAATGTCGAACAGTCGATGGTATTTGATGCTGCGCGTAGCCTGGCGTCGGGCGCACACCACCAACGCGAGGTATATACACTGTCGAAAATAGACTGTTTAAGTTTACATTTATATTTTTTACAGTGTGTTATACAAAATAATAACAAACATTTTCACATCGTTTTTGTGCAATTTATACGTGAATCAATTTAGTATCGAGTTACAAGAAACTAGTCGAGACGTCAATACTTTGATTTATCTCTTGACCTGTCTTAAAAAAAAATGTCTGTCCACGTAATTTAGACACCGGTAGCTACGGAGATGCAGCCTCAAGCGGAGGCAGTGACGGTTTAAGCAACCACACTCACAACATTAAAAATTTGATATAATTTACTTATAAAATTTTTAATTTAAAGATTTGAATTTGTTCCAATACTTTGATTTATTTATAATTCCTTTCATGTCTATGCCATTAAATACTCTAAAAAATATTTACACAATCTACATTATTTAAAACGACTAAATTACGATTAAGTAAATGATAGCATTCGACGATATGTTACCCTAGCGCTTGATTTATTCCGCAAAATAAAGATAGGCTGCCGTTGTTTTAGATAAAGCCGTTGTTGATAGTTGGGTATCGAAAATGAAATGTATCAACAACTAAGCCTTAATAAATTCAAATAATTTGTGAAGTAAAAATTTTGCCAAAAGGCTTTTTACATTATAAAGGACTATGTTGAGGACGAAACGGCTTGGAATTGACCTGCTCCAGTACGCACTACAACTGTTGTCTTATTTTTTTTTCTTTATTTTTGTTTTCAATTTGCTTTTTGTTATTATTATTATTTTACAATTTGACATTGCAGATTATTTTTATTTTGCCCTTTTTGCAATTAATTTTTGACTTAAATATTGACTTTACTAAGTATTACATTTTGTAAACTATATATTTCCCTTTATTATTGTGAACGTGAGGACTACGCTGATCGTGTTTTTTTCCTTTTCAGTAATTTTAACGTATATCTGGCAATTTGAGTATTTTCTGCGGCCTACCCAATTGTCATTTCGTTGTTATTGTTCGTCAAGCGTTGAGCTCCTTAGTAGTCCTGAGTTGAGCTTTGCGAATACTGACAAATGCTTGCACGGACTGGACAGGTCCACTCAAATCTGTTTGGTTCTTTCTTCAAAAGACCGTCTCAGACGAATCTGCATGGTTCTCATGTGATTTGATCATTACATATTTAGGTAATATATGGACTTTAAAAGAGATTTTGACCCTGAGTTTGTTTCACTGTTTCTTCTCAGGTTAGTCAGCTAGGAAACACCGGCCTCATCTAATTTAAAGTAAAGAAAAATGAAATTGAGGTGTAAAAGTGTTTTTTTACACCTAGTTGCAAAATAAATATCATTTATCATTAATCAAAAAATTGATTTCATCCAAACAGAAAGATTTTTTTTTAAATTCGTTCATTATTGAGTAAATTAGAAACTTTTCAAGTTTTCAAATCCGTTAAATATTGAGTAAGTTAAAATCTTTTCAATTTTTCTAATCCGTTCAATATTAAGTAAGTTACAAACTTTTCAATTCTGACGGAAAGGGAAACTTGCAAGTAACAGAATAAGGATGTACGCATTGAAATGTGACGTCAGCGCCACTAGGGTACATGTGTACAAAAGAGATAGCAAGATATTTCCACTAAACCCCCACTCTTCCTCATACAACAGTTTGAAATGCTAACTGCTGCTGCATTCAAAAACTAATGTGCTGTGTGCTGTTTTTAAAACAAAATTTCTTTTAAGTGTTATTAGTTAAAATAATATGCAAAAACAATCAGGATATTATTGAGAATTGGAATTGGATTTGAAATTTTTCCTGCGGTGGGCTGCATTTCGATAAATATTACCATTGCAAATATCTATATTATTAAATGCGAACATGTTACTCAAAACTGAACTTAATATATGAATTATATGTTATCTCTAAATAGTGGGAATATTTATATTCTGCGTTTTACTGAAAATTGCTGAAATCTTATCTAATCAAGATTTAGTGAAATAAGTTTTCACTAAATCTCATCTCACTCTTTGTTATACATCATATGTAATAAATTACAGTAGGAGCTTAAAATTACGGTGTAACAATAGGTGTTCTTATTTTTTGCAGATAACCTTTGGATGGATTTGACAGAGAAGGAGAAAAGATACGCAAATAGTTAATGGCGTGCTATGGTTGAACTAAAATGGCGACATTAAATAGCCCAGTCTATCACCACAAGGAGCAACACTACAAGCACACTTAGCGTCAGCATGCTCCATACATCTAAGCGCTGCTCACAGATTTTTCCACGACAGTTGATCACTACCAAAATTTCAGCCAGAAATTCCAGCCCTTGTTGGAGATAGGCCTCTTTTCTCTCTTCTTAAATTTTGCCACAATTTTGGGTCTGCACAGACGGCATCCAGGAGATACCTGAAACCTTTACCCGGTGTTCGTTCCTACTTGTGAGCCGCACTTCTCTCTGCTTGGCTTCCCAATACACTTGTGAAAATACACACAACATTAATGTTTTTTTTGTTTTTATCCACGGACATAAGCACAGCACTAGACTTACCGCTACAATAATCTTCATGATGCTTAGTGATGGACCGTAGCAAAGGATTGTGACGATTTTGGATCGTGCCGGTGATATATAGTCATATGGCCAAGTAGAAAGTGAAACTGCTATAAAAAAATTCAAAAAATATGTATATGTATCAAATTTTAACCAATATGCAAATGGCTTTACACATTTTGTGATATTTCTTGTTGTGTGATCAAAATAATGCACCGGAATTGAAAGTTTTGCTCATTCATTTCCATATACGTGCGTGACCGGTGTTGCATAATGTTGATTTGATTATCTAATTACTTAATAACACAACATATTATCATAATTCGCAGGATATTCGAAAGCTCTAGAAGGAATATGACAGATATCCGCAAAAATCTTTATCGTATGGTAATTATGGTAATTGAAGGAAATTAGTAAATAGGATGCACAGCATTCAGCAGGCTCTCCAAGATGCAATGAAGCCTTGAGATGCATACCAAAGCGAAAAGGGAGTTAAGGTTTTTTTCAATCGAATATACCCTAAAAGCCTTTTCCGACTTGACAGATGCAATGTGCACCTGGTAGCGGGAACCATCACCGAACACTGCTCAGAAATTAGAAATATTTCAATTAAACCATTTACAGGCACTTTTGGGTTGTCAAAATGTCAGTCAGTCAAAAAAGTAAAGCAAAATTGCACGTTGCAAAGCGTAGATATCTATGTAGAAGAATCTGCAAGAAACTAATATTAATAATAATAAAAATCTTTGGAGGAGCGCTTCTTTGGCCACCCGAATAAGGTACTGAATAGTCTTGTATCAGGCAGGAACAAGGCGCGCGTTTTCAATGGTTGGGTCACGCCAGGTTTGATTTACTCTTTCGGCATATTCAAATGGACTCAGACGGAAAGACGCCATGGATAGGAGGGTTCACACACTGCTTATCGCAAATCGGATGCATCACCCACGGTCATCGGTGATGTGGCTGCTGTATATATCGGGGTCGTGGCTGCTTAAATGCTAAGACCCAGCACAACCGCGAGGTATGCATTCTCAGGGAATACTTCCTAGAAATCGACGTGAATATGCACAGAGATGTGGTAGCGGTGGACAAGGACCTCACTCCGCTCTCCTTGGCTAACGAAAACTGACCGCAGGGAAGTATGGCAGAGCAAGGGGCTTCACGGGCGCTTTTACCGGGCCATACATGGGCTCGATGTGATCTACATGCTAATAGATCTTATTAGCATCCGTATCTTGGCTGCTTTTCGGTGACCTCTTCGGGGAAACCGAAGGTTTTGTATGTGCGATTATGGACGAAGTTATGATGACAACCAACTACCTGAAATACATTGTGACGGACGGTACGGTTGACATCTGTCGGGCTTGCCATCGCGTCGAGGAATCAATCCAATTCCTCTAGATAACGGAGACTATCTGCATAGACACAACGTCGTAGCTAGGATTATTCACAAGGAACTTGCCCTTAAATACAATATTGTGGAATCAGAAGTACCGTACTATAAGTATGTGCCCGACCCAGTTCTCGACGATGGCAATATAATATTCCACAACTATCACACAACGCCGTCTAGTCCCAAGCTAAGCAGAGCTTGTGTTATGGGTACCAGACAACTGATAAACATACTTATATATTTCTAAATACATACATATTATAGATAAATTACACCCAGACACAGAACAAATGATCGTGCTCGTCACACAAACATTTGTCCTGGGTGGGAATCGAACCCACGACCTCCGGCATAGCAGTCAGGGCAACCAACCACTAGACCAACAGCCCAGTCGACTAATATCACATTGTATTGGGATCGATCTATCATCACTGACAGGGCTATTGAAGCCAATAAGCCTGATATAGTGATGATTGTTGACATAGCGGTCCCTCATGACGAGAACCTCGTGAAAGCTGAGAAAGATAAGCAAACTATGCTTTGGCTCGCGGGGTTTTCGACATGTGGGAAGTGGATAGAGCAATCATTGTGCCGATAGTCGTAACGGCCTTCGTCTTCCTGCTCCTTATCTTATATTACTTGGGGTCGACGCAACACGCCAGCCATCTTTTCTTTGGTCTCCCTCTCCCTCTTCATCCATCTACATGTATAATCAGAACTGTTTTAGTAATATCATGTGCTTCATCCCTCCTCTTCACATGACCATGACAAGACAACTGATTTCCTTCCAACTTTTCCGTCACTGGCACCACTTTCAAACTTCCTCTATAATACTAATTTTTCACTTTATACATTCTCGTTACATCACACATCCATCTCAACATTCTTGCTAGCAAAGGAGGTGGCCGATCGCGTGAGGCAACGGTCCTCACGCCCGATTTCCGGCCATCGTAGGCACGGTCTTGCGGACGGCGAGTAATGGGTGGCTCGCCATTCGACCGTTCGGTAACAGTCTGGACCGAGCCCAAGTTGTCGACGGCGCGTATTGTTCCACGCGCGCCTCAGGGAGATGTCAGCAAATCGTAGGGGCCCAGCCGGGTCGAAGCCTACTGGGGCCACGGGTCTGATTCTGAAAGGAAGACGGCCCTGGTACGAAAGGCAACGAAGGAACAGGAGTGGGTTGTAGTCAGTAAAAGTCTGACACTATCTCCCGCCCCGCCCAAGAGCGGGGGATGTCATAAGATGATTTTTCCACCGAAAAAAAAAATCTCAACTTTCTTATCTCCGCTACATGCAATCTTTTTTCATCCATCTTTTTCACATTCTGATCCATACAGTATGACAGGTCTTATCATGGACTTGTAAATTCTACCCTTCAACTTGAGGGGCATCCGTGGACCGCAAGTTGTTCCCGGGACCTGTCGCCATTTCATCCATCCTGCATTGATCCGATGTGTTACGTCTCGGTCTGCCTCACCATTTCCTTACACGAGCGACCCGAGGTACTGTGGTGTGTAGTGTGGTGCCCAGGATATTAAAGAATAATTATACCAAGTTTCATCGCAATCAAACCGGTAGTTTTTACGTGATGCCTGACCCAATCTCGAGATGTTATTGCAACTTTAATCGAATTTATTTTAGATAAAAAAAAATATCTCTATAATTTAATATGAAAACTGCTTGTTATGTCAGATGGATGATAATAAAAAAAGTTTCTGTTTTATGAAACAAAAAAAAAGATAACTCTTGCTTGTGATTGAGTCATAATTTCTACCAATGCAATTGCAGTAGGCTGTTCATTTGATCTACTTATACTTACTTTTATATCAAACACCAATATTCTAAGTCATTTGAAACTTCTTCTCTTCAACATGACGCAGTAGTCATAAAAAGGAAAAAAAAACACGAATGTAATAAAAAAATAACCGGCTATATCTATCGAATTGATAGAGGAAGGCTGACTCGAGTGGTCCTGACTGCTATGCTGGAGGAGCTCCTTTTGCAAAGCAGTAATGCTGTATGCGTGAGGGAACAAAGATCCTCACGCCCCAGCCGCCGTAATCCGTTCGGTAACTAACCCAACCGAGTCCAGTCGTCAACAGCGCATAGTGATCCACGCGCTCCTCAAAGAGATGTCAGCAAATCGTAGGGGCCCAGCAGGGTCGAAGCCTACTGGGGCCACGGGTCTGATTCTGAAAGGAAGACGGCCCTGGTACGAAAGGCAATGAAGGAACAGGAGTGGATTTTAGTCAGTAAAAGTCTGACACTATCTCCCGCTCCGCCCAAGAGCGGGGGATGTCATAAGATGATTTTCCCACCGAAAAAAAAAATCTCAACTTTCTCATCTCCGCTACATGCAATCTTTTTTCATCCATCTTTTTCACATTCTGATCCATACAGTATGACAGGTCTTATCATGGACTTGTAAGCCTACTGGGGCCACGGGTCTGATTCTGAAAGGAAGACGGCCCTGGTACGAAAGGCAATGAAGGAACAGGTGTGGTTTTAGTCAGTAAAAGTCTGACACGCCCTCTCACTCCACCCAGAGCGCGAGAAGTCATAGGATGATGTCCCAATTAAAAAAAAAAAAAACTCTAGAACCTGTTTTGTTTGGTTACCAATCCATTGTGCTCAGTCCATTGCCGTTTTAGTTTGGCGATTATTCTCCTGAGTGCAGGAAGTAATTAAGAATAATAAAGGGGCTATTTCATTACTCAACAACAATTTCTCTACACACCGTACTTTTACACCCATACTAATTGAATAAAATGTTAAATACTAATAGATGTCAGTAATATGTTGTTTTCATTAAATATTCAAATTAATTCACGATTTAAGCTCACTATGTTATACCTGTGTATTGTAGAAATTATGCGTAAGACTAGTTTTAAATCGACGAAAAAAATAATATGCTAATATAATACTTTTACTTTCCTTTTTCATTATAGTTTGGTGATTATGAAACGTGTCACATAACATAGCATGCCTTTCTGGTCGGAAGGGGTTGGTAGAAGTTTATGTTATAGAAGGTACATTATAGGTTGGGGCGACAGGTGATTGATGCGTGCTGTGTGCCAAGCGCGACTCAAAAAGCTGTCTACATAATGAACGGGGCCAACTTTTTTTTTCGGTGTAAAAATCGTCTAGCGACATCCCCCGCTCTTGGGCGGAGCGAGAGATAGTGTCAGACTTTTACTGACTGAAAATCCACTTCTGTTCCTTCGTTGCCTTTCATATCAGGGCTTTCCTTTCAGAATTAGACCCTAGGCCCCAGTAGGCTTCGAACCCAGCTGGGTCCCTACAGTTGCTGACATTCCCATGAGGCGCGCGTAGAACACTTCGCACCGTTGATGACGCTCAGCTCAACTCCGATCCACTTACACAATTTCTACTGATGCGGAGTGGAGATTTCGAGCGCTGTGATTGACCTAATCACGGACCGTTCTTCTCCACTCTGCCCAGCACCTCGTCAATAGAAACGCACCCGCGTGGAATCAGAACGAGCATTTTCCGCAGCAGGTCATATAATATTCAAAATTGGAAGCCGTTTAGCTGACGCTGTGCTAACAGAGCTAACAGTCTAATCTAATCGTTCCTTCAAATTTTGAACGTGTACATAATTTATATGTGTAGTTTTTTCCGATCACGCGGGATCCCACGGGATTCAGAATGTCCATTGCAGTCTCACAAATACAAAGATTGAAACCTTACGGGATTGCATACCGTAATCTAAACAAATACCTACGTTAACTAATTACTTAGTCTATCTACCTAATGAGTTCACGTACTTAAGAGAAAACGTACTACAGACTAAGAGGATTGAAAGCAACTTACACAATATGGGGAGTACGTTCGTTTAGATGCAGTAATGGCTAATTAGTGCCTTAGACCACCTGGACATAAATATGCGATGTGAGATGTGCGCGCCGCCGAGTGCGTTTAATGTGAGACGAGGTCGGGGCGTCTGGCACGGATTAAATACATCGAGACTTAGTTAAGGAGATTTTTCCTTCGACGTCCATTGAAACTATAAAGATTGAGAAATATACAGGTAACGTTCACTATTATTTAGAACTTAAATACGAGGACTGTGGAATTGTTTTAAGTCTTTTGTGCCTCGGAACGCTAAGGGCAATTGAAGGAACACATTTTTTGAGGTGAGATCTTCCAATGACTTCTGCTGCTCTAGGAGTATTATACTATTAGTGTCCAAAGTCCACTAGACATGTCAAGTTCGAGAGGTTCCTTTTTCGGATTCAGGAGGAAGTAACGCTCGGGACTACCATTGTACGGACTGCCCGCAATTACTGAAAGAAAACCCGTGGTCTTCTCTGAACATTCCCGCCAACCGCCATCCTGCTGGAATGCAAAAGGCAACTGAAGGATACAGGTCTGGTTTTAGCCAGTAAAAGTCTGATCCACCCCCTCGCTCCACCCTAGTGCGAGAGAAGCCATTTGATGACTTTCCACCTTAAAAAATAAAACATATTTTCCATAACCCAAGGACCAATTTATTATCTTAAATTATACTTTCGTAAAGCTTGATTAATAAGCGCAAAATTCTGTTTTTATCATATCTAAATTAGGAAGAGGCCATTAAAATTGTTCGTAGTTATAAAACTGTCACCAAAACTAAATTGAACTAATTGGTCTTCGACTGACAATCTAGTCATGCATGGGCTGCATTTAGTTTAGAACGGATTCCACGTCCTTAAACGTCTATTAATCCAACTTTTACTGAGAAATGAGGTCTAATCGGAGCGGTATTCATTCATTTGACGATGCGTTTGGGATTGGGGTTTGAAGAACCTGTTAAGCATCTTTTAGTCATAATATATCACATCGTTAGGCTCAACTCACAGTGGAGCAGAGTCAAAGCATCGTATCGTGTTGCGTCCAGCCCCCCTAGCCAAGTTACGATCGTTTCGTTTGCGCCGAACGCCTCGAGTAGGCCACGCCTCCGATTCCTTTGTTCTGACCACGTGACTGAGCGTTGAGATGACGTCGGAACAAAGGAATCCTAGGCCTACTCGAGGCGTTGGACGCAAACGAAACGATTGTAACTTGGCTAGGGGGGCTGTAGCGCTACCGCGAGCTATTAACGCGATCCATTCGACAACCTAAACTGAACTGTTAAAGGGATGGAGCTATTTAAGGTGTATAACTCCATCCTTCTTTCTCCTCACACGACTGATTAGAACCTCATCGTAAGGCCCCTAATTATTATGGGTTTAGTTGTGGACGCTCAAACATCCGTATCGTTAGATTTTAGCAAATATTAAGTCAAATAAGTAAGTATGATAATTTGTCTATAGTACACAGTAATGTGCGATTTCTATCATTACATTTGAGTGAATCTGTAAACCTTACGTAATATTGACTTAGATCCTTTTACGAATAATTTTGTACTTACGTGTTTATTTAAGAAAAATATGAATTATTTGAGATCCTATTAGCTTCTACGAAATACACGCACTTTCTTAGAATTACGTATTTATTTGTATTTCCTATTAACTCAAATACGATGTAGGCATGTAGTGGACCATCTTAATAGATATCATTAAAGTGACAACGTTTTCTTTCCTAATCAGCTAATGAAGTCAATCTACTGCATTCTAATGCTGAGCATAGGCATTTCCCAAATTGCACCATAGCTATTGCTAATATTCTATGGTTTTTCAGTTTCCGCCGTATCTAAAGCTATATGTAGCCGTATGCTTTTTACTGATTTGTTAATATTAAGAAAGCATGATTCCTAATCTACTCCATGCGAATTTCGGTTACGGTGGCCAATTTTAACAGTAATTAGCCAAGTTCACGTGTACGCGTGATGTATTTGAGTGAACAAGCGTGACCAAGCATGACCTGGTGAGGGTCGCGTGAATCCGATGGATGCGAGACGCACAGAACCGTTTGTGACAGTTGGGGGAGGCCTAAGTCCAAAAGTGGACGTCTTTCGGCTAAATGACGATCATGACGCTGGTGCACAAGCGTGTGCGTAAACACGGGTGTACTCTCAGTTCCTTTACTTTCATAGTCTGATGGAACGGCAATTCGCTACACGGCAGAGATCAGGCTTTACGTGATTTAAGAGGCACGGGGTGTCACACCACTAACTTCCAAACTTAGGGCTGCTGCAGAGTAATTCCTAATAAAGGAATTCAACAGCACTTTGTGCTTGATCCGGAAAGCCTTCTTCTTCTTCTCAGTCGGTACACTCTTGCCAGAGTGGTCGAGGACATCACTGTAAATCACGATGAGTGGTTATCCTGGTAATACGGCGCCATTCATCGCGGACTGCAGCTTTCCGGAAAGCCTACCAGTATGGTAACTGGGGCTACCAATATGTAATTTGTAACCCCACTGACGAGTGGTGATCAGACATGATAGTAAATTGCTGCCGCTCTATACCGTAGGCTTCTTTAATAATCGCCATCCCGAAAGCAAAGGACATTAAAATGTTTGCTTAATCCTTCTGTCACAATCTCGTGAATACTATGTTTGCATTAAGTACGATTAATGATCTGACCAAAGCAATGAACCTTCTGGAGGTCATTCAAGCTACCAATATTGCCAAACATAACAAACAGAATCTAAGGACTAATAACAATATCAACGGAGGAGATATTTATAATCGTACCATGTTTGGACATTGACCTAGTCTAGATCAAGGTCGATCGATTCAAAAGTTGGCTAAGTGCAGTATGCCAAGTTCAGTTCAGCCAATATTTCAAAAGTGAATTTGCGATTGTTGACATTCTATTGTTTTTGGTAAACCGGTCTTTGACACTAGGTAAGCGATGATATGGTTAAAGATGGTGCAGGCTAGCCTAAAATAACCTGGGTAGAATCGCTCGAGACTTAAAACTCTCTGGACTGATGAACAGGAGCCAATTAGGAGTTTTACTTCTTAGATACAGTAGCTAAAATTCAAAACTCGAGACTTAAAAAAAATAGAAGTATTCTGAAACACAGACTCAAATAGGGTCTTTCGCACAATAGTTTCTTTGATTAGTTCGATTTTAACAAAATCTAGGGGTTCGGGCAACATGGACTCCAATAGGGAGTTTTACTCCATAGCTGTAAAGATTTTTTTTCTTCTAGCCTTTACTGTGCCAATGCTGGGCAAAGGCCTCCCCCAAGTCCTTCAAGACATTCTTTTCCCGCACCGTCTCAACCAGTCCTCGTAGTATGCGTCCAGATTATCTCGCCACCTCTTTAAAAGTAAGGATAATAAACAAATCTTTGAGTCATGTATAGGCTATGTGAGAATCGTTAATCATTATCATAATTACCTGCCTAATTGAATTGCCAACTACTGGTTATATGCCGCCATTCATTTCTGCCATGCACCAAAGTTAGTGCAATTGATAACTGCTAAGTTGATTTTGCAATTTGGCTAAAAATTCAGGCTCATTAGTCTCCAATGTACTTTTCTTCTCGAACTTCTTACACCTTGAAAATTAAACATCAAAACAATTTAAAGTTACATTAATGGGAACAAGTATAGATTATAATTATTCTTAAATGAATCGATGAAACAAAATAACAGAATTAAGGCTAATCAAGCTGTCAATTTAAAAATTTCTCTAACAACTAAATAAAATACTTAAGCAGTGAAAATAAATGATGACGCATCGTCATAGCGTTCATGTTTAGAGCTAAGAAACTAGTACATAAGTTGGTCAACAACATTTTGGACATGCGTAGCTGTTGCAGGCTGTAAATCAATCTTTGGAATGCTGTCGGTAACAGCATTGGTCCTTATTTGTTTTATTTTCTACAACTTGCGACCACGCGTTTTTGGTTTGTGTATTAATGTTATGTAAATCTACAAATATATCCGTAATGTGTACTATAATCTATTAGACTTTTCATTCTATTTAAAATATTTAATTTCATATGCACGATTCCAATTGTTTAAATGCGTGTTTGCATATTTCATAGTTATTGTATACCTGTTTGGCAGGACATTATAAAAAATAAAAAAAAGTAAAATAATAAAAATCTTTTATTCTCAGTCATCGAAGGCCCATAGGGTGTTAGTATTACCAAACATCTTAAAAACTATGTTAGTATCTAGTACAACTTAGGCACACTAATAAGTACAAAAAAATAAATAAATGAAATAACATAAAAATAAAAACACAGCATTCTTTTTGAGGAGGATTTATCAAGCCGCATGTCTGACATGGAACTGTAATTTATTTTTAACCGACTTCAAAAAGAAGGAGGTTATTAAGTTTTAACATCTGTAAATAAGATACAGATTATACCTAGTTTGGGGACCACCATCCAAATATATGTATATGTATGTCTGTAACTAATTGGTAATTACCAATTAGTTACAGACAATATTAATCATTATGTAATAGCTTTTAAGGTGTTCGTTATTGTAACAATGCAAACAACAAACAAACACAAACAAATTATTCTTAAATAACGTATAAAATCATTCTTATTCTGACAATATTGCCATTATACATCATTAATAGGTATGAGAGGATAGTGTGAACCATCAAGATAAGTGATTGGTGTTAACGAAATCTGTATCACCAAGGTGGAGTACCAAAAATCACAATAAAAAAGTGCATCGAAATATAAAATAGATCTATGAGTCAACGAAGTCTAGTGTTCTCACATTCATCATCACCATTATTTCAGCCTAAAGACATGCTCTGTTGGACATAGGCCTTCCCCAAATTTCGCCACAATGATCGATCCTCTTGGTCTCGCATTCTCATAATTAAAATTCAAAATTAACCTACCAATAAATTACATGATTATCTATATATATAAAAGGAGAAACTGACTGACTGACATATCAACGCACAGCAAAAACTACTGGGACTAGGAGCGTGAAATTTTGCACAAGGCTTCCTTTTATGACGTAGGTGAGCACTAAGAGAGGATTTTCCAAGATTCAGCCCCTAAAGAGATGAAACAGGGGTCTAAAGTTTGTATGAAGAAACACACTTTCACGCGGCCGAAGCCGCTGGCAGAAGCTAGTATAACAATAAATCACTAATGAAGTTAGTCCGTGTTCTAAATAGTGTAAAATTACAAAAACTTTTATCACAAATATTAGAAGAAAAATTAATTAAAACAAAGATAGAGAAGTTAATAGACGTCTACACGATAATGGAGTTATTGAGCTATCAGGGAAGCCACCTGCGCAGAAGCGGTAATTGCCAAACAAACGTATATTTGATGTAGTCTTTAATCCCGTAATACGCTTTCTTGTTAAGGATACGTTTGATGTGGGTTTTGAACTCTCCGTCACCAAGTTCTGTTATAGTTTCACGGGATAGTAGCAATACCTTACCACAATTGTACCGCCGGGCCTTGGTACAGGCCATGATCTGGAGCGAGGAGGAGTGGCAGGCGGTCGCCTCCTTCTGCCAAGCAGTAATGCTAGCAAAGGAGGCGGCCGCCGGGATTCCGATCCCAATTTCTTGTCACCGCAGGCGCAGGCGGACGGCGAGCAATGGGTGCCTCGCCGTCCGACCGTACGGTAACCGTCCGGACTGAGCCCAATTCGTCGACGACGCGTACTGTTCCACGCGCGCCTCAAGATGTTAGCAAATCGAAGGGGCACAGCAGGGTTGAAGCATACTAGGGCCACCGGTAGTGTGGAAGTGAAAAACGGGGCCCTCAGACGAAGGCAAAGAAGGAATAGGAGTGTGTTTTTAGTCAGTAAAAGTCTGACATTATCTCCAGCTTCGCCCAAGAGCGGGATTTGTCATTAGATGATTTTCCCACCTAAAATTGTGAAGAAAATACTTCTCCCTCTCTCTCTCTCTGGTATAGCAGCCAGTTTTCACAATCAAGTTGGACCAGAACCGCTCCTTACTTCACGCTTTTTTATTGTGTAGGTATGTAGAACAAGTCTGAAGATTTAGCACTTATAATAAGATAATTATACGGCTAAAAAGGTGAACTTATTGCTAATTGAGTAGTATTCTAACTATTAACTGAATAAGCGAGCGTGCGACCATCGCACAGATCCCACGGAGTTATTACCAATTGCTACAGAAGCACAAACGATTGCAGAACGTAAACGCCTCGTTATTCAATTGTCCGTAGATGTTCGTGGTAGCAGGAAGCTTAAGCAACAGCTGTTGGATTATTTGCTTTTCTGTTCATAAAATTATTTTAAGAACCAATTTTCTGGTTCGGTGAAAAACAAAGACTGGCCAAGTACGTTTCGCCTCGTCGTTTATACCGCATTAAACTCTTGGGTCCATTAATTTAGGTGTCGTAAAGGCTAGAGTGAATAGGCGCTTAATAAACTAGTGCACCTCACCATCAACGATTGCATTACTGCTTACCAGGTGGGATCGCAGTCAAGCGCAAGTTTATATTAAAAAAAAAAACAATATTAACATCACAATAGTAAACATCGCTGACAAAATGTCGTTTCTTGTATGGGATCCCCCTGCAATTTTTAACTTTATTTCAATTTTATAAGTTGTCGTTGTAGCGGCAATAGAAATGTACATTTGGTAAAAAAATCAACTAACTAAGGTTACGGTCTCTTACGGTTTATGTAATATAGCCCGCTGACAGACCGACGGATAGACATCGCAGGTTTAGTAATATTGTCCCGGTGATACCCTTCGGGTTCAGAACCCAAAAAAAAAAACAAAAGTGTAGGTACGGACAGCGTCATCAAGTGGTCCTTTTTATAAGATATTTTGTGAGAGGCCGTATCCAGTGGGTACCCACTTGATACAGCTATCTGCCGCCTTCTATTCATAAAATTGATATTAGTTTGACTGAAATTTTTGGCCCAAGCTTCTGCCTGTGATTTTGTCTGCCAGTCTGCGTAAATACCAGAATCAGGCCAGAGAGAAATCAAAATGGGTGAGTTATTAAAAACCGGTCAAATGCGAGTCGGATTCGCTATTGACTATTTTGCCGTTCTTAGCAAAAAACGGCAAAATAATCACTGATTTTAATTGTATTTGTTGTTATAGCGGCATCATCTGTGAAAATTTCAACTTTCTAGCTTTCATGGTTCACCAAGATAGACAAACTGACCAAGACAGACAGACAGACGGACAGAGGAGTCTTAGTAATAGGCTCCCGTTTTACCTTGAGGTTAGGAAACCGTAAAAATTAATGGTGGCCAGAATCACAAAGAGGAACTCATTTAAATCACAAACACATAAACTTTCATACTTAGAACATTAGTATAATCTGTTATTAAAAATGTCCGCCGTACTTGCGTGATTGAAACACAAACATGTTTATAAGTTCCATACAAATGTTAGTAGGATGAGTTAAACAACACTATTTTAAACTTTAGGACCATGGAATTGGTTCTGAAAAGGATATACTCGTAGTCCTAGAACGTGAAAGGCAACTGAAGGAACATAGATGTGGTTTTAGTCAGTAAAAGTCTGATTCGCTCTTCCTGTCCACCCTAGGGCTAGAACGGGAGAAGTTATAAGATATTCTAAAATATATTCTACAACTCAACAAACAACACAACGCCGTCTAGTTCCAAGCTAAGCAGAGCTATAACACAAGCTTTCGAGTACTAGAGAACTGATAAACATACTTATATATTTTAAATACATACATATTATAGACTAGATTCTGCCCGCGGCTTCACTCGCGTGAATGTAGGTTTCTCAATACAAACTTTGGACACCCGCTTCATCCCCTTAGGGAGGGAATTTTGGAAAATTCTTCCTTAGTGCTCGCCTACGTCATAAAAGGAAACCTTGTGCTAAATTTCACGCTCCTAATTCCAGTAGTTTCGGCTATGCGTTGATATGTCAGTCAGTCAGTTTCCCGTTTTATATATATAGATAAATTACACCCAGCCACAGAATAAATGATTGTGCTCATCACACAAATATTTATCCTGGGGGGAGTCGAACCCGATATCGAAAGATAATTTCAGACAAAAAAAAAACAACGTCACAATTACTTTCTTGTAAGACAGTCAACTAAAATGATTATCTGTCACCACTGAGCTTTCTTTTTTAATACTGATAGGCTTACGGTTGACCACTATCTCACCTATTGATATGCGATGATGTGGTCGACGATGGAGAATGCTTACCTAGACGTAACCTACTCACTCTTGACCTAAAGACCCCTAAGTTGTAGCTATCAGGAAACACAGAATTTCGACAGGGAATTCTACCCTTTAGCTGTAGGCATAACGAAGGTATTCCCGAAATGTTTTATGAGTATGAGTGGGGTGTCCACTTTGTACCGGTGGCGCAACACTGTACTTCTGGTAGTCCGATGATGGAACGGATTCAGGATATGATCTCCTTCTCCCGTGCAAAGTCTTAAAAGAACCACTGCGGACCTAGAACACAAACAGACAACGTAAGGAACACAGGTGTGTTTTTGTCAATAAAAGTCTGGAACACCCTCTCGCTCCACCCAGAGCGGAAAGAGATTTGATGATTTTCCTACCTCAAAAATAATGCTATAGTGAACAGCTTAGTCAATCCACCAAGTGCATTTCTTGTGCTTTCAGTTTCGTCAGGACTGTATAAAAATATTGTGTCCTCATCATCGTCGTCATTTCAGCCGAAAGACTTTCACTGTTGGACGTAGGCCTCCCTCGCAGTCACCACAACGACTGATCCTTTGCATCTCGCATACATCGGATTTTCGCGACCCTCACCAGGTCATCAAAAATTTTTATTTCACATAGGCCTAAATGGGCACTTATAAAACGTCAGAAGCTAGTGCACGGTTCCAAATTGGTCTAACGCTGCATCTGCGTTTTAAGTACCGGTCCTCGCTCCATCGACCACCTGTTTTGCGAGCGATGTGTCCTGCTCCTTGCCCACTGCTACCAAAAAACAAAACTGCCACAAAAAACAACCGTGCTCACATACAAACTATCGGATTAAAATATGTGGTCACAGACAATTTGCTGCATATTAAAATGGATCTCTAATTAGCTACTTTGAGGTCAAAGTAAAAATGAGAGAGCTTACATTATTTCTGACATTTCACTATTTTTCGGTTTCGATTGTGGCTTAATTTATAAGCGAATAGATGAAGTTTAGATAATAACTACTTAATACATAACATTATTATTTTGTACGAAAGGTAGAAAACTTTAGATATTCAGTAAAAATGATATTATGTTTTTACATAATGCAAAAAAAAAAAAATAGCATCAACACCAATAATCGCAATATAATAAAAATTACCCAACTGCAAGAAACATCTAAATAATTGAAAACAAAAAAAAATATGTTATTGACATTTATTTTAGGATTTTCACAGATTTATTTTTTTATTTTATATTGTAATTTTTTTTTAAATATGTACTGTAATTGATTCCTCGAGCCCTTTTTGATAGGTACTCCACATGATCTTATTTATTTACTATGTGTAAACATAGTAAATAAACTCACCCATTCCCACAGTCCCACAGTGGGAATTGGTGAGTTTTTCAAACTGATTGCTTAGAGAAACCTGAATATGATTTTTATACATTCAATGCTAACTTCACTTAACATAGTTTATTGACCTTCATTTTTTTCACAACATGGCGTCTCGTGATCGCCATATTGTGTTATCTTTAGTAACACTCAAAAGATTATAACAAATCGATTGATGTAAGAATCATCGAAATCGGCCCACGCGTTTGGTCTCTAGAGCGCGAGCGTTACAAAGATCAAAGTTTGCACACTTACATATACAGTGTGATAACCGGTCCTGTACATCTTGTATCCATCGGATACCCGTGACCCGAGACCCTCACCAGGTCGTCGGTCCACCTCGTGAGAGGCCTTTCAACAGTTCCAACGCTGCGTCTTCTGGTACGCGGTCACCGCTTCAGAACCTTTAGGCCCCATCAACTAATCTGTTTTGCGAGCAATGTGCCCACTGCCACAGGACCAGTCATTGTGGCGAAACTTGGGGGAGGCCTATGTCCAGCAGTGGATGTCTTTCAACTGAAATGATAATGATGATGATAGGCTGATAACATAACCCTCCTAAGTGTCACGCAGTCGGGCAAAAAAATGATTAGATCCATAATGAAGAAACATGAAGTTATGATGATTGAGCAAAAAACTTTAATTGTTGAAAAGCCTCTACTATTATGAATGGTAAGTGAAAGGAGGAAAAAAGAAAAAAAAACTAGCTTTATGACAGATCATTCTTAAGTTGTAAATTCATCACTGTTACTACTGATTTTTTGTGCCCATCATAAATAATTTTGGGGGTGGAATCAGTTAAATTAATCTTTGTGTGTGTGTAAAATGCAAAATTTTCATTTTTAGGGTCCCGTACCTCAAAAAGAAAAAATGGAACCCTTATAGGATCACTTTGTTATCCGTCTGTCAGTCTGACTGTCAAGACCGTTTATCTCGGGAACGAGTGGAGGTATCGAGTTGAAATTAAAACCATATACTTAGGTCTGCGGTCCCTTGAAGCTGTGAAAAAAATCAAACAGCCATTTATGTCGCAAAAAACGTATATTTTGACACTCTCAAAGGAATCAACTTTCATAGCAATTAAAACTTTCAATATAAAATTTTAATAATACCTATGTAGGTATTATTAAAATTTTATATACATAAATACATACATACATATTACATAAATTTGATTATTGAAAGGTAAGTACTAAACGCTTAGATAGGTAAATGAAATGGATTTAAAAAAAATAAACGTAACTTTATTTCAAACAATTTTAATTATTTTATTAAACGGCGTATCAACAAGTTTCCTCCTTACAAAACATACGAATCGTATTTAACATTCATACTAATAGAAATAACTATAATATTATATTGTATAATGAAATACGTTCAGGTACTAACAACCCCTGCTTCTTTTAGGTTTTCAACATGGACACTAGCAGTAAGGAAGGCGTCGTGAGGAAAGCGGCATCTCCTTGTGTCAAAAATTCGAAGATGTGTGACGTCACTCAATCCTCATTCGCTCACCTGATTCCCAGGAAAGGGGAACCTAATTATTGCTATGCTATTTGGCCTGCATTTTACAAAACGCCCGTCTCTTGTAACTAAATCCACACACCACTTAAGACTCACACTTATTTTGCACAGCCATTGCAAAATGGGTTAAGTTTCATATTCGGTGCGATTAACTTTTCTTTATGCACGGTTTGACATTTGCACCGTTATACAATGGTCAAGCGTGAGCCGTCGAGTCGTAGATCATGTCTTTCTGTAATTAAATGTATTATTCATTATGATTGATGTTCGTACAATGCATTTGTAGAACTAGCTAAGATGAACAACTGCTATAGGCATTGAAAATAAGATTTGAATGTCCTTGCTCTGTGATCTAGAATAGATGTTTTTGTTTTACTGTGAACAAATAAAAATTAAGTTAAAAAACAAAAAAAAAAACCGACTACGTAAAAATAACTTAAAAAAAAAACTAAAAAAAAACACAAGTTCAGTCCAGTAGCGTAGAAACCAATTTAATTGCATTAATTTAAACACAGATTTATTTTACAGACTGCAACAGTCGGGACCCATATTAGATGGGATGATTTTAGTCTAGATTATTTTTAAGTTCCGTATTAGAATCCGCAACCTAATCCATCTGACAGACAGTTGATGTTACAAGGAGTAACTTATGCTATTTTTCATTTTCCCGCGGGAACAGGACTTAGTTTCCAGGGATCTCTGAACTGGATAACATTTTTTTTAACGATTGCCTCAAAAAAGGGGAGTAACTAAGTCGCGAGTAACAGCTATCTATAAAAAATAACATATTACCTGGTTTTTTTAAATATGGTTATTATATTTATGAAGTAAACAAACATTTTCTTTGGCATCTTACAGTCGTTATGTTGATTTTTTTAACCCTCTATCTAAGAACACTTGGGTTATCGAGACGAATCTAACGATATCTTCATTATGTAAATCCGTTCACCGGTTTGGAAGATATGAGGTAATAAAGAATATTACATACATTCATACATACATACATACAAGATACGCGCGAAATACATAACCCTCCCTGCAGTCGGGTGAAAATTCCAAACGCACCGCTCTACCATATTTTGTGCTATTTTCTGTATTTCTGATGGATAACCTGTGCTACTCGTATTTTCTTCTTAACCGACTTCAAAAAGAAGGAGGTTCTATGTTCGGTTGAATGTATTCATTTTTTTTATGTATGCTCACCGTTTTCTCGGTCAATTGTGGGCCGATTTTAAAAATTATTTTTATTATAGGTAACAAATTAAAAAATATGGTGCGTAAATATCCATAAATATTACTATTTATATATTTATGGTTCTGGTGAATTTAAGGGTTGCAAGACTGTTCGAAATAATTACCTTGGACCTAGCACACAAAAGGCAACTGAAGGAACACAGGCGGGATATAGTCAGTAACAGTTTGATATGTATTCCCTATCAGGTTTTTGATTTGATATTATACACAATATATCGGAAAAAAATCGCAATACCCTCCCAATTTGCGTGCTCCATTAAATGCAAATATACTTCTGCAACACGCTAAACTAACGCCATCAGAATATTTATCGCCTAAACAGTTATTTTTTCCAAGTCGCATATTGAATACGAATCAATTGCGACATGACCTTCAGTTGTTCAGGGCCGGTCGTTTTTAGAAACGTCCGATGCATATTACACGCGGCGGAATCCATTGTGCCGTAACATGTTCACTAATGAATTCGTAATGATTTTACTTTGACCTTAGTACTGTTAGATTTAGGACTTTAGATGAACTAGATTTTACAAGCGTGCTTTAAATGGTTGATGTTCTTTTTGAGCCGGATGCTCTAAGTGTATTCTTATAACAGCAGTGGAACTAAGTTATTTATTAAGTAAGTTGGCTGACACAGATCTTGAAGATCCTCTTCATTGTGTAAGTGGTCAACCAAACGGGGTAATAAGGTAAAATATTCAAGAATCAAGGACAAATGCTAGGTAGATAATGTGTTCAAAACATAATACAGTTAAATTAGTACGACAGATTTTTTTTTTACAACTATCTCTCAACTCAAGTTAAGCAGAGCTTGTGTTATGGGTACTAGACAACTGATAAACATATTTCTAAATACATACATATATATATAATTTACACCCAGAGACAGAACAAATGATCGTGCTCATCACACAAACATTTGTCCTGGGTGGGAATCGAACCCACAACCTCTGGCATAGCAGTCAGGGCCACTAACCACTAGACCAAGAGGCCAGTCTAAAAATTACTTTTATCGTTTTACACTTGTAGTGTTTAAATTTTAGAATATAATCTTTAGATTTTTAGTAAATTGTTAAATTTTTTATATTTTGCAAACATTGTCTTTGTGCATCTCTTTCTTTTATATACAGTCGGAGAGTGACCGAGCTTTGGGTCTCCTGTAGTCCTCTAAAATGAATATAGGCAGCATCATCTTCCCAAAATCCAATTGCATTCGTACTGTGTGTGTGACAGTAAAGTTGCAAGCAGCTGTCTGAGCACAATGCCTAGAGTCGCTATTATGACGTCATAAAATCATCATGAGTCTGGCTTCAGAGAGACACGGAGCTGTACAGAACGAATAGCATTATTACTTTTCCACACAGGAAATATGAAGGCATAATTAACCTTATAATATTCCCACGGCTACGTCCTGTCTATGAAAGGGAATCGTAGTCTACCATGTGGGTCCAGTGCAGGTTGGTGGATGTAACATGCGTTTCCTCATATGTTTTCGGTGGTGATGAAATAAATTAGGTATACAAAGTAAAGCGCCTACCTTGGTTTGGACCGGTGACGTAATATATCTTATAAAATGTTCTTTGCTTCGATCACAGTCCCGTGTTTTTGTTCCTCAACTACGGAGCGCAAATGTGCTCATTAACGAAGCGTCGAAAATTCCGCAATCGGGGTCTGCCAGCGAGTCGGAAACACAGATCACATAAATAACAGTATAGCATAGTCGGCCTTATAATGTTTCCACTGCTGGGACTCAGGCCTCCTCTCTAGGACAGGGAATGGACCGCAATCCACCACGCGGGCCCAGTGCGGGTTGGTGGATGTCACGCGTCATCGAATTTTTGGTTCTAGGACATGCCGGTTTCCTCACGATGTTTTCCTTCACCGTTTTGAGAGCAGTGGTGATGAAATAAATTACACAAAGTAATGCGCCTGACTGGGTTTGAACCCGCGACCTACAACTCGTAAGTCTGGACCGTTACCACTCGGCCACCACTGCTCCTAACAAATGACAGTATACGTTCCAAAAAACTAAATGCAACTGATTAGGCCGTTTCTGCCGTATGTCGCAACAGAATTGGGCGTAGGCAGCCACTGACTGGATACCGAACAACAAGAACCGGTGGCAACGCGGTAGACTCAGAAGGAGATGGCGTGGCGAGTTGGACCATTACCTAAAGGATAGGTCATAAGCAAATAAGGATAGAGAAAAGTGCAATAAAAGAAGGGAATGTTTTACCCTGCATTGGGACACAACAGGCTCAAATACAAAAAACTGGGCAAGTGCGAGTCGGACTCGCACCCTGAGAGTTCCGTACAAACTTACCTATGCAAACAGTTCAATTCCTGAATGTAGTCTCGAAGATTTTTCCTAATCGAAATTTATTTTTTGTTGTAACGTAACAAAAAAATTACAGTTTTTAGATTCATTCCTATACTTGTGTTATAAGACCTTGCTTTAAGCCAAATTTCAGGATTCTGAGTCAACGGGAAGTGCCCCATGAATTTTGATTTCCCCGAGAGTGCCGAAATATACGTTTTTTGAGACATTAACGGCCGTATCATTTTTTTTTTGGTATCTTAGAAATTTGAGTTTTTCGCTTCAAAAAAACCACAAACTTGGGTATATTGGCGTTCCCGAAACAAAGGTTCTTGAGAGACAGACGGACGGACAACAAAGTGATCCTGGGTTCCGTTTTTTTCCTTTTGAGGTACGGAACCCTAAAAATGGCAATCTAAAAATTGAAGTTTATAAATGTCTTTGCTAAAATGGAGTCATTAGGTACATTGTAGATATAAGCAGTGTACCGAACTCAAATGTCATACAGAAACCGTGAGTGGCACTTGATTATATTATTTCAGGTGTTAATAAAAAAAAAATCTATTGAAACAGAGCCTTTCATTTAGATGTTAACGGAGGTTTTTCCTTGACTTTTTAAGTTATTAAGTTTAATGTTTAAACAACTTAAAGTGTTAACTTAATGTTGTTTTTATTAAATAGTGTCAATTATTGTGTTAAAAATGTACTTTAAGTTTTTATACGACTGAAAATAGTAGTATAAGAGTGTTATTTTTAAAATAAAGAATTATTACTCTATAGTCTCAGGCTTAAAAGGGAATATCATAGGATTCGAAAGCTATGGTTTGACTGGCCTGTTGGTCTAGTGGTTAGTGATCCTGACTGCTATGCCGTAGGTCGTGGGTTTGATTCCCACCCAAACAAATGTTTGTGTGATGAGTATGATCACTTATTTGTTCCTTGTCTGGGTGTAATTTATCTACATATTGTATGTATTTAGAAATAATATAAGTTTGTTTATCAGTTGTCTAGTACCTATAACACATGCTCTGCTTAGCATGGGACTAGACGGCGTTGTGTGAAAGTTGTGAAGTATTATGGAATATATAATATTAGATGTTACCATTACCTGGCCCGTAGTATGTCATCATCATCACTTCAGCTCCAGAAACTTTCAGCCTAATCGACAATCTGTTCTGCGAGTAATTTTTTCACCGATAGAAAGCTATTTTATACCTTAGTGACACAGGTTATATTTTATGTACGCGGGTGAAGCCACGGGATGAAGCTAGTCCTGAATAAACTTAGAAAAGTACATATGAATAGAAATATTCACATTGCTACTTACTCAGTTTCGAACCCGCGTCCTCATGTATGAGAGGCGGGTGGCTTAACCACTTTTTTTTTTTAAGGTGGGAATATCATCTAATGACAAATCCCGCTCTTGGGCGGAGCGGGAGTTAGTGTCAGACTTTTACTGACTAAAAACCCACTCCTGTTCCTTCGTTGCCTTCGTCCCAGGGCCCCGGGTTTCGTTTTCACACTACCCATGGCCCCAGTAGGCTTCGACCCTGCTGGGCCCCTACGATTTGCTGACATCACCCTGAGGCGCGCGTGGAACAATACGCGCCATCGACGACTTGGGCTCGGTCCGGACAGTTACCGGACGGTCGAACGGCGAGCCACCCATTGCTCGCCGTCCGCAAGCCTGCGCCTACGGTGGCCGGAAATCGGGATCGGAATTCCGGCGGCGGTTGGGGCGTGAAGACCGTTGCCGTTGCCTCACGCGATCGGCCGCCTCCTTTGCTAGCATTACTGCTTAGCAGCTACTGCTGCGCAGAAGGAGGCGACCGCCTGCCACTCCTCCTCGCTCCGGACCATGGTCTGTACCAAGGCCCGGCGCGAAAGATCGCCGCCGCCGATCGCCCCCACGAGGACACGGCGTTGCTCTTCCCAAGCGGAACACACCTCCACCGTGTGCTCCACCGTGTCCTCCGGGCGGTCCACACAGTGGCGACACCCGGGCGTCGCTTCCGCACGAATTCGGTGCAGGAACTTCCCGAACTTCCGGTGTTCGGTGAGAACCTGCGTCATGCGGAAGGTGAGGACGCCGTGAGGTCTTTCCAACCACGCTTCAAAGAGGGGACTTATCGCCATAATTGTGGCGTGTCCAGCACTGGGTCGCGACAGTCGCTGTCGCCATTTTTCCATGAGAACCCGCCCGAACTCCGTCCGCCATGCTGCGACTTGTCGCGGCAGCGGAGTTTCGCCCCGGCGTTGCATCTCGCCGCGTAGAGCCTTCGGTAGGAGGCGTCTGGACCCCCCAGGTTGGGCAGGAGCCGCCCGAGGGCAGCCCAAGTCCGGTTTAGTTTGCTCCTCGAAATCCTATCGGCTGTCGAGAACGAGTCCCAGGTACTTCATCGTCGACCCGACGCCAATGTGGACTCCTCCTACCGTTAGTTGGGAACCCGGTGGTGGCGCGTTCCGAGGTCCGTGAAAGCTCATGGCCTCGGACTTGTGCAATGCCACCTCGAGTCCCAACTCCTGGATCCTGCCCACTACTGTCGCAACCCCGCGTGTCGTTAGTTCGACCGCCGCCTGGTACGACTCTCCCCGCGCCAGGACCAGCGTGTCATCTGCGTAGCAGACCACGCTGATCCCGTCAGGGAGGTCACCGCGCAGCACGTAATCGTATCCGATGTTCCACAAGGGCGGCCCTAGTACCGATCCCTGCGGAACACCGCACGACATCTCTCGATGTTCCAACTCTCCCTGGTAGATAATGTACCTGTCTGACAGGTACGCCTCGACCACACGACAGAGGTAGTCGGGCGTCCGGTGATACCGGAGTGCCCTCCTAATGCAAGGAGTTGAAGGCGTTGGCACGACACACGTGCCCTGGGCCACTGCATCCCCCGTCGTGAGAGCTCTCACGCGCATGATGGCGTCCACCGTGGACCGCCTCCTGCGAAAGCCGAACTGGCCGTCCGCCAGATCCAGCCCCACCCGTGTTAGGTGCGCGACGAGGCGGTCTGCAATTACTCTTTCAAAGAGCTTGCCCACCTCGTCAAGCAGCACAATGGGCCGGTCCGCAGGGCGCCCCGGCTTCGCAATGAGGACCAGTTTCCCCGTCTTCCAGCGAAGTGGGAACTAGCCCCTCTCCATGCTTGCGCTAAAGAGCCCTCTTAGTCGAGGCCCGAGAGCCTCCATGGCCAGGACCCAGGCCTTCCCAGGCAAGCCGTCGGGTCCTGGGGAGGTATTTTTAGCACTCAGCCTTCGTACCGCCACTCTCATCTCTACCTCGGTCACCTCTGGAGCATTGTCGTCGTCATCGCCATCGTGGTCCGCGTCGGACACCGCTGGTGGCGGAGCCATGGGCGGGGGAGAGTGTTCCCCTTGCTCAGGAAACAGAGTGCTCACCACACCCTCCACAAGCTGTGGCCGGAGACTCTACGTCAGCGGGGGAGCCCAGGGGTGGAGTTTGTCCCGCACCACCTTATAGGGGCGTCCCCATTCAGAGTCCCCAGCTTCACATTGCGGGCCTCGAGCTTGGCCCGTCTTATCTCCGCTCGGAGGGTGCGCTTTGCTTCTCTGTATCCCTCGTACAGCTCCGCCTCTCTGGCCTCCGCATCCGGTGGGCGGATGCGGCGCCTGCGGTATCGGGCATACCGGCGTCGTGCGGCATTGCACGCGTTGCGCAGTGCCGCAATCTCCGGCGACCACCAGTATACCTGGCGCTGAGCACGTCCTGGACGGACTCGGGACCGCGTCGCAGATTTGCGACATGGCCTCCCGGAACCACTCTGCCTCGACTTCGATATCGACAGGCCTGTCCGGTGCTTGCACCCAGCCCTGTACCGTCGCGGCTTCCAGGAGGAGCACCCGGTCCATCTGCCTCAGCGCCCATCGCGGACCACAAGGGCTCTGTCGGACCAGCATGGTCGAGGTTTGGGCGGAGACGTCAAACCGAATGTACCGGTGATCTGAGTACGTCTCCACCCCCTCCATGACGCGCCAGTCGACGACACGCGGCGACAGAGCGGGGCTGGCGAACGAGATGTCCACCACAGAGTCACCCCGCATCCGCACACACATGGGGACAGAACCCCGGTTTAGGACGACCAGGCCTGTCTCCAGTGCCCAGTCCTCAACCATCCGACCCCGCTGGTTAGTGAACCGGGATCCCAAGCCAAGTTCTTGGCATTGAAGTCGCACACGACCACGGGGAGGGAACCAAACCCAGCGACGACGGCTTTCAGCTCCATTAGGGAGATGTGGCTTAACCACTGGGATATCACCACACGCCCTGCCAACCATATACTGGATCGTTTTTAAAACTAGCTCTCATAATCATCGAGTATTCAATTATCTTCTTTTTTAACACCGCTAAGAATAGCCGCAATAATCATATATACACGTTAATAATTCAATAGATGCTATTAATATAAAGTGCATTTTAAAAGTCATATTAACACACTTTTCAATATCCATGCATATATTCGTAATAATGTTGTAACAGTAGTAAATAAGTCGGAATTAATGCTAACGATAACTTCATAGCTTACTGTTTTGTTACAATAGAGTTGGGTAACAGAAACATTATGTTACGGAATTCTTTATAGTGTTATTTTAGAAGCACTTGTTAATAGGGGTCAGTGGAAAATTTTGTATAAATTGTTAACAGCAAAAAATAGACCACTGATGTGTTTTATTTTGAAGTGGTTATATCATGCTCAAAAAAGCAGCCAGCAAAAAAGGCAAAAGTGTTGCGCATCTGGGATGTTTGCTGAAGCGCGCACTAAGGTTTCCAGGCCATCATGCGAAAAAAAGCAGCTTCCCTGCTGGCCCGTATACGGAGTAGCAACAACGGCATTCTGAACGCAATTGATGTACGTTTTGACTGTCCCTTTCAAAATTATTGGGTTATGACTTGTGAAGGTGTGGCCAGTCATGGCAAATAAAATAAAATAAAATTTGTACTAGGTTATCTTCTCTATGGGTCTATTCCACCTGAAATAAAGTTATTATTATTTTAACATGGATGCGAGACGCACATACCGGTCGTTACGGCAACACTTGGGAGAGGCCTATGTCCAACAGTCGACGTCTTTCGGATGAAATGATGATGATAATATCATCGAATATCTAAGTCATGAGTCATTTATTCATAACTCCTAACCTCCCCTCCCTTCACCCCTCCACCCTCCTCCTCCTTCTCTCCTCTCTCCTTCTAACTTTCTAACTCTGATTATTGTGTCGGTGTTTTGAAGTTTCCAGAATGCGGTTAAACAATTGAGTAATAAGAGGTAGAGCCAGTAATGAGTGGGCTAAAGTGAGAGATGGGGTTCTTTACAGCCTTCACCTATGGAGGGCTTCTTGCGACCCAACTATTTATACTATACTAGCTTCTGCCAGCAGCTTCACCCGCGTGAAAACAGGTTTCTCCATACAAATTTTGGAGACCCGTTTCATCGCCTTTGGGAGTGAATTTTGGAAAATCTTCTCTTAGTGCTCGCCTACGTCATAAAAGAAAAAGGCTGTGCGTTGTCAGTCAGTCAGTTTCTCCTTTTATATATATAGATTAGGATTAACATTAATTTTGATTTGCTTTGCACTGAAATAGGATTAACTTAATTTTTTATTTACCTACAATTTTTTTGCAAGAAATGAAAGTCTTTAGTGATTTTATTTCTATTATATGTCATCGTACAACTCCTCCCGCTCTGGATGAAGCGAAAGGGAGTGTCAGACATTTACTGACTAAAATACTCCCGTGTTCTCTCTGTTGGCATATTCCCATGTGCAACATTTTTTTTGTTCCCAATGGCCCCAAACAAAATGTGTATGGTCAGCAAAATTAACGACTGTTTATTTATTATTCTTACCTTATTTTTTGGGGATTGACTAATACTTCGTTTAATACAATTGTTTATTTTCATGTCAGTATCTAAAATATGTCTATCCAATTTCGTTACAATCTATGAATTAAATTCAATGGTAAGATATTTTATATATGAGATCGGGCTCCCATTTCTCAGCTCACACCAATATTGCACTTCATATCTGAGATAGCATTATTTTTTTTTAAAGCAAGCAAAGTAATTTTTTTTAATTTTAAATAAATATGAGTATGTTGCCCCACTAGGATTTATTTCTGTATCCTGGTCCGTTCACAAACATGTAAACTCATAAACACAAGACACCCAGACTCGGAACAACTATCTGTAGGTCATACCTACTTATATTAGTTCCGTACGGGAATAGAGGGTCTACCTTTTATAGCAGAACTTTTTACGTCATAATATTGTTTTGCATAACAACGGATAGCATAAACTTCATTTCGCAGAAAATCATTTCGCATACACTCAGTTGTCATACATTCAAAACTCATAATTTTGTTAGTCAGAATCATCTTTAGGCATAATGTTTATATCCATAATAATTAAAAAGCAGAACCATCATATCGCAGAAAATTCACAGTCAGAATCGTTTTTTGGCATACATTTTATATCGATAGTGCAGCATGCATGTAGCATGCAAGCAGGCATGCAACATGCAGCATGCATGCAGCATGCAAGCAGGCATGCAACATGCAGCAGGCATGCAGCATGCAAGCAGGCATGCAACATGCAGCAAGCATTGTTTCTGTCACGGCTCCGGCACTGCGGGGTTTGGGCGGCGCCACGCGAGTTTATCGTCACAGATGGTTTTAACGCTCACCACCGCAGCTTCGGCTTGCTGGCCGGCTTCGCCGGCCAGCCTCAGCCGCGGTGGCGGGCCTTCAAACCACCTGCTCCTCAGCTCGCGGGCCGCCCTACCCCTCCGCGCCTACGCGGGTTTAAATTACACTCTAGGGGTAGGGCAGACAAGACTGCGTAAAGTCGGTTTCGCAGCGATTCGTTTCTGTCACAAAATTTTGCAGCACAACGTATTGGCTTTTTATGACACAAATTTAATTTAATATTGAAAATGCTACCAATACATGCTATATTTAGAACATTCTATGTCACTTTTGCAGACCATTCGATTTTAAATACATTGCACGTAGGTTATCTAACCATTCGACAGCATAAATTTACTTTATTTAAATTATCAGTTTTATTCCATATATTATAAGTTTTTGATGTTTTGAACACTAATTTTTACAAGAAGATACAGCTATTTTAATTTTTGATGTTCAAATATGCACCCATACCAAATAATCGTATCTCTAAATAAATGTTATGCTAAACAAAATTATGCATAATATTAATTATGGCAAAGGTAATTATGTGAAACAAAATTCTGCCAAGATAAAAGTATGCCATTGTAAATTCGGACACGTAAATATTCTGCCAAACAAAAGTTATGCTAAATAATTTTTATGCCTTAAAAATATTCGATTAAATAAGATTATGCCATGTGAGTTATGCCAAATAAAAATCGGAGTATCAAGATTCTGCCAAATAGAAGGAACCCGGGAATAGAACCCGCGACACGTAGCGTAGCAGCCAATTGTTTAACTACTGCGCCAATCGTGCCTTCAACACTATAACAATATTGTATTGCCAGCTTAAAAAGTGATCGCAGTGTTGCGAGTTCACGACTTTATGTCAGCTGACACTAAAGCTGGGTACCAACTATGTTCGCGAATTTCTTGCACTCCGTGCTCCTGCAACTGCTTAACATGGTGCATACGTTCGCGCTCCGCGCTCAGTGATCCAATCGGTGACGGTTTTTGGGTGAACACAAAGGGGAGTACAGTCAGTCGTGAACGCAAGCAAATACCACGTTTAGTGCGTAAGTACGTGTTGTGTATCACGCCCCACACTCGGTTTAATGGAGCGGTCGGATGAAAAATGTTCGCACTTTCTTTTTTTATTGTTTATTTTTAGTTTATAGCATTGTGTGAGAGACAAATAAACGTTTTCTTTCTATCTTTCAAGGGGTCTCCATCAGCCCTGCGTTCAAAAATGAGATTTGACTTAACTCTAATGACGACATCGGGTAGATACTCTAAGCTCGCATTTTTGAACGCGAACGTAGAGTTCAACTGTCAATGCCAAGCAACTGTCATTCCTACCGCTTACACCAACCTACCCTGCTCGGAGTTAGAGTTAGTTGGGTTGACACTAGGGTAGCTACTCGAGTTATAAAAGAACGACTCTGGGTTGCAACTCGAAGCTACTCTGGTTATTTTTGAACGCAGGGCTGAGCAGTTATAGATGCGCGGAGCAAGTTCGCGAACATAGTGGATACCCAGCTTTAGAGACAGCGCGCGCGTATTTCCTTGTTGACGTCATAGGTACATTACACGTCGTTTTAAATGGCTACTGCGCGGGTCAGTTGATGTGAGGCGGGTCAATCGATGTGAGAGGTGAAGAGATGTGGTCATAATCGATGGGAAGGGTTACATATTGAGTGATCATTCGCAACCCCGCTCCAAAGTACCAGTGAAATTATGTATCGGAACCCACAATTTCGTTTTTTTTTCAGTGATATAAAGTAGTGCTTGGTATGCTATGATGCAATCGATGACGATGAATCGCACTAGTTTATTAAGAGGCTATTCACTCTGGCTTTGAAGACACCTAAATTACAATCAGACGGGAAGACCGCTGCAGGCAAATTGTTCCAGTCCTTTGATGTACAGTTGATGTATAAAGTTCTATTTACTTAGGCTGTTGTACAAGTATGTACCCTATATTTTTGAGACGCGATAGTAACCTTTACCGTTGTAGCTAGAGGCCAATGGACTTTAAAGAACCTAAGGTATTAGAGCCCTTAATTATTTTTATTTATTTCCCAGATTTTGGCTACGTATATAGTACAGGCTGCTATTCACCCTTTAGGTCGGTATGTAGGCTCCATAAGTCCACTAACTACCACGACAGAAACAAAATCAATTTTAAAAATGCACGGTTCGCGCAATAATTGAGCGTTTGGCTGTTGTGCTTTGTTCCTTTTGCTGGTTTGCTAATCTTGTCTGTCCGTGTTTGTCATCTAAGCGCACTTAAACTTCACAACTCAATTAATAATAATAATAAATCTTTATTTTGTACGTTTAACAAACACAGTAACAGTATATAATGACATGAACAGATATAATTGTTGTACAAACACTGATCAGTGGAAATAAAATGAACATTTCACTCCTAAACTAAGTAAAATAAATACTTGTATCTCAGTTTCTCCTTAGAGATGATCAAAAATTTCACCCAACACGTAAACAAATCGATTGCATAAGTTGCGTAGGTCAGGATTCTAGTTTTTTTACATAAATTATGTAACCTTGCCGATGTGTTGCATCGATCAGCCATCTTTTTTTGTTACCACAGACTCAAAATGTGACTTTGTGTCTGCGTCTAGTTTTAAGTTCGATCGTTTATCTAAAATAATCGACTATGTCAATGGTTGTTTGTCGGTGTTTTGTTGTTTTTATTTTGTACCCCTTTTTGTATAACTAATGGTTTATTGTTATGTTGTTTGTATTCGTTTTGTTTATTCAGTAATTTTAAGTTTGTAATTATGTAATACTTGCTGGCCGATCAACGTCTTACCGTCGACGACGGCTGGTACTGAAAATCAGCGCTGAGGCTCTGTCTTACACGAGCCCTAGCATTTTGCTGAGCGCTGGCCGTTTTGCGCGGATGTGATGCATACCCTACTACTTAGAATATAAGTCATTGTTTTGTTTGTATTTATTTTGAAGGTATGTGCCATGTTTGACGTGAATAAACTGTTTTTCTTTCTTTCTTCTTCTTCTTTCTTTGTGCTCCAGGTCGCCGATTCGATTCTCGCACGAAACTATATTTGTATAGCACACATATAGGTGTTCCGAGGCTGGGTGTCATTTGTATAGGGAGTTTACATGTTGGTGAGATCCACGATAGAGGAGTACTTCCTAGTGTGGGGCGACGTTTTAAAAAAAAACTCTCCACTAGGCTTCATTGATAAAATGACCGTCTGGAAAAATTTGGATGAATTCGATTTATAAAAAACTGGTGAATCAGCATCATGACACTTGAATATTACCTACCCACTTTTTTTTTTCGGTGGAATATCATCCCGTGACATCCCCGCTCTTGGGCGGGGCGTGAGGGTGGGTCAGATTTTTACTGACTAAAAACCCACTCCTATCCCTTCCTTGCCTTTTATACTAAGGCCATCGTGCGTGCTCGTGTGGCCTCCTCCTTTGTTAACATTACTGTTTCGTAGAAGGAGGCAACCGCCTGCCACTCCTCCTCGCTTCGGACCATGGTCTGTACCAAAACCCGGCGCGAGAGATCGTTGCCGCCGATCTCCCTCACGAGGACACGGCGGTGCTCTGCCAAAGCAGGGCACACCTCTACCGTGTGCTCCACCGTGTCCTCCGGGCGGTCCACACAGTGGTGACACCCGGGCGTTAATTCCCGAACTGACCATGTTCGGTGAAGGTTCTCACCGAACACAGCGTCATGCGAAAGGTGAGGACGGCGTGAGGTCTTTCCAGCCACTCCTTAAAGAGGGGACGTACCGTTATTATTATGGCGTGCCTAATCTTCACACTTTAGGACGTGTTCCAGTTTTGTACCGCAGAATTCATACGATAGTCTACATCTCTCATCCAAGTCTCATGTCGCAGATCTGCTGGATGAAATTTTTTTCATTTGAAATAAGCAGCACCTTTGTGCTCTTCTATCTGTATTTGTTATTTTCAATTTTAGGTGTTTGAGTGTACATAAATCCTATATAATTATATAAAAGCGAAATACCACTCACTGATTAATCACGAAATCTCAGAAACTATAACATCTACAAACTTAAAATTAGGCAGGTAGGTTCCTTATAGGGTGTAGACATCCGGTGAGAACCGATTTTACGAAACTCCACCCCAAAGAGGGTACAACGGGGGTTGGAAGTTTGTATGGAGAAACCTATTTTCACGCAGGCGAAGCCGCTGGCAGCAGCTAGTAAATAAATAAATAAAATAATCTGAGTTCCAGAGCTCTGAACTGTCAGTTAGAAGTTCGGGATTCTTCAAAAACCGTGTAAAAGTGAAACCTGGGGCCCTGGGACGAAGGCAAAGAAAGAACAGGAGTGAGTTTTTAGTCAGTAAAAGTCTGATACTCTCTCTCGCTCCACCCAAGAGTGCGATTTGTCATAAGATGTTTTCCCACCCAAAAAAAAAACCCTGGAACACTAATGGAAGGAACACGGGTTGGCATAAGTCGCAGTAAAAATCTAATACTTCCTCTCGCGCCACCTATAGCAGGAGAACTTATTTGGTGACTTCAATATATAGTTGGAGAAAAGAGAATATTAGAACCATGTCACCACCACTCGTCCCACAAGTATACCTACTAGTATTTAGACAATTCTCACATGAACCTGTGAAGTGGCTTCACCAACCGCAGCTTGCAGCACTTGCATTTTCGTAAACAAATTTTAGTCTTCTAACTAATACATATTGCAAACACATTAAACCGTTACCTTTATGTACATTTTGCAAACGTTTTGAAATTATTCAAGTGCGAATCGATACTTACCGCAACACTATCAATGTTAAAGAAAACATATTGATGTCTTAAATTACCGTATTTATTGTAAGTGAGCGTTTAGTGTATGACATTTATTTATTTTTACAGTTTTATTAACATTTTCAGTATGTCGTGTTAACCCTGAATAATGAATACTTCTTGCCCCATCGTCATCAACATCAGCTAACGGCCCTTGTCCCATATTACTTGGGGTCGACGCAACATGTTTTATTTTCTTTCATTCTGTCCTGTCACCCGTTACACTCTCACTAGTGTCTTTTTTACATAACATGGGTAGGATGGCATGACGGACTTGGATGGTAAGACGAAAATATGTATCTAGAGAAAAGAATAAGTAGCTACACTGTATGAATCCGACAACTGTCGTCACCATCTTATAGCAATTGTAGTGTAAGTCCCTTTTCTCTTACTTCACTCCTAACACAATCTATCCATCTTTTCTTTGGCCTCACACCTCCCATCTCATCAAAATAGTTCAATTCCCGAATTGAGTTATGAAGATTTTTCTTTTGTGACGTAATTACAAATCTACAGTTTTCAGATTTTTTCCAGATAGGTATTTCAGTTAGTCGAGAAGAAGGTGGTCTGCTTCAAGCTTGCGTAATAATTCAGGATCAAAGATCAGAATCCTGCATACTTATGTATTTACGAACAGGTTGTACGCGAAAACCAGTTGGTACAGGCAGACCTACTTAAGTATAGAAAGAAAGAAAGCCAGAAAGAAGGAAAAAAACTTGAAGTCGGACTCGCGCACTGAGGGTTCCTACAATTTGCGAATGGAGTCTCGAAGATTTTTCCGAATTGCAAAAAAGTATTTATTTTTGTGTAAGGTATCAACAAATTTACAATTTTCAGATTTATTCCTATATTTGTGCTATAAGATCTTGCTTTATGCCAAATTTCGAGATTCTGGATCAACGGGAAGTACCCTATAAATTGTGATTCCTTTGAGAGTATGGAAATATACGTTTTTTGCGACATAAAAGGCCGTTTTTTTTATTCATTAACTTAGAAGTTGATTTTTTCACAGCTTCAAAGGACCGCGGATTGGAGTTTATGGTTTTAATTTCAACTCGATACTTCGACGCATTCCCGAGATAAAGGGTCTTGACAGACAGACAGACGGAGAGACCGACAGACAGACCGAGAGAGCAAGAAAGAAAGAAAGATATATACCTAAACAAAACATGTTTATTTGGCACACAATGAACAATGTTAGTTTACAATAAAATACCTATATTAAATATTAAAAGTAACACAGTTACTTATTTGCCTGTACTAGGGTAAACCTGTGCTTTTAGGCTAGAAAGTGTTTAGAATTAGAAATCTAATAATAAATTAACATAAAATATGACTGTAATTAAAAACGGAACTAGATTGTTATGATGTGTTTTATTTACATACAGAAAGTAAGTCTTCTGTCTCTATATAAGATATGCTTAGAAAAAAATGGAGAAAAATCTTTTTATAGCATTTTAATTTATAGGTACTCCATTTTCTATTTAATGAGAATACAGAAATAGTCTTAAGAAAGAAAAATATCTGTTTATCATCACTACATAGTATAAAACAAAGTCGCTTCCCGCTGTCTGTCCCTATGTATGCTTAGATCTTTATAACTAAGCAACGGATTTTGATACGGTTTTTTTAAATAGATAGAGTGATTCAAGAGGAAGGTTTATATGTATAATAAATGCATAATATAGTAGAGAAACACTGGTAATTTTAGAGGTTTCTAATGTGATGTCGTAAATAAACACATTTTTTATCCCTACGAGATAGATCAAAATAATGTACTACAATATTGCACACCTTAAAAAGGTCTACAAGGTTTTTATCCTTTACTTTTTACGAGGAATAATGGCTTATTTACGAAGCGATTTTAAGCATTACAGCATTAATACTTAGCCAATTAAAAATACCTTAAATACATTGTGCATTTAATATAGATCAATATGGCCCTATACAGCATGTAATTTAAATGAATATTTTCGAAGATATTACTGATTTAAAATGCAGGGACATAGCGGTTGCGTTACGGTGGTATCAGCACTGCACCCGTGCGAAGCCGGGGCGGGTCGCTAGTAAAGACATATTTTATTGATTAATTAGGTTTGGGTCTACTTCCAGACTAACCGGATGTAGCTCAATACCAGTATTTTACTTGAAGCGACTGCTTGTCTAGCCTCCATAACCCAGTTACTGGGTAACGACGATACACCTCGGCAAGACTGTTGTTAGATTTTCGTACTTCTTGCACCCATAATGACTGTCCAAATGACAGCCGAGACGACTTAACATGACATGCTTTTCGAGACACTGAGAAAAATGGTATTTTAAATTCTTGATAGGTTCACGCTTGACCGCTATCTCACCTGATGGAAAGCGACGATGCGGTCGACGATGGAACGCGCTTACATAGAAGTAAAATATTCACTCTTGACTTAAAGGTTCTCCGGTTGTAGCTAACAGGAAACACAGATTCCGGCAAGGAATTCCACTCCTTAGTTGTACGCACAATAAATGTGTTTCCAAAACGTTTTGTGCGTATAGGTGAGATGTCCACCATGTACTAGTGGCGCATCGCTCTACGCCTGGTGGTGCGATGATGAAACGGGTTAGACGGAATTAGGTTATGCAATTCCGACGCACACTCCTCGAAATGCAACCGGTAGAAAACCGATAGGCTAGCAACTCGGCGTCGATGCTCAAGACTTTGAAGCCTCGACTCGACGAGTGCATCATTGCCAATGATCCTCCTGGATCACCTCTCAAAGAAATGTTAGAGATCCCATCCACGTATCGACCTCGGAACGCGTAGCTTAACCTCGAAGTTCGTCCCGATTTGGTGGGCAATCATCCAATGACTTCTGCCGCTCTAGAGTGGAGCGCAGGGCGTGTTAGACTTCTACTGACTAAAACCCACATGTGTCCACCAATTGACCTTTGCATTCCAGAACCACGATATTTCTTTTAAATATTCCCGCGGCCCTAGTAGATCCCAACCGGTTCCCAATACGGTTTTGCTATCATGACTTTGAGGCGCGCGTTGAACACTACCGTCACGTACTACGCTGTCGACGACTCGAGCTCAGTCTTTGCCTGATGGCCGGACAACATGCGACCCATTGCTCGTCGTCTACAAACCTGAGCCAACGGTGAGCCAACGTGATTAAGCTGTAACTCCCGATGCCCGGGGCATCTCCGGTGGCGGCAGCTGGGGCGTGAAGATGTCCGTTCCCTCGCAGTTGCGACCATCTTCTTCACTGCTTCGCATGCGGAGGCAATCGTGTCCTATTCCCTCTCGCACCGGACCATCGCATGAACCAGGGCTGGAGAGATCGCCACAAGTTCGAAGCCTGTGGCTGTTATTGTTTAGCAACAAGCTCGTCGTGATAGTACACCTCGTGTATAAAATATGTAAATTTATTAATTCATTTTTATTTTATTAATGTTTACGCCTAATTTTATGTGTTTTTCATTATAATTTATGTGCATTTTATATTTTAAAGTAACATGTGACTTTACACATTTAATTTTATTGTCAGTAGTAAAAAAGATAATTATTTATTTGTTTAAACTTCATGTACAGTAGTGGTACATAGGCGGACTTAATGCAACAAGCCATTCTCTACCAGTCAACCTTAGGGTTAAAAAAGACAACACTGTGGAGGTTTGCACAATTAAAAAATAACAGCTATACTTCAAACTGAAAAAATAAAATAAGTTATTTATACGAGTAATAATAAAATAAATAGGTTGTCGACATGTGGTATGTGGACTCGGCGATCATTGTACCGATAGTTGTGTCAGCCAATGGCTTAATAGCCAAGAGCCTCGACCAACACCTTAGGAGGCTCGCGTTAGGCGGCTGGATCAAGGGCTTGATTCAGAAAGGTACCACTTTCCTGGACACGTATTATTGAGAGTTTTTAATTGTTTTAGTTTCAACACGTTGTTACGAGTTTGGTTACAAGATTTGCTGACACGGTCAATTACTGATGTTCAGCAACTTGATATGCTATTATGTGTGGAATCTTCCAAATAAAAATAACTTCACGCCTATTTTCTCCGGAGATGTACTTTTTTTTACTTTTTTATTCCAGATTTTATTAAGGGGCTTTTGCCCAAAAAGGATATGTCAGCCCCATCGTACCTTATACCAATTACTTCACATACATACCTATATTAACTAATACAAAACCTAACATACATCACACATTAAATAGAACGAATCACTGCTGAGAGACCGCTAACAAACGACATAGTTTTATGGCCGCTTCCGATTTCGGTTTTGCTAAAATGCTTTGGATTAGACTTACATCGAATCTATTTAATTTCAGTTCGCTCAGGAATGAGTCGCGTTCATCTTTATTTCGGACACATTCCATCAGCAAATGTCGCACATCTTCAATTTGATTACAAGTTATACAATTAGGTGAATCAGTCTTCTTCATTAAGTATGCAAAGCTCGAAGGTCCTCGCGCCCTAGCCGCCGCAATTCCGACCCCGACTACCAACCACGGTAGACGCGGGCTTAACCGGGGTAATTTACCGGACCGAGCCCAGTCGTCAACAGCGCGTTGTGATCCTCGCGCTCCTCAAAGAGATGTCAGCAAACCGTAGGGGCCCAGCAAGGCCGATGCCTGCTAGCTAGGACCGCGGAGAATTTCTGAAAGTTAAACCCGTAGTCCTAGAACGCAAAGGGTAATTGAAGGATACAGGTGTGGTTTTAGTCAGTAAAAGTCTGACACGCCCTCCCGCTCCACCCAGAGCGCGAGAAGTCATTTGGATGATTTCCCACCTTAAAAAAAAAAAAGTATTCGAAGCTGATGGATAGTGTCCGGATCTAAGTCTAAGGGCTCACATAGTTTCTACCCAATTTGGTGTCATCAAACCAGGATACACGAGGAGAAGAGGTACTTATTAATAAAAACATTGTAGGCTACTACCGCATCCTGCCAGGGTATTTTTTAGAGTGGGAAGTCATCAAATGATCCCTCCACCTGTTTATTACGGTTTATTGGTCTGTTCTTTATTACGACTGGCCTGTTAGTCTAGTGGTTAGTGGTCCTAACTGCTATGATGGAGGTCGTAGGTTCGATTCCCACCCAGGATAAATGTTTGTGTGATGACCATGATCATTTGTTCTGTGTCTGGGTGTAATTTATCTTTAATATCATGTATGTATTTTGAAATATATAAATATACTATGTTTATCAGTTGTCTAGTACTCATAGCACGAGCTCTGCTTAGTTTAGGACTAGATGGCATTGTGTGTAAGTTGTGGAATATTATTAATATTGTTATATAAAATAAAATAACCCTGAGGCTGAGCTCCGCTGGCCTTCGTTCTTGCCTAGGGGATCCAATCCCGCAAGCGCGGGATCCCACCCATGTGGACCCAAACCATTGTTGTGGGATCAAAAATGCGGGATCCCGCACATTCTCGGGATTCATTTTTTTTTTTCTAAGAAATATGGATTTAGACGTCGCGCCGTTCTGATTACCTATTTATTAGATACGGTACAGCATCATTTGCCGACTAAGGTACGAAACCCTGGGTAGCTTACCGTCCGGCCTTCCGGTAACCGTTGGAATCGAGCTCGAGTGGTCTCAAGGACATGTCTTGTGACTTTGGCCCTGCAGGGCCGAAGCCTACTGGGACCATGGGTTCGCTTCCGAATAATATAATTGCTAAAGATATCTTAACCGGAAATTGTAGGCGTTTAAACAGGAATGGTAAATCCGATGGTATCAGAGGAATTCGAGGAATCAATACATTTTCTCCTGTACCACATCCGGTGAGTATTGTGCACTCTATTATGAAAGTATTTAGTGATTTTACCAGCAAACGTGAGAAATTCTGTAGGAAAATTAACAGCTTCTTTTAAATCGAGAACAGTATCGACCGAGTAGTATATTTTTATAGGCACGAGCCCCCCCCCCCCGCTCCCGGCTGTTATCCGTAGCACATTTAAATTATATGCTGTAAAGGGCCTCATTGATCTATTTTAAATGCACAATGTATTTAAGGTACTTAATTCGATAAGGATTAATGCAGTATTGCTTAAAATCGCTTCGCAAATAAGCCACTATTTCTTGTAAAAAGTAAAGGATAAGAAATAGTACCTATTGTGGGTTATCCCTAAGAGATAGACATATAGGTACCATTGCGAACTTTTTGTAGATTTTATTATGGTGTACAATACTGTACATTATTTTGTTCTATCTCGTAGGGTTCAGCCATCGTTTGCAATGTATACGCAAAAAAATATGTTTATTTACGACATCACATTTGAAACCTCTAAAATTATTAGTGTTTCTTTACTGTATTATGCATGTATTATACATAATATATAAACCTTCCTCTTGAATCACTTTATCAGTTTATCCTTAAAAAAAACCGCATTAAAATCCGTTGCGGCGTTTTAAAGAACTAAACATACATAGGGACAGACAGACAGCGGGACGACTTTGTTTAACTATGTAGTAGGGTACTAATATTATAAAGCTGATAAGTTTCTAGGTTTGAAAGCGCTTATCTCGGGAAGTAATGGTTCGAATTGAAAAATAATTTTAGTGTTAGATAGCCCATAACAACACACTACGACCAATAGGAGTGAAGCAGTAATCAAAGACCCGGTTGAGAACGCGGCGAGAACTAATGTTATTATAATATATTTTTTTAAACTGATGAATATTTTGCAAACACAATTGCGGGCATCAAGGCAGGCCGTTATTTATTTAACAGCTGATTGATTGATGACAGTCAATGTCGCAATTTAACTTGTTAGCAAACGTTTAAATTACCCTTTTAACTGCGATTTACCTTGGATCGAGCACAAAAGTTGCGTGGGAAGATTGGAATGAAACACACACTGTATTTATTACTTTTTTATTTAACTTATTTTTTGTAAAGACTATTTTGTATGTACTTATTTTCCTATTACTGTTACACACGGTGTCTACATAAATCTATTATCTTCCAACTCTCCTTTCGCAGGTGTGCTGGAAGAGATTTATTTAGATATAAGCATCACCTGTTTTTCTATTTCCTTCTTCTAATCTTTTATTTTGTGTGTGTACATAAATCGTTAAATAAATAAATAAAGATTAATTTATACTAAAGCTGACTATGTACATTATATACAAAAACATAAAATATACTCTGGCGTCGAAGTACTTTCCACAAGTTTTTTTTGTGTTTCGAAATTATTGAATGACTTCTCAAGCTCTAGGGTAGAGTGAGAGGGTTTTTTTTTTTAAGGTGGGAAAATCATCTAATGACAAATCTCGCTCTTGGGTGGAGCGAGAGATAGTGTCAGACTTTTACTGACTAAAAACCCACTCCTGTTCCCTCTTTGCCTTCATCCCGGGGCCCCGGGTTTCGTTTTCACACTACCCGTGGCCCCAGTAGGCTTCGACACTGCCGGGCCCCAACGATTTGCTGACATCACCCTGAGGCGCGCGTGGAACAATACGCGCCGTCGACGGCTTGGGCTCGGTCCGGACAGTTACCGGACGGTCGGACGGCGAGCCACCCATTGCTCTCCGTCCGCAAGCCTGCGCCTACGGTGGCCGGAAATCGGGATCGGAATCCCGGCGGCGGTTGGGGCGTGAGGACCGTTGCTGTTGCCTCACGCGATCGGCCGCCTCCTTTGCTAGCATTACTGCTTCGCAGAAGGAGGCGACCGCCTGCCACTCCTCCTCACTCCGGACCATGGCCTGTACCAATGCCCGGCGCGAGAGATCACTGCCGCCGATCGCCCCCACGAGGACACGGCGTTGCTCTGCCCAAGCGGGGCACACCTCCACCGTATGCTCCACCGTGTCCTCCGGGCGTTCCACACAGTGGCGACACCCGGGCGTTTCTTCCGCACGAATTCGGTGCAGGAACCTCCCGAACTTACCATGTCCGGTGAGGATCTGCGTCATGCGGTAGGTAAGGACGCCATGTGGTCTCTCCAGCCATTCCTCAAAGAGGGGACTTACCGCCATAATTGTGGCGTGCCCAAGAGTGAGAGGGTGTGTCAAACATTTACTGACTAAAGCCCACCTTCACCTTCTTTGCGTTCCAAACCACGCGCGCCGTCAATAACTCAAGCTCGGTCCGGTCGGAAGGCCGGACGGCGACCCATTGCTGGTTATCCGCAAGCCTACGCCTAGAACGATCCAGGAGATATGTCACGGTGTTTTTTTTTTTACAATTTATAATTTGCCGAAAAATAATACGTTAAATTGTTAGCAGTACTTACCTATATTACGGTTCACAGTCTTTCCATAGTTTACAATCGAAGGACTGGAACAATTTGCCTGCTGCGGTCTTCGTTCGACTATAATTTAGGTGCCTTTAAGGCTAGAGTGAATAGGCTCTTAATAAATTAGTGCGCCTCACCGTCAATGATTGCATCACTACTTACCATCAGGTGGGATCGCAGTGAAGCACTGGTTTATTTAAATTTAAAAAAAATCTCGCGAGATAGATTATAAACATGTATTATAATTTAACGATATTTTCAATTTTACGGTTTTTAGGAGAAGGAGTTTTACGGGAGTTTGGCGGGATTTCTTCGAGTGAAGCTCAGTGGCTGTTTTAATTATTCGCAAATTGATTCCTAGTGGATATTGTGATGTAAAATTGGTGTAGTTTTGTATCTCAAGAGTCTGCGCAACTGGACAATATGTGAAATCATTGAAACAGGTATGGTCTCGGTAAAATGGAGCTGAGAATTTTATTCTAGTTTTACCTCAGCGAAGGCTGCTTGCTGAGAAGGCTGACTCGATACTGCCTAATACTATAAAAACATTATTGCACCCGCATACAAATAGTAAACTAATTAACTATTCATACGAAGATATGGCTTAAAGGACTTAGTGGCCAAGCTAAAAACATTAACAAAAAAAATGTAACAGCAGAAAATTCTACAACAGAGTAGTTTTTTAGTAAAAAAAATACAATTTTTAACAATAACAATCGTTTCTTAACTCTTCATAACAAGGTCAAGACTGCATACAATTTCTATTTATAAGTTAAAATTAGCATAAATTGATTTAAATAAAATAATAATATTTTTTCCGATTCCAATGTGACGACCACCCGTAGAGAAAATTTTAACGAACGGGGACATGTGTAAAGAGGAAGCGAGCGCGGAAAACATTTCGGAAAATCTTTTTCAATACACTTACTTGAAAACCCGCTCTTACCATTTTTAGGTACACAATTCACTGTATTTCGCACTAGTGCGGAAAAGTGCGTATGCTCGCCCCCGCTACAATGTAATAAACATTTATCATATAAGACTGGGCGTGGCGCAAACCGCACGAGGCGCGCGTCAACCCGCGTTTACTTATATCTTCGTAAGTGAATTGAAAAACTCCGTTTGATACACAATGAAAGTTGTCACTAAAGCACTCGGCTCCTTAACACTACAAAATGCCGGCTCGGTGGCAATGACAAACTTTCTCCACCTTTATCAAATGTACTATTACTGAAACCCCAGCTTCAGACCAATAAATAAGGAGACCCATCATGGTAACCAGAGGAACAATTTTCTTAAGTATTTTCTTTCGGAATTGTTTTGCGAAATTCTACGAAAGAGTCGCCACACAGAAGGCAATTAAAGGAGCATGGGTTCGTAGGGGTCCAGAAGGATCGAAGCCTACTGGGGCCGTGGGTTCATTTCAATGAACCCACGGCCCCATGGCCCTGGAACAAAGGCAAAGAATAACAGGAGTGGGTTTTAGTAATTTTAGTCTGACACTCCCTGAGAGGGAAAGGCTATTAAGGTTGTTTTTAATCTCGTGCGGATTTCATCACGCATGCGGGATTGACCCGCATGCAGAAAATTACAAAATAAAAAAACACGTCCCGCGTGCGTATTCCACGCATTACCTCAGATCAAGTCCGCCTTTGTACTTTGTGTTGCATGAAGAATAAATAAAAAAATACAATAAATACTTGTAAGAAATGGACATTTGCGAGGGTTAAGCATGCGGGACAATTCCGCATGCGTGACCAATACCGCACGATATTAAAAACACCCTTATTAATAATTACTACAAATTATTAAAAAAAGTATACATATTGATTAAATTTACAGTACCGTGTGCAGCTCAATAACATAAACACAAATAAAATCAACAAAAGTTATAATATTGGAAAGGTCTGTGGAATGTACACGGAGCTAGGATAGGGTGACACTCCCTAGAAATTCAAGAATCGAAGCAGACCGCATTCTCGTCATTTCTGCCAAACCCTTTTGGTAAAAGTCGTGAGTTTATTATTGTAAACATGTAGGACCTCGCCCCTAAAACCTCATTAAATCTAGACTCATCCTTACAGAATCCTTGATCTTGTTACACATTTTATCTCATTACATTTAACCATATACGAGCAATGTAACCTTTTTTAGTTATTATGCGTCATCTACACAACCTTCCCGACTGACTCAACTCACACGATATAACATTGAACGTCTTTACTCGACTACCCGAAGAGGGTAAAACTTTTTGAGTGTATGTTTTAAACAGTAAAGGTAGGGCCGTCCGAAAGTTATGTAGCTTATACACGTTTATCGTACAAGAAACACGGTATTTTTTATGTTTTTCGCGCACACGCGCAAATGATTGAGGGCTAGTTACGAGCCGATTTGTGACGTCAGAAAAGCTTTGTCCTAATCATCTATGTCAATTACGAAATAGAAAAACTAAGTGTAGTAACTTAAATAAGTAAGTCCCACCCATTTGAAAGTGATCTTGTTAGACACATTTGTTGTTTCTGGAGTTTCGATTATCAAAACTTCAGTCGTAGTCTCAATTTAGTGTATTAGAATGTTCATCTCATACAACATCTATAGGTAAGAGACATCAGTCATCATCCTAGCTCTTTTCTGCTATTATATTAGTGTATAAAATTTTTGTAGTCACTTCTAATATTTTGGCCTGAGGTGCTCCTAGTTGAATTCCCAGACCGAGCTTAATTTGATTGTCTGCCCCATCTTGAACCATTTTTCACATTTGACCAGTCTGGAATCTTTTGTGCCCGCTTGATAGCAATAGGCTAATCTCATTCCACTACAGGAGTGCCGTAGTTTTTTGTATTAGTGTTTAAGTATGTACAGCTGTTAGTAGTATAATTATTGATCAGATGAATATCCACCATGACTACTCGAGGTCTCTTCGTACTTGATATTGTAAGACGACAACTGTTGGCTCTGTTGACCACTTTTGATCTTCTTCAACAGTTTTAGTACTCCCATTTGAAAATCTATAGTTTGATTATCATCAAAATTAGCCAGGGACGGTAGGATTCCTTTGAAAAATAGAAGATGTCGGTTAGCTTCTGAAGGTTCTTGAGTAGAAATAGGATCATTTGCGTCATCATTGTGCGTAGGAAGAATTTCTAAAGTTGTATTTGTTGAACTCATATCATTAGCCTCCAAAGAATTATCCGATACATCTATTGATTCAGAATAATTTTCCTCATTTTCTGTTTTTATGTTTACTGCAATGCTGCTTGCTTCAATTTTTGGCAGTATTTTTTCCAGAAATGTTAATCTTTTGCTGTATAAATAAGGTTTCGTTGGTTTTGTGCCAATAATCCGTTGTTCTTGTAATTTTTTATAAGATCGATAGTAATTATCTCTTATGTGAGTCCATCTCTGCTTTATCAGTTTATCTGTACAATAAAAAAAAATGTGTAAATAAATTACATATATTATTTTGCAATACTTGACAGAAAATCAGTGTTACTGTAATGCTACGTTTACACGCTTGCCGACGCTTGGCATGCGTCTGCAAGCTTCAAGATTCCAAAAATGCTTGGATGCCCAATTACACGCTTTCGAGTGCGTGTGTGTGTTCCGGACAAGCAAATATGGCAGACACAAGTTCAATGATCATCATCAGAAATCAATGATATTGAAGTTGTGGCGGCTTTTACTTTTTGACATAGTATCCTAAATGCGGGCAACATGTAAATACGTCTCAAATGCCGCAAGCTTCCTATGATCTGTATTAAAAAATCGACAACTAACACAAACCAAGCCAAACCATGCTAAACACCGTTTACACGTTTGTTTTTGTAGACGTTTGCTGAGGCTTGCCAAGCGTGTTAACGTAGCATTACGAAATAAAGGTACTAAAAGCGTTAAAATTGTAACGTGGGCACGAGGTCGACTGTACTTAACCATGTAACGTCAAGTGAAGGTTAGATCAAAATTAAATATGTAGCACGAAAACAAAATTTTATTCTAGGAAGAAATTAGTGTTGTAAAGTTACATAAAACATACCGCAAGCTTTCCTAGCGACATCGTCCCACGTCGTGTATTCTGGTTTCAAAGTCTTTGTCACTTGTTTCCAAGCCGCTTGAGTTGCAGCGCGATTCTTATAAAAATCTAAAGTTCTATCCCACAGAACGGGATATTTTTCTACTAAAGAAATCAATAAACTGTTGTCTATAGACACGAGGTCATCCATCTTGTTTTTTGATTTTTTAGCGTGCGTTCGACGCCGCATATGTTTCAACACTAGAAGCGTGTTCGGTGAAACGTGCCGTGGGGAACGTATGGCCATCTCTTTCGCGCAGCGCGACGCCGCACGTTTTAATCGAATGGCGACCGAGCCGAGCAAACACGATGGAACATGGGTCGTTCACTGTTCACACATCATTCTATGTAGGTATAGTTCATTCTATTTACGTCACTTAAGTACGCTGAGTCTTTGATAAACGTAGTAGGTACCTATGTGTAGATTAGCTGTTTCCATTTTGCCTTTGTCGTGGCAAATATTGCGGTATAGAAAGATTACTGTTAGTATCTACCTAACTAGTAAAGAGAGATAAGTTTTATTTTTAGAATTTTAACAGCTATTTATAAGTGAAAGCGGAACAATAATTACCTAAACTGGGTATGATGACTAATATTTGTACTGTAAAATAGTAGCAGATTGCACAAAAAAATTACTGAGCTGTTTGGGGCCAGTTTTTGATCCTCAGAAAAAAAACATTTGAAGAATATGGGTAAATGGCGGTTTAATGGATTTTGTGTTGAAAAGTATACAAACACTAGTTTTGTTCTTAGGTTAAAAGCTGTCTGGATTACCTATCTATTGAAAAATCCACATTTATTTTACAAATAAATTAATTAATTTTTAATTTAAAACAGCTACGTATCGAACGAAGCGTGTATTTATTATTGTACCTACTTCTTTTCTGTTTGTTTCCTAGTAAGTCACACTTGTCTTGATAATGTTTCTGCACCACCCTGCACCCTGAGGTCGACTGGTAGAAAATGCCTAAGGGTCTCCGCACATTTATCGACGCGGAATCGGCTAATACCGGTCAAAAAAGCCTTTATGTCTACGTAATAAGGGTGTTACTAATACAATTCGCATCGGCTCGGCTCGGACGATATTCGGAAGAACGGCGCCAGAGACGGCCGATCGGCATTGGGTAGCAGTCGAATGATCCGCTCGCTTGCCTGCATCTCCGACGACAGCCGACTAGAGGAGTTAATCGCGAGTTTTATAATAAGCAAAAGTATATGATCCACTACAATAAACAAAATCGGAAAAATGTATGTTATTCTTCAGAATAAATGCTAAATAGATAGTGTGTTCAAAACACCTTTAAAATTACTCACTTATCGATTAATTAAAAACCGGACTAATATACATGCATGCGTTTTACCGATATAGTGTTTTAATTGTACAATCTTTTTTTTTTCAATCGTTGATGGTAAATCGCATTAGTTTATGAGCCTATTCACTGTAGCCTTGAAGATACCTATATTTTAATCGGCCGGGAAGACCGCAGCAATCAAATCTGTAGATTTTTATTAAATTGCTAACATGCTTCATATTCTGCAAGTGTTGTGTTTGCGCATCACTTTGTCTGTATGCAGTCTGAGAGTGACTGTGCTTTAGCAGTATGGACTGACCCTTACCTGTACAAGGCTATGACCAGGTGACCAGAGAAGCTGAACGTTCACGCTCACTTCTCACATCTAACGTAAATATTTATATGATTACAATATGCAAAGAGGTTAAGTTTTTAATAACTGTGATAGTAATTTGTGCTGTTATACTGACCGTGATGGTTAGGTAAGAGTATCTGCTAAATGTAGTTGAAATGTTTTCTAAAGTTTTCTCATCAGATTGTGTCATAGTTCGAGTTGTAAAGGAGTTAGCCGATACTAAACAGATAATCTATAAAAATAAAAATAAAGTGGCCAAGTGCTATTCGACATAGGTCGTCGTTGGGTTCCGTAGGTACTATAATATTAAAATCAAGCTACTTTAATACAAAATAACGTTTCTTGGATGGGAAATTAAAATTTTTAGCTTTATTATTTGCTGTTGTAGCGGCAATAGATATACATATTCTGTGAAGATTTTAACTCTACATTTTATGAGATACAGCCCGCTGACGGACAGACGGCCAGGCATACGGACGGATGGACAGCAGAGGCTTTGTAATAGGGTCCCTTAGGTACCCTTCTGGTTCTGTATCCGGGTACGGGACCCAAAGAATGATGGCTAAATGTGTTGCTAAGACTCGAGAATGACTGGATCAAGGGAGAACGTTTTTTTGAACAATTTATTGAAGTCCCAGGAAGGTTCCTAAGAAGAGGAAATTGAAAAAATTACACCCGTATTAAAACATATTTTTCTATAGTAGGTATGTCAAAAAAAATCGAAGTCATGTGACATCCACCTACCCGCACCGGGCCCGCGTGGTGGATTACGGCCCATCCACTCTCCTAAAGAGAAGGCCTGAGTCCCTCAACAGTGGGAGCATTAAAAGGTTGATCAACATGCTACCTATAAAGAAATCGAAATCTCTTCCAATACAAACAATACAACTTTTAAAAGACTGGGTATTAAGATCACCATATTTTAAAGTTACTCAATGTCAATTTTACAGTAATATTAGATACTTTAGTTTTTTCTGTCTGCGATCTTATCTTATCTTATCTTATCTTGTGTGGGGCTGGCCTTAAAACCAGAGCACTTCGACCCTTCTGGATCTTTTGTGCTAGTCCCCCTCCCTTCTACTCAAACCCCAGCCTTCCGTGCACCTTCGTCATGAGTCCCAGTATGGCCTTGATGGGGCTGAGCCTATAGTCCTCTGGCCTAGGAAATGGTTGGCCCAGATACTCTAGTCTTTTGGAGCCTAGTGCTGCACAGTCGCACAGTAGGTGTAGCATATTCTCCTCTGCCTCTCCACAGATCCTGCAAGTCGGGTCGCTTGCTAGTCCCATGTTGTAGAGCTGTTTGTTGGTGGCATAATGCCCCGTGAAGGCTCCTGTGATTATTCGGAGCTGTGTTCTGCTGTACCTCCATAATTTTTGGGTCCAGGCCTTATCTATGTCATTAAGAAATAGCTTTGCATGCTTTTGGCCTGTTGTGTTGCGCCAGTGTGTGCTGTGTATTTCTAACGCAGCCCTTTTCAATGCTTGGTTGATGACCCTTGGTGAGAGTCCTATGAAAGGTTCCGGTCCTTGTAAGGGTGTCTCGGATCCTTTTCTCGCTAGAGTGTCGGCTCTTTCATTGCCTTCTACTCCTGTGTGACCTGGCACCCAGATCAATCTGACCTTGTTGCGCCTTCCTAGCCGATTAAGTATTTTAATACAGTTTAGTACGAGCCCAGAGTCCACTCTATTGCACGTGAGTGCCTTAAGTGTTGCTTGGCTGTCGCTTAAAATGTAGACAGTGTCCCCTTCGGTGCCTCTGTCTAGTATTTCCTGCGCACATGCGATTATAGCATAGGTTTCTGCTTGGAATACCGTCGCCAGTTTGCCCAAACTTAGGCTGAGATTGCAGTTGTCACTATGTACCCCTGCTCCTGTACCGGTGTTCATTTTAGAACCATCCGTGTACCATACCTGGTTCTTCCCTTTGTGGGGTTTCATCCCACCTTTCCATTCCTCCCTACTCGGAATGTATATCTTAAACTCCTTTTTGAGATTTTGAATGGTATGTATTTTGTCACATCCCATGTCCATCATCCAGTCAAGTTCCCTGTTTGGTCTTGTGTTTGTATGGTTGGTTTTGCATCCGGAGTTCGTCCAGTGTCCCATACTTTTAAGCCTATGAATGGCCCTCCTCGCCTCTAGTTCCACTTCAATGTGTAAAGGGGTGAGATTGAGCATCGTTTCCATCGCCGCAGTTGGCGTGGTTCTAAATGCTCCTGTAATGGCCATGCAGGCAGTCCGCTGTACTTTGCTTAGGGCCTGTCTGCAAGTTGCCAGCTTGGTTCTGGTCCACCATAAGATGCTCCCGTATGTGATCAGCGGTTTCACCATCATGGTGTATATCCATTTGATAACCTGGGGTCTAAGGCCCCATGTCTTCCCATAAGCAGAGCGACACATGCCAAATACTCTTAGAGCCTTGTTTGCTGTCGCTTCGGCATGGCTTTTCCACGTGAGTTTGCTGTCTAGAATTACTCCTAGATATTTTACTTCTGTGGACAACTCTAGTACGGTGTCGTAGAGCTTTATGGCACCCATTGTTGTTAGGTCCCTCCTTCTGGTAAACGGGATGATCACCGTTTTGCTTGGGTTGATGGATAGGTGGTTGAGTTTACACCACCTTTCAACCATGTTTAATCTCTCCTGTATGATCCCCGACACAGTGTTGGGAAATTTTCCATTTACAAGTATCACGAGATCATCTGCATATCCAACCGTGTACGTTGGTCCTTTGTTCAATTCTATTAGCAGCTCGTCTATCACCAAACACCAGAGCGTTGGCGAGAGTACGCCTCCTTGCGGGCATCCTCTTGTGACATGCGCCCTTTTGGTCTCACCTAGCAGTGTTGATTCTATAACTCTGTCTGCGATACTATTGCTTAAGTTTTAAAAAGATTGCATGTAGCGGAGATGAGAATGTTGAGATGGATGTGTGGTGTGACGAGAATGGATAAAGTGAGAAATGAGTATATTAGGGGAAGTTTGAAAGTGGCGCCAGTGACTGAAAGTTGAAGGGGAGTCGTTTGTCTTGGTATGGTCATGTAAAGAGGAGGGATGAAACGCATGTTACTAAAAGAGTTATGAGCATACATGTGGATGGGTGGAGAGGGAGAGGTAGGCCAAAGAAAAGATGGATTGATTGTGTAAGCAGTGATATTATGAAAGAAAAGGAAGTTAGTGATAGCATGACGGTTGACAGGATAGAATGGAAGAAAAAAACGTTTCGCGCCGACTCTAAATAAGATGGAACAAGGGCAGGAAGATGATGATACTATAGCTTAAGTTAATCCTTCATTTATTTTTGTTTTCCTCATATAAGTTAATATGTTATTCTTTCTGAGTAAATGAAGTTTATTTAACTACAATTTATGTTTAAAGCCCTATAAATGTCTCAATATTATGCCATCGAATTGCATGCAGTGTACATACTTATACTGTACCCAGTTATTATCAGCAGGTACGCTTAACTCACTTTCCTGCATCTAAGAAAAGGTACATAACTATCTAATGGATATATTTCTTATGTAATACAATCTCACCTATGTACTCGCGATAAACTTTGAACTCTGTATGTCATTAGATACTCCTATTATGTACAGTGTTACTTGGATAACCGGGTCACTAAAGATTACTCAGATTTTTTACCATTGCGCTAGACGTTTTACAATTAAGAAGTATGGGTGTTTACATTTACTGTTTATTTATTTAACATTTCATGTAGGTATAAACAAATTATAATAAAAGAAAAGAAGAAGGAAACAGAAAAAATAGGTATTGTAAGACTAAAAAGTCGATGAGTGAGCGCATCCCTACGTCACCGCGTCCCATCGCCCCGCACTAGCATCTTTGACAACCGGGACACAGAGAATTGCGCGCCATTTTCGTAACGTTGTACTTTTTTTAAATAAAAGTTAGTTAAAGGTTTTGCGAGATAAAACTGCATTTATCATTATCAGTACAAAGGTGATGGTTATTTCTACACAAAGAGATTGTGATGTTTCTATAGAAATCACAAAAAAAAACAAATCAAATCAAAACAAAAAAAATCTAGTGATCAAAGAACGGAACCCTCACGGGTCCGTAATTCAAAAAGAAAAAACGGAACCCTTATAGGATTACTTTGTTGTTTGTCCGTCTGTCTGTCTGTCTGTCTGTCAAGACCTTTTATCTCGTGAACGCGTGGAGGTATTGAGTTGAAATTAAAATCATATAGGTACTCAAGTTTGCGGTCTCTTGAAGCTGTAAAAAAATAAAATTTCTAAGTTAATAAAAATTAAAATCCTGACAGCAAACCCTTTCATTTGATACCAATATCATGGGGGTGGATTTCAAACAGGCAGTCTGACATCCTCAGCGCGTGTGCAAAATTTCATCCTAATCGAAGACCGGGAAGTGGGTCAAATTGATGTTCCAAGCTTTTCTTGCATACATAGTTAGTTACAAGTGAAGCTAAAATAAAAGCGTGTTAAAAAGATGTGTCCATTTATGTCTCAAAAAACGTATATTTCGACACTCTCGAGAAAATCAAAATTTATATACTACTTCTTCCCGTTGACTCAGAATCTTGAAATTTTGCATAAAGCATGGTCTTATAGCGCAGGTATAAGCATAAATCTTGAAACTGTAAATTTGTTGTTACGTCACTACAAAAAAAATATTTGAGATTCTTAAAAATCTTCGAGACTCATTCGGGAATTGATCTGTTTACATAGGTAAGTTAGTATGGAACCTTCAGGGCGCTAATCCGACTCGCACTTACCCAGTTTTTTTATTATGCATAGGCTCGCGTTTGATCATTATCTCACCTGCTGGTAAGCGATGACGTGGCCTACGTTGATCCGTGATAACTTATTTACTCTTGACTCATTAGATGATTTCTCCTGCTCTGGGTGGAGTGAATGAGTGTCAGTGTTCCTTCAGTTGCCCCTTTTACGAGGACTACGGTAACTCCTTCGAGCAATCCGCAGCCTTGGCAGGCATCAGCCCTAACTGGCGCCGTCAATGTTGCTGATATCTCTTTGAGATGCGCATGCATGATTAGACGGCCGGACGAAAAGCTACCCGTTGCTCGCCGTCCGAATCTTCCAACGACCGAGGAATTTCCGGCGGGGGTCAGGGTGATGAAACTAAGGGGATATAAATGAGATAAAAACAACTTACAAAGCATAAGGAATTGAAAAAAAAAAATATTGTAAATTTATAATCAACTAACTTCTACCAGCGGCTCCGCCCGTGTCAAAGAAACTTATTCTAACGAAACATACTCCCGGGATAAAACAGTATCCTATTGTGATATTCCAGGACTTCCCTTCAGTAGCTCCAGCGTGAAGAAGAAACAAACAAAGAAATATACACTGCACTTGCAAACTTTCGCCAATAACTAGTGTGTTATATAAACAGAGGTCGGAAATGAGGTAGAGTTATTTATGTACTTACACTGATTTCATACAGCGAAATGAAAGCGAAGCAAAATGTCTATTAATACTGTAATGTGAAAATATTGTAAACAACCACTTTTTTAAAAGAGTAACCATGGAGTTTCTTGCCGGTTTCTTCCGGTCTCCAAACGACCAATTTGGAACCGTGCACTAGCTTCTGACGTTTTATAAGTGCCCATGTAGGCCTATGTGAAATAAAAACCTTTGACTTTGACTTGACTTTGACTTTGACTTTGAAAGAATAAAGTGGATATGCCTCAAATCCCGAGATTAATTTTAAAAGCAGTTTTTTTTTATGACACTATCATAAATATAGCAGAAAAAAATTCTTCCTGCATTAATGACGAGGAGGAGGAAGTGTATAAATTTGTTAACCTCACCTCAGTTGACGTAGAGATTTTTATTAGTATCTTTTTCAATAAAAATACTAATAAAAATTGTGTGTTAATTATCTTTGTTTTACTTGTCTTATCTATTTTTGACGTTTATATGTAATATTGTTGGCCACACTACCCAACTCCGACCCCTAGTGATAAATTATAAAAGAGAGGTATCTGTACCTGAAATTGATAGTTGGTAGTTGGTAATTTCTTAAAAACCATAGGGGCCCAAAGGAACTGAAACCTACTGGGTCCATGGACTGACTTCTGAAAGGATACCCGGGGTCCTGGAACGCAAAGACAAAGAAGGAACATATGTGTGGTTTTATTCAGTAAAGTTGTCCAAAAATAATAAGCTCGTTTTGACATTTGTATTTTGACTACCTAGCGGCTTGTTCAGTAGTGTAGCTACTACTAAAATAGCTACTACTACACCGGACACCGGACCGGTCTGTGAAGCAGTAATGCTAGCAAAGGAGGCGGCCGATCGCGTGAGGCAACGGCAACGGTCCTCACGCCCCAACCGCCGCCGGGATTCCGATCCCGGTTTCCGGCCACCGTAGGCGCGGGCTTGCGGACGGCGAGAAATAGGTGGCTCGCCGTCCGATCGTCCGGTAACCGTCCGGACCGAGCCCAAGTCGTCGACGGCGCGTAGTGTTCCACGCGCGTCTCAAGGAGATGTCAGCAAACGTAGGGGCCCAACAGGGTCGACGCCTACTGGGGCCATGGGTGATGCGAAAGAGATCCCCGGGGTCCTGGAAAACAAATGGCAAAGAAGGAACAGGAGTGGGTTTTTAGTCAGTAAAAGTCTGACACTATCTCGTGCTCCGCCCAAGAGCGGAGGATGTCATGAGATGATTTTCCCACCCAAAAAAAAAAAACTACACCGGACCTCTAATTATTATTTAATTGTTTCTTTTAGTTTCGTTCCAAGTTACATTCTAGGGTTTTTCTCAAATGTCAAAACGGGCCTTTTATTTTTTTAACGATTTTAAAAGTCTGACACGCCCCCTAGAGCGGCAGAAGTCATTGGATGATTTCCTACTCAAAAAAATAAGGTAATTTCTTAAATTTTGTTTAGACTGGATTACAAAAATGGTTTCAATAAAAATGTACGATTCATGTAGGGTAAGAAACCAGAAAATAAGTCAATAAGTTCAGGTTGTTTTCATCAAATTTATTCTGATCATTTAGTTTGTCAGGTTACCCATTAGCAATAAGATATGTATCTTCAAATTAATTAAAATACACTTAATTATGTTAAATTCACATTCTTTAGTCATCGTCCTTGATTTAATCAAAACATTTTTAGAGAAAATGCGATACCTAGACATATTTTCATAAAATCAATAACGAAATAGTGTAAAAAACAGACATGTTGGGTAATTCAATAATTAAAATAAGTTTAAGTAATGATGCAGAATGGCGGAGACGGGCGGTTCAAGGTTGTGACCTTTTTGTATCATAAGCCTTAAGCCGGACCTACTACGCGCCTTATTCTATATAAACTAATGGGTTCTTAGTTTGTAATAGTAAGTTGAAAACCAGAGGACTTACCATGTCTTGTTAAAATGTCAGGCATGGGCCAAGCCAAATCAATGTAGCCAGTGTGTTGTTTGGTGAAGAGGAGATGTTATTATTATTTTATTTATTTTTTATTCATATAATACTGTGCTTGACTGCGATCCCACCTGATGGTAAGCAGAGATACAATCATTGATGGGGAGGCGCACTAGTTTATTAAAAGCCTATTCAGTCTAGCCTTGAAGACACCTTCATTATAGTTGGATGGGAAGACCGCGGCAGGCAAATTGTGCGGCGGTCAGGGCTGCAGAGAAAGGTACCTCCTAACAATGCAAGCCATGTACAGGAGTAGGTACCGCTTTCTGAATCAAGCCCTTGATCCAGTCGCCTAACGCGAGCCTCCTAAGGTGTTGGTAGAGGCTCTTGGCTATTAAGCCATTGCCCCCAAATATTATTATTATTATAATTGGCAGTGTGCATTCGTCTAAATCTATTAATTTTAGACTATTAAGTGGATTATTATTATTATTATAGGGTGTCTCCATTTCTTTAACAGTTCAGTGTAGGTCTTAAAATGGATCGCGTTAAGAGTTCGTGGTAGGGCGTCAGGTCTTGCTAATTACGGCTACCTTGTTGGAACAACATCAGAGTGTGGATTCGAGTCGCAAACTATTCTTTATGGACTTGCGGACGGCGAACAATGCGTAGCTCGCCGTCCGCCCCTCCGGTAACCGTCCGGATCGAGCCCAAGCCGTCGACGGCGTGTAGTGTCCGTGCGACTCAAGGAGATGTCAGCGACCGTAGGGGCCCAGTAGGGTCGAAGCCTACTGGGGCCATGCAATGAGTTATGTGAACGAGATCCCCGGGGCTCTGGAACAATGGCAAAGAAGGAACAGGAGTGGGTTTTTAGTCAGTAAAAGTCCGACACGCCCTCCGGCTCCGCCCAAGAGCGGAGGATGTCATTAGATGATTTTCTTACGGAAAAAAAAGGTCTACCCGACCTGGGACCACTGTCTTTAGTCTTGTGTGTTTAGTATAATCGTTTCTGAGACATATTTACAAGTGTGCCTTGGCGCCTTTTGCTTAACATGTACTCGTATTATACCTACATATTATAATGAAGAGATTTACATATAAGAAATCCAATTATTCCTTACTCTATTAGGGTTCCGTGCTCAAAGGGTAAAAACGGGACCCTATTACTAAGACTTCACTGTCTGTCTGTGACCAGGCTTTATCTCTTTATTTTAGGATGCTTAAATTATAATTCATTAAAGGTTAGGCGGGCTGTTGACCAAATTACAACAGCCTATAAAATTATTAATGGTTATACTGATGCGTCCGACTTACATGTAGAGTTGTGTCAATTATTTGTTCCGAATGATTACAATCGCTATAGAAAGCATAAATTATTTAATGTCCCATTTTGTCGCACTGTAGCTCGATCCACCTCCCCTATACCGCGTATGCTAACGATGCTCAACGCGCTCGTGGAGACCAACCCTGGATTGGATTTGTTTGCTGATGAATGGAAGACAATATTATTAGAATGTTTGCGATTCTGTGAGAAGACAGAGTGAAAGGATTAAATTAGTTTAGTTTAGTATTAATGGCTTTTTTGCTGTACTAAATAAATAATAAATAATAATCTCATGAACCGTAATAGCTTGACCGTTGAAATTTTCCCAGATGATGTCCTTCTGTTGCCACTAAAACAATAAATGCTAAAAACTAAAATAAGGTTATACAGTGTCGAAGTATAGATAACGGTACGGAAGCTTTCGCGAGTCAGACTCGAACTTGGCTGGTTTTAGTAATAATTGTGGCGACCATGGAGGCCACGCTAAAACTACTTGCCTTGCAAACTGGCAAGATATACTTTTAAGGCTTTTAATAATATATATATATATATATATATATATAAAAATAATATATATATATATATATTAAAATTATATATATATAAAATAATAATTAATTATTATTATTTCATTTCATTTCATTTCATTTATTCACATAAAAATAGAGTAATTACATTGGATGGTTTCTTATGTTACATTATTTAATCCTATATTCTATTTAGCCTGCATATGGCATGTGAAGTTGTTTTTGTATACAAAGAAATAGAGAAGAAATGGGTATTTAATAACAATAATAATCTAATCTTAATGTCTCTGAAATTTGGCATGCCTAATGTCAATTATATAGTACCTAGATACAGTCCAATACAATAGTAATTCAGATATTTTATCATGTTAAACAATGTCAGTTATATAATTACTAATCTGGATAAATACAGTCAAATGAAAATAATAAAGTCATAAATTTTACCATATTAAACAACGTCACTCTTTTACACACAAACTATATTTAATTTTTGTGAAAATTATTCCTGAAACCATTCATTTATAGAATAAATCATTTTTTTAAGGAGTAGCTCTTTAAGTACTTTCTTAAACTTTGGAAAAGGAAGATCTTGGATGGTGGTATGTAACCTATTATAAATTTTAACACACATAGCTGAACAATTTTTGTTAAACACTGCAGTCTTTGGTACAAATTCTAGCACCATATTATATATATATATATATATATTATTCTTGATAGGTTCGCGCTTGACTGCTATCTAATCTGATGGAAAGCGACGATGCGGTTGACGATGGAGCGCGCTTACCTAGAAGTAACCTATTCACTCTTGACTTAAAGATTTATAAATAAAGAAACAAAGAGTGCTTCTAACAATATAATAACAGTAAATTGAACTAGAAGCCATTTAATTGCGTCTCCAATCACATAATTTTGTGCTTATACATATAATAGTAAAACTATTCGCCAAAAACTTATATCTTTCACTGAAATACTGACGTAATTATTTATCGGCCATCACTATTAATTAACTGTCTGTATTCGGTACAATCTAGATTAATCTAGATAGATCAATCACCTAAGTAGAAAGGTATTATCTGAACGAATGATATAATAAAACTAACCAAGTGTGACTTGGACTCGCAGACCAAGGGTTCCTTACTTCAATATTAAAAGCAAACGACGCCGTCAAAATAACGTTTCTTGTATGGGAACAACTTTAATATTTGAGTTTATTTTTTTAATTTTATGTTTTGTTTTTGTAACGGCAATAGAAATACACATTCTGTAAAAATTTCAGTTCTCTACCTCTTACGGTTTGTGTGATACAGCCCGCTGATGACGGACAGACGGACGGACGGACAGCAGAAGCTTAGTAAATGGGTCCCGTTGATACGGAACCCTAGAAAATGTCGGACAAAAAACTATCATTGCACATTTTAGTGCTTGCGCACACTTGAGACAAGATTGTCTTAGACAGACTTGTCTACGACGTCGCAGACTTGTCTGCGACAAGACTGTTTCGTCTACGACAAGGCGCATACTATCAAGACAAAACAGCCTAGCGGCGTACGGCCAGTGTAGCCAACTAAGTGGATTTTCCACTAAAACTTTTGGTTTTAACCCCCCATTTAGTTGCGAAATATTGGTTTTAGTGGAAATTTTGCGATTTTGTGCGTGCGATAATTTTTTGTTAGTGGTTTTCTGGTGGTTTTAAAAATTGACTCTAGTGGTAAGTTAGTGCAACTGTTGGCAACATTAGACGTACCTCCTCTCTAGTAGTCTCGTCAGAGCAAAACAGTCTTGTCGCAGACAAGTCTGCGGTGTCGTAGACAAGTCTGTCTAAGACAGTCTTGTATCAAGTGTGCGCAGGCCCTAAAAGCGACATCAAACAATATTTTGACTATCATGGTTCACGTAATAATATCATTACAGTAAGTCACAGATTCGAGTTCCGGGTTACGTGTGTTTTCACACTGACTACCTCGGCGTCTAGTGCCTAGGTCTTAGGTCAGCATACCTTCACTAAGTATGTTTATTAGGTATATTTTATTTGTTGCATCATCTTTTGATAGGTTACTTTTCCTTTAGGCATAATTCTGCTGAACCTGCTTGGAAGTATGGGCGTGATGTTATGTATGAATAGCGTAATTATGTAGTTATAAAATGCTCAGATATTTGCTATTTGAAAACTTTATTGGTTTATTTGTACGTTGGTAACGACACAATCACTTGCAAGCGAAAACCACAACTTAGAGTACATAACTACTTATAATATAATAATTATTATTGCTAGCCCGTATTGTCTTACGGCTGGGCAAAGGCCTCCGTCCATTTCTTCCAATGATCACGATTCCTCCCTTCCTTTTTTCAATTCCCAAGGGACAGGGGCGCCGACTCCGGGGGTGCTCGGGGGATCGAGCACCCATGAGAAATAAACAGTGGGTGCCGAGCACCCCTGAGAATAGACATCAAGAAGCAGATCAGTAATCGCCTTTTAAGGATGGGCTTTTTTCCACTTACCCGACGACCCGTTTAGCGCAGTGGTTTATAGCACCGGTTAAGACGTAGGTTCGCGGGTTCGATTTCCGCACCAACACATTATGTTTGTTGATGAAACAGATATTTGTGTTGGTCTGGGTGTTTGTGGTACCTTCGTTGTTCCGCAGTATGTAATTATGACATTTATTAATTTGTCGGTCGATAACTGTGCATTTCTCTTCTCGCACTTCGCCACTTTTTGGAGTCATTAAATGAGCATGAACACCCATGAGGTTTTCTAAAAGCCGGCGCCCCTGCCAAGGAAGACATTTATATAGATCGTCCCGCCATCTCCTTCGTATTCTGCCGCGGCCCCGTGTCGCTGTGTTTGGCCACCAATCATGTGTTTTACGGGCCCACAGTTCATTATTACCTAATACTAATTATAAGTTATAATAACAAAGAAATATTTTATCACTGCTTTATGACGCATCCACAAGGTACAGATGATGTACCTATTTTATCGGGATTGTTCGAATGATTTATCGCGACTCTGGGACGCATGACGCAATTGAAGGTACACAGAAAGAAAGAAAGAAGTAAAGAAAACATTTATTTGAGACTGAAACAGGACAAACAATAATAAAATAAAAAATAACTTCATAATCTATAAATACTGAACTTGAAATAAAAGAAAATAATAGTAAAAGATTAAAAATTAAAGACCTGTGCGAAGCCAAAAAGGCTCCTATCTCAGCATATGCTGCGATATTTAACAAAAAGTAAAATAACGCAGCGCTGGTATTCTGATAGGGCCTGGTGATGCCACGGGCACACTCACGGGACACAGAGAGGGATAAGATAATAAAAGAATAAAATAAAATTTACTAAATACTCAACATTTAACAATTATAATAATTATGCGTTCTATTATTATGCGTTCAGCTAAGGAGTGGAATTCCCTGCCGGAGTCTGTGTTTCCTGATAGCTACAACCTAGGGGTCTATAAGTCAAGAGTGAAAAGGTTACTCTAGACAAGCGTGCTCCATCATCGGCCACATCATCGCTTATCTTATATGTGAGATAGTGGTCTAACGCGAACCTATCAACAATAAAAAAAAGACGTGTTGCACTGCGGGAGTGCCGGCAGAAGTGAAAACTTGATTATTAACGTTGAGCATGTTTGATATTTTGGAATGGTTAGGGAATAATTTTGCACCAATTGCTTTATCAGTATAAAAGTACTATCATTTATGTGGTAGAATACAATATTCATTTATTGCGCTATCGTACACAAACATGACAATTTATATTACATTAAAAATTTAACACTTTAAAACTATTACAATTATTTTACATTAAAAAGTTTATCTCTCCGAAATCCGTCTTACGCTTTTTCGATCAGGTCACGTGTCCTGACGCGAGTTTAAGATTTTATACCCATTACAGAAAAAGTGCTCAACGCCGCTAAAGAAGTTTTCACTTCAAAAAAACTTCAAAAAAGTGTAAATAAAAGGTACTATTCAATCATTCATCAATGCTAATGCTCCGATAGCATTTGGTGGTGGCACAGGTGGGTATTATTCAAAAGCACACCCAAAAAAAAATTGTTCATGTACAGATAGTACGACGAATGCCATTCGACTACTGTGAGTAGCCCTACAGTCTCACAATAAATATACACTAATGGCGCCAATATTGCTCACAGACGCATAAATCCATAATTTCACATGCTATTACCATACACAGCACATAACAGATTGCTGTTAACCAATATATCAATCAGCGTTGAAATATCTATCGTTCTACATACAAGAGTGATGATAATTGATTTACTGTTTTGTTTTTAATTTACCAATAGTTGGGTAATTTTATAAACAAGTGTATTTTTTTTGTAACCTTCACAGAATTGTCTATTATTTTTATAATAATTATATCATGTATATTAGCCGAAAGACGTCTATTGGACAAAGGCGTCCCTCTAGTGTCGCCACAACGAACGATCTTGTGCATCTCGCATCCATCGGATTCCCGCGACCCTTAGCAGTTCATCGGTCTACTTATCGGAGTCAATATATAAAGTATACTACTTACCCATATTGTCCCACTTCTGGGCAAAGACGTCCCTCCATTCCTTCCATTGTTCCCGGTTCTGAGCCAATTCTTGCCAGTTCCTATAGAAGACAGACATCTAAGTAGTCCCGACGCCGTTTCCTTCGTGATATGCCGTGACCCCGTTGTGCAATTTCAGGGCACTTATTTTGAGTTTTACGGGCCCACAACTCGAGCGGCATACAGCAGACATGCCCAACCCAGTCCCATTTAAGTTGGGCAGCCTACTGAGCCACGTTAATGATCTGTGTTTTAGAGCGCAGTATAATATTCCGAACGCGGTCTGTTAGTTTAACATCTATCTAGTATACTACGCACCTTCTCAGTATATGGCAATATTTGTAAATAAGATTCTAAATTTTCTAATTTATGCGTAAGAATTTTTTTTTATTTTATAATATAAGTTAGTGCTTGATTACGATTCCACCTGATGGTAAGCAGTGATGCAATCGTTGATGGTGAGGCGCACTAGTTTATGAGGAGCCTAATAACTTTAATAAAATTATCTAAGTCAGGGATATTCAACCTATTTAGACTCCTGTACCTACTAATATTATAAAGAGGGTAGGTTTTATAGATTTGTTTGTAATTAATAAACTCAAAACTATTGGACCGATTTTAAAAATTCTTACACTATTAGCATAGCATAACATAGTCGGCTTTATAATGTTCCCACTGTTGGGACTCAGGCCTCCTCTCTAGGAGAGGGAATGGGCCGTAATTCACCACGCGGGCCCAGTGCGGGTTGGTGGATGTCACGTCTTCGATTTTTTGGTTATAGGACATGCCGGTTTCATCACGATGTTTTCCTTCACCGTTTTGAGAGCAGTGGTGAAGAACTAAATTACACAAAGTAATGCGCCTGGCTGGGTTTGAACCCGCGACCTACAACTTGTAAGTCGGGGCCGTTACCACTCGGCCACTACTGCTCTTAGACCACTGCTTTTACACTATTAGAATGCTACTTTATCACTGAGATATATAGGGGTGAAGCCACTAGCAAAAACAAGTGTTTATATTAATAAAACGTTAATAATATAATAATAATATTCCACAACTAACACACAACGCCGCCTAGTCCCGAGCTAAGCAGAGCTTGTGTTATGGGTACTAGACAACTGATAAACATACTTATAAATTATTTAAATACATACATAAATTATAGATAAATTACACCCAGACACAGAACAAATGATCGTGCTCATCACACAACAATTTGTCCTGGGTGAGAATCGAAAACCCACGACCTCCGGCATAGCAGTCAGGGCCACAAACCACTAGACCAACAGGTCTGTCAGATTTTTTCAGAGCAACACGCCTTTTTTTTAGGTGGAAAATCATCCAATGATATCTCCTGCCCTTTCGTGTCAGACTTTTACTGACTAAAACCCATTCCTAGTTCCTTTGTTGCCTTTATTCTTTGAAGCGAACCAATGGCCCCAGTAGGCTTCGACCCTGCTGGGCCCCTACAGTTTGCTGACATCTCCTTGAGGCGTGCGTGGAACACTGCGTGCCGTCGACGACTTGGGCTCTGTCCGGACGGTTACCGAACGGCCGGACGGCGAGCTACCTATTGCTCGCCGTCCGCAAGCCCGCGCCTATGGCCGGAAATCGGGATCGGGATCCCGGTGGCTGGGGCGTGAGTACCGTTCCCTCGAACGTGCGCGTACGGCCGCCTCCTTTGCTAGCATTACTGCTTCGCAGAAGGAGGCGACCGCTTGCCACTCCTCCTCGCTTCGGACCATGGTCTGTACTAAGGTCCGGCGTGAGAGATAGAGCATCATGTCTGTAATCCTCTCTAAGGGTGCAATTATGACCAGGCCTGGATTTATAAAGAGTCACAGAGGCTCTCAGTTAGACACTGGAACCCAAAGAGCAACTGAAGGAACACAGGTGGGTTTAGTCAGTACAAGTCTGACAGTTCTCGCTCCAATCAGAGCAGGAGAATAGATCGATGATTATCCACTTCAAAAAAATGTCGATACCTCCAACGGAACCCTAAAAAATCATTTTTTTTATTATTTTTTATTACATCTAGCGTCTATTACTATGATCTTAAACTAATTCTTGATTACATAATGCAAAAGAATCGGTTATAAGTGTTTCACAAATCTATGTAAAAGCGAAAAACCACTCACAGATTAATCACGAAATCTCAGAAACCTACAACTTAAAATTTGGCAGGCAAGTTCCAGGGTGTAGACATCCGCTAAGAACGGATTTCACGAAACTTCACCCCTAAGGGGATGAAATGTGTGTCCAAAATTTGTATGGAGAAACTATTTTTACGCGGGCGAAGCCGCTGGCAGAAGCTAATTACTTATATTAGATATTAACAATTACAGAAACTAATGAAAAAATGCACTTTTTGCCTTACGACCTTATGCGTAGAGGCTTCGATGTCCTGTGAACAGTAATTCTAGAAAAGGAGGCGGCCGATCGCATGAGGCAACGCCCCATCCGCCGCCAGGATTCCGATCCTGATTTCCGGCCACCGTAGGCGCGGGCTTGCGGACGGCGAGCAATGGGTGGCTCGCCGTCCGATCGTCCGGTAACCGTCCGGACCGTGCCCAAGTCGTCGACGGCGCGTAGTGTTTCACGCGCGCCTCAAGGAGATGTCAGCAACCGTAGGAGCCCAGCAGGGTCGAAGCCTACTGGTGCCATAGGTGATGCGAAAGAGATCCCCGGGGCCCTGGAAAAAATGGCAAAGAAGGAACAGGAGTGGGTTTTTAGTCATTAAAAATCTAACCCTATTTCTCGCCCCGCCCAAGAGCGGGGGATGTCAAATGATTTTCCCAGCCGAAAAAAAAGAGGCATCGATGTATTCACAGTATTATGACTTTAATTTGACGAGTCTCATATATGCAATTGGACAGTGACGGGGTCATCTTCTGATGATTATCAACTCCATCAAGCCATCGCCCCAGGGCTAAAAGAAATTTTAGTTTTACATCTAAAGTGATCAAATTAGTTTGACCTGAGGCAAATAATGTGGTGATTTTGTCTCATCATTCTGTCTAGGATATGAGACGGCTAAAGAGTAACACCATTACAGTATACCTAGCCTGCTGTTATAGTAATTTATCTATAATATGTATGTATTTAGTATGTTTATCAGTTGTCTAGTACTCATAACACAAGCTCTGCTTAGCTTGGGACTAGACGACGTTGTGTGATAGTTGTGGTATATTATTATTATAGTATGCTAGTGAGCTACCTGACATCAACACTTATCTATATATATAAAAGGAGAAACTGACTGACTGACATATCAACGCACAGCCGAAACTACTGGGACTAGGTGCGTGAAATTTTGCACAAGATTTATCCTTTTATGACGTAGGCGAGCAATAAGAGAGTATATCTCAAAATTTACCTCTTAAGGGGGTGAAACGGGGTTCAAAGTTTGTATGGAGAAACTACTTACTACTTTTATGTAGGCAAAGCCGCTGGCAGAGGCTAGTTATTTAATAAATAGGTGTGTATGTAGGAGAGACAAAATCACCACATTATTTGTCTTGGTATGGTCAAGTGAAGAGGAGGGATGAAACGCATGTTGCTAAAAGAGTTATGAGTTTACATGTGGATGGATGGAGAGGGAGGCCAAAGAAAAGATGGATGGATTGAGTGAGAAGTGATATGAAAGAAAGGGGAGTTAGTGAAAGCGTGACGAGTGACAGGACAGAATGGAAGAAAAGAACTTGTTGTGCCGACCCTAAATTAAACGGGACAACGGCAGGAAGATGATGATGTATGTATGTTGGATTTAATTTCTGAAACTACTTTACTGATTAAAAAAAATCTTTCTTCAGTACAATGCTACTTGATCACTGACTGACATAGTCTGTAAAGGGTAGATTTATGAAATGGCTCAGTAAGGTTAAGTATCTTGGTATTTTAGCTGTTGGTAGTTTAGTATTTTTTTCCCGATATCTTTAGGTATATATGACGTTTAAAACCACGATCACAAAAAAAAAATACTAGAAAAATGTTTCTTAGTTCATAACTACTATATAGGTATAGATTTTGACCGACAAAAGGTCGTAACATTATAATCGCTTGTAATAAAAAGCTCAAAGAATCTCATATACCTCCTAATTAAAATTAATGATTATAATTACAACATTTAAGTCGTGATGGTTCCCTATCAGACTTTCTATCATGACTCTATTAATAGTGTTTCATATAAATTCATAAATAAATAATTAAATAAAATCTAAGTTCGCCGATTTGCTATTAATTAACCTATGGATGAGCTACAGTGAGTTGCGAAATGCGGTAATATGATTTTAGACCTCACGATACGGAGTCGATACGACCCAATGTTATGATCACAATTTTTATATCTTTAAAGTGAACGTTTAAGAACTATATTCTATCATGACATTACATCATAATGGTTTTTTAATGACATTATATTTGATGTATTTTATTGACATTGTATTTTGTTAAAAAAAAAACTACATTATTTACATTTTATTGACCTTAACATTTAATTTTATTTATTCTTATTTTTGATCTATGATATTAATGTGTGGAATGTTATGTGTTATGTAAATTATTCATTTATCTGGCAATTTACTGCACCACATAAATTGATTTTTTATTTTTAGTAGTATAGTAATTTTAGTTTTTAAATGTTGTGTTATACAATATTGTTAAACTGTTGGACACAAATGTAAATTTATTGATGAATTAAATAAATAAAACTATACGGGACTGCGCAAAGCCACCGTGCTGATAGAAAAGAACACTATTTCAGCCTGTCATCTTGGGCAATAAAAAGTTCGATCTTTGAGGAGAGTGGCACCATGGTGTCCTCACTTTCCGCCTGACGCAGGTCCTTACCGGCCACACTTGTTTTGGAAAGTTCCTGTTTCGGATTTGGCGGGAAGAAACGCCCGGATGTTATCCTTTAAAGTACCGATTGCCCGTAGGACATGGTAGAGCTTATGTAAAAAAAAGTATGTAAAAGAACAAGGATGGGATTTAGTAATTAAAATTTTGACACTCTCTCTTGCTCCACTCGAAACGGGAGTTATCCAATGATTTTCTATAAAAAAAGCGTGAAAAGAGCAAAAAAAAACAAATCAGGGTTCTACAGCTAATATTGTCAACTTAGTTTTAAATAGCGTCACGGTTGGCGCAGTGGTTGAGCGATTGGCTGCCGCGTTGCGTGTCGCAGGTTCGAGTCTCGCACAGAATAAATATTTTTATTACCTATAGATAGTAGTTCTAGATCTAGGTGTCTTGTATATATGAGTTTATTTACTTGTTTGTGATTTCACCCACGATACAGGAGTTATTTCTAGTGCGAGGCAATGTTCTTTTTATTTTCTAAATGAGTTTTCATATTTCTGAACGGTAATACATAGAAATATATAAAAAATAAATGTTATCTTAAATATCGTGTATAGTAAAAGTCTTTTAGAAATGCTAATACATATATGTAGTAGTACTAGCTTGATTGCCGTTTTGAGTCAAAAGTAATACGTCTACGGCCTATCGAGTATATTGTGTTGGTCCAACTCAGAAACTTTTTTTTGTGTTTATTAAATATTTTTTACCTGCTTTCTGACCTGCAACTTGCAGAAAACGATACATTTCACAGACGGTTTAGCGCATTCCGTATACCATACTTTTTTTTTCGGTGCCAAAATCTTATGACATCTCCCGCTCTTAGGCGGAGCGAGAGACAGTGTCAGACTTTTACTGGCTAAAAACCCCCTCCCGTTCCTTTCCACGCGCCGACGATGACTTGGGCTCGGTCTGGACGGTTACCGGACGGTCGTCCGCAAGCCTACGCGTGGAGGTGTGCCCAAACCTCCACCGTGTGCTCCACCGTCCGTGTTCCATACTTCAGAACCACTCGTTTCTAAAATTCGCTCTTCGCCTATGCCTTGCGCGAATATGAGAAGTGAAGATTGTGATATATGATACGTCCTCCACAGATTTACCTTTCATTTTTACAATAACGAGTAAAAGACTATAAAAGTGTATGTAAACTTGCAAACGATTTGCATTCCGACGAGATGTGCTCAGCTAGAATTTGTACACAAGTTATATAATTTTGTTTTTAATACAAGAATTTACCTCATAGTGGATCTTTAGATGTAAAGAAAGCTAGCAAATTAACTTGCATTTAGATTTATGCGATTTATTTGTCGAGTTTTTGTGGTTTGTTTTTTTTATTATTTTCTATTGAAGTAGATAAACGTATTTCTTTGATGTTGCCAGTTGTACCTTTTTATAGGGCGCAAAGTCGTCAAATTACTTTTCCCACTCGGCGGTGGCGGACTTTGTTTTCAACCAAACCAAAAAAATTACTGATGGCTAGAGACAAAAAAAAAAAGACAAATAAAGAAGTCGTGATCAGAGGACTGACTCGTTCTTTGCCCAAATAATTAACATTGCCATTCACTGTGGCAATGGCCCCAGTCTTCTGGGTAAGCTTCCGCTCATTGAACACATGGTCAATGGGGCCGAAAGGTTCTGGAGTGGCGACCGGGCACAGGAAGTCACAGCGTTAGAAGGCCCCCCACAAGGTGGACAGATGACCAGGTTAGGGTCGCGGGAATTCGGGGGATGCGAGAAGCACAGGACCGTTCGTTGTGGCGACACTTGGGGAGGCCTATGTCCAGCAGTGAACGTTTTTCGGTTGAAATGGTGATGATGATACCTGTATTATGTAGGAAATAAATCTGCTTGCCGTCTTGGGTATTTAGGTAGATATACCACGTCCTTTTTCCTTTTTTGATTTTCATTATTAACCAAGTCTTGCAAAGAATTAGGTTTATCCTGCGCTATCCCTTTCTGTACAAAATAAACTTAGTTTAGAGTCAGCACAACTAAAGCCTCTTAATAATTTATCGTACGTACATGTACGAGTATAAGATTATTTTTGAACTGCCGAGAGTCATCAAGCTGTCGAAAGGGGGTCTATTCTAGGGGGGATATTCAGACACAATAAAATATAGAATTAGATAAGAGTCGCGATATTAATCACTTTTTCGTTTTTAGGGTTCTGCACCTCAAAAAAAGGAACCCATATTAAACCATTTCGTAGTCTGTCGGCTTAAACCCTTTTTCGTAGAACAGCGTTTAAGTATCAAGTTGAAATTAGTACCAAATACTCAGGTCTACAATCATTTCCTCATCGTCATCAACATCGTTCAATCAATCAATCAATCAAAATATTTATTTGCTAGAATATGGTAAATAAGGTGTTACAGTATATTTGTTTCAGCATATCCTGCCATAACATGGCGTGCAAATATATTCACAGTCAGTGTTGTCAGTTACCCGATCTTTTCGATTACAGATTCTATTGACTTGTCTTCTAAATAGTCCTTAACGGTATAATATCTTTTAAACAATAACAGATTAAAAAGTATTTTTTTAAACATTGTCAGTGGTAACTCTTGTAAACTATTTGGTAAATGATTGTAAATAATAATCGACATGCAGTATACATTTTTCTTAAATAATTTTAGCCTTATTTGTGGCAGCCGAAGTCTGTCTTTATGCCGTGTTCAGCTTTTTGGCCTGTCAGTGTTTGTCTCGAAAATATTGTAGTATTTCTTAACAAAAACACATATTTCAAAAATATATAAACAATGTAATGGTAGAACTTTAAGTTTTTGAAATAATGGCTCGTTTCTACCGAAAAACGTCCACCAAGTGTCCTGTGCGTATCGCATCTATCGGAGTCCTGCGACCCTTACCAGGTCATCGGTCCATCTTGTGGGAGCCTCTCCAACGCTGCGCCTTCGGGAACGTGGTCGCCACTCCAAAACCTTTCGTCCCCATCGACCATCTATCCCCTGCCCGCTTAAGTTTGGCGATTCTTCGGGATATTGTACTTGGAGCTGTGATAATAACGAACTTCTAAGTCAACGCAATCAAAAGGTATGGTTGATTTTACCGCACATTTATTTACTCGCAAGGGAATGGAATAGGTACTTCCTGTTCGCCTAGAATCATGAAATTTGGTAAGAATCAATGTCTTAAACCTGCCACAAATAAAGAAAAAAATCCGAAAATCGTAATGGACTATGACCATCCATGTGTGGGAGTTGGACCAAGTGCTACCCAGAAAAGACACAATCCATTATGTTCAGTGTTAATACTAGTCTCTAAGATGAGCTCTCGACTCCCCGCATTCTGTTTTAAGTTCTTACAGTCCATGCTAAGGTTGTCTGGTAGATATCGCTGTCAGCGATAAAACTGCCATTGTACCCATACGACGTGTAAGTTTTTGTTATTATTTTGCTTTTCAAATAAAGTTTATGCTATTCTATCCTATTCTTTAGTTATTTGAAATATATGCGAATCACGTGGAATTTAAATATAATGAGGTTATTGAGACACTTCTACTTAAAACCTATCTTGAGATCTGCAGTTTCATAAGTTAGAAAATCGAAGATCTTAGTAGAAAATTGGGAAATCTCAAAAGAAAACCTCTTTCAAAATTCAAATAAAGCCCTCTAAATATTTAACCAGTTTCTTATGTCATTGGTCTCGTAGATTTCACACTTTAGGCTGCTAAGAACCAGTATAAGTTGGTCTCTCATCAGGGCGCTGCTTGCTAAATATTGGGTACTTACCCATGAAATTGGCGTTTTCAAAACAAGTTACTTTGAACTGTAATATCTTCATATCTAAGTAATAATAGACGCTCTAATCTACTAAAAAAAAAGTTTTTTTATTTGATTTTAACCTAACTATCTTTAAACTATCTATTTAGTACCTAGTTAGTATCTTTAAACCTAAGTAATATGGGACAAGGGCAGGAAGAAAAAAAAGTATCTACATATATGCCTACCATTATAAAAGAACAAACTGACTGCCACATATCAACGTACAGCCAAGGTAATTGTGCACAAAGTTTTTTTATATGAAGTAGGCGAGCATAAAGGGAGGATTTTTTAAAATTCACTCCTTGAGGGGATGAAAATGACGGTCGGACGGCGAGCTACCCATTGCTCGCCGTCCGCAAGCCCGCGTACACGGTGGTCGGAAAACGGGATCGAAATCCCGGCGGCTGCGGCGTGAGGGCCATTGCCTCGCGCATGCGGCCGCCTCCTTTATTTTTGTAAGTTAGTCCTAAGATTGCGTTTGTTTCCACCAAATAAAATGTTTTTTCTTTCTTTCTTTTTTTCGAAGTATTCTGTTTTAAAAACGCCAATTCCATAGGTTTTTTTTTTGAGGTGGGAAATAATCAAATGACTGCTCACGCTCTAGGATGGGACGAGAGGGCGTGACAGACTTTTTCTGACTAAAACCCACCTGTGTTCTTTGTGTTCAAGGGCCACGGTTGCTTTTTCGGCAAACAGTTTTATAGGACCTAATAAATACGATGTGACGAAAAGAACTTTTGTAATTAGTTCCTAATGTCCCCGTGTGTAAAGATAGACTGGCTGCTCCGAGGCAGCTGCATCAAGTGCCAAACACTTGACACGCTGATTGACATTCAAAGTATCTAACAATTTCTAAATCTACAAACTATTTGTGAACCTTGTATTTGACCTCGTAGACAGTTTTACCTTTTTAGCTTTGTAAAGGTCTTTTTATTTTATATTAGTTTATAATATATTTATTTTATGGGTGGTCCTGTATAAGTCACACACAAACGTTTTCCTTTGTTTTTCTTTTTTATCTATTCATATTAAATAAGGTACAAACAATATCGAGAAAAACCGACTTCCAAAATTAAAGTTATTTTGATCCTTTTAGTGTTCGGTTATTTTATTTTTTTTGTAAAAAGTTTTTATTTCAAAAAGCCAACGTCATGTGGTATTCCCAGGCGGTCACCCATCCAAGTACTAACCACGCCCGATGTTGCTTAACTTCGGTGATCGGAACGAGAACCGGTGTTTTCAACATGGTATGGACGTTGGCGACAGTGCAACTGAAATTAATTTTCACTATCAGTGCAGTTGGCAGCTTCCCAAACAAGATTTATTTTTGTTGAATGTTAATAGCATCAGATCATTGAACTGCCAAACTATACTATACTGAATAGCATAGTATCATCAGCCTTTTAATGTTCCCACAGCTGAGACCCGGGCCTCCTCTCTAGGAGAGGGAATGGGCCGGAATCCACCACGCGGGCCCAGTGCGGGTTGGTGGATGTCATATGTTTTCGAATTGTTTGGTTATAGGACATGTCGGTTTCCTCACGATGTTTCTCTTTACCGTTTTGAGAGCAGTGGTGATGAAATAAATTACACAAAGTAATGCGCCTGGCTGGGTTTGAACCCACGTCCTACAACTCGTAAGTCGGGGCCGTTACCACTGGGTCACCACTGCTCTACTACACTAAATATTTATTAAATATTATAATTTCAGCCGAAAGACTTCCATTACTGGACATAGTCCTTCATCAAATTGGCGACAAGTCGCCACAGCGACCGGTCCTGTGCATCTTTCATCCAGCTGATTCTCTCTCACTCTTTATGAGTGTTCAGGCCATCGGTCCACCTTGGACTGCTGTTCAAGTGATTGTATCGGCACCCATTGCATGTATAGTCCCTAAGTGAAAGAAAGAAAGAAAGCAAAAAAAATAATTATTTAGTACAGGACAAAGCACAAACACAATATTAGGTTACACGAAACAAAATTAAAAAAAGCAGCATAAATGTAGTTGTGTACCTCACGGCTGCCCCAAAATAGGTCCAGTTCAGCATGAATGTCAGACAACTAGTGCCTGACGCTGGTTTTCAAGTGCTTTACCCTTCTTATGAGTACTTACATAGGCATCTTCATTGGCCAAGCCTGTTTCAACATCGGACTACCAACCAGACATACGTCACATCCATCACCCACAAGTATAATACCGTTTTGGGAACACATGGTGCATATAACCAGTACAGCTAAGGAATGGAATTTTCTGCTGGAGTTTGCTGTGCTGCAATCTGATAAACTGGGAGTCTTTAAGACAAGAGCGAATAGGTTGTTGATAGGTAAACGTGCTCCATCCATGGTCAATCACATCTTTACTTGCCATCAGCAAAGGAGATACCAGTCAAGCGCGAGCTTATCAATAATAAACAAAACAAAATACTCCAGCTACTCCAATATGTCAGTTAATTCCTTAGAAGACTCAAGAAGACAGATAGCGGATATTGGATTGGGTATGCAAGAAATTACCAGAATTAGCTTAGGAAATGATGATGATGGAGAGTCATTCCATCGTACTGTGGCGTCACATATTGCATACGTGAAGGTACCTTAGATTTAGTGTTGCAAGTTAATAATGTTAAATTAGTTAAGTGGTAACACAAGCCGAGGATTTGGGGCGCTACCCTTAGCGTCTCTCACTCTCTTACCCTTGAACCGTCGCGAAACACGGACTAGATTATTTACTCGAATACAATTAGTTACACCGGCTTGCTATTATTTGTAACTGCCAATGTTTAGAAATGCATATTAAACTCCGCAAGTTGGATTTTTACTTCTGGCTCCATTTATCACCTCGTCGCAAGACACATGAAAGGGGACAGGCACAATATCTGTGCTGGGACTCAGGCCGAAGAGGAAATCTACCATGCGTGCTCAGTGTGGATTCTGTGGATGTCACATGTTCCAGGACATGCAGGTTTCCTCAAGATGTTTTTTGTTTGTTTTATGATTAAACAAATTATATGAAGTAAAGCGCTTAGCTAAGTTTAGCTCACGACGTTCAACTCGTAAATCGAGGTGGACTTGTATATTAAGACGATACAATTTATAATTTTTATGCAATAGACTGTATGGAATAGACTACTTTTATGTAGAAACAAAACTTCATTTCCTGTGGCCCCTGTGGTTTAGGAAACGAGAGCAAAGCGAAACAATTAGTAGATAATCAAATCACAAGTAAAACTGACCATTCTATCAGTCCTAATGTCATCTGTATTGTTCGGTAATGACCACAAGAACTTTTGAACCGAGCTATAGAGTGCTTGCATAACCTCAACACATCACAATTTAACGATATTTTTGTGTAGAAAAAGTATACTGACGTAATAGATTTCTAGATTCAAATCTGTCGAAAGTTATGTTTTCTCTAGTTCATGTATTTTGAGGGCTATTGTTAAGTTAAAGTTTGTAGATTATCTTGCAGATTCGTCCAAAGTTAATGCTGATTTAATCCGTTTACGTGGTGTTAAAAACATGGGAATTGTTCTGATTCATGTAGGTATAGGATTTACACTTTACCTTTATTATAAAATTATTACAGTTATATTTACTGACCAGATAAAGATCGCTTGAATCCACTGAATAATTTTTATTCCAGTTGGTTACTTTTTTTCTGTTGCTCTTTTTTAAAGAAACTAATATCCGTTAGCAGTTGATTAAAATAATATTGATGACTAGCTTCTGCCAGCGGCTTTGCCCGCGTGACAGTAGGTTTCTTCATACAAACTTTGGACCCCCGTTTCATCCCCTTAGGGGGCGAATTTCGGAAAATCCTCTCTTAGTGCTCGCCTACGTCATAAAAGGAAACCTTGTGCAGAATTTCATGCTCCTAGTCCCAGTAGTTTCGGCTGTGCGTTGATATGTCAGTCAGTCAGTTTCTCCTTTTATATATATAGATATAGATTTTCTTGTAGTTAGATATTAGAGTTCTTCATTATAATCATCTACTAAGAGATGTTCTAATGATTTGATATGAACTAAAAACATTTTAGCGCACAAGTACGCAGAGTACCTACTTACACAAAGCAAAAAACTTTTGCAATATTTTTTAAATTATTTGGACTTCAACTATCTTAAATTCATTAAGTAACTTATTTTGTTAACATCTCATTTATTGATAGTTGTAATTATTTATATTTTTCTTGCTTTTTTTTCATAAAGCCTCTTTTTATAATGTGAATGTGAGATCACTGTAGACTCCATGAATTCTTAGATTACTTCCTATTACGACTCACTTTTTTTTAATATAATTATTTTTATAATGCCTTTGGCTACAATATTGACTGGTCTGCACTGTTCTCACATAATATCTATTAATACTGTAATATGAAAATATTGTAAACAACCACTTTTTTTAAAAGAGTAACCATGGAGTTTCTTGCCGGTTCTTCTCCATAGGAAACGACCAATTTGGAACCGTGCACTAGCTTCTGACGTTTTATAAGTGTCCATGTTGGCTTATGTGAAATTAAAATATTTTTGATTTGATTTGGTTGATTGAAGGAACCATTGGATCTTTGGAACCATTGGTCCCGCAGGCATGCCTGCGGGCCTGGTGCTGAGGGAAAATATATGAATTAAGAGGGGATAATATTTTAAAGTCAATTTATTTTGTTTTAATTCATTTTGTTACTAACATAGTTGTATCAAGTATTTCTGTTACTAACACATTATGGATTTTCTATATCCGAAATAAAGTATATTATTATTATTATTATATATCCTGCCTCTACAAATAAGCTATCCAACACTACAAGAGTTTTCCAATTCGAAACAGTAGTTTCCGATATTGGTGCGTTCCAAACTCTTCAGTTTTATAATAACATATATTATGTATAGTTAAAATCACTCAAAGGGCAATGGAAAGGGCTATGCTCGGAGTTTCCTTGCGTGATCGCGTCAGAAATGTAGATATCCGCAGGAGAACCAAGGTTACAGGCATAGCCCGAATAATCGCCAAACTTAAGTGGCAGTGGGCAGGGCACATTGCTCGCAGAACAGATGGTCGATGGGGACGAAAGGTTCTGAAATGGCGACCACGTACTGGTAGACGCAGCGTTGGAAGGAAGACAAGGTGGACCGATGACTTGGTGAGGGTCGCGGGAATCCGATGGATGCGAGACGCACAGGACCTATGTCCAACAGTGGACGTCTTTCAGCTGAAATGATGATGATGATAGTATAGATAGTCCGATGTAATGAAAGAACTCTAAAGAGTATTTTATTATTCAGATCATTTGCTTTTTTTATTTCATTTGCAAGCAAACGTATATTAATGTGAGGTCTACTTTAATATCATGATGTTGAAATATAAGACGCTTCCACCAATTGTGCCAAATACAAGTAACAGTGCGTACTAGAGCACAATTGTATGATATTGTCACACACAGTTTACATTTTGTTTTGTAAGTAAGGTAGCAGCATTATTTGTTACTGTTGCGATTTCTAACACCAAAAGCGTTTGCAATGTCTAATGCATATTGTTTTAAATGCTTTTCTATAAACCTTCAGCTAAGACTATGTTTTTAGGGTTCCGTACCATCATGTTAAAAACGGTAGCCTATTGCTTACTAAAACCGCTGTCCGTCTGTCTATCGCCAGACTGTATCTTATGAACCGAGATAGCAAGACAGTTTAAATTTTCACAGATGATGTATTTCTGTTGCCGCTATAACAACAAATACTAAAAACAAAATTAAAATAAAATGAATATTTAAGTAGAGCTCCCATACAACGGTATTTTTACCGTTTTTCGCTACAGACGGTGCGGAACCGTTCATGCGCGCGTCTGATTCGCAGTTGGCTATTTTTTTATCGTTGATAGGCTAGCGATAGACCACTATCTCCCCTGATGGAAAGCGACGATGTCGACGATGAAGCACGCTTGTCTAGAAGTTACCTATTCACTTTTGACTTTAGGATCCCCAGGTTGTAGCTATCGGGAAACACAGACTCCGGCAGAGAAATCCAACTCACTTCAGAGCATTCGGTAGGGACGTGACCCGCCTAGGCATAGCACCGCCGCGCGTCATGTGTCGTAGGGGTGATTGGTGGCAACGATCTCTAGTGCCAGGCCTTGGTAAAGGCCATGGTCCGGAACGAGGAGTGGCAGGCGGTCGCCTCCTTCTGCAAAGCAGTAATGCTAGCAAAGGAGGCGGCTGCAGGCCCTGGAACGAAGGCAAAGAAGTAACAGGAGTGGGTTTTAGTCAGTAAAAGTCTGACACGCCCTCGCGCTCCGCCCAAGAGATATAGAAAAAGGACCCTCCGAACGTAACGTTGACGTAAAACGAACTCACAGTAGGCGTACAGTTCGCAATTCAATAAAAATACTGCAAATCTACATTCAAATATTCTCGACAAAGAAAGTTATTTGTCTACAATTCGAGTACAATCAAGCATATCATTAGTAGCGATGAATATCGAGTTCCCCACATTCCAAGATAATGTTGTGTGGTGTTGATAAGTTGCGCCTGTACCCATGCCATAACCTTCGCCTCTTACTTTCGAATGACCTGCGTAGATCGGTAGGGATGGAAGAAGCTGAATGTGATGTCGATGTTTTGGTGCGTGAGTTATCGATGTTTTATGCGCTAGTTTTATGTAGATGTGATTAAAAGGCACTGTTATTTAATTTTAACTGATCTGGCGTTAATTTTATAGAAGAAGAAAAACGGATGTGTAGAATTTATTAAGATATTACTGTGTAGGCACTTTAGTAAAAATAAATAAAAGAAATCAGAAAAAGCTAACAAACAGAAATTGCTTCTTCTCGAAAACATGCAATGATTTTTTCTTTTATTTGGGTTTAAAGAACCTTTATTTCTCATAAGATCTCATGGCTCACTTACATGAAATTAAAATGATTCTGATTCTGAAAGGAAGATTTGGCCCTGGTACGATAGGCAAAGAAGGAACAGGAGTGGGTCTTTAGTCGGTAAAATATGACACTATCTCCCGTCTCGCCCAAGGGCGGGGGATGTCATAAGATGAATTTCCACCGAAAAAAAAAGACCGAAGTCGTGACCAGGTCGTTAAACCTACCATACTTACACAAAAAAAAAAAACATAAAAATCGGGAAGCCGTTTCAGACGAATTCGATAAAAAACAATATGACACTAGATTTTTAAATATTTGATTAAATAATTTTTATTGACATCACCTCACTAGCAGTTAACCTACGATAGTTATTATGTCACCACGCACTAGTAAAGAAATAAAATAATTGTATGGCCAGACTGTGCGTATTGCACGATTTGAGAAACGAAATAACTATTTGATTGTAACAGTGTAACTCTTGACAGTTATAACAGTTTTTATTTTTAAACTGCGTGTAGGAATTTTGTGAGTAACGCGATTAATAACACGTTGGTGAAACCTCCTTTGTTTCAAAACATGGAAGTTATGAAAATAGTTTTTTTTTATTGCTAAAGAATTATCTTTTTCGCGCGTATATTGTATGTATGTAGAAGACTTATGCTTGTCATATGCCTTCATGCCTATGTCCTATGCATTGCCTTAATACCTACTTTATTCCAAGCCGCTGAACGGATTTATACCTACAATTATAATATCGTTAGATTCGTCTTAATAACCCAAATAGACGACACTAAAAAAAAACAACATGATGACGGCGAGACTCTATGGATTAAAGTTTTTTTTATACTTATACTGCCATATGAATATCAAATTAAAGGGCTCAACAGGGGGGGGGGGTTTCAAAATGGTCTATCGTGACCATATTTTAAAATTATAATCGTACCTAACTAAAAAGTGTAAAACGCCTATGTAAAATATTTTTTTTTTACGCAGTTTCCAGTTGGTAACGTTGGGATTAGCGTTAGTGTTAAACTAACGCAAAATTGACAACCGATTTTTTCGTCCTACAATAATCTCTCACATGAGCAGCCTAATGATTTTCTACACACGAGCGGTTTACAATGCCCTCCGTATCCACTACAACAACACGGTGGATGCCGGTGTTGGGGCAGCCTCGAATCAGTGCCTGGAGCATGTTTGCAAAAGCGCGTACCAACGACTGTTTCCATGCCGCCATACGCAAGCGGTGCGCGTCCCTGGTGCGTAGGATGCGGGACAGCTCCTATATAGTTTTGGGGTTGATTACCGGGAGATCTGATTGCCTATATCGGACATTGCTGCTGCAGACATGTTGCTGGCAGAGTCCAGTAGAATGTATTTGATTCATTTATGTGTTCTGATTGTGGTTGCTTTGTGAGTAAGTACTGTTAACCAATAGTACTTATCCACAAAGACTGGAATAAATTGCTTTTTCTTGTTATTATTTTAGATGCGTAGTGGGTAAGGTATTTTTTTTTGTGACAATATAAAAAAAAAAATTGTAGTGATTCTAAGTACGTATAGATAACTGAAAGGCGCGTATTAAAAAAAAAATATATAAATGCTTTAAATTTTAATTGATTTGACTAAGTAAGTCTAGAGACTGCAATATATGGGTACAATACCTAAGTCACTCATTAGGGTCATCATCTCAAAAATATGACCTAAATGTGATGTTACATCGATAACAATAAAGCAATAACCCACTGCGTTCCATTCACAGTCCATCACTAAACAAGTCGTGCTAAAGACTAGAGTTAGTTATTTAAATAGCGAAGGAACAGTAGCAGTCGGCAGTAATGATAGCACTCTTTACATATTATGTCACTGTCTCGTCTCACGTACTGGCACGTACTAAACGAGGCAGTGACTTGGCTATTCTAGACAGATTGACTTTGGTTTCGTCACTTTGTTCGGGGAGAAAAGTAATAGTGTCATTAAGGTGTTGATGCTGATTGCATTATGTGTTTCTTATACAAAATGTGTTGAACAGAAGTCTTCCAAGATGACTTAGTAAAGTCGGTGTTGACGAGAATATTGTTGGTAGCCTTTTCTTGAAATCTTATTTATATTAAAGTAATTAGCTTTTAATTGGAATTATTTAGGATACGATAGACCCTACATCGATAGATCCTAACCTACGGTGCACAAAGTAGGTCATTTACCGAACGATAAAGTCCAAACTCAAGACTTGTCAACGGGCAATGGAATTCAGCATAATAGGTGTTAAGCGAATATATCGCGTAATAAACACCATACTGCACTCCATGACTCATGTAGCAGGAGTGGGCTGGCCACATCACATGAATACACCCGGACAGATGGGTGAGGATCGTTACTCACTGGACGCCTAAAGGAGGATGATGTCTTCGAGGTCGACGCGGGGACGTTGATGTGACGATCTGATTATGTGCGCGGGGCAAACTTGGCCAGAGTTCGCCTAAGACTGAGAGGTATGGAAGGAGAAGAGGGAGGCTTTGGCCCAGCAGTGGGACACAATATAGGCTTCATAAAAATGATAACTACAACTTTTAACGTAAGTTTTTATACATTTGAAGTAAACCGCAGTAGAATTCTATTTCTTTTTAAAAAAATTGCCCTTTGAGTACTTTTTTTTTTTTTTTTTTTCGGTGGGAAAATCATCTTATGACATCCCCCGCCCTAGGGCGGGGCGGGAGATAGTGTCAGACTTTTAATGACTAAAAACCCACTCCTGTTCCTTCGTTGCCTTCGTCCCAAGACCCCGGGTTTCGCTTTCACACTACCCAAGGCCCCAGTAGGCTTCGACCCTGCTGGGCCCCTACGATTTGCTGACATCTCCCTGAGGCGCGCGTGGAACAATACGCGCCGTCGACGACTTCGACTCGGTCCGGACGGTTACCGGACGGTCGGACGGCGGGCTACCCATTGCTCGCCGTCCGCAAGCCCGCGCCTACGGTGACCGGAAATCGGGATCGGAATCCCGGCGGCGACTTGGGCGTGAGGAGCGTTGCCTCACGCGATCGGCCGCCTCCTTTGCTAGCATTACTGCTTCGCAGAAGGAAGCGACCGCCTGCCACTCCTCCTCGCTACGGACCATGGCCTGTACCAAGGCCCGACGCGAGAGATCGCTGCCGCCGATCGCCCCCACGAGGACACGGCGTTGCTCTGCCCAAGCGGGGCACACCTCCACCGTATGCTCCACCGTGTCCTCCGGGCGGTCCACACAGTGGCGACACCCGGGCGTCGCTTCCGCACGAATCCGGTGCAGGAACTTCCCGAACTTACCGTGTTCGGTGAGAACCTGCGTCATACGGTAGGTGAGGACGCCGTGAGGTCTTTCCAACCACGCCTCAAAGAGGGGACTTACCGCCATAATTGTGGCGTGCCCAGCCCTTTGAGTACTAGAAATTACTCCTGTATAATTGTGGGAATGTACACAAGACTGAAGATAGTGGTCCCAGGTCTGGATAGACCTTTTTTTCGGTGGGAAAATCATCGAATGTCATCCCCCGCTCTTGGGCGGAGCGGTAGGTTGTGACAGACTTTTACTAACTAAAAACCCACTCCTGTTCCTTCGTTGTCTTTCATGACAGTGCCGAGTCTTCCTTTCAGAATCTGACCCTTGGCCCACTGGGGCCAAGGGTCAAGCAACTGAAGGGCCCTGCTGGGTCCTTCAGTTGCTGACATCTCCTTGAGGCGCGCGTGCAACAGTAGGCGCCGTCGACGACTTGGGCTCGGTCCGGACGGTTACCGGACGGTCGGACGGCGAGCTAAGGTCTGGGTAGACCTGGAACAACTATTTGTAGGCCATAAAAATATACTACGATATAGCTACGACACGCAGTGCTCTGCAACCACTAAGACAACCGTGTCTTTAAAAATAATTTTCCACTAAAAAAAATTTATGTTTTTCGGAGCATCCATAGCTAGACTTAAAAAATAATAATGATACAAACTAGTGCTTGACTGCGATCCCATCTGATGGTAAGCAGTGATGCAATCGTTGATGGTGAAGCGCGTTAGTTTGTTAAGAGCTTAATCACTCTAGCCTTGAAGACATTTAAAAATATATCCCTGATTAAAACAAGTTTAAGTAACAGTTTACAGTAAAACCACTGACAACTCACTCAAGCAGTAGTTTTGCAATATGTTGAATAGCTCATATGTTAAATTGCCTTAAAAAACTGGCAGGCGTTTAACATGACAGGCAAAGTGTTTATATCACTGCACTATCAATCATAATTCATTGGAACATCTTCATTAGAGACGTGTTCCACCGTAGGTGGGCACAGTGGGTGTCTATTGCGGCATTTAGAATACAAAATTAAAAGATAAACAAAAACGTACAACAACAAGAAAAAACCGGGCAAGTGTGAGTCGAACGGTTCAATTCCTGAATTGAGTTATGAAGATTTTTTTAAGTCGCACAAAAGTTTTTGTTTTTGAGACGTAACTACAAATTTTCAGTTTTCAGATTTTTTTTCCTATACTTGTGCTGTAAGACCTTGCTTCATGCCAAATTTCAGGATTCTATGTCATCGGGAAGTACCCTATGAATTTTGATTTCCTTGAGTGTCAAAATATACTTTTTTGCGACATAAACGGCCGTATGTATTTTCTCATAACTCAGAAGTTTGATTTTTTACAGCTTCAACGGACCACAGACCTAAGTATATGATCTTAATTTAAATTTAATATCTCCACACTTTCCCGAGATAAAGGGTCTTAACAGACAGACTGACAGACAGACGTACAACAAAGTGATCATTTATCATTTTTTTAGTTTGTAATTTTCTACTGTACAACACCTTGGACTTCCTTCGTAACGTTGTACAAGTGCTTGTAAATAAATAAATAAGGGTTCCATTTTCTTTTTGTGGTACGGAATCCTGAAAACAAATACAACAGATGCATTGAAACACTCATAAAGATTAAAATGTAAATGGGCAGGCCATGTAGCCAGATTATACGACGAAAGGCAAACGCTGACAGGAAAGACATCAAGAAAGTGGTCCTCCAGAGATGGCTGACAGTGGTAGTGACAGTGGAGGAGGCCTTTACCACAAGAGAGGTCCCTAATTAGATAAATAATGCGGACTTTTTCAAAAGTGCTGATTGTACGAGTACTTAAGGGATGTTTAATTATGTTCTTTTTTATCGTGCTTATTAGTGATCGTAAGTTTTCTATTACTTTACCTGCTTCTACCCGTGAGAACCTGTTATTGGCTCAATGTCTCTTATACTATTGTTATTCTTTTGTAATAGCTGTTGTTTCTCCTATGATTAAATAAAATATAAATAAAAATAATTATTAGATGTTAAGTTAAACAACCAACGCTAAATTGTAATTAACGAATAAACCGGCTTTTTTAATATTATTCATTTAAATATATCTATTGGAACTGAAGTTATGTAATCGATAAGGTAATCTACGATGTAAGGCACTGGAGAAGATAGATTTCTAATACGTTCCGTAAGTTTCATCATCATCATTTCAGCCGAAAGACGTCCCCTGCTGGACATAGGCCACCCCCATGTGTCGCCTCAATAAACGGTCCTGTGCGGCTCGCATCAGACTCCCGCAACCGTTGCCAAGTCATCGGTCCACCTTGTAGGAGGCCTTCCAACGCTACGTCTTCCGGTATGAGGTCGTCATTCCAGAACCCAGCCCCAATGGCCATCCGTTCTGCGAGCAATGTGCCCTGCCCATTGCCACTTAAGTTTGGCGATTCTTCGTGCTATCCGTAAGTTTGAGTTTAGTTTATTAGGACTAATGTCAACTCATGAGTCAGGATAATGGCTGAGGTGCGATATTCTCAGAATTTATAGTGTTATAACTAAAAATAGTCGATTCGGGTAAGTCCTGCGACGAGGTAGACATACTTACTATTTTGCAGTTGTGTAACTTGTTGAACCAGAGTTATCATGAAATAAGTGTTTTTTTTTTTAGTTTGGAAGTTAGTAACTTCTTCGTTTTCACCGTGTCCCCCGGGCGATTCACACACAACACACAACAAAAACCGGGTATACCTTCCACCTGAATCCGAAACAAGAACCTCCCGAACTTGCCATGTCCAGTAAGGACGCCGTGGCAATTTTCCTCAAAGCCTTACCGCCTTTTCTGTGGCGTGTCAAGGTGGTTGAGAGGGAATGTTAGATTTTTACAGTCTAAATAAACCCACCCGTGTTCATTCAATTGCTCTTTGCATTCTAAGGCGGTGACTTTTTTGACCAATCTAGTACTCAAGTACCCTAACTAGCAGCTTAACTATTAGCCTAACTATTTCAAGTCTCAAATTACCACATCATCTATCGAAGGGTTGCAGAGGTTAGGAACTAGTCATTCCAGTGAAACTAGAAATACAACCCAAGCAATGAATTAAATAGACTTAGCTATGCTTATATTCTTAGTTATGTGGCAAGCCTGTAGTTTATATTATAGCAAACAGCTAATCGTATACAAGTCAGAAAAAAATATTTTCCCACACTTTATATTTTTATATCAGAACAATGTTTTCACAGTCAGCTAGTTATACATAAATGGGGGGTTTATTTACTCAAATCTATATAGTTCTTTCTTCAAAAGACCATCTCAGACAAATCTGCATGGTTCTTTCTTCAAAAGACCATCTCAGACAAATCTGCATGGTTCTTTCTTTAAAAGACCATCTCAGTCAAATCTGCATGGTTCTCATGTGATTTAACCATTACATATTTACTGTATGGACTTTAAAAGAGACTTTGATCCCTGAGTTAGTTTCGGTGTTTCTTCTCTGGGTAGTCAGCTAGGAAACATCGGTCTCATCTTGTTTAAAAAGACGAAAAACAAAAATTAACGTGTAAAAGTGTTTTTTTTAAACCTATTTGCAAAATAAATATCATTTATCCTTTACAAAAAGTAAAGCGCCTGCCTGCGTTTAAACCCACAAACTACAACTCGTAAGTCAGGGCTGTAACTGGGTTAGCACAGCTCCGCTAGAAGACATTCTCAAAAAATATCTGTCCCATTATTTAATTCTTGTTACAATATTGAACAATGAGCTTGATAAGTAATTAGGTACCAATCTACTTAAGAAAAAAACCCCTTTTGTTGGAAAAGGACCCCTTTTCCACTCGCCTATCGTCAACATCAGCATGGTTTCAAAGCTTGTTACTTCATCTAACGCAATCCAACGTTATGTTTGACGAAGAGGCAACGCGAAAAAAGAGAGATAATGCCTGAAAACTATGTTAGCATTCGGTAATTTCATGATTTACTCGAATATTTCACAAAACTTGTTCCAGGAAATACGTGATTTTTTAAACCCTTAAATTTTCCTCTTGTCATTCAGAATCTTGATTAAATTTGTAAGGCTTCTCTTGTTATATTTTTTAGACTTTTAATTTTTGAGTATATTATGAATAAAGTTCATGCAAAATAGCAGATTTTCAGAGGTCTTTATTGGATTAGTTTTTCACAAATTTACAAATTGATTTCAATAGAAGCCTAGATAATATCCACAATTTTTTCTGTTTTCTAAATTTCACCATGTTTTTTTACATTGTGTGTATCTGTATTGTGCGCCAAATAAAATATTTTCCCTTCTTGTTTCTTTCACAAAATACTATGTTTCCAAAATATCTAATGAAAAATGTGTAATAACGTCATAATCGAATAAAAAAACCGAAATTTGAAAAACAGTGAAAATGTATGTCGAATTGCGTGCCCTTAACTTCATATTAGACCCAAAATAAAAGCAGAACGTGAAGTAATCCTCATCATACAGCACATAGGTCATCGAACTTCACAGAAATATATTAGTTTTTTGCAACAGCCATGTGAGTACGTTCACTCTTCAGCGACGGTCCAGTTTCATTAGAATGGACCCATTTACACGTTTGCAGTGTCGTGCAATTATATGAAATTATAGCTGTAAGTAGAGAGCTACTGAGCTACGACTGGTTAGCTGAAAGTGATGCAACTTGACGCTAACAGGGTTTAACTCATAGCTGCTTGGGACTAAGGGAAACTCGAGTATTCTGGAAAACAAGGGCAAAGAAGGAACAAAGGTGTGGTTTAGTAAGGAAAAGAAGACGGGAGAAGTTACTGGATGATTTCCTTGACCTAAAAAAAAACTCGTAGTTGCTAAATGCACTTTTGTCGTACAAAATACTCGCATCAATCAGCTTTTCCGAACAGCTTTTGCGGTGGCGCGGTTTTAAAGACAACACTCTTGGTGCCATAGGGTTGAACGATTTCCTGCTCCGCTGCATGTCGTGGGCTCGATACCTCATCATCATCACTATTTCAGCCAAAATTCGTCCTGTGTATGTGGATGTGTACGCGTGATCGCCGCGCGAAGTGGGCACGAACCCTTTATCATGAGACAAAGTACCGACTCTGATCGGAGAACAGGCGTGAACGCGCGTGAACCCCGCGAAAACCGTCTACATTCACTTTCACGCCTGTTTACGGAGCTTCACTAATGTGGAGTCGCCATAAAACAACTCAATAAGTACGCCAAACATATCTCCAAGTTACTTTGGTCATAATAACAAGGACTCACGTATACAAACAAAGTATTTCAACAGTTTGCAGTTTGTTCATTTAATAGCAGATACGCGGCTGAAATATTAAAAACATACAGTGATGCACTACTTTGGGAATGAGGAAGCATAGGTACTCGTATGTTGCTTGACTTTTTAAGAATGTAAGTTGTTTTGCAGATGTTTCGTTTTTTTTCAGTCTTTTATTAGCACTTTAGTTTGGTAAAGTATTGTAGAGACTCTTTCTTTAGGTGATTTAAGAAGTAATTGAACGTTTTAAATAAGAAAAAGAGTTTAAAAAGAAAGAATATTGTCGGATAGAATTTAGGTCGGCTATTAGACCAATAGGCGCGACTGATTTTTTATAACATACAAGATTAAATACTAAATTAACACGTAAATAAGTATTTTTGTTATCTCCAGTCCCTACAGTATCTACATATCGTACTTACTAGGTATCGTCGCTGTCAGGTGTATAGCTGGATAAGGTTTAATAGAAGCGTTGTTTTCATACGTTGTTGCCATGACTTGCCAAATCGTGGTCATCCTGACTGGTAATAAATTTTTGCGATTCAACATTTGTTGGGTAGGAATAATTGACTTATAAATTTTATAGCTATTTTAAGGTTCAGAGAGCTCTTAATAGTCATTCTTTCATTCTTTGTGTAATTTCTAAAGATTCTCATGAAACTATGTATGTTTCAATGAATAAATAAATAAAATACGATCCATTTGATGATCCAAATTGAACTTTTTATTTTTTTTTATTATTGCATTTGACCACTATCTCCCCTGATGGTAAGCGATGATGTAGCCGACGATGGAGCACGCTTGCCTAGAAGTAACCTATTCACTCTTGACTTAAAGACCCCTTGGTTGTAGCTATCAGGAAACACAGACTCAGGCAGGGAATTATACTCCTTAGCTGTACGCATTATGAATGTGTTCCCAAAACGCTTTGTACGTATGAGTGGGATGTCCACCATGTACCGAACTGAACTATTAATGGGATGGTGCTATATAGGGTGTATATAATTCATCATTCGTCTTTCTCTCGCTCGCAACTGACAATTTAACACGTCACGGCAATGTCCCAGGTATTATAAACACAGGATCACCAATAACCTTTATTTTTTTTTTTAGGTGGGAAAATTATCTTATGACAAATCTCGCTCCCACTCCTGTTCCTTCTTTGCCTTCGTCCCAGGGCCCCGGGTTTCGCTTTCACACTACCCATGGCCCCAGTAGGCTTCGACCCTGCTGGGCCCCTACGATTTGCTGACATCTTCCTGAGGCGCGCGTGGAACAATACGCGCCGTCGACGACTTAGGCTCGGTCCGGATGGTTATCGGACGGCGAGCCACCCATTGCTCGCCGTCCGCAAGCCCGCGCCTACGGTGGCCGGAAATCGGGATCGGAATCCCGGCGGCGGTTGAGGCGTGAGGACCCTTGCCTCACGCGATCGGCCGCCTCCTTTGCTAGCATTACTGCTTCGCAGAAGGAGGCGACCGCCTGCCACTCCTCCTCGCTCCGAACCATGGCCTGTACCAAGGCCCGGCGCGAGAGATCGCCGCCGCCGATCGCCCCCACGAGGACACGGCGTTGCTCTGCCCAAGCGGGGCACACCTCCACCGTGTGCTCCACCGTGTCCTCCGGGCGCTCCACACAGTGGCGACACCCGAGCGTGTCTTCCGCACGAATATCACCAATAACCTTCAGAATATCTGTAAGAAAAGATTAATATGGGTTTAAACACTTTTAAATAGAGTTTCGTACCGAAACATTGTCCTGAAAGTGTAAACTTGAGTCAGTCTCAGTAGTATCTCTATCTATCTCAGCTCATCCTACACAACTATTTCAGAGCACGCATAACTCGGTTTGTTTATAGAAATCGTGTGTAGCAAATATTTGTGATGCACTGTGCGCTCTTACAGGTCAAACACTTTCTTACTCATCGCAGAATCCTTCTGGGGTAGCGGTGTAAGTTACAGGCGACTAAACTTGAGTGCGTCAATTGCCCGAAGTTCGGTGTGTTGGTTGGAGAACGGAGAGCTGTTGGTCGAACAAACGTTTGCCCGAAGAACGTCTTCACGAATGCCATTTTTCGGACAAACGTTCATGTCCAACAAACTTAGCAGCTGATAAAAATAATTTCACAATTCTGGTTCTTTTTGTAGATGTCTTTTTTTTAGGCGGGTAATCTTCAAATTAGCCCTCCTCGGTCTGGGTGGAGCAAAGGGCAGTATTAGACTTTTACTGACTAAAATCTACCTATGTTTCTTCAGTTGCTCTTTGCATTGCAGGGCTGCGGTAACTCTTCCGAACAATCTCTCGATAATTTCGTTAAATTTTAGTAAGGCTTGAAATTACCCAAAAGGTAATGGAGAGGGCTCTGATCGGAGTTTCCTTGCGTGAATGTCTCAGAAATAAAGATATTCGCAGGAGAACCAAGGTCATCGACATAGCTCAAAGAATCACCAAACTTAAGTGGCATATCGCTCGTAGATGGTCGATGCAGCCGAAAGATATTGAAGTGGCGCCCACGTCCCGGAAGTCGCAGCGAGCGTTGGAAAGCCTCCCACAAGGTGGACGGACGACCTGACCTAAGAGTCGCAGTAATCCAATTGATGCGAGACGCACAAGACCGGTCATTTTGACGACATTTAGGGGAAGTCTATGTCCAGCAGTGGACTTCTTTCTGCCGAAATAATGATCAAATCAAAATTGAAGATCTTTAAAAACAATCAACCCGCTGTCGCCCATATCATGCACCAGCGTCGATTTTGCGTAATTTACACGGAAGCTAGGAGAGTGTCACTGACGTAATGATCGGCGCATTACATTGCCAAACACTACTTGATATTTGATTCTTTGTAATCAATCTGTATTGCACGCCCTTTTGTATTCAGTTACGAGAAGTAATAACAGACAGGTTGATGATTGAAGTTGAGCTATGCTTGTCAAAACTGGTTTTAGCATAAGTGATCATCTTTATTTCTTCACCCGTCACATGATAGCATGCTTAGCCGTTAGTATTGGCTGTCATTTGCTCTAGGCACTGGAATGAACGTATATTTTATGAAATACATATTCATTGAGTAGTGCCGAGGCCGAGGCCGAGTGCTAACGGCCCCGACTTACGAGTTGTAGGTCGCGAGTTCAAACCCAGCCAGGCGCATTACTTTGTGTAATTTTGTATAGTGTTAACACATACTCGAACTTAGTACGACGGATTTGGTTCATCCGTACCAAGGTCACACGTGTGTTAATACAATTAGTACTACTGATTCATTTACAAATTAGAGAAGTTATGGCCCAATGGTTGAACGACCCCGACTTACGAGTCATATGTCGCGGGTTCAAACCCACCCAGGCACATTACTTTGTGTAATTTATTTCATAACCACTGCTCTCAAAACGGCGAAGGAAAATATCCTAAGGAAACCAGCATGTACTAGAACCAAAAATTCGAAGACATGTGACAGCCACCAAACCGTACTGGGCATGCGTGGTGGATTACGGCCCATCCCCTCTCCTAAAGAGGAGGCCTGAGTCCCAACAGTGGGAACATTATAAGTAGGTACATATTCATTATGATTTACGATCTACCACACATAATCTAAATCATAAATACGTTTTATTATTTTTTTCTATAAGATTACAACCTAAATATTTTTGTTAATGTTAACTCTGTGTATGACTGTATATTTCTCTAGTATGATAAGTATTTATTTATTAAATACTTTATGCACAAACGTGCAGCTCGGACTTAATGCCTTAGGCATTTTCTACCAGTCAACCTTAGGGTGATGCAAAGATAAATAGTGGTAGGTGCAATAAAAGAGAGAGTAAAGGCGAATAGGTACAAGAAAAGATATACTAATTAACCATATTATCATACAATTATAAAATACATACACAAATTAATGTATGAAGATAGTTTTATCTTCATATATATAAGTATGTTTTATGTATTATGTGACCTTGAGTGTATGGAACACCACTAACAAATTGGATTTGAATACCTCAAAATGACAAATAATCAGCCTTGACTGCATGCAGAGTACGATTACAGTATGAAAAACGTCTCTTTATTGAAAGACTTTGGTGTTAAATTTGAAACTAAACTGATTTTCCATACGCATATCACACGCGTGGCTAAAGAATCATCTACTCCCGGTTTTTGATTTGAAGTTGAGTACTTTTCATACTCTGGCCTGAAAACCTAGCTAAAACCCACAGCTATGTTTCTTGAGTTGTCTTTTGCGGTCTAGGACCACGAGTTTCGGATGATAATGTTGCAATGGTTTCCCACCAACCATGGGTTTTCAAATATAAATACAAATTTTTTTTTGTTAAACATAGATGGGTTAGGTACAGATGTTCTAATTATTAAAGAACGCTATGTTTGCCGTCAACGGCGTACAAATATTATATGCATGCATGCTAATTATAACAAATTGTCAAACGTTATTAATTCAATAAAATCAGTATAAAAAATAATATTACATATAAATCATTCAAAGTCAAAATGTCGATACACAAAACAAACATCATAATATGAGTACTATACAACTGATAAACAATAAGTATATTTATCAGTAGTCTAGTACTCATAACACAAGCTCTGCTTAGCTTGAGAGTAGACGGCGTTGTGTGAAGTCCTGGCAAAAAAAAAAAAACAAAAAAAAATATATTTCAATAATTCTAATTCAAAATTTCTTCCATTATCAATGGGTGCATTTGCATAGCGCGTACAGGGATAATTAATCATCCGTGAACATCACATTCCATGAAGTATCTAAGGGGTCTCTGTGAATTAGCTTCAGCCCCTTCGTACACCTTCCAAAGGTTCAGGATCCTAGGATCCTGGAATATATAAATATTCAAAAAATCTTTTTGCAAAAAAAAGTACAACCGACTTCAATGTAAAAAAGACACTGAAAAATGCAAAATAACTTTAATTTCGGAAGTCTGTGTTTCTATAATAGTTTTGTGTCTTCGTTTTTTAACACCGACTTTCGAAATTAAAGTTATTTTGCACTTTTCAGTGTTTCTTTTTTACATTGAAGTCGGTTGTAGAATAAAATAAACTTTATTGTACACCACAAAAGTAACACAACTTATACATAAACTTAAATCTATAGGTACAATGGCGGTCTTATCGCTAGCAGCGATATCTTCCAGACAACTTTAGGATGGATCATAAGAACTTAAAATAATATGTTATGTATTTTTTTTTTTTGTAAAGAGTTTTTTATTTTACATTTTTTAGTTATGGTACCACCACTAAAAAGTACCCCTCAGCCTCAGTTAAATACCTTATAGCCAGAGTGCATCTCATGACAATTCTAATAATACCAAACACAGTTAGGTTAAATTAAGGTATTACAGAGTTCCGGTGCCTAACTTCAGGCTTCATCATCAGATCAGTTCGATATATTCTCCTTATTCTTTCAGTCAGTCATCGACTACATATATAAATAAAGCAATTTTACTTGTTACGATAGTTCTGCTGTGATCCTATGAGGAGTTCTGTTCCATATCTTCAAAGTTCATGATCAGGACATAACAAAAAATAAATAAATTCAAAATCAGTCCACAATTGACCGAGAAATCGGTGAACATACATAAAAACACATTCAGCCGAACATAGAACCTCCTCCTTTTTAAAGTCGGTTAAAAATTATTGCAACAACAGTAACAAGGTAACGTTAAAAACGGGTTTAATTTTATTATGTCTTCAAGCGAATGGCGGAATTACTTGCCTTATTTTTTTGGCCAACACAATTATAAATATAAGAATAAATTTTAAATGAAAATGTCTTTAGAAATAAGTTTACATCAACTTCAATAGAGAGTTTCCCAATCTTCGTTACTTGTTATTCTCACCAGTCTTTTAGTCTCTTCCCACACATTCCTAGTCAGCACTGTATCATTCGCAAACCAAGAACTGTAAAATTCATGACAGTCTCTAAAATGTTTTCCACTTTCATTCTCAAACTTCGGGTCCACTGCTAAGAACACTGCCATAGTTGCTACTCTAGGTAACGGCCTACCAAACTTCAACAGGGCAGCATTAAACACATTCTTGATAAACGCATTGTCGAAATTCCTAAAAAACTCCGATTTTCCAAGTCCTGGATCCATGCTGAAGACACTGACTCCACTTCCTCTGATTCTCTTGTCCATTTCCACTGTAAATAGTATATCAGCCAACTTTGCATTACAGTAGTAACCAAAATTGGAATACCTTCCAACGTCGTTCCAGTGGTCTAAGTCAACCGTCCCTAAAATCAAGCCTAAGGATGAGACGTTGACTACTCTGCTTGGTGCTGATGCTTTTAATATCGGGAAAAGAAGAAACGTGAGCAGGAATGATCCGAAGTAATTGACTTGCATCATTAGCTGTAGGTTATCACCAGTTAATCTGTCTTCCAATCCGATAGCTCCAATATTGTTAATCAAGATATCCAGTCTTGGTTCTGTCCTTAGTGTCGTATCAGCAAAGCTTCTGACCGAGGATAACGACTCCAAATCTATCTGTCCGGTGACAACATTTTGGTTTCCAGAAGCTTCAATGATTGTATTTTTTGCATCAGCTAGTTTGGCTGGATTTCGGCTAGCAATGATGACTTTAGCGCCTCTCCTGGCTAAATTTTTGGCTATTTCAAGACCTGTTCCGGCTGTCGCACCAGTAACAATTGCAACTTTGCCATCAAGCTGGACATTGGTCTCGCAATCCGTGAAATCGTCCCGTACAGACATCACGTGTCTACTTAGTTCTAAAGCTTCAATGCTACTGAGCAGTATTGCTTGGTAGCATAAAATAGAATTTATAAATAAAATATAGATAGGCTGTATTTTCAAGTCAAGGCAAGAAGATAACAAGGTTGTAGTAACGAAGGTTAATATACATGTTTCATTATTAAAATGTAGGATATTCAAAAATAGACCAACATTTTAAATACCAACTACATTCGAACCATGTTTACTTTAGGTGAGTATAGTGAGTGGCTGTTCCAAGTCTTTTGCTTCAAAGGTACCTTAAATAGCTATCTTATTTATAAAATGATCAACATTTTTTATTTTTTTACATCACTTTAATTGAACTGGTTAGTAATTACAGCTTTACCTAACATTACTCATCGTTTGTTTCCACTAAGTCACAGAATAAGAAAATAGTACAAGTACAGAAATTGCATTCCGTGATAGCAAACATATGAATTTAAACCTCCTAACAACAGGGCTAATGTTCATAATACATTGCACAGCACGGACATGACCTTGATTTTATTAGCCTACCAGATCCAGTGGCGCTCGTAACGAATCAAAATGCACCGTAAGTCCGCGCAACGACAGTCTCTTTTATTATACCCGTTATGCGCCTTTGAACAGGCCGCTCTTGTTATAGAGTTAGGACTTGTGTGTTTTGAAAAATGTGAAACAGGTTCTAACGTTTTATTACATCAAAAAATATAATCAGATTTCCTAAAATTATATGGTAGATAGGTACCTAATTGATTTCTACATATTTACTTATATCCATACTTTATCACATATTTTTTTAAAAGTCATCTCATAGAAGTGTCAAGAGATTGTTTACATTCTAATTAACCTAACTAAATTTTAGTTTGGTATCTAAACAAATCAAAAAGGTAATTAAAATGAAGTGTATATAACTTTTTGGTTTTGTATGTCGTTAGCTTTGCGTTCATATGTAATTTTTAAAAGGTAGGTCGTTTAATACGTTATTATACATAATAATTAACATTTTGTAAGATATAATTCCAGTATATGTTGACCTTGCATTAGTAAGGTAGTCACTAGTACTGGGAAGTCTACTTATAATGAATGATCTTTACGGTCATTGACTCGTTTACGTGAAAAATGTAGCAAATACTTGAAATAAAAACTCGATAGAATATTCGATAAAGAATTCGAAAATATTTTTTGTTAGCGCGAGTCAAGCGGAAAATCGAAGACGCATGTGACACTCTACCGAATTTAGCCTCGCAAGTGAGGCCGCGGGCGTAGGCACACTTCTATACCTATAGTTAGGAGTGCGCCAGGCCTGACTAAGTGTAGCTATCTCCTACGTTCCTTGACAATTCAAAAGTGCCTGTTTGAAATAAATCCTTTGAATTGGTTTCCTGATGTCCTGTTAACAAAAGTGTGGTCACAATGAATGCATAACAGGCCGTTACATGTATGCGAGCTAGCATGCATCGCTTTACTAGTTTACGTAAGACGTGATAATTATAAGTGTACCATCGTATCGATGACAGATGCATGCATGCAGATAAATAAAAAAAAAATGCATATTTGCAATTGAATATTTAAGGAGCCAAGGTTAAATTCAGCATAAAGAGTTACATATATCTGTTTTTAAAAGTTTAAATTATTCATAAGCATATACAGTGACAACTAATATATTATGTTGTTTTGTATTAGGTATGGTCTTAATGGAAGTTAATTATAGAAGAAACGCCCAAGGCCGGAGGACACGGTGGAGCATACGGTGGAGGTGTGGCCCGCTTGGGCGGAGCACCGCCTTGAAAACCCGGGATCCTGGACCGCAAGGTAAAGAAGGAACATAGGAGTGGGTTTTAGTCAGTAAAAGTCTGAATAAGAGTCACAATAGAGCGAGAGAAATCGAAGAGAAGCGACTATATAACCTGGTTTAATTCTTCTAACTTCTGGCTTCTGGTTATGGAGCGGACCAGTGACTGACATTGTAGGTACTGTCTATCTTCAAGTAATCTAGTTCGTCTCTATATTTCATTACTAAAAGGTCTATTGTAATGGGCACGCGTCAATCAAGGCGGTAATTCCCCATTTTGAGGAGTGGCTAAAGAAACATCGCGGCACCCCCACCTTCCGTATGACGCAGGTCTTCACCGGACATGGCAAGTCCGGGAGGTTCCTGTTTAAGATTCAGATGGCTTACCATTGCCGGAGGTAACCATTGATGATCAAAGACTTCGTCAATCATCATATTATGACTTGTATATAATCATACGGAACCATTACGGAACCTTAATACGTCTTACTATGTATAGCCAAACATAAGGTACAAAAGCTGTTTTTTAAATATTTGTTTAATTTTTATTTGTTGGTCGTTTTACTTGACGAGCACGGATAGATGTTAATCAACAATTATTTATAGTTGCTGTGATGGAATAACAAATTCAACCGGATCTTTGATCTCGGTCTTTAGAAAACTGATCAAGTCACTTATAATAATTATAATCTCAGTTCCGTTCAGTTTACTTTGAGTATGGTTTCCGAATTTATTATGTAGACCATTGTGCGTGGGCCATGGCGGTTAAAACCTTTGGTGGGCTTGTTTGAACCAGCCCACCTCTCTCTCTCCCATCAAAAACTGATTAGGCTTATCAGAGACTGGGGATCCTAAGGTTCGTGTGCGTGTATCTGTGATAACTGTGTAGTCCCGAGACTGCGAATACGAAGAGGAGGAGACAAATGCGCATGTGACTCCTTAGTCATATGCGCACTTGTCTCCGCCTCTTTCATGCTCTGCACAGAAGACTGTTTGTGATCAAACAAACTGATTAGCATCCGTAGACTCATAGTAAGGTTCAGTTGAAAAAAAACGTCAGGCAACTGCTATATAGGGGCCTGGCATTATGCTGAACTGGAACTATTTGGCGCAGCCGTGAGACTCACAATGTTGATGTATTTTTTAAGTTTTAGTATTTAAGTTTCGTTATCTCATTGTGTGTACCTGTGTGCCAAATAAACGTGTTTCTTTCTTCTTTCTTTGATGCCTATTGTGTGGAGGTGCTTATTTAGTTTGCATTGTCCAATGATGGTCCCCGTGACCAGACGCAGGATGCCTCTGTCCAGTCGTACGAGAAATAATCTCTTCATCGCCGTAACTCTACGTTGACGTCGTGATGGGGCTAGCGCGCTCCAATAAACCCTAGTTCTTAACCAGTTACGGTTTGCTTTACCGTGGCATGCCTAGTGTGAAGGCCTAGACTAAGAGAGATATAATCCGCAAGGTAGTCTTGTAGCGAACTGTTGGGCAATAGCGATCCCTCTTACCAGATCTCCCAGGAAAATTCTTGGTGCTCATCTCCAGCTAGCCTTTATTGGCTGGCCATAGTAAACACTGATAGAGAACAGAGCTCCCACCTCTCTCTTGCCTTTATTGGCTGGCTTGAGTGGAAATTCGTAAGAGGGCAGGAGGGGAGGTTAATATTATTTATTTATTTTATTTTACAGAAGGCTTACAGACAAATAGAAAAAAATATATAAACAGTGAAACATTATCAAATCGATAATTACAAGCCTCCATACATAGATATATATATATCTATGTGTATATATATATATCGATTAAAACAAAGTACACACAAGTCAATTAATTACTAAAGAGAGAAGTAAATCATCGGAAAAATTATGTGACATTTGCCGTCGCAAGGTCGCCACATTGCACTGGTGCAGAACAAGTCGATATCAAGGTCCCTAGAAAGTCTAATAAAATCAAGTGTATTCCTTATTAAAAAAACATTTTTCAATACGGAAGGTACACACATTTAATATTGGTCGCTGACGTAGTCCCATTAGGTTTGTGCGTAAATAAATTAGAAACGAGTTCAGGACAGTCAATGTGGCCATTTGCGATACCCATCAGCATACTTATGTCTCCAACATGACGCCTCATCTCCAGAGGAAGGAAGTGGTACCATTTACAGCAGTGCTCATAATCAACTGAGTGTTTCTGTGCCTTATAATCTAGGTAACGTAGAAATTTTCTTGGGACGCCTTCAATACGGGACTTATAAGTCTCATACTGCGGGTTCCAAACCTGAGATGCGTATTCTAAATGGCTACGTACGAAAAAACAATACATCATTTTAACTGGTTTATGAGATCGGAAACAGCCCGTACTGCCGTACTTACCGTACTTTACTTCCGGGATTATCCTGATAGCTTTGGCATACCTCTTCGCTCCTTAAGCACCACAGGATATATGATGCCCTCTTGTTAGTACTACGTCACTTTGTGCTAGCGACCGTAAATCATCTAATGACAAATCCCGCTCTTGAGTGGAGCAGGAGATAGTGTCAGACTTTAACTGACTAAAAACCCACTCCTGTTCCTTCGTTGCCTTCGTTGAGGACTCCGGGTTTCGTTTTCACACTACCCATGGCCCCAGTAGGCTTCGACCCTGCTGGGCCCCTGCGATTGGCTGACATCTCCCTGAGGCGCGTGGAACAATACGCGCCGTCGACGACTTGGGCTCGGTCCGGACGGTTACCGGACGGTCGGACGGCGAGCCATCCATTGCTCGCCGTCCGCAAGCCCGCGTCTACGGTGACCGGATATCAGGATCGGAATCCCGGCGGCGGAAGGGGCGTGAGGACCGTTGCCTCCCGCAATCGGCCGCCTCCTTTGCTAGCATTACTGCTTCGCAGAAGGAGGCGTCCGCCTGCCACTCCTACTTGCTCCGGACCTTGGCCTGTACCAAGGCCAACGCGAGAGATCGCCACCGCCGAGGACACGGCGTTGCTCTTCCCAAGTGGGGCACACCTCCACCGTGTGCTCCACCGCGTCTTCTAGGCGGTCCACGCAATGGTGACACCTGGGCGTTTCTTCCGCATGGATCCGGTGCAGGAACCTCTTGATCTTACCATGTCCGATGAGGACCTGCGTCATGCGGAAGATAAGGACGCCGTGTTGCCTTTCCAGCCACTCCTCTCAAAGAGGGGGCTTACCGCCATAATTATGGCGTGCTCAGCACTGGGTTGCGATAGTCGCTGCGATCCCGCCGGAACTCTTTCCGCCATGTTGTCGCGGCAGCGGAGTTTCGCCCCGGCGTTGCATCTCCACGCGTAGATCGTGCATGCGTGCAAGGCCTGATATAAAGAAAGAAAGAAAACTCGTTTGATGTCTCCAAATCATATAAGTATTTACTGTTGTGATAAATTTTAAATAAATTCGACCGGTCATATCGTTTGAGATGAGACTAACCGGCAAAATCTAAAGGAAGCAAGTCCGTCAGATACAAATAAAAGAATTAACGCTTATAAAACCGAAAATTAATGCAAACATAGGGATATTAATATCAAAGTACTGTTCCATGCGCGCCTCAAAGAGATGTCAGTAAAACCGTAAGGCCCTAGCAGGGTCAAAGCTCTGCTGGACCCCAGTAGGCTTAAAGAAAACCCGAAGTCCTGGAACGCTAGGCAAAAGGAATACAGGTGTGGTTTTGGTCAGTAAAAGTTTGACTCGCCCTCCGTCCTAGAGCGAGAGAAGTCATTGAATGATTTCCCACCTTTAAAAAAAACCTACCATAATTACAGCAGCAACAAAAGATCTACACATCAACTGACCTTATCAATATACCCTCTATACTGTATAATTTCCGGCGAATACAATTGAGATTCAGCTCATGATCAGTAATAAGGCATAAATATTTACATCTGCCCATTTTAGCAATCATTATGGTATGCTCATGTGTATAACGCAGTTACTGTAGTCTTAACAATATTGTTTGTTTATGGTTCGTGCATTGTTTGTAAAATGGGTTGAAGCTTGCATGTTCTTCTTTTGCATGTGGAAATCTTCATGGATCTCTGCCTCCCCAGATGTTTATGAGGCATTCCATTATCACGGACGGAGAAGTCTGTTTGACTTATTGACCTGGACCATACGGTGTACTTGAACTACCTATGACCGGGATATTGGGTCCAGACAATAATTCTGTCTAAAACTGGACAGAATACTTCACTAATGTCTTCATGGCCAGAGTTCTAGCTCTCATTATAGATATGGCAGAGGGTTTGCCGACGTGAAAAGTGGTTTATTACCTCAAAGGAAAATGCTATAGGGATATGAATTATCTTAAATCTTTTATCCTTAACCAGATCATGATCCACCTGTTTGCCAAGTTCTATACGAATTTCTTCAGCTGTTGAGGCTTATAAATGTAACAAATAGACAGAGTCACTTTCGTAGTTTTTAATATGGATTTAAGTGGATAATAGTGGATTTTGATAGGTTCAATTCAAAAATATTTTATTTCACATAGACTTAGCACTATACAGGGTTACAGGAAAAGTCGTGCTAGATCCGTTAAGGGCGTAGAGTACCCATCATTTCTGACTTATTTCACTATCAAACACCCCCCTACCCTAAACTTAACCCTTTTCGAGATATTCGACTTTTATTTATTTTTTATTGAAAATTGCCGATTATTTTATTACTAAATTTAATTTTGTTTATTTTGTGTGTCTTATTATTATTATTATTGCATTTTTACATGTGTAATAAGATGCTTTAGGACGTCAATCATTAAAATAGTGCATAAGTTAATGGAATAGGCCGAAGTAGACAAGTGAACGTGAAGAAATTAAAAAAAAAAAATAGAAAGTATATTTTTCTCTAAGGGATATCTAAAAAAAATATTATGGCAGTTGTTCGGCAGATGTGTTTTAAAATATCTAAGTTTCATCAGAAGCTAGTGGATAAAGCACTAGCTTCTGACGTTTTATAAGTGTCAACATCAGAAGCTAGTGCAGGTTCCCTTTTCTTTCACCAGTCACAATTGAAAGTGCCATCCCACCTATCAAATTATATATCAATCCCGACCGTCCGGTAACCGTCCGGACCAAGCCCAAGTCGTCGACGGCGCGTATTGTTCCACGCGCGCCTCAGGGAGATGTCAGCAATTGTAGGGGCCCAGCAGGGTCGAAGCCTACTGGGGCCATGGGTAGTGTGAAAACGAAACCCGGACCCTGGGACGAAGGCAACGAAGGAACAGGAGTGGGTTTTTAGTCAGTAAAAGTCTGACACTATCACTCGCCCCGCCCAAGAGCGGGATTGGTCATAAGATGATTTTCCCAACTAAAAAAAAAAAAAAATAAAAAAAAAAAACCTCTCAAATTGAGTCAGTATTTTCCTATTCGTATTTACACGATTTTGTAACCTCAGTAGTGTACATACACGGACAAGTAATTAAGTGTAAACCGGAAATTAGTGCTATTTGGGTAAATTTAATGATTATTATGCACGAGTACGTTTCATACTCTATATGACGCAAAACGAAAACATTCCTTTCACTACCGCCTACATCGAGATTTCAAATGACATTCTACAGAAGTTGGAGCATTTGTGAATACAACTTGGTTGTATTCACAAATGCTCCAACAACGCAAAGTCGAAGCCATCTAAAAATATGTAGAGCATATTGCAGCCAAGTGACAGCGGAGATGGACAGCGTGGAGTCTTAGCAATAGGGTCCCATTTTTACTCTTTAGGTAAAAAACCCTAAAAAGACATGTGGCGCATTTAGTCCAATACTCCATGCCATTTAATACACGTCATTTTGTTGTTGGTAACCAAGCCAACTCCTTGCATCCGGAAACACACGGAAGTCATTATGTATATCTACATCTTACACCTACTACTTATTATTGAATATAATTTCCTCATCTTTTTCTTCATCACGAAGACCTCAGATTACGTAATTAGGTACACACGGTGACTTTGATAGCGTAGCAGGGCACACTAACATGATAAATGTGTGCGTAAACGCTAGCGCGTGAAACACAACAGGTATTATCGTTGTGTGATACAAAGTAACTCGTTTCTACACTCACACTCTTGAAAAAAAAAATAGTAGCCGTCTAAGTTACACGACTATGAAAATACAGCCAAAATTGGCTACTGTTATTAATGGCGCTGTGGCGCAATGCGTATGATACTTAACTGACGATTAAGAGGTCCCAAGTTCGATTCCAATCGTCTGATGTAACAAAAAGTTTGCTTGTTTTTATTTTCTTTTTGATTTACCCCTGTTTTTTTTTTTAATAGTAATGTTATAGTTACTCTCATAATAATTAAAATATTGTGACAAAGAAAACTGCGATAACGATCCAACTATGTTTATTACAACTTATTAATTACATACATTAAACGGAATGGTCACAATTAACGAATCTGTTCATGATTATCTTTAATACAATATATAAAGTGAAAATATTCTAAGTCAGACAAGGATGGACGTCACTTTTTTAAGTTTTTTATTAGTGACATAAATTAACATGTTATCAAGAATGAATTATGATAGATATCGCAACTCTTGATCTCAATAACAATAACATCATGTTACATAATAACAACAACAGTATAATTACCTACAGCTTACTTCTTAGTCTTTTTTTTTTACTTATAACATATCAATCAACATGTTTTAAAAAATGAACTATGATAGGTATCGTAACTCTTGATTTCAATAACAATAACATGATAAAAACAACAACAACAAAAACAGCATACAGTAATACAGCTTTTTAAAAATATTTATAATTGGATTCAATTTAAATCAAAATTAATATCTAATTGGTGCACCTTCATTGTCGATTACTTCTTGTAACCTCGTTCTCATGCTAGCCACCAAATTTTCACACAGGTCAGTGCCGCGAAACGATTCCCACATGGATGACACTAAATTATCTAAATTACGTTTAGATCTCACATCAGATGAATCCCAGTTGAGCACCATGTGACCCCATAGATTTTCTATGGGGTTCAAATCGGGACTTTTAGAGGGCCATTCAATAACAGTCAAGTTTTCTTGGACACTTAACCAGTCTTGCACCATTCGTGCGCGGTGCACCGAGCAGTTATCGTGCACGAAGTAAATATGCTCGTCCGGGTATGCCACGCGCACGGTAGGCAACATAACATTTTGCAAGATGTCCAAGTAACCTTGACTGGTATTGCGACCCCCTACCTCCACTAACTCACCGGGACCCATCGATGACATCCAGCCCCAATAACCTAACGTAATGCGACCACTAGACCTGCATGGGAGAATATTTTTCTGATGGTAACGTTCTCCATCTTTTCTCCATAATATTTTACGCCCATCCTTATCTGACTTAAAACACTTTTCATCACTAAATATAACTATGTTATTGCACCAATCAAAATCTATAAATTTTCTTGCAAACCGCATCCTTTCTTCCTTATGCAACGCCGTCAGTAAAATTTTTTTCGCAGGCTTGCGACATTTAATTTTTGCTGCTCGTAAGTGGCGTCGAACAATTGTCATAGACACGTCGTGCATAATCGCAGTGTTTCTTGTTGTAGCAAAGCCGTCAGCGCTATACGTAGCAACAATATTTCGATGCAGTGGGTTGGCATCCGTATATGCAATTGCTTTTGGACCCGGACGTTTGGCATCGATTGTCCCTTCAGCTGTATATCTATGCACCCAAAACTGCACAGTTTTCCTCTGTAAACAATCACAAAATTACGTTAAAACCTAACAAATATCAACAATGTTAAATTATTTCGCATTATGTTAAGTTTGGATTTGTTACTTACCGGTAGCATTAGTCTCCTCGAAATTTCACTTATGGATACATTTTGTTTATATAATACTACTATCTCAGCCCTCAAAAGTGTAGACAAATGAGACATGTTAATTATTACTTGTAAAAAGTATCACTTTCCACAACGATTAATTATTTTTTGTCTCGGAGTAAGTTGTAGAACACACGATCGTGATAGGCAAAAGCGTTATGCCAGGTTAACTTATTATCCGACTCATTTCTTAGTAAATAACTAATAAAGTGGGTAGATGATAATATTCATACACTTAGTTTTTAAAGCAAATATTCTAAGTTTTAGCTTTAATAAACTTCGTTATCATTATACTACAATAAAATAGAAAATAATGTTTTGTCAATGGCTAGGATCGAACTCGATACACCTTTAACGGCAAGCAAGCACTTGATAATCAGTGCTAATTTTCCATCTAATGAACGAAGCGAATTTTTTTATCTAATTCGTAGCAAACACATATACAAATATGTGTGTGTGTATATCGAGTAGTAAACGAGTTTTATTTTGTTTGCGAGTTGAGCTGGAGACATATTATTTGAATAGGTGAATTATTGTGGGATGGCACGCTCGGTTTTACTTCTGTTTGTATTGATACCCACAGCTAATTGATTATTGTGAACATTATTGCTGATTACCTACCCATATCATCAAAATTACTTTCCAAAGATTAAGTGTAAGTGTTTGATGCTAATGTAAATAACTATAATAATTTCATAAGTGAATGTTTGCGAAAATAAAAAAAAAAGTTGACAATGAAAGGATTGTCAACTATTAATAATAACGTATTGTTATATTACGTAAATGTTATATATATATATTATAAAATTATTTATATTACAAGTTATATACAAAAATTTCGTTAATTAATTTCGTAAATATACATAGTTTATATGTATAAAATTACAAAAATATATTTCGAATATTTTAATTATTACGAGAATAACCATAACATTACTATTCAAAAAAAACATGAGTAAAACAAAAAGAAAATAACAGATAATTGGAATCGAACTTGGGACCTCTTACTCGTTAGTTATGTATCATACGCATTGCGCCACAGCGCCATTAATAACAGTGGCCAATTTTTGCTGTATTTTCATAGTCGTGTAACTTATACGGCTACTATTTTTTTTTTGCAAGAGTGTGAGTGTAGAAACGAGTTACTTTATATCACACAACGATAATACCTGTTGTGTTTCACGCGCTAGCGTTTACGCACACATTTATCATGTTAGTGTGCCCTGCTACGCTATTAAAGTCACCGTGTGTACTTGGTATATGAAGTAATTATTGATTGCGTAGAAGCAGTAGTAATTGAGCGATGGAGAAAAAACAACAGGTTATGTGAGCAATGTCAGTGTTGAGGCCAAACTAAATGATGAATATGAATAGCATAAGAAACAGATGACTGTTTATTTTTAATTAACCAACTTCAAAAAAGGAGGAGGTTATCAATTCGGTTGTATTTTTTTTTATGTGTGTTACCTCAGAACTCCGTCGTTTATAGACCGATTAGCAGAATTTTTTTTTTCCTTAAATATACGCTTCCAGATAGGTTTAATTTTTTTTTAAATCTTGTTCTAATAATGGGATCCTTGAGGAATCGAGGAAACTCTTTAAATATTATAGGCTTAAGAACTTAAGCAGCAGCAGTAAAAAAGTAACATTTGTTAAGCGACTATGACAATACAAATAAATAAATGGTTCTGAATAGTTATGTTGAAAATGGTATCAGGTTGATTCTCTGATTTCGTACCAATCACATGTCTGGCTACATAAAAAAATAGTTACTAACATTTATGGAGATTCGATTTCAGTTGGTTGATTTGAAGACACTTAGCAAGGTGTATCCTACAATAGAAAACCGTTAGGTATAAAACCGAAAATAAAAAAATAAAAAAGTGTCCCAGATGTCCTTACCATCGGTGTCCTTAACATAATTTCATAAAAATAGTTTTTAATATTTCGAAAACGTCCAGCTTTATTTGTCTGTAATTTAATCATGTTATTAAAATAATACTAGGTAATACTTGCCTCCATTATCATAAAAACGAATCGATTAGTTAATTAAAAAAAAAATCTTTATCTATTATATCTGTATCTGTTTATCTGCTTATCTGTTTATCTGTTTATCTGTTTATCTGTTTATCTGTTTATCTGTTTATCTGTTTATCTGTTTATCTGTTTATCTGTTTATCTGTTTATCTGTTTATCTGTTTATCTGTTTATCTGTTTATCTGTTTATCTGTTTATCTGTTTATCTGTTTATCTGTTTATCTGTTTATCTGTTTATCTGTTTATCTGTTTATCTGTTTATCTGTTTATCTGTTTATCTGTTTATCTGTTTATCTGTTTATCTGTTTATCTGTTTATCTGTTTATCTGTTTATCTGTTTATCTGTTTATCTGTTTATCTGTTTATCTGTTTATCTGTTTATCTGTTTATCTGTTTATCTGTTTATCTGTTTATCTGTTTATCTGTTTATCTGTTTATCTGTTTATCTGTTTATCTGTTTATCTGTTTATCTGTTTATCTGTTTATCTGTTTATCTGTTTATCTGTTTATCTGTTTATCTGTTTATCTGTTTATCTGTTTATCTGTTTATCTGTTTATCTGTTTATCTGTTTATCTGTTTATCTGTTCATCTGTTCATCTGTTCATCTGTTCATCTGTTCATCTGTTCATCTGTTCATCTGTTCATCTGTTCATCTGTTCATCTGTTCATCTGTTCATCTGTTCATCTGTTCATCTGTTTATCTGTTTATCTGTTTATCTGTTTATCTGTTTATCTGTTTATCTGTTTATCTGTTTATCTGTTTATCTGTTTATCTGTTTATCTGTTTATCTGTTTATCTGTTTATCTGTTTATCTGTTTATCTGTTTATCTGTTTATCTGTTTATCTGTTTATCTGTTTATCTGTTTATCTGTTTATCTGTTTATCTGTTTATCTGTTTATCTGTTTATCTGTTTATCTGTTTATCTGTTTATCTGTTTATCTGTTTATCTGTTTATCTGTTTATCTGTTTATCTGTTTATCTGTTTATCTGTGTATCTGTGTATCTGTTTATCTTCACTAATAAAAGCTACTACACAAAATTACGCGATAAAAATAAGTCAGAACTTGAAGTGACTTACGCAAAAACTGCACTAATGAATAAGAGTACCTTCTGTATGGCTCAAAAAATATTTAACAAACTACTTGTGAAATTAAAAACGTTAAATCTGGGTAATTTCAAAAAAGAACTATTAAGTATTTTGATATATAAATGCTATTACTCAATAAAAGACTATTTAGACGACAATTCTAACATTACTTCTTCAAAAAATTGTACATTACCTACCCCACTTATTTTCATGATCTTGACTTTTATTGATATTGGCACTAATATGGCATGTGATAACTTAATCTTTTTGACATTTAATTAAAACTAATTTTATATTTAATCTGTAATGATATGCATATGCCTATTGATATTGACTTTTATAATAATATAGAGTTTACATAATGAAGTTGCACATCATCCGACCTATATTGATAATCTTGAATTGTATTTGACATAAACATTAATATGACATAAACCTTAATCTCTACATTATTAACATTTACTGAAACTAATTTTACTTAATTTGTAATGATATGCATGTGGCTATTATTATTATTGACTTTATATAAAAGTTTACCTATTTTGATGGTTCTGAATTATATTTGACATTGATATTATTATGACATTAATAACACATATAACTTAATCTCTGTGATATTTAGTGAAACTGATATAATTTAATTTGTAATGATGTGCCGATTCATATTAATTTTAAAATTAATAAAGATGTTAAAGTTCACAAAACCTGAAAAATCAAATGAAAACTGACAATGTTAATTTATATATTTGTACGCCTCTGGGTAAAACATAGAGGATCTACCTATTTTTAACACCTCACACTCTGTTGTAATCTGACCTATGTTTACAAATAAATTATTCTGATTCTGAAAGACTGTGACATGCCTTCTCAGGCACGAAGGTGTCTCTCATCTAAATTGACCTCAAAAATTAGCTCGTGCGATGGTATCCATGAGCATTGGCTCTTTAGAAAATGTGGATACAAAAAAAAAATTACAAAAAAAAAATAACCGAATTCACAAAAAAAAACCCTAAAACGATGAAAATAACTTTGATTTAATTTTTGAGGTCAATTTGGATGAGTGACTCCTCGCTGATTTTGTTTCGTTGTTTCTTCTCAGGGTAGTCAGCTAGGAAACACCGGCCTCATCTAGTTTAAAAAGACAAAAAAAAAAAATTGACGTGTAAAAGTGTTTTATAAACCTATTTGCAGAATAAATATCATTTATCATTTATCATTCGTGCCTCAGAAGGCATGTCACAGTCTTTACGGGTAGTATGAATTCAAAAAATCTAACATCTGTTTGGCACCGTGTTACGTACCATTACTACGTTGTGAAGGTCAGATAGGAAGGCACTCCATATAAAATATCAATAAACTGCATGGGAAAAGGCGGGGTGAATTGACTGATTTTCCAAAGAGCCAAGGTAGGTTCTAGGGTAATTTAAAGCTTCGGTATCTTGATCAGAACGCACAAAGTTGCGGTATGCGGTGGCGGACACGTAATGCGACAGATCAAAAGGCGATTGTGTCCGGTATCGTACAGCAGCGTCGAATCAGAACTAATATTTTTGTAGCAGCTGGTCCTAAAAATCCATGTCCGCGTAATGCTCAGTGTGAGCATAATATGTCTCGGCTATCACAGCTATAGTCAGACTTACCACAGACTGACAATTTCTATGAGTAAACAGTTAGACACGCTGACAAGCTTGGTTTGTGTGGACAGTTTTGGCAATTCCGTCTAGTAATTGCCACCAGGCATCATGCGCTCTGTGGTCCAGGTCAAAAACGATGAAGACGAACATAACATTAAAAACAAAAGACATGTTTATTTCATAGCCTATGTTTTTCCGAAGGATCAAGTTGGAGTCTTGGGAACTTTCTTGGACAACTTAGTAAAAAATGGTCTGCTTAGTCATTTGGTAGTTCTTTTATGATCTACAATAACTATATCTTCATTTGCTAACATATCATATGTATAATAATATGATATACTAATATTATTATAAAGAGGAATTTGTATTTTTGTTTCTAATGAATAAACTCAAAATTTACTGGTCCGATTTTGAAAATTCTTTTACCGATAGAATGCTACTTTTCCACTGAGTAACATATTCATACATTATTTTCTTCTTTTACGCGCGCAAAGCCGCGTTGGTGAAGCTAGTCATTGTAGCTGGTAGTGATTCAAGTTCAAACTAAATCAGCTTGAGAAACTCCTGATGTTGATTTCTAATGATACAAGGATACGACCTTCTATATCAGTAATATTAATTTAACTATAAATAATATGAATTACATGAGGGTTATATTGTACATAAATGCTGACTACAATGTCGCCTAACTTACGAGTTGTTGATATCTAAATAATATGAACTTGAACACGTCCGTCTTTTCTTAGATTAAATTCTTTACTTCCCAGTCTTCTTTTTTAGTTATTTTCACCGCTTTCTTCGATTCTTCCCACAAGCGTTTGGTTAATAGTCGATCATGCACCAGCCAATGATTTTTGAATTCATAGCAAAACTTGTACAGTTTTCCACTAATGCCTTCCATTTCTGGTGCCGCAGCCAAATATGCTATCTGCTTCCCCACATCTTCCTTCCTTTGTCCAACCATGTTGAGAAAGAATTGGGATACATTTTGAAATACCCCCGGTAAGTTAGACAGTAAGTTTGTGTCTTTAACTAAATACGGATCGTAGCAGTTAGAAGTCACTCCAGTATTCTTCAGTCTCCTATCGAGTTCTGCACTGAATAAATCAACCGCTAACTTAGAACTTCCCAATGCTGTTATTGGATTGTAACGTCCAGGGTCGTTCCAATGATCGAAATTGATTTCACCAACATACATGGTCGCTGCTACACCATTTACAATTCTACTGGGTGCCGATGATATTAACTTCGGCAGCAATAGATATGTCAGTAAGAAAGCTCCAAAGAAATTCACTTGCATAGTAAGATTCAAGTCATCTGCTGTCAATGTGTCTGGGAGTGCTATTGCTCCTGCGTTGTTTATTAAGACGTTAACTTTATCTTCCATGTTTAGTTCATTTGCCAAATTCCTCACTGAACTAAGAGATGCCAGATCAACAGTTTTGTATGCAATATTTTGATTGCCAGTTGCTGCTATGATTTGGTCACGAGCTGCTTTCAGCTTTGTTTCAGTTCTACTCACGATGATCACTCTAGCTCCTTGATTGGCCAGGTTCTTGGCAGCTTCGAAGCCCATTCCTGAACTTCCACCAGTCACAACCACTACTTTGCCATTCAACTGAGCCTTAGTATCACACGTCATGGTCAGGACAACACACACTGTAGTCGGTCAACAAACTAAAGTATAAGAGGAAAAACGTAATCCTTACGTACGTCAGACTACATTACGTTTTATTTTATTTTTAATTCAAGGCAATAAGGGTCCTTACTGAGTAACAATGAGAACTCATTTGGTTTCCGCATCGACTAGTGCAACAAAAACATCACTTATACTTTGGTCAGGTATAAGAACTTAATCGGTAAATACGAAGACACGATATTCGCACGTATCATCTGCATATACCGCATCTGGGGCTATGGGTTGACTTCCGAAACGGAAACCCGGGGTTCTGGAACGCAAGGCAAAGAAGGAACATAGATATAGTTTTAGTCAGTAAAAGTCTGACACGCCCTCCAAGCTCCGTACTAGTCTCGCTCTAGTGCGGAGCTTGAAGCCATTGGATTAATACCCACCTTAAAAAAAGTATGATGAATAATTCTAAGCCTAATCTTTAGTCCTTCAACCAAATCAAATAAAACAACCTGACAACTTGTTACCTATATTCTTGCAAATAAATATATCATTCATTCATTCATTCATTCATTCATTCATTCATTCAACAAATAGTCTAGTGACACAAACAACTATTTTACACTGTAAAATTTGAGGCACTGACTTTTGAGCTAGTTAGAAATCTGTATATGTAGAAGTCAGTGTCTTCTCCCATTAGTGTCACACGCATAATCTTCAATAGAACAATCATCAAAAAAATTTTTGCTTAAAAGGACTTCAGTGTGAGTTCCATTAGTTCCTCCGAAACCAGATCATATTCAAGAAAAGTGGACGAATAAATTGGAATTCTACTGATTGTTATTTATAGAGTATATTTTTTATTAAAAACACGGTAGTTTGGCTGAGTGTGTGGGTTTATACTGATTGGGTTTTTTACTTTTTATTAGATCGAAACGACGTAGTTCTCTTAATGATATTCCTGATCGGTTGTTTGCATTTTCTGATTCTATTTTTAGTTATAAGGTAGCAATATTTGTAGTTTTTTACTCAATAAGATCGTAGCATTTGTATTCGCTGCTCATATAGTCATTTATTTAGCCATTCTTTGTTCTGTCTCTACTACTTCAATAACTTGCATGAAATTTCGAGAAATTCCAAAATCAGGCTAATACGCATTGAAACCAATCAACTGATGCTTATCATTGATATTCCAAAAAGTACTTAAAATTACAATTATATAGACATAACGAGAGCAAACAAGCGGTTAATGGCTGTCATTGATGTTTAAATCGCTCTCTAGGTTGACTATACCATCATATACATATAATATTCCACATCAATTTATAGTAAAATATAACATTAAATTTAATGATATAAATGGAATTTTAGCAGTCTGTGTACTTGCAATTCTCATATTGTGAAGACTGTAATTATTTTTATTGGTTCAGGAAGAAATGAACCGCGTCTATTTGATTGCGTACATTATTTTGATGTTAGTTTTTGGTTACTGGGCATCCGTAAGTATTTGTTTTTATGATTAACCTTTTTGTGTAATTAGTTAATACTCTGTGATTTTTTGCATTTTCTTTCTTAATTATTTTCTCATTCTTCTTGCTTTTCAAATACTTCTACTTTTTTTCAATACTTACTTAGTTATGATTAAAGAGTTGCAGAAAGCTTGCCTGTATAATTTTTTTTAGGTGTTTTCTATCATTACCATTACCCTTGCCCATTAAAATTTCAATGACTTGTAGATTGATTTTAAATGAATTTCATTATTTCTTTAATGTCGTCATTACTTTGGGCTCGTCACCCTGAGATATACTGCGAATAAAGGGCTATGCAAACCGAGAGGGCACAAGCCCAGGATTTTGCTGCCAGTCAGCGCATTCTAGCCGCTTAGATACCGCGGCATTCCAGCGCCTTGCCAGGCATGCCGCGTTACGTCGAAATATGCCACGGCAGCTTCTACTGCCCGATACATATTTCAGTCAAGTAGCGTTTGATAGAGTGTTGGCGGGCGCTGGCGTCCTTCGGCATGCCATCCCTTACCGCAGCTCGCCGCGACATCCTGCCGCGGGAGCCCGTGACGCGTCTTTTAATGCCGTGCGATGATGTCCTTTTCGATGCCACGAGATCATATCAAATCATAGGAATTTATGTCGTTTTCCTATACCGATATGTTTGAATGTCCATTGGTAAAATTTTAAACCCTATGTCATGCTTTCCCGGCCTGCGCCGGCCTTTAGTGTTCGCCTGATCAAAAAGTACTTTAAAATCAATTATTTCTGATTTTCCAGGACGCATTTCGCCAAGAACGAGCTAAGCTAAAGTTTGCGAACCCGAAGTACATTAGAGATGTAACAGTATTCACTGGTAGGAAGAGTCGACACGACCCTTACTTGACCAATATGACGGGAACCATACTTATGCCTTATGGGAATAATGTTAGCGTAAGTGGTTTACATTTTCAATAGACCTGATGGCTGCGGGAAGACTCTGAATGCGAGAAGCACGCAATCGATCGATGTGGCTACATTTGGGTATGCATAGATACGAATATGTCTAGCTGAAGGACGTAAGCGTTAGTATAGCATAATCAGCTTTTTAATTTTCCCATTCCCACTGAGTCCCAGGACTCAGGCCTCCTCTGTAGGCAAGGGAACTGGCCGTAATCTACCACGCGGGCTTAGTGCGGGTTGGTGGATGTCACTTGTTTTCGAGTTTTTAGTTTTTGTTGGTTTCCTCACGATGTTTTCCTTCACCACTTTGAGAGCAGTGGTGATGAAATAAATCACACAAAGAAATACACATGACTGGTTTTGAACGTTACCACTGTGCTACCATTGCTCTTTGTGGACGTATTTTGGTTGAAATCTTAATGATTATGTGATTTTCATGTTCATAGTAACATGCGAGTAATTCCGCAAAAACTAAACTGCCAAATCATAGCAAATGTCTAATGAATCAGCACATAGTAATCACGATACCAGTCTCCTAGCCAAGTTACAATCGTTTCGTTTCGATTCTCTTTTCGTTGATCGCCTCGAGTCGGCCATGCCTCCTATACTTTTGTTTTGACCACGTGATTGAGCGTTGAGATGACGTCAGAACAAAGGAATCGAAGGCGTGGCTGACTCGAGGCGATCGACGAAAAGATAATCGAAACGAAACGGTTGTAACTTGGCTAGGGGGGTAGACGTCATTAACGTAAGGGTATTTTATTTAAAATGTAAAAATGTCCCTTACGTTGTCTGAAATTGATCAGGTTTTGACGACAAACGACGATTGCATAGTCAGTTATTCTGTTCTAGCTTATCTAATCACTAAAAGAAAAACGCATGTCTTTAATCAAGTTAGGAATCTAAATGGTGGAACATAAGAAATCATTGTTATTATTTTAAAGGTACAAGTTGGTAGCCGACTTCACGCAGCAGCAGCAAACGACATGTCGTCGCTTCATGTCGTCACGACATGTCGTTGTGTCATGTCGCTGCAGTCATGATTTCGAACCCGACTGCAGACGGCAACAGCAGATGGCATCCAGTTGGTTCCGAGTGCTTCGTGAAACAAGATGTCTGACGTGTTCGAGAATAATCGACGTGTCGTTGCTCCGGCGTCAGCGGCACTACTGATCTGCGGTCGGACGACACTGCCGTCTGCCGCTCGACGACGCGTCGCTAGCTTAATGTCGCTAACTACGGAGGGAATTTCATAGAAATACGTAAAAACCAGTAGTGTCGCTGCGACACGTCGTTTGCTGCAGCTTCATGTCGTCCGCTACCAACTTCCTTTACTCATCAAAATATTTCAACAAATCATAAATTCAATTATTAGTAATATTTTGTATAGTATCGTCATAAATCAACGAGGTATTGTATAGAAGCTCTCGTTCAACAAATTAACTCGTTATGGAAACCGTGTTTAAGGTAATGTTCCATGACGGAGCCGCCAGACAATCGACAGATCTGAATTATAAAAATCTGGGCAAGTGCGAGTCGGACTCGTGCCCTGAGCGTTCCTTACAAACTTACCTATGTAAAGAGTACAATTCCTTATTGGAGTCTCGAAGATTTTTCCAAATCGCAAATTAAAACTTTTCTGGTGACGTAACAACAAATTTTCTGTTTTCAAATTTATTCCTATTCTTATGCTATAAGACCTTTTTAGGGTTCTGGGTCAGCAGGAAGCAATCTAGAATTTTGATTCCCTTGAGTGTTGTAGTATAGGTTCTTTGCGACAACTTAGAAGTTTGATTTTATCACAGCTTCAAGGGACCGCAGACCTAAGCATATGATTTTAATTTCAACTCGATACGTCCACGCGTTCCCGAGATAAAGACTCTTGACAGACAGACAGACAGACAGACGGACAGACAACAAAGTAATACTATAAGGGTTCCGTTTTTTTCTTTTAAGGTACGGAATCCTAAAAAAGAACAATGATGATGTTATCGTACTTGCAACATCAATTTAAATGCATTAAATAAATAAGGCGTGTGTTCAGAAGAGAATGCCTTACAGCTGAGATGATAATGAAATTACATTTTTCACACACTAGAGACATTGAAGGTGTGATAGAGAAAAATACCCGCTTCCGGCTTTACATTGTCATTCTTTCTTTTGCCGTCTCTGGGCTACCAATTTTGCCCATTTTTCCTTTTTGTCCCTGATTAGGTGACCCGCCATTTTGATTTCAAGTTTTTGATCTTATAAGTCACGTCCGCGATTTTTTTCCCTCGGATATGTTTAAGGCTTAATTTGTCCTTTCTCTTGACATAAAGTATACTTCTTTCCATGTTGGCTAGACATGTTTGTAATTTTTTAGTATTTCCTTAGTTATAACCCATACTTGGCAACCGTACGTCATAGTAGGAAGTATTACTTAAATACTTTGCTTTATAAGGTCAGTGGAATTGATTGCTATTTGTGATTTCTGTTATCGATCTGCCCCCCTAGCCAAGTTACAATTGTATCGTTCGCGCCTAACGCCTCGAGTAGGCCACGCCTCCGATTCCTTTGTTCTGACGTCATCTCAACGCTTAGTCACGTTTGTAACTTGGCTAGAGGGGCAGTATCACTTCCATGGTATATTTACCTGTCGTGTGTACTTCTTTAGATGTATCGTTTGTAGAAGATATAATCTGTCTAAGATAAGTGTATTCATCAACAAACTACCGACCAGAATAATAAAGTGAAATTATTTTTCAGTTCGCAACAACCCTGACGTTGCGTTCTGGCGGAGACTTCCGAATCGTAGCGAAAGTGTGCGACACGATCAAGAAGAAGTGGATGAATGAGTTCATGAGCTCCTTCACTAACTTGACTCTTTCTAAATGTCCCTTTCCACCTGTAAGTATTCATTATTAGAGAGCTGAAGAAATTCTCGGTTTCTTCTAATTATCGTTAAGTGTAATGTGTTCAGCAGGCTTAGTGAAGTTATGAACGTTTCGTGTCAAATCTCTTTCTACAATCCGTAAACAATAAGCAATTTTGGAAAAAAAAAATGTAAATTGGCTACCATTTACACTAGTTCAGTCAAATAGACCAAAAAACAGGTTACAATAATTCGCACCCAGCTGAAAATTGGTAGGATTGATGATAAATGAAATCTAAAAAAATTCTCATCGATCCAACATCTGGAAAAAAAAACTCGGGGTCAAAGGTCACAAAAACGAGGTTTTTCGCGATTTTTAGCAAAACCATAAGTTTTATTATAAAATTTGCTTAGACGAAAATTATAGATCAGATAATTATCTACAAAAATGTCTCGATGCTTTTTTTCTTATGAGCCTCCGTTTTTGAGATATAATGATTCAAAAAGTTGAAAGAGGTAATCGTCATGCACGCGTTTTCACGCCACCTTTGAGGTAATGAACTTTGTGCGTTTGTAGGGTTCCATACCTCAAAAGGAAAATACGGAACCATTATAGGATCACTTTGTTGTCCGTCTGTCTGTCTGCCTGTCTATCTGTCTCTGTGTCATGTATCTCGGGAACGCGTGGAGGTATCGAGTTGAAATTCAATCATAAACTCAGGTCTGCGATCCCTTGAAGTGGTGAAAAAATCAAACGTGTAAGCTAACGAAAAAAAAAGATAAGTACGGCCGTTTATGTTGCAAAAAATTTATATTTCTACACTCTCAAGGGAATCAAACTTTATAGGGTTCCCGTTGTCCTAGAATCCTGAAATTTGGCATGAAGCAAGGCCTCATAGCATAAGTATAGGGAAATATCTGAAAACTGTAAATTTGTAGTTATGTCACAAAAAAAAACTTTTTTGCGATTCGTAAAAATCTTTGAGACTGGATTCGGAAATTGAACTGAAAGTTTGTTGTTTTTTGTGACCTAAAATTTTCAGCTGGTTTTTTTTTTTTAAGTTGTGTGCGATTTTTTGTAACCTCAGATGTCTATATTGACCGGACTATACCATAATAACACAGGGTGTAGTGATGAACGTTGTAGAAACGGTTACATTTCATTCTATCATTTTGAACAATGTGAACTTGGTTACGAATTTTCTATATAAGTATTAACATTGAGATGATGTCATTCCCATACATTTGATTAGTTTTCTACTAGCGTTAACGATTGTAGATTATCAACTTGGCTATGCCTGCTGGGGTTCTAAATTTGGTTTTTAAAATGTGTATATTATATCTGGTCTACCTTATATAGCAATGCCACAAACAATAAGAAATATAATAGAGTCAAATGTCTTTTGTCATTTGTTTCAAAGGTTCAGTAGCCTTATCATAAAGTGTTAAAATGACAGGCATGCGAGAGAAATAGAATAGAATAGAATAGAATAGAATAGAATAGAATAGAATAGAATAGAATAGAATAGCATAGAATAGAATAGAATAGAATAGAATAGAATAGAATAGAATAGATTAGAATAGAATAGAATAGAATAGAATAGAATAGAATAGAATAGAATAGAATAGAATAGAATAGAATAGAATAGAATAGAATAGAATAGAATAGAATAGAATAGAATAGAATAGAATAGAATAGAATCTATTAAAAAAACAACCACATATTATATTATTATTGTTTGCTGACGATACGTCGTTAATTTTTAAGATCAATAGACGTTCCACAAATCTTGATGACGTAAACAACGCTCTACATCAAGTCCAAAACTGGTTTACTGTTAATAATTTTGTATTAAATGGAAAAAAAAAACTAAGTGCATAAGATTTGCGTTACCGAATGTTAAAAGTAATTACTCTGACATAGTATTGAACAAGAAGAAACTCGAATTCATCGAGAATACGGTTTTCCTGGGGATCACGCTTGACTCGAGGCTACAATGGGGTCCTCCTCATTTAACATCATCAGCTGTCAGAAAAATCCGTCAATTTACTGATGTGGAAATGCGCGACTAGTTTATTTTAGTTACTTACATAGTATCATGCCTTACGGTATTTTGCTATGGGGACGGGCTGCAGATATAGAGTCTATTTTAATTCTGCAGAAAAGAGCTTTCAGAGCCATATATAATCTTCGCAGACGCGATTCTCTTAGGGAACTATTTAAGGAAATAAATATCCTGATGGTCCCTTGTCCATACAAAAACACATTATGCATGTTAGGAAAAATATTCATCTTTTTACTAAGATAAGTGACTGGCACAATTTTAATACTAGGAACAGGAACAAATTAGATCAACCTCGGTTCAGATTGGCTAAAGTACATAGTTCTTTCATGGGGTACTCTGTAAATTTTTATAATAAAATACCAGTTGAGTTTCTACAACTAAATGAGTCTAAATTTAAAGCATACATTAAACGCAAAGTATGTAGACAAGCGTATTATAAACTGGAAGATTATATCCTTGATAAAAACGCTTGGCTAAATGCCGGTCCGGCTCCGTAGCCACAGCCACTTTTACCTTCAAATTAGTTTTTTTATATATATTTCCCTTTTTGTATTGTTGTTTTCGAAATGATTATTTTTATTATTTTATTTTATTTGCATATGATAATTTATTACCTTTTGTATTTGGAAACAATAGCATTGTATAATGTCGAAGCACTTTGTTTTTCAAGTTTTGTGAATGTGAAGTACCTTCAAGAAGAAAGTATATTCAATTTCTATTTTTTTTAATTAGTTTTTTATTTTATTTTAATTATTATTACTTCTCTACATTGTGCTCACATATTAGAAGCGACAAGAAATATGTAACCAAGATTTATGTAACTCATAATATGATTTAAAAGAGTGCCCATGGAGTTTCTTGCACGTTCTTCTCCATAGAGATCTACGCTTTGGAACGTGCAATTTAGCTTCACTTGTATTTTTTTTGACTGACCGATATTTTGACAATTCAAAAGTGCCTGTAATTGGTCTATTTGAAATAAACGTTTCTGATTTCTGATTTCTGAATAGAATAGAATATCAGAGCTATTTTCAATCTCCTCTCAAACCAGGTTTCAGACTGGCTAAAGTGGCCTCTTCTTTCATGGGGTACTGTTTGAAATGTTATAATAAAATACCTCCCCAAATATTAGAACTCAATGAAACGAAATTTAAATTTTGTATTAAATGCACACTATGCAGGCAAGCATATTATAAGTTGGAGAATTATACTCAAGATAAAAATGCTTGGCTCAATGCTGGTCCAGCTCCACTACCACCGGGGTGTACAAACTGATTAATTTTAAAACTATTATTATTATTCTATAACATTTTTTTTTGAATTTGTAAAATATTATTGTAGTTAGTATTGTATAATGTAGAAGCAATTTTTTCAAAGTTTGTAAATTTAAGGACCATGGAGACATTTTATGGTTTTTAGGTTACTATTGGACTTGTTTGACATAAATGAGCATGGCAGTTGAGAGTTTGTCATGCTCACTCAAATGTCTCACTGATGGTGGCGTGTGTGTTAGATCATTCGGTTCCCTTCAATATGGTTGAGTTGAGTGGTGCTAATATTTGCGTCATGTGCGTAAACGGGCGCTGTCATTTGAGACTGGTCATCTCTTAGTTGCCAGTTGCTATTTTAATATCTATATTTAGTTTTTAGTATTACTTTATTGAGATTGTTCTCACATGATAGCGACAAGAAACATGTAACAGAGATATTTGTTTCTTGCATATTCTTCCCCATAGAGATCTACGCTTTGGAATGTGCAATTAGCATCATTTTTTCTGACTGACTGACTTCTTGGCATTTCAAAAATGCCTGGTTTATTTGAAATAAATGCTTTTGAATCTTTGAATAGAATTTTTGACTAGCTAAACTGATTAATTATAAAGTTTTCCAATTTCCATAGGCCAGATACACGTACATCAACATGGAGCTTCCACCGAAGAACATCCCGATCCCCATCGCTGATGGTGACTACTTCATCAAGTTCGAACTCTTCGTAACTGCCTCCAAAGAGTCTATACTTGAGATCGACACTCTGCTACATTTCGACCAGAACGCTAGGAAAGCCAGGTCAAAGAAAGGGTAGACAATAAAGAATTGAAGTCGATTTAAGTTTTTTCAATACACTTACTCGAAAACCTACTTTTTAAGCTTTAAGGCACGCAATTGTCTGCTTTTCACACTAGTCCGGAAAAGTGCGCGAGTTTGCCCCGCCACAAGCTGATTTAATTTATCGTATCATGTTGGTTAAGCGACTCCCACCAGTTACGCGTCAACCTCCGTTTATTTATTTCATCGTAAGTCTATTGAAAAACATCGATCATGATACACGTGGAAATTAGTCACTGCAGCACTCAACTCCATAACACCTTTGCCTACGGCTCAGGCAAATTCTGCCTCACTCACAACGTCAAAATTTCTCCACTTGTATCCAAATTTACTATTTTCTTTGTAATAATTGCAGTTAAAAATGAGGAGGTGTTAAAAATGAGCTGGAATAAATGTTCTGTGGTTTTATACGAAACAAAGCCTTTGGTGGATGTAAGAAAAAATAATAATAATATAGATTAGATAAACACCACCATCTTTTAATTAGTACAAATACATATAGAGCTTGTTAGAAAAGGTCTTGTTATTACTTAAGTAAAATCTCAATAAATTATATTCATAAACAGCAAAGTTATTAGCGTTTGTTTGCATCCCAAAATGTCACTCAATTTATGGAAATATTGTACAGGTTAGCGATAATGACAAACTCGGCAGGTACGAGTCGGACTCACGCCCTGAGGGTTCCGTACAAACTTACATATGTAAATAGTTCAATTCCGGAATGGAGACTCGGAAGATTTTTCCGGAAAGCAAAAAAAAAGTTGTGACGTAAAAACAAATTTACAGTTTTCAGATTTATTCCTATACTTGTGCTATGAGACCTTGCTTTACGCCAAATTTCAGGATTCTGGGTCAACGGGACGTACCCTATGAATTTTGATTTCATCGAGGAAGAGTGCCGAAATGTACGTTTTTAGCCACATAAACCAAAGTATCTTTTTCTCGTTAACTTACAAATTTGATTTTTTTACGGCTTCAAGAGTCCGCAGACTTGAGTATATGGTTTTAATTTCAACTCAAAACCTCCAGGTGTTCCCGAGATAAAGGGTCTTGACAGACAGACAAACGACCTTCTTAAACCCGGTACCTTTGGGTATGCAGACGATAGCACTGTTGCTGAGAGATACGTGTCCGATGCACGTGCTAGTGGGTCACAGATCCAGTCTTTCCGAGAGGCTATGGTTGAACGCTTGAACTTATCCTTGAAGGCAGTCCGATTGGGGCGATGCCAATCTGGTCAAGTTCAATGCTGCCAAAACCCAGGCGTGTCTTTTTTCCGCCAAACAGAGCCAATTCCTCCCGGCGCCATCATTCCGGGTTGTAATTGTGCCAATAACCGAGGGTCTTGAGCTTTTTGGGGTAACGTTGTCGTCTACCCTCAATTTCGGCCCTTACATCGAGTCTAAAGCTCAACAGGCTGCCAAAAAATTGGGGACCTTAGCTAAGGTGAGACAGTACTTCACGCCGGAACAGCTGCTCAAACTTTATCAAGCGCAAGTTCGATCGTGCTAGGAATACTGCTCTCATCTTTGGGATGGGTCTGCCATATACCAGCTTGATGCTCTGGAGTCGATTGAGAAGCGAGCAAAGAGCATCATCGGTGATGACACTTGTCGAATCAAAACTCCAAAGCCTTGAGCATCGACGCCGAGTTGCTAGCCTGTCAGTTTTCTACCGATTACACTTCGGGAGTGTGCGTTGGAATTACACAATTTAATTCCACCAAGTCCGTTCTATCATTGGACCACTAACGTACGGCGTTGCGCCATCGGTACATGATGGACATCCCATCCATACGTACAAAGCGTTTTGGGAACACATTCATAATGCGTACAGCTAAGGAATATATATAGATATAAGAAGTCAGATATAAGAATAAGATAGCTACAACCTTAGGGGTCTTTAAATCAAGAGTGAATAGGTTACTTAAGCGTGCTCCATCGTCGGCCACATCATCGCTTACCACCAGGTGAGATAGTGGTCAAACGCAAGCCTATCAATAATAAAAAAAGACAGACAGACCGACGGATGGACAACAAAGTGATCCTAAAAGGGTCCCGATTTTTCCCTTTTGTGATACGGAACCCCAAAAATGAATGGCAATCAAAATAGAAAACACTGCGCGTAGTATTTTCTAGTAGCAATTGTTATGAATGATTGATACAATTATGAATTTACCAATTAAGACAAAAGTCAATGCAAAATATTGGCATGATTTACTTTTTTCTTTTCGTCAGAAATGAAACCTAGGTTATAACCTAGGTTTTAGTTAGAGGACAATACGAGGAAGCAATAGCAAAAAGAAACAGGTGATTAAACCGTAACCAAACGAAGATTCCTATAGAAGTATTTCTAGTACTTTTTTGTCAGGCGTTACCTATTTTTCTTATATTATAAGTAAGACGACTTGAGGACTCGAGTTCTTTACAACACTAAACACCTTCTGCCATACCCGGCGTTATATGCTGAAGCGAGTGAACTCATTAGAGAAACCGTGTAGTATATTTAACGATGAGAAACTTAAAATATCAAACACGGAGTATTTTTATTTAAGGAAAATAACGCCTGATAAAAAGCAATAGCGATCTACTAAATAGTCTCTAACTCCGTTCGGTTACGGTTGGTAGACATAATTCTTTTTGCTTTTGATTTCTCAGAGTCCTTTAAGATATGGCTTAGGTTTCACTATTGACGAAAAGAAAAAAAAAGTCATGCCAGCTATGATTGGCAAAAGTTTCATTCTTCTTGAGTGAACAATTGGGATATCGTTTTTTTTTTTACTTTTGACTACACAAATATGATCAGTAACAGGTACTTATAGATAGAGCCCCATAATTTTTGTACTAATTAAAAAATAATGGTGTATAGATAGGCTATATTTATCAGATGTATCCATCGCACATCCAAAAAGAATGTACCTAACCCAATTTAACAATCCATTTAACATTTTCTGTTGTAAATAATAGCCCAAATTATGTCTAGTTTTGGTATAAATTATATGAGGACGCGATATCAATCAGTTATTCAGCGTTGACATATTGAAGTCATGAGGTGTCTCTGTATATACATTGTTACTCTACTAATATTTGTTAAATGGAAAACAGTTTACGTAAGTGTTTTTCCAGTGTAATGCTGAGTGCTTTCTAGTTTTATTGTCATTATCCTTTCCTTATCCCTATTTAGCTTTAATATGACATCATTTATTAGAATATTGTGTTTTATGTTTTATTTGTTTGATTTTTTTTGTGATTTTTTTATTTTTTCTAATTTTCACCAAGTTCATATCTGCTGTGGTCTCCTGTAAGTGAAGGAGCACACGTTAAAGGATCCCATGCATAGTTGTAATTTCTATTGTATCTGTGTGTCCTTTGTTGGATTTTCAAATAAATAAATAAACAATTTTAAGGACATCATGATTTTCCTCTATACAATATCTGTTTACAGTAATCTCGAGGAAGACCGATTTATAGAGTTCCGTACCTCAAAAGGAAAATACGGAAACCTTATAGGATCACTTCGTTGTCCGTCCGTTTGTCTATCTGTCAAGGCCCTTTATCTTGGAAACGTGTAGAGGTATCGAGTTGAAATTAAAACTGTATAGTCAGGTCTGCGGCCCTTAAAGCTGTGAAAAAATCAAACTTTTAAGTTAACAGGAAAAAAAAGATACAGCCGTTTATGTCGCAAAAAACGTAAATTTTGACACTCTCATTAGAATCAAAATTCATAGGGTACTTCACGTTGACCTAGAATCCTGAAATTAGGCTTCAAGCAAGGTCTCATAGCACAAGTATAGGAAAAAAAATCTAAAAACTGTAATTTTGTAGTTTCATCACAAAAAAAGCGATTTGGAAAAATCTTTGAGACTCGATTCGTAAATTGAACTGTTTTCATAGGTACCCAAGTTTGTACGGAACCCTCAGTGCGCGAGTCCAACTCGCACTTGACCGGTTTTTATGTTTTTTCTTTTGTGTATATTTGGTATCGTAAGATATTTTTTATATCCTTATGTGATGATGATTTTATATCCTACTGTAATACGGAAATATTGTAAGAACAACATTTTTTTTAAAAGAGTAACCATGGAGTTTCTTGCCGGTTCTTCTCCATAGGAAACGACCAATTTGGAACCGTGCACTATTATAGCTTCTGACGTTTTATAGGTGTATAAGTCACCATCAAGTAAGATAGTGGCCAAACGCGAGCCTATCAATAATAAAAAAAGAAGTGCCCATGTAGGCCTATGTGAAATAAAAAACTTTTGACTTTGACTTTGATATAGCGTGCCCTCTCTAGAAATAATTTAAATGTCAAAACAATGTTTTCTGGATCAGTCCAAGTCCAATCCAATGTAATATATAAAAATCTCTTGTCACAGTGTTTGTTATCGAAGTCCTCCGAAACGGCTTGACAAAGTTTTAGGATTTTTTTTTGTGTATATTCAGTAGGTCTGAAAACATCTTGTGGGCTATTTTTTATCCTCCTGTCTCCACCACCCATGTTCTGCTTTAACATTTTGAAACCGTGCACTAGCTTCTGGCGTCTTATAAGTGGCCATGTTGGCCTATGTGAAAGAAAATAATTTTGAATTTTTGACATTGTCTAAACTTATCACTTTTTGTTTTAGTCCGAGCTAAAGCAGGAGAGGGCAACAGTCGACTTTTGCAATACTAAATATATCACGGCCTGTTATGCTATAACCCGGCGCCTCAAGAGAGCCGGACCCTATAAGACTAACCTGACAATAAACACTCGATATCTGAGTGATGATAATGTTACGGTATGTATGCCATATAGAATTACCTAAGGCGTATAATTCCATGAACATCTGACCGGAGTTAAATGCATACGTACTCGTACCTGCGCCTACACAGATCCCAACTGACCTTTAAAACCATTTTCTTGGCGAAATATTGATTGATTTACATATGCTATGTACATTCTGAAGAATACATAAGCAGCAATTTTTTGTGTAAACGTATTTCTAAAGATCAAAAAAATTTGAAAGAAGTAGGGAAAACAAGCGAAAAAATATCTTGTTAATTTTTTTTTTGGTAATTGTTTTAGTTATAAGAAAAAAACATTTGTTGACTATGTTGTTTAAAAGTCTAGATGTATGTTTTGTGTTTTGTAGCGATACAGACGCGATACGGACGCTAGTCAGACGCAGCCTGTAGGCCTCTTATAGGACAAAAACTCGCCGTGGACGCACGTTTCCAAAACGCGCGTCAACGGCGCGTTTAAAAAACGTGGTGTGCACAGGCCCTTAATAGGATAAAAGCGCGCAGTTGACGCACGTTTTATAAAAGCGCGTAAATGGTGCGTTTAAAAAACGTGGTGTGTGTAGATCGATTCTGTGTAAACAAGGGTGGGAATGTATTCGATGTGTATTTATATCTGTTTCCCAATAGTGATATTGATACAGTATTTTATATTACTGTAGGCATATATTTTGATTCTAAAGAAACTTATTATATGGTTTGATTTTATTTTAGATGAGGGTAGTATTGTATGACACGATACCAATCGAAATTGTGAAGATCAACTTGTGTGAAATCCAAAATGTTGATTGGCTGCACGATTTTATTGTAAAATATTCAAATACTAACGGTAAAATTTGCCCTTCTCCGGCGGTAAGAACAACTTTTTGATTTCTTATGTTCTTGATTTCTTTCTTTTCCTCCCGATCCCCAAGCGAACGCTTTCGCGCGTAACGTCATCGCGCCATAAAATTGGACAGCTGATGTACAAAGGCGAGCTTAACCCACAATTGTTTTTTCTTACAGCAAACCTTAATATATTTGCTAGAAATTGTATTTATCTAAGTCATAAAAACAGATCAGATCTAAAATAAACTACACAAATACTTGCACAGCACACAATACGTCTAAAATACTATATACAATAAATAAAACCTATACATATATATATGAGTCATGTTGACATTCTTCCCCTGATGATCTCCAACGCTAGCCCTTTATGTTGGCGGAAGAAAATTCCAAAGACACACAGCTTGAACAGTGAATGATCCACTGTACCGACTAGAGGAATGGGGAGGAAAACGAAGGAGAAGAGGGGATGATGAGCGACAAGGCCTTCCTCTCGGAACAGGATCACTCAAAGCGTTCACGAAGATACAAGGGGGAGTTGGGATTATGAAAAATAGAGAAGAGAAAAGAAAGAATTTGGCAATCCCCATGCTGCCGAATAGGCAACCACTACAATTGCCTTCGAAATTTTGACATATGGTCGTACTTTCGAAGGCCAAAAATGAAGTGGATACACAGATTCTGCAGACGCTCCAGCTTGTCAAGAAATTCCTCAGTCGCATCAAGGAAGCAGACATCGGCGTAGTCTAGAATACGTAGAAGAAGAGACTGAGCAAGAGTAACTTTAGTTGAGAAAGGCAAGAACTTCTGGAGATGTTTTAGTGACTCGAGCAAAATACCTCCTGCTTACTTCCGCAATGTGGACATTCCAGGACAGGTTACAGTCTAGGAAGACACCTAAGTTTTTAACTTTTGTAGAGTATTCTATAGCGACGCCATCGTTTACTGGAGGGAGAGACTGGTTACTCAACAAATTTATGAAATATCTGCCACCAATAATTAGAGCTTGTGACTTTGTTGGATTTATTAAAAGACCAAAACTTTTAGCCCATTGGCAGATATTGTTAAGATATGATCTTAAAAATATCTATCGCTATTGATGGCATCAATAGCGTCAGGAAGCTCTTCAAGGTTTCAAGTAGCGATAAAGCTGCAAGTCGCCTGCATAGAGATGGTAGTGTGAAGTTAAGACCTTTTGTAATAACATTAATAAAAATAGAGAAAAGAAGAGGACATAAGACGCTACCCTGAGGAACACACACAGCCAGATTGCACCAATCAGAGGAGGCTTCTCCTGAGCGAATAAGCTGCGAGCGACCACGAAGATAAGAATTAAACCAAGCAATTACAGTAGGAGATATATTAAGAGAGGATAGGATACCCAAGAGGATGTAAAAATCAACTAAATCAAAAGCGCTGCTAAAGTCCGATAGAATCAATACCGTAAGAAGTCTGTTTTCCATGGCCATTCGGATGTCGTCAATTATCTTAACTAGTGCCGATACAGTGCTGTGACCAGGACGGAAACCAGATTGGTAAGGACTCAGCAAGCCTTTAGATAGGAAATGAGACCGTTTACAGTACAGTACAGTGTATTGACATTACTCTCAAAGACTTTAGACAGGATTGGGAGTATGGAGATTGGACGGAACTGGGAAATCGAAGAGGGATAAGACCGTACTTTGGGTAGAAGTAAGACATGCGCTTTTTTCCACGCAGAAGGAAAGCAGCCAGTAAAAAGGGAATAGTTGATATTGTGGAGGATGTCAGGATTGAAAGAAAAGACAAAAAGAAGAAAGAAAGAAAAATATTTTAATTGGCACACGTACACAGATAAATACACCACCAAACAACAAAAAAATTAAAAAGAAAAAAACGGTTTTGAGCACAGTGTTGCAAGGCGCACCGCGGCCGCTGCGCGGCGCGGTGGAACCGGTTTCGGAGTCCCGACCCCCACGCCTTCCCCGCGGTGGTCCATGCATGTGTGGTCCTGAGTGAGTTCATTCAAGATAGGAAGAAGCGTTTGGAGTTGAAGACCATCATCACCCACCGCTTTCGTAGATATAGATGTTATGGCCCGTTTAATATCCCCTTTTGTAACCGGGTGAAAAGAGAATGAAGTACAAGTTGGCTAAGGAAGCTTAGAAAGATTGTTAAGAGTGGAAGCTTTAATGTTGTCATCTAGAACAACAGGAGATTTGGAAAAATGAAAATTAATTGCGTTTAGGTCAATATCAGGTCAGCTGTCATCAACAGCTTTACCGATACCAAGTGATATGAGAAATTGCCATACTTGTGCAGTGTTGAAGTTTTGAATAGACTTATGGATATGGCGCCTTTTAGCATCCCTACACATCCGACCGCAGCGATTTCGCAGTTTCTTGTATAGAGACCAGTCCTCGTCAGCTGGATCTCTTTTGTGTTGTAATATTTATTCTGGCTAAAAAAAAATACACAATAAAAAATTGCGGCCATCTACAAAAGTGAGTTTTTTCTGAGACACAGATATGGTGTTAAAAAATGGTAAATAATGTGGCCTTTACGCAGAAAGGCAAATCCAAATACAGACATCTTAATAAGATTCGAAAGGGCTTTTTAGAAGAAATGGAGTGATATTTATAAAAATACCACGTGACCGCGTGAAGCCGTGCCGGCTTAAAACCATGAATGCGGAAACTCGCTCTATGGAAACAGACAAAACGATTAAACTATGTACGTGTACATATCGTAGTGATAAATATGACGCTGCATGCCGGTGAAGTGTACCAATTCTAGAAAATGACAAATTCGGCCGCACGATCTCATTGTATCTCTTACATAACATTTTAATATGTGTGCTGTAAATGCCTCGTTGGTTTTATGGTCGAAAGCGCGACTGCTGAACGTGGGATCGGAGTATCGGTTCTCGAGTCAGGCAAAAAGAACTAAGTTGTGTCACCCCCTTGCCTTCGAAACCACGTAAAGCCGTTGATCTTACACCTAATCTCTTACCAGTCCCACTAGACTATGCGCACCTGTGTTTACACATGCACTTATGCACGTTTAATATCTGCTACATATCTGGCTAATCTCTATTGAGATGGTTCACCGTGATCGAAATTCGGTCGAAAGGATTAATCGGTGACCAGATGGTTGCAAACCAACGTCCCCACCAAGTCGACCTTGCTGGTTTCAATCCGTGTAGACAGCAGTTGTAATCTATGACCTTCAACGCCCCTGGTTGGGAGGTTTTTCCAACCACTGAACGTGTTGGCGCGTAGTTTAGATCCATATAGCCGCAACATAAACTAAACACATAAACCAAGGTCACCTTGGTTGGAACGCTAATTTGCAACCGTTTGGTCACCCCTTTATTAATGATATTTTGATTTCAGGGCCTTTACGCATTTTATAACCTAGAGTTTCCACCTAAGAACTTACCACGGACACTCTTGAACTTAGCAAAGGGCAAGTTTTACTTAAAATTCTACTTTCAAGTCACGAAAACGGATGAGATAATGGTAGAGGTTACAATAAGAATTCATGTTTTGTAGAAACAAATAATAAAGTTTACTTAAACTATACCTGCTCTTGTTTTTCATTAAGTCCATATAAGAACCACAGAAAATTAAAAAAAAAAAAACGTTTTCCAAAAAAGCCCAACCGAATTCAATGTAAAAAAAAACAACAATCTTAGTGTAATAAAAAAACTTAAAAAAAAAATACAACCGACTTCAATGTAAAGATTTTTTAGTGTTTTTGATTTCATTAACGTCGGTTATTATTATTTTTTTGTAAAAAGATTTATTTTACAATTTTTGATTGTGGTAGCTCTCTACCAAACTTATATAGTGTGCAAGTTCTATAGTAGTAAGTTACCTGTATATTTTATAATTAAAACCATTGTATATTGGTAATAATATTAGGCGGCTGGATCAAGGGCTTGATCCAGAAAGCGGTACTCCTGGACACGGCTCGTATTGTTAGGAGGTTCCTTTCTCTGGAGCCCTCACCGCCGGTAGCTTGGACCCTGTTCCCGATACCGGTGGGACACAATTTTTTATATTTTTAAATGTTTTTATATTTTTATTTATTTAAATATTTAAAAATATAATTTATATGTTATGTTAATGAATAAACGAAGTAATAATATAATAATATTCCACAACTATCACACAACGCCGTCTAGTCCCAAGCTAAGCAGAGCTTGTGTTATGGGTACTAAACGACTGATAAACATACTTATATATTTCTAAATACATACATGTACAGATAAATTACACCCAGATACAGAAGCAATGATCGTGCTCATCACACAAACATTTGTTCTGGGTGGGAATCGAACCCACGAACTCCGGCATAGCAGTCAGGGTCACTAACCACTAGACCAACAGGGCAGTCAAAAAAGAGAGGTTTTTTTAAGGAGTTTCTGTGCCTACTTTGCGTTATCAGATCAGCTCGATGGTACCTTACAGCCAAAGTGTACTTCAAAACAAATCAAATAAACCCAAACGCGGCTAAGATACTTCTTTTTATTACAGAGCTCCCGTCGTATCTTCCACCTTTAGGCTCCACCATCAGATCAGTTCCATTGTACCTTATAGCCACAGTGCATCTCATAATATTTGTAGGTAATAATCCCAAACACGGCTAGGTACATTGATTTATTTTCAGGTGCTTACCTTGCCGCATAATCATCAGATCAGTTCGATGTATGGGGATGCATTGAACTGATCTGATGATGAAGCTGATCTGATGATGCCAGTCATTAACTACATGTATAAACAAAGCAATTTTACTTATTACGACAGTTCTACTACGATGCTATGAGGAGTTCTGTTCCATATCTTCGAAGTTCATCATCAGATCACAACAATATTTCTATGAGGCCAATTCGAGAGGGATGAAGATATCCGAAGCAAAACCAAGGTTACCGACATAGCTCGAAGAATCGCCAAACTTAAGTGGCAGTGGGCAAGGCACATTGCTTGCAGAACAGATAGCCGTTGGGGCCGAAAGGTTCTAGAGTGGCGACCGCGTACCGAAAGACGCAGCGTTGGAAGGCCTCTCACAAGGTGGGCCAATGACCTGGTGAGGGTCGCGGAAATCTGATGGATGCGAGACGGAAGGACCGTTCATTGTGGCGACATTTGGGAAGGCCTATGTACAGCAGTGGTCTTTCGGCTGAAATGATGATGATGAAAGCAACTATTGAGCATAGTTTTATTGTTACACATAAATATGTTGACCTACGGTTCCAAAGCAATTAGGGCGTTCAGCAGATTGAGCACTTGGGCTACAGGGGCGTCAGGGGCGTACGGGGAAGCTACACACGATCCTGTTTACCGTCAAGTTTACACTGTGCTTAACGCGGCGTCCGGTAAACTTGATCGTATGTGGCTATCAGTATGCATGACAAGTCTACTTCTCATGCGCACTGCAAACTTGTTGGTTTAAACTGGATCGTGTGTGGCATCCATGAGGAGGAAGAGGCACCGTGAGGCATGGTTGTGCGACACCCGAAGTGGATTCAAAACGAAAAGTGTACAGCTACAATGAGTTAGCGTGGTAGCATCGTCGATCTTAGTATTCAGAAGCTGAAAGTAATGTATTACATTATAATAATAATACTCCACAACTTTCACACACCGTCATCTAGTCCCAAACTAAGCAGAGTTAGTGCTATGAGTACTAGACAACTGATAAACATACTTATATATTTTACTAGGAGTGGAATTCCTAGCCGGAATCTGTGTTTCCTGATGGCTATAACCCGGGAATCTTTAAGTCGAGAGTGAATAGGTTACTTCTAGGTAAGCGCGCTCCATCGTCGAATGCTTCGTCGCTTTCTATCAGGTGAAATAGCGGTCAAACGCGAACCTATCAAGAAAAAAAAAAGAAAAAAAAAGACTAGACCAACAGGAGGCCAGTCAATTTGTAAATAACGTTTTTCACTCCATTTTATTTACATCAGGTGGGATCGCAGTCAAGCACTGGTTTATATGAATTAAAAAAAAGTGTCTGCAGCTCCTCACAGTCCTTTACGCTTTTAATACCCAAGAATGACTTTAGGTCATCAGAAAAACACCTGCCCTCCTAGCCAAGTTACAATCGCATCGATCGCGCCGAACGCCTCGAGTAGGCCACGCCTCCGATTCCTTTGTTCTGACGTCATCTCAACGCTCAGTCACGTGGTCAGAACAAAGGAATCGGGGGCGTGGCCTACTCGAGGCGATCGGCGCGAGCAAAACGATTTTAACTTGGCTGCCTCCCTAGCCAAGTGATTATCCGGATGATCTTCAACAGATTATTTGCCATCACTGTGAACTGTGTCAACTAGCTCGAGGGTCTCTTGCTTCACTGAAAAGTTGGACTTATTGAAGACTACCAGCTTTGGACTCAATGGAAAGGCTTGCGAAGAGGCTAATTGGGGATCCAGATTTGGTTAAATCCAATCTACAAAGCCTCGAGCACAGGCGCAGAGTAGCCAGCCTATCGGTATTTTATAGGTTACATTTTGGAGAGTGTGCGTGGGATTTGCATGACTTGATTCCGCCAAATCCTTTTACCATCGGACAACCCGACATACGGCGGGTATCCACCCTTACGTTGTTGAAACTTCAATGGTCCGGACTAAGCGTTTCGTTTCGTCGTTTATACCGCGTACATCAAAGGACTGTAACAATATGCCCCACAGCAGGCATAAGGCAGGAAAGACTACATTTCAGACCCGATCAAACTCCTTTTTAGGGTTCCTGTCTAAGACAGCAAAAACGGAACCTTTATAGGATCACTTTGTTGTCCGTCTGCCAAGACTCTTTTTCGCAGGAACGCGTGATCGTATGAAATTGAAATTAATTTCAAATACTCGTCTTTACCGCTAAAAAACAATCAATAGTCAACGCAATCTAAAGATAAGGCCGTTTATGCTCCATTTAGGTGCAGAATAAGTAATAGTACAAGGTACAGAAGTTTCACTCTTTGAGAGAAAAGAAAACTTGCGAATATAAACCTACTAACAACTTTGATTATGTTCATAAAACATTGCACGCCACGAACGTGACCTTGATTATACTTACCTACCGCGCGTAGTAGCGTTTGTGACGAATCAAAATGCACCTTAAGTCCATGTGTTGGGAGTTTCTTTTATTATGCCCGTTATGCGCCTTAGAACAGGCCACTCATGTTATTGGGTTAGGACTTGTGTGTTTTTGAAAAATGTGAAATAGGACCGGACCTACGTTTTATTACATAAAAATTAATCAGATTTTCTAAAATTATATGGTAGATAAATAGTTACCTAATTACTTATCCATACTTTAAAACATATTTTAAAAAAAGTCATCTCATAGAAATGTCAAGGGATTGTTTATATTTAGTTGGTATCTAAACAAATGAAATTGGTAATTAAAATGAAGTGTGCTTAAATAACTTTGTTGGTTTTGTATGTCGGTTAGCTTTGCGTTCATGTGTCATTTTTAAAAGGTAGGTCGTTTAAGACGTATAAATATACATAATAATTAACATTTTGTAAGATATAATTCGAGTATATGTTGACCTTGCATTAGTAAGTTTAACATTATTAATCCTTTATCCTCTAGTCATTTTTGTATAAATAATTGTATCACTGTTACTAATTTATAAATTTTATCACTATAATTAATTTTATCAATGTTATTAATTTATTACTATAATTAATTAAATTAATAATTTTATCACTATAATTAAATAATTAATTATTTAAAATCATTTAATTAAAGTTTTTTCTATCACTGTAATAAATTTTATCAATGTTAGATATTTTATCAAAAGAATGTTTTTGAATGAAAATTATGAGAAAAAAAATATGAACTTTTTATGATAATTTTTTTAAATGAATTTAATAGTGCTTATGATTTTTTTTTATATTTTCTATGATTGTTTATGACAATACATTTTTAAAACTTTTTATGAACTTTTGTGTTTTTTTTATTTATTTTCTATCAATAAATCTATAATTTATTGTTTCATGCATGTGGTGTTTACTTGTAAGTAATTGTTGCGCTGAAGTTTAATATTATATAAATTTGTTATGTTGCTGTTTTCAGTGTTTACAATCGTTGGTGAACCTAATTTAATAAATAAAATAAAATAAAAAAACTAGTCACTAGTACCTACTGGGAGGTCTACTTATATTGAGTGATCTTTAAGGTCATTGACTCGTTTACCTCCGTGAAAAATGTCGCAAATACTTGAAATAAAAACTCGATAGAATATTCGATAAAGAATTCAAAAATATTTTTTGTTAGCGCGGGTCATGTGGCAAATCGAACATGCATGTGACACTCTACCTATTTAAAGGGCCTATTACACTACGCGATATTCAGAACACGATATTCAGACATAGCCCGAATATATTATATCAGCATAGTCCGAATATATAGCATATTCAACGATATCCGCAGGAGAACCAAGGTTACAGACATAGCCCGAAGAATCGCCAAACTTAAGTGGCAGTGGGCAGGGCACATTGCTCGCAGAACAGATGGTCGATGGGGACGAATGGTTCTGGAATGGCGACCACGTACCGGAAGACGAAGCGTTGGAAGGCCTCCCACAAGGTGGACCGATGACCTGGTGAGGGTCGTGGGAATCCGATGGATGCGAGACGCACAGGACCCGTCATTATGGTGACATTTGGGGGAGGCCTATGTCCAGCAGTGGACTTCTTTCGGCTGAAATGATGAGAATATCATCATCAATATTCATCTTATTTTTTGTTCCGAGTAAGACCGGTCTAACCCTTATTACACTACACGACATCGACTAAGACTGTCTGAATATCGAGTAGTGTAATATACCCTTTAGCCTTGCAAGAAAGGCCGCATGGCGTAGGCACATTTCTATACCTATAGTTAGGAGTGCGCCAGGCCTGGTTTAGGCAAATATTTTGATACTCGTTAGAAAATCAAAACTTATTTACGGTATTTTCCGGTGACCTGGAATCCTAAAATTTGGTATGAAGCAAGGTCTCATGGCACTAGTATAGGGAAGCTACTGTACCTACATTTAAAATTAGGTCACAAAAAAAAATGGGAAAAACTTCGAGACTCAATCCTGGCATTAGACTATTTGCATGGATAAGTTTTTGCGGAACCTTTGGTGCGCAAGTCCAACTCGCACTTGACCTAAATGGGCTAGGATAGCAAACTAAAATACAAAATTGAATTTTTTTTTTCTACGGTTCTTATATCAAGCTTTGATATTGTACGATATCACAAAGGTTTGCCTAATCAAAAACAAAAGTAGGTATAGTTTGAGAAAACTTTATTATATATTACTACAAACGTTGAAGTATTACAGTCATTTCTAATAGTATTTCTCCCGTTTTCGTGGCTTGAAAGTACAACTTCCCTTGAAACTTGCCATTTATTAAGCTCATGAGTCTCCCTGGAAAGTTCTTAGGTGGAAACTCCAGGTTATAAAATGTATATTGGCGCTGAAATAAAAAAAAATTAATGAGACATAATGGTGTAGTGTAATGATATAAGTGTGAGAGAGACAAAGCGATCTCGCGGCTGAAGTTGTTGGTTTCTTGAATTCTGATTGGTCCACGTCACAGGCTTACAGTGACGCATTCGTCACTACGATATATACAAAAGAAACAATAGTACCAAGCGCACAGATTCATCGCTCTTTCTTTCATAAAGTTTCATAAAGTTAGAAAGAAAGCATGTTTAGAACAAAAAAATAAAATAAAATATAAACAACAACAACCCAATGCATCCAAATGATGTGGCTTACTCCCATCTCTTTGTCCATGGAATATTTCAGGGTTATTGAGGTTGAAGAAAAGTCGCTTGTAGCTGGCCTAAACAGTTGAAATGACATCACAGAAAACGTGCTTTCTCTTTCATTCCGTCCTGTCACCCATCTCCCTTTTCTTTTCTATCGCTCCACACAAAATCCGTCTATCTTTTCTTTGACCTTCCTCTCCCTTTCCATCCATCCACATGTATACTCATAACTATTTTAGTAACATTTTCAAACTTCAACGGTCCGGACTATGCGTTTCACTATGTCGTTTATACCGCGTACATCGAGGGACTGGAACAATTTGCCTGCTGCGGTCTTCCCGTCCAAATATAATTTAGGTGCCTTCAAGGCTAGAGTGAATAGGCTCTTACTAAACTAGTGCGCCTCACCATCAATGATTGCCTCACTGCTTACCATCAGGTGGGATCGCAGTTAAGCACTGGTTTATATCAATTTAAAAAAAACATGCGTTTCATCCCTCTTCTTCACCTAACTATACCAACAAACCCTTTCAACTTTTTAGTCACTTTCAAAGAACCATAGGCAAAAATGTATGAAGTGTGGGCTCATTCACCAAATGAGGCGAGATTACTTTGAATAGACATCCCCCGCTCTTGGGCGGAGCGTGAGATAGTGTCAGACTTTTACTGACTAAAAACCCAACGCTGTTCCTTCTTTGCTTTCGTTCCAGGGCCCCGGGGTTCTTTGTCGCATCACCCATGGCCCCAGTAGGCTTCGACCCTGCTGGGCCCCTACGGTTTTGCTGACATCTCCTTGAGGGGCGCGTGGAACACTACGCGACACTTTGAATAGACTTGTACTTCAATAAATATAAAGATATAAACTCATTTTTGTTAAGAATCTATGGGGTTATTTTGGTATAAATGTTTTCCTCTTACCATAAGAGAAATGGTAGCAAAGTAATGCTTCCTTCTCTACCCTTAGTCAGTCATAGACTACATGTATAAACAAAGCAATTTCACTTGTTACGACAGTTCTGCTGTGATCCTATGAGGAGTTCCGTTCCATATCTTCGAAGTTCATCATCAATATATATATAGTATAGTCAACCTTATAATGTCCCCACTGTTGGGACTCAGACCTCCTCTCTAGGAGAGGGAAAGGGCCGTAATTCACCACGCGGGCCTAGTGCGGGTTGGTGGATGTCACATGTCTTAGAATTTTTGGTTCTAGGACATGCCGGTTTCCTCACGATGTTTTCCTTCATCGTTTTGAGTTCATCATCAAATGGACAATCAAAAGAATCCTTTACAATGTTATAATATAATAATATGTCATAACTCTATTAGACAATGAGCCCAATTTGTCTCATAGTCCTCTCCTCTAATATACCTCATTTCTTACTTTATCCATTCTCGTCACACCACACATCAATCTCAACATTATCATCTTCACTACATTCAATTTTCATCCATATTTTTTACAGCTCAACATTCTGATCTATAGCTATAGTATGACAGGTCTTATCACGAACTTATAGATTTTACCCTTCAACTTGAGAGGTAAAATAAAAAAAAATATAAATTATAACTAAGTAGGTAAATCACAGAAAGTTTATTTCTCCTTACAAGAAACTTGTTATTATCAGTTTTTTGCACGGAACCCTTTGCTTGCGAATTCAACTAACCGTTGGTTTTCTTTTTCTTATAAATAATCATAATATAATATAATATTCCACAACTATCACACAATGCCTCAAATGCTTCAAAATAAAATGAAACTAATCAATTTTTGCGAAATCGATCTTTTAAACTTCGATTTTTCTACTAAATCGATACTTTGGTCCGAACCGATTCACAAATCGATTCACAAATAGATTTTCTTTTGGAACGATTACCATCACTAACAAACACTTTCGCCTTTATAACAGTAGCGTGCTATGTTTGTTTGTAATTATAAATATGTCTACTTCTCTAGTCATCATCATCATCATTTCAGCCGAAAGAAGTCCACAGCTGGACATAGGCTTCCCCCAAGTGTCGCCACAACGAACGGTAGTGTGCATCTCGCATCCATCGCAATCCCGCGACTCTCACCAGCACGCCTAGCCAAGTTGATAATCTGCAATCACGTGGTCAGAACAAACGAATAGAAAATTCGTAGCCAAGGTCACATCGTTCAAAATGATAGAATGAATTGTATCGTTTCTACAATGTTCAACGCTACATACTTTGTTATCGTAGAACGACATTGTAGACCGGCCGACTCAGGTGCGTCAACATGGCTACCAATTTATAGTTTTCTACAATTGCTGACAATGATGCGTTACAGATTGGAGAACGGAATTCGACACGAAACGGTTGTAACTTGGCTAGGGGGGCAGGTCATCGGTCTATCTTCTGGGAAGCCTTCCAACGCTGCGTTTTCTATGGTCGCAACTCCAGAGCCTTTCAGCCCCATCGACTATCCGTTCTACGAGCAAAATGCCCTGCTTACTATCACTTAAATTTAGCGATTCTTTGGGCTTTCATTTTACTTAAAATGTAATTTATAAAACATATAATTAACAAATAAAAGTTTCTAAATCTATATAAAGTTATTCTTACCGGCTTAATAGGACAGTTCCAATCCAAATTTGAATATCTTTTAACATATTCGAACATCCAATCAACATTTGGTAATTCGCATAGCTTCACATTCAGTAAGTCAATGGATATAGTGTCAAGCATTGCGATCCTCATCTGAAATGAATCAGTTTACTTTATCATCATCATCATCATTTCAGCCGAAAGACGTCCACTGCTAGACATAGTCCTCCCCCAAGTGTCGCCACAATGAACGGTCCTGTGCTTGTCGCATCCATCGGACGCCCGCAACCGTTACCAAGTCATCGGTCCACCTTGTAGCAGGCCTTCCAACGCTACGTCTTCCGGAACGTGGTCGTCACTCCAGAACCTTTCGGCCCCAACGGCCATCCGTTCTGCGAGCAATGTGCCCCCTGCCCACTGCCACTTAAGTTTGGCGATTCTTCGTGCTATGTCGGTGACCTTGGTTCTCCTGCGGATATCGTCATTCCTGATTCGATCACGCAAGGAAACTCCGTTTTACTAGCTTCCCCGGCTTCGCTCGGGTGCAATTTTTTTTTCTATATCTTTGTTTTTCCTTTAAATATTTTTTTTGGGTATTTACGTAAAAACGCGCAATTACGTATTAATAATACCCCGGGGCGCCCGAGGGGTTAAACGTTAAACTTTGATGATATGTCAATCCTCGTTTGGCCTACTTTCTTTACACTTTCATTAACATCGAAATCTTATTATATTTTATTAACATCAAATGTTAACGTTTAACGATCTGGTCCAGTCACTATGAGGCGCGCGTGGAACACTAAGCGCCGTCGACAACTAGGGCGCGGACCTTATCGGATAGCCAGACGGCGAGCTACTCATTGCTCGTCAGCCGCAAGTCTGCCTACAGTGGCTGGAGATTGCTCTGCGATTCCCAACTCCCGGGGAAGCATGAGGATCGTCATCTCAATGCTCAGTCACGTAGTCAGAACAAAGGAATAGGAATCGAAACAAAACAGTTGTAACTTGGCTAGGGGGGCTGGTGCAACATGAAAAATAGTTATTAACATACCGTCATATTATTGCCGCTCAGGTATCTGGTGGTCAATGTCATATTAGTCTTATAAGGTTCGCCTCTCTTGATGCGCCGGGTTATAACATAACATTCCGAAAAATAATTACTGTTGCAAATGTCTATCGTTGCTCTCTCCTGCTTGAACTGGGACTAAAACAAAGAGTAATCAGTAATAATCGATCTATCATCACTAACAGGACTATTGTTGCCAATAAGCCTGATATAGTGGTGATAGATCGATCTAGTCGATTTATCACCATTACAACTAACTACAACCTCGTGAAAGCTGAGAAAGATAAGCAAACTAAGTATATTGACTTGGCTTGCGAGGTTGTCGATATTGTGGGAAGTGGATACAGCAGTCATTATGCCGATAGTCGCTACACCTACTTAAATGGTGTCGTTTAATAAAAGGCTAGGCTCTTAACTGAACGCTGAATTAATATTACGCCATGATTTGTGTAATTTAAATTATCCATAGTATAGTCGGCCTTATTAATCCATCACGAGGGCCCAGTTGGTGGTTGGTTGATGTCACATGTCTTCGAATTTTTGGTTCTAGGTCATGTCGGTTTCCTCACGATGTTTTTCTTCACCCTTTTGAGAGTGCAGTGGTGACGAAATAAATTACACAAAGTAATGCACCTGGCTGGGTTTGAACCCGCGACCTACAACTCGTAAGTCGGGGCCGTTACCACTAGGCCACCACTGCTCTCGAATTAACAAATAAAAATCTCTAAAATTATTTAGTTATCACAAAAACACATACGGCAAAACATTTTTCAATCGTTATTATTAAAACTATAAATAAAAAGATAGACCTCATGGCGACACTGTCGATATGACTTTGAAATAACCAATGACAAATGACTTCTAGTTTTTGTGCTTATTACCCCGTGACAGACCACTTAATGCCTTCCTGAATATAATCGGTCATGTACATTATTAACAACCAAATAAAATAAACCATTTATTCAAGGTATAATAATAATCATAATAATAACCCCATCGCCGTATCTCTACGTTGACGTCGTGGTGGGGCTTGCGTGCTCCAGAAAACCCTAGGTCTGTATCGGTAGAGTTTGCTATGCCCCAACAAACCTACGGTGAGGGGCCAGACTAAGAGAGATACATTCCTCAGGGCAGTTTTGTGGCGAACTGTTGTGCATTAGCGACCCCACGGACCCGATCTCTTGGAAAATTCTCGTTCTTCATGTCCGGCTTGCCTTTATTGGCTGGCCGTTGTGAATACTGACGAGAACAAAGCTCCCACCTCTCTCTTGTCTTTATTGGCTGGCTTGAGTGGAGATTCGCAAGAGCAAACGTGCTCGGGAGAAGGATTTATAATCCAGTAAGGTGCTGTTAGGGATCTTGACTGTACTTCAGGGATTTTCCTGATAGTCGTTGTATACCTCTCCACTCCTTAAGCACCTCAGGATATGTTGCCCTCTTGTTGCTACGCCACTTCGTGCTAGCGTTTATGGGGGCCCATCGATTGTGCAAGTCACCCCCTGCCTTTTGTCGATGGATATTAATAACGTTGTTCAGGCAGGGGCCATAGTCTTAACATAGTTCCTGGTAACCACTCCTCGTAAGACTCCAAAAACCATAGCCTTATTTCTTAGTTTTCTTAGTTTTAGGGATGATCACCGGTTCGTACCACTTTCCATTAAAAGCGTCTAAAAGGGCCTCTGCGTTGGTTTCAGCTCCTCGTACGCCTTCCAAAAGTCCAGGACCTCAGGGTCCTGAGATAAATGAATATTCCACAACTATCACACAACGCCGTCTACTCTCAAGCTAAGCAGAGCTTGTGTTATGAGTACTAAACAACTGATAAACATACTTATATATTTCTAAATACATACATATTATAGATAAATTACACCCAAAGACAGAACAATTAATTCTTATACATTTCTAAATACATACATGTACAGATAAATTACACCCAGATACAGAAGCAATGATCGTGCTCATCACACAAACATTTGTTCTGGGTGGGAATCGAACCCACGAACTCCGGCATAGCAGTCAGGGTCACTAACCACTAGACCAACAGGGCAGTCAAAAAAGATAGTTTTTTTAAGGAGTTTTATCAGATCAGCTCGATGGTACCTTACAGCCAAAGTGTACTTCAAAACAAATCAAATAAACCCAAACGCGGCTAAGATACTTCTTTTTATTACAGAGCTCCCGTCGTATCTTCCACCTTTAGGCTCCACCATCAGATCAGTTCCATGGTACCTTATAGCCACAGTGCATCTCATAATATTTGTAGGTAATAATCCCAAACACGGCTAGGTACATTGATTTATTTTCAGGTGCTTACCTTGCCGCATAATCATCAGATCAGTTCGATGTATGGGGATGCATTGAACTGATCTGATGATGAAGCTGATCTGATGATGCCAGTCATTAACTACATGTATAAACAAAGCAATTTTACTTATTACGACAGTTCTACTACGATGCTATGAGGAGTTCTGTTCCATATCTTCGGAGTTCATCATCAGATCACAACAATATTTCTATGAGGCCAATTCGAGAGGGATGAAGATATCCGAAGCAAAACCAAGGTTACCGACATAGCTCGAAGAATCGCCAAACTTAAGTGGCAGTGGGCAAGGCACATTGCTTTCAGAACAGATGGCCGTTGGGGCCGAAAGGTTCTAGAGTGGCGACCGCGTACCGAAAGACGCAGCGTTGGAAGGCCTCTCACAAGGTGGGCCAATGACCTGGTGAGGGTCGCGGAAATCTGATGGATGCGAGACGGAAGGACCGTTCATTGTGGCGACATTTGGGAAGGCCTATGTACAGCAGTGGTCTTTTGGCTGAAATGATGATGATGAAAGCAAATATTGAGCATAGTTTTATTGTTACACATAAATATGTTGACCTACGGTTCCAGAGCAATCAGGGCGTTCAGCAGATTGAGCGCTTGGGCTACAGGGGCGTCAGGGGCGTACGGGCGTACATACAATCCTGTTTACCGTCAAGTTTACACTGTGCTTAAAGCGGCGTCCGGTAAACTTGATCGTATGTGGCTATCAGTATGCATGAGAAGTCTACTTCTCATGCGCACTGCAAACTTGTCGGTCTAAGCTGGATCGTGTGTGGCATCCATGAGGAGGAAGAGGCACCGTGAGGCATAGTTGTGCGACACCCGTAGTGGATTCGAAACGAAAAGTGTACAGCTACAATGAGTTAGCGTGGTAGCATCGTCGATCTTAGTATTCAGAAGCTGAAAGTAATGTATGAACAATCCACATTTATAATAATAATACTCCACAACTTTCACACACCGTCATCTAGTTCCAAACTAAGCAGAATTAGTGCTATGAGTACTAGACAACTGATAAACATACTTATATATTTTACTAGGAGTGGAATTCCTAGCCGGAATCTGTGTTTCCTGATGGCTATAACCCGGGAATCTTTAAGTCGAGAGTGAATAGGTTACTTCTAGGTAAGCGCGCTCCATCGTCGAATGCTTCGTCGCTTTCTATCAGGTGAAATAGCGGTCAAACGCGAACCTATCAAGAAAAAAAAAGAAAAAAAAAGACTAGACCAACAGGAGGCCAGTCAATTTGTAAATAACGTTTTTCACTCCATTTTATTTACATCAGGTGGGATCGCAGTCAAGCACTGGTTTATATGAATTAAAAAAAAGTGTCTGCAGCTCCTCACAGTCCTTTACGCTTTTAATACCCAAGAATGACTTTAGGTCATCAGAAAAACACCTGCCCCCTTAGCCAAGTTACAATCGCATCGATCGCGCCGAACGCCTCGAGTAGGCCACGCCTCCGATTCCTTTGTTCTGACGTCATCTCAACGCTCAGTCACGTGGTCAGAAAAAAGGAATCGGGGGCGTGGCCTACTCGAGGCGATCGGCGCGAGCAAAACGATTTTAACTTGGCTGCCTCCCTAGCCAAGTGATTATCCGGATGATCTTAAACAGATTATTTGCCATCACTGTGAACTGTGTCGACTAGCTCGAGGGTCTCTTGCTTCACTGAAAAGTTGGACTTACTAAAGACTACCAGCTTTGGACTCAATGGAAAGGCTTGCGAAGAGGCTAATTGGGGATCCAGATTTGGTTAAGTCCAATCTACAAAGCCTCGAGCACAGGCGCAGGGTAGCCAGCCCATCGGTATTTTATAGGTTACATTTTGGAGAGTGTGCGTGGGATTTGCATGACTTGATTCCGCCAACTCCTTTTACCATCGGACAACCCGACATACGGCGGGTATCCACCCTTACGTTGTTGAAACTTCAACGGTCCGGACTAAGCGTTTCGTTTCGTCGTTTATACCGCGTACATCAAAGGACTGTAACAATTTGCCTGCTGTGGTCTTCCCGTCCAACTATAATTTAGGTGTCTTCAAGGCTAGAGTGAATAGGCTCTTAAAAAACTAGTGCGCCTCACCATCAATGATTGCATAACTGTTTGCCATCAGGTGGGATCAAAGTCAAGCACTGGGTCTATATCAATTAAAAAAATACTGTCAGAGTAAATAGCTCGAGAAAAGCTAAAATAGTTTTGGGGTAAATCCTGTCACGGTTAAATTCGTTAGAAAGACTACATTTCAGACCCGATCAAACTCCTTTTTAGGGTTCCTATCTAAGACAGCAAAAACGGAACCTTTATAGGATCACTTTGTTGTCCGTCTGCCAAGAAGCTTTTTCGCAGGAACGCGTGGTCGTATGAAATTGAAATTAATTTCAAATACTCAAGTCTTTGCCGCTAAAAAACAATCAATCAAACTTCTAAGTCAACGCAATCTAAAGAGAAGGCCGTTTATACTCCGTTTAGGTGCAGAATAAGTAATAGTACAAGGTACAGAAGTTTCACTCTTTGAGAGAAAAGAAAACTTGCGAATATAAACCTACTAACAACTTTAATTATGTTCATAAAACATTGCACGCCACGAACGTGACCTTGATTATACTTACCTACCGCGCGTAGTAGCGTTTGTGACGAATCAAAATGCACCTTAAGTCCACGTGTTGGGAGTTTCTTTTATTATGCCCGTTATGCGCCTTAGAACAGGCCGCTCATGATATAGGGTTAGGACTTGTGTGTTTTTGAAAAATGTGAAATAGGACCGTACCTACGTTTTATTACATAAAATATAATCAGATTTTCTAAAATTATATGGTAGACTAGCTTCTGCCAGCAGCTTCGCCCGCGTGGAAATAGGTTACTCCATACAAACTTTGGACCTCCGTTTCATCCACTTAGGGAGTGAATTTTGGAAATTCCTTTCTTAGTGCTCACCTACATCGTAAAAGGAAACCTTGTGCAAAATTTCATGTTTCTAGTCCCAGTAGTTTCGGCAGTGCCCTAATATGTCAGTCAGTCAGTTTCTCCTTTTATATATATAGATAATAGCATAGCATAGCATAGTCGGCCTTATAATGTTCCCACTGTTGGGACTCAGGCCTCCTCTCTGGGAGAGGGGATGGACCGTAATCCACCACGCGGGCCCAGTGCGGGTTGGTGGATGCCACAAGTCTTCGAATTTTTGGTTCTAGGACATGCCGGTTTCCTCATGATGTTTTCCTTCACCGTTTTGAGAGCAGTGGTGATGAAATAAATTACACAAAGTAATGCGCCTGACTGGGTTTGAACCCGCGACCTACAACTCGTAAGTCGGGGCTGTTACCACTCGGCCACCACTGCTCTATATAGATAAATAGTTACCAAATTGATTTCTACCTATTTACTTTACTTATCCATACTTTAAAACATATTTTAAAAAAAGTCATCTCATAGAAATGTCAAGGGATTGTTTATATTTAGTTGGTATCTAAACAAATGAAATTGGTAATTAAAATGAAGTGTGCTTAAATAACTTTGTTGGTTTTGTATGTCGGTTAGCTTTGCGTTCATGTGTCATTTTTAAAAGGTAGGTCGTTTAAGACGTATAAATATACATAATAATTAACATTTTGTAAGATATAATTCGAGTATATGTTGACCTTGCATTAGTAAGTTTAACATTATTAATCCTTCATCCTCTAGTCATTTTTGTATAAATAATTGTATCACTGTTACTAATTTATAAATTTTATCACTATAATTAATTTTATCAATGTTATTAATTTATTACTATAATTAATTAAATTAATAATTTTATCACTATAATTAATTAATTAAATAATTAATTATTTAAAATCATTTAATTAAAGTTTTTTCTATCACTGTAATAAATTTTATCAATGTTAGATATTTTATCAAAAGAATGTTTTTGAATGAAAATTGTGAGAAAAAAAATATGAACTTTTTATGATAATTTTTTTAAATGAATTTAATAGTGCTTATGATTTTTTTTTATATTTTCTATGATTGTTTATGACAATACATTTTTAAAACTTTTTATGAACTTTTGTGTTTTTTTTATTTATTTTTTAATGAATTTTTACTGTAGCTTAATCTATAATTTATTATTTCATGCATGTGGTGTTTACTTGTAAGTAATTGTTGCGCTGAAGTTTAATATTATATAAATTTGTTATGTTGCTGTTTTCAGTGTTTACAATCGTTGGTGAACCTAATTTAATAAATAAAATAAAATAAAAAAACTAGTCACTAGTACCTACTGGGAGGTCTACTTATATTGAGTGATCTTTAAGGTCATTGACTCGATTACCTACGAGAAAAATGTCGCAAATACTTGAAATAAAAACTCGATAGAATATTCGATAAAGAATTCGAAAATAATTTTTGTTAGCGCGGGTCATGTGGCAAATCGAACATGCGTGTGTCACTCTACCTATTTAAAGGGCCTATTACACTACGCGATATTCAGAACACGATATTCAGACATAGCCCGAATATATATCAGCATAGTCCGAATATATAGCATATTCAACGATATCCGCAGGAGAACCAAGGTTACAGACATAGCCCGAAGAATCGCCAAACTTAAGTGGCAGTGAGCAGGGCACATTGCTCGAAGAACAGATGGTCGATGGGGACGAATGGTTCTGGAATGGCGACCACGTACCGGAAGACGAAGCGTTGGAAGGCCTCCCACAAGGTGGACCGATGACCTGGTGAGGGTCGTGGGAATCCGATGGATGCGAGACGCACAGGATCCGTCATTATGGTGACATTTGGGGGAGGCCTATGTCCAGCAGTGGACGTCTTTCGGCTGAAATGATGAGAATATAATCATCAATATTCATCTTATTTTTTGTTCCGAGTAAGACCGGTCTAACCCTTATTACACTACACGACATCGACTAAGACTGTCTGAATATCGAGTAGTGTAATAGACCCTTTAGCCTTGCAAGAAAGGCCGCATGGCGTAGGCACATTTCTATACCTATAGTTAGGAGTGCGCCAGGCCTGGTTTAGGCAAATATTTTGATACTCGTTAGAAAATCAAAACTTATTTACGGTATTTTCCGGTGACCTGGAATCCTAAAATTTGGTATGAAGCAAGGTCACATGGCACTAGTATAGGGAAGCTACTGTACCTACATTTAAAATTAGGTCACAAAAAAAAATGGGAAAAACTTCGAGACTCAATCCTGGCATTAGACTATTTGCATGGATAAGTTTTTGCGGAACCTTTGGTGCGCAAGTCCAACTCGCACTTGACCTAAATGGGCTAGGATAGCAAACTAAAATACAAAATTTAATTTTTTTTTTCTACGGTTCTTATAATAAGCTTTGATATCGTACGATATCACAAAGGTTTGCCTAATCAAAAACAAAAGTAGGTATAGTTTGAGAAAACTTTATTAAATATTACTACAAACGTTGAAGTATTACAGTCATTTCTAATAGTATTTCTCCCGTTTTCGTGGCTTGAAAGTACAACTTCCCTTGAAACTTGCCATTTATTAAGCTCATGAGTCTCCCTGGAAAGTTCTTAGGTGGAAACTCCAGGTTATAAAATGTATATTGGCGCTGAAATAAAAAAAATTAATGAGACATAATGGTGTAGTGTAATGATATAAGTGTGAGAGAGACAAAGCGATCTCGCGGCTGAAGTTGTTGGTTTCTTGAATTCTGATTGGTCCACGTCACAGGCTTACAGTGACGCATTCGTCACTACGATATATACAAAAGAAACAATATAGTACCAAGCGCACAAATTCATCGCTCTTTCTTTCATAAAGTTAGAAAGAAAGCATGTTTAAAAAAAAAAAAAAACAACAACAACCCAACGCATCCAAATGATGTGGCTTACTCCCATCTCTTTGTCCATGGAATATTTCAGGGTTATTGAGGTTGAAGAAAAGACGCTTGTGGCTGGCCTAAACAGTTGAAATGACATCACAGAAAACGTGCTTTCTCTTTCATTCCATCCTGTCACCCATCTCCCTTTTCTTTTCTATCACTCCACACAAAATCCGTCTATCTTTTCTTTGACCTTCCTCTCCCTTTCCATCCATCCACATGTATACTCATAACTATTTTAGTAACATTTTCAAACTTCAACGGTCCGGACTATGCGTTTCGCTATATCGTTTATACCGCGTACATCGAGGGACTGGAACAATTTGCCTGCTGCGGTCTTCCCGTCCAAATATAATTTAGGTGCCTTCAAGGCTAGAGTGAATAGGCTCTTACTAAACTAGTGCGCCTCACCATCAATGATTGCCTCACTGCTTACCATCAGGTGGGATCGCAGTTAAGCACTGGTTTATATCAATTTAAAAAAACATGCGTTTCATCCCTCTTCTTCACCTAACTATACCAACAAACCCTTTCAACTTTTTAGTCACTTTCAAAGAACCATAGGCAAAAATGTATGAAGTGTGGGCTCATTCACCAAATGAGGCGAGATTACTTTGAATAGACATCCCCCGCTCTTGGGCGGAGCGTGAGATAGTGTCAGACTTTTACTGACTAAAAACCCAATCCTGTTCCTTCTTTGCTTTCGTTCCAGGGCCCTGGGGTTCTTTGTCGCATCACCCATGGCCCCAGTAGGCTTCGACCCTGCTGGGCCCCTACGGTTTTGCTGACATCTCCTTGAGGGGCGCGTGGAACACTACGCGACACTTTGAATAGACTTGTACTTCAATAAATATAAAGATATAAACTCATTTTTGTTAAGAATCTATGGGGTTATTTTGGTATAAATGTTTTCCTCTTACCATAAGAGAAATGGTAGCAAAGTAATGCTTCCTTCTCTACCCTTAGTCAGTCATAGACTACATGTATAAACAAAGCAATTTCACTTGTTACGACAGTTCTGCTGTGATCCTATGAGGAGTTCCGTTCCATATCTTCGAAGTTCATCATCAATATATATATAGTATAGTCAGCCTTATAATGTCCCCACTGTTGGGACTCAGACCTCCTCTCTAGGAGAGGGAAAGGGCCGTAATTCACCACGCGGGCCTAGTGCGGGTTGGTGGATGTCACATGTCTTAGAATTTTTGGTTCTAGGACATGCCGGTTTCCTCACGATGTTTTCCTTCATCGTTTTGAGTTCATCATCAAATGGACAATCAAAAGAATCCTTTACAATGTTATAATATAATAATATGTCATAACTCTATTAGACAATGAGCCCAATTTGTCTCATAGTCCTCTCCTCTAATATACCTCATTTCTTACTTTATCCATTCTCGTCACACCACACATCCATCTCAACATTATCATCTTCACTACATTCAATTTTCATCCATATTTTTTACAGCTCAACATTCTGATCTATAGCTACAGTATGACAGGTCTTATCACGAACTTATAGATTTTACCCTTCAACTTGAGAGGTAAAATAAAAAAAAATATAAATTATAACTAAGTAGGTAAATCACAGAAAGTTTATTTCTCCTTACAAGAAACTTGTTATTATCAGTTTTTTGCACGGAACCCTTTGCTTGCGAATTCAACTAACCGTTGGTTTTCTTTTTCTTATAAATAATCATAATATAATATAATATTCCACAACTATCACACAATGCCTCAAATGCTTCAAAATAAAATGAAACTAATCAATTTTTGCGAAATCGATCTTTTAAACTTCGATTTTTCTACTAAATCGATACTTTGGTCCGAACCGATTCACAAATCGGTTCACAAATAGATTTTCTTTTGGAACGATTACCATCACTAACAAACACTTTCGCCTTTATAACAGTAGCGTGCTATGTTTGTTTGTAATTATAAATATGTCTACTTCTCTAGTCATCATCATCATCATTTCAGCCGAAAGAAGTCCACAGCTGGACATAGGCTTCCCCCAAGTGTCGCCACAACGAACGGTTTTGTGCATCTCGCATCCATCGCAATCCCGCGACTCTCACCAGCACGCCTAGCCAAGTTGATAATCTGCAATCACGTGGTCAGAACAAACGAATAGAAAATTTGTAGCCAAGGTCACATTGTTCAAAATGATAGAATGAATTGTATCGTTTCTACAATGTTCAACGCTACATACTTTGTTATCGTAGAACGACATTGTAGAGCGGCTGACTCAGGTGCGTCAACATGGCTACCAATTTATAGTTTTCTACAATTGCTGACAACGGTGCGTTACAGATTGGAGAACGGAATTCGACACGAAACGGTTGTAACTTGGCTAGGGGGGCAGGTCATCGGTCTACCTTGTGGGAAGCCTTCCAACGCTGCGTTTTCCACGGTCGCCACTCCAGAGCCTTTCAGCCCCATCGACTATCCGTTCTACGAGCAAAATGCCCTGCTTACTATCACTTAAATTTAGCGATTCTTTGGGCTTTCATTTTACTCAAAATGTAATTAATAAAACATATAATTGACAAATAAAAGTTTCTAAATCTATATAAAGTTATTCTTACCGGCTTAATAGGACAGTTCCCATCCAAATTTGAATATCTTTTAACATATTCGAACATCCAATCAACATTTGGTAATTCGCATAGCTTCACATTCAGTAAGTCAATGGATATAGTGTCAAGCATTGCGATCCTCATCTGAAATGAATCAGTTTACTTTATCATCATCATCATCATTTCAGCCGAAAGACGTCAACTGCTAGACATAGTCCTCCTCCAAGTGTCGCCACAATGAACGGTCCTATGCGTGTCGCATCCATCGGACTCCCGCAACCGTTACCAAGTCATCGGTCCACCTTGTAGGAGGCCTTCCAACGCTACGTCTTCCGGAACGTGGTCGTCACTCCAGAACCTTTCGGCCCCAACGGCCATCCGTTCTGCGAGCAATGTGCCCCCTGCCCACTGCCACTTAAGTTTGGCGATTCTTCGTGCTATATCGGTGACCTTGGTTCTCCTGCGGATATCGTCATTCCTGATTCGATCACGCAAGGAAACTCCGTTTTACTAGCTTCCCCGGCTTCGCTCCGGTGCAATTTTTTTTCAAATAAACTTGTTTGTGGCAAATACGAACACAACAAATAAATAATTACAGCCGTTTTAAATTGATGCGCTAAATGCTCTCAGACAGGCTTGTTCAAACCTAAGCGAATATAGCTACCTCTACGAGTATTTGTAGCAAAATTTCCTTATTTTTTAAGGTGGGCAAACATCCAATGGCTTTTCGCGCTTTAGGGTGGAGTGCGAGGTTGTGTTAGACTTTTAATGACTAAGACCACAGCTATGATCGTTCTTTGCCCTTGCATTCCATGACAACGAATTTCCCTTTCGGAAGTCTACCCATAGGTCCAGTAGGCTTCGGTCCTGCTGGGCCCCTACGGTTTTGATGACATATGTCTTTGTATATTGTTTCTCAACCTAATTTTATGTTGTCATCAGTGTTTATAATCAATATCTTAAAAAATAAACTTTGAAAGGCGAACTTTTAGCCTTAGAAAGTGTTTAGATGTATGTGTCAATGTATCTTAGGGTAAGTACATTCTTTTGTTAACTTTTATATTTAATAAAGATATTTGAAAATGAAAAAAAAAAAAAAATGATGACATATATTAATAAAGTAGCTGTTCTTGTTACTTCTTAATCACATGACTCAGGCCTTTTACTGTCCACGGACGCGTAGCTTCGTAGACGCATTCGACAACACGACGGCACGACGTTGTCGCTTCGTCGATTGAGTTTCATAGTTATGTATGTGTCGTAGTCAGATCATAGAAATTGATCACTTCATGGCCAGTTTAACTTGGCCATATAGTTAAACTGGCCAGATCGTTTGTACATACGTCTGTATGACTTGAATGACCTTGAAAAACGCTTATTTGTCGTTTTGTACACACGTTTGTACGAATTTTTTTTTAGCTGAAAATTTTGGTTTCTATGTCTTTGTTTTTTCTTTAAATATTTTTTTTGGGTATTTATGTAAAAACGGGCAATTACGTATTAATAATACCCCGGGGCGCCCGAGGGGTTAAACGTTAAACTTTGATGATATGTCAATCCTCGTTTGGCCTACTTTCTTTACACTTTCATTAACATCGAAATCTTATTATATTTTATTAACATCAAATGTTAACGTTTAACGATCTGGTCCAGTCACTATGAGGCGCGCGTGGAACACTAAACGCCGTCGACAACTAGGGCGCGGACCTTATCGGATAGCCAGACGGCGAGCTACTCATTGCTCGTCAGCCGCAAGTCTGCCTACAGTGGCTGGAGATTGCTCTGCGATTCCCAACTCCCGGGGAAGCATGAGGATCGTCATCTCAATGCTCAGTCACGTAGTCAGAACAAAGGAATAGGAGGCGTGGCCTACTCAAGGCGATCAACAAAAAAAGAATCGAAACAAAACGGTTGTACCTAACTTGGCTAGGGGGGCTGGTGCAACATGAAAAATAGTTATTAACATACCGTCATATTATTGCCGTTCAGGTATCTGGTGGTCAATGTCATATTAGTCTTATAAGGTTCGCCTCTCTTGATGCGCCGGGTTATAACATAACATTCCGAAAAATAATTACTGTTGCAAATGTCTATCGTTGCTCTCTCCTGCTTGAACTGGGACTAAAACAAAGAGTAATCAGTAATAATCGATCTATCATCACTAACAGGACTATTGTTGCCAATAAGCCTGATATAGTGGTGATAGATCGATCTAGTCGATTTATCACCATTACAACTAACTACAACCTCGTGAAAGCTGAGAAAGATAAGCAAACTAAGTATATTGACTTGGCTTGCGAGGTTGTCGATATTGTGGGAAGTGGATACAGCAGTCATTATGCCGATAGTCGCTACACCTACTTAAATGGTGTCGTTTAATAAAAGGCTAGGCTCTTAACTGAACACTGAATTAATATTACGCCATGATTTGTGTATTTTTAAAAATTTAAATTATCCATAGTATAATCGGCCTTATAATGTTCCCACTGTTAGGACTCAGGCCCCCTATCTAGGAGAGGGAATGGGCCGTAATCCATCACGAGGGCCCAGTGCGGGTTGGTGGATGTCACATGTCTTCGAATTTTTGGTTCTAGGACATGCCGGTTTCCCCACGATGTTTTTCTTCACCCTTTTGAGAGCAGTGGTGATGAAATAAATTACACAAAGTAATGCACCTGGCTGGGTTTGAACCCGCGACCTACAACTCGTAAGTCGGGGCCGTTACCACTCGGCCACCACTGCTCTCGAATTAACAAATAAAAATCTCTAAAATTATTTAGTTATCATAAAAATACATACGGCAAAACATTTTTCAATTGTTATTATTAAAACTATAAATAAAAAGATAGACCTCATGGCGACACTGTCGATATGACTTTGAAATAATCAATGACAAATGACTTCTAGTTTTTGTGCTTATTACCCCGTGACAGACCACTTAATGCCTTCCTGAATATAATCGGTCATGTACATTATTAACAACCAAATAAAATAATCCATTTATTCAAGGTATAATAATAATCATAATAATAACCCCATCGCCGTATCTCTACGTTGACGTCGTGGTGGGGCTTGCGTGCTCCAGAAAATCCTAGGTCTGTATCGGTAGAGTTTGCTATGCCCCAACACACCTACGGTGAGGGGCCAGACTAAGAGAGATATATTCCGAAGGGCAGTTTTGTGGCGAACTGTTGTGCATTAGTCTCTTGGAGAATTCTCGTTCTTCATGTCCGGCTTGCCTTTATTGGCTGGCCGTTGTGAATACTGACGAGAAACAAAGCTCCCACCTCTCTCTTGTTTTTATTGGCTGGCTTGAGTGGAGATTCGCAAGAGCAAACGTGCTCGGGAGAAGGATGTATAATCCAGTAAGGTGCTGTTAGGGATCTTGACTGACTGTACTTCAGGGATTTTCCTGATAGTCGTTGTATACCTCTCCACTCCTTAAGCACCTCAGGATATGTTGCCCTCTTGTTGCTACGCCACTTCGTGCTAGTGTTTATGGGGGCCCATCGATTGTGCAAGTCACCCCCTGCCTTTTGTCGATAGATATTAATAACATTGTTCAGGCAGGGGCCATAGTCTTAACATAGTTCCTGGTAACCAGTCCACGTAAGACTCCAAAAACTATAGCCTTATTTCTTAGTTTTCTTAGTTTTAGGGATGATCACCGGTTCGTACCACTTTCCATTAAAAGCGTCTAAAAGGGCCTCTGCGTTGGTTTCAGCTCCTCGTACGCCTTCCAAAAGTCCAGGACCTCAGGGTCCTGAGATAAATGAATATTCCACAACTATCACACAACGCCGTCTACTCTCAAGCTAAGCAGAGCTTGTGTTATGAGTACTAAACAACTGATAAACATACTTATATATTTCTAAATACATACATATTATAGATAAATTACACCCAAACACAGAACAAATAATCGTGCTCATTACACAAACATTTGTTCTGGGTGGGAATCGAAGCCACGACCTCCGGCATAGTAGTCTGGGCCTCTAAACACTAGCCCAACAGGCCAGTTAAGGTAGTTTAAAAATGATAATATTTATTTCTTTCTTTCAGTAGTATTTATTGTATAAGTATATGCTCGCGCTTGACCACTATCTCTGCTAGCTGATGGAAAACGATGATGTGATCGAGGATGGAGCACGCTTGCCCAGAAGTAACTTATTCACTCTTGACTTAAAGATCCCTAGGTTGTAGCTATCAAGAAACACATTATACTCTGGCTGGCAAGGAATTCCAGCCCTTAGCTTTTTTTTATTCGATATAAACCAGTGCTTGACTGCGATCCCACCTGATGGTAAGTAGTGATGCAAATTATAGTTGGATGGGAAGACCGCAGCAGGCTAATTGTTCCAGTCCTTCGATGTACGCAAAATGAATGTGTTCCTAAAATGTTTGGTGCGTATAAGTGGGATTTCCATGTGTTCATCGCTCTACGCTTGGTGGTCCGATGATGTTGTTGTGTTGACGGAATTAGGTGATGCAATTCCGACACACACTCCCCGAAATGCATCCAGTAGAAAATCGTTTGTCTAGTAACTCGGCGTTGATGCTCAAGACTTTGAAGCTTCGACTTGACGAGTGCATTACCAATGATGTAGGAAAGTATTCGTTAACTCGGCTACACTAATCTTTTCTTCATTCTTATCTACTAACTTAAAGTTAGTTTCTGTCGTTTTATCGAAACCAACCGCCCACAATAAATATTTTTTTGTAAAATAAGCATTTCATTATGTAATATTTTTATTTTTAATTTGAAATTAAACAAAAACTCTGACTGACATAACATTGTGTCGCCCAGATGGATATTTTGTGATAAAAACTAGATACAATCTAAGCTAAGTAGATTGACAGTGTAATTTTATCAATTATATATTTAGAGCAAAACATTCAGGTGATGGCGAATGATTCAGAATTGATTGACCGTTTCGAGATTATTTCGACAGTGTCGGCACAAGCATGCGGTCTCTGTGTTTATTTGTTATTTTACCAATTCTTGTTCAATGCTCTGCTGTAAGTACCACTATTTTAATTGAGTTCTTTATAATATAAAATAAAAGAAGCCCATGAATGAGTGGCGTAACTGGGTCATTCTACAGAGACAGTAAAATTGTGATCGTAAGAAATATCTCCTAGCTCTTTAGTTATTATTTCTTTCTAATAATTATTATTTTATAAACTTTACGCCGTAATCTAACAGTATATATAGGTTTTTTTTCTTTTTTTGTCGGTACTGTATGTGATTGCTCATGTCCTGTCGAATATTCGTAACACGTGTTACAGTGATAGGGTGCCTCTAAAAAATATTATTATTATTATTTATTATTTAAGCAAAGAATAATATTATATGGCACTTTAGTGAGACCGGACATGAAAAAGGGCTCTGTACGTCATTGGAGGATGCGTAAAAAGAACAACAATTGAATATGTAACGACAGGAGGAGATATTACAAATTTCATAAAAATAAAAATATAAAGATGTAGTTATTATGCTGATCGATGATACTTATGTTGATAAGATCTCTAACATGTGTAGTTCTAGTACAACGAGACCCTTTACAATAAGTCCAATTTATTTTATTTTTATTTATTTATTTATTTTCCCTTCACAAAGTTTTCTTATGCTAGTTTTTAACAATGCTTGCAATTTAGAGCTAACTTTGTGAGGGACTGGTGCCTGATGTAGGTATGTACAACAACCTGTATCCAGGTCACCAGGACCCTCCCGCGGCTAGTATGCTAGAAGTAGAGTAGTATGCATTTCACAGCGAGCAAAAATGGAAGCTAAGTTAAAATCAAAAAGACAAAAAACTAAATCTTTAACAAATAATCTATAATACAAAATTTGTATTATAGATTATTTGTTAGATATATTTAATATATATTAAATCATATAATAAACATTAAAAAAAGACAATTTATATTTTATATTAATTCCAGGATGTAAGTGTGAGTGTGTATGCTTAAGTTAACGTGTGATAAACTGTATGTGTAAATGTACGTGTTTGGGTGCGCGCGTGTGTGCGTGTGTCAGAATATAAGTTTTAAATGTATGCAAGTTTATAACAGGACTGAAAAGAAAACGCCTATAAATGGATTATTTGAAAAAAAAAAAACATGCTTTGACTCTGGAATGCAGCAAACAAGGTTAACAACTATCTGAGTGGGACCAGGAGATTTTCCGTTTGACAGTAGTCAAGGGTTTTGAGGTATTTAGAGACAGCAGCTTTACACTTAGATTTCAATTGTGGGTAAATTAGTAGCTTATTATTTAACTTATTAAAGAGATATGGGCCAAGAAAACAGAAGAAATTATGTGACAGAGCTGAACGCAAGGGTTTTGTTGCACATACGTTACCTTTACGGCGCTTGTCTTTTTGTATTTCCGGGTTGTAATGCATCATTTTATGTTTTTTTAGCACTGTTTGAAGGATAAAAGATTGCCTGACTGTAAGAATATCCCAATCTTTTTAAAGGTCTACAGTCGGGTAACGGAAAGGGAGACCAGCGCCCACCATAAGAATTGCACGTTGGGCCCGTTCGACCTCGACGATGTGGCTTTTCGCAGCACCATCCCAGGATATTATGCAATAGTCAATCAATGATTGACGATTCCAATCCGGACATCTTGCACGCCAGACAATCAAGCTGCAGTGTTTGGAAAACAAATCAGAAAGCAAACCAATACGGGGTGTTCCTAAGAGAAAATGTTATTAATAATGAATGTTTTGATGATAATCTAAAAAAAACATTAGAAGATATTCATTATTGCCTCTTCGTGTTCTACATGAATGGCACGTCACAACGTTACTTCTGTAGAAAATTATTGTTAATTTTTCAGAGTTTATATTTACTTAATTTGATTATTTACACTAGCCATATTAAGAAATGATCACCAAGAGCAGTTGAGATTGACGATTAATTTTATTTTACTATTAAAGTTTAATAGTTTTATAAAAGATTCTGTCACTTATGTAGAAATTAGAATCACATCAGTCGACGTGATAATACTAAAATGTTCAATTATTTCTCATAATTGTAATAGTAGATCTCTGATTAAATTTTTCCGGAGATAATTACAAAATATATTTTTTATAATAACACAATAAAAAGTTGATTTTGTGCAATTAAAAAAATATTTTATTTTTTTATCACTCGTTATAATGACCCAACTATATCATCTGAAACCCGTGGCAAATGCATTGGATGGGGCCTCAGAAAAATCGTAACGTTGTGATTTAATTTCCATAAATTTTGTAAAATAGTTTGTGTTCCTTTTTCTCTTGGACCGGAGGCCCCGTAGGGCAGGGGGCCCGTAACATTTTACCAGCTTTACCACCCCAAAGTTCCACCAGAGCCATGAATGGTCGTGGGAACAAATAAAAAAGGCAAGACCACACACACACACACACACACACAGTTGCTGTCTCATATGCGATCCAAGCATTAGGATGCTTTTCCTTCGAAGTTGAACGAGATATCGAGTCGATGCGATTCCATGAAAGCAGTGCGAGTTTACGAGAACGCTTGAGAATGAGTAGCAAAGCTGTGAAATGCACGTAGTTTCTGAAAAACGTTCCAACCCACAATCAGATCAAAATGAAGTTATTAATACTTACCTAAAAAGTCAATCACGTGGCTTTTTAGTATTAATAACTGTCTGCTATTTACTAACGGTCAAAATTTGGTGCTTTCACAGTCATTTTAATAATGAAATCTAGTAGCTCAATCCACATGTATGGAGAACACAAATAAGCTAAAAGAGCCCAAGCTATATGAAATGTTTTAATTTTTTTTAATCTGTTTGACCTTAGTAAAATAGGTGTTTCTCTAAAATGTTCCAAGCCAAAACAAAAACTTTTCAGGTGAAAAGTTGTAGAATTTGTTAGTGAAAAAGACTTTGATTTTGAAGATGTTGAGGAAGAACTTAAATCATGAAAAAAAAAATATTTTTCTTTCTTTCTTTTCTTTATAAATATATTTCACTACAAATATATGTCCTTTTTTCTATTAAATCTTATTTTATTGTTATTTTCTTTATCATACATTTTTTTTTTTCGGTGGGAAAATCATCCAATGATATTCCTGGCTCTTGGGCGGAGTGTGAGACAGTGTCAGACTTTTACTGACTAAAACGCACTCCTGTTCCTTCTTTGCCTTCGTTCCAGGGCCCCGGAGTTCACTTTTTCTCATCACCCATGGCTCCAGTAGACCCTGCTGGGCCTCTACGGTTTTGCTGACATCTCCCTGAGGCGCGCGTGGAACACTACGCGCCGTCAACAACTTGGGCTCGGTCCGGACGGTTACCGGACGGTCAGACGGCGAGCTACCCATTGCTCGCGGTCTGCAAGTCAGCGCCTACGGTGGCTAGAAATCGGGATCGGGATCCCGGCGGCCGGGGCGTGAGGTCCGTTCTCTCGCGCATGCGGCCGCCTCCTTTGCAAAAAACCAAAAACGTTCCCCAGCAATATTTTTCTGAATATTCAAAAAAGTAATAACATTAGAAGTCTAAAAACTACTAGGGACTAATCAAAATTTAATTATGTCATCTGAAGCATACAAAAGCAGCAGTACCTACTTAATAACACTATACGAGATTAAACTTTAATCACAAATATCTCAAAATGTTTCATTTGTGGGTTGGAACGTTTTTCAGGAACTACGTCCAAACGTGGTGGGACGATACTTAGCAGATTCTTTTCAGCGCAGATCTCTCGTTTTTGTGCGTAAAAATAAAAATACATAGCTCAGCTGGCTGGCTCTTTTCCAACAAACATACGCTAAGTTTTGCTAAGAAAATAAAGTGATATCATTGGTGGACATTTTCCACGCTCACCGCCTCTCTACCTCACATATTTTTGGTGAAAAAACCTTAAGAAATCAGACCAATTCCCGGCAACTTCTGAATTGTCAAAATTTCGGTCAGTCAAAAAATCATGGCCATTTTGCGCCAATGTAACGCATACTTTTAATATTCATGTATTGATTTCCTAGGTATGCGACAAACTTAAATAATTTAAAAAAGAAAAGTTCTATTACGTGAAGGTCATAAATTTTTCCTATTAATGCATTCTGTTCCAGTTTTGTGACACTGGTGACACACCTTATATTTTAAATAAAAACTTTATTTTTAGACCTATGTAAAGCAGGAGAGGGCGACAGTGCGCTGTTGCAATACTAAATACGTAAAAGAATGTTATAGCATAACCCGGCGCCTCAGGAGAGGGGAGCCTTATAAGACTAACCTGACAACTGTGACCAGGTACCAATGGGATAATAATGTTACGGTATGTATAACATAACACAACACTGTACTTTATGGTAAAGAATATGGGCGAGGAAATTGTTGATGAAATTATTAAGCGTCTACATTGGCTGGAAAGACCTCACGGTGTCCATCACCTTCCGCATGACGCAAGTTCTCATCGAACATGGTCAGTTCGTTCCTGCACCGAATTCGTGCGGAAGTAACGCCCGGGTGTCACCACTGTATGGATCGCCCGGAGGACACTGTGGAGCACACGGTAGAGGTGTGCGCCGCTTGGGAAGAGCACCGCCGTGTCCTCGTGGGGGAGATCGGCGGCAACGATCTCTCGCGCCGGGCCTTGGGCCATGGTCGTGTTTTTTGTTAGTGTTTTATTTCTTTTGTATGCAAGACGAGTATGTCGGACATTTGCATCTATCAGAAGGATGCTACGTAACTTTGACGTAAACATAGCTAGCGGTCTTGATTGGCATACTGGCATTGTTTTAAGAACTGGTGCGTTTAAACTGTCTTCGATTTTAATACGCCCATTTTGGCTTGCGTTTAAGACTGCTAAAGTACCAATAACTTGAAAGCAAGCTAACGTACAACCCGTGCTTCAAGTAGAGTAGTTGGGGTGACCGGCTAACTACAGATCAATCTCAGTCAAATCCGACCCAGAGTATAGAATGGGTACACAACAGCTCCTGGCACACCTAGAAGCTAACGACATCCTCAGAGTTTTTTTTCTTTCACCGAAATCGATCAACTGGAAATCCATACTATATCTGGAGTGAAGCTATCGAAAAACACGGAGAAGCGTTTACCGCTGTCCTTTTTGAAGGTTATCGACAGGGTCTGGCACGAAAACCTTATTGGTAAGCTTCCTTCCTTCGGTCTACCTGGTAAATTGTGTGCTTGGACTGCAGACTTCCAGAGCAATCAATTCAATCAATCCATCATTTCTATCAATTGCCAAGTGGTCATCGATGGCTGCTCGTCTGGTCTCCCCAGGATTCCCACCCAGGACAAATGTTTGTGTGATGAGCACGATCATTTGTTCTGTGTCTGGGTGTAATTTATCTATAATATGTACTTCTTTGGGACGCATTTGTTAGATACCATCTTGGTCTATTTGAATCATTGAGAAGAGAGCCCAGAGGATAATTGCTAATGATGTATTCGTCGAGTTAAAGCTTCAAAGTATAACCACACCTGTGTCCTTCAGTTGCCCTTTACGTTCTAAGATTACAGGTTTCCTTTTCAGAAAATCCTTTACGGTGTGCTAAGATCTCATTGAGGAGCGCGTGGACAGCTAAGTACGCACTGTCGACGACTTGGGTTCGGTCCGGTCGATTACCGGATGGCCGGACGGTGAACTACCCATTGCTCGATGTCCGCAAGATCACGTCTGGGGTCTCAGTGGCTGGGGCGTGAGGATATTCGTTTCCACACGCGTGCGGCCTCCTCCTTCGCTAGCATTACTGCTTCACAGAAGGAGCCAGCCAATTCTTCTCGCTCCGGACCATATCCTGAACCACCCTCGGCCTAAGCGGGGTACACTTCCACCGTATGCTGTACCCTTTCCTCCGGGCGGTTCACACAATGGTGACACCCGTGCGTTCCATCCGCGTGAATTCGATGCAGGAACCTCCCAACTTCCCATTTCCGTTGAGGACCTACTTTATACGGAGGGTGAGGACGCCGTGACGCTTCTTCAGTTTTCCTGAAAAAGGGAACTAACGAAATGATTATGGCGTGCCCATTATCAGTTTTCTAGTACTCATAGTACAAGCTCTGAATAGTTTGGGACTAGATGGCGTTGTTTGAAAGTTGTGGAAAATTATATTATTATTATTGTCATCATATCTTGATAAATCAAACAAAAGAAGACTGTATTTTAAATGTTCTTTATTTTCAGCTGAAAGTGGTTTTACATAGCGGGTTCCCAATCGAAGTATTCAAGGTAAAACTGTGTGAAGTGTCAAATATTACATGGGTAGCGGAGTATCTTAAAGCATATTCAAACTATTGCAAATGTCCTGTAGGGCCGGTAAGACAGTTTTGAATATTTATTTTTTATGTAGGGTCACTTGTTCTACTGTAATCCAGACCGATTCATTGAACCATCGCCATATTTCGAAAACGGGACGTTGCCGCTCCGCACTAATTATACCAAAAAAAGACGCACAAGTACCTGGCCACCACTACCCAGTTCACTCTGGGGTCTCATGGCGGAATGGCGACAGCGACTATCGCAATCCAGCGCTGGGCACGCCATAATTATGGCGTAAGTCCCCTCTTTGAGGAGTGGCTGGAAAGGCAACACGGCGTCCTTACTTTCCGCATGACGCAGGTCCTCACCGGACATGGTAAGTTCGGAAGGTTCCTGCACCGAATTCATGCGGAAGACACGCCCGGGTGTCGCCACTGTGTGGAACGCCCGGAGGACACGGTGGAGCACACGGTGGAGGTGTGCCCCGCTTGGGCAGAGCAACGCCGTGTCCTCGTGGGGGCGATCGGCGGTAGTGATCTCTCGCGTCGGGCATTGGTACAGGCCATGGTCCGGAGCGAGGAGGAGTGGCAGGCGGTCGCCTCCTTCTGCGGAGCAGTAAAGCTAGCAAAGGAGGCGGCCGATCGCGTGAGGCAACGGTCCTCACGCCCCAACCGCCGCCGGGATTCCGATCCCGATTTCCGGCCATCGCAGGCGCGGGCTTGCGGACGGCGAGCAATGGGTGGCTTGCCGTCCGACCGTCCGGTAACCGTCCGGACCGAGCTCAAGTCGTCGACGGCGTGTGCTGTTCCACGCGCGCCTTAAAGAGATGTCAGCAACTGTAGGGGCCTAGCAGGGTCGAAGTCTACTGGGGCCAAGCAAGACTCGGTCCTGGTACAAAAGGCAACGAAGGAACAGGAGTGGGTTTTTAGTCAGTAAAAGTCTGACACTATCTCCCGCCCCGCCCAAGAGCGGGGGATGTCACAAGATGATTTTCCCACCGGAAAAAAAAACTCAGTTCACTCTATTTGCTGTGAAGGATACTCACATGATTGTAAAATCTCCAAAAACATACCCAAAACGTAATATAAACGTATAATATTCTTATTTAGTCACGTCATAATCTACATACAGCAATAAAAAGAAAAATGACTAAATATAAAAAAATACACGTGACATGATGCTTCAAATACCCTCCTCCCTCCTAAGCAACTACAGAATCTACAAAGCTTTTCGCAAGTGTGAGTATGCTTCACCCACGTTGATACTCATTAAACCAGTTGTAAAACAGTGGCAGGAGGGGTTTTGTCATGAAATGCTAATCGAAGTTTTTATAATTCGAAAATTAAATATATTTATCAATACACTTACTAAAACCCGCTCTTATCCCGCCGGTTTTAGGCACGCAACTTACTGTTTTTCGCACTTTGCGCATTTTTCCACAATTTTATTACATTCACTCGCAAGCTGGCAAGACTGGGCGCGGTACGACCTCTTTAATCCCGGGAGTCTCGGACTCAAAAATATCGAGAGTCTCGACGAAGTTTCCGCATTTTCAAGACTCGCTTTCAGTCCCGGGTCCCCATTTCATTTTATTTGAGAAAAAAACGATATTACAATATATATTACACTTATTAGTAGGTATACAAAACAAAATCAATGTAATAATCACAACATTTTCCACATATTAACATAGAAGTATGCTATGATGAGGACTAATGGGCAAGCCCGGTATTATTCTTGGAAACACTTTATATAAGCAGTTACAAATCAGTAAGACATCAGAAAAAAAAAAATTAGAAGTTGTTCATTGCACTAATAACTTACGTCGAAAAGCATTTCTATTAAGTCTATTAAATGGTCATTGTACAGACTTGCGTAAGTTTAAAAAAATGTACTAAACTAGATACTTCACACTGCATGGTACGACGCAACACTTAACAGCATATATATAAGTTGAGTCCTTTCAAAATCTCAATAATAATGAAATTTTACATTATCTTTAAAAGTATAATACGAAAGATTAAATAAATCACTAATTGAATAGCCGTCTTATAACTTTTCAGCAAATACAAGTACTCCAAAACATACGGGGCCATGGCGTAGCTCACAGGTTTTTTTTTATTATTGATAAGCTCGCGTTTGACCACTATCTCACCAAATGGTAAGCGATGATGTGGCCGACGATGAAGCATGCTTGCCTAAAAATAACCTATTCTCTCTTGACTTAAATACCTCTTTTTTTTGTTTTCGAGGGAGAGTGGGATTTTTACCTCATTAAAACCACCTCGATGATCACCATCAACACGTAGAAGGGGCCCCGTTACCTCTCAAAAGACCTTTACCTTGACCTAAATCTTAATCGTTTACTAAACCCTCAATATGACATCATCATTTCAGCCGAAAGACGTCCACTTTTAGACATAGGCCTCCCCCAAGTATCGCCATAATGACTGGCCCTGTGAGTCTCGCACCCATCAGATTACTGCGATTCTCACCAGGTCATCAGTTCATCTTGTGGGAGGCCTTCCAACGCTGCGTCTTCTGGTACGTGCTCGTCATTCCAGAACCTTTCATCCCCATCGAACATCTGTTCTGCGAGCAATGTGCCCGGCTGCAGGCTGCGGATGCAGGCAGCACATGCGGCGTCTGCAGCCTCCAGCCGAGATTCGAATAGCACCTTTATACACAGTGTTTATCATCCAGCTACCTATCTTCTATCTATCTAATAAAATACGTGGGACACACTGAAAGTTTTAAGAGTTTGTCATTGCAACCGAGGCAACATTTTTGACGTAACTACGTGCTTGGAATCACTCCCAGTTGCGGATGCAGGCAACGGCTGCGTGTCATGCGTGTGCTACTTGCATTTGCAGCCTGCATCCGCAGCCTGCAGCCGAGGTTCGAATGGCACCTTTATTAATACGATTTTGTTTTCAGGGTCCGCTTGGATTATATAACATGGAGCTCCCACCAAAGAATATACCACAGACATTCCTAAATCTTGTCACGGGCAAAACTCACATCAGTTTATATATTTTAGTTACTGCAACAGAAGAGATAATAGTAGAAAATTCTGTAATAGTCGGCTAGCGAGCTAATGAAACGGAATGCTTGCAGGATCGCACTTTATGGTGCCATTCGAACCTCGGCGGCAGGCTGCGGATGCAGGCAGCACATGCGGCGGCGGCACGAAGCCGGCTACAGCTACACGACTGGTTTTCTAAGTAGTAGTATGGATTTTTGTAAAAACCATTCCGAACGCGGCAGCAACCGCACGTGCTGCCGAGCATCGGCTGCAAGCGCTGCCGCGACCGGCACCCGCAGCCGATTTCAGACCAGTAGTGCTGCGGCCGCAACCTGTTTAGACAAGTCCGAAATAATCGCTATTCGGTGCCGATAGCGCTCATATTGGATTGAATAGTACATTTGCGACTGGCAGCACGTGCTGCCAGCCTCGGAATCACTCCCAGCTGCGAATGCAGGCAACGGCTTCGTGTCATGCATGTACTGCATGCATTTGCAGCCTGAATCCGCAGCCTACAGCCGAAGCGAGGTTCGAATCTCACCTTAAGAAAATAAATAAAGCCCAAGAAGTGTTTTTGAGTTCATTCTTTTTGTTTCATTAAATTGATGATAGTAAAAATAATATGATTCACAAACTACTATTTAAAAAAGTACTGCGTCGTAAGTAACAAGCGGTGCTGAGTATGAAATGCTTTTCACTTGTGTTTAACACCGTCAAAAGTCGCCTGGATTTTTGGGAGAATAAATTCAATAGAATGTAGGATTTTATTTCACTAAAACCACCCCTATTATCATCATCAGCGGTATCAAGCACATGGAAGGGGGTCCCGTGACCTCATAATATACCACCCCAGAACTCTCTCTATACCACGCCTGTTAGGGTAGATTCCTGAAGAGACTGTAAACTTTACAGTGTAAAGGGTCTCATTTTTTAACGTAGGAAATAGATTTTAACTATTAAAAATAGAAGTTAGTAAATAATTGATTTATCAAACTAACAGTTTATATATGACTAATTTGTATCTATGGCTATGGGATTAAGTGACCTACATTTATATATTTAAACTATTAGGCTTACTAGCACAGCTAGATTAAGGGCGCGATGAAAGTCACGCCGATGTGTGAAGACGCTTGTACAGCGGGCAAGTCGCAGTGCTGCTGCAGTCCGCAGAGTGACGTCTCTTCACTCAATACTTTGAAAAGAAGAAAAAGAAAAGAAAAACATTTTATTTGCCGGAAAATGCGCAAACTTATAACTAACATATTATGCATATTGCAAACATTTTGCAAGACACAAACATAATTAACTCAAATTAACATATATGCGCCACGTTCGAGCAAAATGGCCGTACGCTCAGCACAATGCCGTGTCCACAACGTAGAAATGCGACGAGTCGACAGCGCTGGTTTTCAGCTTGGGTCGGTGATCCACCCACGCCAAGTGAGATCTCCAGTGGCGTGGAGGAGGTCCTGCAAAGAACGATCAGTGGTGGAAGCGCTAATTTGTTACGAACCCACAGTGTGAAAAGGGAACCTCACAGTCCAGGAGTTCTGGTTGCTGTTTTGGTGTTGCAGCACCTCAATCAATATTACTAAGTACCTAACAACATCGTATATACAATATATGTTAGACTATGAAATGGTTGCTTTATGAAACTGGAAACTTTGAACTGTGTTCTTCAGATCGACTAGAAATTACAGTTCAAATAAATTTTATGAAAATTTTCACTTCGACGCCCCCAAGCAATAAGTCGGCAATGTACTATTATGGACTTTTTACTGTTATAGCACATTTGGCATCTGTATACTGGAATACACTTTAGGAATTTTTCCTGAATTTTTCTAATGATAATCAACAAAGATGTCATGATTAACATTTTTATTAACTCAAAGATGGGATTTTTGTTGAAATAATTGAAATATAGTATATGTTTGCTGTAATATACATGTAGCGGCATCTATGGCGTCACATAAGAACTAATCCTGCATCGCGCAATCAAAGTTCTCCGCGCGTTTAGAACAGCCCGAAATCATCTATCGGGCCACCAGACATAACACCCGTCTGGCCGGAGGATCCTCCCTTCACAATGGAGGTTTGCGGGACTTTACTCTCTGTTCCGCATACCTCTAAATACATTAACAATGTTTTAAAAGTTTAGTACTGATTCATAATATACGCGAATTTCAAAACGTTCTTTTTTTTCAAATTTTAATACCTACTCCTTTTTTCCTACCTTTCGATTGCTCGCATACTGAGTAAGTTGTAAATGATCATGAAGATATAATTGAGGTTGTACATATAACCATTGATATTATGTACTTAGGTAACAACATTAATGAATCAAATCTTCAAAATCAACCCTCTACATCGGGAGTGCAAAAACTGAAAATTCAATTCTTCAGAAAGACAACTTATGTTTAACAGATTTTATAGTTTTGCTAATCGCGAACTACAATAGCTGTTTAACAGTAGATTAAAAAATTTCGAACTAAAAATATTAAAAGAATGTCGTTAGGTCGTAATAACAACCGCACACAAACTTCTTCACATCAAATAATGAACACATTGCATTTATTTATTTATTAAAACTTCATGCAACATAAAGGTACAAAGGCGGACTTACTGTTTGTAAGTTTTTTTTTAATACTTTACAAATTTGAAAAGAAGTTGTTTATATAGCAGTCGATAAAAAATCTAAAAGTAAAAGAGGGACGCTTGATAATAGACCTAGACCTATATCTGTATTTGAATGAGAATATTTTTTACTATTGATAGGCTTGTGCTTGACGACTATCTTGACTGGCCTGTTGGTCTAGTGGTTAGTGACCCTGACTGCTATGCCGGAGGTCGTGGGTTCGATTCCCACCCAGGACAAATGTTTGTGTGATGAGCACGATCATTTGTTCTGTGTCTGGGTGTAATTTATCTATATATGTATGTATTTAGAAATATATAAGTATGTTTATCAGTTATCTAGTACCCATAACACAAGCACTGCTTAGCTTGGGACTAGACGGCGTTGTGTGATAGTTGTGGAATATTATTATATTATATCTTACCTAAATGGAAAGCGACGACGTGGTCAATGATTGAGCACGGTTACCTAAAAGCCTAATTTACTCTTGACTTAAAGATGCCAGATTGAAGTTATCAGGAAAGTTTTGTGCGTATGGGTGGGGATGTCTGTTGGTCCGATCATGGAACGGGCTTGGCGGAATTGCAATTCCGACGCACACTCCCCGAATGCAACTGGTAGAAAACGGACAAGTTAGCAACAAGACATCGATACTCAAGACTTTGAAGCTACGACTAAACGATATATAAAACGTCGCCAGCAACCAAATATATTTCATAAAACTTTTAGCTTTATACTAAGTGGTTTACACATCAAGATTACACTGATGTTGTAATGGGAACAAAACGACTATATAAAAGAGTTTTTAACTCCCAATATAACTCTAACTTTTCATTTTTTTTAACCAAAAAAAGTTCAGTAATCTTCGTGCTCATGCAATAAAAACTACTCGAGAGGTAAAACAAAGACATCATTCACAGAGAAAAGAAAAGGTAAGTAATAACATTTTTTCTTTTAATTCTTAATAGGTTCGCGCTTGATCGCTATCTCACCTGATGGAAAGCAACGATGCGGCCGACGGTGGAGCGCGCTTACCTAGAAGTAACCATTTACTCTTGACCTAAAGATTCCCGGGTTGTAGCCATCAGGAAACACAGATCCCGCAAGGAATTCCAATCCTTAGCTGTACGCTCAATGAAAATCATTGATTTAAATGTTACTTTATAGCCTAAAGTTGATTTCAGGATGTGTTGTATTTTATCTATTGAATTGTCGTTATTGATCATTATGTTTCAGGACCATTAAATTTTCTATTTGTGAACAAGATAACTGAGTTTAAGTACCTGAACAGTGCATTTTTTGCTTAAATCATCAAATATTACATCTGTAGACTTAAAAATATTGGTACTGGGTTATAACAATAACACTGTCAGTATAAACTTCCCTGTAATAATAATGGTGTGTATCAATACTGTTTCTACAAATATAAAATACTAGCTGACCTAGCGAACTTAGTATCTCCTAATAATAGTCAATGAATGTTGTGTAAAAAGTAGTGCTTGGCGCTATGTTGACCTAACACTCTTTTCGCGTATTGATAATAGGTTTTTAGGCATTAACTTACCATACAAACCATTATGTTTGTATGGTAAGTTAATGTCTGAAATCGTAAGGAAAATAACTATATTACACTAAATCACTACAACATTTATTTGCTAGTTACAGGTAATTTGGTAAAATGGTAATGAGTACGTGTAACTCTAGCGAGACCTGAACGCAAACTGGTCCACATTTTGGTAAACGAGCGAATGTGCGTACTTGCATTCGATGCAATTATGCATTTTCGCTCAGTGTTCGATTAAAACTCGAACATGTGGTGTTAGCTAAACTGTAAAAGGATAACGCCATCTACTGGTATTACCATAGCAGCATAATTCATTTTAAAATTACATTTTAATTAGAGATGGCGTTGTTTTCAAATTTTTTTTTTGTAATTTTTCCATATTTTCTTCCCTGGACTATCACAAATATTTCAAGACCAAAATTAGTCAAATCAGTCCAGCCGTTCTATAGTTTTAGCGAGATTAACGAACAGCTATTACTTATATTATATATAGATTACCACAATAACATCAAAATAACACATTATGCATCGTCCTTACGAAAAAAATAACACTGTAGAAGTTTATTATATAATGATACCAAATATATTATTCGGTAAATTTACTATAACAATGCCGCATGCCGTAAGTACTACTACTGTAATATTTTAACTATATAATTTCAGGTACCTATTATTTATTTACTGAAATAGGTTATGAATGAAAATAATTTCATTTTAATAGCCCAGTTACATTCCACAAAAAATAGCTTTAATTTTACATATTATAATAGCGACTTGGTTATTACTACTGGTCGAAAAGATATTCTACAAAAACAGCAAATCTTTTTTGCTGTATAAAATGGATTTTTCGATTACCGACATAATGCTTGGGGACAGCGATTTGTTTTTTTAGGTTTTTTTTAGGGTTCCATACCTAAAAAGGAAAAAAAAGGAAAACCCTTAAAGGATCACTTTGTTGTCCTTCTTTCTGTCTGTCAAGACCCTTTATCTCGGGAACGTGTGGAGGTATCGAGTTGAAATTAAAACCATATAGGTACTCAGGCCTGCAGTCCCTTGAAGCTGTAAAAAATTAAACTTCTGAGTCAACGAAAAAAAAGATACAGCCGTTTATGTCGTGAAAAACATATATTTCGATACTCTCAAGGGAATCAAAATTCAAAGGGTACTTCCCGTTTTTTTTTTATTTTTTTTTTAAGGTGGGAAAATCATCTAATGACAAATCCCGCTCTTGGGTGGTGCGAGAGATAGTGTCAGACTTTTACTGACTAAAAACCCACTCCTGTTCCCTCTTTGCCTTCATCCCGGGGCCACGGGCTTCGCTTTCACACAACCCGTGGCCCCCGTAGGCTTCGACCCTGCTGGGCCCCTACGGTTTCGCTGACATCTCCTTGAGGCGCGCGTGGGATACTACGCGCCGTCGGGAACTTGAGCTCGGTCCGGACGGTTACCGGACGATCGAATGGCGAGCCACCCATTGCTCGCCGTCCGCAAGCCCGCGCCTACGGTGTCCGGAAATCAGGATCGGAATCCCGGCGGCGGTTAGGGCGTGAGGACCGTTGCCTCACGCGATCGGCCGCCTCCTTTGCTAGCATTACTGCTTCGCAGAAGGAAGCGACCGCCTGCCAGTCCTCCTCACTCTGTACCAATGCCCGGCGCGAGAGATCACTACTGCCGATCGCCCCCACGAGGACACGGCGTTGCTCAGCCCAAGCGGGGCACACCTCCACCGTGTGCTCCACCGTGTCCTCTGGGCGTTCCACACAGTGGCGACACCAGGGCGTGTCTTCCGCATGAATTCGGTGCAGGAACCTCCCGAACTTCTCTTGGTCTTTCCAGCCACTCCTCAAAGAGGGGAATTACCGCCTTAATTGTAGCGTGCCCAGGGTACTTCCCGTTGACCTAGAATCCTGAAATTTAACATGAAGCAAAGTCTCATAGCACCAGTATAGGAAACTGTATCAATCTGAAAACCATTTGTAACAACAAATTTACAGTTTTCAGATTGATACAGTTCTTTTGATGTAACTACAACAAAAAAATAATCATCAAAAAATACTCTTTCGCGATTCGGCAAAATCTTCGTACTTAATTCAATTCGAGAATTTAACTGTTTTCATAGGCAAGTTTGTACGGACCCCTCAGTGCGCGAGTCCGACTCGCACTTGCCCGGTTTTTTTTCTGTAATACTGCTATATTTATGTATAAAAATGAAATTTAAAAAACCTGTGTTATTTTTGCATATAAAATATAGTTAGGTTCGGTCGTTTGATCTAAACCAACCTCCATCATAAAGCTACTAAACTACCGAAGAGTATGTAAAGCTAAAGTTAGAATTACACGTGTGCCACACACGCCAATCTGTGCGTGTCAGTCTCCATACATTTTATATGGAAACTAGACTTGTAGAGCTACGGATCAAGTGCCCACGCCACGCGACGCCACGCGAAGTCCGAATCATCATTCAGCGTACGTAGGTACAAATCAGCCCTCCTAGCCAAGTTACAACCGCTCGTTTCGATTCTCTTTTCACCACGCCTCCGATTCCTTTGTTCTGACGTCATCTCAACGCACAATCACGTGGCCAGAACAAAGGAACAGGAGGCGTGGCCAACTCGAGGCGATCGACAAAAAGAGAATCAAAACGAAACGGTTGTAACTTGGCTAGGGGGACAGGCTTGTTACACGTGTACGTCGGTCTAATGTCGTTAGCTACTTATAAGCTTCGTACAGCTAAATACATAATATAGTAGTATCTTTGGAGTAATCATCTAGGTACCTAGTTTATTTTGTACTGACGTTCAAACGAGTACCAGTTTTATGATTTAAGTCATTATTTACAGGAAAACTAAAGTGCTTTCAATTTAGGTAATAGCGAGGTACACCAGCGTTCAGAACTGATTGGCCGTTTCGAGATTATTTCGACAGTATCGGCACAAGCATGTGGTCTCTGTGTTTATTTGTTGTTTTGCCACTTCTTGTTCAATGCTCTGCCGTAAGTACCACTATTTTTGTGATTTTTTAAAAGGATCGTTATTGGGTACTTATACTTCAACACAGTTTCTGAATGCATGCCTAAATAAATGGTAGATACTGTAATATCGAAAGAAGATCGCATGAGTTAGGTAAACGACCTGGCATGTAAAATATACTTTTAAGGATTTTGCAGTGCTAGAATAGGTTTAAAAATTGAGTATAACAAAGAAATGACTAGTTTTTTCAGTTCGGATATAACCATTGTAGCGCAATGAGCTGATATCGAATCCTGAAGAAAACTATAAGTAAACGTGATAGCTTCCTAAGAGTTTTATTCAAGTAGAAGATGTAAAAGCATCCTTATGCTTTTCCATCAAAGATGCAAACCGGCCATATTTCAGTATTTTTCCTATTAATGTCGTCATCATTATTTCAGCTGAAAGACGTCCACTGCTGGACATAGGCCTTCTCCAAGTGTCGCCAGAATGACCGGGCTTATGCATCTCGCATCCATCACATTCCCGTGAACCTCACTAGGCCATCGGTCTACTTTGTGGAAGACTTGTTCTGCGAGCAATGTGCCCGCCCGCTGCTATTTAATTTTGGCGATTCTTTGGGCTCTGTCGGTAACCTTTGTTCTCCTGCAGACATCTTCATCTCCGACTCCGACTCAAACTCCGACCATAGTCCTTTCCATTGCCCTTTGGGTGACTTTAAGTCTTTTGATGAGGCCCATTATTTCTTGTATGGCTCTGAAACGCGGTCGCTTACTCACGTTTCAGAGCCATATGACATCACTGGCAACACGCAGTGGTGTCTTGAGACTCATAGAGGTATATTGGACTTTAATATACCGCATAGCTTCCCAAACGCTGCCCAGTCGAGTCGGTCTTGACGATTGACCTCTTTCTCAAAGTTAGACCTACCCAACTGGACCGTCTGTCCCAGGTAAACGTAGTCGTCCACAACTTAGAGTGCAGTCTCCAATTTTGATAGGAGTGGGTGCTACATAGATGTTTACCATGACTTTGTTTTGTCCATCTTCATTTTAAGTTCCACTTTTTCGGAAACTCTACTCAGGTCATCGAGCATTGTACTGAGCTCTTCCGTAATCTGTAAATCGTAAGCCGTGAACAGTTTCTCTCCCTGCCTCACACCGCTGCAAGAGGGTAAGTTTCGAGGCCTGGTCCTGCATTGGTGGCGTTTTTGTATGAATACTTCAGCACTTTGATGTACCGATAGTCAATTTGGCACCGTTGGAGAGACTGCAGTACAGTCCAAGATTCGATCGAATGAAAGGCTCTCTCTTTTTTTTCCTCAAAAAATAAGTAGAGAGGCTGATTATACTCCTCAGTCTTCTGTATACCTGCCGCAGCGTATGTATGTGGTCCACGGTGCTGAAGCCTTTTTGGAATCCAGGGCTAGAAATCGTCAAACCAAGGCGCGAGACAGCTCGCGCAGCGCACAGCGCGCGTTTGACGATTTCTAGCCTCTTTCTCTCCTTTCGTGATGACTCTAGAAAATAGCTTAGAGAGATGGGCCTGTAACAGGGCATTGTCGCATTTCTTAAAGAAAAGTACCACTACACCTCTGCTTCATGCTTGTAGCGTTTTTCCCTCGAGTATGACGGAATCAAATAGCTTCGGAAGGGGACAGGTTTTCCACCCGCCTTCAGGAGTTTGTAGTTCCATCCTCACCCGACGCCTTGTTGTTTTCAAGCTGCTTCAGAGCTCTAACGAGCGTTGTATCCTAATCTCGTACCGGCCTATTAATGTATTTTTTACAAAATCTTTATTTTTAGACCACTTTGACACAGGAGAGAGCGACGGTGCGCTGTTGCAATAGTAAATACGTAGAGGAATGTTATAGCATAACTCGGCGCCTCAGGAGAGGGGAACCTTATAAGACTAACCTGACAACTGTCACCAGATACCAATGGGACAATAATGTTACGGTATGTATACAAAAAAGCAATGCTGCTATTGAGCTCCGTAATTGTAACCGAAACTATCGGATAACTGAATTTCGGATTTATTTTAAATATCGAAATAGAAAATATCCGTAACCGAAAGCGATTTAAAGTTTCACATAGTTACAGATAAAGACGGTTTCTAAATAACAGCTCTCCTAGCCAAGTTACAATCGTTTCGTTCGCGCCGAAAGCCTCGAGTAAGCCACGCCTCCGATTCCTTTGTTCTGACCACGTGACTGAGCGTTGAGATGACGTCAGAACAAAGGAATCGGAGGCGTGGCCTATTGGAGGCGTTTGGCGCAAATGATACGATTGTAACTTGGCTAGGGGGACAGGTTACGATAGGTTTTGGTTTTGTAGACTAGAAATAAATGTCAAATCTTGTTATTTGTATTTCATTTTAAAAATTTAATATCGTAACCAAAACTATCCGTAGCTATACTCCATTTGTTTAGGTAGTTAACTAAACGTAAACAATCTTGATAATTATGTCTTTTTATTAAAAAAAAAAAAACAATTATAAAAAAGACATACAAAGATTATTTCATCATCATCATTTCAGCCGAAAGACGTCCACTGTTGGACATAGGCCTCCCCAAATGTCTCCACAATGACCGGTCCTGTGCGTCTCGCATCCATCGGATTCCCGCGACCCTCACCAGGTCATCGGTCCACCTTGTGGGAGGCCTTTCAACGCTGCGTCTTCCGGTACGTGGTCGTCATTCCAGCGCCTTTCGTACCCATCGACCGTCTGTTCTGCGAGCAATGTGCCCTGCCCATTGCCACTTAAGTTTGGCGATTCTTTGGACTATCAGAAGGCTTAAAGTCACTCAAAGGGCAATGGAAAGGGCTATGCTTGGAGTTTCCTTGCGTTATCGCGTCAGAAATGAAGATATCAGCAGGAGAACCAAGGTTACAAACAAAGATTATTTAAATTTAGTTAATTACCAAACTTCGGTATAGGTAAATAACAAATTGTAAACATTTTTAGATAATAATTTCAGAATATTTTTAGATAAAAGACATGTCAAGATTGTTTTCATTTAGTTAATTACCTAAACAGATGGAGTACAGGGATAAACCGAACTAATTACATATCCATAACCGGTACAATATTATTTTTATATTCGTATATTTTCAGTACAAACTGGTATTATTAAACAGCGGGTTCCCAATCGAAGTAGTGAGCGTAAAACTGTGTGAATTGCAAAGTATTACATGGCTGTCGGAGTATTTTAGATCATATTCAAATCTCGCCGGCAAATGTCCTCATCAACCGGTAAGATTGTTGTGAATTTTTATTTTAAATATATACTTATTTATATATGTACACATAAACACTTAAAAAAACTTGAGAGGTGTCAAGGGACACCCGGATGGAACGAAGTTCTTTTCGATTGATTAGTGAAGGAATTGTAATAAAATTTTTTTCATTGGACATAAGTATTAAAGAAACTATTATTATTTTTATTAAGTAGATTGACTTGTTAACGATTAAATGTACATAGTACGCAAGCACCTACAAAAATCTGTGCTATCCCTTTTCGGCTTGTGCCCCCTCGACTACCATGAAAACGCATCCATGTCAAAAAATTTGAAAACGTTTATAGCCGCCATCTTGGATTTACATTTTGATCTCATTATCGGCTTTAACACCCTCGAAAACCATGAATACGACACCCATGTCAAAAAAATTTAAAACGTTCATCATAGCCGCCATCTTGGATTTACATTTTGATCTCATTATCGGCTTTAACACCCTCGAAAACCACGAAAACGACACCCATGTCAAAAAATTTAAAAACTTTCATAGCCGCCATCTTGGATTTACATTTTGATCTAACTATCGGCTTTAACACCCTCAAAAACCATGAAAACGACACCCATGTCAAAAATTTTAAAACGTTCATCATAGCCGCCATCTTGGATTTACATTGTGATCTCATTATCGGCTTTAACACCCTCGAAAACCACGAAAACGAAACCCATGTCAAAAAAATTTAAAAACTTTCATAGCCGCCATCTTGGATTTACATTTTGACCTCATTATCGGCTTTAACACCCTCGAAAACCACGAAAACGACACCCATGTCAAAAAAAATTAAAAAATTTCATAGCCGCCATCTTGGATTTACATTTTGACCTCACTATCGGTTTCAGCACCCTCGAAAACCATGAATACGACACCCATGTCAAAGAATTTAAAACGTTCATCATAGCCGCCATCTTGGATTTACATTTTGATCTCATTATCGGCTTTAACACCCTCGAAAACCACGAAAACGACACCCATGTCAAAAAATTTAAAAACTTTCATAGCCGCCATCTTGGATTTACATTTTGACCTCACTGTCGGTTTAAGCACCCTCGAAAACTTCAACTCGAAAAAAATGGCGGCCACAGCCCAGAGGATAAGAAAGAAAGAGACAGACAGAGAAACATGCGACGCCGCACAGCTTACAATAGCTTACTATAGCAAAAAGTGTCGTGACAACTTTTCGTAAGAATTTTTTTCGTCTAGCCCCCTTTCACAACGCGCGATAAGGAACTTCGTTCCAAAAATGAAAAGAACAAATACAGATAGAATAGCACAATTGTCATCATCATTTTTGCCGATAGACGTCCACTGCTGGACACAGGCCTTCCCCAAATGTCGCCACAATGAACAGTCCTGTGCGTCTTGCATTCATCGGATTCCTTCCTTCACCAGGTCATCGGTCCACCTTATAGGGGCCTTCCAACACTGCGTCTTCCGGTACGTGGTCGCCACTCCATAACCTTTCTGCCCCAATGGCCATCTGTTCTGCGATCAATGGGCCCTGCCCATTGCCACTTAAGTTTGGCAATTCTTCGTGCTATGTAGGCAACCTTGGTTTTCCTGCCTCGGTTCTCTTGGATCTTCATATCTGATTCGATCACGCAAGGAAACTCCGAGCATAGTCCTTTCCATTGCCGTTTGGGTGACTTTAAGCCTTCTGATGAGGCTCACTGTGAGTGACCACGTTTCGGAACCATATGTCATCACTGGCAACACGCACTGGTCATAAATTTTCGTTTTGAGACACTGTGGTATATTGGACAAGAAGATACCGCGCAGTTTCCCGAACGCTGCCCAGCCAAGTCGGATTCGACAGTTGACCTCTTTCTCGAAATTAGATCTACCCAACTGGACTGCCTATCTAAGGTAGACGTAATAGTCCACATCTTCAAGTATAGAGTCTCCAATCTTGATAGGAGTGGGTGCTACATGGTCGTTTATCAACACTTTAGTTTTTTCTATGTTCATTTTAAGACCCCCTCTTTCGGAAGCTCTACTGAGGTCATTGAGCATTATGCTGATCTCTTCCGCAGTCTCAGCCACGACTACTATGTCATCGGCAAACCGAAGATGAGTGATGTACTCGCCATTGTCATTAATGCCTAATCCACTACAGTTCAGAAACTTGAAGACATCCTCCATTGCGGCCGTGAACAGTCCTCACACCGAGGGGTGTGGTGGGTGGGTGCAGGAGGATAGGTTTCGAATAGCACAAAGGTACTGCTTATTTCAAATGAAATTTCTTCCAGCAAACCTGCGAATACTGATACTGATTCTTATCAGAAACGATTTTTTTCCTTCACCACGATCTTAACACGATCCATTTTAAGACTAAACTGCTTTTCTTAACTGAGTTTCATTCTTTCTCACTCGAAAGACTGACTTTTAACACGACATGGTAAGGCCCCTGGTTTTTAAGAAAATTTTATTTATGCGGGCTACCCTGCTGACACCTTAATGTGATCGAGTATATTGAAAAAAGATATTATCTCATATTAATATAACATTTTGTTTTCAGGGCTCATATGGATTGTATAACATGGAATTACCACCCAAAAACTTTCCACAGACAATCTTGAATCTAGTCAAGGGAAAAACTCACGTCAGTTTGATTGTGGTAGTTACCGCAACAGAAGAGATAATATTGGAATATTCTATAACTGTCGGCTAGCAAGCTGGTGCGATTCTACAAACATCCCGTTTTGCTTGTATAATCGCATTTTTATAATAATAATAAATGCTAATAAATGTATAATTTATTTCAAGTTTGCACTCTTATAGGGGTTAGTAAAATATTTACTAACTATGTTAGTTGCCATAAAATTCAAATTACACAATAATACATTAAATTTATCAGGTAATCTACAATCTCTATTTGGTAATCTTCAATTTTCATAATTATTAAATTCAAATGACAATGGTCACTAAATTAAATGTCAGAAATTAAATATTTAAAAATGTCACTGAATAAAATGTTATTGATTAAAAATTAAAATGTCAAAAATAGTATGAATAGCTGTGTGTGTGTTTTTGAATAAATTAGGTTTGTTTCACTACCTTAATATAATAGCAAAATCAGCCATAAGATCTTCCCACTGCTGAGATTTAGGCCTCCTCTCTAAGAGAGGGAATAGACCATAATCCACCACGCGGGCCCAGTGCGGATTGGTGGATGAAAAATACATGTTGCGCTGACCTCAAATGAATTGGTAAAAGGGATGATGATATTATTCTTTTTCGGACATATTTTCAAATTTGTAAAACCGTGGAATAGCTCCACTTTTACTCAAAAGGTCTGTGAGCAATCCTTTGCTTAATATAGTATAGTCGCCCTTGTAATGTTCCCACTGTTGGGACTCAGGCCTCCTCTCTAGGAGAGGGAATGGGCCGTAATCCACCACGCGGGCCCATTGCGGGTTGGTGGATGTCACATATCTTCGAATTTTTGGTTCTAGGACAAGCCGATTTCCTCACGATGTTTTCCTTCGCCGTTTTGAGAGCAGTGGTGATAGGTACAACTTGTAAGTCGGAGCCGATACCACTGGACCACCACTACTCTATCCCTTATTAACCTGTAACTCAGAAGTAATACCAACACATGTTTAGAAACTCATTTATGGTGCGTACAACTATGAAGAGGAATTTGCTACCGAACTCTGTGTTTCCTGATAGCTACCACTTTTTTGGGAGGTCTCTAAGTCAAGAATATGTTACTTCTAGACAAGCGTACTCGATTTCTATTGGTCACTTTGCAGAGAGTGCGCATCAGAGTACTTTGTCCTTTTCCTTTTGTCGTCAACAGCATCGCGGTCGCGTCCAATCACGTATTAGCCTCTGTGTAAATTGCCACAGCCGGTAAAAACGAGTTGTTAAAGTGGTGCTACGGGTGTGTCGTGGTGTTGCCAATAATAAATGTATTTGTCACCTTATTTTTCTATTTATAATTCATCTGTATTTTTATTTACTTTTTCTATCCAAATTCTTTTTGTACACTGCACCGTTCCAGCGTCTTTATGTCAACACCACCACCGGCCCACGCTGAAAACCAGCGCTGTGAGTTCATCGCATTATACGTGAGGCCGCAGCTTTATGCTGAGCGTTCGGCTGTTTTGCGCGGATATGACGCATATCTTCCCTATCTATTGATTACGTTTGTTAGCTAGTTTTAAGATTGCAACATTTCACGTAAATAAACTGTTTTTCTTTCTTTCTAATTATTTTTTAAATGAATTCTGCCAAATCTGGAACGGACTATGATGTAAAGATATACTTACTTACACTTCTTCTAAATATTTTGGTTTTTATTTCCCAAACAAATAATTTGATAGATAAGAGACCCTCCATTCTTATTTACCAACTTAAAGTTATTTTTGATCGTTTGATCTACACCATACTTACACAATAAAAACTTTTTACAAAAAAAAACCGATTTTACAAAAAAAAAAAAACACTAAAAGCATCATAATAACTTTAATTTCGGATGTCGGTATTTCACGGTATTGTTTGTTTGTTATTTAACACCGACTTCCGTTATCTTGACCCTTTTAGTGTTTTTTTAGTGAAGACGGTTTTTATTTTTTGTAAAAAGTTACTTATTTATTTACTTTGTAAGTAGTTACTTATTGACTGTAAATGCTTAAGTTCTCGATGAAAATACTAAAATCACTATATGTTTGCCTATAATATTTGAGGAGTTTTCTCGATTCCTAATGGATCCCATCAACAAAAATGGATTTTGAAAAACATGGTACCAATCTGGAAGCATTTTTAAGAAGAAAACAATAATTTTGCAAATCGGTCCATGAACGACGGAGGTAACAAACAAAATAATATCGATAAAAAAAAATACAACCGATTTTAACGTTTCGTCTTTCAGATTTAAACTTAGAGATTGAACTGGAAGATCTAACATTGATTAAGTTTCTTTCCTCCGATTTAGGACTCGCACAAAACAAAATAGAAATTCAAAATTTAAAACAAAATTATTTTCCATAGCTACAAATTCAGAAAGAAATTCACGAGTTTCGTGGAAAGTTGTTAAAATCACTTGTTAATGAGGCTGTACTGGGTCTAATAAATAGGTAATTTCTGATCAACGGCGCGTCGGCGTCGTCTAGAACCCATATTTCTTAGAAAAAAATTCAATCCCGCAAGCGTGCAGGATCCCGCATTTTCAGGATCCCGCGCATGCATACTCAGCGCCATGCGGTCCGCCAGCCGCCCACATAAATTATTTTACTGCAAGCCAATATGTTTTTTTATAACTTATCTCAACAGGCCATGTAGGCGGCTGGCAAATTTGTGGGATCACAGCGGACTACATGGCCTGTTGGCATAGTTCACGGCGTATCCCGCCAGCCACCCACATTTCTTACTACAAGAGTTAGTTAAATTGTAATGTAGCCAACTACATAAAAATGTATGTGACCCGCGCGCCGCTCATATGACCTGCTTCTCTAGAAAATGCTTATGCGATGAGAGTGTTAATATAATAGGTATGTTTGAAGTACTTACCTAGGTACATATTTTATTTTATATTGTCGTTCAAACGGGTACCAATTTTATAATTAAAACGATATGTAGGTAATACAAGTAAATTGATAGTGTAATTTTTGGTCATTATCTACAGGAAAACTAAAGTGCATTTAAAATAAGTAATGGCGAGTTACACCAGTGTTCAGAATTGATTGACCGTTTCGAGATTATTTCGACAGTGTCGGCACAAGTATGCGGTCTCTGTGTTTATATTTTGTTTTTTTCCCACTTCTTGTTCAATGCGCTGCCGTAAGTATCACTACTTTTATGAAGTTGTAAGGAGCGTGATTACGTATTTTACTTCGTCTTAGTTTCTAAATGTATGAATTCTTGATGAAAATATAAAAAACATATTGGTATACCTTTTTTTGTCGGGTGGAAAAATCATCTAATGACATCCCCTGTTCTTGGGCGGACCTCCCGATATAGTGTCAGACTTTTACTGTCTAAAAACCCACTCCTGTTCCTGCTTTGTCATTTTTCCAGGGCCCGGGGATCTCTTTCGCATCACCCATAGCCAGTAAGCTTCGACCCTGCTGGGCCCCTATGGTTGCTCACATCTCTTTGAGACGCGCGTGGAACACTCGTGCCGTCGACGACTTGGGTCCGGTCTGGACGGTTACCGGACGATCATTGTTCGCCATCCGCAAGCCCGCGCCTACGGTAGCCGGAAATCGGGATCGGAATCCCGGCGGCTGGGGCGTGAGTGCCATTGGCTCACGCGTGCTCGCTTCGAACAATGGCCCCTGTACCAAGACCCGGCGCGAGATTTCACTGCCGCCGATCACCCCCACGAGGACACGGCGGTGCTCCGCTCAGGTGGGCCACACCTCTACCGTATGCTCCACCGTGTCCTTCGGGCGGTCCACTCAATAATAATAATAATTGCTATACCTACTATATACCAATATTGGGCACGCCATAATCATGGCGGTAAGTCCTGACAAAATCAATGAGGAGGTTATTCTCAAATATTTAATATTGGTATACCTACCTACTAAATATTTGAAAATAACCCTTAATTTCTCATTGATTCTGTCATTAGAATTAGATTTTGATAAAAATGGAACCAATCTGGAAACTATAAGATAAACGTACCTTCCTTCTTAGTTTTTCAGATAAAAAAAAGAATTATCCAAATCGATACCTACATAAATGATGGAGATATGATGTACCAAATCTGTCCTTTTTTAATTCAGGCATGATTATTTCATGATTTATGGCCAGATAACGTAACTATATGTCGTAAAGTAGTTATGTTGTCCACCGGTAGAGTCGACTGGTCCTTAATGTCATCAAAATACTAATTGTCCACTAAAATATGCTCTTCTAGGTGGTTTAAAAAAAAATCGGTGTGCCCCCCAAGTATCTTAATTTTTAATGTAGAATAAGATATTTGATGCACAGAAATCCTACATTAATGATATGGCCAAACATGGATGGACATATCGTCAAACTTTTAACGATCAGCCCCCCTAGCCAAGTTACAACTGTTTCGTTTCTATTCTCTTTTCGTCGATCGCCTCGAGTAGGCCACGCCTCCGATTCTTTTATTCTGACGCGCAGTCACGTGGTCAGAACAAACTAATAGGAGGCGTGGCCGAGTCGTGGTGATCAACGAAAAGAGAATCGAAACGAAACGGTTGTAACTTGGCTAGGGGGGCTGGCAAGCCAGTTGACCATAATCATGAAGTAATCAATTCTAAGATCTAGCCACAATATAAATACTAATTACACTGAGTCACGCTCGATCTTAGTACGGACGGACCAAATCCGTCGTACCATGTTCGAGCGTGTGTTAACACTATTAGGTGTAAAATCTAAATGGAAGGTTATGGATGGTTGTGCGTTAAAGAAAAAACGGTATGAGCGCCAACTAGCACTGTCAGTAGACGACACAACTTACTCACATTTTTTTTTTTAATTTTTGATATCTATTGACTTTTACTGACTAAAACCACACATATGTTCCCATAGTTGCCTTTTGCGTTCTAGGGCCACGAGTAATACCCCTTTCACACTTTTCCCTATGGCCCTAGCAGGCATCGGCCCTGTTGGACTCAACGGTTTGCTAACATCTCTTTGAGGTGCGCGTGGACAAAATGGCGCTATGTAGACCCTATTCTAATTTGAATGGCATAATTCTGTCTGATGGTCACACTGCTGTCTCGCAAGAGATAGCAGAAATGAGTGTCCATAGCGGGCACGCGGGCGCGGGTTGCTCATCGCAGGACGCGCGCGGGCAACTAACGCCATAGCTCGTTCATACAAATGGCCACAGTGAGTGCGTGGGCGGCGAGTGGAAACTCTGTCCCGCCACCCGCACCGCTCCCCGCACCGCTCCCCGCACCGCGCTGCCAGTCTGGCCAAGCAACACGCACGCCTTTCCACACCCACGCCGCTCCCCGCACCGCGCTGTCAGTCTGGCCGAGCACTTAGGATGCTTTTTCACCAAAGATGTAAAGCTAAATGAATGCGTGGATGTGACATAAATAGTTTTTCTATTAATGTTGATTTTGACATAAGTATCTATATCATATGCTTCCTATATTAACCAATTTTTTTCAGCAACAGGACACACTTAACATTTTTAAATATTTTTTTTTATTTTTAGACCGATCTAAAGCAGGAGAGGGCGACGGTGCGCAGTTGCAATACTAAATACGTAGAAGAATGTTATTGCTTAACCCGGCGCCTCAGGAGAGGGGAGCCTTATAAGACTAACCTGACTACTGTCACTAGGTACACATGGGGCAACAATGTTACGGTATGTATAACATAACATAACACTATACTTACTATTATGGTGAAGAACATGGACGAGGCAATTGTTGATGAAATTATTAAGCGTCAACATTGGCTGGAAAGTCCTCACGGCGTCCTCACTTTCCGTTTAACGCAGGTTCTCACCGAACATGGTCAGTTCGGAAAGTTCCTGCACCGAATTCGTGCGGAAGTAACGCCCGGGTGTCACCACTGTTACGGTATGTATACAAAAAAGTACATAACTGGACCAGCACTGGGCAGAACATAGAAAGGTATAGCAAGAGGCACAGGCGTGGGCACGCTGTAATCATGGCGGTAGTCCCCTCTTTGATGAGTGGCTGGAGCGATATCACCCCTTCTCATCTTCTGTATGACGCCGGTCCTCATCGGAGAAGGTAAGTTTGCTAGGTTTCTGTACCTGATTCAGGCGGTAGAAACACCCGGGTGTCACCATTGTGCGGACCACTCGGAGGACATGGTGCAGAATGCAGTGGAGGTGTGCAGCGACCTCTCGCGCCGGGCCCTGGTACAGGCCACGGTCTGGAGCGCCGAGCCTTCTTCTGCGAAGCAGTAATGCTAAGGAAGGAGGCGGCAGCACGCGTGACGGAACGGCCATCCTCCTGCCAATATATATTTTGTATATATAGGCAAGAGGATGAAATAGATACATATATACATACATCTGTGTGTATATATGTATCTATTTTAGTATTAAGTACCTATTTAATTTCTGTTAACTTTTTTATTTGGCCCTAGTGCAACCTCATTTTGTATCCCGGCTATCTCTGTCCATTCCAGGTTGCTTGGAAGAAATCGCCGAGAGCGATATGGCCACCAATTGTATATATTTATTTTTATTATAAGGTTTCCTATTATATATATATATATAAGTAAGTTGTAATCTTGGTGTACAATAAAGTATATAAATAAATACACACAAAATTACGATCAAGCCATTTAGGAGGAGATAAGTGACAAACACACGGAAGAATTATATGTATAGCGGTTAAAAAACTTTGGACCGTTGTTTCATCCCAATAAGAAGTGAAATTTGGAAGACTTTTTTTTATTCTTTGTGTACATTATAAAGGAAATCTCTGTGCAAAATTACAGCGCATTAGATCCAAGGGTTTGGCGTAGCTGAGTCAGTGAGTCGGAATCAGAATCAGAAACATTTCAAAACAAATCATTTACAGGGATTTCTGAAGTGTCAGTCAGTCAAAAAAATGAAGCTAAATTGCACGTTGTAAAGCGTAGATCTCTGTGGAGAAGAAAATACAAGAAACTCCATGGCCACTCTTTTAAATCATGTTATGAGTAACAAAAGTCGTGGTTACTTACATATTTCTTGTCGCTTCTATTATGTGAGCATTGTGCTCCGTGTTAATAAATAATGAATAAAGAAAGAGCAATTAAAAAATATAAATTGAAATAAGCTACTGGCAGCTAAGAGATGTCCAGTCTCAACCGACGGCGCCCGTTCACGAGCATAACGTGTGCATCAGCCCCACTCAGCTCAACCAGTTTTTATGGGAACTGAATAACACGTGCCACCACCAGAGAGAGACAGTCAGGACCTTGCCTACAGAAGATATGCGTCAGGACCTTGTCTTTTATATTTAAAGAAGATATGATATTATTTGGTTTATTTTTTCAGTACAAACTGGTGTTATTACACAGCGGGTTTCCAGTCGAAATACTGAGAATGAAACTGTGTGACTTACCAAATGTAACGTGGCTGTCGGAGTATGTTAAATCATATTCAAACCTTGCTGACGACGGTGAATGTCCGTATAAGCCGGTAAGATACTCGTAATTTGGAATTTCTATGGTTCCGTACCCGATGGGTGGCGGGACCCTATTATTACTGTCTCCGCTGTCCGTCCATCCGTCTGTCAGCGAGCTGCTAAACCGTAAGAGTACGTATTTTTTTATTTTTATTTTTATTTTGGAGTTCCACAACAATAAAAATAAAATAAAAAATTAAAGAGGGTGAAATAATGCGAGTTTTCTTAGATTTCGTACAAAAATGGTTATAAGTACACATACACAAAGAAACCAATAAATACCTAATTTCAAAAAAAGAATAACGTACCTTTAACATAAAGTTTATTTGAACTTTAATAATCCAAGTCAATCCAAAAATACAACACTTCAAAGCAACCCGTTTTCTTAGGTAAAGACCTAATTATTAGTGTAATTTTAACTTTATGCTTTCAGGGCTTATATGGTTTTTATAACATGGAATTACCACCAAAAAACTTGCCACAGCCAATCTTGAATCTACTCAAAGGTAAAACTTATGTCCGTATGTTTGTTGAAGTTACAGCAACAGAAGAGGTAATATTGGAATATTCTATAACATTACTTGACTAGCAAGCTAATGAGACGGAGTGCTCTTAGACTGTAGAAAAATAAAGGCTAAGATGGGTTTTTGAGTAATTATAAATGTTTCATTAACTTTTCAATTGTTACCATTGGACAACCTGACGTACGGCGAGTATCCACCCTTACGTTGTTGACACCGTCGTTTACACCGCATACATCGAAATATTGGAACAATTTGCCTGCAGCGGTCTTCCCGTCTGAAAACCCGCTCTTATCCTACCGTTTTTAGGCACGTAATTGACTGGTTTTCGCACAAGTGTGGAAAAGTGCACTCGCTCGCCCTCGCCTTAATTGATTGTATTTATCGTATCAGGCTGGGCGACGACGGCAGACTTCCACAAGTCATACGTCAACCCCAGATTATTTGCTTCTTTGTAATTGTATTGAAAACCGTCATTTGATACAGGTAGAAATTTAATACTGCAGCAATCGGCTTCATAACACCTTTGGAATTCACTCGAAGTCCAGCTTCGGGTGAATTCCACCCTAGTCACATTGACAAAATATCGCCACGTTTATCAAAATGTACTATTACAACCTACGTTACAGGAAGTCAGAAGCCAGAAAGTCTAATCATCAGTCTATCCAAAGAGTATCGAGATGCCTAGTAACTGGGTTGTGGTGGTCTGATAGGTAGTCTCTCAATCTAAACATGGCTGTTCAGCCTCTGATTAGACTAGTAACCGACCCCAAGCAAGTTGTTAAAAAGCTCGAGAGATAATGACCCCTACTATTAAAAAAAACTGCGAAAGTGAGACTAAAAGAGGAAAAAGTTGGGAGTGCAGGATTTTTACCTCAACAAACCACCCGAGTGATCACCATCAGCACTAGGAAGAGGTCCCGTGACCTTTTAAAATACCATTCCGGAACCCACATCCCTAACAACGGCACATAATCCCTGCGCACACGTGTGCCACACACGCTGATCTGGAAACTATACTTGTAGAGCTACACTTGATCCACGCCGTGCGACGTTGTTCTACGTACAAATCAGGCGTGTTACACGTGTGCGTCGGTCTAATGTGGTTCTAGCTTAAGAGGTCTCCTCTGTGGCTCTCTGTGTACGGTAGCACGTAATCATTGTGCCACCATCTTTCCTGGAGTCACTCAGTGGGTGGATAGAGTCCTCATTAGCACCCGCGTCCCTTGATTATCTCCTGCCTTAAATGCAGGCTTGGTTTAGGCGATTTACTGAGGCGACGTGGCGGATGGATCCCCGGACACCTTCTACTCCGCCTCCTGGAACCTGGTTTGTGCCCGGTGGGCTCACCCTCCGGTACACCTCGATTTATCCTTTTGCGGAATACACGGTATTGAGAAATAAAACTAGTTTGTTTTGGTACCCTATGCGGCGTTTATTACTGGAAACAAAACCAGGAAAAAAAATGTCATAGTACATAATACTTTCCAGATATTCAGGAAAAGATGTTACTTATTACCAGTGTACCGTATAAGATCAGCTGCTCGCTCAGCCATCGTGACGAGCACCGAGTTGGGGTACAAAGACACGGGGGATGGTAGAACACTGGCGTCCACGACCCGCAGTCCTGATACTGATTTTACTCTGAAAAAGGCCATAAAAAAATGTATTTATAAATTGAGGACTTTCTTCAAGTTTTCACTGGTATCTTAGCTCCACAACCTTCATAGGTGCCTTCGGCATGGTTCCAGACCTCTAACACAGCCTATCTGATTATGTACTCCTGGTATTTCAATACAATACATATTCCGTAATAACAGATAGAAAGGTAGAAAGAAATAAAAAAAGAAAGGTGGACAGAAAGAAAAAAAAAAGAAAGAAAGTAAAAATAATTATTTGACATACTTAACAGCTGAGATGAGACTCTTACCAGCGGCACAGAACCTACCTCCAGTCACCGTCACTTTGGTTATGCACTCCTGGTACAAATGTGGCTATGAAGTGCAGTAATAGTATAATATCTGTAGATAAGGTTCTTACCGTAAATCTCCGTCTACCACCTTCCCTCCGGCACAGGTGCCTCCTGCATGATGTCCAGTCACCGCCACTTCTCTGATGATGCACTCCAGGTACGCGTCCGGAGGACTTGGAGGGGGCTTCGGCTTGGGAGGTTTGGGTTCTTTGGTCTTTGACTGTTTCTTGCCACTGGAATTAGACTTATCTGGTTATGATGTTATCCACAATGTAAAATACACAGTGGAAAAAGACGCAATGCAAAGCCGACGTACGTATTCTGAGTGCCCTTTATTTATTTGCTCTGCTTGAAACCAAGCTGGATCAACACATTCCAAAAAAGTCTATATATAAATATAAAAACAATTTAGTCACAGTATTTCTCAATTTCTCGCAATTTCCTACTTCGTACGACTGATTCTTTCTGCTCCTCCTTACTGTACCATTACAGTGCCATAGCTCAGGTTGAAGCCAGTGCAGTGTTCTCCGATGAATCATGTAGGTAGGAATTATAGGGGTACTCACAATTTCCTCCTCCGTATCACGGGTCCCCTCTGTTCGTCTTTGCTGTACCTCCACAAAGAGAGGCATCGCTCTGGTCGCGGCCAGTGAATTCGTGCGCCAATATCTTTGAACGGCTTCGAGGATATCAGCTGCTCTGCTCTTCGGATTGCTGCAGGATGTCGTAAATATTGATTAATTATACATCATATGATCTGATCATGTTCTTTTTTTGCTATGAAATTTTCATAAATCAGAAATATATAGAAACATCATGTACGCTGTTCTTTGATTGGCCACGAGAATTTTTAAAAAAAACTTAATTTATCTTTGGACCACGACCAAGGTGAAGTGGTATTATGAATGACTGCCATAATATGCCTGGGTTAAAAAAAAAAAATAAAGATTTGACGGGCAAGTGTTGAAATCGTACTCTCCAATTCACGCTTTAACCGTCAGATGCCGAGACAGGTGATGGAACGGCATATCAGTTAAAAACACTAGAAATTAAAACCACGTTACAGTTACCTTTAATCATACATCGCACGTCGTGGTACTGCTCCAAATAATTGGGATCGACGACAGGCGGCATAGAGGTGGTGGAGTCAGCCAGAGTCACAGTGCCTCTACTCCTGGGCTGCACGCAGGTGCACAGGAACATGAAGCCTTCCTTGTTCGTGTTGTTGTAAAAAGGGAACGTGTCACGGAACACCTGATAATGGAAAAATTCGTATTAAATAGGGCGGGATTTGTCCACAATAAGACGCAGTCACTTGGTAAAATGGAGTATATTAGCACTTCACAACTAGGCAAACAGAACTCGGGTCAATTACAGTAAGATTTGATTACACACATAAAGCTAGATTAGAGGAGATTGAAAAATTTTTGGCGGGAACGTGGAGCGTTTATTTACACGCCTGGTTTTTGGTGGCGACTGCTCGGCGTTCGAGCGGCGAGCGTGGGCGGGACTCCATCGTTCAAAAAAGCGTGCGAAACAAAATCAAAATGGCAGTTACAATTTGTGTTCGCGCGTAAATAAGCAAATAACAAAAAAATACATTTATAAAAACTTTTTGTCACCTAGATTTAAATTTCCAAAAGTTTACTTGAGATACGTACCGTGATCTAGACATCTACTGAATAAAAGAATATAGGAAGAAGATCTCTAACATTACGCAAACTCCAAAAAGATTGGATGAGGGCAAGAGAATTTTGATGATTACCAAAGCCAGAAAGGTACTTTTATACTTATATTATGTATAGCACTGCTACAACCTGATGATGAAGTTTCAAAGGCAAAGGTCAACAAGCTAATACAACATTTATATATTAGGAACCTGATGTAAACTTACTTGAGGTTTGTAATTGGAAAGATCCCTTAATAATCTTTCACTAGCTGTCCCCATAGAGAACAGCATAACGGCAGACGTGTTCTGATACTCCACGCCTGATAGAGGTGGAAACGATAAGAGACCTGGGGAAATGGAAAATGTACTTAGATTAACTTATCTTAGAATTCATGAACTCAACAGTCCCAATATCTATATCTGACTGACTGACCATATCAACGCACAGCCGAAACTACTGTAACTATGAGAGCGAAATTTTGCATATGGTTTTTTTTTTATGATGTAGGCGAGCACTAAAAGAGGATTTCCCTAAATGCATCACCCAAGGGGATGAAAGGGGGTCAAAAATTTGTATAGAGATGCCTACTTACACGCGGCCGAAGACATTGGCAGAAGCTAGTAAAATATAGTATAAATGCTTGTATGCTTAGAAAAAGTTTATCTTCGAGGTAGTAAGAAGCCAACAGTTTTTTACAGAATGAGACGGAAAGGTGTAGTCATAGATATTTTAAAAACCACTTCTTCCAGTTGCAATTTAAACAATATTCTTTAACAAAGTCATAGTAAAATCCAAATAACAAAAAAAAAAAATGTTTTCAAATTTCTTCTTTTGCATGCATGTGTAAATCAGATGACAATGCAAAATTATTATGACATGGAGCTGATCGGATGACGGAACCGGAAGTTGGCCATGGCCGTAGAAACTCGGTAGTTAAACGACACAACCCCATCGAGTTTGGATTCGTTTAATCCGTCTTGACGAGTACTTTGGTTCTAGAAGTTAACCAGGGTCTGATGAGGGAGCTGAAAGATAGCCATAGGAACTCAGTAATAAGCGCAATAAGATAACCCTATCGTATTTGAGTTTTTTTGAATGGTCTTGATGAGTATTAATTATATAGCTATATACCGCACTAACAAACTAAACTAACAAAAGCTTGCTATGAAAAAATTAAAATATCTTCATCAAGAACGAAGTTATAAAGGTTCAAAGCTTTGTTTTTATGAAAGAGAAGTCCGACATGGTCTTCGACCATCGATCTTCGACGGGCTGCAATAGAAAATTGAGTTTTGACAAGAGAAACAGATAAGTATAATTGTTTAAAATTGTTATATCTCGTTAGCTTTCCTACCAATATTGATATTGTTTTCATTATTTAAATCAGTATTCTATTTTTGTTGATAAACTGGTAAGATAACAAATATTTTACTCATGCATATTCTCTATTAAATCTTACCAGTATTCCTCCAGAAATAATCTACTACAGTAGTGAACGTGAAGACCTTGGACAGCGTGATGCTGATCGGCTTCTGGACGCTGACGTAGATCGGCATGTTCATGTGGTCGTGGAAGTTACGCCCTACTTCGGAGTTTGGCGATATGATTTTTATTTTTAACCTGTAACAGTAAATTAGTGGTAGTATTCCTACGAGTATATAAGATGTCAGACGACAGTAAGATTTATATATCATCATCCTATGCTCTTGTCCCTTGTTTCTTTTATTCCATTCTGTCCTGTCACCCGACACGCTATCACTGACTCCATTTTCTTTCATATCACTCCTCACACAATCCATACAATTTTTCTTTGGCCACTCCTTCCCTCTCCATACATCCACATGTTCACTCATAACTCTTTTAGTAACAAGCGATTCATCCCTCCTCTTCACATGATCATACCAACAAGCACTACACAACAAGCACTTAAACAATGGTTTGTCTACTTTAACTTTCAGTCACTGAAGCCACTTTCAAACTTCCTCTAATATACACCTTTCTCACTTTATGCATTCTCGTCACGCCACACATCCATATCAACGTTCTCATCTCCGCTAAATGCATTTTTTTTATCATCCGTCTTTTTTACAGCCTTTTATATCTACTATTAAAAATATTAACTACTAGATACTAATACTTTACAAATAAAATAGGCACCTATATATTATGGACTTTCTTTTTGTTACTGATTTGACCTTCAAAAGGTGCCTGGACTTTTGGGAAAAGACCAGGGAGCACTCGCCCTGTGCTCTGTATGGTCCCTAATAGGCTTTATACAGACGTGAAAATACACGTCTGTACACTAGCCTATTAGGGTCCCCCTGGTATATGCCCTAACAGGCGTTGCAGCTGTTGAGATCTGAACCTCGCTGTACATGGCACGGCACATGATTACCACTGTCTTTTCTAAGGTCACTAGGTGGGTAGAGTCCTCACACTGAGAGCCTGGAGTCCCAGCTGCTTTATACGGTCCAGGCGGGGTTTCGGCGTTTATCTCCTGGACGCCTCCACAACTAACAAAGTTATGCTAAATAAAATTTGAGTAAAAGCGATCTATGAAACTATAAGTTGAACTATTGTCTGAATAATATCTGAGAGAACGACTATCTCTATAATAGCGATTTAAAGTCTGGGTAATACCTTAATAGTGATTGACTCGGGCTCGGAACGGCCGGTTGCCGAACGATAACCTACAAAGTGCTCGCCGTCTGCAAGCCCACGCCTACGGTGGCACTGGGTTAGGCTTATGAGAGCCCAATCTAACACTAGACATCTTTACTACGCTACCTCTGCAGCAACTCCGGAGGTCCAATCCCTGACAACATCAACAGCTGTGGAGTCTTGATAGCTCCAGCTGACACTATGATCTCCTTGTTAACGAATATATTGTCCAGCTCGCGATGATTCTGCAGGATGTACAGTGAAGAAGCTGTGCGGTTCTCAAAACGAATCTGAAAAAACTTTTTTTATTAGTGAAAATATAACGCACACACCCATACGCAGAAAACATTTTAGGAACACATTCATTGTGCGTACAGCTAAGGAGTGGAATTCCCTGCCGGAGTCTGTATTTCCTGATAGCTATAACCTAGAGGTCTTTAAGTCAAGAGTGAATAGGTTACTTCTAGGCAAGCGTGCTCCATCGTCGACCACATCATCGATTACCATCAGGTGAGATAGTGGTCAAGCGCAAGCCTATCAATAATAAAAAAACTGGGCAAGTGCGAATCGGACTCGCGCTCTGAGGGTTCTGAACAAACTTACCTATGAAAACAGTTCAATTCCCGAATCGAGTTACGCAAAAAAAAGTTATAACTACAGCAGATTTAAATTTTTTCCTATACTTGTGCTGTGAGACCTTGCTTCATGCTAAATTTCAGTATTCTAGGTCAACGGAAAGTACCCTATGAATTTTGATTCCTTTGAGGGTACCGAAATATAGATTTTTTGGTTTTAATTTCAACTTGATACCTCCCTGTCGCAATAAAAACTTTCTCCACTTGTATCAAAATGTACTATATACTAGAGGATTAGTAGATTTTTGCGATATTTTAAATCAGAAACTTTGGGCCAAGAGTGTCTGCAAACTTTTAACATTATCAGGTTAACGTCGGTTAATATCTTATTAGTCAGTAAGGTAAGATCAACAAAGGTAAGCAATACTCACAAATATAGCCTGTGTATTCAGCAGCACATGAAGATTCCTCCTCCGCAAGGCTGGCCTCAAATACGCGTCTAAAGTTGAATGTCGGGCGCCATCTTTGATGGTCGCTGTCGGTCTCCTGAAGATCGTGTGCTTCGTCATCAACGATAGCGAAGCTTTTCTGAATGTTTTCATTAGTTCGTTTTCATCGTCTATTTGTCTTAATTTCATGGGGACCTGAAAAAAGCATATTCAGCCTTTTAATGTTCTCATAATGTTGCAGGGATTCAGGCCTCCTCTCTCTAGGAGAAGAGGGAATGGGCCGTAATCCACCACGCGGGCTCACATGAATGAATGAATGTCACATGTCTTCGAATTTTTGGTTCTAGGACATGTCGGTTTCCTCACAATGTTTTCCTTCACCGTTTTGAGAGCAGTGGTGATGAAATAAATTATATAAAGTAATGTGCCTGGCTGGGTTTGAACCCGCGACCTACAACTCGTGAGTCGGGGCTGTTACCACTCGGCCACCAGTGCTGAAAAAAGAAGGCAGTCAAATGATACTTTATTATATTTTTCTTTTTTGTTTGTCCCTGCTCCCATCATCGGGGTCGTGTCTCCTCACAATAAATTCTGCACCAGGACAGTCTGACCTGGGTTGTCGATTTAGGCGATTAGGCTGCCTTGAGGTCTCTCTTGACGTTAGACCACCAGGTTAATGGCGGGCGGCCTCTCCCTCTCTTTTGTTTTGGGTAAATATAAGCTTTTTACCACATGGTCTTCGCTACACCTCATTACATGTCGTAATAATTCATTATATTTGAAATATCTATTATTTATTTATGTGCACACCTACCACAGTGTTGTCTTTTATAACCCAAAGGTTGACGGGTAGAGAATGCCTTGTTGCATTAAGCAGTAAGTGGTTAGGAAGATAGATAAAAAATTTGGGTACCTAATTCCCATCAGTGGTCAACAAGATGAAGAAATACCGGAACCTTTGGAAGCAGATAATAATTTATTCCATTCTATTGGGGTCTATCCCGGATATTACACGTGGTTCCGTGACTAACCAAAAATGGGCAAGGAAAAGATTCATATCAACATTGTCGTCACTGGATACGTTGACCGGCAAGTCCACAACCACCGGTCACTTGATCTACAAATGCGGTGGCATCGAAAAACGTACCATCGAAAAGTTCGAGAAGGAGGCCCAGAAAATGGGTAAGGGTTCCTTCAAATACGCCTGGGTTTTGGACAAACTGAAGGCTGAGTGTGAACTTGGTATCACCATCAATATTGCTCTGTGGAAGTTCGAGACCGCTAATTAATAGGTATGTCACCATCATCGACGCTCCCGGACACAGAGATTTCATCAAGAACATGATAATGGAACCTCCCAGGCTGATTTTTTCTGATTTTTTGTGCCTATTTGAAGCGCCACTTACGAGCGTCCAGAGAACTAATTTTGACTTATAATGCAAATGGCTGCAGAGAAGTGTACAGTACTGTGAAGTATTTTTGCATTTTGAATTAATTTCGTTCGAATTCCGTGTTATTCCTTCCGTGCTTCACGAATTATAAGATATAAAATCTACGACAAATGAGGTCACGTGTATATTTTAAGTGGCGCGATATTATTAGTTTTAATACCGTAGAAACTCGCCGACAATAGATTCAAAGATTCAAAGATTCAAAGATTCAAAGATTCAAAGATTCAAAGATTCAAAGATTCAAAGATTCAAAGATTCAAAGATTCAAAGATTCAAAGATTCAAAGATTCAAAGATTCAAAGATTCAAAGATTCAAAGATTCAAAGATTCAAAGATTCAAAGATTCAAAGATTCAAAGATTCAAAGATTCAAAGATTCAAAGATTCAAAGATTCAAAGATTCAAAGATTCAAAGATTCAAAGATTCAAAGATTCAAAGATTCAAAGATTCAAAGATTCAAAGATTCAAAGATTCAAAGATCCAAAGATTCAAAGATTCAAAGATTCAAAGATTCAAAGATTCAAAGATTCAAAGATTCAAAGATTCAAAGATTCAAAGATTCAAAGATTCAAAGATTCAAAGATTCAAAGATTCAAAGATTCAATGATTCAAAGATTCAAAGATTCAAAGATTCAAAGATTCAAAGATTCAAAGATTCAAAGATTCAAAGATTCAAAGATTCAAAGATTCAAAGATTCAAAGATTCAAAGATTCAAAGATTCAAAGATTCAAAGATTCAAAGATTCAAAGATTCAAAGATTCAAAGATTCAAAGATTCAAAGATTCAAAGATTCAAAGATTCAAAGATTCAAAGATTCAAAGATTTAAAGGTTCAAAAGCATTTATTTCAAATAAACCATTTACAGGCACTTTTGAAATGTCAAGAAGTCAGAAAAAAAAAGTTTTGCTAATTGCACATTCCAAAGCGTAGATCTCTATGGAGAAGAATGTGCAAGAAACTCCATGGACACTCTTTTCAATCATGTTTTGTAATTACAAATATCTCTGTTACATGTTTCTTGTCGTTATCATGTGAGAACAATGTAAATACAGTAAAAATAAAAACTATATATAGATATTAAAATAGCAACTGGCAGCTAAGAGATGACCAGTCTCAACTGACAGCGCCCGTTCACGAACATGACGCTAATATTAGCACCACTCAGCTCAACCATTTTGAAGGGAACCGAATGATCCAACACATGCGCCACCATCAGTGAGACATTTAAGTGAGCATGACAAACTTTCAACTGCCGTGCTCATTTATGTCAAACAAGTCCAATAGTAACATAAAAAACCATAAAATAGCTCCATGGTACTCACATTTACAAACTTTGAAAATAAATGCTTCTACATTATACAATACTTATAATATTTTACAATTCCCAAAAAAAAAGCATTAAAAAATAATAATAATAATTTACAAACTAATCAATTTGTATACCTCGGTGGTAGAGGAGCTGGACCAGCATTAAGCCAAGCATTTTTATCTTAAATATAATCCTCCAACTTATAATATGCTTGCCTGCATAGTGTGCGTTTAATACAAGATTTAAATTTCGTTTCATTGAGTTCTAATATTTGTGGAGGTATTTTATTATAACATTTCAAACAGTACCCCATGAAAGAAGAGGCCACTTTAGCCAGTCTAAAACCTGGTTGAACTAATTGGTCCCTATTTCTTGTAACATAATTATGTCTAACGCCTCTTTTGCTAAAAAGATGAAGATTTTTTCTAACGTACATGATATTTTCATAAATATATTGACAAGGCACCGTCATGATGTTAATATCCTTAAACAGTTCCCTTAGAGAATCGCACCGGCGAAGTTTGTAAATAGCTCTGATAGCTCTTTTCTGTAGTATAAAAATTGAGTCAATGTCTGCAGCCCGTCCCCATAGTAAGATACCGTATGACATGATACTATGAAAATAACTAAAACAGACTAGTTTAGCGGTATCAACATCCGTAAATTGGCGGATTTTTCTAACAGCATATGCAGCTGAGCTAAGCCGTCCTGCAAGAGATGTTAAATGAGGACCCCATTGTAGCCTTGAGTCAAGCGTAATCCCCAGGAAAACCGTTTTATCGACAAATTCTAGCTTTTCATCGTTTAATACTACGTCACAATCACTACTTTTGACATTAGGTAAGGAAAATCTTATGCATTTAGTTTTTTTCCCGTTTAAAACTAGATTATTAGCAGTGAACCAGTTTTGGACCTGCAGTAGGGCGTAATTTTCGTCGTCAAGATTATTAGTCCTTCTATTTATCTTAAAAATCAAAGAAGTGTCGTCAGCAAACAACACCATATTAAGTGTTGGGGCTTTACTTTATCAAGTCGTCGTCGATGGAGTAGAAATAAGACCCAAGGCTGGTTCTGTACTTTATGTATTATAATTACTGATATAGTTCGTCGCCGTGTCACAAAATCAGAAAAAAAGTGAAAGATTCGGATCGCGCGCGGTGGTTTTTACCGCGTCTTTTTGTCCCCGCTTTCCGTGCTGCTGATGTCATCGCGCCGTCACGTAGATGTTTGTGTGCGGTGCATAGATGGCGCTGTGGTCGTCAACATATTCCCGGCCTTGGAAGTATTAGGTTCCAATGAAATTGACCCGCTGCTAGTTTGGTCATCATCCGGATGCAGAAGCGGGCAAATTTTCGGATATGATCGCCGAATAACACCCGTTGCTGTTTTGATGGTGGCCACGCGTGAGATGCCATCCTTGCCGGCGAATGTCTGCAGCACTCGTCCGAGGTGCCACTTGAGTGGCGGTAAGTTGTCATCTTTGATTAAGACTAGGGTGCCAGGAGTGAGAGTGTCTTGGTTGAGTTGCCACTTTGTTCTCTTTTGGAGTTCCGATATGTACTCGGTGGACCAGCGATGCCAGAAGTTTTGCCTCATTTGTTCCACGCGATCGTACCGCGGTAGGCGCTGTGTAGCAGTTGCGGTGACATCCCGGCTGGCTGGTGCGGTGAGCGGTCGGCCAATCAAGAAGTGGGCAGGACATAAAGGAAGCAGGTCATTCGGATCTGTGGACATTGGGTACATAGGTCGGGAATTGAGGACGGCTTCAATTTGTGCCAAGATCGTACTAAGCTCCTCGTAAGTAAAATGTGCATTGCCTACAATGCGACATAAATGAAACTTGCAGGACTTGACCCCCGCCTCCCACAAACCACCAAAATGTGGCGAGTACGGTGGGATAAATGTGAATTCTATAGAATTTTCAGTTGTGAAATCTATTATATCGGATTGTGAAGTATCTAAAAAAATTGAAAATTCCTTTAAAGCTCCTACAAAGGTCGTGCCATTGTCGGAATAAATCTGTATTGGTTTACCACGTCGAGAGATGAAACGCTTCAGCGCCAGCAAGTACGCTTTAGTAGTAAGACTTGTGACCAACTCTAAATGTATTGCACGCGTAGTGAAGCATACGAAAAGACAAATGTAACATTTCGTTAATTTGGCCCCCCTACCTTCGCGGTTCAACATGAACAATGGCCCCGCGTAGTCCACGCCGCAACGTATAAATGGATACCCTGGCTCCAATCGCTCAGTAGGTAAGTTACCCATTTGTATGTTCAGTGGTTTCGCTCGCATACGCTTGCATTTCATACAGGTGTGCACCACTTGCTTAGCCAAGTTACGCCCTCTAGTAGGCCACCAAGAATCTCTAATTGTGGCCAGTAATAACTGAGCCCCTGCGTGTAACAATGCTTTGTGCTGATGCTCAAATATTAATCGAGTTAACTTGTGTTTACCGCACAACAACAAAGGATGTTTTTTATCATAAGAGAACGAATCTGAATAAGATAATCTGCCACCTACTCTAATTAAGTCGTGTTCATCGAGGAATACGTTTAAACTAGAAATACTACGTGGACTTTTCACTTGACGATTATCTTTTAACGTAGTATAAACGTCTAAGAAAGATTGTTGTTGTGCAATTCGAGTTAAAATTCGAACAGAAATATTAATTTCTTCCATCGATAGGGAACCCGTAAGACGTTGTGATTCTAGTTTAGTGCGGCAGTTATTTACAAAACGCATAATGTACGCCACTACACGTCGCAAACGACTAAAACATGAAAACTTATCGAATAGAATACAACTTGAATTCACTTGAGTCAGCAACAAAGTTTTAATTGATTTTAATTCAGGTAATTCATCGTGATTAACATTACAAGAAATGTCATGTTCCCATTGTGTGTTAGGAACGCGTAAAAATGGCGGACCGCGCCACCACAAATCACATGTTTCAAGTGAATCCAGATGTACGCCGCGCGATAACAAATCGGCTGGATTTTGTTTGCCGGGTACGTGGAGCCAAGGCATGTCACCTGTGAGTTCATTAATTTGTGCAACGCGGTTCTGCACAAATGTTTTTAATAAGTTAGGCGACATCTTGAGCCAACCTAAGACTATTGTTGAATCTGACCAAAAATATACGTTATTGAACGTTAATCTTAATGAGTCAGTGATTTTTGTAAATAACTTCGCAGCTACTACCGCGCCGCATAGTTCTAAACGCGGCACGCTAACCGGTTTGACGGGTGCGACCTTACTCTTCGCACACAACAATTTGACCGATATCAGCTGTGCATGTGCATCTGTATAGCTACGTACATATGCGCAGGCGCCGTAAGCGTCCTGCGAAGCGTCACAAAATATATGTAATTCAATTACTTCGGTTTGTTCTCCAATAACATAACGTGGAATGCGTATGTTTCCTAAATTTGCTAGTTTACTAATAAATTTTTGCCAATCTAACAGTAATGTTTTTGGAACTATGTCATCCCACCCTGTTTTACTTAGCCACAACCTTTGCAATATGATTTTTGCTATAATAATCGTTGGTGTGAGCAAACCTAACGGATCGTAAATCTGTGCAATAACTGAGAGAATATTGCGTTTAGTAGTGTGAGTGAAGTCATGATCACATTTAGTACTAAAATATAATTCATCAGATGAATAAACCCATCCCATACCTAGTGTTTTGGTATGACAGTTTTCACCTAGTGTGAGTTCCTTAGAGGTAGACAGCGACTCGGTTTGTGGAAATGACGAGTTAAATACAGTGGGTATTTTATTTCTAAGGGAAAAACAACCTGATTCTAATACAGCAGAAACCTCTTTGCATATTTCTAATAATCTTTGTTGATCCTGATGTCCCGTTATTAAATCATCAACGTAGAAGTCGTCATTAATTACCTGTGCGATGATGTCATCCTTACATTCTAACGCGAGTTGTTTCAAACATCTAATACTAAGGTACGGTGCGGACGCCGTCCCGTAAGTGACGGTATTAAGTTGGAACACACCGAGCGGCTCACATGGATCTTCCCTCCAAAGTATTAGTTGCAGATTTCTTTGATCAGGTTGAACGAATATTTGTCTATACATTTTTTCAACGTCTGCGCATGCAACATATTTAAATTGTCTAAAACGGAGCAAGATTGAAAACAAATCATTTTGTAACGTAGGCCCGATGTGTTGTATGTCGTTTAATGATTTGCCCGAAGTGGATTTTGCACTTGCGTCGAAGACCACTCTAAGTTTTGTTGTGGAACTGTGTTCCCTATATACTCCATGATGTGGAAGAAAATAGCACGGGGAATTATATTCAGTTATGCGACTCATGTGTCCGAGACCTAAATACTCATTCATAAAATCTTTATACATTTGTCTATAGGTAGGCGCGCTCCTAATTAGTTTGCGTTCGAGTGCAAGAAACCTGTTTTTTGCCATAGAAAATGTGTCATGTAAGGTATCGGCTGATTCACGGAGCGGAATGCGCACAGAAAAACGGCCCTTATCGTCGCGTAAGGTCGTGTCTATGAATAAATTTTCACATGCACTTTCATCCTTAGTAAAGGCGTTTTGTGCGGACGGTATTTCTTCCAGTTCCGTTTTAAGTCTGCATTTAATGTTTGTGTAAAGTTACAATGTGTTATGTTATCGCGTGAAACCATTTTATAAACGGTTCCCGATATGATCCAGCCAAGTTGTGTGTTTTGTAGATATGGACCATTCGGCAATCGAATCAAACCATCACTAAGAAGATCCCAGAACCTATCTGCACCTAACAGTAAATGTATTTCGTTAGACAGATAGAATTCAGGGTCAGCAAGTTGAACATTCTCTGGTATTTGTATATTGTAATTATTTCCTAGTGAGGGTAGTTGTGCAGTTATACGAGATAAAACTAAACAGTTAAAGTGTGTATTATATGTGTTCGTTTTAGATCGTAACTGAATGTGACATGATTGCGTGGATTGAGAGATAGTGTTACCTACCCCTATAACTTGAACAGTGGACTGTATCAATAGAAGGTTTAGTTTTTTACAAAGTGGTTCAGATATGAAGCAATGTTGGCTCCCGTTATCGAGGAGAGCTCGCACTGTGTGATATTTATTTTGTTTGTCCGCTATTTCCACTAATGCGGTCGATAATAATACTGGATTTAGAAAATAATGCGCGTTAATATTGTTATCGTCCTTGTAAATTGTGTGAGATTTGTTAGAAGTTGTAAGCGGCATCTGTGTGTGTGACTCACTCGCATCACTTGGTTCAGACCGTGCCACTATTTGCGTGATTTGAGCAATAGCTGATGATGTGCGAGTGTCAACAGCATCTATGTGTATCAAAGTGTTGTGTTTTCTGTTACAATGCCTGCACGGTCCGTACCAACACTCGGTCACTGCGTGATCAGATCGTAAACAATTACGACATAACTTTTTTTCCTCAACTAACTTTATTTTATCCTTAAGAGATAAATTAAGGAAATCTTCACAGGAGTAAACTGGGTGGTTGGAACCGCACTGTGTGCATTTGTAACGGGGTGAATTAGATGGTTTTTTGTGATTGTTATCTTTGCGTGTTATAACATGAATGTGTGATTTTGTGGCCGACTGTCTCTTTGTGTGTGTTTCTGATGATTGTTTGCTTTGAGGTTGAATAGATTCTAAAAAGTCAGCACGATTCGCGAGAAATTGCATTAATTGAGACAGTTTCACTTTTCCTACTTTCGGGAGGGTACTTTTGTGGCTTTCCCACTCGCGATCGGTCGTAGAATCTAATTTAGAAGTTATTATATGTATAATTAAGGTATCCCACGAATCTGTAGGTTCTCCTAACGTTTTTAAAGCTCGAAGATTTCTTAAAACTGTGTCTATTAGGCTACGAATTTGAGTAGTTGATTCTTTATTCATAGCTTGCGCATAGAACAAAGCTTTGACGTGATTACTGACTAGCAAATTATCATTATTATATCTATTCTCTAAAAGACTCCAAGCAACTAAATAATTGTCGGAAGAGAACTCCAGTGCCTTAACAACCTGTAATGCATCGTCTGTAAGAATCGAACGTAAGTAGTGGAACTTCTGAACATTATCGAGAATGTCACTATTGTGTATCATTGACAAGTAAGTATCACGAAATTCGAGCCACTGGTCATATGAACCGTCGAACTTCGGTAAAGAAATGGTGGGTAATTTTAAATAGTTTGGAGTTCGACTTTGACCTTCGGAATTTTGAGTGAAATTGTCTTTTAAAATACATTTAGCCTTGCCCACAATAGCATAAAACTGATTCTGAAACGTTTCTCTCTCTAGTAGTTCCCCGTCTAGGGCACTATCTGACACATAAGAATCTAGATCATCTTGTATGCTAGAAAATTGTTCGATTAATGATTTAAAGGAATGATAACGCTCTTCTAATTCCGCTTTCTGAGTGTCCGTTATTTTCGAAGCATCTAATGACTGAGCATATTTAGAGAACAAAGTCAATTTTCGTTTAACGATGCCTCTTTTTTTAACTAAATCACGAATAATATCTTCACAACTTTCTATTTCTACTACTGAATGTCTCTTGTTGTGAGACATAGTGGTGGCTTGCGAGAGAAAAGAGTCAAGTACTTACAGTTAACCAGGCGTGTGCAGGTACCCGTGTTTGATGCAGGTAGACGCACAAGTTTGCACCGTGGATAAAAACTGGAATTTTGCGAAAAGAACGATATTAGCACAAACTGAACACAGGACTTGGGAGGAAAAATGGATGGATTGACCTGACCGTTGCTCCAGAAGGCGCGCTGCTCCAGATAAAACGTTCGGCTCGAAGGACCAATTTATGTTGGGGCTTTACTTTATCAAGTCGTCGTCGATGGAGTAGAAATAAGACCCAAGGCTGGTTCTGTACTTTATGTATTATAATTACTGATATAGTTCGTCGCCGTGTCACAAAATCAGAAAAAAAGTGAAAGATTCGGATCGCGCGCGGTGGTTTTTACCGCGTCTTTTTGTCCCCGCTTTCCGTGCTGCTGATGTCATCGCGCCGTCACGTAGATGTTTGTGTGCGGTGCATAGATGGCGCTGTGGTCGTCAACATTAAGTTTATTTTCCAACAAATAGGGTAAATCATTAATATAAACTAAAAATAAAAAAGGACCTAAAATTGAACCTTGGGGTACCCCCATTTTCACATTTAATCCCGACAAATTGACACCGTTTATTTGAACTTGTTGCTGTCTGTCAATCAATTAAGATTTTAATAAGCTTAAAGCTGTTTTGCCTAGTCCGTAATGCTCAAGTTTCAAGAGTAATGTTTCATGAACCACGCAATCAAACGCCTTAGACAGGTCACAGAAGATGCCTATAGCATCCTGTGCCTCTTCCCACGCATTAAAAATGTGTTTTAGTAAGGAGACACCAGCGTCAGTTGTACAACGTCCTTTGGTGAAACCATACTGTTTATCGTGTAAGATGTTATTTGTGTTAAAATGATTAAGCATTTGATTTAACATCACCTTTTCAAATATCTTGCTAAAAACTGGCAACACGGACACCGGCCTATAATTATTAGTGTCTTTACTGTCGCCGGATTTAAAAAGTGGTATCACTTTACTATATTTCATTAGATCAGGAAAAGGAAGGAAACTTTATTGCTAATGTACAAGGCCTTAGCTGCCTTACAAGTGTTTTTAAACATTTTTGAATATGTAGCAACATACTTATTAAAAGTTTCAGTGTTAATAATAGGCTTAAGGCCATACAGCTCAAAAAGTCTTTCCCTACTTATTCTGATTCCTTTAGTTGCCCAGTCACTAAATCTAAACTTAGGGCAGATACTTTTAGTTTTCTTCTCAAAAGTCTTCTTGAACTCTGTTTGGGCTATTGAAAAAAAATCGTTATACAAAAAATTACCATTGTTCACTTCAAGATTCCAATCACTTAACTTACTAATTAAAGTGCTGTTAAATTTATTTAGTTTACCAGATGTTATTGGTCTGGACTGAATCTGCACTTGTTGTATCGGTAAGTTGGATTCAAAAGTTACCAATAGGCCGCTATGATCAGAAGGCAGATAATTTACAATGGCCTTTTCTAAATAGTTGCAGCAACAAAAAACATTATCGATACATGTAGCAGTAGTTGTCGTAGTTCGAGTAGGTTCTATAAACACATTTGATAAATTAAATGATTTGAAGAGAATTAATAATTTGCTGCTATCTGAATTATTTTCTAAAATATTAACATTAAAGTTTCCACAGATAATTACTAGTTTGTTACCAGTTGCAAGTTTTGCCATAAAATCTTCCATTACAGACTCAAAAATAGAGTAGTTTTGATAATTAGGGGGCCTGTAAACGCACACTATGATATGCCTATCCAGCTCAACACAAGACAGTTCAATGCTATGTTCAACGGATAGTGCAACTATATCTTTACGAGTTTTAAATTTAATACTATTCCTAATTAGGATCAGTGAACCCCCACGTAACATTGTTTTTCGGTTAAAACAACTGCCCACATTATAATTCTCAAAATTGATTAGCATTTCAAAATCCTTTAACCAATGCTCAGTAAAACAAATGATGTCAAACATTGTTTTTTCTAAAAATAATTCAATTTCCAATTGTTTCGAAGAAAAACCCTGAATGTTTTGAAGAAACAAATTCAACGATTTTTGCCTAGCCCCTCTAGCTTGAATGCCAGAAGATACTTTATTGTTAAGTTGATCTGAATTGCCAAAAGTACCATCTGTTGTCTTATTAACTAGTTTAAAGTAACATTAGTACTATTAGTAATGGTGGGACTAATAATAATTGGGAACTTCGACATACTAACTATGTCCGAGTTAATACTATATGCTAATAGCCTCGCTATTTGACGTCTAAATATAATAGGTAGGTACACAGTATACCTAGTCGAAAAAAGATTGTCAACAAAATTGTTGATGTCAAAAAATATGAACTTATCACTATGGTGACTAACTAAAAAATGAATATGCATATTTAGCATATGTATGTACTTATTTTCCCTATATGACAAGTGCTCAAAGTATGTAAAAGCACATAAAATAATTCTCTTACAATTTATCTAATAATTATAATAATATTACAAAGTACTCTGTGCTCGCCAACACTCGCTACGGCCGACAGCGCCAAAATGGCGCATATTAAACGGGCACAAAAGCACTTTGACGGCCGCCAGTCCAGTGTGGTAAATAGTAGAGGTCAGTGGACTGTAAACCTCCTCATTTCATCGGGTACTGTCTACAAGCAAAGCTGTGGAAAATGAAACTATTCTAAGCTATCTTCAAAAATTAAAAGTCTGCTCACCTTAGCTCCAGGGCAATCTCCATCAATAGCACAATGTCCTGAATCAAACTCACTCCTCACAGTTCCAAAAGCTTTTATCAGATACGGCCGCAAATCCTCAGTAGTCCATCCTTCGAAGCCAAGTTGAGCCCATCTTTCATAGTCCTCGGGAAGACCGAAGCCATGGAGTAAGAAGTTTATGTGACCAGATCCACCGAGGCCTTTGCCTCTTGGTATGAATTGGGACTGAAAAGACAAACTTACTTATTGACTTTATGGGACACCAAGATTTCCTAACAAAGCACTACTATCAGTCGAACAAACGCTGGTTTGCGTGCCCCTCTTCATCGCCTTACGAGCAATTTTAATAAAAATTTCAGCGATCTAGATTTGTTTTCTGAACCTAAAAGGAAATTCAGAATAATTTTACTCAACTTCTTAAAAAATCAATGTAATAATTAATAATAGGCCAGCTCTATTGTTTGTGAACCACATTGTAATTTTAACAAAACTTTGCGCATTCCTACAAAAAAAAATAATAATAATACAGCTCTTTTCAAACCAAGTGTCTCACGTTTTTTTAAGTGGAGAACGTTGTTGATATCACATGTGTAAAACTACTTCTAAGTCTTTTTTCTGTAATTCCCTATGTGTTATTGTTTGTTTTCCCCAATAAATAAAATAAATAAAAATAAAGCACTCATTATAAAGCTAAACATATCAGCACAATCATAAATATTTCCCTCTCGGACTCCCTGGTTACTCACGCTATCTTTGCTATTTCCCTTATCTCTATTATAATCTTTATTTTAGCTTATCGATTTAAAACATTTTAGATAATACTCATTCTGGCACCAGTCTCTTACTTAGTGAAACAAACAACTTAGTAAATTGTAAAGGTTAAACATTAAGTTAATAATAAAACATAATAAATAAATATTCCCCAACTTTCACATAACGCCATCTAGTCCCAAACTAAGCAAAGCTTGTGGTGTTAGTACTTGACAACTGATGAACATACTTAAATATATATTTCTAAATACATACATATTATAGATAAATTACACGCAAACAGGTCAAATGATCTTGCTCATCACACAAACATTTGTTTTGGGTGGGAATCGAACCCACGACCTCTGGCATAGCAGTCATGGTCACTAACCACTAGACCAAAAGGCCTATCAATAAGTAACTTTGTGATGAGAAAATAAACGTTATAATATGATAATAATACTGTAAACTAACTTCTGCTAGTATTTTCACCTGCTTGAATGTCGAAAAAACCCAAGGGAACAATCTGACTGTGTGTGTTGTCGGTTTAGTGGTTAGTGGCCCTGACAGCTATGCCGTAGTTCGTGAGTTCGATTCCCACCCAAGACAAATGTTTGTGTGATGAACACGGTCATTTGTTCTGTGTCTGGCTGGGTGTTGTTTATCTACAGGGTGTAAGGGACTTTTGACTTTTCTTTTTTCACCAGATTTTTTTCCGGAAACTCCTCTCTATACAAACTGTTCAATCAAGTTTATAATTTGGTATGGACAGGTCGTTATTTTTTCCGGTTTCCAAAAAAAAAAAAAATTATGGAAGGTTGTTCAGTTTCGTCTACTGAGGAAGCCCTTAAAGTTTGCAGAGATCTGTCCCTTACACCCTGTATAATACCTACCTATGTATGTATTTAGAAATATATAAACTAAGTATGTTTATCACTTATCTAGTAGGTACTCATAGCGAAAGCTCTGCTTAGTTTGGGACTAGGTGGCGTTGTGTTATCTATGTCCTATTTTAAGACGTGTTCTACCCGTTTAAAACAAATCTGTTAAGACGTACCTAAGAGGTAACAGACAGATGAAAGAAAATTAAATATATAGTTATTAAGGACACTGATAAACAGACAGACTTACTTTTAATACCTATTAGTATGTATAACTAGGTCCCAGAAGACACGCTAATAGTCCACGACAACAATTCCATACCTATTGACTGCTGCTCTATTTAATCGAGTTGGTTTCTGACCTGTTTCAAAAATATTTACAGAGAAAAGAAGTAGTTTGGAAGCCATTAAACTCTAAGCGAACGCCGGCGTTCGCTCTCTCATTGTCTTTCTATTGTGTCTCTAATTACGCGGTATTCGATAGGTAATGATAAACAGACAGACAGAGCGGTGGCATTCTGTAGGCAGAAATTAGTTCATACCTACCTCTGTTAAGGTAGATACATATTTGGAGGTAAGTAGGACGTATGCAGAACAGGGTGCGAGGTGCAAGTCCCGTAAATGACCGTCTGTCTGGTCCTGGCTACTGCCTGATAGTTGATTTCGGGCTGTTGTATACATATGTTCTAATTGCGCGGAAAACTAATATCGCGACGCAGGATTTGGAATTTTAGTTCTTATATTGCGTCACAGTTATATATCAAATTTAAAAGCTGATAGTGTCAAAAATGGTAAACCAATAAGGGCTGATTAACACCGAAATGGCAGAGGCCGGCAGCGATGCGAAGAGATCAGTCGGCTGTCGGCAGGAACGCTGACAAGACGCGTGTGGCTGCTTGACTTTTGAATCGATACCACTCTTTTAAGGAAGTAGGTACATAAAGTTAAACATTCTGAAAATTTCATGCTGCGTCGCTGCCATTTCGGTATGAATCGGCCCTAAGTACCCTAGATAGGTACCTAATAATACGGAGGTTACGGTACCTGTCCCCATAAGCCAAAAGATGAGTACTTCTGTGACTTAGTTCTCACAGCCCAGTCGTTAGGTCCTTGCTGCGCTGCTGTAGGAGTCAGCGGGATCTTCGTGAAGTACCCCATATGGTCTCCGGCTTCTACCAACAGGACCCTGGTCTTTTCGTCTTCGGTGAGACGGGATGCAAGCACACATCCTGCTGTACCGGCACCCACTACGGCAAGTGTCATATGAGATACAGGTAGGGGTGTATTTTTTTTTAATTGGTATAAACCAGTGCTTGACTGCGATCCCACTTCATGGTAAGCAGTGATGCAATCATTGATGGTGAGGCGCAATAGTAGCCTATTCACTCTAGCCTTGAAGACACCTAAATTATAGTTGGACGGGAAGACCGCAGCAGGCAAATTGTTCCAATCCTTCGATGAACGCGGTATAAACGATGAAGCGAAACACTTAGTCCGGACCGTTGAAGTTTTAACAACGTAAGGGTGGATACCCGCCGTACGTCGGTTTGTCCGATGGTAGAAAGGATTTGGCGGAATCAGTCATGCAATTCCTGCGCACACTCTCCAAAATGCAACCTGTAAAATACCGAAAGGCTGGCTACCCTGCGCCTGCGCTCGCTTTGTAGATTGGACATATCCCATAACCATGTATCAGTTATATCAGAGTTCGTGTTCGTAAATCACATTATACTTAAATAAAATAAAAAAGTTTTATTGTTAGGTAAAGGCCGAATGTTAGTACTGACAAATTTACTTAAACAACTAGGTAAGTAGGTATGTGGGTAGGGCAGTAGGTTATTATACTTTTGGTCACTGGCGTAGCTACTGAAGGGTTAGGCGGGGCAGTGCCCCAGATGTTTTGCCCCACGGCTGCTTACGCCACTGCTTTTGGTCACTACTACTCTTGGCAGAACTAAATTGATAACAGCATTTGCGAAAATATTCTAACCTTGCAACTTAGTAGGTATACATAGGTTTGGTGACCCACGAAAGATTACATTTTTAAAACAGGCGCTAAAAATAGAGAAACATTCACTCACCAATAATATAGTCATATCGCTTCTGTGGCTTAATAACAATACTCGTATACACATTCACATATCTTTGATACACCACATAAGACACACATGCTATAAAAAGCCCGAATAAGTATGAAAATAATGCCATTCTTAACGCCTAACAAAAATGTTATAGCAATCAATTGTCACGAAGACATTGTAAACTATAAGTATTTTAGCATGCTTTAATAGCAGCTGACGTTTGAATGGCAAATACTGGAAGGAGTACACCAGGAAGTAATAGATTGGAAAGCGGAAAGACTGATAACCCCGTAGTTTGATTTCTATAATGTTATTTAATTCTTACGTTACCACTAATTGAATTAGGTAGGGGTGTACAACATTCAGTTCTATTCCACAAATCATAGCTTAATCAGCCTTTTAATGTTCGCACTGCTGGGACTCAGGCCTCCCCTCTAGGAGAGGGAATGGGCCGTAATCCACCACGCGGGACCAATGCGGGTTGGTGATTTTTTTGATTCTAGGACATACCGGTTTCCTCACGATGTATTCTTTGGTGGTGATGAAATAAATTACACAAAGTAATGCGCCTGGCTGGGTTTGAACCTGCGACCTACAACTCGTAAGTCAGGGCGGTTACCACTCGGCCACCACTTGACTGCTCTTAACATAACAACATATCATACTTATCTATTAATCATTTGGAATTATCTCAAGACTCAACAAAAGAAATCATAATTGCAACCAAATGAAAATCCTAATCTATTGAACCATATTTCAAAACTTGTCTGCTCAATAACGTAACACAATACCTTAACTGTAAAATTATCAGTAGGTATGAAAGATAAATTATGGCAATATTTTACAAGGAATTTGTGTTACGCCGGTGTTAGGTAATTGCACCGACTTTCTCTTATATCAAAAGTGCCATCAAGATTTTTGTTCTAGTGAGCGAGTGAACCCTTCGTCAAAAAAAGGCCACGAAGGGTTCACTCGCTCACTAGAACCTGTCTGAGTCGGGGATCCCCAAGTCCTTTAGTAATAGTAAAAAGTCCACTAATTTTGAACAATTAGTATTTTTCGTGGAGAATCCTACCTACAAATAATATAATCATTAACATAAACGTTTATGTTTTATCTCCTATACTTTTTTTTTTGTTGATAGGTTCGCGCTTGACCGCTATTACACCTGACGGAAAGCGACGATGCGGTCGACGATGGAGAGCGCTTACCTGGAAGTAACCTATTCACTCTTGACTTGAATACTCCCGGGTTGTAGCCATCATGAAACACAGATTCCGGCAAGGAATTTCACTCCTTAGCTGTACGCACAATGAATGTGTTCCCAAAACGTTTTGTGCGTATAAGTGGGATGTTAACCATGTACCGGTGGCGCATCGCCTTACGCCTGGTGGTCCGATGATGGAATGGGCTAGGCGGAATTAGGACATGCAATTCCAACGCACACTCACCGAAATGCAACCGGTAGGAAACCGAAAGGCTAGCAACTCGGCGTCGATGCTCAAGACTTTGAAGCCTCGACTCGACGAGTGCATCATTACTAATGATACTAGATCTAAGCTGATCTTGTTCACACCATAATATGCTACTGCATATTGGGGCCATGGCTAATCCGAAAGGCAACCACGGGGTCCTGGAACGCAAGGCAAAGTAGCAATATCGGTGTGGTGTTACTCCCTCCTGCTCCGTCCTAGGGCAGCACAAGTCACTGATGATGATAATGATTTCCCACCTTTAAAAAAAACTATATTACTATACCTACGTTTTAATTAATCATATAAGAAATAATTCTAACTTTATGTTTAATACAAATTGTTTGTGCCACCTGCCTGCTAAGAGGATTAGTTTGCAATACTAGTGCGGCAAGAAATCAATACTTCTTTTATATTACGACATGCCATAAGTCACGTGTAGGTATAACTTTAGGTTGCGACGTGTATGGTATCTTCGTTATTTATAGCTAGGATACAAGTGAGACGACTTGGTTTAAGTTAATAAGATTCAAAGCCAGAATTCCACCATAGGCGCGGGCTTGTAGACAACGAGCAATAAGTAGCTCGCCGTCCGTTAAGGACCAGAGGCCCTACCACAAGCTCTTGACGTGATCCATTTGACGATCTAAACTGCTTGACAAATGTCATGGTAAGGCTCCAGGTCTGCTTCGACAGCGCGTTGTGTTCCTCGCGTGCCTGCGGTGCTGCTGAAGAGATGTCAGCAAAATTGAAGGGCTATAATTATTTGTAAGTGGACTATGCAGATCTTGGACGGCAGGCCGCCCGATTGGACCCTGATAAACTGTGGGGCCCTTAAGTAGGGCCGATATCTGCTAGGACTGCGGGAATGTTCGAGGGTCACCGTGGCCCTGGAATACATAGGGCTACTGAAGGAACACTGCCTCTCGCTCCACCCAGAGCGAGAGAAGGTTGACTACCCTCGTCAAAAAAGACTATTTTAAACAGACTCAGATATCAATTGTTTCATGTGCCATAATTGACTTTACAGCAGGCAGTTTACAATTGGTCAACTGAGAGGAGTTGTTCTACGAGTATCATCACTTTAAATATGGGTTGATCTTGTATTGGAATATGCACATGAATATACAGATATCCGAGAGACAAACTTTCCTTCGGGAAATGGAGAATTGTTACTGGTAAGCTTATTCCAATTGTGAGTTAAACTTGCCTGTGTACGTCAGCTGTCCTATTTTTATTGTTTTTTAAAAGTTCTGTGTATTTTTTTATTTTATTTATTTGAGACAAAAATACAGAATCAATATATAGTAGTTTTATCATAAAAGTAAAAAAAGTATAACCCACACCATTGTCCACGAATTAACACGTGAAATAGGATAACGGACGCGCGTTAAATAAGAGTAATATAATATATAGGTATAAATACTCTTACAATTATTATAAGAGAAGCAAATACATGTGAGTCTATTTTAAGGGCGATGAGCCAGCAAATGACAAGCCATTTTTCTAAATTTAGATTGAGAAAGCGCGAAAATGTCTAAATCTATAAAATGTGAGTTATAGGTTGCCACTAGTTGGCGGAGGTACAATAAACAATATGTATTGTAGTGTGTAACTCACCTAAACAAAATACCCAACATCTTCAGCCGGTTCCACATTAGGCCTACTATCCAGACTTGTAGCTTCCTAGACGCTTATTCGTAATTTTTTTGTTTTCCTCCGTTTCCGAGATAAACGGATTTTTCATAGTTCCTACATATGTGCCTATCAATAATAATAAAAAAAACACAAATTTTTCGAAAAAAAATATTATAGTTACTTCGATTTTGTGCAGATATAACTCAGGTGTAGTTTTTATATACATGGTAATTGCTAGTAAAAGCAATATCACCCAAAAAAAACCGGCACTTGTAATTTGAAATCCCTAAGTCTATGGAAGCCGATTTTCGATCCACCGTGCGCCGCGCCGTTGTCGCTGCGTCGACAGTTTCAGTTTCGTAGTCTGTACTGCCCCCTAGCCAAGTTACGATCGTTTCGTTTGCGTCGAACGTCTCGAGTAGGCCACGCCTGATTCCTTTGTTCTAACGTCATCTCAACGCTCAGTCACGTGGTCAGAACAAAGGAATCATAGGCGTGGCCTACTCGAGGCGTTCGAAGCAAACGAAACGATCGTAACTTGGCTAGAGTGGCTGTGACAGTAGGCCTTACTGTGTTGTGCTCTTTTTCATGCAAGTTGATTGAAATAAGTTGAAGAATTTGTTTGATACATTAATTCAGTGTCATAAATTCATAATGCAGTAATGTGCTCGTAGTTTGGGGCAAACATTATGATATTTTTTAACAATTTACATGTATGTCTCATCTTATCCCTATTTTAGAACGTTTTAGTAAACATAACATTAGAATTTAAAAATAAAAGAATAAAAGATATGTTCCTATAATTAATGTTTTATTATACTGTAATAATCTGTTAACAAAAACCACAAGATTTTTACAGAATAATTTTGTTTCAATAGCATAAGAAACTTGCTTCTCTTTCTTTTGTTCAAGATGGGTCACTTACATATAAGAACTTGGAACTTCACTTTCTTAATTAGTGCAAGATACAATTGCAGATTGCTTCCCACAAGATGGAGCGATGATCTGGTGACAGTTACGGGAATGGGATGGATGTGAGATCCACAGGACAGTTCATTGTGACAACACTTGGGGGAGGCCTGTGTCCATCAGTGGACATCTTTTCACTGAAGTGATGTTGAAGACAATTCAAGATTGTTCCCATTATTGTGACTCACATGACAGCTGTTACTATATCTAAAAAATACACAATATAACTTTGCTGAAGACTCAATAAATTTATGAAAGTTTTGTTAGAATATATCTCTGGTCAAACTTATTCCACAGTTTACAAATCAATGTCTCCGCCATCCTCAATCATCTCGCCAGTAGCGGGCACCATGACAGGTGCCTCAATGACCTTCTTGCGTCCCTTAGCATCAACAACCTCAATGGTCTCGGGTTCAATGTCCATCTCTTGTTCTTCTTCCAATTGTCTTTGTTTGAGACCAGCTGCTGGTGATCTGAAAATAAATGAGACATTTGAAATGTGGTAAATCAGAATTAAAATAGTTTGTATATGGTGGAGACCCGGTTATCCATACTTCAGGTGTAAGTTTAATGATTACCTGGATTTCTAACCTGAGCAAATATGTTTGTAGATAACCGTACACATATGATTTAGGTTATCTTTTAGAAATTATTATTGGTACATAGGTTAATTTACAAGTCTCTTCTTATCATAAAATCAGTTATACCAATTTTTGTTTATACGAATGTCTTATGACAATTGATCCAGTTAATAAGGTTTTCATAGTAATTATTAGTAATTACTGAATGGTTCAATTACAAAAGCTTTGTCATACAAAGCTGCTTTTGACCCTGGAAAATGCCTGGGAAAAGGCAACAGAAAAACCTACATATTTTTATTCATAGCAAATATGAGACATTTTACTGTTGTCTAGACAGGGACTATAAATTACTTATTGTGACTAAAAATGCACAATCATTATTTGGTTTTTTTATAACAATTTCACAAAATTATGTTTTTGTGATTGGTTGCATCCTAAGTAAACTAAATATTACACAACAATAGGAAAACTTAGAAACTGCTGTCAAACACACTTGTTGAACAGTTTTAAAATGTTTGTGTTAGTTTTCAATAGTCTAGTTTTTGAATGTGTAGAACACATTGATTTGTGAAAAACTTTTTACCGTTCCTCATCAAAAGCATTGCAAGAGCCTCTGTGACCAATGAACATTTCAACAATGACCTCGTCCATCAGATGTATTTTTTATGAGCTTTAATATACATGTGTATATTTAAGTTCGTTGTTTTAAAGTCGAAATAAACAGAAAACTTACTTGATCAATGAGATATCGCGCTGTACTTCTCTGACATCTCTCTGCCACTCTACTTCCCTGCCCTTCCTCAACCTCTGCATAATATGGTTATTACTCCTTCTCTGTCTAATTTCTTCGACTTTTTTCATCGCTTCAATCGTCTTCGTCCATAATTCTCTGCTGTATTTGAGGGGAGCATTGCGACGCTTTTCAAACTCAAATGACGGGTCAATAGCCAAGTCTTTGCCCGCAGTCTTTCGGTACGCTTTGGTCCATTTGGTTTTACGCGGGTTCTTCTTCTTTTTGAACGCCGCATGGCATTTTGATCGACAAAATCTAAAAATCTGATGATAAATAGGTTAGTGGCGTAATGTTGTGGAACATTGAATGTTTGTTGTATAATAAACGTGTTGAATTGTTACCTTGCAATCGTTTCTGACGAATTGAATCCCGTGTCCAGGATATATCCTGGACGAACAGAAATAACAAGTTTCTATACGCATTTTTACACGTGCTGTTTTGTTTGGTAGCACGTCAGGAAGGAACAATATGGCCGACGTCACTGACGTTTAATGGACATAGTTGCCATAGTTGGTGTTAGTTTACTTATATTTTATCTTTTTATTAATTTTGTTCGCTTATATTTTAATTTTGTTAGCTTACTTTTTCCCAATGCTGAGCAGTCCTCCGTCTGTTTTTTTATGGAACTATTATATAGTTGAAATAATATACTTTATTTTTGTAATGACATCTAAAATTGTAACAGAAAACTAACTCACTGTACTTTTGCTACTCTCCAACAGATGGCGGTACTAAAGCAAAATTATTTCCACTACTCACCGCTAGATGTCAATCCAAAGCATAATGTGAAACAAATGCAGCGGGACTGCTAGCTCAAGTTAAAATTACCGAAAGTGATTACTTTTCAATCACCCTGCCCATTTATAGTGTTCCTAAAATACACCGTCATGTTTATACGCAGGGATGCAGACAGATGATAATTAACGCATTTTCTCAACATTATGTACGGGCCCAGATAGAATTACCTAGGTAACTAAGTACTTCGTTATTTATATGTCTTTTATACATTTGGTATATAATATAACTTGCAGGTCCATTGCATTTGGCTCAATTTAAACTTCTTGTTCATGTCAGATTCAACGATTCAAAAATTTATATAAGTACAATACCTAAAGCTTACGAAGGTTATTAATACCTAACGACACTAAGCTGCTATACGGCATAGCAGCAATGGCTATATTATTATGTCACTACTGGCTATGCCTATGTGAAATGAAATAGGTATTTTTAATTGAATAAAATAAAATAAATTTAATTTTATAATGAATTAAAGGGGATTTTCTAGGCAATTGCAGCGAAGCCCAAATGTTATAGTTTTATGATTTCTATAAAATAAATGAAATACCTATAAGAGCGAACAACTATTTGGAATAGGTTTTTTATTAATTAAAGAACCATAGAAGCGAGCTTAAAAATTGGAATAGGTGGTTATGCTGTTTGGGAAAGGTTTTAATAGTAGATATCCTGATTGGGATTTATGGCGGTAAGTCCCCTCTTTGAGGAGTGGCTGGAAAGACAACACGGCGTCCGTTGCGGAAGAAACGCCCGGGTCACACCATTGTGTGGACCGCCCGGAGCACACGGTGGAGCATATGGTAGAGGTGTGCCTCGATTGGGTGGAGCATCGCCGGGTCCTCGTGGGGGCGCGCGGTGATAACGATCTCTCGCGCCGGGCCTTGGTACTGGCCATGGCCCGGAGCGATAAGGAGTGGCAGGTGGGCACCTCCTTCTACGAAGCAGTAATGCTAGCAAAGGAGGCAGCCACATGTGCGAGGCAACGGCCCTCACGCCCCAGTCGCCGGGATTCCCGATCCCGATTTCCTACCACCATAGGCGCGGGCTTGCGAACGGCGAGTAATGGGTAGCTCGCCGTCCGACCGTCCGGTAACCGGACCGAGCTCAAGTCGTCGACGGCGAGTAGTGTTCCACGCGCACCTCAAGGAGATGTCAGTAACCGTAAGGGGCCCAGCAGGGTCGAAGCCTACTGGGGTCATGGGTGATGAGAAAGAGAACCCCGGGGGCCTTGGAACGAAGGCAAGGAAGGAACAGGAGTGGGTATTAGTCAGTAAAAGTTTGACAAGAAAGGGCGGGAAGATATTATTAGATGATTCCTATACAAAAAAAAAACCTGATACGTTTATTAAAATTTAGTACCTACGGACGTACTGAATTCTAATAAACATAATGAAAAAATAATAAAGGATCATTCGACTGCCGTAGACAACTTAGATACACCGAATCCACTGGATTGATCGAGTTTGTACCTATATCTACATAGGTATAGAACGTCTGTTTCCGAAATGAAAGTAAGAATAAATTTACCTAAGTAAAAATATACCTAAGCGTAATGAAAGTAAGAAAAAATATACCTAAGTAGGTACCTATATTTTAACATGGGTTCGACTTTTGCGAGCTAAATAACAAAAAAAAAACTTTTTAAAATTTGTACCTATTGTGCCGCCAGTCTCTCAAGTAATAATTTATTCTTCATAGTTTAAAAGAACCGAGCCTTATAAAATTTTATAAAATACAGAATTTTTGATAATTACATAGGTTTGACAGATTGCTGTGTGCACGCGAGTTCAGCTCGCACCTGGTGCCTGGTGTCTGTATAAATGAAAGTATTTTTTATCTTAGGTGCTTACGTCAGCATCAGTGACCATTAGACTGGAGGCATCATTACAATAAGAACTGTTGTAGTCTTGTGTACTGGAGCGGTCTGCCTACCTATTCTCTAAGAAAACAGCCTTGAGCGCAGCGCTGTCCGCAGCAACGAAATCCAAATAAGTACATTGGATTGGATTAAGAATCCAATGTATAAGGTTCATTGATTTGTTAATCCTATGTAGTTATTTCGATTTCGTCGCAGCGGCCAGCGTTGCGCTCAAGGCTGTTTTCTTAGAGAATAGCACTGCAGTTCAGTTACCAGCTGCACAGTGAACTAGTTTGCTCTTTTAATTCTTCAGCTCCCGACTCGAACCACGACCTGGAGCGGTTAGTTCAGTTCGTAGCTTCTGTCCTCAACCAACTAGTTCACAAGTTCGCCCTAGGTCACGTCAGCTCCCGTCTCGCATTAGAAAAAGGCAGATAGCTCGCGATCTTTGGTTTAGAAAATAACTTTACTGTTGTTTTTTTACTTCACATGTAGTAATTTAGTGGATACCGAAATTATTTTTTCTTTATTAAAAATTGACTTGTCTGAAACCAAACTGTCGTTGAAAGTTACGTCGATCGATGGATAGGTAGGTATAGATATTATAGCTAGGTACCTTTTGACTCATCCACAAAAGAAACAATACTCCGACTGTATCATGTATGAGTGTATGACCTGCCATACAACATACAATTCAGACTTTATTAAAACAGATTGTGATGGTAATGAGGGCTGCCGGTGGTCCATACATGCGGACCACGTCGTCAATGAGATGAGGGTCGTGCAAAGATTTAGCATCGGCTCATTACCTCACATCATTACCAAATCGTCATTCACATTATGCACACGTTCAGAATGTTGATCGCGCAAATTAGACGAATCACGAGTTTTTGGTAAGTTCTAACGCGTCATTATGTTTTATGGTTATTTAATTTGCTTTTTATTGCTTACGTGCGCCGTGGCTGATGGGTATTGAGTCATTGTAGAAGGATATTCTGGGTGGCATGTCAGTTGCTAGCGAATTTTGTGTATCGCGTGAATAATTAGGTACTTACCTACATAGTTTAGATGCTTTACGAGAAGTAGTAATTCCATAGTTAAGTACGTGAGGAGATCATGAATTTTTTTGGTACCTACTTAGTGTCTAATAAGCATAAGCATAATCAGCCTTTTAATGTTCCCATTACTGGGACTCAGGCCTCATATCTAGGAGAGGGAACGGGCCGTAATCAAACACGCAGGCCCAGTGTCTAATAAAATCTATTAAAAATTTAAGAGGGGAGATTATATCAAATTAATAGCTTGCTATAAGTCCCAGTAAATATTATAGAGATCCTCTTTTATCTGAAGCTGTTTAAGGGGTTTGGAAAAATCGTACATTATAAAAATAAGAAAATCACAAATTCGAGTTTAAAAATATTGTCAGATAAAAAATGCGCGAGTGATTAGAGTAAATTTCGTTGGAATAAATCCTATACCTACTTTATTATACGATTTATTCCTACGCGTTTAAGACTTTTTGTAAAAAGAACTGTGTAGGTACTGGTAGGACAAAACAATAAACGCAAAACCTATTGCGGCAGCATACAAAAACGTATTTTAAATATCGCAGCATTTGCTGAGCTAGGTGCCTTTTTGGCCTTGCACTGATTATAATTTTCTTTTTCGATTATGTATTTTTAGATTATAATACGATTCTGTGAGGCACGAATAAACGTGTTTATTTTTTTCTGCTTTCTTTAAAAAAAGTTGTAGGTAAACAGCAAAAACAGTCTAAGGAGAGGTGAGCAATTACTCAACTCTCTCTAAAAGGAGTCTCAATCGACACTCTCATTCCCCTTAAGGCAAAACGCGAGCAGTCACACATTTCTCAAAGGCGTCCGGAATGCATGGCGGGCATTGGCCATTCATCCTTTTCCCACCGAGACAACTAAAAGTTACAGGTTCATTACAATTCGGTGCACATCGCATGCAAACACAGTGGACGTGCGATTTTTTTCACCAACACTGTTCGTGTGTGTTGAGCGGTGTAGATACCATAATTTAAGGAAAGACAGATTCTTTATTAATATAAATGTACGGTCTCATCAAGCGCACACTTACTATAATAATCACGTTTTAAGTAAGGCACCTCGAGTCAGACTATATTAGTCAAGAGAAGGAATCGCTACCATTATACCTTTTTAACCATTCAAATCAAAAATATTTTTATTTCACATAGGCCTACATGGGCACTTATAAAACGTCAGAAGCTAGTGCACTTACGTTTTAGTGAACTAGTGCATTTACGTTTGAATATAACTTTAAACTTAACTAGTGGTTCTTTCTGTGCACTCTATAACTAAACCAACATTTATAAAGTATTAATCTATGGTGCTTACAACCGTTGGCTCTTACATTAAATGGTTCTTCGAGCCGGATATTTATTGTGTGTAGTGTCTCTGATTTCGATGAAATATTTAACGGAGTAAGCTTGAAGCCCAAGTTTACTCCGCACATACGTACATACGCTACATTTCCTAATGTTTTAAACTTCGTGTCTGCAATAACCGACATTCACCCGGATGAAGTCGCGGCTAAAAGCTAGTACCTACTATATAATTTGATCAAATAAAGTTTTTCAAATGTAAAATTCGCTTTTTAAATGTAACGAAGCCTTTACTCGACTTCTGACAATCATTTTAGTTGACAGAATACCTGTCTGCTGGAAACCCAGAATGATGATGACGAAGATGGCTTTGTCAATGTAGCAGACGGGGTTACAAAAAAATACTGCTTGGAAATATTTCCCTAACTTTACCTCTTTAGGGAGTGGGAGGCCAAAGAAAAGATGGATGGATTGTGTGAAGAGTGATATGAAAGAAAAGGAAGTTAGTGATATCATGACGAGTAAAAGGGCAGAATGGAAGAAAAAAACATGTTGCGCCGCCCCCAAAATAACACAGGACAAGGACAGGAAGATGATGATGAGTCTTGAATTTACTTTTGCACAATTTATTGATCATAAATTCGATTATCTGTGCAGAACCGAGCCCAAGGACACTAGCAACTATCAAGCTATTTCATTTCTAGTGACCTCTATATCGCCACATACGAACTAAAAATTCGAAATCCTGCAACGCGTTATTAAAGTTCTCCGCACAATTAAAACATATACCAGCCCGGATCGTCTGATCTAAGTAACGCGTTCAGACGGGTAGTGCGTCACATACGTACATCACCCATCTGGTTGGAGGATCCTCCCTTTTCAACGGAGGTTTGTGGGACTTTAGGTACACCTTGTTCCACATACCTCTAAACATTAATGGTCACATAAATGCGGAATGGTGCTTATTCCGCGTTTTGAATAAAATTACAAGGTAAATATTTGTGGGTACTTCAAGACAGCTTCTCGCCAGTAACCTCACGCACTTCATCTTTGAACTTCGCTCGTCGTTTGCAGCAAGACGTGTCAAAAGTGTTTTAGAAGGTTTACCACCCACTAAAATATTGATATCTTTAACATCTAAACTTGCATCCTGTTCCTACTGTTATTGCTTGCACGGCGCCGCTGCTTTGTCTATCTTCATGATGTTAATTTAGGACATGGAATAGAAGACATTGGTCTTGTTGTGATGTCCTGTCCTGAATTTAGATGAGATTATGAAACCAGGATTCAGAAACCGTGGTTTCATAATCGTCCACTCGTCCTAAAAGGACTAAGCCCAAATCGTCGACGGCACATAGTGTTCCACGTGCGCCTCGAAGCGATGTCAGCAAAATCGTAGAGGCCTAACAGGGCCGATGCATGCTAGGGCCATAGAAAAATTTCTGGAAAAGATACTTGTGGTCATAAAACGTCAAGGGCGACGGAAGAAATATAGGTGTTTTTAGTCAGTAAAAGTCTGAGAAGCCCTCCCGCCGCTCCGAATACGAACTATTTCCGCGAGCGGAAAAAGTCAATAGATGATTATCTAACTAAAAAAAAACGCAACTAGGATATGTCCAAGAAGTTCCAAACTTGTGGAGTTATCAAGTGCATGCAAAAAACTGCACGTCTGTGTTCTCAGTGATAAATGAGGTGACATGGAGAAACCGTCACGAGGCGCATCGTGAATATGCTTCTGATTTATAAGGAGAACGGTGGTGGTGGTAATTTTATCTTTTTAACTTTCCCATTTTTTTTTGGGGAGATTTTTAGGCGTTACGTGTTTTTTGTTTGTTTTGGGTGGGAAAATCATCTAGTGTCAGACTTTTACTGACTAAAAACCCCCTCCTGTTCCTTTTTCGCCTTCATTCCAGGCCCCCGGTTTCACTTTCACACTACCCGTGGATGTGTTACGTATTCAAAATTTCATATTGAGTGGTTGTACTTTCAAATAAAGGTTTTGTTATTAGTGATAGACTTGCGCTCAAAGATAATTAAACCACTAGAGAGCTGATAGACGGATTTCGACTAGGTACGCGATTCACTATTGCAGACCGGGGGACGGGGGAAAATGCAGCGGTTATGATTGGGTTTTGGTGTTATAGTCACTGTTTGCGCTTCACTACTATTACACCTGTGAATCATCACTTACCATCAGGTGAAATACTGGTGAACACATCAGTGTTTGACGGTGGAGCACTCTTGCCTAAAAGTAACCTATTCACTCTTGCCTTAAAGACCACTAGGTTGAAGTTATCAAGAAACATAGACTCCGGTAGGAAATTACACTTCTTAGCTGTACGCACAATGAATGTGTCCCCAAAATGTGTTGTGCATATGGGGTGAAGGTTGATTTATTAGTTCGTTAGAGAATCGTTACTACTTTAGGGCCACTTGCATCACAAATTTCTGACTATATTAGTGCTAAGCGTATTAAAATTATCGTACTATTTCTGTCAAGCATTTGAAGATGACAGGGCATAATGGCGTTTTAAATTCGTTTAATATTAGTGTGTGGTGTGAAAATGTGTTGACCTTATCTTCGCGAAATTCATACTGTTCTTTTTAACCAACAACAACAAAAACGTGCACATGCCTACATTTTGTATAGTTTCGATATTCAGATAGACTCATGATAGCACCCTAATGTTTTTGGTTGGTATGTAAAATAGATTAAAAAAAATAATTATAGCTTTATCTAAACTTGGAGAGTTTTTCAAGGTAAAAACCCACGTCTTTTTGTATTTACCAACCAGCACACTGAAGCTATCTCTACTTTTTGTCAACCAAAGAAGTAAATATCAAATTCTAACAACAGTATTTAACCATCAAAGAAACCATTTGAACATAGACGTATAAATCATAAATGTAACGTCCTGAAAACAGACAGCGCCACCTGCCGGAGGAATGAGTTACTGACGTGACGTCTGTGTATCGTCCACAGACTAAAGAACTACGAACTAAAGATGGCATCTCTACATAATGTAAAAAGGTTTGGGAAAACATTAATTGTGCGTACAGCTACTGAGTGGAATTCCCTGCTGGAGTCTGCGTTTTCTGATCGCTACCACCTAGGGGTCTTTAAGTCAAGAGTGAATAGGTTACTTCTAGGCAAGCGTGCTCCATCGTCGACCACATCATCGCTTACCATCAGGTGAGATTGTGGTCAAGCGAGGCCTACACCAATATTATAAAGAGGTAAAGTATTTTTTTAAATGGTTTTTTTTTGTTTGTAGGAGGAAATTTTTGAAACTACTGGTCTGATTGCGAAATTTTTTTCACCGATGGAAAGCTGTTTTATTTTTGAGTGGCATAGTCTTTATTTTCCAAAAACCAGTCAATAATAATAAAAAAGTAGCTTTCCGCGACACTCTTTCTGTTCATCCCCTAAGGTTTCCTAAACTACATGATAGATTTTAAAGCAGTTTTCACTAATAAATAAAAAGGGACGATAAACGAGAAAGCTTCCTGTTTATGATTTGCCCCGATACAAAGCCGGGGTGGGACGCTAATTACTAATCAAATTCGTGCTCATAAATTTAGCTGTTACTGCGGTTTTGAACTGGGTACATTGCTCACAAGGTAGCCCGATGACCTGGTGAGGGTCGCGGGCATCCAATGGATGCAAGTCGCACAGGAATGTTCGTTGTGGCCATACTTGGGGGTGGCCTATGTCCAACAGTGGTCGTCTATCGGCTGAAATGATGATAATGATTATGATGAGTCATAGTTACAAATAATAGTCACGGGCCATCAATTTACTGACACTTTTGGTTTGTAAGAAAAAGTTTCGACAATTCCATTTTTAGTTATTTTCTTTATAAACATTACCCTACACTAGGAATCATTGTTGTATCGTTGGTGCGTTCACAAACATGTATACTCACAAACAAAAGGCACCCAGAACCAGTACACCTATCTGTAAGTTATACAAATATTTGTTCCGTGTGGAAATCGAAGCTGCGACACGCAGCGCAGCAGCCAATTGCTCAACCACTACGCCTACCGTGCGCTCTCAGCTTGTCTACCGAGGCGCTTCTGTGGTCTGTGTATCATCCGTATATCATGTAAGACGCCTGCTAGACAGTAGCATGACGCTACACGGAGATCAACAGCGATAGAAGGGTTATGTATCAACTTTATCAAGCTGTTAATGTTGTAGATTCTTGAGCTGATAAATACCGAATGAATGAATAGTGTTTGGGAGTATTTACGGTTCAGTAAATGCGTTTAATAAAAATTACTATTTATGTTTTCATTTTCATCCGGAGCCTTCTATCGTGGAACCTGTAGAACAATTATGAGACGAAAACAGATGCCCTACCAGAAGCTTTTAGGGTGATTCTTTGAAACCGAGAGAATGTCTCATTCATCTGGCATAGTTTTCGTATTTTATGTCTTAAGCCACTGGGCGCAAATGAGTGCCTTTGATACATTTAGTGATCGGGGATAACTAATATGCAAATAAAAATATCAAATTTTATAGAAAAAAACTAAGCCAGATGAATGAGACATTCTCTCGGTTTCAAAGAATCACCCCTTGACGCGATCAATGTGACAACCTAAACTGAACTGTTAAAGGGATGGAGTTGATAAGTTGTATAGCTCCATTCCTATTTCTCGCTCGCACGCCTAACATTTTATCACATCATCCAGTTTGGTTATTAGTGAAATGAACTTCTCATATCAAGATGATCATCATTGCCATTTTCTTCCTGCTTTGAAGAGCTAGTTAATTTATCATCATCATGTCAACTGATAGAAGTCTTCTGCTGGATGCTCCTTTCTCAGAAGCGTCACCATATCAACGTCTGATCTTGTGCATCACGCATACATCTATGGGAGGTCTGCTAACGCTGTGTCTTCCGGCAAGTTACATAGAGAAATACCCAAAATCTTGAAAAGATCATTGCTATAAATAAAATGAATTATTCCTTTCCTTGACCACTTTATTCTACCAATTAATCGCATAACTAAGCTCACGCCGTCACAGCCCGCTTACCCAGACCCCACTACATAAAACAACGTGTTTATTAAAGTCTGTCAGCCTCTAATAGAGGCAGTTAGCGGCCCCTGCCAGCCAACCAGTCAGCGTGAAGTCTGACAATAAACTGAACGTTTTACTTAGCCGTACCGTTTGATGTGCCGATGCTGTGTAGCCAACCACTGGCTGTGTCCCTGAATTTACAAACTAGAAGAACTGTATTTATATTGAGTTCGTAATAAAATAAAATAATGTAGATCAGATCTAATTAGTATTTATTAACTTTTTTGTAACTGCAGTGCATCTCTGGAACTCTCTCCCACACTCCCTTCGCGGACAGCCCTTCTCTGGATGTCTTGAAGAGGAAAATTTAAGAGCGCTTCCTTTTATAACTGACATAAAATTAGTATATAATTATTAGCTGACCCTGAAAACGTTGTTTTGCCATAAATTATTAAAGAAAAAAGACTACGACCTACCAAATATACTCAAAAAAAAAAAAAACATTAAAATTAGTCAAACCGTCTCCCTATCCTTTTCCCAACTAGCTTGGTCGGCTTCCAGTGTAAGCGTGAGCATGGAGCGACTGCCTATCAGACCTCCAAAACCTACTAACTTCTTGGATAGACTGATGGACAAATTTTTGGCGCCCGTAATGATCTACGATATAGGTGCTTTACTTTACGTAATGATGGTGAAGAAAAACACCGTGAAAATCTGTCATGTCTTAGAACCAAACATTGGAAGACACGTGACGTCCACCAATGGGCCCGCGTGGTGGATTATTACCCACTCCCTCTCCTAAAGCTTATTTTCTCCTTCACTATCAAATCCATCCAAAGGTTGTCTGTAAAAAATCGCTTTTAGCTATAAGACTCGTCTTTTGTTACACCCTATTAATTATAGGCCCCTACTGCATTTTTTATGGTGTAAAATACAGAGTAGGTATATCTAGGTATGAATCGATCTAGAGAGGAGGCGTAAGTCTCAGCACTGGTCCTGTCAATAACAAACACAAAAAAAAAATATGTATAACCAGATCAGTCGTGTCGTTCTCAAGTGATGCTCCGTCACACATGCGACAATTTTTTGAAAAGAAATTTTGACAGGCCTGTTAGTCTAGTGGTCAGTGGCCCAGACTGCTATGTTGGAGGTTGTGGGTTCGATTCCCACCCAGGACAAATGTACATAAACATTGAGCATGATCATTTCTTCTGTGTCTGGGTGTAATTTGTATATAATATGTGTTTACGCCAATTTCATATTTATAAGGAGAAGCATGACCTACGTTGATTTAGTTGCCAATAAACTTCTTAAAGAACAGACGCATTTCATTTTAAAATCTATTGACACAGCGCTAACCAAAAGTCAACCTAATCACCCAAAACTATATGTATTTAGTTAGAAATATATAAGTATGTTTATCAGTTCTATCTAGCATTCATAAAACAAGCTCTGCTTGGTTTGGGAGTAGATGGCGTTGTGCGAAAGTGGTTGAAAAAAAAAAATATTACACAGACAAGATACGTCCCATTATATTCATAACTTACTTTGTAATAAAAGTTCAATGCATAATACGCATCAATTTATAATTAGTTGACAAGTTAAAACCAAACCCGTGTCGGCCATGAAGACATTATCTCGCAAGACTGCACATTAGCATTTAGTTTGCGCCGGCGCACCGCAGATATTCAACTTGAAAATATCATAATTAAGTTTGTGCACTTGGGTAAGAAGGTTCACTCCAAAACGCTTAAAATTTAAATCCATTTTTAAGCATATTGTGAATATGCATGTTTGAAATTATTTTTTTTTAATTTTTGATGGGTTCGCGCTTGACCGCTATCTCACCTGATGGAAAGCAACGATGAGGTTGACGATGGAGGGCGCTTACCTAGAAGTAACCTATTCATTCTTGACTTAAAGATTGTCCCTGATGGCTACAAATCAGGAAACACAGATTCCGACAAGGAGTTCCAGTCCTTAGCTGTACGCATATTGAATGTTTTCCCAAAAATTTGCGTAGTTAAATTGGATATGGAAAAGGAATGCAAAAAGCTATGCATTGTTTTTTTTATAGTGGGAAATTATCCAGTGACTTCTCTCTCGGGTGGAGCGAGATGGTGTGTCAGACTTTTACTCACTCACGTTGTAGGACCACAGGTTTCCTTTTCAGAAATTTATTTATTTATTTAGTACAGCAAAATAGCCATTTACACTAAATTACGTTAAACTTTTCACTTTGTCTTCTCACAGAATCGCAAACATAGGAAACTTAAAGAGCACTTCCTTTCATTATTGACATAATATATATATATATATAGTATGTATTAGTATGTATAATATAATTATATTTTAGACTTAGTATGTAGGTTTGTATTGTGCACTGGATCCTACCCTCGAATATGTTCTCTCTCTATATTTCAAAGGTTTGCTGGGAGAAAACTCATTGCTGAGTTAAGCTCGCCTTTGTACATGAACTGTCTGTATGTCAATTTATTATGTTTTGTTTTTGTGTACAATAAAGAATTAAGAATTAAGAACATTCTAATAATATCGTCTTCCATTCATCAGCAAACAAATCCAGTCCAGGGTTGGTCTCTACGAGTGTGTTAAGTATCGTTAACATACGCAGTATATTAAATTCTCCGTGAACTTAGCGGGCATCGGACTTCTGGGCCCCTATGGTTTTTCTGACATCTCTTTGGCGACTCGGCCTCGGTTCTTACCGGACGGGTGGACGGCTAGCTGCCCATAGTTCGTCTGTGGTGGCCGGAGATCACTCTACGACTTCCGCTGGCAGAGGCATCTTCTGTTCCGGCGGCTAGGGAGAGAAGATGTCCGTTCTCTCACGTTTGCTGTCATCTCCTTCGCTAGCATTACTGCTTCGCTGAAGTAAACGACAACCAAACAAAAGACAAAATTTTCAGCCTTTAGCAATAATCTCTTTCTCAGTTGAACATGGTTACTCGTCTTAAAAAGAAAATGAAATGAAATATAAAAGTTAAAAAAAAAGCAGATAAATATTCATTGGATACCAACACTCTACAGGCAGCAGTGATCATGTCTTACCATCAGATGGACCTACTGCTTATTTTTCACTCCAACTCAAAAAAAACAGTACACTAGCAGCAAGAGTATTTTTATAATGTTAGCGTAGATTTTTTTCTTCTCCTGGCTCAATTATATATTTAATATTTATTAGTATATTTTTTTTTTCTTATATTGTATGTATGTATTTGTGTTATTCTGCCTTATTAGTATTTTTCCGATGTTGTACATTGACAGCCCTAAATCCATCTCTTCTCTTTCAGTCCATCCCAAGGTTGTCTGTAAGAAATTGCCCTGTGCGATAAGACCGCCCATTGTACACTTATTTTTAGTTGTTTGTCCTTATTTTTGTTTATGTGGTGTACAATAAAGAATATAATAAATAAATAGCCTTTCTGATTTCTCCCCTATAGTGATAATATTGAGACATCGACACATCCAACATATTTATAAAATTCATAGGCCTCTCATGTTTAATAAGTCTATCATCTCTGTGATGGCCGAAGGTCGAGCCGGAGTATAAATACCTTGTCATGGAAGGACGTTATAATCGCTTTTTATTATAGACTTTACTAGCAGTGTTGCAATGATGCCTTTACGACCATGTTAATTTATTAAATGCCATTTTAACACTTGTATTAGTAGTTAGTAAACTGCAATATTAGAATTATAGACAACTTTGTGTAATCGTCTTGAGAGAAAGCTTTGACTTGCCTGATACATGCTTGTTTTCGATACCCAGAAATATGAGCTCCACCGTCGACCATATCATCGCTTACACAGCTGGTGACACTGTGGTCAATCACAAGCTTATCAATATTAATAAAGAAAAATACGACTTAAGTCATATAAAAAAAGATAGGGAAAGCATTGCGTAATCAGCTATATAATTTTCCCACTGCTGGGACGCAGGCCTTCTCTCTAGGAGCAGAAATGGGCCGTAATCCACCACGCAGACCCAGTGCGGATTGGTAGATATCACATGTCTTCGATTTTTTTATTGATTCTAGGATATGCCGGTTTCCTTACGATGTTTTCCTTCACCGTTTCGGGAGCAGTGGTGATATCTATATTACACAAATTAATGCACCTTGATGGGTTTGCTACGCGATATGCTAATCCAAAAATTCTGCACGAATTTATGGTCATATTTTGTCATGGACGACAGCTTGACTTAGTAAAAATTTTGAGTTGGTTCGCAGGAAGACTCCTGTTCATATCACATTCACTAAAATGCTCATTACACGTGAATGCTCAAGTTATACATCACCTTAAGCCTATATCATGGTAACCGTGACATGAAATGATTAATTGCTTTTACCGTTCAAACTAGACTGATTATGCTTTGCCAAAACGACAGCGCCTAAAGTCCGGGTCACGCTCACGACAGCCATGTTCGGTCTGCTGCCCAAAATTGCAAAGCTGTAATTAGCAAACTGGAGTAACGATTTTCTAATTAAGATTTACAATAGCATGAGAAACGTGATTAGAAGTTTGGTAGTGCACAGAATGAGTAATTTTCTTTTTATTAACTTTGAAGCAGTGTGAAGCCGCAAAGGTGAATGTGAAACATTCTTAATTCTTTATTGTACACAAAACATACATAATACACGGTGATACAGTTTATGTACAAAGGCGAGCTTAACTCAACAATGAGTTTTCTTCCAGCAAACCTTTGAGTTACAGAGAGAGAACACATTCGAGGGTAGGATCCAGTGCACAATATAAACCTTACATTACTAAATATATATATAATTATTATACAAAAGTCTAATATATAATTATAATATAAATACTATTACATACTAATATATACATAATAATATTATGTCAATAATGAAAGGAAGTGCTCTTTAAGTTTCCTCTTGAAGACATCCAGAGAAGGGCTGTCCCTTACATTATACCGATGTCTAGTCACGGGACTTCTAAGATGACAATGAGTGAGATGATGATAGATAAAAGAGAAGTATGGAAGAGTACAAGTTTTTCCGAGTCGACTAGATTGTGAATGATGAAGCCACCATCGTAGCGTCAGTAGGTACACTTCTGAAGTGATGAGCCTCTCTAATTGTTTTTCTATATAAACGTAATGTTAGGTTGATCCCTCTTCTGATGCTGTCAGTGCCAATGTATGTGAGCTCACTTTGTGATTGGCAGAGGTCGGAAATCAGGTAGAGTTAAAAAAACAGCCTCAAATCACAGATTAATTTAAAGATCAATTTTTTTATGACACTATCAGAAGAATAGCAGAAAAAATTTCTTCCTGCAATAATGACGAGGAGGAGGAAGTGTATAAATTTTTTAACCTCACCTCTATTGACGTAGAGAGATCTTTTTCAATGTAAAATACTGATAAAAAATGTATGTTAATTATCTTTTTTTTTATTTAATGTCGTCATTACGTACATAATTTCTTTGTTTTTTATAATTATATATATATATATATATACATAAATATATGTATGTATATTATATATTGTTGCTACCTGCGTATCTTTTTTCTCCTTCTCTGTCAAATCCATCCTAAGGTTGTCTGTAAAAAATCGCTTTTAGCGATAAGACCGCCCATTGTGACACCATGTTAATATTAAGTTCCTAATGTAATTTGTATTTTTGGTGTACAATAAAGAATATATCTATCTACCTATCTATCTATCTATCTATCTATCTTTGAGGTTTTTATTATTATTTATTTGTAAAATTTTTGGCCACACGGGATTTTTCATTAGAAATCCCGGGAAGATCCATATTAATATCAACATTTCGTTGGAAGTACATGAATAACCCTACCTAATTCCGGCTCCTGGTGACTAGGGAATATGTAAAAAGATATTCTAGAACATGCTGATGACTTTTCTAGATTTTTAGCGAAAGATGGTAAATTACCTTATGGGGTACTTTCCGTTGACATAAATTCCTGTTTTGCAAAAAACAAGGTCTCATAGCACAAGTAAAGGAAAAAGATTGAAAACTGTAAATTTATAGTTACGTCACAAAACAATGACTTATTGCGATTTGGTAAAATCTTCGAGACTCGACTTTGGAAATTGAACTATTATATATTAAGCAAAGTGCTCAACCCTCGGCGTGCGAGTCCAATTGACCGGTTTTTTTTATGAAAAGAATTCATCAAATATTATTCACTTGCTCTAGGCAAGAGGTAGGCTTTTACTGACTGAAACAAACTCTTGCTCCTTCAGTTACTCTTTGCTCTCCAGGGCAGCAGGGTAACTCTTTCGAATAATCTTACAGCCCTGGCAGAAAGCTTGTAACCTATTTTTACCCTGATTGAATGTTAAAGTTAACCCTCTGACAGTGAGGTGGTGTCAGCTGTGACATTTTTACAACCACAGGTAAGGTACGGCGTCTAGACGATGAGACGTGACCACAATCGCATTATAGTGTTGTGTTGTGTGTGGTCAGTGACATTTTTGCTGGTGTAAACTGATGTATTTGTTGAAAATTATTTTTCAATATACTTACTCAATAATTCGCTCTTATCCCTATTGCTTCAACACCCACGAGTTGCGCGTCGACCCCCAGGATTTGTTTATTTATCTTCGTAAGTTTATGGAAAAACGTCTTTTGATACACGCGAAAATTTATCACTGCAGCACTCGACTTCGTTACACCCTCGCCTACAGCTCGGGTGAACGTCGCTTTGGTCGTAATGACAAACTTTCCCCACTTGTATTAAAGTGTTTTGTGTATCTTATCACTAGCTTGCTACCTGTAGTTTTACTCGTATCCTAGTGAAATTACTAAGGGCTCGTCATGTTCTTCTTGGTCACTTCACTCTTGTCAGAGCGGTCGTGTTTATTACGAATGTAGATCTCCGAAAGCTGTCAGGGTACACCGCATAACTTCCGCCATCCGGACACACTCGAGCCGCCAACAGCTGCTTTGATCTGAGGCTATTAACATGACGTGTCAAAATGTGCGAGCGAGAAAGAGGGATGGAACTATAACACCCTATTATACTGCTCCATCCCTTTACCAGTTCAGTTTAAGTCGTCAAATGGATCGCGGTAAGAGCTCCTAGTAGAGAATTTGGTCTATCCATCGCATCGGTGATCGCTCACACAGCCTCGTCTCGTCCACCTTAACTTATATAACAAGGCGTTCGATGGAGTTATAACCGGTTTGTCACACCCACATAAAAAGTACTGAAATCTTTTTCTAATCTCAATAGATTAGAAAAAGATTTCAGTACTTTTTTTCAGTTTGAATTTACCATATCCTATCTGTTCGTTGCAATCAACGAACAGATAGGATATGGTAAATTCAAACTAAAAGCCTTTATTTCAATTAACCCATTGCAGTAAATGCTCCAGGAATTAAGAGTGAAAATAAAGAAACGCGGGTAAGTTAACCCAATTGAATGACTTTTGCATCAAGTAGCCATTCATTAGGGTTAGATGAACTGATTTTTATGATGAACTAACGAGTTGATAAGACTACCAGCCGCCATAGGCGCGGATTTGTGGACGGTCATGGATTGATCCGGCCTTCCGGTAAAGGGCCTATGGCCTCGCCTACGCGATATTCAGCACACGATATTCAGACTTATTTTTTGTTCCGAGTAAGACCAGTCTAACCCTTATTACACTACACGACATCGACTAAAACTGTCTGCATATCGAATAGTGTAATAGGTCCTTAAGGAATAAAACTGGGTCCACGGCACTACGAAATTATAAGGGCCAGTTAGGGCCGACGTCTGCCCGGCCTGCGGATTGCTCGAAGGAGTTACTTCAGCCTTTGCAATAAAGGGTAACTGAAGGAACACTGAGAGTTTTAGTCAGTAAAAGTCTGACACTTCCTTCCGCTCCACCTAGAACGTGAGAAGTTAATTGATTAATTTGAAAAAAAAGTATTAGCTTTCAACTATTAGCGTTCCTGCCTAACGCTAAGTACAAAATGTGTGGCAATGACATTTACCTAAAAAAGTCTTAACAGTAACCACTTTGGGAAATAGTGCAACTGCCTCTTAGGTCTCAGACAAACATAGGTAGCTACTATAGGTTTAATACTAATCCATTTATCATGAAGGACCAGTATATTCTCTCTGACGGTAATCCTAAATTGCTACTTATCTAAAGCGTAGTCACGAAACTTTTAAAGAATTACGCAACTCACGAATGCACAAGCTTTGGAATACTTACGTGCTAAAGTGGCTTTGATCCAATATGATATATTTTAGAAATATTAGATCCTGGAGCAAAAAGGTGCTTAGTAGTAAAGTGTTTGATACAAGATATATTTATTTTGTAAATCATGAGTACAGTTTATAGCTCTTATAAATGTACGAGATGGCTACATGTTTTGTCAATTTGGCGTACAAAATTAATAGCTCAAGAAAAACAATGAAAAAAAATAAAAAAATAAAATAATAGGTTCGCGCTTGACCACTATCACACCTGATGGAGAGCGACGATGCGGTCGACGATAGAGCGCGCTTACCTAGAATCAACTTATTCACTCTTGACTTAAAGATTCGCGGGTTGTGGCCATCAAGAAACACAGATTCTGGCAAGGAATTCCACTCCTTAGCTGTACGCACAATGAATGTGTTTTCAAAACGTTTCGTGCGTATAGGTGGGATGTCCACACGGTGGCGCATTGTACGCCTGGTAGTCCGATAATGGAATGGGCTAGGCGGATTTAGGTTATGCAATTCTGACGCACACTCCCCGAAATGCAACCGGTAGAAAACTGACGGGCTAGCAACTCGGCGTCGATGCTCAAGACTTTGAAGCTTCGATTCAGCGAGTGCATCATTGCCAATGATCCTCTTGGCTCGTCTCTCAATTGCCTCAAGTGCATTAAGCTGGTATCGGGCAGAAAAAAAGGAGATTTTAAAATTAAAATGTCAAATCCATTCGGCTGTTATAATGACTCTAGCCACGAGCTTATCTAATAATGAACATTTTGTCTAAATTGATAAAAATCTTTGTTTTAGTAATTTTTCAACCATTATGACAATGAACTGACTACTTTTGCTTTAAGGACGTAACAATTTTTATTTTTTAAAACGTGTGTTTTAATTGAAAACTTTCATATTTCGAGTTTGAACTAGGAGACATTTCTTACCTTTAAAGTTAATCCCTATTACGCGAATCGTGACTCCTAAGCCGATAAACTGTCTATATCCTGAACCTATATGGTCTTTGCCCCTCAATTTCGCCAAGAGACATTTATTTATCAGTAAATTAAAGGTTTAAATTGACCGTTAAATTAACCATAAATAATCAGTACAGAACCTTTAAGTACCCATCTCGTTGAGAGTTCCGCTTCCTCCTAACCTTTGTTATTACTCCAATTACTAGGCTAGCATAATGTACTAGGAAGCTTACAATATGCGTTTAGTGATTCAAGTGTGACCGTTTCTACCGCGCATGCGTACTTTCTAGTTGGTAATATAGTTTGTAATGACCTAATACGGTGTTCTGTTACCCTGGTAGGTAACAATGGTTAATGTAATGAGGCAGGAAGGTTAGGTACAAGATGTTGATTGAATGGTGCAATGGACGTTAGGATATTATTTACGACGTTAAAGAGGTGGACGTATTTGGGTCGTTGTGAAGAGTATTTAGGTTTTGGTTGTTAATTTTATTGATATCCTGCTGTACAGTTTCTTTCGGGATTTCATAATAAGTGACAACAGAATTCAAGATGATGACACCATGGTGGTGTTGCCAGTTCGCGCAGTCATGAAAATGCATGCAGCTCTATGGTACCTCACCTGGTGACAGTTGGTCACGCAGTCCAACATACCTTTTTTTGACGTCATGACCCGGCCACGCTGCCATGGCGTCCTAGTAAAGCATGGCCCTTGCACCGCTATGCAGGATTTCGAATTTTAGTGCTAAAGTCGTAGATGTCGCTACAAGATCAATTTGAAGTTTGATGTACTAAATAAACAAGGTAATATTGTTCAATGGGTGGTCGGAAAGCTTGATGATTATTACGGTCTAAATATACAGTTCCGCGAAGTCCTAAAAGATGATTGTAAGAAACTTAATACTTCAGTCTTCTTTATCTCATCTAGCTTCAATTCGTCTGGGCCCATTCTGATTAAAGATAATGAAATATATTATGATAGAGATCGCTTTAGGTTAGTAAGATCATAATTTCTAATGCAAAGTTTTGGCCTCTGATCCAGGATGTTAGAGAAAGGAAATGTGAGAAGATCTGAATGCTGCAGACTTAATAAATTGAGCTGTTTGACACTATTTATGTAGGCTGTTTTACACTTTTATTTAAGATAGATACAGCACAACGGTATCCCCTCATCCTCAGGCGTGAACTTGCTGACAGGGACCTGGCTGTTCAGCTCGAGCCCGAGTTGTTGATGGCGCGTAGTGTTCTAAGCGCGCTTCAAAGAGCTGCCAGCAAAACTGTAGGCGCCCAGCATGGTCGAAGTCTACTGGGGCTATGGGTCCGCTTCTGAAAGGAAAACTCAAGGTCCTAGAAAGCATGGCAAAGAAGGAACATAGGAGTAAGTTTTAGTCAGTAAAAGTCTGACACACATTGGATAGTTTACCAAGATTTTTTTACTTTGTTTTTTCGTCGGTCAGTTAATAGCAGGTAGCAGTAAACAGTGAGAAAATCAAACTTCTAAGTTAACGCATTCTAAAGATAATTAAGGCTGTTTATGCTCCGTTTAGGCGCATATTTTGTCACTGAAATTAAAACCTATAGGGACCCCCCGTCCCGTCGCAGGGGTCGCGTTGACCTAGGATCCTGAAATTTGGTATGAAACAAGGTCTGACAGCACAAGGGTTTTTTTTTTTTGGTGGGAGAATCATCCAATGACATCCCCCGCTCTTGGGCGGAGGGCGAGATAGTGTCAAACTTTTAGTGACTAAAAACCCACTCCTGTTCCTTCGTTGCCTTTCATACCAGGGCCAAGTCTTCCTTTCAGAATCAGATCCTTGGCTCCAGTAGGCTTCGACCCTGCTGGGCCCCTACATTTACTGAAATCTCCTTGAGGCGCGCGTGGAACAGTATGCGCCGTCGTCGACTTGGGTTCGGTCTGGACGGTTACCGGACGGTAGGACGGTGAGGTACCCATTGCTCGCCGTCCGACGACTTGGGCTTGGTCCTGACGGTTACCGGACGATCGGACGATGAGCTACCCATTGCTCCCCGTCCGTGACAGCACAAGGGTAGGAAAAATTATGAAAACTGTAAAGTCGATACGTCACAAAAAACTACTTTTTTGCGATTCCAAAAAATCTTCGAGACTAGATTCGGGAATTGAACAATTTACATAGGTAATTTTGTACGGAATCCTTTGGCGCGCGAGTCCGCTCACACTTGACCGGTTTGTTTTTCTGGTTTATCTATTTCTACCTATCTTTCAGCGATCATGATGACTCTGTTCCAGGCCGCTCGTGTTCAAGATTATTTTTAAGATTATCAAACGAATGGCCGATGGTTTCAAACGAATTAAAACCTCTATATGTATTTGAATACTAGCTTCTGCCCGCGGTTTCACTCGCGTGAATGTAGGTTTCTCCATACAAATTATGGACCACCGCTTCATTTCTTTAGGGAGTGAATTTTGGAAAATCCTTTCTTAGTGCTCACCTACGTCATAAAAGGAAACCTTGTGCAAAATTTCACGCTCCTAATCCCAGTAGTTTCGGCTCTGCGTTGATATGTCAGTCAGTCAGTTTCTCCTTTTATATATATAGACAGATTATTTATTATCTTCGTCGTGTGTGATAGTCCATTGAATTGTATGGCGAGCGATATTGTATCTTAAGATAAAATATTATAGTATCTTAGCCGTGGGCAGCGCCGCAAAGTGAACTCCACTACGGGTGATGTAACCTACGACAAACTTATTATTTGCCGTTGGTACAGTAATCGGGTCTAGGGATCGAACCACAAAATTAAGTTTGTATTTTTTTATTTTATATAAAAAGTACCCAGTGTGATGCCCAGGATATAAAGTATATAAAGAATAATTATACCTATACCAAGTTTCATCGTAATCGGACCGATAGTTTTTGCGTGATGCCTGAACAAACAGACAGACAGACAAAAAATTTTTTAATCACATCTTCGGGTCGGTCTAGTAACCCCCTCTGGCATTTATTTTTTTTCATATTTTCAATGTATAGAATTTTCACTTCTACAGATTTATTATAAGTATAGATAGTGACGTTCTTCGATATATTTTGTAACAGCCTTGTTATTAAAATTGAGATAATGTTTTGTTCTTCTTAAAATAACTTCTTATTTCCCATGACATCAGCGAGAGCATCAAGCAGGTTTGTTTTGATAATATTTTTAATGGCGTTTGAGAACGTCATTGTTATGAACTGCCATTGTTGTAGTTATGATGTTATTGAAGTGGGTGATGATGTTCCGTATTTATCTCCAGGGTTGGAGATTGAGATCAAAGTGCTCAAAAAATTATTAAACCTTTTGGTGGTGGCACGTATTTCATATGTGAACACACCTTTTTAGTATGCACAAAATATTAATTGCAAATGTTTCTATAGTGTTCACTATTAGAATCACTAGTTAAGGATTGCAGTTTATAAATTAAACAACCAATTGCTCGTGTGGGTTTGTTCCCATCATCGTCACACGGACATATTTATGATGTGAATTTACTGCTAATCTGATGATTGACAGTAAATTCACATCCTAAATTTTCTTTGTTCCGACCACGTGACTGAGCGTTGAGATGATATCAGAACAAAAAGGGATTGGAGGCGAGGCCTGCTCAAGGCGTTCGACGCAAGAGAAATCAGTCCGTCTCCGAGGTAATGCCTACCTCGGAGACGGACTGTATAATCCCCTCTTACCTAATACTAGACCAGGTGAAACCGATTACGTATCAGAAAAAGACAGGAGTCGGCTAATTAGCTAGCAAAACAATCTCTCCACATCCTTATAAATTGTAATCCCACCCATACGTACAAAGCGTTTTGGGAACACATTCATGATGCGTACAGCTAAGGAGTGGAATTCCCTGCCGGAGTCTGTGTTCCCTGATAGCTACAACCTAACCTAACCTCTTTAATTCAACAGTGAATAGGTTACTTCTAGGCAAGCGTACTCCATCTTCGGCCACATCATCGTTTACCATCAGGTGAGATAGTGGTCAAACGCGAGCCTATCAATAATTTAAAAAAATAAAATAGTAAATAGGATAGAACAATATAGAATTTATAAACTTATTACAGTAAACACTAACAAGTTCACAGCACACACTACACAACATTTATATAGATCGCTTTCAGACGAATATGTAGAATGTAATACACCCACAGACCGAATACACCACCGGCTTGTGAATATAATTTTAATGTAACATATGCAGGGGCGGATCCAGGATTTTTTTCTGGGGGCGGACGGGATAAAAATCAACAATAACTGTTAGAAATAAAGTTGAAGTATGATACTTCAACTTCAAGTTTTTATTCATATTTTAACAACTATGATTTGCTTCTAAGTCCACAGTACACAAAAATACCCGTGCCCCCCTCCCCCTCCCCTTAAATCCACCCTTGAACATTTATGTACTAGGTTAATAAATTTGAACATTTATGTACTAAATTAATTTTCAATATACTTCCTCGAAAAGCCGCTTTTATACCTACCGCTTTTAGGCATGTAATTTAATGTTGTCTGCACTAGTCCGGAAAAGTGCGCGAGCTTACCCCCGCCACAATTTAAAAACTAAGCGACCCCATGAGTCGCGTGTCAACCCCCGTTTATTTATTTCTTCGTAAGTGTATTGAAAAACTTCATTTTATACACGTGGAAATTTGTCACTGCAGCACTCGGCTTCATAAAACCTTCGCTTACAGTTTGGAGAAATTCCGCTTCGGTCGCAATGACAAATATAATATAATATCCACAACTATCACACAACGCCGTCTAGTCTCAAGCTAAGCAGAGCTTGTGTTATGAGTACTAGATAACTGATAAACATACTTATATATTTCTAAATAAATACATATTATAGATAAATTACACCCAGACACAGAACAAATGATCGTGCTCATCACACAAACATTTGTCCTGGGTGGGAATCGAACCCACGACCTGCGGCATAGCAGTCAGGACCACTAACCACTAAACCAACAGATCAGTCAATAAACACAAACTTTCTCCACTTGTATCAAAATGTACTATTTCTATTCTATTCTTTGTAATTATTGTGGTTTCTTAGTACTACATTAAGATACGTCATTTTACTCCAAGGTCACCTCTACTCACAAGTTACGATTGTTGACGCTACATTAAATGCATTGAGGCTACTTACCGAGTCTGGCCCTGTAGTTATTAGGTTACTACTAAATTAAATGTTATTTATTTATTGGTTGTTCCGTTACATTGGTATTAGAATGCGTATCAAGTAGTTCAGGTTTATTACTGGTATCTACCTTACCGGCTGTGTTATATTGCTTTGGTGGAAGCTCTAAGGAGTGACGGTTTTATATTTTTTATTTAAGTGGTTTTTAGGGTTTCGTACCTTAAAAGGAAGAACGGAACCCTTATAGGATCACTTTGTTGTCCAGCTGTCTGTCTATGTATCAAGACCCTTTATCGTAATCGCATCACCCATGGCTCCAGTAGGCTTCGACCCTGCTGGGTCCCTACGGTTGCTGACATCTCCTTGTGGCACGAGTGGAACACTACGTTACTGGACGATTGGACGGCGAGCTACCCATTGTTCTCCGTCGGCAAGCTCACGCTTACGATGGCCGGAAATCGGGATCGAAATCCCGGAGGCTGGGGCGCGAGGGCCATTGCTTCGCGCGTGCACGTGCGGTCTCCTCCTTTATTAGCATTACTGCTTCGCAGAAGAAGGCGACCGCATGCCACTCCTCCTCGGTCCGGATCATGACCTGTACCAAGGCCCGGCGCGAGATATCGCTCCCGCCGATCGCCCCCACGAAGACACGGCGGTGCTCTGCACAGGCGGGGCACACCTCTACCGTATGCCACCGTCTCTTCCGCACGAATCCGGTGCAGGAACCTCCCGAACTTACCATGTCCGGTGAGGACCTGCGTCATGCGGAAGGTAAGGACACCGTGTTGTCTTTCTAGCCACTCCTCAAAGAGGGGACTTACCGCCATAATTATGGCGTGCCGAGCAATCTATTTACGCTTTGAAAGTTACCACAGTTTTTCTGTAAGATCTGTTATTTTGGCCCTCTTATCCCTTTAAAGTTCAAGGTTAGTTAATTTTCTAACTTGTCTTGTTTTGTAAAGTGTCAGCATGTCAAGCGTTTTACGATATTATCGTATTATCTTACGCAGCAATCGATATCGATAATTTTACGCCCATATCCTGACAGCCGTTAAAACCAAACTATAAAACACTTTCTCTCTATTAGGGATATAATAACATCTCGAAAAGAGATGCCGCTATACCAATTTATTATAGAGGAGACGTTCGAATTCGAAAACTAACAGTTTTTGGTGATATAAGGATTAGATGACGTGCTATCATCGATTTGTGAAATTGGAGTAGGAGACAACGGATTTTTTTTTTTAATAAGGTATAGGTATCGACTTTTTAGTTTTATTTTATTTTATCTGTTTCTTGGACAACACACAGCCACAATATACATTATACCAAAAAAAGTACAAACAAGTGTTTACAAGATTACAGCCCACTGCATTATTCACATATTAATGTACAAGATTACCAGCAGTAAATGCTGCTTTATAAACAAATATTTAATATACATCAAATCATTGTGTAACTACAAACAGGCATTAAATTAAATTAAAATTATAGATCATATAAAAAAAAGAAAAAATAATAATAAAAAATAAATAATATATTAATAATTATTATAGATTATTAATAATTACTAATTAATAATTATAAAATATATTATTATTATTTATATATATATATTTTTATTATTTCTTTATTTAAGATTATTTATTAATAATAATAGATTATATAAATAAATAAATAAATAAATATATCTATGATATCAAGCTTTGTACATAGGGGTTCTGAGGTGGTCTTTTAAGAGGTTACAGGGCCACGTGCTGATGCTGCGAGGTGATTTTAGTGAGGTAGAAATCCTATAGGTACTCCTTTTTCTTTTTTCTTATCAAAAAGATATTAGTAACTGTAGATCGGAAGCTATTTCTATTTCGTTGCTGTATTATGGTTTGAATGCAATGGGTGGAATAGATTTAGGTGATAATAATAGTTATATTACAATAGATTATGCTAAGGTAATACCCCCATTTACAATGTTTTGCACTGAATTCGGCTGACTGGTTCAATACCAACACTTATGGAAGCTTCAGGAAAATGTTCTAGCATGAAGTTTTGCAAGTGTCTTGGACAGTTTTAAACTCCATCTAGGAATCCCGTGGGGGTACTTTTTTATTTTATGTTTTCGGTGGGAAAATCATCTTATGACCACCCCCTTCTCTTAGGTGGAGCAGGAGATAGTGTCAGACTTTTACTGACTAAAACCCACTCCTGTTCCTTTGTTGCCTTTTGTACCAGGACCGAGTCTTCCTTTCAGAATCAGACCCTTGGCCCCAGTAGGCTTCGGCCCTGATAAGCCCATGCAGTTCCTGACGCCTCCTTGAGGCGCGCGTGAAACAGTACGCGCCGTCGACAACTTGGGCTCGGTCCGGACGGTTACCGGACGGTCGGACGGTTAGCTACCCATTGCTTGGATTGCCCCATCCAGAGACACTGGGTGGAATTAGCTATAGGTTACTAATAACACTAATATAGTATTTAAGCACTTTCTGTTATTAACACACTAACAATTTACGGACTATTTATGGGTCTGAATTAAAGAAATTTTAATTTTAATTTAATTTAATTGTTCACCGTCCGCAAGCCCGTGCCTACGGTGGGTGGAGATACTAGAATCCTTACAATCGAATTTGATCCTAGTGACCAATCTCAACAGAAATTGGACAAGTGCACAGGAGGAGGATATTACTTAAACACATGTGTACTCTCTGTTCTTTTACCTGCTGTTATAGTCAAAAGGTACACTTATCTCCATACATTATTAAAAAAAGTCACCAATTCATGAACTAATGACCACAATGTCCGATCAAGAATAAACGTTCTTCGTAATAATAAAAATCGTCTTAATAACCCATTAATCGGAATAGACCGAATCGAGTTACAATCGAATCGAATATGGAATGCATAAAATTCGAATGCACCGCGTATCGAATGGTATCGACAATAATGTAAGTCGATACATCGATAATCGTTCACATGGAGATTGGGTGATAGTTACTTACCATTTGACGGTCAGTTCTGTTAGGTTGGTAGCACTGATAAGTTAAAATTTTATTGTTGGCAATAAAGTTGTAACGATTTTTAGGGTTTAATAAATTTTAGCGATTTGAGTTTGTTGTAGAGATCGTTTGCATACTTATGTTCATTAACTTAGATAGTAAAGACAGGGCTGGCCGGCATTTTTCTTATTACAAAAACTGGTCCAAAATGGTCTTCTTCGGGAGCGGTCGGCAATCTTCGAGAGCAGTCGTGAACTTTGGCAAAAGTGAACCCAAGGCAAGCCATGCCAAATAAATATACATGTCATACTTTGAGGAGGCGCGCGTCTGTTTTATTGATATAATTTTATGGACTTTTTCTTCGAAAATTCATTAATACTAGCCGTTTTTATAAGGTTACGTCGCGTTTTAATAAGTGGCACTAGTGTTAAATGTATAGTGGACGCGTGCCAGCAACTATTCGGACAACCCTATCTTTACTATTGAAATCTATGTGAATGTGGCTCTTTATGTAGATGTCAATACTTTAAACATATTTTTACTTGGATTTTATGTAGTTCCAGTAGGAAATGGGCCATTTCTTATCTCTGCCTTTTACGTTAATATCGTAAGAAAGCTCAAACCTATATAATAAATAAGCTATTTCATTAATTTAATTCAGGGTGAGATTTTTATTATTAGAAGTTTTCAGTTTTTGCCATGATTCGAGGAAAACATGAATGCGACAACATTCTGTTTGAAGATGTCACTGTTAAATTACTGAAAACAAAAGAATTCTATTTTTAAAATTTCCAGACAAAACAATATTCAAAAAAAGAATCGTTCGAAAATAAATACTGGCTGAAAACTGCATGCAATTTATTTTGGTGTACAATACACCGAAATTGAATAATGCAATTTAAATACGACAAATAAACGCTAAAGGTGAACATTTTAGTAATTTTTGCATATAAATCTTTTGTCGGCGAGAAAAACCACATTAACTTTCAACTTGAACACAACCTTATTCAGTTGTGATAGAGTTAAAAATATATGGTTTAAATGTGTGTAGTAAGTTTGTGGGTTATAATCGCTTGTCTTGCTTTACGTTTTCGCCTCCGGGTGACAAGTGACTTTTGACTTCTTTTGTTTTGAAATATGGCGTAAATTATAAGCGGAGAGCGATTATTTTTGGGAAGAAAAAAGTTATTATCGTGTGAGGTAAATAATGCAGTTTATAGTTATTTTTTTTAGGTGGGAAATCATCTAATGACTTCTACCGCCTCGGGCGGAGCAGGAGGGTGGTGGCAGAGGTGTCAAACTTTTACTGACTAAGACCCACTCCTATGTTCCTGCTTTGCCTCTGGGTTCACTTTCACATAAACCATGGCCCCAGTAGGCTTCGACCCTGCTGAGCCCCCGTCTCCTTGAGGCGTGGAACACGTTGCGCCGTCGACGACTCGGGCTCGGTCCGGACGGTTACCGGACGGTCGGATGGCGAGCTACCCATTGCTTGTGGACGGCGAGTCAGTCAGTTTTTAGTTGGGTTATCATTTCATACATATTTTCTCAATTTAGGATTATTAACTAAGAACACATGTTAGTTATTTTTTTTTATCTTTGTTAAAATTTTTGTTTCTCTGAAATACATAAGCAGCATACAGCCCGCCCGAAGAGTCGCCACAGTGCACACTGCTCGCAGAACAGATGGTCGATGGGGCCGAATAGTTCTAGAGCGACGCCCTCGTACTGGAAGACACAGCATTAGAAGCCGTCCCACAAGGTGGACAGGTGACCTGAGGGTCGCGGAAATCCGATAGATACAAGATGCACAGGACCTGTCGTAGTGGCGACAATTGGGTAGGCCTATATAGCAGTGAATGTCTTTATTTATTTATTTAATCTTCATGCAACAAAAGGCACAAAGGCGGACTTAATGCCTTAGGCATTCTCTACCAGTCAACCTCGGGTAATGGAGAGACAATATGGCAAATGCATAAAATGCTCTTTTTCTTTTTTTATTTCTTTCTTATTTTTTTATTAGTCTTTCTATTGAAATATATTGATGATCATGATGTGACCACCCTAACTACTTTAAACCCATGGATTTAAGTTTGTGCATAAGTTATTTTACTATTTTAGTGTACAACTAGCTTCTGCCCACGGCTTCGCTCGCACAAACGTATGTTTCTCCATACAAACTTTGGACTCCCACTTCATCCCCTCAAGGAGTGAATTTTGGAAAATCCTTTCTTAGCTTGCTTACGTTATAAAAGGAAACCTTGTGCAAAACTCTGGAATGTGCTTCCTCTTGACATCAAAAAAGCTGAAAGTAAATTTTCTTTCAAGCAACTACTACTTGAAGTCCTCTCACCTTTAGTTTGGTCTTCGTCAGAATTATTATTGAGTTTTCTTAATGATTTGATATTTTTCATAGTATTTATTAGTTTATAATTTTAGCATATATATGTATTTTATTATTATAAATAACTTATTTTTTATTTTATTTGTTCTGTTTGAAATATTTGTTATTTATTTATTGTGCAAACCTACCACATTATTTTCTTTTTAACCCAAAGGTTGACTGGTAGAGAATGCCTTGTTGCATTAAGTACGCCTATGTACCACTACTGTACATGAAGTTTAAATAAATAAATAATAAATAATAAAATTTCACGCTCCTAGTCCCAGTAGTTTCTGCTGTGCGTTGATATGTCAGTCAGTCAGTTTCCCCTTTTATATATATAGATAAAGATTATTTTATTCTATTCTGTTCCCTACCACGAGCTCTTAACGATCCATTTGGCGACCTAAACTGAACTGTTAAAGGGATGGAGCTATATAAGGTGTATAGCTCCTTCCTTCTTTCTTGGTCGCTCGCCTGACTTTTAACACGTAATGGTAAGGCTTTTGAGCAAAGAATGTTGTTGACGTTACCTTGTCATTGTTCACGTCTCGTGATCTTCGACCTGCCATTGTAATCGCGAACAACTCTGTGCCCGCTGCGGTATACTGCGGTTTACCTAGTCACCGACATTTTGTATTTTACGACTTTGAATGCCACCCCGATCTGTATGAGACAACGTTTCTCAGGGTTTATAGGAAAAACGTTACTTTTACTGCTATGCTTTATTGTTGCTATTTTTTCTGCAGTTTCCTGATAACTAACAGCCTGGGTCTTTAAATCAAAAGTGAATAAGTTGCTACTCACCTTTAGGTGAAATAGTGGTGAAATGGAAGCCTATCAATAACTAAAAAATGTTTTTTTGTGTCATTGGTTTTTCGATGTTTACCTGATTATTAAAATAATACTGGCTACTTGCCTCAGCTTTGCCTAGGAGTTACAAATCTTTGAAATTCTCGGCTTTGTCATCTGGCAGACATTATATACCTACATTATTCCTGTTATTTTTTTATTGACCTGAAATCATTATGATTGATTGCGATTTTTATTATAAATTATTTATTTTCAATTAATAGAATTGTATTTAATTTAATTTTTATTGGTTCAAATGTTATTTAAATTTAAATGATATTGCTAATTAATAAATGTTTACTGCATGCTATAAAGATGTAAAATCTAAATATTTATACGGCATAAGAGCGGTCCTTTTCCACTCGCCTATCGTCAACATCGAGCATGGTTTAAAACCTTGTTGCTTCATCTAATGCAATCGTGATGTTTGATGAAGAGGCAATGCAAAAAAAAGAGATAACGACTGAAAACTCTGTTGGTATTCTGTGATTTACTAGAATATTTCACAAAACTTGTTCCAGGAAATACGTGTTTTTTTTTTAAACCAATAAAAGTTTTTTAGAAAAATGGTTGTTGTTCAGAATGTCAATTAAATGTGCAAGTTCTATTGATGTACATTATGTAGGGCCAAAGTTCTCGTAAAATAGCAGATTTTCAGAGGTCTTTACTTGATTAGTTTTACACAAATTTATGTTTTTATTTCTATAGAAGCCTAGATAATATCCACAAGATAGCTGTGTATCCAAAATATCTAGAGAAAGATGTGTAATAAAATCATAATCACGTAAGAGCGGTTGTATGAAAATGTACCTTGAAAAGGACGCTCTTAAATGCCGTAACCCTATAGAACTTAATAACTTTTTAGCTACCTATATTATTGCAAATAAATATAAATAAAATATAATTCGTTCATAAATTTAAACCACGTGAAAATCTATTCGGGAGATTTTGATTTTATCTTGAACAGGCAAATTGACATGGTGGGAGACTTTGTTTTATGACATATTGTATCAGTATTCAACATCCTCCTGCACTAATCCTAATTTATTTATTATATTAAATCTACAATGTGCTCACATAATAGAAGCAACAAGAAATATGTAACCTCACAATATAATTTAAAAGAGTGTCCATGAAGTTTCTTGCACGTTCTTCTCCATAGAGATCTTCGCTTTGGAACGTGCAATTTAGCTTCACTTTTTTTTTTGGATTGACCTACAGTAATTTGACTATTAAAAAGTGCCAGTAGGTCTGTTTGAAATAAATGCTTTTGACTTTGAATTTGATTTGGATTTGATTCAGCAATTTTTCTTTTTCAATTAAATCTAAATTAAATTAAATTTTATTATTTTTGGTGTGTTTATGACTGTAAACAAATACTTTTTGTTATTGTTTGTGATTGCAATAGTCTCAATTCGAAAATTATTTTGTATAGAAAATCACTCTACCTAAAATAATTGACCCACGCCCTAAAATGTCCAAAACAAATTATCTGGCCTAATGTTATAAATTTAATCTTCCCACATCTATGAAGACACACTACAAACACAAACAATATTGTTGTATATATTTTTTTATTTTATTTTATCAAAAAATAAACATATCTCACTCAATAAATCTCATAAAATATATTTCCCATTCAATCGAGAATCTTAATCGACAGTTTAGCGGAGCTCGTATTAAGTACCTCATTACCTTATAGATTTGACTAGTTCATTAAGAGGGTATGGCCACAAAACAGGGACGATGCAGAAGTCCTACTTGGTATTCGAATCGACACAAGCGTAGAGTTTAGGTAGCAAGCGTAGAGTTATAGGTAGTTGTTGGTAGGTGATGCAATAATAAATCCAGATTGGCAACTTGAATGTAGTGTTTGACTGCGATCCCCCTGATAGTAAGCAGTGACGCAAGCGTTGATAGTGAGGCGCACTAGTTTAATAAGAGCCTATTCACTCTAGCCTTGAAGACACCTAAATTATAATCGGACGGGCAGAACGCAGCAAGCATATGGTCCTTCGATGTACGCGGTATAAACGATAAAGCGAAATGTTAGTCCGGACCGTAGAAGTGTTAACAACGTAAGGGTGGATACTCGCTGTATGTCGGGTTGTCCGATGGTAGAAAGGAGATGGCGGAATCAAGTCATGCAATTCCCGCGCACAAACTCCAAAATAAATCCTGTAAAATACCGACAGGCTGGCTACCGCACGTGTGTGCTCTCGCGTAGGTACTGAATGTGATGTCATAATTTTCCATCCAAAATCTTGCTACTCAACTATCCTGGTCACTGGTCAGTAAGTAGCATACCTGATTTCACCTATGTTTTAAATAATGTATTTTCTATCTTAAGAAGCATAGAGAGCTTATGACACGCGCGCTCAATCTCAAGTTTACGGAGTAATAGGTAGTACGGAGACGCAGTCTTCAATGACAAAGCTATTTATGTGCAATAAATGCGGTACAAGAGATGGTAACATATTTTTGTTTTTTTTATGTGCTAAGACTTATTTCGCCATGTAAATATTAAAATACTATGTAAGCAGCTAAAAGTAAGCAAAACGCTATGAATTCAGAAAATGTTTTAAGAAAATATTAAACTTTCTGAACTCAAGACAAATATTATTTTTTTAAGATCTTTATTATTATAAAGAAAACAAAAATTTTACACTTTTTTTTTTCAATACACTTACTCGAAAACCCGTTTTTATTCCTACCACTTTTAGGCACGCAATTTACTGTTTTTGCATTAGTGCGGAAAAGTTCGAAAGCTTGCCCCTGCCACAATTTACTACATTCATCGTCGCGCGTTAACCCCTTTTTATTTATATGTTCGAATTGTTTAATACACTTGAAAATTTGTCACTGCAGCACTCGGCTCAATAACACCCTCGCCAGCGGCTCAGGTGGATTTCGCCTCAGTGGCAAACTTTCACCACTTGCACCACAATTAATCAATCAACCAGTCTTTTAGTGTAGGTTGTTGCATCAGTTTTGTATTGAGGCAGTTATATGCATACAGTAACTGAATAGATCTGAACAAGAGCGTATTGAATGACAGTAAAGATCCCAAACAAAATCCCTGAAGACCAAATGATTTTAGAAGGATATTGGATTGGCAGGCTACCCTCAGACTCAAACAAACTTTGTTATCGTTCAATAGTTGTCTCAACATGGTCCTTCTGTTTTCTTGCTTACCATCACGAAGGTAATTATTGGTTAGTGCGTATGGCGTGAGATACAGCGCCTCTTGTCGCTTCGTCTCTGAGGAATGCAGCTGTCGAGGTGCGCAAGCGTCTTGAGTTCTGATGTCCAGTGGTGTGTAGTTGAAAGGTAAAGGATATGGAACAGAAATTACTAAAAAAAATTGGGGCCTTATCCACATTTTTTTTTTTTGTGAAACGTTGTTTGACATGCGAATGATTTTGAGTTTTCCGCTATGATGATGATACATTAGAACGAGCGTGTGTGCTTCCAAATCGGATGTCACAACCTTCCGATTCTTGTTCCATGTTACTTTGGATCGGCGCAACGCGCTACACGGTATTTTTCTTTCATTCTATCCGGTCAACGATATATATTAACACCCTTTTCTCTTTGATATCGTTCGTCATACAATCCATCCATATTTTCTTTGACCACCCCTTTCCCTCTCCATCTGTTCACATGACGTATACTCATGAGCAATCACTTTTTTTTTTTTTTTTTTAAGGTGGGAAAATCATCTAATGAAAAATCCCGCTCTTGGGTTGAGCGAGAGATAGTGTCAGACTTTTACTGACTAAAAACCCACTCCTGTTCCCTCTTTGCCTTCATCCCGGACCCCGGGCTTCGCTTTCACACCCATGGGCAATCACTTGAGAATATGATTCCGAATATTTATAATAACTTACAGTATAGTTGGTGTTTGGAATGATTTCAAAAATTGTTTTTCTTAAATAGTGTCATACAATTGAAAGCAAGCCTTAATAAACATCTTATCCAAAAGTAAGCGTACTATGCTAATAAAAGTGTTATCATCCAGTGTACAAAGATTATACGCGCGTATAATCATCGTCTGTTGCTATCCGTACTTACAGACAGCGACTTAAACGCAGGCATCTCGTTTTCCCCATTTGACCATCTCAATTTAATGTGAGATGGTAATCACCTGATTGGCTCTGCATTTAGTATCACTCCCGGATCATATCGGTTTATTTTGAAAGCGAATAAGCAACGACTTCAAAGTAGACGTACTAAGTATCGCCGAGAATGGAAATGTTTGTCCGCACTCGCAAAACATGCAAAACAAGCCAACAAAACCAAAAGGCCGTTAAATAAGCAATCCATTTTTGGTACACCTCTTGAAGTTCTTCGAAAAAAAAGAGAAATTCAAATTTCGAACGGATTATCCCGTCAAAAAAGTGACATGCCAGCATCCGAATTAAATTGGCCGAACGCGGTGGTCGATGGAAAAAAAAAGCGTAAAAGTATCAAAGAAAACCGCGAACCAAGGCGTCAATCTCGCAGATTTTCAGTAAAAAAAAAGAAAATAAAAAAAAAATAACGAGGTGGGTTATTATTGCTGTCTCGTGTCTGTATTGGTAGCTCAGTGTGAGATCCGAACGCACCGCGCGCGCGCGCTCCCGTCATCGCGCCATTTCCCATTTACCACCACCGTAACACGAGTCCCATTAGAAAAAACAATAGAACTTTAGACGATTTTTATCGATTCGGTATTAATTTTCGATTCGGTATTTCAGTGCGTGTGTGACTGCCAGTGCTGTGTTGTGTTCTTTTTTCGAAATGCAAAGGTGACTAGTTTTACTTTTTTTTTCATTTAATTAAGTATTATCTGTGCCTGTACTATTAGTGGTCGCTGATTACGGCGCGAGAATGCGCCACAGTTTTGGTAAGTATCACGTTTACCCATAATTGCCTATTGCTCTACATTTTTATCTGTTCATTTTTAATTGTATGAATCACAAAACAGTGTGATTACGGTTCGCAGGCGACATATCTATGAATAGAACGCATCCATTCTGCTAATACATCCGATCGGCTGAAATAAAAAAGTTCGTGATGTAGGCAGTGGGGATGCCAACGGTGATAAGTTTTAAATTCGTATGTTTTAGAAAGTTTTATTGGAAATGTCTATTGAATAAAATCACGGTCTTGTTCTTCTAGAAATCTATGTTAATTAGTTTAATTTAGTGTGACAAAAAATACGGTATCTCTGTCACTATTGTCTTTAAAAACGGGTTTCGTTTAAAAATCTATGACCTTATGCCAGAAACCAATGTCTTACCTGTCGGTAACGGTTTTAAGAAATGGTCTTGCAACATCAGCAAAATCGGAGCGAGCTTTATGTAGTAGAAAATTCATTTACGTGATTTCAACATTGTAAAGTTTTCATTTTTCCCTAAGAGTCTCTATAGCACTGTCTACCTGGATCTTAAGTCTGCTATTACAATAGTGTCAGAATGGTCTATCATTGATTTAATAATTGTTGATTTTGACAAGTTTAGTAATCTACTAATACAATGGCGTCATTATGATTTTACAATGGTCAGCCACTGATACTTCGATGAAAGAAGTAGCATAGAATGGTAATCTCGTATAAATTGACAAATGAATTTTGGACGTATGTGGAAAATTTTGACAGTTCCTTTGATCAGCCATCATCATTCACCTATCATTAGAACGTCATTGTGCAGTCATTGCTTTTACCACAACTCTATTACGAGACCATTGACCGATCAATGATCGATCATTATGAATTAGCAGATTACGAACTTTTAGCAAAATGACAATGGGATCGTGTTGGAATGACGAATTTATAAAAATAGCAGACTTGGGCCCCTGCTCTATAGTACTCCGACTTCTTTACGCCTTTTTGCGTAAATACTTAATTAAATTTGCTTTATACATTTAGAACTGCCATCATCTACATTACATCTTTTCTAACCTCCTTTTGCTCACCCTTTGTAGTGATGATTTCATTAAAATCTATCAGTTAAATAATTTTACGCAGTCTTCTTTCCTCTTTTCTCTGCATCACAATATCTACAATGTTACGATCAATTTTTGTCACTGGTACTTACAATCTCTTTTGCATCTGTATCTTTTTCGTAGTTTATAGGTGTCCTACGACCTACCTCTTCTTTTTTCTCTACTTTTCTGTTGATGACTTACTACTACGGACCAGTTCCTCAATCAATTCTTTCACACATAACAATGATTTCATTGCTGTAGAACTTGGAACAAGGCTACAATGATCTTATTGCTGGAACTCAGGCCTCTACCTTCTGCGATGGCGTGAGTCTATTGATTTCGGTTCTAGATCTTGCCAGTGTCCTTTTTTTGATGGAGTGGGAAATCATCAAATAAGTTCTCCCGCTCTGGGTAGATCTAGAGGGAGTGTCAGACTTTTAGTGAGTAAAACCAACCTATGTCCCTTCATTCGAAGCCTTTTTCGTTCTAGAACCGCGGTGACTCTTTCGAACCATCCCGTAGCACATCACACCAACATCTTCATGATGCTTTCTAGTCATTATTAAAAGAGCAGTAGTAAGTAATTTCATTAAAGTACCTAAAGTGCCTTTGGCACACGAAATCGTATCGCAGCAATTCACATCGCAGGTTTCCACGATTCGGTGTCGTATCGCATCGCAGTTTTGTGTTACGCGGTCGCCACTGCAGAAGCTTACGGTCCCGTCGACCACCTGTTCCGCGAACTGTTCGTTATGTATTTATGAAATATCTGTTACAACGGAACCAGCTCTCTAAGTTAGCGCCAATAATGACGCCTCTTACATGAGACTGTTCAACGAATGAATGTTAAATATTAAACATCACGGTCACGTGACTGTGCTTAAACCAATCCAAGGCAAAGGTGACAGCGGTTTACATTGACTTTGATTTTCAAGAACATTAAACTGGAAAGATATTTAGTATTTTGTTTTAGGATTTACCGAGCAATACTACTTTCTTATTACAACTTAGTACCTTACGGTATTGTAATTGTATGATATTTACCCAGTAATACTACTTTCTTATTACATCTTAATACCTAACGGTATTGTATGATATTTATCGAGTAATACTACTTTCTTATTACAACTTAGTATTTTACGGTATTGTATGATATTTACCGAGTAATACTACTTTCTTATTACATCTTAATACCTTACGGTATTGTATGATATTTATCGAGTAATACTACTTTCTTATTACAACTTAGTATTTTACGATATTGTATGATATTTACCGAGTAATACTACTTTCTTATTACAACTTAGTACCTTACGGTATTGTATGATATTTATGACTTTGGTTTTGGTTTGGAATGTGCAATCTGTTGTCATGATGATGTACAAGCAGTAGTGGCCTAGTGGTAAATTTCATGACCACTACCCTCAAAAGTGTGAAGGAAAACGTCACGAAGTAAATGTACTAGAATCAAAAAAAAAAAATCGAAGACTTGTGACACCCAACAAACCGCACTGGGCCTACGTTTTGGATAATGACTCGTTCCCTCTACTACAGAGGAGGCTTGAGTCCCAGCTTGAAATATAAACCGAAAATACAATTAGGTACATTTAAATTGATTGTCTGAACCTATAGGTACTACAAAGATAAGGAGTTCCAATATCGATGAACAGAATATTAAATCGCTCAAAAGACTAAGCGCCGCTGCACATTTAAATAATTTCATTTAAATAAACAAAATATTATTATTATGTAAATTGCACATTAATTATTTAAAGTAACTACTAGCGTATGCAAAATTCATTTGTACAGTGAACACGGTAAATAAAAACTTTCTTAGGAGTACAATTAGGGCCAAACAAACTGGCCTCAATATGTTTGTATAGTAAACTGAGATATACTTTGTTTACAGATATTGTATGATATCATATGTTTTATAAGGAACTGGCTTCTACCAGCGGCTACGCTCGTGGTAAAGTAGGTTTCTCTATACAAACTTAGGATCCCCGTTTCACCCCCTTTAAAAGTTAAAATTTTAAAATTCCCTTCTTAGTTCTCGCTTACATCCTAAAAGGAGAGGAGTGGGAGCTGGTCGCCTCCTTCTGCGAAGCAGTAATGTTAGCAAAGGTGGAGGCCGCTCGTGCACGTGTGAGGGAGCGGCCTTCACGCCCCAGCCGCTGGGATCCAGACCCTGATTTCCGGCCACCATAAGCGTGGGCTTGCGGACGGCGAGCAATGGGTAGCTGGCCGTCCTGTGACCGTCCGGACCGAGCCCAAATCGTCGACAGCGCGTACTATTCCACGCGTGTCTCAAGGAGATGTCAGCAAACTGTAGGGGCCCAGCAGGGTTGAAGCCTACTGGGGCCAAGGGTTTGTTTCTGAAAGAAAAACTCGGCCCTGGTATGAAAGGCAACGAAGGAACAGGAGTGGGTTTATAGTCAGTAAATGTCTGACACGCCCTCGCGCACCGCCCAAGAGCGAGAGATGTCATTGGATAATTTTCCCACCTAAAAAAAATAAACATTTTAAAAGGATGAAATTTTGCACAAGGCTGTGCAAAATTTTGCACAGCCTTGTGCAAAATTTCACGTTCCTAGTCCCAGTAGTTTTGGTTGTACGTTGATATGTCAGTCAGTTTCTCTTTTTTTATTATACTCAAGCTTCTGCGAGCGATTTCGCACGTGTGAATGGTGATTTCTCCATACAAATTTTAAGCCCCCGTGTTATCCTCTTAGGGGCTGAATTTAAAAAAATCCTTTCTCAGTACTAGCTTACGTCATTAAAGGAAGTCTTGTGCAAAATTTCACGATCCTAGTCCCAGTAAGTCAGGCAGTCATTCGGGACACAGCATTTTATAAGTATATTAAGTATAGCTGATATGTAAAGGCTTCTACTCAACAGCGATTAGTTTTAGACTAATATGGTAATGATGTTTTTTCTTGAGATAACGTTAACCCGGTTGGAATTTCTTCTGTATTGTTGGTGTTTTTACAAACATCAAAAGGCATTTATTACACAAATAACAGATCTGTTTTATGATTATTATTAGCTGATTGCGGCTATAATGACTGCAAATTCCTTTTTTTCGAGCGGGCAATCATCAAATAATTTCTTTCGTTCTGGACGGAGCGAGAGAGTCCCACACTCTCTCTCGCAACTAAAAAAAAAGGTGCCCTTTACGATTCAGGGTCGTGGTAACTCTTTCGAATAATTCCGTAGCCGCGCGGCGACTGTGTTCCCTGTCTTCCCATGATGGTTGAATTTTGGTCATCATCCTTTAGCAGCAAGGGATGGTGACTAAAATTCAACGATCACTTCAATACACTTTTATGTGCTTTCCTGTGGTTATCGTGTTCAGCTATGTTTGAAAACCGTGGGTATAAATTAGACATGTCACAGCACGATGAACTGTATGTAAGCCGCTGCTGGAGTGCTACCACAAGCTCTTAATGCAATCCATTTTACGACCTAAACTGAACTGTTAAAGGGATAGAGTAACATAATAATAATATAGCCTTTATTTCTGTAAGTTTGTAAAAACTAAATAAAAGATATTTTTTTATTGATATAAACCAGTGCATGACTGCGATCCCACCTGATGGTAAGCAGTGATGCCATCATTGATGGTGAGGTGCACTATTTTATTAAGAGCCTATTCATGCTAGCCTTGAAAACACCTAAATTATAGTTGGACGGGAAGGATGCAGCAGGCAAATTGTTCCAGTCTTTCGATGTACGCGGTATAAACGACGAAGCGAAACGCTTAGTCCGGACCGTTAAAGTTTCAACAACGTAAGGGTGAATACTCGCCGTACGTCGGGTTGTCCGATGGTAGATTGGAGATGGCGGAATCAAGTCATGCAATTCCCGCGCACACTCTCAAAAATGCAACCTGTAAAATACCGATAAGCTGGCTACCCTGCGCCAGTGCTCGAGGCTTTGTAGATTGAACTTAACCAAATCTGGATCCCCAATTAGCCTCTTCACACGCCTTTCTTTTGAGTCCAAAGCTGCTAGAAATCAGAAATCAGAAACGTTTATTTCAAATAGACCAATTACAGGCACTTTTAAATTGTCAAAATGCCGGTCAGTCAACAAAAAAATCAAGTGGAGCTAAATTGCACGTAAAAGAACGTGCAAGAAACTCCATGGAGACTTTGGTGGTGGTGTGTGGTGCCTTCATGTTGTCATGGTTATTTTTTTTAAAGTTCGTATTGGCGACCTCTGTTCCGGTGTTCACCTGGGCCTTGCCATGATGTGGTTCGTTTTGTCCACCTGTCATGAGGAAGACGGAGTAATATAGGGTATATACAACATTATTTTTAGTATATGCGAAACCTGAATTTAGTTTGTTCAGAATCATAACTGAATCGATTCCAGTCATTTTTACACCGTGTTATATTTTTTCCAAAAAAATATTTTAAAAAGGTCACAAGTTGGACATCACCGCCGCTACGTACAACACAGGTCACGGCAGGTCATAGTGGGCATTAAGTGCCAATGCACAGCGGGAGCAAATCAACCCCTGTCGCCCGGATGGCTCGGTGACCATGTATTTGTGCGGCCAGCCAGGTAACATAACATGCTTATAACCAAACTTTTAACTTTGTGATTTTTCATGATACAGTTATGAAATTTTGGACATAGATTCCTTACATAAAATACTGTTGTATATAATAGCTAAATTTTTCCTCTTTCCTGCTCGAATAACTGATATTTTAATTCCTCATGGTAAGTCCCCTGGTCTAGCTTTAAGGTCACTGATCTAGTTTTGTAGAAGAATTTACTATAGTCAACCTACTTATCATTCTAATTCTGCTGGAGCATTTAATTATCATTACTCTCACTAATCTCATTATTTGCACGACGGCGACTACAAAGCTCTTAGACATTTCACTCAATGTTGAAAATATTGACATTGTAAATATTTCCATACTTAGCGTATTTTCTTTGGGGAACTATAGAACTGTAACATTCTACTAACGTGAATATGGAATTTTAAGGTGGATCTACGTTAGAAGAGCCGAGCACGAGCTGAGGACGAGCTGAGCACGAGCGGAGAACGGGCGGAGCACGAGCCGAGCTCAAATTCGTGTAGTGTGGACCGACTCTAGAGGAGCCGAGAACGAGTGGTACTGCAAGAATTTAGAGGAAATAGCTCGGCTGGGCTCCTCTAACGTAGACTCACCATTACAAAAAATACGACGGATCTTCTAGGTCAACGTGCTCAATCGTCGTCCACATCATTGCTTACTTTTTCTTCTGACGTTTTATAAGTGCCCATGTAGGCCTATGTGAAATAAAAACTTTTGACTTTGACTTTACTATCAGGTGAAATAGTGGTCAAACGCGAGTCAAACAATATTAACAAAAGTCTGACCATCAGACTATCCAAGGATTATTGTGTTCTCAGTAACTGAGTTGTGGGGGTCTGATAGACAGTCGCTCCATGTAATACACAGCACTCAGCCTCGTCCTGCTAGACTAGAAGCCAACCCCAAGCTAGGATAGGGATATGATGACGACAAGTCCGACCACAAAAAAGGATTTTTTCCGTTCTAATACCAAAGTCTAAACCAATACCAGTGGTATTAGTTGTTGGTATTAATATAAAATGAGTCAAAAATAGGGGAACTTCTATTTGCCTTTCCTATTGAATTAAACTGTATAAACAAACAAAAGTGTAATTTATTTTACCCGCCAGTGTACAAGGTACATCTTATCTAGTACTAGATAGGAGAGGTAAACGTTTGCGTGGAGAGAAATGTGTAAACAATTAATTTTGCATTCAGTCCTTTCTCTAAGACTTTAATAAGTGCTTTAAGCATTTCATTAGAGGATGAAGAGGCTTGTTAGCCTCGCTTTTAATGTTGTAGGTACAGTTTGTCCTCTTTCCTGTTCTTTGTAGGTCATATACGTCATACTAGTTGCTGTCAGCGGCTTTGCCCGTATGATAGTATAAATCATCCCAAGGGAATATACTCCCGAGATAAAAAGTATTCTATGTGCCATTCTAGGACATGATCTACTCATGTACTAAGTTTCATCGAAATCCGTCTAGCCATTCGAGTGTGAAGAAGTAACAAACATACACACACATACTCTCGATTTTATGAATAATATTAGTCTGATATTTTTCTCCTTGAAGAAACACATTGTACTGTAAAGTGTAGTACCTATGTAGGGAAAATCGGAAGGTGCCAACTCGCGAGTGTTCGTGAGTTTCACAGTAGCAAGTTGATGAACAAGTAATTTTATTTTTTCTTTTGGCTTCCTTCGGTATGTACATTTAGCCAGTGTTAAGTATAGAAAGTATAAGTATCTTATTACCATCTGGTTGTCTCGATGGCCGACGAGGCCAAAAGATCGGTAGACGACGAGAAAGTCAGGGTAGCAGGAATCCGATGAATGCAATATGCACAGGACCGGACATTGTGGCGACACCAGGAGGCCAGTGTCCTGCAGTGGACGTCTTTCGGTTGATGATGATGAAAGAAGTCTCTTCAGAGGACAAGATTTGTTTTTGTTGGAAAAATAATTTTACGAGCGTGTGTAAAACTTACGTAAACTAAACGTGAACTGCATTGAATTAAACCCTTCAAGAAAGTCAAAGTCAAAAAGTTTTTATTACACATAGGCCTACATGGGCACTTATAAAACGTCAGAAGCTAGTGTACGGTTCCAAATTGGTCGTTTCCTATGGAGAAGAACCGGTAAGAAACTCCATGGTTACTCTTTTAAAAAAGTGGTTGTTTACAATATTTTCGTATTACAGTATTAATAGACATTATGTAAGAACAGTGTTGACCAGTCGATATTGTACCCAAAAGCACAATAAAAAAAATCATATTAAAAAAAGTGAGTCGTAATAGGAAGTAACCTAAGAATTCGCGAAGTCCACAGTGTTCTCACATTCACATTTTAAATAAAGAGGCTATATAAAAAAAAATCAAGAAAAATAAATAATTACAATTATCAATAAATGACATGTCAACAAAAGAAAATTACTAACGAATTTATGGTGGTTGGCGTAATAATATAAAAAATATTGCAAAAGCAATGTGTAAGAAAATAAAAAAAAATCGTATATATTACAACAAATGTGGAGCAGTTAATAGATAGATGTACAATATTATGAGTTACCAGGGGGCCACATGTGCAGAAGCAGTCATTGCCAAATAAGCGTGTCTTCGACATAGTCTTTAACCTTGTAATACGCTTTTTTAGTTAGGACACGCTTAATATGGGGTTTGAACTTGCCCTCGCTAAGTTCAGTCACCGCCTTTGGTAGCTTGTTATAAAAGCGTATGCTGTTTACTAAAAATGACTTGCCGGTCTTAGCTAATCTCCATTTGGGTAATACAATTTCGTGTTTACTACGCGTATTTAAGTTATGAAAATCGCTTCTAATTTTGAAAAGTCCTACGAACGAGTTTTTACGAACGTACAAAATACTTTCTAAAATATAAAGAGAAGGCAGAGTAAGTATATCGATTTCTTTGAATTTATTTCTGAGGGACTCGCGAGGACCCATTTTATAAATAACCCGGATTGCTCTTTTTTGCAATATGAAAATTGAGTCTACATCAGCTGCAGATCCCCACAGTAAAATGCCATATGACATAATACTGTGGAAATAAGCATAATAAACTAACCTAGCTGTGGCTACATCTGTCAATTGCCTTATTTCAGTCCTGCATAAAGTGACTAGTCTCCACTTGTATGACCAATATTGAATCCATTTGCCTCTCGAAGTTAATGATTGGTTATTATGTACGATTCCTATAAAAAACCTTGAGCGGGTTTCTGAATTGAGTATTTTGAGTTAAAAACGTGTCAAACTGACTGAGACTGTCCTGTTGGTCTAATGATTAGTGGCCCTAACTGCTATGCCGGAGGTCGTGGGTTCGATTCCCACCCAGAACAAATGTTTGTGTGATGAGCACGATCATTTATTCTGTGTCTATGTGTAATTTATCTATAATATACATAGATATATGTATTAAGAAATACATAGAATGTTTATCAGTTGTCTAGTACTCATAGCACAAGCTCTGCTTATTTTAGGACTAGATGGCGTTATGTGAACATTGTGGAATATTATTATATTATTATAAACCCTAGTTAAATGATACATTTTGACAGGTTTTAAGGCTGAAATAGAGTTGGAGAAAAACTGAACTACTTAACTTGAAATGCTTAATTCACAAATCAGGGGTCTGTGACCATTACTCCTGTAGTTACGAAAATAAACTTAGACCATTTACACCGTATTTACAGCAATTTTCTCGTGAAATAACTTAGGAAATGACCTACTTTAAAAGAGTTTAGTTTCGATGAATACTATATTTGGAAAACCATAAAGGTTATATATGAACACTAACTAGGGGAATGAACGCTAGTCGTGAAGGTGATCGGTGGCGGCGGGGCCACCTCTCGCGTACGGCCATGGTTCAACTCTTCTCCTTCCATGGAGAAGAGTTGAATCTTTGGCCATTGGTAACGGAGGCACTAGATTAAAATGGGTAATTTATTGTGAAAAGATCCTTATACACGGATTCTAACGTCAAGAGTTCAGAATGATCGTTTGTATGGCAACAATGTTTGTTGGTTTCCTAAGAGAGCTGAGTTATTTTTCTATACTTGAGCTTTACTAGTGGACGCAATTGTAATTCAGATTTTTTGATTGTAATGGAAAATATTATAGTATCACTTTGTGATCTTTCTGTCAAGACCCTTTTTCTCAGAAACGCGTAAAAAACTTCTAAGTCAACTTTGAAGATAACGCTGTTTATGCTCTATTTATGGCATATACCTATTTTGAAACTTGCAAGAAAATCATAACCGTAACTTTGTAATTACATCACAAAATAATTACATTTTAGTGATAGTCGAAAAATCGTAGGTTTGTCAATCGAACTACTTACATAAGTAAGTTTGTACGGAACCCTAGGTGAGCGAGCCCAATTCGCACTTGGCCGGCTATTTTTATTGATAGGCTCACGTTTGTCAGGTGAGATAGTGATCTCACCTGTCGATAAGCGATGATGTGGTCGGCGATGAAGCTAGCTTGCCTAGAAGTAACCTATTCACTCTTGACTTAAAGACCCGTAGGTTGTAGATTCCTCTAGAATCTTTCTTTCCACATGACACAGGTCCTTACCGAACATGGTAAGTTCGGGAGGTTCCTACACCCGATTCAAGCAAGAGAAACGCCCGCGTATCACCGGAAGACACCCGGTGGAGCATACGGTGGAGGTGTATCCCGCTTGGGTGGAGCACCGCTAAGACTTCGTGGGGGCGGGCGAATGGTGGCGGTGACCTCTCACGCTGTACCCTGGTTCATGCCATGGTACGAAACGAGGGGAGTTGACTTTCAGTCACCGAAGGCGCGGGTTTGCAGACAGAGTTGTCGACAAAACGTATTGTTCCAAGCGCACCTCAAACAGATATCTGCAAAACCGTAGGAGCCCAGCAGGGCCGAGCCTACTAGGACCATGAGACTGAAAAGTTACCCGTGGTCCTAAAACGTAAAAGTCATCTGAAGGAACACGAGTGTGGTTTTTGTCAGTAAAAGTCTGACACGTACTTCTGCTCCGCTATAGAGCGGGAGAAGACTTTGGAAGATAACCCATCTCAAAAAAAAAACCCATAATGTGCGTGCAGTTAAAAACATAAAACCCTGCAGAAAGCCAGACAATCAAGTTAGAAAACCAATTAACAATCCACAAAATAAATAACATACTTTAATACTGCCCAAGATTAGAAAAACTCATTGGAACATGCATAATTTCTACAAACAGGGGCGTAGCTATCGCCATATCGGCCGTGTCAATGATACGGGACCCCCAAGCTGTAGGGGCCCGGTGTAAAAATTCATAACATCCACAACGTTCAATTCTCTTGATAAGAGCTACGTAGTTATCGAATAAAATAATTACTAAATGATAGGCATTCTCTACATAAGATCACAATAAAAACTTCCTCCCTTCTATTCCAAAAAGCTCGATAAACGAGCTCATCGTTCTCGGTTTTCAATAATGACGTGGACGAAATCTATCCAGTTAGTCAGGTCATCTCTTTCGTGGCCTACCGCGACTCCGTCTCATGTCTTTGTGCCAGTAGGGCCTGCGTTATAAAAAAAAAACCTTAATAACTTGTGATATGGGGCCCCTTTTTTAGATGCGAAACCACTGCGCTACGGTCTTCGATCGGACTAGCTACGCCACTGTCTACAAATACATAGTTTCGAAACAGTCGGACGGTAAGCAATTAAAGCGCTCCAAGTTAACTTGAACTTTATTCGCGTAAACCAGTTTCTTTGGACGTGGTATATGCGTTTATAGCCTAATTATAATTTAAATACTTGTAACTACGTCGAGTTGTGGGATACAGTTGTTGGGTATTCAGGAGGATTGAATATTAGTATTTAGTTGAGAATGTTCTACACCATTTAAGAGGGTCCTTTCCATATCGCGGGAATCCGATAGATGAGAGACGCGCAGGACCGGTCGTTATGGCGATACTTGGAGCCTATGTCCAACAGTGGACGTCTATCGGCTGAAATTATGGTAACTATACACTAGGGTGTTTCATGTCTTTTTTTATTATTACTATATTATTACTAGCTGACCCGGCAAACGTTGTTTTGCCATATAAATAATTTCCTTGTCTAAAAAATAAAAAAAAAATTTAGGGGTGGACTACCCCTAACATTTAGGGGGATGAAAAATAGATGTTGGCCGATTCTCATAGATACCGGATAAGCACAAAAAATTTCATCAAAATCGGTCAAGCCGTTTCGGAGGAGTATGGCAACGAAAACTGTGACACGAGAATTTTATATATTAGATTATTTTTTATTATATTTTCGATTTTCATTTGACTTTGCTCGAATTCTTGATACCATTCACGCACAGTGTTCATATACCAAAAATCACCATAATCGGTTAATATTTAGAGGTTGCATAACGCTATCAAAGTTCATACAGCTGGTAGGTACGTCATCAGTGTAGGTTACATTTTTAATATTATTATTTTTTACGTTGAAGGGTAGCAAGAATTACTAGTGTGTTGTTGTGTCTAGTGAAACTTACTGGGAAGTAAGTTTCTCTATAAAAAATAATAATATTAAAAATTTTCCTACTTATTGGCGTTGTGCAACCTCTATGGTGATTTTTGGTATAAGAACACTGTGCATGAGTGAAAAAACATGAAGCACCCTACTATACACATTATACAAAATATACACAGGAGTCGAAATACTCCTTCACATCGCTGTCATCCAGAAATGTCCCCAGAAGACTGGCTGTGTATTGTCAGTTTATTGGAATCAATTTATGCTTTCACGTAGACGCTGCTAAGATGGTGGGCGCCCGGGCTCCTCTCCGTCGACTTGCAAATTTATGATAACCACTTTTGTCTCCTAGATATCTTTTTTTTTGTCTCAATGCAATATTAAGAAAAAAATTATTGATAGTTTGTGCGCGGTTAGCACCTACCTAAACTTATACAGTGTAATTGTACGAGTACTTACATACCTGGTCAATAATGTATACAAGTAATCGGTGGAAACGTCGTGAATTGTACATTTACCCATACGTCACACTTTTTATTGTAAGTAATACATTATTGTACATTTGTTTATTTTCCCAAATAAATAAAATAAAAATAGACCAAGTCACTAGCAGAAGCTAGCATTTATGAATAGACTAGCTGGTGCCTGCGACTTCGTCTGCGTCAGGTTCGTATACAATGCTATTAGGTCACAATTTCAAGATCATTTTTTTCCCGAAGCTCTAATAATTTTTACAAGTACTTCAAAATCGGTTAATCATTTCGGAGATTAACCGGAACAAACTAATTTTGATATTACAAATAGAGACTTTAATTTTATTTCTATGTATAGATATAGATGTAGTATAGTATAATAACTTTTTATAATTATTCCATAACCAAAACTCAATCAAGGAAATCCCTAATGACATTCTTAAAAGCCGAGTTTAATCGTCACCAACTCGAGACATAACACCAGTAACGGTGTACTTAATGGAGGACCAACTTTATTTACGATGCATCGCCGCACATAGCTTCACATAGCGCGCTCCACATATCAGGCGGCACATCAAAGCTTGGGGCGCAACACATCGCATACTAAATACTACAAAATGATTGAACAGGGAATGTTTCCTGTTATTGTGATTTACGTAGCTTTGTATAGAAGTCGGGTTTTGTCTGTTGAAGTGTTGAATATTCTTTTATTTATTTTTAAGGCGGGTAATCATACAATAGCTTCTCTCGATCTAGGGCGGAGCGGGAGGGTAATTCAGACTTTTACTGACTAAAAAAACACCTATGTTCCTTCTTTGCCTTGCGTTCCAGGACCCCGGGGTTCCCCAGTAAGCTTGGGCCCTGCTGGGTCCCTACAGTTTTGCTGATATCTCTATGAGGCGCACGTGGAACATTACTCGTGGTTACCGGACGGCCGTACGTTGAGCTACTCATTGCTCGCCGTTAGCAAGCCCACGTCTACGGTGGTTGGAGCTCGGGGTTGGGATCCCAGCGGCTAGGGCGTGTGGATGTCCATACCGTCACGCCTGCGGCCGCCTACTTCGCTAGTATTACTGCTTCGTAGAAAGAAGCGATCACTCAGAGCCCGGCGCGAGGGTTCACTACCACCGATCGCCTCCACAAGCAGGGTCACCTGAGACCATATGATCAACGAGACCCAACCAAATGTACATGCATGGATGCGTGCACAAGACGTTTGGACCCAGAACAAGTATCTGTAAGCCAGTAGCCTATATGTAAATACAATATAAAATCAGATTTGTTTTGTGCGGGAATAGAACTTGCGACACGTAGCATTTTATTTGGGGAAAAGAATTCCCCAAAAACGTGAACTGTCGTTTATGATATTTTTCCTAAAAGAGTTGATGTCAACATAATATATCTGTTATCTTTGAAAATAAGTTTTAAGCAACTGTAACTTCGTGAAATGGCTGAATCTCGAGCTATTTTAGATTTAATTTCTCGAAGGTGTCCACTTATGTCGCGTCCACCGTGACAAAATATTGCACTCGTTACCCAGTGACTGTGTTGAAAGTTTCATGTGTGTGTAATGTCACACCGTGTGTACTTGGTGACAGAAGTAGGTGTGATGGTGGCACGAGGCGAGGCGTCTGCAGGTAATTTTCAGGCGCGCGGTGAAGATTTTTTTTTATTGTGCAACCTGCATAACCCCAGTGCAAAACTGGCTCGCCATCCGAACGTCCGGTAAACGTCCGGACAGAGCCCAAGTCGTCGACGGTGCGTATTGTTCCACGCGCGCCTCAGGGAGATGTCAGCAAATCGTAGGGGCCCAGCAGAGTCGAAGCTTACTGGGGCCACGGGTAGTGTGAAATTCACACTAGTTGTGAAAGCGAAACCCGGGTCCCTGGGACGAAGGCAGAGTCAGTAAAAGTCTGACACTATCTCGCGCTCCGCCCAAGAGCGCGATTTGTAATTAGACGATTTTCCCACCAAAGTGCTAAACTAAAAAAAAATATACTTCTTCTGCCCACTAGACTAACGAGACTACCCTCATATTTACTCTAACGCTATAGGCCCGTTCACGACCTTGCCGCTGTGAGCAGCAGCTAAGCGCGGGGCGGCAAGCGCTAAGATCAAAATTATGAAAATGTTCCGCTTACCGATGCCGCCCCGCTCGCCGCACCGCTCAACGCTTAGACAGAAGTCGTGACCAGGCCGTTACGGAGTCCAATAAAAAATATTATATCTACATTATCTGTCTGTTGAAAACCAGATTTTAGCAACTGTAAATTCATGAGGTGATTGAATTTCGAGCTATTTTGGATTTTATTTCTCGAAGGTGTCCGACTTTGTCGCGTCCCCCGTGACAAGATACTGCGCTCGTTACCCAGTGACTCTGTCGAAAGTGTCATGTGCGTGTAATAGCATACCGTATGTGTTTGGTGACAGAAATAGGTGTGATGGTGTTACGAAGTGAGGCGACCGCAAGTAGCGTAATATTTCGGTAGTTAAGGCTATGGATGCGTTCAAATGAATAGATATATAAATCTACCATATATTTATATATTTTTAATATTCCACAACTTTCACACAACGCCATCTAGTCCCAAACTAAGCAGAGCTTGTGTTATGAGTACTAGATAACTGATAAACATATTTTAAATATATTTCTAAATACATATATATTATAGATAAATTACACCCAGACACAAAATAAATGATCGTGCTCATTACACAATCATTTGTCTTGGGTGGGAATCAAAACCACAAGCTCCGGCATTTTTTAAAATTTTTTTTTAGCAGTCATTGCCAATAACTACTACACCAACAAGCCCTTATAATAAATTAATACTGTGTAATTGTACTGTGTTTCGCATCCATCGGCTTCCCGCGACCCTCACCAGGTCATCGGTCCACCTTGTGGAAGAGGCTTTCCAACTCTGTGACTATAAATTGATATAGCTAAATATGTAATAGTATATTTAATATATTTAAGTAATATTCAATATTATTTTTAGATTATTTTTTTCATCACTGCTTGGCAAAGGTCTGTTACATTCCAATATTATGCCGCAGAAATATAAAAATAAATGATAATCCGCATTGTAAAATAATTATATTTAGAAAATGCCAACAATATAGAATAAATATTGGTCCCGACAGATAATTTGTTCTGCCCGAAAGCTGGCATTTAGTAAAAAAAAATTTTTTACCCGATTACATATAATAGGGGTATCAATGTTTTTTTTCAATGGTATTTTCAAACTATCCAGGGTGGGGGACCCACCCTGGATAGTCCCTTAAATATACAAACAAAATTTCATCTAAATCTGTCAAGCCGTTTAGGAGGAGTTAGATTGATAAATAGACGTACAAAAGAATTATATATCTATAAAGATGAAGCTAGACAAACTCCCTATCAATTACTCTGATCACGTTTTGTTAAATACTTAAAAAACAAACTAATTTCTCACCGTCCTAGACAGATCTCACATATTGAAGATATTTCTGAGTCTCTATGAACATAAGGAAGCTATTTAGTACTAAAAAACTAACGCTTAATCCCCAGAGATCATCCTGTGGGGGTCGATTGGCTATTATCTTGTAAATCTAATTTGATTCTTAAATTAACATTGATAGAGTTTAAAATACTTTGTAGGGTTTGAAGATCTATTTTACTAGGCCATTGACATTTCTATAATTGTTTTGAAAAGATGAGAAAGTAATTAAGAATAAATTCTTTATTTATATGTCTGTTTTGATTATTTTCTCACAGTTTTTGGGAGTTTTAACGTTTATCTGTTTCTAAATGAGATGTGTTGAGGAGTGTGAATTATTGTTTTCTAGATATCACCACTGCTCTCAAACCGGTAAAGGAAAACATCTTAAGGAAATCGGCATGTCCTAGAACCAATAATTCGAAGACATGTGACATCCACCAACTCGTCGTCGTACTGGGCCCGCGTGGTGGTTTTCGGCCCTTTTCATCACCTAGAGAGGAGGCCTGAGTCCCAGCAGTGGGAATGTTCCCACTCCCTTCCCACACACACAAGGCTGAAACGGCTGAAGCCACTGGCAGAAGCTAGCACAAAATATTAGTTAAATACTCAATTCTCGAACTTACTTGTGACTTGTGAGTAAATCGTAAACTATTTTAAGAATCTCGTCAACTTTGGACTTTAGTTAAGATATTATTAAGACTTTAATGCTGTGGGCTTTGGAGTAACATAAAGAGAACTACTCCACTGCAGTCGTTCCGGTAGACGAACACAATAGTACTTTATTTTAATTAACTCGAACAATACAAACTCTATGTTGGCGCCAACTATTTGTCCACTGACTGCTAGTAAATCTATTGCTGCGTGGAAAGCCGATTCATTTCTATTTTCATACACTACATGGCTAAAAAATACAACTTAGCACAATAAGAATTAGCAACAAGTTAACTTTTACAAATGGGCTAGTGACTAGTCGATTTGCAGAAGAAGGCCGCAGTTATTTCGTGAATTTAATTGCAAATAAACTTCAAGTCTCGTTGACTCAAGGGTGATGTTACAGCTGAAGGAATACAAGTTTCAGTGAGTAATCAGACTGAGAAATCGACTCACTTTTTTTTAATATGATTATTTTTATTGTGCTTTTGGGTAAAGCATTGACTGGTCTACACTGTTCTTACATAATATCTATTAATTCTGTAATTTGAAAATATTTTAAACAACCACTTTTTTAAAAGAGTAACCATGGAGTTTCTTGCCGGTTCCTCTCCATAGGAAACGACAAATTTGGAACCATGCACTAGCTTCTGACGTTTTATAAGTGCCCATATAGGCCTATGTGAAATAAAAATATTTTTGATTTGATTTGAAAATTATGTATGAATTCTCTCGCTCTAGGGAGATACACGTGTGTTCTTCATTTGCCCTTTGCATTCTATGGTTTCTCTTCCAAAATTCCCCGAGGCTCTAGCGGTCATCGGCCTTGCTGGGCCCCTACGATCTGCAGACATCTCTTTCACTAACACTATGCGCCGCCGACTAATCGGGCTCGTTCCTTACCGAACGACCGGACGGCGAGATACCCTTTGCTCGTCATCCACGAGCTTCCGCCTACAGATAGTATACAGGTGGGTTTTAGTCAGTAAAATCTGACGCTCTATCTCGCTCTATCCAAAGCGGGAGGAGTTTTTGGATGATTTTGCAACTCAAAAAAAGGTTGGTGTTAGATTAGGCTGCAGGATAGATAGTTCGAAAGAGTCACCGTAGCCATTGAACGCAACCGGGCCCTGGTTCGGGCTATGGTCCGGAGCGAGGAGGAATGATAAGTGGTCGCCTCCTTTTGCGAAGCAGTAATGCTAGCGAAGAAGGAAGCCTCACGCGTTAGGGAACGAACGTCCTCACTCCCCAGTCGCCGAGATTACGACCCCGACTACCAGCCACGGTGACGCGGGCTTGCGGACGTCGAGCAGTGGGTAGCTCGCCGTCCGGCCGTCTGGTAATTAACCGGATCGTGCCCAGTCGTTAACAGCGTGTAGTGATCCACGAGCTCCTCAAAGAGATGTCAGCAAACAGTAGGGACCTAGTATGGCCGATGCCCGCTAGCTATGGACCGCGGGGATATTCTGAAGGGGAAACCCGAAGTCAGACACGAGATCCTGCTCCGCCCAGAGCGGGAGAAGTCATTGGATGACTTCTACCCTTAAAAAAAACGCATACGCAAACCCTGGAACGCATAGGACAACTGAAAGATTCCAGATGGGTATTAGTCAGTAAGTCTGACAATCTCGCTCCATCTAGAGTAAAGGATTTAATTAATGATTTCCCATCTAAAAAAAAGGAATCACCTTACATTAACCTTGATGAGGTTACTAATGTCAATTTAAACACGTCCCTACACAGTTTTATAGCGTCTGGATATTATCCTCACTAAATGCTCTGGCGTTAATTTAATATTACAGTCAGACGTTGCCGGTTTTTACCGATAAAGACTTCAAGATCTCCTTTAAAGTGTCATTCAGTTACTGGGTACGCCAAATAAAGATTAGTACACCTGGTGCTAAGAAAAAATTAATTGGTCGGCAGTTAATCTTGACCATCAGAGAGACTGTATTATGGGTCAGTTTTAACATGGTCCAAATCAGTTGCTAAGGCCCTCCCACCGTACGTCAGAGGTAATAATAATATAATAATAATAATATTCCACAACTATCACACAACGCCGTCTAGTCCCAAGCTAAGCAGAGCTTGTGTTATGGGTACTAGACAACTGATAAACATACTTATATATTTCTAAATACATACATATATAGATAAATTACACCCAGACACAGAACAAATGATCGTGCTCATCACACAAACATTTGTCCTGGGTGGGAATCGAACCCACGACCTCCGGCATAGCAGTCAGGGCCACTAACCACTAAACCAACAGGCCAGTCTAAAGGTACGAGTATTATGTATTTAGTATTGCTGTGTTTGGAAGGAGTTGATAAAGAATTATGTATTATGTACTTATGATTAGTTGAAATTTAGCTATGTTTCATTCAAGGGGAGCACTTATTAATGTTTTGACTGGCCTGTCGGTCTAGTGGTTAGTTTAGGCCTTGATTCCTATGCCGGAGGGTTCGATTCCCATCCAAGACAAATTCTGTTTTGTGTCATTTGTTCTGTGTCTGGGTGTAATTTACCTATAATATGAATGTACATATTTAGAAATTTACACTAATAATATTTTTTTTTTTTTGTTTGTAGGAGATAATCTCTAAAAGTTCTAGTCCGATTGCTAAAATTTTTTCACCGGTAGGAAGCCGCTTTATGAGTGACATAGGCTATATTTTATGTAGGTACGCGGGCAAAGCTGCGGGCAAAAGCTGGTATATAATGTGTTTATCTGTTGTCTAGTACTCATAACACTACAGCTCTGCTTACAATGCAACGCCGTCTAGGCGTTGTGTGATAGTTGAGGAATGTTATTTTTATTATTTTCTACTATCACGAGAGCAAAGTCGTAGTACATAAATCTACAAAATAAATTCAATTTAATTAACTGTTTAATTATTCACATCAACTACGAGGAATCTGGTAATCAAACGAGTACACCACTACACACCACCACTACACACTAACACGCTCACAAGCGCAACCTACACGCATAAAAACACTTAGCAACTCTTTTATTCTTCCTTCATGTTTTTAATGTAAATCATGTTTCCCATCGATCTGTTGTTGTATATTCTCGTATTTATTTTTAAGGTGAGGGCCTGGAGATCCGTAACACAGGGTCTCCTTAGTACAGACTCCAGTCTCTCGCAAAGGAGCTTCTTACTCACTTGTACGAGTATATGTATAATAGATTACTTAGTTAAGGAAACCTTTGTGAAGAGAGAACAATAAAATTTTTATTATTATTTTTATTATTATTAATTTAATTAGACCATAGACGTTAACCCTTCACTATTAACGGTAATCTTCTCAAGTTGTTGCCACATCCATGATTTATGTAGCAGTTCATTACTTTATGTATGTAAGAGGACATTCATATTTTACAGTATTAAGAAGTCTGCCCATTATACCGTACCATACCATGATCATACCACGACCGGAGCATATAAGGTTATAAAATATTCTTTGTATTAAAAAATATGAGCTGCTAGACCGTTCCGTCACCGACCAAAACCGTTGCATGAAAAATGTGGAGCCTTTTCACGAAGAACGAAGAAGTGCTTATAACAACTATTCTATTAGATTAGTAGTTATCTATCTACATATATAAAAGGAGAAACTGACTGACTGACATATCAGCTGATAATACAGGACCTAGAAGTGAGAAATTTTGCAAAAGATTTTCTTTTATGACATAGGCGAGCACTAATAGAGGATTTTTAAAAATTTTAACCAAATCGTTTCAGCCGTTCTTGACTTATAAATAGTGTAACTGACACGACTTTCTTCTATATATTAATGGCGATTAGTATCAGGTTAATTTAAAAAAAAAAACTAGTCTTTAATCAATTTAAAACCAATACAACTTCAAAAATGAGACATACTTTCTGATACAAAATAAAAATAACGACTTTTAACATTCTTACAAAACGATGTTATCACGACGGCTGCCGGAGACGGAGTAATGGGCGAGTACTTTTTTTTTTTTTTGTGTGTGGCCTCTCGCAGGTCAACCTAGGAGGTTGTCGGCTGCTTAACCGGACTTGCCTGTGGCGGCCTCAATTCGAGAATCAAAGCCTCCAGCCAGGGCTTACTTAACTAAACTTAAAACTAAGCGACTACACGCTAAGGGCACCCCCTGTGGGGTACGGACCTCGGCTTAGGGCGTCGCTGGGGGGGGACAGCAAGGGACGGGCTGGATCGAACAAAGATTTTATTATTATTTTCGGGGAATTTTAAAACTACGGCTCAGCGACGCGGGCTGGCTCGAGCAAGGGACGGGGAGGACGTTTACGGGATTGTCGCGGCGGGCCTCGGCGGCGAGGACGGAAGGGGCGAGTACTGGCCGCGCTTTGCTTTTATAGGCACAGCCGTTGGGTAGGTTACAATAATTATTTGATGCTAATAATATATAGATTATCATAATTACTTTTTAATTATAAGGGAAACCCATTTCTTTAAAAAAACACAACTGTCGTTTCCTATGTTCGTCCTAAAAAGGGTCAATAATGTCGGTATGCAAGCTGAGACGGTGAGTGTGCGGGTTTTAACCGCGTGTGGTGATATTTATGCGCGGTTTGACACGCTTTTGATACGATCTAGTTTTTTTTGTAGTTGGGAAAATCATCCAAGGACATCCCTTGCTCTTGGGTGGAGCGGGAGAGTATGTCAGACTTTTACTGATTAAAAACCGCCTCCTGTTCGTTCTTTGCCTTCGTCCCAGGGCCGAGTTTTCCTCTCAGAAGCAAACCCTTGGCCCATCTCCTTGAGGCGCTTTCGCGTCGGGCCCTGGTTCAGGCTATGGTCCGGAGCGAGGAGGAATGGCAGGCAGTCGCCTCCTTCTGCAAAGCAGTAATGCTAGCGAAGGAGGAGGCTTCACGCGTGAGGGAACGAAGGTCCTCACGCCCTAGCCGCCGTAATTCCGACCCCGAATACCAGCCACGGTAGACGCGGGCTTGCGGACGTCTAGCACTTGGTAGCTCGCCGTCCGGCTGTTCGGTAACTAACCGGACCGAGCCCAGTCGTCGACAGCGCGTAGTGATCCTCGCGCTCCTCAAAGAGATGTCAGCAAACCGTAGGGGCCCAACAGGGCCGATGCCCGCTAGCTAGGACCGCGGAGAATTTCTGAAAGAGAAATCCATAGTCCTAGAACGCAAAGGGTAATTGAAGGATACAGGTGTGGTTTTAGTCAGTAAAAGTCTGACACGCCCTCACGTTCCACCCAGAGCGCGAGAAGTCATTTTGATGATTTCCCACATTAAAAAAAATAATTAAAAAACTCCTTTAGGCGCGCGTGTAACAGTACGCGCCGTGATACGTTCTAGTTGGCATAGTAATCCGTGATGTATTTCTTTCCGTGTTTGATACGTTCCTAGCACGGTTATTGTATGATACGGTGAACTGGGCAGATTTCTTATGTGTCTTTACCTCAATAGCGTGCTTTACACAGTCACTCTTTCATGAAAGAAAGAAAAGAAAGAAAATTGCGTTTATTTGGCATTACAAAAAGAAGAAACAAAACACCTTAAAATTAAACAAATAGTACATTGAGTAATGCCAAAAGGGCCTCAGCTCAGCATAATGCCAAATGATAACACAAGGTCACCACCTGACGCTCCCTTGGGTGCCATATACTTGAAAATAGGAAATATTCATTAAAATCTAAAAAGGTTCTGTGCAGAAACCAACTAAAAGAAAATGTTGCAATACTTATTTATAAAACAGTCCAAAAACATTTATGTGCCCATTTAAAACAAATAATAAAACTGAGATATCATTTAACAATATTAGAAACAGTTAAGAGTGCATGCGTGAAACGGTAATCATGCCCGAAAGAGTGCTCTTGTGAAGATGTTGAAAGGGGACGAGGAAGATCACGCGTTCAGCGCTTGTCATTCTTAGTGCCGTATCTAGGGCGGTGCCAGCGCTGCCTAGACACACGGCGTAGACCCTGGTGGGGAGCGGAAATGACCAAACCAAGGCCAAGTTTTGTATTATTCATTTCATCAGAAGAAAGTTACTTTTTTCCATTGCCTCTCGCTCCGTACTATTGCTTGAACCAGGGCCGGGTCTCAGGTCACCACCGTCACCTAAGTGGAGCCTACTTTACACACATTATGTTTCACCATGAGCTCGGGGCGATCCGCACAAAAGTGACACCCGAAAGTTTCTTCTCGCCAGATCCGAAAGAGGTAACCGAAACACTTATGTCCGGTAAGGATGCGTCAGGCGAATTAAACTTAGTAAGTTTCTCGATTATTTTTAGGAGCGCAGTTTCAGTGGCACCGGACATATAAAAGGATAGTTACGGCTCTGATCACTCAACATTCGCGCACGCAATCGTGTACGCGCTCCTGAGAACGCGATAGAATTGCTGTATAAAGGGATCTGTTATTTGCCGTGTCATAGACACGGGCAGTCACACCGTATGTAGTAAATATTACTATGTTAGTAATTAAACAGCTTATTAAATTAATGTCGTGTGTGGACATATGACATATAGTAGGTACAGGGTGTTTAAGAGAAAATTATACAGCGTGTTCTATAAATGGTATGTTGGCTTGGACACGTGATAGCTTTGGTCATGATGTAGCGTACCTAATAATAAATGATTAAATTAAATACAAATAAAATAAAATTTGTTTTTTTTTTTAATTGGAAATATAATTTGCTAACTTCCCCTTGGTTTTTCTCCACTATCACAATGCAGTTATTCAAATAAAAAAAAAACAAATTCAAAACGTTTTTATTTCACATAAGCCTACATGGATACCTATAAACACGTCAGCCCCCCTAGCCAAGTTAAAATCGTATCGATCGCGCCGAACGCCCCGAGTAGGCCACGCCTCCGATTCCTTTGTTCTGACGTCATCTCAACGCTCAGTCACGTGGTCAGAACAAAGGAATCGGGGGCGTGGCCTATTCGAGGCGATCGGTGCGAGCGAAACGATTGTAACTTGGTTAAGGGGGCAGAAGCTAGTGCACGGTTCCAAATTGACTGATGCGATCGAGTACTTTTATTTATAATAGCTAGATATGTACGCATATATTGAGCCGCGGCACTCATAACACAAAATATACAATCTTAGCTTGGGTGACAGAATTTGATAAACCGTGATAATTGCCGAAAGGTTGACTGGTGGATAAATGCCTTTTTGCATTAAGTCCGCCTATGTACACTACTGTACATGAAGTTTAAAAAAAATAAATAGTTGCAGCCTTTAAATGGAACAATGTTTCCTCATACATATAAAAAAGTAAAAAACAAATGATTAAAAAATTGCTATTAAAATAAAATAATTATGTTTATCTTATAGCAAAAACCAAGTTTCAATTGTTTTGAATTAAAATAATAATTATGTCTCTTGTCTATTTTCTAGTCTGAATATTTAAATAGACCCAGTGGCTTGGTTTGCATTGAAAATATATTTATTACCTATAATGTACATAATAGTAAATTATTTAAAGTTTATGCCTAGTAATGTGCTGTTAAAGTCACATTAAGTCTATTGTGATTTGTGACTCAGATTGTGTGGTCCTACCTACCTCACCTCTTGGCACTACCAGGCCAGGAGCTTACCGTAAAATCCTTACAGGAAGGAGGATTTTTTCATACAATCACGTAGCCATTAATTTTAGGGGATTAAAAAAAAAAATAGCTGGTCCTGTGCGAGTCGCCGAGGCTCTCGTAGAAGCTTACCTATGTATTCGAGTCAAGATAATTTTTCGAATCACAAAAAAAGTAATTATTTTGTAAAGAAACTACAAACCAGGGCAAATTTTAGGATTCTAGGTCAACGGGAAGTACCCTATAGGGTTTTGATTTCTTTGCAAGCGTCAATATATGCACCTAAACGAATTATCATATATATATTATGCTTACCATCAGATGGGATCGCAGTCAACCACTGGTTTATACCGAATTAAAAAAAATAATTATAAACGGCTATATCTTTAGATTGCGTTTAATTAGAATTTAGATTTTTTTATTCTGAGTATTTGATACTAATTTTAGCCTTCTGAACGCGGTGAAGTATTAAACATCCCCGCGTTCAGAAGGACGAAGTCAATTTTATACAGAGTCCAACTCGTATTTGGCCGGTTTTTTATTTTGGGGGTTGAAAATCTTAGTTTTAGTCAATAAAAATCATTCTGACTTTTATTGACTAAAATCAACCCATGTTTCTTTCATTTGACTTTGCAGTCCAGAGCCGCGGAGCTCTGGCATTTATGAACGCGATCAGTATCTGTGTGCTTTTCTATCATAAAAAATTGTCACATGAAAGAATTAATAAACAACATACAATATGGGACGTATACACCACCAATTTTTAATTAGTACAAATACTTGAAGGGCTCATTAGAAAAGGTCTCGTTAATATTCACGTAAAATCTCAATAAATAATATTTTTAAACAGCAAAGTTATTAGACTTTGTTTATATCCCAAAATGTCACTCAATTTATGGAAATATTGTACAGGTTATATTGGTTATGAAGGAAAAACAACAAAGTAGCAATTGTTATGAATATTGATTCAATTATGAATTTACCAATTATGACTGTTTTGTATACACAACCACAGACTATGTAGACATCAGTCAACTGTGTTTATTGTCTAGTGTCTATGGTGCAGCACAGTTATGCCCGGTTTACACATGGCCCGACAGATGACTATATTTTATTGTGCGTCTATTTGGGCAGAATAAACATGTTTTCTTTCTTTCTTTCTTTATGACGAATTTTCTAGGTCAATTTTCGGATTTCGTATTTTTTTACTTTTGACTACACAAATATGATCAGTAACGGGTACGGATCGAGCCCCATTTTTTTTTGTACTAATTAAAAAATAGGGCTGTATAACACATATGATATGATACTGACAAAACAATATACAGTGCAGCATTCAGGCTATACAAGGTGTGGTGTTTGTTACAAACACTTTGTCACATGGTCAGAAACATAAAATTTATATAAAAGTCAACTGTAACCGGATCAAACCAAATTATGGATACTAAAACCAAACAATTGTTCAGAGAAAACTTTGCCGCCCCATTCAAAAGTTAGAAACTTGTGACGTCACGGTTTGTAAATCACGATCATAATAGAGCAGTAAAGAGATCATAAGTGTTGTTGAACGTACCTAGTTGCAAGTAGTGCCTAGTGCCAAACAAAGCACCGAGCTAGTGGGTCACTCAAGCGTTTAGTGCTAAACTATATAAATCTAAACGTTTCTACTTTCTATCAAAATTTATTAGTGCTGGGGTACACGGTTTGAAGTCGAAATTTGCTAATATATTTTTGAATTAGTCATATTTTCCAACTATTTTATAGTTATCAAACTATTAGTCCAGTGGTTTTTACGGTTTCAATTCATTTATTTGTAAAGATTACTAATAAATTTCTTCTAGGTAAGCGTGCTCCATCGTCGACCACATCATCACTTTCCATCAGGTGAGACCACTATGGTCAAACGCGAACCTATCATTAATAAAAAAAAAATTAAGAATGTTAAATATAACCAGAATAATTGCTATTCATGTAAGTAAATATCAGATTATTTTGGTTTAGTCATGTATAGAGCAGGGATGAAACGCGTGTTATTAAAAGGGTTATGAATATATATATATATACATGTGGATGGATGGACAGGGACGGGGTAACAAAAGAAAAAATTGATGGAATGTGTGAGAATATGAAAGAAAAGGGAGTCAATAATAGCTTGAGTGCAGGCAGGATAGCATGGATGAAAAAAAACGGGTTGCGCAGACCCCGAGTAATATAGGAAAAAAAAGAATAGAAAGAGAATGATAACTATGTAAGTAAATAATGGAAAAATAAGGTACAGGTATCTCCACACTTGTAAGAAGGCCACCACGAAATACTAAAGAAAACCCTATTGGTTACGAAATAAATATATGATGTTTCAAAATTAAATTATTAAAAAAAAAAAACAGAAGTAAGTTTGAAATAGCTATTTATTGATTGATTTAAAATATTTTCTATTAATATTAAAACCATACTCATTAGGTATACGTAAAATATAGTTGTAACATCATTCCATGCTGTGACATTTTTATAAGCATCTGGTGCATTAATTTCTGTTCATGCTCATTTAATATTAAAAAAAAAACATGCTGTGAATAGATTAACTTTCACACATAAGTTAACTGTAAATTGAATTACTGAACTTATTTTAATTAACTTAGAATAAGCGTGATATCTTTATTATTGACTATTACACACATTTATGTAAACCTTTTAAAGCCTATTAATTTATTTGTGCAGTTTTGAATATACGAAAATTTTCAGGAGACATTTTATGTTCGTGATTTTTGATTCGAATCGACAATAACTTGGGTAGGTTTTTTTAAAAATGTTATTCTTATTTACGGAAATCGTTAAAAGAGTTTCGTGGAGTAAGTGGATGGAGCCTCGTACAGGCTGCGGTACTTTAGCACACAGTAACGTGACGCCCGACAAAACGCAATGTGTGATTCTGTTTTTTTATGATGTTTATTACGGGATGAATTCTGAATAACTACCAAATCAAAGAAAAAAAAAACTGGGCTGGAGCGAGCCGGACTCGCGCACTGAGGCTTCCATATAAACCTAGCTATGTATACAGTTCGATTCCTGAATGGAGTTTAAAAGATTTTTCCGAATCGCAATTTTTATTTTTGACGTTTCAACAAACTTACTGTTTTCAGATTTATTAAATTTCAGGATTTTTTGCAAACATAAACGATCGTATCTTTTTTTGTTAGCGTCAAGGGACTGTAGACTTGATTATATGGTTTTAATTTCAACTCGTTACCTCTACGCGTTCCTGAGCTAAAGGGTCTTGACAGACAGACGGACGGACAACAAAGTGATTCTGTAAGGGGTTCCGTTTTTTCCTTTCGAGGTACAGAACCGTAAAAAAACTAAAATATCAAGTATTGTTAATTATTATTAACCAGGTTATTTACGAGTTTTATAACAGTCTTCTAAAATATTGTGAAGATTCAAAACTGCACCTTTTGGGTCTAAACGACCTCCAACACCTTTTGGCTTGCTTTCTAATGACGCTAATAGCCAATATCACTAAACGGTGGTGTTATTACAAACAGACATTAATAGCAAACACAGTTCGGTAGTGTTGGCCCTAAAGTTCACATTACTCATTAATTACCAATGAGGGTTTTCTAAAATGACTTTCACCAGGTGGCAGCACTGAGTCGTCAGGTCCAGGCACCTGTCAAAATACTTATGTTAATGACATTAGTTAAATTGACGTCAACGTCATGTATATGTTTTCAAAAGTAGAAGACCTCTCGGGTAAGTGGCGCCAACTAGTGGCGTGAATTTTCCTAAAAACTCTCATTTACCTACTATCTTATAAAATTTAACTTTATTATTTATTGTATTATATACTTTATTGTACACCTTTTACTGTGGACGGGATAAAAATTTACAAAAACTAAGTTTACAATGGGCGGTCTTATCTCTTACAGACAAGCTTAGCATGGACTGAATGAAAGAAAATAGATTTGAGGCGGCCAGTGTACAAATATCATAAATAATATTAATTACAGATAATTATACAATATAAAAGGAGAAACTGACTGACTGACATACCAACGGTCAGCCGAAACTACAGGGCCTTGGAGTGCGAAATTTGCACATGGTTTCTAATTAATATTAAATATAAATTTGAAAAAGGAGACCAATACTTTAAAACCGATTTCAAAAAGTAGGAGGTTCTATGTTCGGCTGTACGTATTTTTTTTTGTAATGTATGTTCACCAATTTCTCTGGCGATTGAGGACTGATTTTGCAAATTATTTTTGATTGAAAGGTTATGCTTCCGAGTTAGTCCCATAGAAATATTGTTATGACCTGATGATGAACTTCGAAGATATGGATCGTAACTCTTCATGGGATCACAGTAGAACTGTCGTAACAAGTAAAATTGCTTTGTTATTACTTGTAGTCGATGACTGACTGACTGATGAAAAAGGTGAGGGGATCTATAGAACTGATCTCATGATGAAGCCGGAAGGTAGGCGACGGAACTCTAATAAATCAATGTAACCTAACCGTGTTTAGGATTTTTAGAATTATCTTGAGATGCACTCTGGCTATAAGGTACCATCGAGCTAATCAGATGATGGAAGTTAGGCACGAAAACTCCGTAATAAAACAATGTATCCTAGCCGTGGCTTTTTTTTTCGGGTGGGCAAATCATCGCGCGAGTTAGTGCCAGACTTTTACTGACTAAAAACCTACTCCTGTTCCTTCTTTGCCATTTTTTTTCCAGGGCCCCGGGGATCTCTTCCGCATCACCCATGGCCTCAGTAGGCTTCGACCCTGCTGGGCCCATACGGTTGCTGACATCTCCTTGAGGCGCGCGTGGAACACTACGCGCCGTCGACGACTTGGGCTCGGTCCGGACGATCCCAGCCGTGGCTTGGCTTACTGGAATTGTCATGCAATGTTTTAATGATTAAATTCTATAAGTACCTTACTATAGAACTTGCTCACGTTTGACTGAGGGGTACTTCTTATTTGTGGTACGCAACCAAAAAGTGTAAAAAAAAAATATTTTACAACAAAAAAAAATACTGAAAAGTGCAGAAGAGACAAAACTATTATAGAAACACCGACTTCCGAATTAAAAGTTATTATGCACTTTTTAGTGTTTTTTATTTGTAAGTACATTGAAGTCGGTTGTATTTTTTTTTTAAATTAATTCACAACAACATTACCTACTAAAGTCTACTTCAACAGGTAACAGGTAAAGTTCAAAATCAACAAAACCGTCTACAGGGGCACTTATTTACACTTAAGTATTGACTAAACTATTACAATACGGTATTAAAATGGTGGACACGCGAAGCTCAGAAATGGCCAGTTTACTTGAGTGAAATATTACAATAATATTAATATTTTATAGGGAATTGAATGCTCTGGAAGGTGTGTAGGGCGTTCGAAATGGCTCCGTATATTTTTAAGTGCTTAGAGAGTAATAAATGTAAGGATGTTTATTGACTCATTAATCTAGTGCTTGTTCAGCTTGCTCTTGAATTACTAGATTGCTTTAATGTATATTGTGTTCTAATTAACATTTCTACTCGCTTGTGAATATCGAACTACAGAAGACTTTCTTAAAACTTTAGAAACACACGTTACAGTTTTTTTTTAATTATTACACAACGCCATCTAGTCCCAAACTATGCAGAGCTTGTGCTTTGAGGAATCAACAACTACTTCTAAATACATACTAATTATAGATATATTACAACCCAGACACAGAAGAAAATTGTGCTCATCAAACATTTGTCTTAGGTGGGAATCGAACTCACCACCTCCGGCATAGCAATCTGGGCCACTAACGACTAGACCAACAGACCAGTCAACATGCACACAACACTCACACTATACGTTGTTCTACTACAATTTTATTGTAAAGTAGATAATATAATTATGGAAATGTGCGATTAAACTGCTGTTACGAGTATATTAATATTTTTTTCTGTTAAGAAAACTTCCCGAAATGCAAGCTCGGCCTAGCTCAGGTGCAGTTGCATATTTTTTTTATCCTTGCAAAGGAAGAAAAGAAAAACGTTTATTCGTACCTCATACATACAGCAGAATGAAAATACAGTAGAATTAGGATACATAAGAATTAAACACACACACTATTAAAAAAAAAAGAAAATAAAAATTATTGCACTATCATTGTACTTACAATATATTGCTCAAATATTTTTTTTTTGAAGAAATAAATATTATTGTATGGAATTAGAAATTTATCTATTGAATAGAAACCATTTTAAACATGTGATTTTTTTACGTCATTTTGTGTTGTTACTGTTTGGACATCTCTAATGCGACGATTTTTCCTTAATGAAAATTATTAAATGACTCTTCCTGCTCTAGATGCTAAAACTCACCTGTATTCACAGACAATTTTTTTTTTAAACTTTACCTCTCACTAGGAATTACTCTTAAACCGTAGGAGCATTTACTAACATGTTTATTTATTTTATTGGCCAACCAACAATCGTATACACTGAAACATACGAAAAAAAAAATACAAACTAGGTTAGTGTTACAATTTCTTATAGGTTAGCACCACATGCCCCATAAAAGTAAAAACTATGCTACGAGTATCTACTGGTTATATAACATTAATAAAACTTTAAAAAAAAATTTGGAATTACAATTGAAATATTAAAATTATAACTAAAATAAGATTAAAATCACTATACAAATTGAAATTTATTAAAATATTATATTATTATGTTTACAATATTAATTCACAAATTGCTGCTAATAATTCTTTGGAATCGAAATGTTAACTCACATGCCATGACTCTCAGAGCCAGATCCATTATCTCTAGGTAATACAAATGTTTGTTCCGCGCGGGAATCGAACCCTGACACATCGTGCAGCAGTCAATCACTCAACTGCTTTGCTAATCGTGCTGTCAATTGTAATAATAGTTCTTTAAGTACTGAACGCGTTGAGATTCATTGGTGAAATTAAAATTTATCGACGCAATGTATGATCAGCAGAAGTCACAAGGTTTATCGACCCTCTAGTATAAAATTCGACACATGTCGTGCATTTTCTACAACAACCAAATACAGGGAAAAATGCATTCACTTAATTATTCAAGCAAACGTGTTGACGCTAGAAGATAGCATCATGACGCTATCATTTGGCGTCGATAAAATAAACAATAATGGTATGTGAGATTGACGCATTTTTAACAAGACAACCTCATGAAATATTCATGGGCCGACTCCCAGAGGATGTATGTAATCACGAAGGTACTCCATAACCGGCATAATTTATATAGGGTTTGCACGAAGACGCGAATTTTTTGATGCAGTTTATGCTACTTTCACATTTTTCTTACTTCTGGGAATAAGTTGTAGGAAGATGTAATGTTATCGTAAGGTAGAAGGAAATCTGTTAACGGCGAGTATCTACCCTTACGTTGTTGAAACCTCTACGGTCCGGACCAAGCATTCCGTCTCGTCGTTTATATCGCGTACATCGAGGGAACTGGCCTGCTGCGGTCTGCCCGTCCGATTATAATTTAGGTGTCTTCAAGGCTAGAGTGAATAGGCTATTAATAAACTAGTGCGCCTCACTGACTTGACTGCGATCCCACCTGATGGTTTTTTTTTTATTAATTTTTTTTCGGTGGGAAAATCATCTTATGACATCCCCCGCCCTTGGGCCGGGCGGGAGATAGTGTCAGACTTTTACTGACTAATAACCCACTCCTGTTCCTTCGTTGCCTCCGTCCCAGGACCCCGGGTTTCGTTTTCACACTACCCATGGCCCCAGTAGGCTTCGTCCCTGCTGGGCCCCTACGATTTGCTGACATCTCCCTGAGGCGCGCGTGGAACAATACGCGCCGTCGACGACTTGGACTCGGTCCGGACGGTTACCGGATTCCCACCTGATGGTAAGTAGTGTTGGAATCGTTGATGGTGAGATCAACAATTGCATCACTACTTACCATCAGGTGGGATCGCAGTCAAGCACTAGTTTATATCAATTAAAAAAAAAAGGTTTTTCCTCTAGAAGTGACTCTGTAGAACCAACTTTCAAATTCCGAAAGTTGGTTCTGTTACACTGTTGGGCCTCAAAAGCCCGTGTAGCCGTTGATCCAGTGCCTGATCCAATAGTCCGATGGGACGGCTATCCTCCAAGACTGGCGGACTATGCGATATTTAAGAAGATAGAGTGCATCTGTGTTTGCGCACACGCTTATGCACTATAATGTCTGTTGCGTACCTACTTGTCTTTCGTTCTAGTAGGCCTTAGACGTACGCGGTATAAACCTAATAGTTATTTTTGCCCGACCTGGAAATCAAGCCCAGGACCTCATACTCAGCAGTCACACTTGCGATCGTAAGACCATATGCTATTCAAGGACATGGCCTAACTCTGTGCCGAATTTCTGCTAAATCCGTTTAGCCGTTCGAGCGTGAAGAAGGATAACAAAAACACACATACATACTCTTATAATATGAGTGTTTTTGGTGAAAGGTTATACTTTTGCCTTTATAATATTAGTTTGATTTTATATATTATTTCTTCCATGCACTCTAGAAACACTATAGTTCATTCCCTATGATTGTTTTCAGAGGCACCTGACTAGTTAGACAGGACTCTTTAATCATATACTTTATGTAGCTTGCGTGTCCAGATTGCGCTGGAGTTCCAATATAAGTATTTATTTTAGATAAATGTTCTCTATTCAAATCTGAATTCAAATGTAATGGAACCGATTATCAAGGTTTATAAATGTTGCCAGTTAATTCATTCATAATTGAAAAATGGTCGATCAATACTATTATTAATGTTTTACCAGCATTTATTGTAATTTTAGAACAATTTGTATAAGTTCCACACCTTAAGGGCGTTCACTATTAAAACATTCAATAATTTCAGATTTGATTTATATGCTAACGATTTATAAACGAAGTTGATAAGGAATTCGGAATCAATTGATTCGAACATGTTTCAAGATATCGATTTAGCAATTGGTGCATTCATAGATCAATTAAAAGAAAAGGAATGGTTTGCTGGAAGAAAACTCAACTTTGAGTTAAGCTCGCCTATGTACATGAAATCTGTCATCCACTTATATTATAAGATTTTATAGTGTACATACAATAAATAATTAAAGTAAGGACGTCAGTCATGGAAGTCATGTCATGACTTGAGTATACCAAAAAATCTATTTTGGGGAAATACAGCACTAATAGGTCAAGTCAATCTGCCCAAAGCAGTTCACTGCTTAACCATGCATCCATTTAAATCAGAGGGAACGAAGAGTATTGTCAGTTCGGGTGAATACGTTGACTCGCAGATTCTCCTTATACAAACGAAGTCAAAACTAAAAAAAAAAACAGGTTAAAAAAATAGAACACAGATAAAAAAAAAATTAGAACACAGGTGAAAGAAAACTTAGAAAACAGATGAAAAAAAAGTAGAACACAGATGAAAAAAAAGTAGAACACAGGTGAAAAAAAAAATTGATAAAAAAACATTTAGAACACAAGTGAAAAAAATTTGAACACAGATAAAAAAAAATGTAGAACACAGATGAAAAAAAAAATTAGAACAGCTGAAAAAAAAAATTAGAACAGATGAAAAAAAAAATAAAACACAAATAAAAAAAACATTTAGAACACAGGTGAAAAAAAAATAAAACAAATAAAAAAAAAATTTAGAACAGGTGAATAAAAAATTTGAACACACAAGGTTTTACAGGATATGTCCAAAGTAACGATTCTAGAAATATGATAAACTAGAGATATAGCAAAGGCAAATACGAATTTTTGAAACGTCCCGTGCTAGACTCTTTTAGATAGAATGTAATCAAACTTATTCAGTTATCATGAAATTTACATAATAAGTATGACAATCTTTTCCCGCGGTTCATTCCTGTGGCTTATTTCAGAGGACCTGTACAAATTTCTTACTATTACTTACTTAAAAAAAAATTATCAACTAGGTACTGACCTATCCAACACTGGACAACTTACGTGACCCAAGGGCCGGCTTTTGCCTTGGTCAGAGAATAAGCATTGCACTGCATATTACCAGCAATGCACAGGAGTTAGTCGATGCAATATTTTGGATTGTTTTTAGTTTAGTGTTACTAGTTTTTGGGTATAAACCATGTAACATAATAAACTCAAATTTCGAAAGTAGTATGTTCAACTATTTTTTGAAATAGGTAGGTTTTTATTTAATTTTGGAATAAAAAAAAACAATATTTTTTTTTTTGACAAATCTTAATTGTATCACTAGAGTAATTGTGTGTGCGTGCGTACATGAATGAATTCCCATGCGCTACCAGTGTAGTGTGGCGGTTCCCATATTTGCCTACAAGTAGGAATACTACTTTTTTAAAACAACACCTATGTGCATTTAAAAAAATTCAGTGCTTAAAATAAGATTGTAACAAAATTTTCTAATTACGGTATTTTAGGGAGTGTGGTCCAGTTAAATGTTGTGAATATTTAATTGTTGTAAATTATTGTTCTTTAAATATCTGAATATACCTTAGATCAGTACCTATTTGAATAGATTATTTGTAACAAACAGCATTTAATTACATCTCTTTATAATTTTAGTACAGATTTAGATGATTTATCTATCCATCGATCTCTCTAGTACTTTAGATAATTGCTAGTTTCACGAGACAATGATTGCGCCATCGACAAACTGAACGAATTCGTCCTTAGCTTGATAGTAATGTTTATTAATTCCAATACCTATTAGATTAATCCAGTTTTGTTAATAACTGTGCGACCTCAATTATACGGAGGCATAATTTACACGTGCCTGCCTTTGATTTCTAAAATTATTCGCTTATTGGTAGTCTTGATTCTTAAGTAACTATTACTACGTTTGTACCTCAGTAAAGCTAGCTTTAGTGCTTTTAAAATGATTCTTCTCTATTATATTTTTAAATTTACGCTTGACCACTATCTCATCTATTGCTAAGCGATGATGTGCTAGTCAATTGCGGAGCACTGTGTTTCCTGATAGCTTCAAATTAGGGTTCACCGAAGTTACTTCTAGGCAAGCGTACTTCATTGTCACTTACCATCAAGTAAGATACTGTTCAAGCGCAAGCTTATCAATAATAATAAACGGACCATGTTCCATGAAAACTGTCTTAAGGGCCTATGCAAGTTGGTTTCGGTCTCTTGTACTCCTTTCAAAAATCTAAGATCCCAGGGCCCAGAGATGAACAAACATAACATAAATACAACATTGTTTTTAGTATATGTGAAACCTGAATATAGTTTGTTCAGAATCAGTAGCATAAGCATAATCAGCCTTTTAATGTTCCCACTGCTGGGACTCAGGCCTCCTCTCTCTAGGAGAGGGAATGGGCCGTAATCCACCTCGCGGGCCCAGTGCGGGTTGGTGAATGTCACATGAATTTTTGGTTCTAAGACATTGCCGGTTTCCTCACGATGTTTTCCTTCACCGTCTTGAGAGCAGTGGTGATGAAATAAATTACACAAAGTAATGCGCCTGGCTGGGTTCGAACCCGCGACCTAGAATTCGTAAGTCGGGGCCGTTACCACTCGGCCACCACTGCCCAGAATCAGTAACTGAATCAAATTCCAATAACTTTTACATCATGTTATATGTTTTCTCAAAAATATTTAAAAAAGAACATTAATTGAACACCATCTAGGTAGGTAGGTCATAGTGGGCATCAGGAGCCAGCGCTCAACTGGGTACGAGAGCAAAACAACCCCTCAGTCGGCCGAATAGCCTGGTGACCATGTATTTGTATGGAAACCAGGTATCGTAACAAGCTTATAACTTCGTGATTTTTCATGATGCTGTCATGAAATTTTGTACATAGAATCTTTACATAAAAATACTAGGCATGTGTTTCGGGTTTTGCATAAACTAAAATTCATGTTGTATAATATTTAAAAATAAAAAAATAATACTTAAAATAAACAGGTTCTCCAAGCTTCTGCCAGGGACTTCGCCGGCGTCAATGTAGAATATTATCCTAAGGAAACATACTCCGGGGGAAAAAAAAATCTATGTGGTAATCCAGGACATGGTCTACCCGTCTACCAAGTTTCATTAAAATTCGTTTAGCCGTTGAAGCATGAAGGAGTAACTAACATACACATATACGCATACAAAATTACGCCCTTATAATATTAGTGTAACCTTGTTTTATTCGCATCAGTTGTAATAAAACAAACCTACACATCCCCACTCGAACACAGCCACTTCCAGGTAAACTCGAATATCACTAGTTTCCTTAACCAGATCGCACATTTTATGATGTTAGTTTACCGTGAAACGCGATACTTTTGAATTCAATTTCCGGTGGATAAGCATGGAAGTTTATTGGCGCCCGTCGTCTGGCTGTCACAAAGCCTTATATGACATTAAGTGGACGGACTAGTTTTTTTCATTTTGTCTTACTTGACTTAAGATCCTTTTTTCCCTAGCTGGGGCAGAGGGCATCGACAGTAGTCACCCTTCGCGACCGGTCTTGTTGAGCTCTACGCTTCAACTCGCTCTATGTCAGTCCGATGGCCGTCGCTTCTACAAACACGGTGTGTCGCCAAATTTGCCGAGAAAGGCTGCGCTTCCTTTTCCCTTGAGGATTTCAGTCCAATGCCTGTTTAGGTACAACATCACACGCCATTCAAAGTCAAAAGCCAAAGTCAAAGTCAAATTTTTTATTTCACATAGGCCTACATGGGCACTTATAAAACATCAGAAGCTAGTGCACGGTTCCAAATTGGTCGTTTCCTATGGAGAAGAACCGGCACGAAACTCCATGGTTACTCTTTTAAAAAAGTGATTGTTTACGATATTTTTATATTACAGTATTAATAGATATTATGTAAGAACAGTGTGGATCAGTCGATATTGTACCCAAAAGCACAATAAAAATAATCATATTAAAAAAAGAAGCTATATAGCATTCAACATCCACCAATCCTTCTCCACTTACGACTTTTGATCTGATGGTTGATTGGGCTTTCGTGGCATTTCTCCAACAGCTCTACGTTAGAGATGGTCTCGGGCCAGTTAATCCCGAGGATGCGACGCAGACATCGGTTTATGAAAACCTGAATTTGGCGTGAAATCTCCTTTGTCAACTTCCGTGTTTCGCACCCGTAAAGCAGCACAGATTTGACGTTGGAGCTGAAGATTTTGAGTTATGTCTAAGTGACTTGACTTATGTCTAAGTGTCAGACTTTTGCTGATTAAAATCCAGGTGTGATCCCTCAGTTGTCATTTTCTAGGGTCGTACTAATTCTTTCGAATAATTCTGCAGGCACGTCACGTTAGTACACGCTATCTTTCAATCCCTTTTCTACCGTATCTCTCCTTACAAAATCTATAATTATATATTTCCTTTGGCAAGCACTAGCACAAGCTTCCACTGTATGCTCCATCGTTTGTTTAAGTGTCTCTGCCTATGATTTCGTGTAGTGATGACTATACACATAAATATTTGTATGTCCTGAAGATGGATGTTCTGAAAATGGATGTCTTATGTATGCTAGTCAAAAAATATTGTTAGGCTCGGGTTTGACTACTATCTCGCGTGATGGTAAGTGATGATGTGGTCAACCATGGAGCATGCTTGTCTAGAACTAATCTATTCAATCTTGACTTATAGACGTTTGGGTTGCAGTTATCAGGAAACACAGACTCCGGCAGGGAATTACATGTTTGTGAACGCATCTACGTTAAAGGGAGCCTTCCTAATGTAGGGCAATGTGTTGTGGCTTTCCTCATTAATTGCTAACAACTACAAAAATGAGTTGTAACTGCTGATTAAGTTGATTAGAAAGAAAGAAAGAAAAGAAAAGAAGGAAAGAAAAGAAAGAAAGAAAAGAAGCAAAGACAAGATAAGAAGGAAAGAAAAGAAGGAAAGACAAGATAACAAGGAAAGAAAAGAAACTAAAAAAGAAAGAAAAGAAAGAAAAGAAAAAAGAAAGAAAAGAAAGAAAAGAAAGAAAAGAAAGAAAAGAAAGAAAAGAAAGAAAAGAAAGAAAAGAAATAAAAGAAATAAAAGAAAGAAAAGAAAGAAAAGAAAGAGTTTGTTTACGTCAAACATGGCGCATACCTTAAAAAATAAAAACAAATAACAAAAGAATTGTCAATACGCTGACACAAAGTCACATTAGACTCTAAATGGTAACAAAAAAAGACGGCTGATCGATGGATCACAGCAATCATTAGAATTTTAGAAACTGTCATTTCTGTTACTCATCTTACCACCTCATGGTTATCTGCGTAATTTGTGCTTATCGTTAACAAACCGGTTTTTATCTGATATAATTACTTGCAGCCGTTTGTCATATCAAGAAAACTGACCATAATTTTTGAACACTTCCTTTCACAGATATTAATTTTATGCATTTTTAATAGGATATAGATTGGAATCTCTTCGGTCATTCAAGAAAGTTTATTAGTTGTGTAGATTGGTCACAGATTATAGACGTCACAGATACCCCATTTGTATTCACATTTATCTATTTATTATATGCCCCCATAAAGTATTTTTTTTTTTTTTTTTTTTTTTAGGTGGGAAAAGGGACTTTCTGCCTGTACCTATGTTATTTTGCACCTATGATCCGTTCTTACTGTAGTTTAGTATCAGTTTGCGCAGTACCAACTTGTACTAATTGGTTGATTTAGTTGTTTTGGTTTATTTAATGGTTTGATTCAATAGTCTGGTCTAAATGGTACAACTTTGGTTAACGGTTTAGACAACTAAATATATTTCTAAGTAATCTAAGTTGATTTATTCTAAAAGTTGTTTTAAATGGCCATACCAAAAGGTATTTTTTGTTACGCGAATGAATTTAGCTGGTTTATGAAAATACATGTCGTAATAGTGCTGAGCTGTTCGGTTGTATTACTCCGAACACGTACCATCAGGCCGAGGCTGAGGCTCTGGGTGGCAGATATTAGCGAGGTCCTTGCCCTTCTTGCAAAGTATGTGAATCAAAACTGGGTATTTTTTATGATAGCTAAGAAATGGAAAATTAATAAAAAGGTACTTAATGAATTAAAAAAATAATAAAAAAACTTAAAATAATATTTTAAAAGATTTATATTACGTATAAATTAATAATCATAAATACGACAACGACGGTAAAACTAAAGTACTAAATGCCTTAAAAGATATTTGAATGGCATTTAGTTTTATATTTGTGTCATTTTGATTTGAAGAATAGCAATGTGAATAGCTGAAAATCGATCTTATATCCCACTATTAATATAACTTTACTATGAAAGGAAAGGTAAATAAAATAAAGTTTCTAATATTGCCTTTTTTTCTACTCCAGTTGTTTTTTCTACTCCAGGCTTCTAGAAGAGCGAGGCCCTGTGCGCTTGCTCTGTTTGTGACGCTCTAAGGCCGCTAGGCGAAATCAGCTGTTACGAGCCGTCACATCCTAAGCATTGCCGCACACGGGCTACCGGCCACAACCAGAAAGCGCCGCCACCGGCATATATCCTATTTGTGGCCCGCACTAGCCACTAAACGCCGATACAAAACGCCGTCACACGCCACTCGCGCATTTAATCCTTTTTAGTCAGAGTCCATTATGATACTGCACGTATGGGTTAAAAAAGCAGCAGCTACCAGCCACAAGTGGCTGCCGCGCGCTTCAGCTCCTTTTGTGCCCGCTTCTAGCTTCTCGTGGCTGCGTTTGTGGCTGTGGCATGTGGCCTGTGTGCGGCAACCATAAGGGTATCCACCACCAAATATTCCTGTACTATGGATAGTGTAAACAATAACGTGTCTAGCATCTCCATGCTCTGTGGTTCGTACTGTTTTTATCGCCTAAGGTACTAAAATAAGGTCTTAATAAGTGACCCAGTACCAACAACTGTGGGGTGCTTGAGTTTTACGACATCGTGTCGTCAATTTTCACCGTAACTTCTCAAACCGGGTCGTATTTATGTTGCAGTTTCAAAACCTGATTACTTTAAACTGTTATGGTTTGTAATATATCGACCGGATAAACTTTATGACTATTTAATTAATTGTTTTCTTTACTTGCCTATTTTTTAGGGTTCCGTACCGTTTAAAGGGTAAAAACGGGACCCTATTACTTAGGCTCCACTGTCCGTATGTCTGTCACCAGGCTGTATCTCAAGAACCGTGATAGCTAGACAGTTGAAATTTTCTAACCAACGCAAAAGCCAACTGAAGGATTTTAGACAGGAAAAATCGTACACGCCCTCTTGCTCCACCTTAGAGCGAAAGAAGTCATTGGATGATTTCCAAATTAAAACAACGAAAAGTATTTAAACCTATATTCTAAGTCATTTCGTCTACTCGACTCGAAAAAACAGTTATAGCTGGTTACTTAGGTACATTAATATAGAGTTTTTTTCCTTGTAATGGCGACTGAGTCGATTAAAGTGGAGTAAGTTTCTTTCATTATTCCTCTAGTTATGTTTACAACGACGTACGGCAAGTATCCACCCTTACGTTGTTGAAACTTCAACGGTCCCGACTAAGCGTTTCGCTTCGTCGTTTATACCGCGTACATCGAAGGACTGGAACAATTTGCCTGCTGCGGTCTTGCCGTCCAACTATAATTTAGGTGCCTTCAAGGCTAGAGTGAATAGGCTCTTAATAAACTAGTGCGTTTCACCATCAATGATTGCATCACTGCTTACCATCAGGTGGGATCGCAGTCAAGCACTAGTTTATATCAAATAATAATAAAAAAAACAACTTTGCTGATTCACAATAACTAATTGATGCGGGAGAAGTATCAGATGATTTCCCACCTTAAAAAAAAAAACAAAATTATACACATAAAGTATTATTATACCGACTTCATAAGAGGTTCTCAATTTGGTTGTATTTTTAGAGTTCCGTACCTCAAAAGGAAAAAATAGAACCCTTATAAGATCACTTTGTTGTCCGTCTGTCTGTCTATCAATCTGTCAAGACCCCTTATCTCGGGAACGCGAGAAAATATCAAGCTGAAATTAAAACTTTATACTCAAGTCTGTGCTCCCTTGAAGATGTGAAAAAATAAAACTTCAAAGTCAGCGAAAAAAAAAGATACGGCCATTTATGTCGCAAAAAAATGTATTTTTCAAACACTCTCAAGGAAATCAAAATTCATAGGGTACTTCCCGTTGACCTAGAATCCTGAAATCTGGCTTGAAGCAAGGTCTCATAGCACAAGTATAGGAATAAATCTGAAAACAGTAACTTTGTTCGTACGTCACAAAAAAGAAATACTTTTTTTGCGATTCGGAAAAATCTTCAAGACTTCATTCGGGAATTAAACTATTTACATAGGTAAGTTTGCACGGAACCCTCAGTGAGCGAGTCCGACTCGCACTTGCCCAGTTTTTTTTTATATTTGTTAAGGGCTACTTACTAAGAACATAAGTTTAGTAAACTTATTCCCATTGCTTTTTTTTTTGGAGGAATGAAATAGTGATCTGTAGAATTTTCAACGCTTCTAAGTAGACGTTGAGTGTAACACGATTTTAAATCTAGGAATTATGTTAGAGCCAGAGTATTATAATAATTATTAGAAAATTTATCTATCCACAAGTATTTTCTACAGTTTCCGGTTTAACGCGCCATTTTATTACTAAAGGACTTACTTTAAATGACAATTTATGAGCTTCCTTCTTCTTTTCATTTTCTTCCGGGGTTAAAAGGCAGTTCACGTATAAAAACGAAAGGTAAAAGATTAGTCTGAAGTTTTTTTTTACTTAATGGACCCATTTAATTAGCTATAAATCGAATTGTTGTCTTGGCTACAGGTTTTCTCAAAAGTTATGTTAAAAATTATCGTAGTTTTTTTTAACATGGTCAAAAACATATATTATTATTGCATAAACATAACCCGCCTTATAATATACCTACTGCTGGGATTCAGACCTTCTTTATAGGAAAGGGAATGGGCCGTAGTCCATCACGTGGGCCTAGCACAAAAAACACTATATACTTTCTAAGAAATGTTCTCATATTCGCATTGAGTACTTTCATTTTCATTGACTAGAGTTCTACGTATTATTTTGAAGTTTACTAAATAGTTATAATAGTGGTTCAAGAAATGAAATACGTACGTTTACAAAATCTAGTAAGAAAATCTAATTACAAGACAGAACCACTCGAGAACAAATCGACAACATTACACACCATTGTCAACACAAGATACAAAGCTGCCAATGTTGCCATACTCCTTATAAGGAGCTTGAGTCAGGCAACACAGGCTTGGGTAAAGAGTCTCGACACCTCTATTATATTCACATTCTCGTATCAAGTTTATTTTCGCAACGTTGATAAATCCACACAGGTTGTGTGCCCTTTTAATTTATTCACAAATCAATGATTCATCGAGTGTTGTCGTTTCGAAATTAGACCTACATAGGTTTCCTATTTCGCAATTCTCAGTGGACATTGTATAAGTACCGACTTTACCCGAATACATCCGACTACTGTCGACGCTGCGTTTGCGCAAATTTTGTACAAAGTTTGTGTTGCTATTCGAATTTCGAATTGAATTTGACATCACGCCTTAATCCTTTGTAATAGTGAGGGGCCTGGATTTTAAATTAAGAATCTTTGTATATTATTGTAAACATTTCGATCGAAAGGAGCGCGAGTATTTGGAATTTGGATGTTATTGTTAATAAAGTAGAGTTTAATTTAACTTGAGCTGTATAGCGTTAAGTTAAGGTAATACACCATGTCGCCTGTATATATGACAATAATATTTATGAAGGAACATTAAAATAATTGATGACGAGTAAAGGAGGAGTTATGAATGTGGTCGGCAGAACATAGAGAAACGGTAGCTATTCCACGATTGGTCGGTTTGATTTACGGCACCTAGGTAAAGTACGCTCATTTATAGAATTGCTCAATTTATTGGTATGTAAAGTGATGAATCTTGAGATTAATTGCTGATATAAGCTTCACTGGTATTCAAGTCAGTTGTCAATTACGTACTAGGTATTAGCTTTCGAATAGTTTCGAAGCCTTGAGAGCAATATCTGATTCGCGAGACGCTCTTTAACCTCGAATTAATTGGCAAACGATATGAGAATTATGAAGATGACAGTACTAAGCTGGTATTTTGTGACGAACGTGCACTAAAGAGGGGTATTTTTAAAAATGTATGCAGAATTTTATTCCTGGGGCCTGAATACTGGAAACGTAGCATAATTAGTAATCCAAGTAAATAAAAAAAAATTCCATTACTTATACGTTTTTCAAAAGGTAATTTTCCACTTGCCTATCGTCAACATCGAGCATGGTTTAAAAGCTTGTTGCTTCATCTAACGCTATCCAACGCGATGTTTGGTGAAGAGGCAATGCTTAAAAAAGAGAGACAACGCCTGAAAGCTGTTGACATTCGGTAATTCCGTGATTTACTCGAATATTTCACAAAACTTGTTCTAGCAAATAGGTGTTTTTTTTTAAACCCTTAAATGTTTTTCAGAAAAATTGATGTCATTCAGAATTTTGATTAAATGTGCAAGGCTTTTATAGATTTACTTTTTTATTTTTTTATTATATGAGTAAATTATGGAAGGCCTCAGTTCACGTAAAATAGTAGATTTTCAGAGGTCTTTAATAGATTAGTTTTACACAAATTTATGTTTTGATTTCTATAGAAGTCTAGATAATATCCACAAGATAGCTGTGTATCCAAAATATCTAGAGAAAGATGTGTAATAACATCATAATCACGTAAGAGCGGTTGTATGGAAATGTACCTTGAAAGGAGCGCTCTTAAGGGGTTTCCAAGGTTGTATGGGAGAATCTTGTTCCTTGGGTTAATAAACTTGAAACTTGGTACAAATTTTAATCAAAATTAATAATACAGACTGTCATTATTACTTTTTCAAAGCTACCCTCTAAATATTGTATAATGTATGTTAAAAGTTTTATGACAACTTTCTCAGGAACGTAGTTGCTGACAAAGTGCTGGTCTGTTTATAAATTGAAACTTAATTATATTGGAAATATAATGTAATATAGTTTTAAACCTAAACAAATAAATAAGCTTTCGTTCGTGGCAACCCTTACTAAACAGCATTAAACGCGTCGTCGGCATTATCGCGGCATAATTGCGGGTGGCTGCAGAAAGAATAAGTGCTACTGAAAGCGATTCGCGGTTAATTACTGAAAATAATATGAAAGTGAATGAAAAAATGGTTTCTCGTAGAGCATATTTGAAAGTTGAACTGAAGAATGTGTGTGAACTTTGCTAAAATACATCCAATGCTGGACATAGCTCTTCCCTAAGTGTTGTCAACAAGCTGTCCTGTGGGTCTCCAATCCATCAGGTTCCCGTAACCCCCAGATCCTTGGATCGATCTTATGCGAGGCTTTCCAATGCTGCGTCTTCCACAGACAACAAGTTCTGCTGTGACATAATTTCCAGACCAATTCAGCAAGACTGAAATAAGTATTTTTTAGTCTTTCAAGTCAAATTACTACAATCCTAAGGCTGCTATCCCACTGACATTTTACGAGCGTTGGCGCTTCTCCAACTCCAACGTTAAACGCCGCGCAGACGCAACGTTAACGTCGTGATTTTCTTTTGGCAAGTATTACATGCGCTGAACCTAATACATACATGCTGCGGTTTAAGGTGTCGCATACATGCTGCGGTTTAAGGTGTACGCAAGAAACTTGCAACTTTAACGTCGCGTTTTCTCAACATTAGCGCTACGCAGACTTTGGAGAACCGCCAAAGCTCGTAAAACGCCAATGGGATAGCGGCTTAATATTCTGTCCTTGCCTGTTGCCTGTACATTAGAAGAATTGATGAAACTAGACTCGAAGCTGTAGTTGCTAAACCTATTGAGATGGGCATCGATAGACGTTATGGAGAAGAGGTTCGTAATTTGTTTAGTATGATCGATACCTTTTGTTTCATTTTCCTTGAAATCTGAAATGACTGAGCTTTTATTTGCTGTCTGTTCAAAAGCAAGTTTAACATTATTTTTATATACCCGCTCTCCGCTATTTCTGTAACCAATTCTTATCAACCTAATAATTACATAGCGAACCGCTTGCACCGAATTGGAGGGCGCGGAACCGACAGTTTGTTTTCGCTTACTTAGCCGATTATACAGCTTGTTATTTTTTTTTTAAAGTAACATAAAGCCGGTTTCATACGAGACGCTATATTTAGGTATTGGATTGGTTATGAGGTGTGGGATACAGGCCGTTCAGATAGGCTTTTTAAGTATAGTATGTGGGTACTTGTCTGGATCTGTAGGTTACCTATATCGGTGATCTGGTTCTGTATTGTTTACCTTGTATTATAAGCGTAGGTATTATAATTAAGAGTGTAGGTAAGTGTGCCTGTTATGAATATTTTTTTATGCAAGGCTGTGTGTGTTGGCGATTTTATATGAGTGTGATAACCGAGAAAATATTTATCTTTAGCTACAAATTGGTGAATTGAAAACCAACATTCTTCATAAATGTATCTCGTTTTTATAAGGAAACCAGTATTGACTGCAATCTACATTAAAATATGTTATCTGTAATAGGAATCGAAAGTGCCTACAGATAATATAAATTTACACTATCTTTTAATAATACCAGAATTAAAATAAACAAGTTAAATGTTCAATTCAAGTGCCATTAGCTCACCGAGTTTAGCATAAATGCTCCAACTAGGAAAACAGATTATAAAATAAACACTGATATTTCTACGTCGATGTAAAACCGACAACACTTCATTTGCAAAACCACGTATAAAACCTAATCCGAACTAGCAGTCGATTAAAAGCCAAAACATTGAGACAATCAATGCTAGCGCAATGTCAAAGAAGGTAAACGAACCAATTAGTCTTGATCCTCAAATCCTTCTTGTAAAGAGACGTGAGAGCTCTAACAAATCTGGTCCCATTTCAAACCGCTAAAGACCTGGCACAAGTCCAAATGAACTCAGAAAGCATACGATTTATAAAAAAAATCTCAAACAATATATTTTGCAAGTATCAAGATCGCTTCGTTTGAATAAATTAATTGTGTTCCGAGACGATTTCTAGGAAATAGTGTTGTAATTATAAAAATAGTGACATCGGACGTGGAATTTGTGTTTTACGTGTGTGACTAGAAATAACGTGATTTTATCTGACTCGGTATTAGGGACCCAGTGACGTCTGCGACAATACTTTTAATATTGTCTGCTGAAGAATTTTGTTTCTTTTTCCGGAGTTATTTTGTTTATTTTCGACAGTTTGGCATCCCTATTGTATTCGTCCATTGGAGTATAAAATGACGAAAATGACTGTTGGTAACCCGTGTTGAAGGATTGTGTTGTGTGATCTTCCACGTGTAACCTTATTGACATTTGGCGCTAAGGTATGTCTGCGTAATATAGTAGTGAGACAAAATTATTAATTTATAGATTAGGAAGTACATTGACATGGTTTTTTTTTTCGAGGTTGGAAATTATCTAATTACTTGTATCGCTCCGACTAAATTGGTGTGGTCTAGACAGAATATGAACATAAATCCAGTCTAGAACTGTTATATAAAAACCTACTGTGATGTTTAGTGTAAGTTAGTGATGATTCAATTTTGGGGAGACTTATATGTAGCAGTGCCCACTGCTCTTTCAGCTGAAATAATGATGATGGTAATATATAATAAATGAAGTTCAAAGATTGCTTAAGCCTTGATAGATTTGTGGTCAATTATATTTATCAAAGAGCAGAGTTATGGCATCTGAATACACAACTTGTAATAGATGTGTACTGGTACCTGTTCCTTCTTCTTCTATTGTAATATTAATTATGTAACCAATGCAGTTCAACTCTTTAAGATTTAAAAGCACAAAGTTAAAGGAATGGAAATCATTTTTAAAAAGCAATCTGAAATATGTGTCATCGCGGTAGGTTGATATAATAAATTAATTTCGTCATATTGCAAATATATACAGACGCGATCAAGATATGGGAGGAATTCATGTCGTTTTTAAAATTATAGTGGTTTCATAAATAAGGCGATTTCAAAGAATCGCCAATAATGGAGATCGGTGATAATACTCCGGTATTTGACCTTCGAATGTTCATATTAAAATCATATTATTGGTAAAGATTTGTTCACATTGGGAAGTTCCTACGCAACCACATTTTGGTAACTGCAACGTGTTAAAAACTGGAGAGTAAAAATATATTCTGAAAGAAACGGTTTTTATTTTAATTTTGCAAAATTTCTCCTTATTTAGCAGTAGACTATAATAGACAAGGTAGAGGTATAACAGATCGAGCTAAAAATATTCCCTATTTTTTATATCTACAGCCCTAAATAAAATAAATCTGTCAAATTTATAAATTTAAACCGAGTGAAATATAATAAAAGTGTTGTAGGGACAGAAAAAACTGACACACAAAACAACATTATAGTGTTTCACGTAAAACATATACAACCACTTTGTTTTAATAGTTTTATAGTTTTTTTTTTACACATGTGTCCACGTATATCATAGATTTCCTTTGAAGTTGAGTTTCTTCAAACCACGTTTAAGCCCACTCTACTAAATTATTGCGTATTGTTATGTCGTGTCTAACATGATATTACATACGTCGGAAGACATAGTAATAAATGTTTTTAGAGTCTTCGCTTTGCTTCCTTGGCTTTTGTTCAACGTAGAAATGTAGCTTTGCAATGTGTTTCATATATCTCAATATTTGTTTCAAAACTCTCCTGACTTTTCACTCAAAATGTTTTCCCTCCGATCAAAAACCTTGGAGGTTGTGTCTGTGTATCTGTGTGTCTCTCTGAAACATCGTAACTTCTAAACGGATGAAGTGATGACTTGATAAAAATGCCTTGATGCAAGAAGATTTATCAACCTGTTTAAAAACCTCTCAAGGTATTTGAACATCTTCTACAGGTCTGATGGATTCGAAATTCACTAGTCTTTTCAATGAAATGTCAAGAACATCTTGACCTGATGCTGCAATATCACCAGGAATTTGCAGTATACCCAACTCTACACTTACAACGGATGTATTGTGTTTGGGCTCATTGAAAAGGTCTTAAAGACTATGTTTATAAATAGACGGTGATCAGGATCTGATAGTCAATTAGACAAGAGGAAAGAGAATAAATTGATGATATATTTTAAACTACTTTCACTCGTTCAGTCGATGTGATAATTTTGAGGATATTTTTTTTATTACGTATATTATTTTTTGCTTTAGTGATCTGGCATATTTCAGAAGAAATAACAATTTTGAAATGGCTGTATGACTTAATTAAATCGCCTGAAGATATAATACTCCATAAGATATTATTATATAAAGCATAATTATATTTGTGTGTTAGTTGTCATGATCAAGGTAATATTTTCTCACGACTAATCATTTGACCAATCTTTGCCGACAAATTATATTCTCTATTTTTCTAATTTCCATAAATTAAGCGTACTCTTTAAGATTTAAATAAAATGAAGTTTTTTAATTAATTGAAATCTAAAGAATGAGCTTCCAATAGCCCCTGATTCTCCGAATTTGTCGATACGAAATTATGATAATCGCCACTGTTTCCATAATTATGCACATATTTATAAAATATCTATTATAATAAGTTGTGTATGTTTATTGGTTTGCTTTGCTTGAATTTCTGTATATTACGAGATCAGCTTCGTTCATTGTGCCAAATTGTTGTTGTTAGGGAAATAATGGCTTTCATATCGTTTTATCTAAATTGATGATTTTCTTGGTGTTCGAGCTGGTTGCTCAGATTTTAACAAACAGAACGATCATAATTTAAATAGCATTTGTTTTGTTCAGTTTGATGAATACTGTAATTGTTATTGGGTAATTAAGTTTGCTATTTTCAATATTCTAAGATTTGCCGTAGCCATTATCCCTAGTTTTGTTTCTTAACACGAATTTCTCATTGTTGTTTTTTTAATAATGAAAGAATAATTTAAAAAAAAATAGATACTAGCGCTTGACTGCGATCTTAAATGATGGTAAGCAATGATGCAATCGATGACGGTGCGCTAGTTTCTTAAGAGCCTATTCATTCTAGCCTTGAAGACACTTATATTATAATCGAACGGGAAGACCGCCCGTATAAACTACGAAGGGAAATGCTTAGTTTGGACTGTACAGGTTTCAATAACGTAAGGGTGATACACGTCGTAAGTCGTCCGTTGGTAGAAATGAGATGACGAAATCAAGTCATGCAATTCACCTCTTTGAGGAGTGGCTGGAAAGACCTCACGGCGTCCTCACCTTCCGCAAGACGCAGGTTCTCAACGGACAGGGTAAGTTCGGGAGGTTTCTGCACTGGATTCGTTCGGAAGAGTCGCCCGGGTATCACCACTGTGTGGACCGCCCGGAAGACACGGTGAAGCATACGGTAGAGGTGTGTCCCGCTTGGGCAGAGCACCGCCGTGTCCTCGTGGGGGTGATCGGCAGCAACAATCACTAGCGCCGGGCTTTGGTACAGGCCATGGTCTGAAGCGAGGAGGAGTGGCAGGCGGTCACCTCTTTCTGCGAAGCAGTAATGCTAGCAAAGGAGGCGGCCGCATGAGTGAGAAAACGGACCTCATGCCCCAGCCACTGGGATCTCGATCCCGATTTCCAGAGGTCTGACACGCCCTCCCGCTCCACCTAAGGACGGGAAATGTCAATGGATGATTTCCCACCTAAAAAAAGTCATGCAATTCTTCCAATAAGGCAAACAATAGCCAATACTAGTTTTCATTATTTAATATTCTTAGGAGTGTCGTAGCTATTAATCGTAGTTTTGTTTCTCCACACTGATTGCTCATTGAGATTTATCCAACTATCAAATAACCATACATCAGAATACGTCAAACCTTACCACACCATATTACAACAGCCAGGTAGCCCTACTACACAAGTTTCTCTGATAAACGACTCCACCAAACCTATATCTTATGCACCTACTGTATTGCCGAACCTACGAACCTTATCGGACAACTCAATCTTTGAAAATCAAGTCATTTCGATGTAGATGCAGCTATATTCCAGTTCCTGAGGTAAAGTATCAAAATTCATAAGGTGTTAGCCGATGTTAATCTGTTTAATAAGCATTTTGATACTTTTGATAGTATCGGCTTAGCTATAAGCCATGTAAGGGTTTCATTCACTAAACATTTTATTAGTAGTGTTTCCTTAATGGTTTTTTTATTATAGAAAAATTTGGTGGGGGAGATGAATAGTGGGTCGGAGATTACTGTTAGTCTGACACCTTAGAGTTCAGAAGATCAGCTGTAGAGCGATGTTAAAGCAGATTTATGTCGTGTTTAAAAAACGATACGGAGATGAGAGCGAGACTTGTCATTGAATGTGGTAGAGAATGTAAATATTTTTGTAATTTTCAGATTAAATCGTTGTTTTATAACTGCAAGAATGATATAATTAACGAATGGTTAATTATTATTATGCTACATGATAAAATAATTGCATCATCTAAATTCGTTGTAGTGTTGTTGCAAATTAAGACTTGTGCCCAGTAACAGTCCCACAATCACCTCGTTCTAGCTTGACTACGTTCAATTACACACCTAGTAATCACTCCATAAACGCAGATTCAAATTATGAGCTTCCACTTCAATTACTAAAATTATTTATAGATCACCAAGTCTATTACATTCTTTTCCTCAATTACGGCAACGGTTTGCAAAACAAGATAAAATTATTAACTGGTTGAGTTTTCTGTATGGTGCGCACGACAAAACATGACTTACGGTCTACAAGGTAACAAGAATCGATACTGTTGTTAAAGAAATACAGCAGTACACGATCAACAGTGGTATTGTGATCGGCAACTCAGTCGCGGAAACTAACGATTTTGAAACAATCGAATCGAGCTTACATTTCGCTCATAATCGTATTTCATAACGTCACCATGTGCGGGTTTATGTGGCAGGCTGCGTTGATATAGTGCCCTGTTGATTTTATTTAGTCATCTTTGCGCTCGATTTCTTCTATAATAAGCCTCGTAAGCATGACGGGTTTATTTTTGTTTGTCAAAGGCAATTTGCATTAGTACTCTTATAAAATTTGAGGTTTTCTGATCCTGTTTTGTCTTTTCATTATTATGTAGTGTTGTTTATAAAGCCTTATTTTTAGATAATATACAAATTTAAGAGATAATAATACAGATTTTCAAATAAAAATTATTAGGTGGCCCAAAGGATCCCTACTTAATACCTTTCTTAATTTCATCATTACTAGAAAACGCTAATCTCTTCTAATCTATTCACATCGCAAGTGTACTATCTCTTACCGTATTACGATGTCATTGCAATCGACAGCGAGCTCCAAGTCAACAACTAGCAGAAATGCGTTTGCTTTTATTGTACCTACACTGCCTGCAGCTACGACCGCGTGTAACATGTCTATTACCGAGGCTTACCTAGGTACAGTCTACCTCATTTATTTTACAGAACTTCCCCAGGTGTCGGAGCTGTTACTGAAGATTTACAGTTTCCGTATTATGAAGACAAACAATCATTCCTTTTACTACTGTTTGGTTATAACTTCCCTCTTAAATGTTATTTCTACAAAATAAATATTAGCTTCATATGTCCTAATTCCTTTTGTGAAATTCGAGTATTCATTTGTTTGTTTTAGTTTAGGGTTCGTTTCCTAATCGTCAACGTTACTTGTAAGTAGTTTGGTTGTAATTAATGAGGCGATGTCGACCGACAGATGGTGGCGTAAACATTGTAAGTGTAACATGGTAACTTGCTAGCCGATATATCCCAGCTAAGTCTGTTGCGGGCAGTAGTAGTTGTTAGTGCTTGTCTTGTTTCGTGATGTTCAGCCATATTGTCGATAAAGGGGGTTCCTCTATTTGTCACTATTGCTATGAAAGTACAAATTATTATTAGTGTCATGACATCAATGAATATTTAAGTTTTCAATCAAAACTTGAATCCAAATAGTCGTAATATCAGCCGTAAAACTATAACTGTTGAAATTTGGTCTCCCGTTTAGCAACTTAACGATCAAATGGTAATTACCATATTTACAGCACTTCGATGGTGGTCTTAATATTAAAATTGTGACAACCTAGAAGCTTTTTGCGATTTTGCAACAGGTACCAGTAACATTCATAAGTTGCTCCAACGTTAACATGATTGCAGTAAAGGAAGGCTTTTAGGGTAGTATTCCATATATTGCTGAATAGCATCACATTTGCAATTCACATTGAAGGTTGTTGTCAGCTTTTAGCAAATCTTTTTATGATGTATTGTTTCGGTTAAATAGTCTCAGAGTGGATTGTGAGTATAGATGTTTGTGGTTGTCAGATGGCATTCGCTTACTTTTAGCCATCATATTGATGAACCTAATCATTAGTTACCTCTTTTCAAACGCATGCTTCATTATTTCTCAAGAATAAAACTGTGCAGTGTTTGTACAGTTTTGTTCTCTTCTCCCCTTATGTTAAAAGGTCATTCACCCCTAAACTGCTAGTACAAATTAACTCGTTTTCTATCACCAAAACATTATCTCACAAATCTATCGCATTAACTACTATAATATTGTACACGGGACTTTCTCCAAATACTAATTACGGAGATACAGCGTCGTCTAATAAAGTGTTAAGTTTATTTGAAGTTTTTTATTCATCGTCGAGGTAATAGTGTTGATTTTATTAAGATGTTTACGTGTTTGAAGTTTTTGGAATAACCAAGTTTCTTTAAATCTTTTTTCTCTCGAAAAGTTGCCAAAGAAATGAGTGCAGACGCACTCATTACCGTGAACATTGACTAAAACGTTGGATTGACTATACTTAAATTTTTTCGTAGTTTCGTTATTTTTTTTTCTGAGGCTTTTATTTTCCTGAATGTAGTTATGCAGTTTTGATAATGGTGCGTCGTGACTTCTTATTTTAAGCGATTTAATTTTTCTGATTTGATTAATTTTAATTAATCTGATTTTATACCAATTATATTCAGTAGATTTTTTGAGTTGCATAAGATTGTTTTTAACCATAAACCATTATTCGATATTACTCACAATTTAGTTAACAACCTCAATAATGTTTGTATGCCCAATTTAAGGTAGATTGTACAAGACTCACTCAATTATTGTTCCATCTTATTTCATATCTGCAATCTATGCAAAAAAAATCAGTTTCCTTGTACTTTACTGCAGCCATTGCTTTAGCCGTTCTCTCGACAGTGGTTTCTCTGGTTTTTCATATCTTTTCAATAAGCTCAGAAACCTGTCTTTCTAAATTTATTGACATATCTTCTAGACTTCAAACAAAACCCACGTTGCCCCAATACAACCACAAATATCACACTCCTTGAATACCGGTACTAAAGTTTATCTTACCATAACGACCCAGCATGCATGTCACCCGGTTATCACAAGTTAATGTTACTATTATTAGAGACCACATAATCTGCATGCATGTTCAATAAATGGATAATCTTAGCGGCTGGCTCGAATGCTCGATACAGCGCGGGCGCAGAGTCGCGACCTAAACTGGTATTAAATAATTGATCCATTAACATATATGCTGAGTATAGATCAAGTTGTAGATGTGACAGGAGGAATTGAAATTGTAAATGTTTGTCTTTTCCTTATCCACACACTTATCCTTTGGAACGAAAAAACAGGAAATGCAGAAACGGTTTGCTATGGAGATGTTTGGAAGACCTGCGAGATGATGATTCTTCTAATCTAAGTGACTTAAGATCTTCTTGATTGTCTCGTTAAAATTCCAATCATCTTCTATCTATTTTTTACCAAATATGTTTCACTCAACTTCTGTTGTAGTCTTACGAAAGCAACCGAATAACAGTAGGTATTTAGATGGATCGAATGCTTTTTTTATTTAGATCTCCATTACCTATGGTAACACACTAATTCTTGATCTTGTTACTAAAAAAAAAAAACAATGCAAAGTGCATTCGTTTTTCTTTTTAATTGCTTAATTCAAAATGATTACTATATCATACTATTATAAAATCGAAAGCTTATGTTTTTGTATGTTTTTCGGTAACGGATCTCAATGAAACTTGGTAAACGAACCATATTCTTGAATAGGACTTTTTATTCTGGGAGTATGCCCGCTTCGGAATGATTTTCTACTATCACGCGGGCGGAACCGTGGCAGCAGCTATTAATTTATAATCGTAGGTATCAAATAATACGAGTATTGTAACTTAGAAAACTTCTGGCTAAATATAGAAACGTATCACAAATTGCAGTGCCCAAATTGAATTGTTCCGTCCATATAATGTGTACAACTCAGATATGCTGTCAGTTCTACTAATGTGAACGTTTATGCAAGACAATAACGTTCCAAACTTAGGACTACTGACAGATACAAGTTCTGGTTTGACTTGAACAACTTGCCCTGGGAAATAGAAATGGATTGCTTAAGTTTTTGAATGACCATTCCCTTGTGAAACATTGCCAAAATAGAAACCTTAACTGTTATCGCAGTGTAACTGTGCCTTAATAATAATAAAGCTAAAGAAAGAGTGAATACGGCTGATAGAGGTATTAAAGAAGAAGAAGAAGAAGATACGTTTCCAAACAAATTCGGATGTAGACAAGATGATTTATTTACTAAAAAAGATTATTTGGTTTAGGCTTTAGAAGTGTATAATATTTATGAGTTAAGATAAGTCTTAATGATATAAAGTTTAGCTACTCAGGATTTATACAAATTGCCTGTAAAATAATAATTTAATAGTAAATTGTTGTTTACAGATATACGGTCAAAATAATTATTATATCAGTAAAAATGGAATATTTTAAAAAGCTCTCTCTCAAATTTGTCTGTAATTCTTACTGGTCTATGACCGTCTTGATTAGGTCTCGTATATATGATGCATATATTTAATTACTCGTTAGCATTAATACTAATATATGAGGTGCTGTAAAAGGACATGGGTCCTTGTGTATTGATATTATAAACAGGATATTGCATATAGAACCGGTAATAAGATATTCAGTAAAGTTTTTGGTGATTTAAATTTTTTCAAGTTATGTGATTACATTGGTTTTCGGTCGTCATCGCCATCCTATTGTTTATTTATCTGCATCTCTGTATCTATTATTTTTTTATTTATCTCCATTTTTCGCTATCTCAATAGTCACCTCCTTTCTAGCAACAATTTTAAATCTTTCATCAAATCCATCTTTCGTTTGGCCTTCCTAATATTTCTTAGCTTATCTGATATACAACGAATTTCTCTTACTTTCTCAGAGATTTATATAAATGTGTATCACCTTAAAATAATTAGGCATTTGACGCCACCAAAAAGCATGGAATTACAACTATGTGGTCGAGTAGATGATTCAAAACCATTATCAGTTATAACCTTTTTAATTTTGACATGCGTACAGGTGTAAAATTAACTCCCATTCCCACATCAGATCAGATTTACACTTTTAAAGCTGATGTCTTGAGTATTTATCGCTGCTACCGCCACATAAATTAGTGGTCCATAAAATAATAATCCATATTAACGATGCCTGACCATATTTAACTGGTTGTCTGACGTTGGAACTGGCCAATCAGGTATTTGTCTTGAGACATTGTTGACGCCATTCACTTGGGGGATATTGATTGGCTGGGGTAACGGATGCTGTGGCTTGGTAGGAAGGTAGGATTGTGCTGATTGATATGCGTGATGGTTAATTCATGATTTTTCTTGTGAAGTAATTGCGTCACACATAGGTAGAGGTGATGGAGATGTATGTCTTGAAAACTTTGATATAGAAAATAAGTTTTATTTATTTTTTCCTATTGTATTGTAACAAAAATACTGGCACCCTTTACTTAATTACGCCATTTTTTATTCTTAAGATTTTGCATGTTTATTTTTAACATCGGTCTAGCAACATACCATTACGACGAGCAATGGTTAGTTCGCCATCCAGCCGTCCGGTAAGAGCCAGGTTCGAGTTGATGGTGCATAGTAGTCCATGCGTGCCTCAGAGAGATGTTAGGAAATCTGAAGAGGTTTAGTAGGGCCGATAACCCCTAGGGTTGCGGGTACATTTGTAAGAGTGACCGTGAGCCTAGAATATAAAGTACAACTAAAGGACACAGGTAAGTTTTAGCCAGTAAAAGACTAACAAGCCATCTCGCCCACCCTAGGTAGGAAGTCATTTGATAATTTCCCACCTCTAAAAAAGATATATGTATATATGTCGTGGCCAGATTGTAGAAATTGATCACTTCATGATATGGTCAAGTAAAACTGACTAGATCGTTTTAAACATTAAAGTTGGGTGATATTTCAATCTTCGTTTGGCCTATTTTCTTTAGACCTTTTATCATCATCGAAATCCTACATCAATGTTTTGGCCAAACGAGGATTGACGTTAACGTTTATGTGATCTGGCCAGTTTAGTTGGCCATATCATGAAGTGATCAATTTCTATGGTCTGGGCACGACATAATTATATACCATTGGATTTCACCATTTTAATTATAGCTAACTATACCTTTTCTCATTCCTTTCATGCATTAAAGAGCCTATTAACCAGATACCCAGCTTTTATCTCAAAATTACAGTACGCGAAGGCAAATCAGCATCACGGTGAGAATTGATGGTATCGTCTCAATTGAAGCTTACAACACATGATAAACAACTGACAAGGTATACTTTTCTCTCATTCCCAGGTTTTAAGAGCAATATGTTAAATATATGTGTTACTTATTGAGTTATTAGCATATCGCTCGGTTATTAGTGTCTTATCTTGATAAGACGGAGAAAGTCAGAATTATGGTGTTTCCATGGGAGTTTATGGAACTTTGTCACGGAAATCGACGGTATATTAAGTTGCAAATGTATTCGGAACACTGCTGAAGGCCTGGGGCACTGTTGAAGTCCAATGTCGTTCATAAATATTCGAGTACAGAAAATAATCAATTGAATCTCTTGATGTTGCTTTTTAATTATTTTTGTGAATTTTGAAATTAGGTAGATCGGAAATAGAGGTTTTTTATGACATAAAAACACTCATATTCTTGCCTTTATCTGCAATTCTTTGAAAACAAAGCTACATTTTTTTTGAGGTAGGAAACCATTAGATGACTTCTCTTGCTCTAGGGTGAAGCGTGAGGCGCGTGGTCGGTTTTCCAGATGACTTGACGGCGAGCTACCCAATACTTGTTGTCTGCAAACCCGTGCCTACTGAGACCGGGAATCGCTCTGCGACTGCCAACTTCCAGGGAGTGTTCTGTGGCAGCGGGTGGGGTATGAGGATTTCCATTCCTTTCCCTCACGGTTGCCGCCATCTCCTTGATTAATTTTCCTCTTTCCACAGAAATTTCCAGTCACTTTATGAAGAGAGATACTGCTCACTACGAAATTCACCAGTACAAGTATAATATTTAAAAAATTAAAGGTGAAAATTGTTCCTTACCTTTGATGTGAACAAAAACAATTCAATTTTATTGTTATTGCATTTTTCAAAAACAGCAAACAATATCCGATATAACCATAACAGAAATATCCGATAGATCGATTGTTGAATCAAAATCGATGCATCGATACGACATTGTTTGTTAAAACATCGCAATCGAAAGAATTATCGGTAACAATGCTTTGTTTATAATCTTACACCACTAGCATGTTTAGAATTTCTACAACTGAATGTATTTTTCGATTGAATATGTTATATATGCCTTTTCTCTTAATTCTTCGGTTAATAGAAGGCCTAACTTGGCTGTTCGAAATCAAGTAGTAGTAATAATATTCCACAACTATCACACAACGCCATCTAGTCCCAAACTAAGCAGAGCTTGTACTATGAGTACTAGACAACTGATAAGCTAATTAATATTACATATTTCTAAATATATACATAATTATCGATAAGTTACACCCATACACAGGATAAATGATAGTGCTTATCACACTTTTTTAAACAGTTGTCTTGAGCAGGAATCGTACCCAAGACCCCGACAATCCAGTCAGGTCCACTAATCACTGGACCAACAGGTCAGTCAAATGTAGCGGTATGTAGTAAAAACAATTATAGTAGCTTAGTATTCGCCCTATATAGGTAATAAATAACTTAATACCTATAGAATACTCATTATACTTAATACAAACACAAATCATTTTACAATGTCATCAACCTTATATATCATTATATCAATACTTAGTTCTAGATCGTTCTCAAAAAGCCTCATGAGTAATGGGAAAATTATACGTAAGACTGTTTTCAATACAAAAAAGACGTCAAGTCAGAAATCATGTTTTAGAAACTCAATGAGAGATTACAAATATGAAAAAAAAAAAATAAGGATCCGACATATAACACGATAAGAATCATGTGAAATAAGCTGGAATACAAGATTACATTAGTTGTATAGGTCTTTAATGAAGCGTGAATGAGAGATTCGGAGAACACAATAACTTCAAAGGGAAACAGCACAAGAATCAATGTGTAATCCTTAAATAATGTGTGCTTTTGGAGGCAAAGGGTTAAGTACAATGTTATTGTCAAAGTATTGAATAAGTTCCATTTGTGATTGAATGAGTTGTGACTGAACTTGAATATAACATTTTGCTAAACTAAATGCACAAGACAGTGACAATACCAATAATGCATATAAACATGATGAGCTTGAAAAAAATTATAATCAAGAAAACTTTTGAAAAACACAAACAGACATGTACCTACGTATACACGTAAATAATAAAAATAAAATATAGGAAGTGCATCGCACAAAACTTGAAATGTTGCTTTCACAAAGTGCAGTTAAAAATCATTTTCCTTAAATACTCGAACCAGTGAGGTAACACGACTCAGTGTTTTTGCCCTTTGCATTTCTCATTAGACCTCTCATTGAGGAATCAACCATCTCTTTCTTTTAACCCATCAAAGAAAGGGACCACAAATTTTCCCAGCTCCTTGATGTATTCAGCGTAAATAAAATTAAAAAGAGTGAAGTAAAAGCAAATTGGCGAAACGTTTTTTTTGCAATTTGTAAAGATTTTGTCGAAGTGTTTTATAACCTGGCAGTCATTGTTTCCATTTTTATAATGAATTTGCTATTGTTTTAAGCAAACTGAGCGCAGTAGACCGGGAACTTAATTCGGGAACAGAAACAAATAATAGTTGGTACCTCTATACATCCGAACAATGGAGTCCTTAATTCATAAAAAGAACGTCAGAAAAAAGTTAATCCATTAAAATAACATTGCTTATGCATGTAAAGTTTTTTCCCAAAAATATGATAACTAAAGTAAATCACAATAAAAAGATGATTCATTTGGAAATTAAAGGAAGCAATATATCCATTCGCATGCGATACGTTTTCAAATATAAGATAATTGACAAATATACGTTCACGAACATTCAATAAGAAAGATGAATGATCATAACTGATGCCAAGAACTCAGTGGTGCATTTGATGTATTGATATTAATTGCAATGAAAACTGGCCCTTGCACAAAACAAATTAGTCCACACTTGTATTTGTTATTAGAATAATAACACTGGTCATATTTCTGTAGCCTGTAATATATTTAGAGGGTGATACCGAAAAACAAAGTCATTGGTTTCATCCATCTATTGGCATAATTAATCAACTACTTTGTCGTCTTTACTAAACCCTTTTTTGTTTGCTTTCTCATCTTTAATGATTTCCATATTTCATCAATTTCTATAAATTATAAATTCTTCTTCATCCGACTTATTATTTCTAACTGATAATATCTCCAAACACCATTTATCATTTCGATCGTTTTTCACTTCGTCACCTGAAGCCGTTTCATATCATATTTCTACATTATTTCTCCTGGGACAACATAAACTACAATCAAGATCACTAATGAGATAAGAGTCGGTAATCCAGCTAAGTGTATTATAAATTATAATATTCTATTTAAATGTGTATATTTCTTTGGTTAAACCTCTTAACGTGTGGTTACTGATTTGTGGTTTATCATCACGCGATGGTTGACTGACAATTAATTTATTATGTGTAGTATTAATTGGTTTATTAAAAAATGTTTCCCGCTTTGTGACATTCTTGTGTCGGCCAGGTGTTTATATAGTATGTTTTAACAATTTTGTTGTTGTAAAAGTTGAGTAAGGCGTTATCGTGGGAAAGATGAATGATTTGTTACCAGACACGTAACAACACTTTCCTAAAAATGATTATAGTGTCTGAGAAAAATAAATTTATTACATATGTGAATTTGCACATTTTTGCCTTCAAATTTGTTGTTGTTTTTATTTTAATGATTATAAATGTGTATCATCTGTGATACTCTAAAATTACTTGTTTCCAACTATTTTAGAATACACTTATCATCCTTGTTAAATTAACGATTAAAAATTATTTAACTTTGTGGAGGGTACGTTTAATGCTCATTTATCTTACAACAATAACGGAGTCAACTAAATCACTACAAAAGTAGCTGTCCTATTTTAATCGTAGACCACACGGCAAACTTTAGTGTTCCATAAAATAAATCATTAGCGCCGCTAAGTATAGAACTAGTTTGAGCCTAGCTCGAGACCACGAAACAACAATAATTGTGACCTACATCGACCATGAAATTAGTTCGTGGCGGTCACACGCATATTGTTGTGAGTTATTTGTAGTAGACTATGTTTAATTTTTGGTACTATTTTGAAAATATGTTCAACATTATTCATGTTTTTTTTTAGTCATTGATAAGTTCGAGTTTGAACACTAGTTCACTTGAGGGTTAGCGATGATTAGCACGCTTGCCTATTCACTCTAGTCTTAAAGACCCCTAGGTTGTAGCTATCAGGAAACACAGACCCCGGGAGAGAATTGCGCTCCTTAGCTGTTTACGTATACATTATTATGTACAGAAATACTGGCAATTTGGCTATACCTATAAAGATATTTGTAATTCTTTGATAATTTCATGAATCATCAATGCTGATTAAATAGTGACCTATCGTAATAGTTTTTGTACATTTTAATTTTAACTTATCTTAACATATATCTATCCAATGAAGCTAGTAACATGTGGAAATGTAGTGGTTTGTACTTTTACTTATAACATATCTACTATGTATACACACTATCAATATTTGTGTTTGATTTTACAAATTAATTAATAAAGTAAAATTAATAATTCCTAGTAAAATAAAACAGATTCTAAAACGTAGTTCTAAAGTTAAACTAAACACTAAATTATCTAAGTGCGGGGAAACCCGTCCAATTGTCGAACCCAGATATACAGTGTTAGGTACACGTCGATTCGTTGGCACAGTTTCGGTGTCGGTGGTCTTCAACGATTTTGTGACACTTTACGAGCTCATTATAGCGTCTGAGAGCCGTCGCCACATTCAGTCTCGCACCTTACTATATTACTACATGACATGCTATATTGACATTGTCAACATTATATAAATAACGAAGCTTGAAAGATATTATTTTTTTTCTTTGCTGGTTCTTGCACATATCGAAAAAATTTGAGAAAAATCTTATATTTAGAAAAAAAAAATTGGTCTACAGACAATGTGCAATGTGTGTGTATATATGTCTGCTGCGTTTTACTACCTCGTTGGTCTCGTGGTCACAAACGTGCACTAAGTATGGGGTCCCGGATTTGATTCCTGAATCGGGCAAAAAGTGCTATTGGGATTTTTCATTAGGAATTACTCTGCAGCAGCCCGGAGTTTAGTTGATGTTGTGACACTTCTTTGCCTGGGAAAGCCCGTAAAGCTGTTGGTCCTACGCCTAATCTCTGATTGCCGTCCTGTCGGACTATGAGAGTAAAGACACAAAGAGTGTACCTGTGTTTGCGCACACTTTTGAGCACTATAAATTTCTCCTGCGTATTTCGTTAATCTCTATTGAGATTGGCTGCCGTGATCGATATTCGATTGGGATGATTATTATCATTATAAATACATATAAAGTTCTGTATATATATTAAATCCCTTCTTGAGCTTCCATGTTTTCCACAGCAATATTGTTAATGCGTGTTTCAAAGTGTAATAATTTATATCGACCATGACTTTGACTTTGATTCATTTGAAACGAAATTCCTGTGAGAAAGATTTTGATCAGACGCAAAGAGCTTTCGAGCCTTATTAAGTGATACATCAGGCTCTAATTAAAAGGACAGCGTGGAAACCGACAAGAAATCCTTTATTCATTGTGTCCAATTAAATAGGCGTGAAAAGATAAACAACTTTCAAGATGCTCACAATGTGTTAGACAATATTCTTTTGTTTCATCTCCAGTTATTTGTAACAGATGAAGTCATTTTGGTTTAGAATGTTGATTTCCACAACAACAAGAATAATAATAATAATAATAAATAATAATAATAATATTCAAACAATTATCACACAACTCCGTCTAGTCTCAAGCTAAGCAGAACTTGTGTTATGAGTACTAGACAACTGATAAAAATATTTAAATATTTCTAAATACATACATATTATAGATAAATTACACCCAGACACAGAACAAATGATTGTGCTCATCACACAAACATTTGTCCTGGGTGGGAATCGAACCCACGACCTCCGGCATAGCAGTCAGGGCCACTAACCACTAGACCAACAGGCCAGTCAAAAGAATAAAACTAAGACAATGCCATCTAATAACCCGTCAATGCATTTGAAAAATGTCAACTGGCATCATAATTTAATAACCAAAATTCACCGAAGTAACAATTCTAAGGAATTCAAGATAAGGTTTAAAATTTATTTTTTCAAAAGCCTCTAAATTAAAATGAGTAACAATAAATTTTTCATCAAATTATATGTATTTTGAATTCTGAAACTTTCACCGCCTCTGCAGTCCTCAGTTGTTTGTACGAAACGTCTGGAGGACTTTCCAATGATAAATTAGTCATTTAATAATTTTTATTTGGACCATCACTCTTGTCTTTGCTTCACAAAAAAATGATAATATTGTCTGATGAAATCCAGAGTTGTTCTACTTGATGAAAGTGTTGTTAAAGATTTTACACTGGAAATAAAATAAAATAGCGTTGGTGGTTTTATTTCCCACATAAATGACAAACATCGTTTTATTAGTCCACACTACATGTCTAGTTTAATAATAAAAAAACCGGGTAAGTGCGAATCGGACTCGCGCACTGAGGGTTCCGTACAAACAGTTCCCGAATGGAGTCGCGAAGATTTTTCCGGATTGAAAAATTTTTTTTTTTTTTGGGACATACCAACATAACAAAAAATTTCTGATTTATTCCTATACCTGTGTTATAAGACATTATGCCAAATTTCAGGATTCTGGCTCAACGGGAAGTACCCTATGAATTTTGATTCCTTTGAGAGTATTGAAATATAAGTTTTTTGCGACATAAACAACCGTATATTTTTTATTTAACGAATATAAAATATACGATTGTTTTACTTAGAAGTTTAATTTTAGTATATGGTTTTAATTTCAACTCGATACCTCTACGCGTTCCCGAGATAAAGAGTCTTGACAAACAGACAGACCGACAGACGGACAACGAAGTGATCCTATAAGGGTTCCGTTTTTTCCTTTTGAGGTATGGAACCCTAAAAACGGTGTGTTGACCCGATTAGCAAAAAAAAAAAACAAAGTTAATGTCTCATTTGTTTTAAAAAATACAATCTGAAAAGTACTTGCTATATTTTATTCTAATAGTATGTATCAAAATGTCAGACTAAACAACAACTACCTATTAGATGTTATATTGTTATTTTGTCGTTGGCACGATACATTATGTTGACCGATTTCAATGTATACAAATGATTAATATGTTAAATTCTAAAAACCACAATAAAGCAATTAAATAAAATATCTTTAAAATTAGTCACTTTAAGAAGTCTGATGCAGTTAGTGACATTTATTTTAGTTCAATCACAGATTTGATGCCATCAATTGCATCAACGGCGTCGAAAAAGTCCTCCACATTGCTGTCGACTGATAATGTACCCAAAAGACTGGCGACATTGCCACGTTGTATGGCAATGCTTATTCTCTGTCCAAAAAAGCCAGCGTTTGGATCACACAAAATATTTATTTATTTATAATAAGCGCACCAACAGCACAGTCACTCACAATTCCAATAAAACTTACATCTAAAATTGGCATTTCACAAAATAAAAAGTGTTTAGTTATGTGGTTGGTGTGCGGTATAAATCAATAACAAACTCACGTTTGAAGGTCCGCAAGTCCTTACATAAATAGAAGAAGAAGGCACAATAGGGGAGCGTAGTAGTACAAGCACGAAAATATGAAAGTGGAAGATCTGAAGAACTGATTGAGGTAACAAGCGTGTGCTCCGCGTCGAGTTATATCCTGACTTGCCTTTTTTAAATTTTTTCTCGGACAGCTGATGAGCGGACTTGTTTTTGGTATGTGTCTGCAAAGAGTATGTATGTTGTGTAAATGAATTGTAAGGTTGACTACACCACCCCCCTCCAGAGACCATCAAGGGCGATGGAAGTCTGTAAATTTAACTCGCCTCCCAGAACGTGTTGTGTAATTTGGCGGCCCTACCAGTGGGGGTTCTTCCACCTGGTCTAATAGAATGAAGAAGACACAATAGGGGAGCGTAGTAGTACAAGCACGAGAATATAAAAGTGGAAGATCTGAAGAACTGATTGAGGTAACAAGCGTGTGCTCCGCGTCGAGTTATATCCTGACTTGACATTTCTAATTTTTTCTCGGACAGCTGATGAGCGGACTTGTTTTTGGTATGTGTCTGCAAAGAGTATATATGTTGTGTAAATGAATTGTAAGGTTGACTACATTTCAGTAGGTCTATATATAATTTGTTAGTTCTAGGACCCCACGATGTGAGAGTTTCAACTCCTAACAGCTTGAAAACATAATTACCAACACGGTTGTTATATTTTCGCCGCATTAATGCAATTAATGGCCACAGCCCTGGAATGGAAACGGCAACTGAAGGAACACAGATGGATTTAACTCAGTAATAGTTGTTTCTCGTTTGAAGATTATGGATAAAAAAAAACGAGTTGATTCCTAGGGCCTTACCATAATGTGTTAAAATGTTAGGCGTGCAAGCGATAAAGAGAGATGGAGCTATATAGGGTCTATCTCTTTAACAATTCAGATTAGGTCGTCAAATGGATCGTGTGAAGGCCTCAAGTCAACTGAGTAAGTTCGTTTTCTTCCCAATATACATAAGTCAAGGCTGGTTAGCCTTCCTTATTTGCAACTCTGCATTAAGGATTAAGATGATTTCGTATCTTAATCCACTTTGATCCGCAGTGTCAAACAAACGAATATCTCATGATACAGAAATATCCTCGTCACCACCGGCGCCGGGACATTTTTCGTGTACAATACGATTTGGCAGACTTTAACGTCAATTTGTTACTTTCCATTTCACCTTTGTCTGGTTGCGTGATGTAAGTATATAAAAGACATTGTGATGATATTTTATTTTACAGGATAAGACACGCTATCTCCGAGTGATGTTTTGACTCGAGTAGACAAAACAAAATATAAAAACCGATTTATTCAATATCTTGTAAAGATATAAAACGCATCGTTGAAATTTTTATGTCTGCGGTTTGTGCGTTTTGCATTTCATCGCAAAAAAATAATAGTAGTAGACCAAAAGTAATGCCTTGCGGAAGACCTTCATAGTTTCAATAGACGGGTCTGTCATTTGCAAAATTTATGCATTCGATTAAATGTTCTATCTTTATCTAAGAATCATATAGTAATTTAAATAACAGTTACTATTAATAAATCCATTGTTTTGTTTATGAAAATACAACGTAAACCTGTCGGTAGGCCTTAATAGAACATTCCTATAATTTATGATTGCCATTATCAGACTTTGCTACTTATTATATAATTTTATGAGTCATTTATTATAAAAACATCCTGCCGAATATTAAAGTGACTATATCAGAACAAAAGTTATTTCTGAAACCAGACGACGGCGCTTACCAAAATAATAAACAGGCATAAATCGTGTTCCACAACGAGAGTAAATGCCGTCTTTGCCGACTAATTGAAATAAACTGCTCGCAAAAAATGCTTTTGACCGACATAATAAGTGATACGGAACGTTTTCGCTTTAATATATGAAATAATATATTATTCAGATTCAAAAGAACCACGGATCGTTTTGACGTATTGTCGGTGTAATTAGGAGTTATGGGTGCTTAAAGCGGTGTACTCACTGAAAGCTAGGAAAATATTATGAGAGGTAACATACATTTTCGTAAAGATTAAAGGTTTTTGGCAAAAATGTTATGATTGTTAAACCGACATAAGCATTGCAAGATTACTTGCTGATGTAACTGAACATTTATAGGCAGGAATAGTGATATCCTTGGCAGTTAAGCAAATGGCAGGATACCGAAATATAAGATAAGACAAGGTTTATAAATTGAACAAAATCAACAACTCATTGATTAAATGCTCATGTGGTTGGCAAAGTTTTACCTCGGTGTGTCAATACCTTAAATGCAAAGATGCAGTAGATAATAATGACTGTATATAACTAAAGTTTAAATGTATTTTAAAGGTTTTAAGATGCCTTCTTTTAATTTATGGTGTGCAAAACATGGCGACTACGTACATTTTCTGCTAAATTAAGGATATTTTATCGTTAAACGTATAGTTTTTAAATCTGCGAGCATCTTAAAGTTGTTTGACGCTTTTCTTTAATTGCTTTTTCATACAAATTGGTATTCTAATTAGATTCGGTTATCTAACATTCTACAAATGATCGCTAATTTATATTCCACGAAAATGAAATGTTAATTTGCAGTTATACCACGAGGGCAGTGCAAATTACCAATTAACCTTTGTCGTGCTAATAAATATTAATAACAGGATTTTATTCATTAATTCTTGTACGGCGATATCATTGACTGGCCCAGCAATAACTTTAAGTATGGCACTCATTTGTATTTAGTTGCGTGCAGACATATCACATGTTATGGAGATGAAATTGCGTTCTATGTCTAGTGTTCTCTGTTATACTTAACTCACTAGGAGCTTCATTGTCTTTGAATATCTTCATAGTAAAAACCTCTTTATGACATTTCTTGCACTATGATAAAATGCCCCTGCTTGTAAATTCAGGGCTGCTAAATGCTTCTTTTTAACAGTCCCAAAATACTCGCAATTTAGATGAATATGTTGCTGTTACAATGCTAAGTAAACATTTTCTTATACCATGATTAAATAAGTGATATTTTTGCCATTTATTTTATTTTTTCATAAATAGAATGAGAACAACGACAGAGAGTGCAACGTGCATGTTTAGGTCTTTGTTTTGTATGTAGTTTTAATTTGTGAGTATCACCGGGACTACATTAGCCATACTGAGTGGACTAATTAGATTGTAGTAATTCATGAGCGTTTTAATGGCTTGCTTTGTCTGGCGAAGGGAATTTTAATTAAATTACTGAAATTGATGATTGTATTTAAACTAACAAGTCCTTATATAGTGCAAGTAGAGAAAATGCTGCCAGATTTACCACTTTTGCAATTATATTTTACGTCGATAAATTATTGCACAATCCTAATTCATATATTAGAACTCCAAACAGGTACATTTCATGTTTCCACTCATAACGTTTCACTTAGCAAGAGAAAGTTAAATTATAGTATTTGAATAATTTATGATTTAAGCTTTTCAAATATGAATTTAGTATTGAAATCATACAATTTGACAGGCAATTTGGAACAGAAATGGCATAACACCTGAGAAACATTACATAAAACCAGAATTGGAAATTGTTTAGACCTAACTATCTTCTCGCGACTATCCTTATCATTTCTTTAGGTTATTACGACCTGGTTTTCAATCTTTCAAGCTGAACTTAGTCTGTATTTGCATCATTATGTGCATCGTTTATGCCACGTGGAGAACCACAATATTGTAGTAATACAGGATTACGTAACAATTTACATAGTTTACGTTATGCGCTAGCATAATATTTGTAGCGATGAAGAACTGGTCTGCCTTCGCAACTAACTCTGCAAACGTCAATATATTACGTGCTTTATTCGTAGTAAATTACTATTTGTCAGTTTGGTTTCTCACGGCTTCATAATTAATGGTTTTATTTTTGGAAAGGCATTACAGTAATAATGGCGAAATATTGGCAAAAATGTTTCTGGTGAATTTTACATCTCCGAGCATAATTTATTATTATGTCAAAGAAATGTTGTGATTAGAACTAATACGTATTTTTTTCACTAATTTTGTACATTTCTAGATGATTTTCTCCAAAATTTACCACTCCACTCAAACATGGTTCTGTTTAATTTTTTGATTATTTTTCAAATAGACAGTGCAGTGTAACATAATTTTTACTGTGCAGATTTCAATGTTTGGCATTCATAATAGTTGAAAAACTGAGGTGTTTCATAATATAATTTGCCACTCATATCCTTGCAAACAGTTTTATCTTGTCACAGGAAATGTATGTAACTTGGAATAACTTTTGTAACTCATATAAGTAAGTTATCCAATCCGATAATACGAACTGTCATAACATTCGCAACGTCCGCGTCCCTCTAAAATTAACATCTATCATAATGTTAATTACATTGAATTCTATTAACAAGATTCTTGTATAATTAATTTCTCTAACTGATTGCTTTGTTAAGTGTTTGATTACAACTTATAAACTGCTATGCGCAAGAACTGGTGTTTCTGGCTAATTTTAAACTTAATGCTTAATTTTCCTATTGACACCTTGATAATTAGTAAATGTGTTGCAAGTTTTGTTGAGTTCTATGATGATATTAATGATACCTTCAAGATCTTAACCGTGTGTGTTAATCTTGGCTTATTCATTGGAAAATGTTCTTTCGTCAGGTCTTAGGGAGCTTGCTAAACTTATTGCGTTCGATAAAGTTAAAATCTTGATAACATTCGCAAACTCTTTAGTTGGATTGAAGTTTTAATCATTTTCGATAATAAAGAATAATATTGATTTTATACATTTGGTTATTGTATTTCTCTAAACTTTGATAACAAACGTAAATCAAAATGCAGTTCTGAGTTATGCAAGTATTTACGTCCTTTTGAATTATCAAATTAGGGCGGTCTCAAAGTTCTTGCTGCAAACTTGATGCATAAAGGAAATCCTATTACACGCAACAAATTAACATTCATAGCTTGTTTACTATTAACATTATTGCAAAATTATCGTACAACTGTGAAATTTGCATAAGTCAGCAAAATTAGATCTGTATATAGATTGTACGCACCGTCACTTGGTGCATAATTTGATAATTGAATAGCTTCGTGAATGTCAAATGATGTGATCTCCGAAGTTGGTTTGTTAAGACCTAATTTTGAATAATTGGTATCCAATCCCAGCGAGGGCAAGTGATTTATCTTCAGGATTGTCAGTTGTAATGTTTTGTTTAGAGTTTTCAATAGTCACTGTTTGAGTAATAGCATCATTGTGCTAATGTGTCTGACAATATGAATAACACTGTTAGACTTCTGTAATATTTTAATGAGCTCTCAAATCCGTCACAGAACGACGGCGACGACGACGACATTGCTTCAGAGGTGACCGAGGTAGAGATGCGAGTGGCGGTACGTTAGCTTAGTGCTAAAAATACCGCCCCAGGACCCGATGGCCTGCCTGGAAAGGCCTGGGTCCTGGCCATGGAGGAACTCGGGCCTCGACTAAGAGGGCTCTTTAGCGCACGTATGGAGAGGGGCCAGTTCTCACACAATTTGGCTTTCGCAGAGCGCGCTCTACGGTGGACGCGATCATGCGCGTGAGAGCCCTCACGATGGGGGATGCGGTGTCCCAGGGCAGGTGTGTCTTGGTGTTGTCTTTGGATATCGCCAATGCTTTCAATTCCCTGCCCTGGAGTAGCATTAGGAGGGCACTCCGGTATCACCGGGTGCCTGACTACCTCTGTCATGTTGTCGAGGCCTACCTGTCGGACAGGTACATTATCTACCCTGGTCACCTGGGAGAGTGGAAACGGCGAGAGATGTCGTTCGGTGTTCCGCAGGGATCGGTACTAGGACCACCCTGGTGGAACATCGGGTACGACTACGTGCTGAGCGGTGATCTCCCTAACGGGGTCAGCGTGGTCTGCTATTCAGATGATACGCTGGTCCTGGCGCGGGGAGAGTCATACCAGGCGGCGGTCGAACTAGTGACACGCGGAGTTGCGACGGTCGTGGAGAGGATCCAAGAGTTGGGACTCAAGGTGACATTGCACAAGTCCGAGGCTATGTGCTTCCACGGCCCTCGTAACGCGCCACCATCGGGTTCCCAACTAACGGTAGGAGGAGTTTACATCGGTAATGAAGTACCTTGGACTTATCCTCGACAGCCGGTGAAATTTCGAGGAGCGTTTCCGACGTCTGGCTCCCAAACTGGATCGTACAGGGGCTGCCCTCAAGTGGCTCCTGCCTAACCTAGGGGGTCCAGATGCCTCCTGCCGGAGGCTCTATGCAGGAATCGTTCGGTCTATGGCCCTTTACGGGGCGCCCGTAAGGGCGCCGTCGCTTCGAAAGCGACCGCAGCCAAGCTGAACGCAAGCCAGAGGGTCATGGCCATCCGGATGGTTCGGGGAGACCGCACGATTTCCCATGAAGCAGCGAGCCTCCTTGCTAGCCAACCACCGTGGGATTTGGAGGCAAAAGACCTTGCGCGCATGCACGATCTGCGCATGGAGATGAAAAGCCGGGGCGAAATTCTGCTGCCGCGCCAAGTCGCGGCAGAGCGGAAAGCCTGCACCGGATTCGTGCAGAAGACACGCCCGGGTGCCATCATTGTGTGGACCGCCGGTAGGACACGGTGGAGCACACGGTAGACGTGTGCCCCGCTTGGGCAGAGCACCGCCGTGTCCTCGTGGGGGCGATTGGCGGCAGCGATCTCTCGCGCCGGGCCTCGGTACAGGTTATGGTCCGGAGCGAGGAGGAGTGGCAGATATTATTTGCTTCCTTCTGCGAAGTAGTACGGTCCTCACGCCCCAGCCACCGGGATCCCGATCCCGATTTCCAGAAGTCTAACACGCCCTCCCGCTCCGATTCCGATCCCGATTTCCGGCCACCGTAGGCGCGGGCTTGCGGATGGCGAGCAATGGGTGGCTCGCCGTCCGATCGTCCGGTAACCGTCCGGACCGAGCCCAAGTCGTCGGCCAGCAGGGTCGAAGCCTACAGGGGACAAAGGTTTTTTTTTTAGGAACAAACCCACTCCGGGTTTTTAGTCAGTAAAAGTCTGACACTATCTCGCGCTCCGCCCAAGAGCGGGGGATGTCATGAGATGACTTCCCACCCGAAAAAAAAAAATCCGTCACAGGGCTTAAACCTAGTTTTTACTTTGTGTTATTTTTTTTTAAATAAACTTTGCCCAGATTAGGAGTGACTCCTGTATCATGGTTGCGTTCACAAACATGTAAACCCACATACACAATACATCAAAACCTGGGTACCTTCTCTTAACACTTCTAGACCATACAAATATTTGTTCCGTGCTGAAATCGAACCAACGACACGCAGCGCAGGAGACAATTGCTCAAGCACTGCGCAAACCGTGCCATCCATCAATGTTGTTGTTATAAATTATTATTCCTTTCTTAATAACATTTCAAAATTGAATCGATTGTGTGAAGAGTGGTGTAAAAAAAAAGATAGTGTTAGCGTGACGTTAAGTTAAACTGGAAGAAAATTAGCTTTTGCACTGACTCCAAGTAACATTGGACAAGGGCAGGAAGATGATGATGATGTCACTTCAAAACTACACAGTAAAATTTTTGTTTACAACCTCATCTAAATTCACAGCATGTCTCACTAAACTCTCACTAATTTCTCCGCTAGGAAGCCAATAATATTTACTTGGTTTTAACATCCTGTTAGAAACAAAAGCTAACATCGTTATAAGACATAATTAACAAAGACTGAGTCCAAATAATTGAAGTGTCCAATAAATCATGTTCTTTGATAACAGAACGTTAAAGGCTGTCAACTGTGGTTTCTGAGCCATAACGAAACATGTTCGAATCCGTGTGGTGACATTGTCGCGACTGTAATTGGTAGCAGTCGCTTTTGTTATATTTATGAGTCCCACAATTGGTAACTATTGCAATAGGTACTTCTGAATTTCTTGGCTGCGGCTTGAGAGTAGATATTCAAAGAATTTATTAATAAGTGCCAATTTAAGCAGCATTTCCTAAACTGATCCGATATCGGCAGATCTTTATTGGAGACTATACTGTGTGTATTTTATTGCCTATTTTTATCAGTTGTATCAATAAGTTGGTTGGTAACCACAACGTCATCATTAGAAGAAACCTCTTCATGGTGGACACGATTTCAACATATTTGATCTATTAGTCTAGTGCTTAGAGTGGCCCTGACTGCCATGCCTCGAGGCCATGGGTTCGATTCCCACTCAAGACAAATGTTTGAGTGATGAGCACGATCATTTGTTCAGTGCCTAGGTGTAATCTATACATATAAAAGGAGAAACTGACTGACTGACATTTCAACGCACAGCCGAAACTACTGGAACTAGGAGCGTGAAATTTTGCACAAGGTTTCCTTTTAGGACGTAGACGAGCACTAAGAAATGATTTTTCAAATATCACTCCCTAAGGGGATGAAGCGGTGGTCCAAAGTTTGTATGGAGAAACCTACTTTTACGCGAGCGAAGCCGCGGGCAGAAGCTAGTTTATCTATAATATTTATACTAATATTATAAAGCTGAAGAGTTTGTTTCAATTTCTCAGGAATGATTTGATTTTTGATTTCAATAATCGTTGAACGCGCTAATCTCAGGAACCACTGATCTGATTTTCTTTCAGTGTTAGTTAGCCCATTTATCGAGGAAGGCTATAGGCTAACATCACGTCACGCTATGATCAATAGGAATCCGCATTGATGAAAAACGATGCAAAAACGGGGGAAAATTATTCCTTTTGAGAGCTTCCGTTGCGTGCTCCTCGTAAACGGTTAAGGTTATAGAAAAATTATGTACTACAAAATCAATAAAAAAAATCTATTAGAAACAATTTAGACGAAGGACGAAGTCACTAGCAAAAGCAAGTGTATGTATAAAAATATATTTAAGTATATGTCAGATGTCTAGTAATCATAACTCTGCTTTAGAACTAGATGGCGTTGTGTGATGGTTGTAGAATAAATATGTTTTTTTTATTGATTTTATAACGACTTCATCTAAAAAACTATACCCATAAACCATCACAATAGCCACTAACATACACGTTAATGCAAATCGCTCGATCTCAATCGAAATTCCCAATACAATACAATTTATAGTACATTTCAAATCCACCAGCTTTGCTCTCGACCTCGGCTACTTCCGCAAATATATCGCTATTACAGAAAACGTAAACATTCACATACAAATCAATGAAAGTAAATGCAAAATATATCGTAATAACCCCATTTACGACCTTAGGGCTAACCCTTTGCAATAAAAATAATACAAGCGATTTAATAGAATTTATGATATTTTAATAAGGAACTCTATCGATGGGAATCGTTGAAGCACTATCACTGGTTGTTTAGCTAGAACAGGTGTTCGTTATTGGTGTTTTAGAGCCGCAAAGGTCAATGGTCAAATTGGATCGTATTAGTAATATCTTTTTACTGGTAACAAGGCCCGTAAAGGCTAGACCTTTTGGAGTGGAGTGGTATGTACGGAAATTGCTTTTGGTGATGGCAAGGCATTTTTTTTACATCACCACTGCTTTCAGAATGGTGAAGGAAAACATTGTAAGAAAACCGGTTTGTCCTAGAACCAAAACTTTGAAGACATGTAACATCTACGAACAAGCACCGAGTCTACGTGGTAGATTATGAATCATTCCCCTCTACAAAAAAGAAGGGAAAATGATGGCAAGATGAAAATGTATGGATTAGCTTCAGTGCTTTTTGTATTTTTTAATCTATCTATCTTAAGGATTTTCCTTTCCATTATTGTACAAGTTGGATATTTTAAAGCTTTTGATATCATGGCCTTGAAGGAAAACATCTCAAACACAATATTGAATGAAGTATCAAAAATTGGGTCAGTCATAATGACGAAGCTCATTACACGTTACGAAGCACGTACCTCTATGAAAAAATAATAAACTGTGTTGATAGTATGGATATAGAATATATGGATATTCAATATGTTCATGGTGATTGAGCTTCTTTTAGGAAAGTAATCATAAAAATCATAAAACACGTAAGTTAATATATAATTATGTATATGTCAACCAAAACATTGTAGTGCTTTATTAAAGCAAAAACCTCCAGTCTGAAATTATGCTAAACTGAAATAAAATAACACATAGAGTGCAGCAGAATCCACGATAGTAAAAACACGTGTAATCGTAGTTCATTACGGAATTAGGTAAATGAATAAATACGGCAGCGGTAACACAAACTCTCCGCGTTCATTGAAAGTCTATCTTTCTTTCAATAAAGATTAAGGTGCGCAGATACGGCAGTTGAAATCACAGAAGAAAAACTAACTCATAAGTCAAGCCTATTGAAACATATTAGTCACAATCTCACGGTACTAGACAGAGCCTACGAAGCTGAGTTAAAATATGATAGAATTGTGTCGTAAAAACTGCTTGTAAATTTATAGCATTACTTAATGGGTGTATGTATAGATCACACTTGTAGGTAAACAAATATAGTAAGTAACGGTTTTCTCAGTTGACTGTTACAAGTTGTGTTATTGCAAATAAGTGAGTTGCTAAATTCGAAGTATTTTGTCATATCCCAACATCAAAATTTTCATACCATAACTACAAAAAACTCTGCTCGAAATCAAGACATAGGTGATCGAAGTCGTAAGAATCAGAAATAGCTAATTATTTTCAGAATCGAAAGTGATAGTATGCTATCGACATATTCTTGATACTAAAAAAGGTTTTTAGTTTTGTTTTAAATTGTTTCCAATTGCCTTTAGAGTTCTTCTCAAAAGCATGCGTCGTCTAGGCATAAACCCTTAAATTCGAGGTCGCATCTCTTCCTCGAATCAATCTTTCCTCAAATACCTCGCGGGCGCATTGCATCCATATTTCAATCAGGCCCGATCTACCGACATGTATTTACAACACGTTTTAAAGCTCGCTCTATTTTGGACATGTTCGATCCGTGTGCTTATTTGGGCCTGTTTGTTTTCATATTGAGAAACAGTGATCAGTAATTCTGTACCATTTATATACTGTGTTGGTTTAGTTCTAGCGTTATCACTTCTTTATTTAGTTATGTTAAAACATAAGAATTTCTTCAACATTCATTTTATCTATTAATTTATCATATTCGATCCTATAATTCAAAACTCAACTTCAGCTTATAAATGTCACTCAATAGTTTGTTGCAAGTATTTGCTTTTGCCAAAACTAAAGCAAACGTTAAAGTCTCTATCTCCTCAGTCCCTACTCACAGTAGAGTGGGTCTCATTTTCTTCTCCTCACTTTCTGCGCTGAGCTAGTGTTAACCAATCCTTAGGCACCAAGCGTGTCCCGACAATATTGCCTGGTTCTGCCACAATGTTACCGGATGTCGTCTGGGACCAACATTGTAACAAATATTGCAAAGGCATACAGGTTTATGAGCCATTCCTTCCTTCATGAGAACAATGACAGTCGGTATTCTGCATAAACAGTTACCAACAAATATTTATTTAAACTCAAAGTGATTGATTTGAATAAAAATCAATATGACAACGATCGGGTAAACAGTTAATGTAACGTTAGATAAGATGGAATTCTTTAGTTTACGATTGTTGTAATTTGACGCAATGGTAGTAAACGTTTTATGTTTCAGTCAACAACCGCTAACATTGCTAAGACTGAGTTCAAGACTAGTCTTGAGTCAAGTTCAAGTTTAGCTAAAGTTTTATGAAGGAAGCAGTAAAATCTATGGGAAAATGTTTATTCTGTTAACTGTTTGGTAGATCATGAAAAGCTAACTGAAACTAACTTGAATCAGAGGTTGAAATAAAATAATGATGATGACAATATCACTCAGGCTATATTCAAAATCAAAATTCGAGAGTTAAAAGGCATGGAAATGAGCTCGAGGATTAAAATTATACAGATGGGATGGGATGGGATGGGCAGGTCTTCTAGCCAGAAGGACTTAAAACTACCGAATTGACTAGAAATAAGATGATCTCAATAGTCGTTTATCATTCGCTTAAACTTTGAGGGAGATCCAACTAAAATGCCGTTATCTTTGATATTCACGTCACAAAACTGACCTTTGTATTTTCCCAGTAAACTATAAAACATTACTACAAATATTTTACACTCAAACAAGTTATAACTTTTTGTTTCCTCCATTAGAAATCCATAAAATATTTATCAGCATGTCAAAGAATTATTATTATTAGTCGCTGAACTATTATTAGTAATAGTTCAGCGGTAAATGACAAGCATTGTCATGTTTACAGCACTAGGGTCACAAACTAACCATCCTGTGTCATTATAATTATATAATTAACTATTATAAAAACTATTATCTATCGGATATGTTTACACAATAAAATTTTAACGGTTCTATTACGTAAAAAATATTAAATTGATGTCGACCTAGGATACAGTAACGTTGTTAGACTTATTTTTAATATTACATAATGCGAATTAAAATGTATATTAAAATAATTTATGATGAATATTTTATAAGTACCTATTACTTTCTTCGACTTTTTCTTGATCTATTAAGAATATGTATATATAAAAAAATCAAGCGGTCACTGTCAATATTTTTGCATTTTTGATAAGAACAGTTTGCGGCTCGTATTCTTACTTAATGCCTTATATGTATTTTGTTAGTTTTTTCGTCTTTTCTAAATTAGTGAGTACATCGCGTGTAAGATTTCTTTGTAATGCGCAGTTCTCAAGATTTCTTGAATTTGGGATGACATTTTGTTTACTTGGCAAGAGGTCATTGCAAATTCGACAATAATGCTACTACAAATGAATTACTTGTGCATCCTAATCAAATGATACGCTTTCAGTACCGAATCTATTATTGTACATATTGTTTCTAAGAACGAGAACATCGCAATAAATCTAGCCACGACACGTATAATTAATGTTTATGTGTTTGTTGGTGGTCTAACGTTAATATAAATCTTATCCCAATGATGTAATAAATTATTTCTATCATTTATTACCGTGCTGATTTCGGTAGGATGGAAAACAGTGTGTCGGCCTGTCATTCCGAGGAAGTTTGAGCGATGCAATTGTGGGTCATTCACAGATCAGTCTACAACTTCAGATTTATTGGTAGGGATATTGCAAGATAGATCTCAGAATCATTGAATCCAGTTTTGATGGATTTGATGAACGAAACTGAAGTATAGTTTGATGTTGCGTAACAAATCGTACGCTTCTTGATAAACAGTTAATTGATACTATCAAAGATAACAAAAAGAAATGAAATCAATATGACATTACAACTAAAACAGATGTCTTACGGAAAGTTTTAACAATACGTCTCATTAAAGAATAAACCACAATTCATAGTCCTGCGTTCCAATATGACAGCTAGTGCGCTACGGAAGCACGTTTCCCTGTTGCAGTCTGAATTCAAAACATAAACAGATTACGAAATCAATAAATCATTGACAGCCACTGCCGGATACGATCATAATAACTAACACATGTTATTATATAAATATCACGCAAATGCAATACGTGGTTTGCATGGCATTGTTTTGATTAAGTTAAGTAACAGTCGGTCATAATTTATTTAAAGGTCGAAGGTCTTTGCTCTAGTAAATCTTATAGGTACTAAGACTGAATGAAGCTGTAAGCGGTAATAACGATAATACACACTGGAAAGAAGCTTTGTAGTTCAGAATAGTGACAGGTAATTCTCGCAGTTAAAGGAAGTAATTTACTCGTAATCTTTTGTGAGTTGAGGTTTTAGGAGGAAGAATATACAGTGATTCCAAATCTGAAATTTCTCCGTTTCTAAACTTCTCACGATCGATATCATCTCTAATGTTCATACTACCGCTAATCTTAAATTAAGTGATTTTGGACTCGACCAAATTAATAAAACTAATTTTATTGATACAAATAAAAATAAAGTTGACTTTGAAAGCAACATTTTTGTCCCAATATTCAAAGTGAAGATTAACGAAATGCAAATGTTTAGTATTAAATTCTTGAAGTTTAAGTTGTTTATATTTAACGTTAACTATAAAAATATATTTAACGGGTTTTGTAATAGATTTGGTAGGTAGTGTTTGGTAGGTAGTCATTGACATTTATCCTATTATTGTAACAAATCATGGTGTCTTAATTTTGAGGATTATTGAAACTTCAAGCGGGAAAGTTGTAAAACTTGACACAAATGTAAATAAAAGAAGTAATTGATGTGAGAAAATAAAATTGACATAAGGAAATTAAAGCTGTAGAGCATAAACAATGGTTTTAGTTTATTAGAGGCTCTCTCATTTTCCCGTTGCTTAGTTATAAAATGAGAAGTTTGATCGCGTGGCCAATAAAGAAATGTATAGCTTGATTTATAATTTCTCATATAAAATAAATTTGCTTTGAGCGTATATTTGTTTGTCTGAAAACTCCTAAGCCTCGTAACATATTTCTCGTATAAGAAAGATTTTTGAAAGATATATCTACGAATATAAGTTTAAAAAATACGAGATTGTGGAATCTGTTCACATTTATGACTGACAAGTCAGTTGTATAAGAAGTCAGAGATACTTTATTATGGATAAATAAATAAATTCAAATAGTTATTCATTAAGAGAAAAAAAAATTATCTGCGCACTAGCTTCTTACTTAAACTTCTTCTTCTTACTTAAAATTTGAAGTATAAAATGACCAATCAACGGTCATGCATTGTGTCTAAGTGCTATCTATCCCACATTTCTGTTCACCTTTAAAGGCTGAGTATACACAAAGAAACGTATGTGTATTTCCATCATCTCCAGTATCTTGTTGTGCCTCTTTGTTTGGACTCCGTCAGTTCCGCTCACTTCTTAATAGCTTTACTGAAAGACATGTTTACTAACAGGTAAGAGTTGCTAACAGATCACTCCATATTGTATTCATGCACTGCTTCAACAATTGTGAAAACCAATGTTAGATTTGTGTTCAATTTTATTTGGTGCTCAATGATAATTTTGAAAGTAGATACTATTGTTGTTTGACAACTTTGTGGTTTCGAGATATCCTAATTTGGTTTTGAATTATTAAAATTGTATCACAGATATCATCATCTGGTGGATTTATACATTTTATTTTACTTTCATTAATAGGCTCGCGTATAGCCACTATCTGAACTGATGGTGAATGATGACATGGTTGACAATAAAGCTTGCTGGTCTAGAATTATCCTTTAGTCTCACTTAAAGACTCTTAAATTGTAACTATCAAACAACACATACTCAGTAGGGAATCCGATTCCTTAGCTATACACACAATAAAAGTATAATATTAAGCCAATTTATGCTTATATAATCACCATAGAGATGATATAAAAATAAATTGACATGATTTGTAAATTTGAAAAGAAAAATAGCAAAATTATGCAATAATGCAGCCCTAAATGAGGTTTCCAAGAAAACACAAGTACTTGAATTAACAGTTAACTTATCAGAATCAAACATCTGCTCCCAAGTTCCAAATACCACAAGCTATCAAATCACCTTCTGTTTTAATTGCTACTTAGATAACTCACTAACTAATCGATCTTCACTCCCTTTTCGTAAACATTATGAAACATTTCTATTGACACCTCGCCTCTTGCTTCATTATCTTCACCATTATTATCTTTGATATCAACAGTATAAGGTTCATTATCATTTGTATATCAATGAAGTCAGTGTTATGAAATTTATTAGTTAACTCTGACTGTGTTAAATCTCTTAATCAAATCGAACCCGACTCAGTCATGACTCGGAGCTTCGGTATTTGTTCTAGTAATGATGTTTTGTTTGTTGTGTCTATATAGGCATTTTCTTACATAATGGATTTCTGAATTTCTATCGTATAAAAATTAGCACTTGTGGGTTCTATTGTTTAAGATCATCGGGTGGTCGTAACTGTAAAATGAATAAAGTTAATTTTGTAATATATGAAGGAAACTTTGAAACGTGAGTGGGATTGCTACAATTGACCTACTTTTGGTGATTTTGTGTGAACTTTGAAAAAAATGATAACAACCGATGATTTGACAACAAAAAGAGTCAACATGACTTTCGAGAACCCGATATCTTCCCTTAAATCCTATTTTAAATACTTACTTTACACTTAACCAACAATACGTAATCATGATTTAGTATTGGATAAATAAACACTTTTATGACTACCATTGACACTTTGTCACATACTTACTACACTATTATCTTCCTTACCGAATTTCTTAACGTTGTCCTAAGAGAACAAAAACAGAATAAAATGACAGATATACATACTTTCCTTTAACACATAGCAAAAGCCAAATAAGTTTGTATCTAATGTTACTGCTACACTTAGTATTAGTTTATTTAATTAAATATTTAGGATAAAGGATAAGCATTGCCATTCAGCGTGGCAATGCCGCCAGTCTTTTGGGTACATTACCTGTCGACAGCGATGTGGAGGAGTTTTTCGACGCCGTACTTTAGATTGCTTTTTTTTAGTACTTTAGGGATTTTATTTTTATTTTGTAAGTTAGTTTTAATTACGTTATTATTAGATTTAAATGGGTATAATATTTTGAATTGACTAAATATTTTGAACTTTTTATCTTCAACTCTACATACTTCCTACAAAATAACACAACCTTTCTAAATATTAGAAAAATATTACCTGAACTCTTCATTCTTGTTCATAAGAAATTAAAAACAACTTTCTGTGAGATACGGGGTCAGGATTTTTATGTAGATACACCGTATTTTTCTGTTCTCTTGCCTGTAAATGGACCACCCATATTATTCTCTAACAGCGTGGGTGCTTCTATCCTCATTCTTAATTCTGAGTAAGATCTTTTTAGTTAATATTGGTCTGTCTGACATAACATGACAAAAGTTATGAATATCTTAATTCTGTATACCAGGTATATTTTTTTAATTTAAGAGTATTTAAGGGGTATGTATTTTAGTGTTAAGTATGTACTTTGTTTCTTTTTTTTATCACTAATTGTTTAGCTTATTTTGTAATGCACCAAGTGCGGGTTGCACTTGGTGCATTACATTTTATGTCCAGACAATCTCTTTCCATTCCAGATTGCCTGGAAGAGATCGCGGAATGCGATAAGGCCGCTATTTGTATGTTTTTTAATAAAGGCTCATAATATATATATCTGTTATTATCTTGGTGTACGATAAAGTATATATAAATAAATGATACTCGTACCTATATAGCTGTTACTATCCACAAGTGCCATATTGAAATTATTTTCATACGTTGAGTTTTGCAGGCAAAACACTTATTATTCTGAAAATTAACTTCTGCCAACAGAAACTAGTTTTGCAGAAAGTTACAATAACACATCTTTCATTGGAATTGAGACACAAACTTATAAATCAGATGAGCACGATGTGTAAACAAAATAAATCTTTTTCCCACATTGAATACACATTGCTCTTCCATGAATGAACTTTCAGATGAAATTGCGAAAGCGACTCGAAAAGAAAGAGGCCAAGTTGTAAACAAACAAGTTGGAATAGATTGAAAGGCTAGGTGTACACTTGATAGTATTTTTTTTTCCGGGATATTGTGCATTTTTTAGATTTGAATAAAATCTGTTTAAAAAGAATTTTGAATATTAAGAAAAGATCTCTGCTGTAAGTTCATTAAAAGTCGTTTTAATGAATTGAATTCGTTAAATCATCAGCATCATTATTTCAGCCAAAAAACGTCCACAGTTGGACATAGGCCTCCCCAAGTGTCACCATAACTACCGGGTCTGTGCGTCTCGCATCCATTCCCGCGATCTTCACCAGGTCGACGGTCCACCTAGTGAGAGGCCTTCCAACGCTGCATCTACCAATACGTGGTCGCCACTCCAGAACCTTTCATCCCAATACACTATCTCTTTTGCAAGCAATGTGCCCTGCCCACTACCATTTAAGTTTGGCGATTCTTCGGGCTGGTGAAGGTTATTTCCGTAATGTTTTCATCGTGCTCAACTCTATTTAAGTACAGCAAAGCCCGCAATAATCTTCATTCATGAAATATGTTTCCCAAGAACATATAAGTATTGGTTGGAGTCAATAAAACAGCTGCTATCGTAAAATGATATTCCAAAATAAATTACAAATTTTACTGAAACGTATTTGTCTGTTATTGTAACCAACACTGATGCGATAAAAATATTGCAAGCTCAACCAAATCGCGCACAGATAATACTAAAATACCCGTCCATTCGAATAATCCTTAAATAGCTATAAAGTGCAATAAAAGGATAAACAAATATCGGATTCCCAACACACGGACGCGCTATATCCCCTTTTACGAGTTGCCTACAAGATTCCTAATCCCGGATCCCGGGGAATCTGTTCAGTGAAGACTAACCTTTACAGCGTTATGAATTATTTCTTTTGATCCTCTTAAACGCGAATTTTAAAGTACTTGTAAGATTTACGTAGGTATTGTGATGTCGTAAATAACGCAAAAAATCTATGATACTTGTAAGACAAACATAATTATTTTATGTGTATGTATAAATAATGTTGATAAATCTACTTTTTAGTTGCGAATTAATAAATCAGTTTTACGCAGTTTTTTTTTTGTTTTATGTTTGTGAATTATTATTCTTTTTTTATGAGAATGTTTGACGGATTTAGTGGTTCGTTTATTGTGTTGTTTTAGTAGAAGATGAATAGTTTAATTTACGATAAATGGGAGTTATTTTTAGACTTATTAAATCTTACGTTGTTATATTGTTTTAATGTTAATCCATGAACCCAAAGTAGAAATCGGACAGATACATAAAATAGAGTGACGTAAAAATTTACATTGTTGTCCCTGAAATCCTTGTGTGATAGAAAATTATTTCACATCATAGAACATTCAAGAACCGAAGTAGATCAGCTGAATCTAAAATAACAGCATAAATATCATACTATCATCCCAAATTAGATCTAAACTCACAACTTAGCCATTGTAGCTGTAACTTATTAGTTCAAACACTAAGTATACACCAGCCACCCACAGTTAGAAGCATCTAAATCTAAACGCAAAAGGAAAATCTTCACCGGTCTTCGATCTATTTTAAATGAATCATTCACTCACTCACTCACCGGGTTTCTACTTTAGATATAGCTAGTTAGGATTACGATTCAATATCAATTAAAATAATTGAACTAATTACTAATTGACTTGCTACTGCAAAGCTGAAATTCCTGCTGGGTTTTTTTTTTTATTTCAGAGAAGATTTTTTAAAATACCTTGTTAGGCTCGCGCTTGACCACTATTTCACCTGATGATAAACAATGATGTAGTTAATCGATAGAGCACATTTGTCCAGAAGTAACCTATTCACTTTTGACTTATAAGACCTTCAGGTGGTCGCTATCAGGAAACAGACTCCGACGGGAATTCCACTCTTTATCTATACACAAAATAAATGTGTTCCAAGAAAGTAATGTGGGTATGGGTAGGTAGTGGCGCATCATCGTACGTACATCTGCTGGTCCGATGATGGAATGGGCGCGACGGAATTAAGTTATGCAATTTCGACGCACTCTCCCCAAAATACAAAATATAAAAAAAACATCGTGAAAAAAGAATTTAGATCTTTGAATTCTCTTTATTTGAATTTATATTCTCATATAAAATTAATATATTCATATGGGCACGTAGACAGTGCAGAGGACGAGAGATGCGCGCTATGGATGCAGAAGCACCCAACTCCTACACATTTCGTCACCCCGTCAGAACATCTCCCCCCCGGACACGATTTGCTGTGTCCAATCTGGGCAAATGGGGCTTTCTCGACCCATCTCTAACACAGTGCCAGTGTGGAGCCGCTCCACAGGACATGCGTCATTTACTATGATGTCCATCCTGCACAACCACCTGCAGTTTTCAGGATCTATGCCAGGCCAATAACAGAGTCGTAGAGGTTGCCAAATACTGGTCACATAAAATTTAGTTAGAGTACTACATCGACACGAAAAGAAGAAGAAGATGGGCACGTAGATATAGGGATAGACAGTATTATATGTAAGTGTCATTTTAAGAAGGAACGGAATATTCGTAAATATTTTTTTTTTTATTCGGTATAAACCAGTGCTTGACCGCGATCCCACCTGATGGTAAGCAGTGATGCAATCATTGATGGTGAGGTGCACTAGTTTATTAAGAGCCTATTCATTCTAGCCTTGAAGGCACCTATATTATTGTTGGACGGGAAGACCGCAGCAGGCAAATTGTTCCAGTCCCTCGATGTACGAGGTGTAAACGACGATTATAAATAAATGATAAAGTCATCCTTTACGCACATTGAAGTTCGTGTATAATGCGAACTTAATATTGACAAATTTTATAATTTTATAATCACAGTCACCAATATCAGTTGGTCTATATTTACTCACGGCTACAGAACACGTGGTAGTAATTAGGTATCCATTACAGAAGCGGGTGTCAGCTGTTGCCATCTAGACATAACAATGGTTACTAAGAATATTGTCCTAAAACCTTTTATCAACTGTTGATATGGCTAATAGGTAAGTACCTATTAAGTGGAGGGGAAGTCCTGTCGATGATGTAATTTGTTGATAGGGCGACGCTTTTAGTAGAACTGTCGATGAAAGAGGTTATGGTAAATGATTCTAAGAAGTTATGAATGGCTAAAAATCCATAATTACGAGTATAATACCATATTCGGCGTCATATCAAATCGCAATGAATTTATTTTAACGCCACCGCTAATGTTAAAAACTATTTAGGTTTTGACCCGAAAATTTCATGCAACTATTATTATCATTACTTTCAAATATCTTTAGAAGCATGTTTAATATTTATGATGCTCATAAAATTTACAGCGTACAAAAATCTAGTTTCTTCATACAACTTCTTTAGTTACATTTTGTAAACTGAACGTGTGCCATTAAAGCCTGCAGTCAGCATAGTAACTGTTAATTTTACTACTTCATTCATCTGCATATTTAAAACACTTTTTATAACTTTATTTACTTTAACAAATTCTTAAACGATAAATTTTATGCCTCACACGAGATATATTTTGATTGTCGGTTCCCACATGCAATTTGTCGCCACGGCTATAAATAAAATTAAATAATCCCAATGCTAAATCGATCAACGATAGCCGTAAAGTATTGTATAAACACGCTTTTATTTTGATGCACCGTTGACAGTTTCTCAAAAACCAATCAACATTTGTAGCTGTCAAAATATTTTAACATCGAATTTCAATCTTATGATTTGGACATTAAGAATGATGAAATAGGTGAATAACTTTATGGAATGAAAATTTAAGTTGGTAGTTTAGACTATCGAGTAGGGATTATCCCTGTATATCGATAATAAAACGGAATTATATCAGAACTGATTCGAAGTAGGTCGTAGAATTAGCATGTTAGAGACAAAATCTCGTTAAGTGCTTAGTGAATTATGATAAAAGCGAACGGTACTAAGAACGGCAGATTTTGAGGTGTTCTAGCTTCTGTTGCGAATTGTATGTTGAAACATTGATGGCTGTATTTTATCTACATACTGGAACATTTACAATTCCCCGACAGCCAAATCCAGAGAACTGGAAGGATTTGTGCACTCAATCTTTGTTGATCCTCTTGGTTTTGATTTAGCAGTGTATCTAATTTGGTTACAAAATCGATATTTTCTGCAACTTACTCTTAGGTGGAATTTAAACCACAGTTGTGTACGAAGAATAGAATTTAATTGAATATGGGTAGGGTTGGTAGATAGGATAGGTAGGAGGTAGGGTAGGTAGGTGGGTAGGGTAAGTATTTAAGTAGGTAGGTAAATTTATATTTTTATTTGACTACCAAAATATTCTCTAGAAATTTAAATGGCAAAACTACGTTTGACGGGTCAGCAAGTAAAATAATATTTTATTGTGCACCAAAATGGTTACAAAACGGTTTTATACTAACTGAAATCTATGGATACAATGGCGTGAAGGATACATTGGAAGTCCGCCCCACTTGGGAGGCGCACCACCGTGTCCTCGAGAAGGTAATCGGCAGCGACGATAACTCGCGTCTTAACCTGGTTCACGGAGCGAGACGGAATGAGACTAGTCGCCTCCTTCTGAAAGAAATGGTGGAAAACGTGATCCTCGTCGTCGTCATCTTCGTATTCTCGTGATGTGTGTGAATGTAGATATAATTTAATTGCATTGCATTTGAACCAATTGTTATAAACAAGCGCTAATCCCGCCGACAAACTGTTACGCAGATTGGTGGGTTTATAATAAGTAAAACTTTCTTGGTCCAAATAAACGATTTATAATAATTATTATTATTCACGCACTAGCCACCGCCACTGGGTCTCCTAGCTTTGGGAGTCGCAGGAGAATTCCCGGCCATAGTAAGCGCGGACTAGTGGATCGCGATTAATAAAGGACCAAACTCAAATCAACGGCGTGTTGTGTTCCACACGTTCCTCAAAGCGGATGTCAGCATAATGGACAGAGGCTACTAGGGCCGATGCCTAACGCTGTGAGATTGATCGATAAAGTTACCGTTGCCCTAGACCGCGAAAGGCAATTGAAGAATGAAAACAGGCAACTTAAGGAAAACCAATATTTGTTGTTGGCTCAGTACTTCCTGGATTTATATTATAACTCACATGCATAGAATTAGTACTTCACCCCATTATAAATTATAGCCTGTGTTTTTCTGATATATAAGCTCTATTTCATCAAAACTTGTCCAGTATTTTTTGCATGAAAGAGTAACAAACATCCATACATCCATCCTCACAAAATTTCATATTTATGGTATTATTATGTAGTAGGAAAAAATTCAAAGTGAAATGAAACGAGAGCGCTTCATCTAAAGCGATAGGAGAGATTTGATGATTTCCCAGCTGACCAGACAACATTTGGACGGACTATTAGAGAGAAACGAATAGTACTTGATTATGTTAAAGAAAAATAAGCGCTAGTGGTTTTACTTGAGTTATAAAGGATACTCGCTAATACAACAAAACACTTTTTACAATACTTTTATTAAAATTAAGAATTCAGAGAAAACAAGAAAGTGCACAAACTATTTAACTATTGGAGAATATGCAATGGTATAATAGTATGTAATGGTAAAACGAAAACAAATCCCAACAATTTAAGAAATCTTTAGCGTAATCTACTGCTAAAGCTGTAAAGACTTCAATCTGTGCGGTTGTTAAGCAATAAGTTATGTCTCATCCTGTCACGCTAAGTTCTCGCTGTAAATCAGACGAAAGAACCTTCGTAGATATTATGCTGCAGTGGTTACGTATGAACTTTTGTATATTACACAACACTTGATGAAGCCAACGCAGTGAGAAGAGTTATTTTCAAAAAGAATTTTCGATTGATCAGCTCTCGATACACGTACAAAAACAATTTGCAAAACTGAGTTCAATTCGCGCCATCCCGTTGTAAAACACACGAGACGGAATGACGAATTGTAAAAGGAAAGGCACGATTTAAATCGTCGTTTAATGTGCAATTTGTATGACTGGTCGCTTTGAAATGAGCCAACACTTTGTGCGGATCCAACGATGGAGTCAGCTCGCGTAAAATCTAACCAACATAACTTTGCTGTTAATAAACAGCGGTGCTTACAAAATTGAATGATGTGTTTATAGTTATAAGATTCAAATTTTATTGATCTATGGTGAATGACTGATAAAATAAAGTTGGTAATTTGACGTTGTTGGCGCCACTAGAGTCGCAAGGCGCTGCATGCAACGAGCGGTCATCGACGACTAAACGGTTATAATCGAATGGTCTTTATGACATGAAGTGACACGCGGATGTAATTCAACATAGCTCCTTACTCCCGATAAATAGGTAATAAAGGAGACGTGAAGGAGTTTCGATGGGCTAAAGGTTAGAAATGCAGACAAAATACGTTCTTTGTCATGTTGATATGTTGTTTATCTGCGACGATTGTGATTGATCTGTTAATATCACTTTAAAACTGTTATTTTTTGTGTCGTGATTTATTTATTTTCCATTTATCAGCATCACCAATAAATCTGTCTGCTTTTTTGCTATTGAGTTTAAGTCGGCTTCCGCAACCCTGTTTTGCGTCCATTATGTCACAACCTTAACCAACCAGGTTCAGTTTAAAACCAGCGTCAGGTACTAGTTGTCTGGCATTCATGCTGAACTGGACCTATTTTGGCGCAGCCGTGAGGCACACAATTGTATTTTTGTTTTTTTACAAACACAAATTCATTTTCATTCTTTCTTTTCTTTCAACCGGATGTAGCTGAATACCAGTATTGGAGGGACTGTTTACCTGACCTTTTGCAACCCAGTAACTGGCTGGCTGGCCAGATTATTGATAGATTTTTTTTCTGACTATTTATAACCACTTCGATCGTTAAAAATATACAAATGACAGCCAGGACCAACGGCTAAACGTACTTTCTGGGGTATGGAGGAATTTCGGTATGTTAAGTTGGTCACCCATCTATGAACTGACCTCGGCCAATAATGCTTAACCTTGAGCATGGACACGTGCAATGTTATTACGTAGCCATGAGTTTTGCGTCACCACGGTCATTATTTGTTGTCTTGCTTCATTCATATACTTTTCCTTGCTTGTAGTGTTGTTCTTGTCATCTTTATCATTATCCTGTCCAACCAAGACCCAACATGTCTAATTGTTTCATATTCTTTTCTATTGGTCGTTGCCTCAGTGATCACTCTCTTTGATTACATTAGTCATTTAATGGTTGATTGATCTTCCCGTTCTCATATAGCCATCCTCATTTATACTCAAAAGTGTTGTTATTGGTCCTAGGACTATTGATGGTCTGGGAATATTAAGACAGTTCAATTCTTTTTATGACTTCACATTTGCCATTTCGTGTCCATTTCGTAAGACCTTCTATTTGAAGGGATTCTAACGAGCTGGTCGTTTAGTTTTATCTTAACAATCCAATGTAATTGCTTCATCTAGAGCTAATGCGATAGTCGTGTCTCTAGCCGATATCCTAAATTTATTGACATTGCAGGTACCTGCACCTCGTTAGTTTGCGGTTAATTTATTTCATTGTTTATTAAGACATTCTAGTATATTAGCCTTCTTGTAGTTTCACATGGATTGTCGCGCCTTTGACGCAATATTAGGTGCCTATTATATCTTTAGATAATAGCTTTTTAATTAAATGTTTCATAGATAGGTAAACTCGAAAAGTCTATTACACCAAATTCTGCTATAAATATTTAATGTAACATACTCGCAGATTTTGGCAATAGTCATTTCGATAACGAAATATGTCTAAATTTCCTTTTGATTGCCGTTACTAATTTTATATACCTTATATATTGAGTATTAGTTTATCTGAATAAAAATATTATATTCTTGTTTATTAAGGTATAACTTTGATAAACTGTTTTATGTTAAAATAATGTTCATAGTAGACAGTGCAGTAATTTTCTGCAAAATTAACATCTACTTACATCTTTATTTTACTGTCGTTTCCTATATCAATAATGTCGTCAATCTTATAAAATATTATCTGAAACTATAGTTTGGTTCTTATTTTACATAAAAATTGCTGTAATAGTGGCAAGTTCGTGAGTTATTCATGAAAAGTAACATGATTGAAACTAAGGTCCCTAAAAACAATCTTTTACTCAGCAGTAGTCTCTGGTTTTAGGCTAAGTAAGAGTAAGGTATTTATTGCTTTGCGATAGTGACAAAGACAGCTAAAAAAAAAAAGACTTTTTATCTGATTTTCTAAAATCATGCCAGAGTTTTTCGTAGTGTCAACGCTTATTCTTCATTAGGTAAAGATTTGATATTCCATGCAAATCTTTATAACTTATTAACAATAATATCAATCAACTCACTACGAAAGTGATCAACGATATTTATAGTTTAACTAGCTTTTGCCCGCGGCTTCGCTCCCGTCAACTGACTACTCTACCCTACTCTACCCTACTCTACCCTACTCTCCCCTACTCTACCCTACTCTACCCTACTCTACCCTACTCTACTCTACCCTACTCTACCCTACTCTACCCTACTCTACCCTACTCTACCCTACTCTACCCTACTCTACCCTACTCTACCCTACTCTACCCTACTCTACCCTACTCTACCCTACTTTACCCTCCTCTATTCGATTTTTTCTCGCCGTAAAAACCATCCTTGAACTTCAACGAACATTTAAAAAAAAGAATTGGCCAAATTGGTCCAGGCGTTGTTGAGTTATGCGCTTACCAACACATTTTGCGATTCATTTTTATATTTGACCATGGAAGCTAGAACGCATGGATGCGCTAAAAAAGAGGTATTTGACTTTCACATTAACACTGGTACTTTACCTTACATCAAACATTACTGTATATTATTCAACTCTGGAGAGACAGTACCACAAGGCAGCTCTGTATCCGTAGAAACGATGATAATACTGCTTTTCCCAAGGTCTACCCGTACTTACTCCTATATCTACACATTACTAAATACCTCCTAATTTCCCACATTAACAAACTAAGCACACAATCAACCGGTATTTAGATCATCTGCAAACTGAACTATTGAGCGGAGCGTGCCGACTTACGGTGGTCCAATATTGACGCAGCTATCGACGCGACCAGTCGCATACATATTGCGATTATACCACGTCCGTCTAGCCGCCGCGACTCTTTATTTGCTCGTCCGCACGTGTACAGAATGCCTTATTTTTTCTTTAATAGATTTATTTGATTGTTGTTTTTTGTTGTTTATTGACCATTAATGTGGACTGTTCGTTTTTTTTGTTAAGTGTCTGCCGCTGATGAGTCAAAGGGCTATATTATCTTGAGCTTTTCTTTAGTCATATCTGGATGGTGTTGTGTCATCGCCACTTAAAGCTGTCACTGTAGTATTAATGATCACTCCTTTGTCTGTCTTTTGACAGGTCTCACTATCACTCATTTTCAACAGTCAGTCGTCAAAAATATTGCCAAGCATAAGAACTTTGACGAGTAATCCGTTGTCAGTGCAGTGCCATCGCTTATGACGTGATTTGTTCGTGTCCGAATTTTCAGATGAGCTGTACTGTAAATGGTCCGGAAAATACGCGTTTTACATGTTACTCTTAAGGCTACGATTACTATAAAAATCAAATTATATTAAAAGAAGACAATTGTTCTAAATTTTAAACCTATTCGTTGTAAAATTACCTTTATAAAGTATTATCAGAATTGAAGGATATGTGAGACCCTGAAATAATTTACCAACATTTTCATACAGGAATTAATAATTACTGTTGAAAGGGGAAAGGGGAGGTGCCAGCAACAAACAGAATAAAAGCTTTATTACCGGTCAAATACAAGACAACGTCAATTTCGTTCAATTTATTTTAATTTATGATTTCTGTAATAAATAAGCAAAGAACTTTATTTTTTTTTCTTAAAACCGACAGACAGACACACGAGTGATACTACAACTTCCAGTTTTTATTTGGACTTCAGAAAAAAAATACATGAACAAAAAAGAAGCCATACGTACGATACAACAAATATGCCTTCGACAGACGCTGACAGTTAAATCCTGATAATGATAAGCGAAAAGATATTAGTAATTACTAGACAGGCTCTAATTTCGATGATGTCTTTAGCAAGAGACCTGTCAAAAACAATAAAGTGGGCAAGTTTAGTGGCTACAGAAGGCGCCGACGCGACGGCAAACGAATATCCGAATATATGGATATAAGAGACTTATTGCATGTTTACTTACATAAAGTAGATAAACACGCCACTTAAACATAATGAACTTTACCCGTAGGTAGATTTAATATTAAATATTTCTCAAATTCTATAGTTTCCACAAGTTTGTATTTTCAATGCCTTTGAATTTATCATCTATAATTATCTATAAGTGTCTTGAATGAATACTAATTATTGATTTGTCCTTTTCAGATTAAATCTAAGCTGAAATGAAGGAAAGGATAGGGTATGTAAGTATTACGTTTACTGCATGACAAGAGACAATTTCATAAAGTCTTTATCTAAAGGCTTCATCATCTTCATCTATGCGTAGTTAATTAAAGTATTTAATACTTGTAATGATTATATTGGGTATCAACTCTTCAATTTCACTTGAAACTTCTCCGATCTGACCTGTGCAACCCCTTGGGAAACTTTACTTTCCTGATTTGATTGTATCATTAAACAAGTGTATTTGCTAATGAGTTTTTACTAGTTATTAAGAAATGCTAATTGAGGATGAAAAACTAGAAAGAGGTCGATAAAATTGTTTATTTGTGGTGAAGTTTTCACTGCCGCTAAATTGAAAACATCGTCATTAAATTGAAATACAACATGTAGACGACGATACGACAATGTATAAAAACACACTCATAAAAATGAACAACTTATATTAATGGAAAAGTTGCCAGTATTTACATTTATTGTCTAGTCGTTGTTTTCACATTGTATGTTATTAATCTTTCTTCTTCTCTTTGCTCTCAAATGAGTTTATTTATTAGATAAAGTTGATTTTACTAGGGCTAGATCATACCTTTATTTTTGTCTGGGCACGCCATAATCACGTTGATAAGTCCCTTCTTTGAGGAGTGGCTAGAGCGGCAACATGGCGGCCTCATCTTTCGCACGACGCAGGTTCTCACCGGACATGGCAAATTCGGAAGGTTCCTGCTGAAGCGCCCGGGCGTCATCATTGTGTGGACCGTCCGGAGGACACGGTAGAGCATACGGTGGAAGTGTGCCCCGCTTGATCGGAGTACCGCCGTGTCTTCTTGGAGGCACTTGGTGGCCTCTCGCGACAGGTCACTGGAACAACTTGTAACCCACGTATACTTGGGGGGCCCCAAGTTGAAGGGTAAAATCTACAATTCCATAATAAGACCTGTCATACTGTATGGATCAGAATGTTGTGCTGTTAAAAAGACGGATGAAAAAAGATTGCATGTAGCGGAGATGAGAATGTTGATATGAATGTGTAGTGTGATGAGAATGGATAAAGTGAGAAATGAGTATATTAGAGGAAGTCTGAAAGTGGTGCCAGTGACTGAAAGTTGAAGGGGAATCGTTTGTCTTGGTATGGTTATGTAAAGAGGAGGGATGAAACTCATGTTACTAAAAGAGTTATGAGTATACACGTGAATGGGTGGAGAGAGAGAGGGAGATCAAATAAAAGATGGATGGATTGTGTGAAGAGTGATATGAAAGAAAAGGAAATTAGTGATAGCATGACGGGTGACAGGATAGAATGGAAGAAAAAAACGTGTTACGCTGATCCCAAATAAGACGGGACAAGGGCAGGTAGATTATGATGATGATATTTCTATATATAATACTCGTATAAGAAACTTTATTGTATAGTAAAATAGTAACAAAACAAGTAGTAGTATTTATGTAGTTCACCTTCGTGTGAATATTTGTAGTACTTATTATACGAGAAAATATATTGTATCCATGGGATTTCCTTTATTCTCTATATTGATATCATAAATAACGAATTCGTCACTATACATGAAAGGGTTTCCAAGACTTAAGCTAGACATAATAACATTTTCGTCTGAATTATCTCATAATTTGTTTAGTGTTGTCTGCCAGACGTATTAAAAGTGCTATTTTCTACCCCAGACAACATTGATATGTTATTTATTTCGGTTAATCACCGACGGGCGTCCCAAGTAGTGCACAATGACAAACGCCTGCCTTTGATCATGGCTGATTCGGGTGATATACGGGCGATACTATTAGTTGGGGTATTATATATTATAAAACCCTTTAATTTAATAAGCATGAGAAGGTTGGTAGACGGTTTTCTTGGGTTATTTCTGTACATCGATTTTTGAAATTTTACTATTTTAATAATATGAATACTATTTTCTTCCAAGAGGTGGCGCGTAATCCATTTAAGGCATGAACTAGGAAAGTTACAGGTATATGTTCCTAACCTTAAATTTCACACATATATAAAACAATTACTATTTATATTTGCATATGGTTCATATTCGATAATGTGATCATGTTTGTGCGTTCTGTGTTAAACTCAAGTGTTTGCTCATTCGCTTGTGCCGGAAGCGGCATAGGGGATTCCGAGATTCATGATCTTTTCCTTTTGTTTAATGTGCTCTTTACTTCTTCCTCTCCTCTTTACCCCAATACACGTTTACGTTTTTCAATTTAGTCGTAACTTACTTTCTTGTCTCTAAGCTTTGGTTTTAGTATGTATATTATAATTATGTATCTAGTTCAGTATCAAGACTATATTTCTGTCAATTGATTATATTATTTAACCTATTTTCTTTATTGCTCGAAATAAAATCCTAACTTGTGTCCCGGCAACTTCTGTTCAATCCAGATTGCCTGGTAGAGCCAATTGTAGGATGGTTATCTTGGTTTACAACCCCTCGAGCGCCGATTGTACATACGTCTGTACAACTTGAATGACCTTGAAAAACTCTTAATTGTCGTTTTGTACACACGTTTGTACTAATTTTTTTTTGCCGAAAATTTTGTTTTCTATATTTTTGTTTTTCGCAGAAAAATCCAGAAATAGTTTTTTTTTATTATTATTATATTTTTTTTGGTGATTTACGTAAAAACGCGCAATGACGTAATAATAATACCCCCGGGACGTCCGAGGGGGTACCTACCTACAATATTAAAAATAAATAAACAATTTGAACTGAAACACATTGAAAATTAAGTGGTCATTATTCCCCGGTTTGAGTGTTTTTAAATAGGTACGTTTATAAACCGTGAAGTAGTCTAAAAGCTACAAACTATTTATTTGCGGTCTCGTTTGAACGGGACACGCTCGTTAAAATTTAATATTCCCTACTGACTATAACATTGGTGCTGTGATGAAATTAGGTTGAACACTTACTTTTGTCTCAGGCAATTACTCTGTTTTCAACAAAAAATATTAGCTAGTAAGATCATAAAAACAAATGAAGATATATGTTTTGATTGTTAAAATGCATTTGTAAAAGTCATCTATAGCGAACAAATGTAAGCTATTGGCAACCTTATGGAAATAATAACAAAGCTTATAATTAACAGAAAGGATTATTAAGATAATGCTAAAGACCATAGATTTAAAGAATCAAATAAAATCTCCTTTCTGTTAATCTCGAATAGTTTAATAATGGCTTAAGCAGTTAACGATAAAGACTTCCTTCAACAAATTCCTTCGCCAGACGATTACTGAATGATGCCTAGTTAATAAACTCAGCTTGGTGAAATAAGTGGCTTGTTATGCTCCCGTAGTCGTTGATTCACTAGCATTGGCCGATAGGCGAGAGGAACGGTAATAATTTAAAAAGCGAGTAGATTGGAGACTTTCTTGAAGTTTTAGAATCAACCATCTTTGGTTGATTCTAAAAATTCTGGAGAAAATTAGAAAAATTTAAGTATGTCTCGAAATTCAAACAAACTTAAGTAAAAGAAAGTCCCTAAAATAAATACACATGCCACAATCAAGTCAAGTAACTTATCATCGGTGATGCACTCGTCGAATCAAAATTCTTATTGACTAAAATCGTATCTGTTCTTCGATGGCCTTTTGCGTTCCAGGGCCACATACACTTTCGAAAAATCCTGTGGTAAGCGTACTCCATGGAAACACATTTAAATCTAGTGAGGTGTTACAAAATGCTGGTTACATTATACAGCACTATCATCCTATCCCAAGAGAATCGCCTATTTCGTGGTCACCACACAAATACATTTGAAAAGCATTCTCCCCTCAATCCTATATTAACCACACTTCAATAAAGGGTTCCTACGAACATTTTTGGGAAATCTCAATAAAGATTGACATTCTTAAAGACGCTTAATTTAGACGATCTTGTAGTCTTCAAAATAAGGTTGAAAATAGTATAGCAGTGAATTAAAGAGTTGAAAGAATTGTGTCAAAGGATCGTTTGGGTGTCGTTTGTCTCTGTCTAATTTGGTTTGATGGCCGGTGATGGACATTGATAACTTCTTAATGATTTTATTTTTGGTCGAAAGCTTCTGTTAATGCTAGGGCTGGCAACATTAAGATTCTTTTCTCTTCCCGTATCATTAACTATTATTTAAACAGTTGTAAAAAATGTAGTGGATGCGGTAATTAGTTTAATTCTAGTAAAAAATATTTACTACTGAAGGTTAATTGTCATTTCAACATAGAGAAAGAAAAGTGGAGACGTAGTAACAAAAACGACATCGTTATCAGGGTTTTCTTGTTAGTGAGCACAAAGTCTTCAAAAACCTTTAACGAAAGATCAAAAAACTGACCGCCCTTCATTTGACCCACGTCTAGTAAGAACGTCATTATTAAAAGGCTATTAAAATTCAAATAATTATCAAAATTTACTACAAAAACCTGTGTTTTATTCACCAAATCTACATTTTATTAATGAAATGGAAATACATATCTTAATTACGACAGAAATGTCACGATATAAATAGTTAGTAGTCCACTTAATTAAGTTAATTATTGTATTGTAGAGGAAAATAACGTTGTATAGATCCTGTTTGGTAACTTTGAATATATAATAAAGTTTATCACGAGGACCGTCGGTTCATTCATAATGACCACACTTGGCGCCGCTTGCATCGTAGTGAGTAGGGTGCCAGTAATGGAGACATGGAATATTTATTTTATCAGTACTATTTTTTATGAGAATAGGAATAAAATAAGTAGCGTGTATTAGAAAGGCTTTTCTCCTACCCTACTATTTGCTGATGATGACGATAATTTATCCATCTACCTTCAGACAGGATTATAAGTCAATAAATGAGAAACGTGTCTCTGAATGAGTGGTCCTTGTTTCTATATGAAGACTTACTATAAGACATCACAAGTATGATATTATGGCAGAGAGACAACAAAACCGATCTAAATTTAAAATTTTGATATAGCCTATTAGCTAAATTGTAATGATATGGCATGATAGGCAATTCCCGTTATGTACTGGTAGGCTAGTTGTATCTGGATACAGAGGTAACCGACCCCGAAATAATTGGAGAAAGACTAGACAGAGAATTTTATTGGTTGTCTACCTTCTACACACTCGACCTACTTTATGATTATGAATTAGTGCAAGACTAGTTGACGCATGTGAGGAAGGATTCCAGAAATTTATCTAGACTACAATTTGATCGTGACGATGGAAATTTTATTGTGTTATTTCTAGTCGACGTACTACCTACGCAAGTCGTAAAGAAACAGCTGAGATTTACTACTGTGCTTGTAGACTTGCTACAGCCAGTAATTTTTCATTGTTGCCGACTTGGAACATGTGTATGTACAATTTATTTGTTTTCTACGTTTTAACTTGTTTCCCTCTAGAGATTTTCTTTAACAGGAATAATATTTGTACAGCATATATGGAGTTTATAGCTTTACCAACGTTCCTATTTCAGGTTTCTAAATTAATAATAGATCAACTGGTGAGTGTTGCGGGAATTCAATGTATGCCAGACGCACAGGGCCAGTTGTTATGGCGGCGTTAGGGGGAGGCCTATGTCCAACAGTGGACGTCTTTAATCGTGAAAGGATCAACTCGGAAAACTTTTATTCATATATTCGGATAGTTTATTTAATTATCATATTTAACGTAATAGTAAACAGGAGTTTTCTTAATTAATGGTGCTGTAACGTATGATTTTGTACATATTATAAAATGAAAAGCTGATTCTTGCTAGCAATGATACCTCAGGCTAAAAAAATAACTAAAACACTAATGAATCTAGAAGACCGGTCCTAGTCAGATTTAAGATAGCATCTATGATTTTTAAATGAATCCACAATGAAATATTTCACTTTGCATTCATTAGAATTTAATTTGCTAATATATTCATGTACAAATGTGGAAGATAAGATTTAATCAGTTCTATATCGAACAATATTTTTCTACACGATCATACGTTTTTACAGTATTTACCCCTTTTAATGTATTAGTTAACCTAATAATAATCTCATTTGAATCAGTATTTTAATGACAGTTTATTTATACTTTTATCAACCATGGTCCGAATTGAAATGATCCTATATTGTGAAATTATTTTTATTTGCAAATCCATAGTTTATTTTGTTATTATTTATTGGCTCGCGTTTGATCATTATCTCATCTGATGACAAGTGATAATGTACTTGAGAGTTTTTCAGCAGAGAATCAGAATATCCTGCACAAGTTCTTTGTGATACAGTCGACAATCCAATGTGTTATAATAAACACGCGTGCTTATGTTTTTACTATTATCGTGGGTGAAAACCCACGGAACATTACATTAAGTAGAATATATCAATTCAAATGGTCTAATAATATTGTCGATAGCCATATATAGTTCCATTATTACTTATTCCAATTTCATTCTTATATTTATTACAATCATTTGGTCGTTACGCCTACCCAACAATGATATTTAAATTGTATACGTAATTATGTAAAATAAGCTCTATCTTAGGTTGCTCTCCATCCCATTGATTATTCTTGACCTCAAAGCTATAAATTCAGTTCCTCAAATCGTCTTTTTGAACATAATACTCTATAGTAGGAAAATTATTATGCAGTTAAATTTCTTCATCTTAGCTAACTCTCAAGGGAAGAAAAGTATAAGTTACCTACCACTCAATGTAAATAGAGGTAATTACGGGATGTATATTTTCAATTCTATAAATACACGTGATCTTTGAACCTAACACATCATCAACTGTCGATGCAAATTGCATGGTGGCAAATCATACAAACTTATAAATTGCTCTTACTAGACACACCAATCCAGCTCAATGAAGTAATCATCAAGTATCTTTCATATTGTTACATTGTCATTATTTTGATCTTCACAAGCCTCTAAAACATCGCCTCTTTCATGTGAAGCAGTTTTATGCCCAAGTAAATGGGTTTGTTATGACCAGTTCTGGTGTGACTTCTTTAACTATCAGCTACCAGTTCCTTTATCTCCATAACGTTAGTTTAGATTTTATGCTCAACTGTTTTATTGATGAAAATAGTATAATATCGACAAACGGAAGACTCAAGCGTTTGATGGCTATAAGACCACGGGGGTCACCATTAAATGCTTCCCTACTGATAATATTATTGGCAGACTAACTGTTTACTTCCCACGGATTTGCTAAGCCGTTTTGATTCTTTACCATGACAATACTTTTTAGAGTAAATTCGCTATTTTTAGGTTTTTCTATTTGTAACGAGTTATGGAATAATTTAAATACTTCATTCAAGACCCTTCTACGTTAGTAGTAAATCCATGACGTATAAATTAGGTTTAGAATACATCTGGCCCCAGAAGAACTTTAAAATAATTATTATCAGTATCTCATTCATAACTTAGGCGGAGAAGCTGATTAGTAAGATGCTAACAATTACCCGATATACCAGCAAAACTTTAATTGCAAAACATTAAACAATGTTCATTGCGCAGGCGCGGCGGATACACAAGATAGTATAAATAATGAACTTGTTTATATTTATTGCATCGTTAATAACGAACTTGATGAATTTAATTAGATGCTAAATGTTACCACTGGTTACATAAATATTGTGAGCTTTGAGCAAAATGAGTAATAAAATTGTCTAACACACCTTATTGCGATGCTGCTAAGTTATACACTGCTCCATGAATGCAGGAAACGTCATAATATTAGCCCATTAATGTCCACTCCTGAATGGACCTTCTCTATTTATCGATACAGTCAATCCATGGAAAACCTTTTCATTATTAACATATTAGCAAAAGCAAAATTGAAGGTGAAAGGTGAAATACTGATAACACAGCATACTAGGGTAATAAAATTAAAGATGTACATTAAAATAGCACACTAATTTGGATAACAAAGTCCCAAAAGGAAATAAAAATACATCAACATACGTCAAGATCCAACCCAATACATAAAGAGTTAAAGCAAGCACGGAAATAATGAAGGACCATCCAAAGTTGAAACAAAAGCAATAAGACAATGCTGATCGATAGCCCGGACGTGCGGAGATGTATTTACCTTCGCAAAACGAACAATCGCTAAACAAGAGCGCAGTTAAAAGTTTAACAAACACCGATCTTGGTAGTTACATGCTCGTAAATTTCGCGAGAATAATCGATACCGATTGAGATATCAGTATTTTTGGCGATTCTCCCTTGTTCAGAGCAATCAAAAGGATGCCTTCTTTAATTCCATGAAAATTAGATTCATTATCCTTTGGACTTGTATATGTAAATTCATCATTTTGGGATCCTTTATCACTTGCCGGTATTCGAATTCAAAACTCTTTGTAATCGGTGTTCAATTCTGAGGCTTAGTCTTAAAGTTCATTTTTGTAGTCCGTACGCTCAGTCTAATTTTCTTTTGCTGTATATGCAAGGCGGTCTCACACGTCGCGGTCGCGAAGAGTTTTGGTAATCATAAATTGAGGAGTACTAATAGTCAGTTTGCGGATAGCCTGAAGGTCTGAAGTGAATGAACTTTAGTTGAGGTTCAAAAACGTTCTGCATTCTGCAAGTAAGTTGAATGGCGAGTTATTATCGACGATTAAGAAGTCTGCCCATTACACCGTAATATGATACGGTCATGGTATGCCATGATCATGCTAGGAACGTATCAAGTACGGAAAGTAACACGACATAGTCTAATATGCTCTCTAGAACGTATCACACCCGTGCATACATCGATCACTAAAGTAATCGATGCGTGCATAACGGTTTAGTGACCATAGCATGTATAATATTATTATTCACTTGTCATCCCTGAATTATTCACGGGTTTTAAACAGATATACATATTTATTGGTAAAAAATACTTTTAAAAGTCATAATATCTATTTTATTATCATTACCTATCTGTTTGACGGTAATCTTACATGTTTGTGGTAACCGTCCCGACTGAGCCAGAATCGTCGACGGCGCGTAGTATTCCACGCTTGCCTCAAAAAGATGTCAGCAAAACCGTAAGGGCCCAGCAGGACCAAAGTCTACTGGCATCATGGGTTGACTTTCGAAAGGCAATCCCGGTGTTCCTGCAATGCAAGGGCAAAGAAAGAACTAAGGTGTGGTTTTAGATGATTTCAATCATACGTGGTTTGGCAACGTTGCACGCCATGCTCAGAGTGCTCTGGTAAATTATATGCTACGTTTGTTGGTGGCCGAACGGTCTACGTAGTAGAGTCTTTTACGTTTCAATACATGTAAAAAAAAATAGTCTGATACATTCCGATACACGGTCATTGTGCGATCTTGGTATGCTACGGTGTAGTTGGCAGAATCCTTAATTTTTTACTTCAATTTGTTCTGACTTTTGCACCACAAATAATAAGGAAGCATTTAATGGTGATGGTTATGAAGTTATGACTGCGATGGAAGATGTAATTGCGCTCAAATTCTTCAACATTAATTGGCAATAAATTGTTGAATAAGCTAAAAAGATTGATGAGGATATTAGTGTGAAGCTAAAAGAAGTGAAGGTTTCATATATGTGAAGTTTAAATAAAAGCAAGCTGCAAAATATAAAGCAATTCAGACAACGACATTCAAAATTAACCTAATTAATGATATTAATTTACGACCACACTTCACAAATTATTCAAAACAGCTTAAGACAAGAGTGTTATAATAATTATTGTTTATAGTTTTAATCATAATAAACAGACATTATTGAGCATAATAACAGCAATCATATCCTTTAGTTGTCGGTGAGGATTATTGAGAAGCGTCATTACAAATGTTAAGCACTTCATGTAGGCGATCATAAATATCCAAGAACGTGTACAGAATCAATTGACCTCATTAAATTTTATTACAAAACTAACACGCAATTAAAAATCAATGTAATTAATTATTTAAGTATGTCGGTTCATTGACATTTTATATCAAAGTTCCAATTTGTACAAACGCCTGGTTTAACCGAATTTATCTGTGTCATAAAATTGTCGTAAAACTCGATACTAGCAAAGACAGGCATTTCGACTATGATAAAAAACGTTGTACTGATATTTTTAACCGATGTTGCTCATGTTATATTAGCTACAAGATGAGTTCGCTCTTGTGCCCCATTTTCAACTGTTGCAAGTTCATAAATTTTCGCAAAATATATCTATGACTCTTCTATTCTAATCAAATTCGATTCGATATGTTTAAAAATTGTCTGCGTTGCTAAACATTTTAAAGAAGTTTTGAAAAAGCTGCTGTTTTCTAAAACCAACTAAGAATATAAGTCTAGGATTTAATACCTATCTATGTATATTTCATATTTCTAAATCTTTTCTTGTCTCTTTTTATAGTAAGCTTATTTACCATTTTATGATTGACATGCGCATAAATATCAAGTGTGTGTCGACTCATCATTTCAACCAGTTATAAACCCTATAAAATACAGCAGCCATATGAATCGTAAAAGTGACTCATACACATATTTTTTGTGTATCACGATTAATGGTAATCTTATGAGTATTATTCATAAAATGCCACCACCTAAGACTATTAATTTATGGTGCACTATTAAGTATATCGCAGATATATCCGGATACCATCTTAGATAGAGAATGTGCCCCAAAACGATATTTTAAAAGGTGATTAGAATTTTAATTTACACCACATATTAAATATTTAAATGTAATTACGACTATATTATAGTTTTGTAATATGATATTGTATGATAAAGTTTAAATTGATGACAATGAATGAGCCAGTTCTGAAATTCAAAAAAAAAGGCATCCGGGAATACAGGTAAATTGAATAAGTAAATCTGACCAAAAATTTAAAACATCCATTTTAAATATTAAGGTTTATTAATGAATCACATAGTTATCAAGTATTCTAGAACGTCATAGGAAACTATAAACACAATAAATATATTTTTCTACTAAACAGATATGATTGCAAATGGGATAGGTCAGTAGCAAGCACACACCTAAGAAACGCCACTATACTAACACAGACATCGTCGTTTACTCTATCTTTTCAAAGGAAACAAAATTTATTTAATACATTATATTTTGATTAGGATAGATAAGATGTACCTGCCTTTCTGTAATAAATTAAATAAATGAATAAATTTATTATTATTATTGAACAGCATACTCATTTAAAACATACATATGCTTAGTTTAAAATGGAACCTGGAAGTAGGTTGCGGATCAAGGAGTGTGCTGAACTAAACTGGATCAAAGAATTAAGTCAAGGGTTTATCTTGTGTACTTAGATAATCTTAGATCAACTTGATGATTCGGGTTATCATTGTTCTTAGAGGATTTTTTTTTCCGGTGGGAAAATCATCCAATGACATCCCTTGCTCTTGGACGATGCGGGAGGGTGTGTCAGACTTTTACTGACTAAAACGCACTCCTGTTCCTTCGTTGCCTTTCATACCAGGGCCGAGTCTTCCTTTCGGAAGCAGACCTTTGGCCCCAGTAGGCTTCGATCCTGCTGAGCCCCTACGGTTTGCTGACATCTCCTTGAGGCGTGCGTGAAACAGTACGCGCCATAGACGACTTGCGCTTGGTCCGAACGGTTGGAGCTACCCATTGCTCGCTGTCGGTATGGTAGCTGGAAATCGAATCGCGCGTGGGGCCTCCTCCCTTGATAACCCTGCTTCGCAGAAGGAGGCAACCGTCTGCCACTCTTCTTTTTTCGAAATTAGGATTCTTTGTGTTTTGTATTTTCTGTAATATCGCAGTACTTGTAACTATTTTTGTATAAAATATAAGAAAACTCGCATTATTTTGCAATGAAAAGCGGCAATTTCATACTTTAACCCCTAATAAAAGACAAAATCCTAACTCACTCACGGACTTATCAACGTGCAGCCCAAACTCTTGGATTTACAACGCTGAAGTTTGGCACAGAAAACTTTTATAATATATACAAAAAATAATAAAGTTTTCTTCAAAATTTACCGCTGTGTCGTATAAAAGAAACAACTGGGTCGTACTTAACATTCTTATTCGTTGATCTGTTCTTTACTGTTGAGGATGATCTTTCTTGAAACGTTCTACTCTACTATCTTGGTTTCTTTTGAAAATCCGATTTACAAAGTATTTACTACTTAATATAAAACTTAGAACCATCTAAGTAAGTTTATTGATAAGATCGTTAATTTTCATGTATGTCTGTTAAAATATTATGACTGAAACAACACGATTGTCAACGGACTAAATAAAATGCAAAACATTTCCTACAAACCAGAATATTATGACCAGCACACACTTACGTTTACTCTCGTAGATAATCCAAAAATACCACAAAAGCTTGCAGACGACCAGCACAGGAGTCAAAACTAAGAAATAACAATAAAATATGTGATTTACAGTTATACGTGATGTCCCGTGTCAGTCACCTCGTTGGATTGTCGTAAAAATCTTTATTTTTAGCATATACTATTGTATCCGCGAGAGAATGAGAGATAACAAAGTCAGATATAAATGCTAGCAGTGGAGTAGGTACCAGTTGCATCTTCATATATTATATGAAGTCTTCTTAAGAGCCTCCTTTTTGAAGTAAATTTTCATACAACCTCTCTTACGTGATTATGATGTTATTACACATCTTTCTCTAGATATTTTGGATACACAGCTAACTTGTGGATATTATCTAGGCTAGGCTATTATAAATCAAAACATAAATTTGTGTAAAACTAATCTAGTAAAGACCCCTGAAAATCTGTTGTATTACGTAAACTTTAGCCCTCCATAATGGACTCGTATATTAAAAATATAAAAAAATACATCAATAGAAGCCTTGCACATTTAATCGAGATTCTGAACGACGACAATTTTTCTGAAAAACTTTTAAGGGTTAAAAAAAAACACGTATTTCCTGGAACTAGATTTGTGAAATATTTAAGTAAATTACGGAATTACCGCAAGCCAACAGAGTTTTCTCTTCATTAAACATCGCGTTGGATTGAATTAGATGAAGCAACAAGCTTTTAATCCATGCTCGATGTTGACGATAGGTGAGTGGACAAGGAACCGCTTATTAGTTATTACTACACGAAACCAATGTCTCAAGTCTTGAGACTGGTGAAAACGATAAGATAAAAAAGATTTAACAAATGTTGGTTTTGTAAAGAGTGGCTTAAAGCATTCATCAAAGTTATTTCAACTGAAATACGTTCACTGTTGGACATAAGCCACCCCCAAATATCGCCTCAACGAGCTTCTCGCATCTGTCACAAACCCACGACTCTCACAGTAATAATAAATTATTAATACCTAAAGTTTATTTGTTTACAAACATAAAGTGTTACAAAGTTAAACGTGACATTGGATACGCGGGCACTAGGATACGCTGTGTCACAGGATCCCGTCTCTTTCGACAGACAATATAAACAAAGTCATTGATCCACCTTATGGGAGACCAAGCATCAATTATTCAATGTATAGATGAGGCTATAAAACCACTAGTTAACAACACAACAGCTTGAACAATTTCGGCTGCAGCAGCGAAAATACCCTGACAAATAAGAACTTCGGTCTCCAATTCATTTATTTTGGAGTTGGTCAATGAAATATTTTAAACTATAACACTGCTGCTTAATAATCACCACGACTAATCAATATGTCTATCATATATTGACGAAAAAATCAGCGAAAAATTACCTTGAGCAAATTGGCTGCTGCAGAATGTAGAGGCTGCGATTAGACTGACATCATCTTTCCAAATCAATAATACTGAATAATATATAAATGAAAAAATAACTTATATTTTTGTTATATAATTATAATGAAAGTCAGGAAGTTGGAATTGGAAAATCCTTTAAATGTCATGCTCGATAAGAAATTCCTGATCCAAGCTTAGGAACCAGAAATATACAACCCCAATTCTTCCGGACTTAAGGACCAGAAATAACCAGCTGTCAATACTAGTAGATACAACGCTCTAGTCGTAAAGGCTAGATGTCCGACAAATACAAGGACTATTTCACATTAAAGTCGCAGGCGCCACATAGCCGCAGATACTCCATTTTCATATGATTATCTTGTTTGTGATTTTATGAGGCAAGGCTTAGACGATCTCGGTTTATGGCTTTGGTTCTGTGGAAGCGGTTATCTGATGGCGCTGTCTAGTTCGTTGAAGTTCTCAGGTACAAAGGTGGATTTGATTTACTTAATTCGATCGTTGTGTTCGGATTAATTAAGAAATTAGTAGTTTTAATTTATGTTTCGGTGGGTTTTTATATAGCAAGGCACTATACAAGTTGTCGGTGTAAATAAGAATTTGACTAGCTTGTTTAAAAAGCTCAAGTTAGTCTTATATATATATATACATCTTCCGTAGACCTTTGATACTATTTTTATTTAACTGCAACATTTTGTACAAGCAATCACTGACAAAAAACAAAGGCATATTAGAGAATAAAAACAGTATGTTAGTTGTATTTATCATGAATTCTAGTTGTTAACGCGCATGCGTTTGGGGTAAGGATTACTAAATGAAATTCCCTTTAGAAAACAAGTACTAATTACTCTAATTAAAATCAGTTAAGAAGTTACAAATTCTAGGACCCGTTACAGTAAATGAAGGTTCGTCGTGTCGCTGGTGGCTGGCTGGATGGAGCAAGTGACTAAGGCTTCGGCCTCGTTGTCGCAAGCAGGCTCCCGGCTACCGCTTCCCCGCACGCCGATTGGCTCGCGCAGAGGTGGTGTGGTTCTCATTACGCCGCTCTAATTGGCCGAGGCATTATGGCGTGATTCTGACGCGCGGTTCGGCTGGGTTGCCAGGCGCCGCAACACTGGTACTCAAGAAAAGTAAATTTAACTTGTGTTATGGGTACCAGGATTGACACATTGAGTTTTACAACATAAGTATGTAACTTATGTATGTGTGTTAGTATGTACAGAAGGTAACAAAGTAATCAGTCAAAAGCTAAAAAGTTAAAAACGAGAACAGCCGTTTTATATATGTGAATGTTGGGAAGTTGTGACTTAGGAGAGTGGGTAATTATTTGAGCACGGAGGAGAACCAAAGTTACCTTTATTTGTGAAAAAAAAAATGTATTATCTTAACCCATCAGTCACTACGAACAGTATCTAAGTCGATACAGATTTAGTAAGAGTAGAATACCTTGCAACAGGTTTATTTCCCATTCAAGAATGAAATATTTTCAATCAAAAATATTCTTATTCGCACGCCCATCAAAATCCAAGACCCACTTCATAAAACTTTTATGACTAAATGCCGAGTGACACTGTGAAAGCATTTCCTTAGATCATCCGGTTTTTTGATAGATTGGACACCATAAAAGGTTGTGTTGGAACAACTTTACGGCCCTATGGTGACGTTCCTGACATAGACTGTGAGAAAAATCAAGAAATACCATTGACAAACGATTTACGATAGTTTAATAGGCGAATTCTTGGCATAACTGAATATATTCCGTTTGCTTTGTTTTCTTGGTTTTCACGCATACTTTACAGAGGCGAAAACAAAAGAAAAATGCACGTGTAGTTACAAATTGGCCGTGTTCACGTCATGAGGTATGAAGAGGCACCCTCTTTAAGTGTTTTTCTCCCTCGATGATTGCTCACTCTCGCTTCACCTTTGATGTAAATATTCCAGGAATCCGTCCGTATGTCAACGTAAAAATATTAATAAATTTAAAAAATATCTCGGCATATCCGTGCAGGTGCAGGTAATTTGCATTAAAATTCTTTGAAGCATCTTCCTGATATTGAGTCAGATGTCATCAGGCCCTGTGACGGCGTGATTCGCGATAAAAGTTTGATCAGCCCGTCGGATGTTAGCTTGATGAGTGGCCTCAGTCAAGAAATCTATTCTCCGTTTCCGTTTGAAATTATTTATGCGTTAAGTTTGGCAGACGCCGATATCGCTAGCATCCGGTTCGGCTGAAAATAAAAACTATTTTGAATTAATAATTATAATCTCGAGGTGTCGATAGGTATACCTTAGGAGTTCCTTGTAAAGGTAATCTAAAAAAAACTGGGAAATTCATCAATTAAAAATCTTGGATTCGAAGATATAGAACAGAACTCCTCATAGGAACACAGCAGAACTATCATAACAAGTAAAATTACTTTATTCAAAGTCAAAGTCAAAATTTTTTATTTCACATAGGCCTACATGGGCACTTATAAAACGTCAAAAGCTAGTGCACGTATTTATACGTGTAGTCGATGACTGACTGAAAGAAGAGGGGGAATATATCGAACTGATCTGATGATGAAGCCTGAAGTTAGGCACCGGAACTCTGTAATAAATTAAGGTAATCTAATCGTGTTTCGGATTATTAGAATTGTCATGAGATGTACTCTGGCTATAAGGTATTTAAGTATGGCTGAGGGGTGCTTTTTAGTGGTGGTAACATAACCAAAAAGTGTAAAATAAAAAACTTTATTACAAAAAAATACAACTGACTTCTATGTAAAAAAAACACTGAAAAGTGCAAAATAACTTTATTTTCGAAAAAACTTAAATAACGAAGGGACGAAACTATTATAGAAACACCGACTTCCGAAATTAAAGGTATATTGCACTTTTCAGTGTTTTTTTACATAGAAGTCGGTGGTTTTTTTTAAGTGTTTTGTTGTTCTATAACTCCGAATTTTGATTTTTTTCACAACTTCTAGAGACCGCAGATTTAAGTATACGGTATTAATTTCAACTCGATACCTCCACGCGTTCCCGAGATGAAGGGTCTTGACAGGCAGACAGACGGACAACAAAGTGATCCTGTAAGGATTCCGTTTTTTTCCTTTTGAGGTACGACCCTAAAAACGGTTGATATTTATCACAATACTCCAGTCGAAGCGGTGGAACGGATAAGAAATACCTAGGTCGGTACTATATTATTTTTGTTAACAAAGCGCTCATCCCCGTCTCATTATTAATACTCAATACTTTATAGCATTCCATATTATGTATTAGATAGCAGATTGAATAGAACTTCATTATAAAAACGCCGCAAGTTAAATATGCTGATCAGCAAACAGTTTCAAATTTAAACCGCATTTCAAATAGAGTTGAAAGGGGTGGCGGACGTGTGGCGGCTGTGGTGACGTTCCTGACGTAGACTGTGAGAAAAACCAAGATTTACCATTGACAAGCGATTTACGATAGTTTGATAGGCGAATTCTTGGCGTAATTGAATATGGAATATATTCAATTACGCCAAGAATTCGCTTTATTCTCTTGGTAGAATTTTGCTGTTATGTATAGAAATATATTGTATTTAATATTCGGGTTTCGGGTACAACGACTACACTACGGTCCGATGAGAAGATCATCGAACTTGAGGAAGAGTTGAGCAGGTTACGATGGAGTATTGTGGGGTTATCCAAAGTCCGAAGACAGGGGGAGGACACGACAGCCCTAAGATCTGGTAAAGTTACCAGATCAGAGGGGGCAGGTTCCCGAAAATAGAGCAGGTGCTCTATTTTCGGGAACCTGCCCCCCTAGCTAAGTTACAACCGTTTCATTTCGATTCTCTTGCGTCGAACGCCTCGCGTAAGCCACGTCTCCGATTCCTTTGTTGTGACGCCATCTCAACGCTCAGTCACGTGGTCAGCACAAAAGGAATCGGAGGCGTGGCCTACATGAGGCGTTCGACGCAAGAAAATCGAAACGAAGCGGTTGTAACTTGACTAGAGGGGCAGCAGTCCCAAGGTGCTGTCGGGTCTATCGTCCACAAGTCCCTTGTGAACAATGTGGTGATGATCGAGAGTGTGTTGACCAACGACGCGTACCGGAAGACGAAGCGTTGGAAGGTCTCCTATAAGGTGACCTGGTAAAGGTTGTGGGAATCCGATGGATACGAGACGCACATGACCGTTCATTGTGGCGACACTTGGGTAAGGCTTATGTTCAACAGTGGATGTTTTTCGGCTGAAATGATGATGATGATGATGTACAACAACTAGGAATTGTTACAGAATCAAAGTTCAGTTAGCCATGTATTTTCACAGGAATAAGCATAATTAGCCTTAAAATGTTCCTACTGCTGTGACTCCAGCCTCCATACGATGTTTTACTAAACATCATCACCATCATGTCAGCCGAAAGACGTCCACTGTTGGACATAAGAATCCCCCAAGTTTCGTCAAAATTAATGGTCTTGTACGTCTTGCATCCATCGGATTCCCGTAACCCTCACCAGGTCATCGGTCCATCTTGTGGGAGGCCTTCCTCCGTCTTCAGGTATGTTTGCCACTCCAAAACCTTTCGGTCCCAACGGCCATTTGTTCTGCGAGCAATATGCCCTGTCCATTGCCACTTAAGTTTGGCAATTCTTCGGGCTATGTCGGTAACGTTGGTTCTCCTGCGGATATCTTCATCTATTATTAAGTAAATGCTCTCATGTATTTGGCAACTTTAGGATTTCTGATCATCTGATCATCAGACTTTCATCTCAAAGGCGGTCAAACTTTAACCTAACACCGAAGCGTGACGTAGGTTTTGTTTAGATTCATCATAATATTCAACAGCTTGTTGCTACCCAACCTTACATCAGAAGTAGGTAGGTAGATCATACATTTACATACCGAATGCCCGTCTAGCCCAACTGAGCACGTTTACGACGCGGATTATACGAAACATTGACCACAATTTGTAAGATTTGTCAAATAAAGACATAAAGCCAATAAATATTTATTGATAACTAAGTAATCTGTCGCCCAATCAGCTTCGGTCTTTCGGACGGCAAACGAAATTTTAATGGCCCGGGGCCGTTAAAATATTGCTGTCGCATATGGTCTAAAATCTCTTTGGAATTTTATGAGAATACCGATAAGCTTTAATAATACGAATTCTAGAGAAAAAAAAAAACATTTTAGACTTCGCAACAGACGAAAGGATGTAGGACGAACATTTTATTGTTTTTTAATAAGCGATTTATATGCTAATCTATCGATTATGTTCTGCTGGTTGCCAAATTGATTACCTAAAGTAGATTTTATAAAGTTTTAGTATGTGAATGAATATGGTCTTTGCACCATGGCTTGTCCGACTTTAAGAGCTGTGACCGTATCACCAGGATCAACGATATTATCCGCTCTGGTCTCTGCCGGCGTACCTGCTGTATTAGAACCGAGCAGCTTAGTATATGACGATAGGAATAGACGAGATACCATGACGTGGGTGCTGTAGAATGTGGGATACCTTTGCGCTATCTCATGTTCCATGTTGGTTACATTGTAGTCGTATAGGGTCGAAACGCAAGCGTTACTTGCTTGCGCGTCTTTTTTTTCAAAGAAGTTGCACACCGATTGATCGACACTTTGCGTGACCAGAAGCCCGATTCTCGTAATCAAAACCGTAACGATATCGTAGCGACTTAGTCGTTTAGACCATTATCGTATTCGCAGCCATCAACCGAGTTTGAACGACAACGATTTTAAAGTCGTTCGATCGAAAAGTCGTTGACGCGTATTCAGCTAAGACAATCGTCATTTAATCGTTGACTCGAAGCGACTCGAAGGTATTCTCGTAAAGAAACGATGTTTGATCGGGTCGGATGCCAACGACTTAACGTCAAATATTGCGGTTCAAATGTCGCTGAACAAAAGTTAGTTAAAACTAACTTTTAGTATCGTGTAAATCTCATTTATGAGAACAATACATACACCAAGTTATTGTAATTATATCGAAAAACGAGACACCACTTTTTTTAGGTCGGAAATCATGCAATGACTTCTCCCTCTCTTGGGCGGAGCTAGGGCGTATCAGACTTTTACTGACTAAAACCCACTCCTATGTTCTTTATTTGCCTTGCGTTCCAGGGCAGGGATTTACTAACATCTCCTTGAGGCGCGTGTTTAACACTACACACCGTCAACGACTCGAACAGTTACGGCCAGATGGCGAGCTACCCATTGTTCATCGTCCGCAAGCCCACGCCTACGGTGGCTGGAAATTGGGGTCGGGATTCCAGCCGCTGGGGCGTGAGTGAGTCCGTTCTTTCACGCGTGCGGCCGCCTCTTTCGCTAGCATTACTGCTTCGCAGAAGGAGGTGACCGCCTGCTATTCCTCCTCGCTCCGAATCATAGTTGTACTAAGGCCCGGCGTGAGAGGTCGTTGATTCCGATCGCCCCCACGAGACCACAGGGGTTCTCCGCCCAAGTTAGGCACACCTCCACCTTGTCCAAAGACAAACAGACTAAGGTGTTCAAAATGGGATGCTTTTGACGTTGACTAAAGTCCTTGTCCAAGATATCATCGGCTGACCCATTTCAAAACTTAGTAAGGACTTAAAACCTTTGACAGGAGAGCTCATAAACGTAAAATAGTCAGGTAGTAGGCATAGGGCCTATGAAAAGAATTTAATTTAGGTAGAGAGAGGAGGCCTGAGTCCCAGCAGTAGGAACATTAAAAGGCTGACTATGCTATGTATGTTATGCTTAAAAAAAATGCTATTATTTGTTTATTTGTGCATTCTCACATTTCCTTCCCTCTTTCTTTCCTTCCTTGCAGCAATTACACCAAAGGAGGTCAATTAGTTCAGAATATGCTACTTTCTAACATTATGTGCGCGGTGGAGTTGTAGTCATCAAAGGAGCGGCGCGGTGTGGTGGTGGGTCACGTACGCTCGCTTACGGAGTAGTATTGATAGTAAAAAATACTAAATAATGAGTGCTACCAACATTAAATATAATAAGTGTATATTACATATTTACCTTACTGTGATAATTGTCGAGAAATAGTTTGCCTCATATTGCAATTAGTTTCAAAACATAGTAAGAGCTCTTTCTAGGTTTTCTTATGGTTTATGCATAGCATATCTCATTGACTAAATTCTAGTAACTGTATAGGGTGTGTAAATAAAATAATGATTAATTCAATAAATCAGTTTATTAGTTAAAAACCAAATAAATGTTGAGCTTATGTCGGCTGCTAAATCTATTCGGATGCAGACAGTTGCATATCATTTACCAAATCAATAGACGAGTCATTGACGAGTAAATTTTAAACTTTCTTGTCTCGGGCATCAGGCATACCAATTTATTAATAACTAGCTGAAAGCCTGCATGTAGTATATATTTCGATATAGTCAACCGATTGTTGTCAAACAAAACCTAAGTACTAAATCAAGTTACAATTTTAATGTATAAAAGTTATCTACATCGATTTCGTACATTTTACGTGATGCGCGCACCAAATAAAACTTCTGCAGATTTATTATATGTATAGATTTCTTCTTTTTTATTTTGTTTTAGGAAGCACAGTACAATCAATTATTGTAGGGGTTCATGAAATCTGAAAAAATAAATTGAGTTCTTATGATTATCATATTATTATAGTTAGGCCGTATTGTTCCACTGCTGGGCAAAGGCCTCCCTCCTTTCTTTCCAACGATCACGGTTCATTGCTTTCTCGTTCCAATTCTCCCGTCGTCCCGCCATTTCTTCCGTGGTTTGCCGCAGCCCCGCATCGCTGTTTTTGGGCACTAATCCTACGTTTTACGGGCCAACAGCTCGTTAGAAATGCGGCAGATATATCCTGCCCAGTCCCATTTATGTTGGGCAGCCTTTTGAGACACATCAATGATTTGCGTTTTGGTGCGCAGTGTTGTGTTACGAACATGGTCTGTTAATTTAACACAGTATGCTTCGCTCCATAGCACGCTGGAAAACCTTTAATTTGGACTTTTGGATATTAGTCAAAGACCAAGTCTGGCATCACAGGTCAGAATGGGCAGAATACATATGTCCATCAGCTTACGCTTCAGCGACATGGGCAAAGTGCACTTAGTTTTTCTGATTATGCGTCCCTAAATTATCTAGTTCTGCACGATGCTTTTATTTACACTTCTCCACTACTTACTAGGTCCACAATGCTAGGGAGAACCCTTAGTAAGCACAATCAAGGAGTGAATGGTACACTTACTAGGTATCGGTATACTTAAATACATATATTTGCTTTTATGAAACTTTAAACCACTGGTGTTTTTGTATTTGGTAGGGACTTATTAGATTTGCAAGATTATGTAATAAAACGATTTTTGTAAAAAGTGTCCCCTAGATTTTGAAATGACAATCTGATGATTGACATTATTTTGACAAATAATGCAGAGACAAATATTTAAATATATATAGACTTTACTTTTTAAACCACAATTTAGCAAATTTCTAGGTGAAATTTATATTATGAGTAACGATTTTCATTAAATGGTTATAAACATCGTTTTTAATTCTATTTTTTATTCGTTATGCCGTAAATAGAATTTCAAAAAAATAAAATCTGTATTTCATTATCCTGGTAGAATAAATAATTATGTAACTGGCAGTATATTAGAAAGTACTCTGTGGTAACCGGCAATAAGTCGTTGATAGATCGTTTAGTTTCGAGTCAGTTCAATTGTCGTTCTATCCAATCCCGATTAAGGAACACGTGAATACCGATTTTGGATAGGACTACAATCGAACGACTATAAAACTTCAACGATATTTGACTTGTTCGATTTTACGTGAATCAGGCTACAGAAGGTTTACTCGTTCTTTGCCTAAATAATTAGTATTCAATGTGGCAATGTAGAGATATTCTGGCCTTGTGATGCAGCAAAGAGCAACTATAAAATATGAGTAGGTTTTAGTCAGTAGTAGTCTACTAATCCCTCATTTTCCGCTCAGAGCAGGATTCGTTATTTGAGAAATTCCAACCTCAAAAAAAATGTGTCCATGGTAAACCTTGATAGTCCTTTTAGTCAAGCAAAGCACACTATACATTAGTCTCGACCAACGACCACACGCAAAAAAAAAACTATAATTTTTTGTCCAACATCTTTAAACATGTCGTACCGGATTTGTGCGGAAGCGACGCCCGGGTGTCGCCATTGTGTGGACCGCCCGGAGGACACGGTGGAGGTGTGCCCCGCTTGGCCAGAGCAACGCCGTGTCCTCGTGGGGGCGATCGGCGGCGGCGATCTCTCGCGCCGGGCCTTGGTACAGGCCATGGTTCGGAGCGAGGAAGAGAGGCAGGCGGTCGCCTCCTTCCGCGAAGCAGTAATGCTAGCAAAGGAGGCGGCCGATCGCGTGAGGCAACGGTCGTCACGCCCCAACCGCCACCGGGATTCTGATCCCGATTTCCGGCCACCGTAGGCGGGCTTGCGGACGGCGAGCTTTGGGTGGCTCGCTGTCCGATCGTCCGGTAACCGTCCGGACCAATACCAAGTCGTCGACGGCGCCCAGTCAGTAAAACTCTGACACTATTTCTCGCCCAACCCAAGAGCGGGATTTGTCATAAGATGATTTTCTCAACTAAAAAAAAAAAAAAAAAAACTATTTCGATCTTGAAATAGTTTTAAGTTTTTTTTTTTTTTCAAATAATTTATTATTTATTGACTCATTTTAAGAGCTGTAAATATTTATTTAAAATTCATAGAGCATGTTGATGTTTTGGCTAGACTTGAAGCGAGATTCGATATTTTTAGGATGGGAAACACCCACATTTCGCTAGTCATGAGGGCGAGCTTTTATAAAAAAAGATTAGAACCATGGAGTTTTTTGTCGGTTCTTCTCCATAAAAAAGACCATTTGGAACAGTACACTACTTCCTAGCCTGCCAAGTGTCTATGTGAAATAAAACCCTTTTAATTATTTTTTTTATCTACATTCTCTCGGAAATTACACAGAAATGTACTACCAAGGTAAAAATCTAAAAATTATCCTACATCAGATAAACTTTTCTCTACGGTTACGGTTTTAGATTTGGTTGGAACACAGTTTTATATTTTGACAGTTGAAAGGAAAAATCGCTTAGCCGCCACTTTGGTCGAAAATAAGTAATATATCACGAGAATCAGAAAAATTTTCTAAGTCTATCTGTTTTGGTATTGAGTAAATTAAAGGCCTTTTGGCGCATAAGCGGACGAATTTTTTTATAATTTTTTAAGTTTCTTATCGCTGAACCGACGCTAATTTCCCGGTTTTTTGAACGAACTTTGCTTAAGTCTCTGAATTCGAAGTCAAATTCGCGATCAACTATTTATTTTTCGCTTAACCGACACCTAATTTGGAAAATATAAGCTCTATGTAACTTTTGAAACAAAGGATTATAAAATCATTTATAGTCACAAATGCATTTTATTTTTATTCTTTATACTCCGCATAGGAAGTGAGATGTAATATATATTTTTTTTTGTTAAAAATAGAACTTTAAAAGTCTTTTTTGTAAAGTAATAAAAGTGGCGGTTCAGCGATTTTACCTTTCCACTGTCGATTTGTGATACTAGTAGAAAGTAGGATTTCTCTAATAAATGACAAGTACAATTATGATTAATTCTAATTCCAAGTGCCATTTTCTATGTAAATAAACAATTTTCTGAGTTTACTAGACGTCTCATTTACAGTCAACCACCATAGTAAACTTTATGCGCTAGCTTTCCAGTAGTGAGCGGATCGTACGCACTAACTCCGTGATTCATGACTCGAGTAAAAATCACATGTATTCCGGCTATACTAGCATCGCCACACAACATAGAATTAAGAAAATTTAAAGATTCATTGAATTTAGAAAATTTAAGAGAAGAGAATTTCTTATAGCATAACTCAGAAATGGTAATATTTGTATATATTTAACGACTCCAAATACAATACCGTGTGCAAATACAAACATGACCGGAGTGATAATTTATTAACGAACTAGCTACCAGAGGTTTCGCCTGCGTAAAAGTAGGTTTTTCTATACAAACTTTGGACCCCCGTTTCATCCTCTTAGGGGGAGACTTTTGGATAATTCTCTATTAGTGCTTACCTACGTCAAAAAAGGAAACCTTGTGCTACTTTACGCTCCTAGTCCCAGTAGTTTTGGCTGTGCGTTGATATGTCAGTCAGTCAGTTATACATAGATGAAACTGTATCACATTTAAAAAATCACATACATACCTATCCTTTCCTAGTTATTTTAGTACACTGGTATTCTAACTGAACATGTTTCTATCAAATCTCCTTTCTGACAAGAGCACAACCAAATCGAAATATAATTTTCAATTCGATCCATTAAACTAGGTTTACAATCACTTAAACCGCCTATAAACGTCCAAGCATATAGAACAAATACGGTACATCAGAGCTGTAGGGTGTGACATGTTTAGTGGGCTGACTCCCTAAAGATTAGCATGAACATACAGTTCATATCGTCGACCGGTTCCGTACAAGCGTACTATTTTACGTTGTTTGTCTCTGATCTTCGAAACAACTTGACACTCCCGAATATTGGACATTCTATGAAACTATTTTAGCCCTATAAAGCCTTTTGGATGACCCAGAACTGACTGTGTTATACCAGGCTACCATAACAGATCGGAAACATTAGGAGATTCAATTAGTTCTTGGAATATGCCATGACGTAATGCCTTCTACCAACTATCGTCACCGAAATTTGAAACTGCTTATATGCCACTAAATTGCATTACTGAAAGGTTACAAGTTTTTGAGGGTACTTAATTTGTTGTAAAATACTACAGATATTCATTATTATTTCCATTCTATGTACTGTTAGCTTTTTTTATTTAACCAAATAACCTATGCCTACATTATATTCGGTATTATGTTCTCTTGCCATATCCATTGTTTCTATAACCCGTGTAGTGAATGCTATCATACTAGAACGTCACACTGACAATGACCTAGCCATTGTCTTGATCTTAATGTGTAGTGTGCGGCAGTTCGTTCGCATGTGGGATTATACAGTTCAGCTTTATGCTCTCTACTGATATATCTGGAGTTATTTTATTGAACTGTCAGTATATGACTGCGTCATAAATTAGAATATTAATTATTAAAGCTTAATTATTAGGAGCCTCGTCCATAAGTGCATGCAACGAAATTCACTTGCACACTCTGCTACCTTTCAATACACAAATATACAAGAATAAGAATGTGTTTTTTTTTAATAAAGTAGACTTTTGGAGCTCGCTTCCCACGCTTTTAAATCCTTTTTCTTTAGTTTTATAGTCAGTTTCATCTCTGTATTATGGGATGTACTGAAACTGTGCGCCTTGAAAATATTTCTACACACGCCGACAACGGACTCATCTCATCTAATTTTCTTTCACTTTTTTGTAACTAGGAACACAGTTTGAGAAATAATGGGCTAGATTTTCGATAGAAGCGAAGTTGGGTCGTACTCACATATATACTTAGGTGTATCAATGATTGGAAGAATCAAGATCGATTGACTGTTTTGGCAGCTATGAACTACTTTGCACAACGGGAAATTTCTTTTGGCTAAATTATGATAAATGCCGTTATTATACTGACAGATTGCCAACTCGCTCTGCCTATTTATCGACACGAAATAATACCCACAAATAATATACTTTCCCTCCGGCGTTTGTGCGATATGATAAACAGCTGTTCCAATCTGGTTCTCGATTAACTTAAAGTTGACAATTGTTACAAATATTGAACGTTGAAAGTCAGCAAGTGACAATATAGATAGGACTTTATAGGGATAACTGTTTAAGGAACCAGACGGAAGTCCAAGTTTAAATGTTTCATGGATTTTATTAAGCTGTAGGTACTGTTTATCAGCAAACATTGTGGTTACAATGTACATACAGGTATAGAGAAGCTTAACATTAGCTTACCAAGTGGATGAAGTGACAATGATTGGGATTTTGTTTTGCTATTATGTTTAGTTTTATGCACATTCAAGAAATAAACAAATAGAGTTTTATTTTCATAATACTATATTTGCTATTCAAATATGCAAACAAATTTAAGCACTAAAATATTGTTGTATGTATGGGTACTTTACTACGCAAAGAAGTTGATATAGCAATGAAAAATACAGAAATAATGTTCCTCTTTTTCGATATTTTTAATACAAGTATATTGAAAGTAACGAAAGAACTTACTACAGGAGTTTTAGCTCACAAACAATCCTTTGGCATTAATATAATACAAGGAACACTGTAGCCAAAGTCACTGAACATAATTTGCAAACCATTAACGATAATACTGAAAGGAAAATTTTCCATCGAATTTATGATCAAGTACATCATGAGTCATTCACAACCAGTCTAGCCAGAGATAAAGGGAATGTCCTGTTCCTTATAGCGACTGTAAAACTTATGGGAGGCATTTTGAGTGTCCCTGCGTCTGACATAACTTTATACTGGTGACAGCTTTAGGCAGTCGCCTTTGCATGAATAGGGATTGAGGATATAGAATATTGAATTCACATCAATATTTACGATACGAATTTTCTAGTATACAAAAATATACAATGATTGAGTTGAGAAGAGAAAGATGCAGGCAACTTGTAAGCAATATACTTGCACATGTTGGAGCCATCACTGTTTAATTTTATTTATTACTACTGCGCTAGAGTTGATTTAGTGGATTTTAGAAAATAAGATGTAATAGACAATTATCTTAGTAGATATTGCATATAGTGCATAGTTTCCTCTGTCCAATGCTTTGGATCTTCTCCGTATGTTTTATAAGTACTTGTAATTGAATAAATAGTTCAAAGCAGACAATGAATGATTTTATTTTATACTACAATAACATATCATTTCACATAACATTTAGTAATCGACTTTGATTTTTAGATAATCGTGCAGGCATGCTGGATTTTTATGAGTACAACTCGGATTATAATTTTGAACCAAAGTAGCATTACCTTAAATCCAACGAAAACATTCAGACATAATATTATTTCATAATTATGTTAATCAGGCTCCACAATTTAAAAAAGTTAAAAAAAAAATTGGTTTTCAGATATTTTATTAGCTATCTTACCATCAAAGTAACAGATATATTGCTTTTAGATTGACTACCACACGTCTCTATGGATAGTCCTACCGAAAATTCAGGATTAGTTAAATCTCTTAAGTTGCAGGATCAACTTGATTTGCTACCCAATAAAAAATATTGTTAAAAGGCTAGAAAACATCTCGTTGGAACTTTCAAATACAGTTACTAAAGTTCATATTGTGCTTATGGTCTTGAAAATTATCGAACATAAAATAGAAACTCAACTAAAAAGTGAATAACAAAAGTAAAAAATGGCCTCAAATCGAAACGTAGGCAAAAAATAAAATTTATTTCTGTACAATAATTATGCTCTTTACAAAAAATATGCATCTTTTGATTCTTCCTCTGTTCAAGAGACTAATTTACTAACCTTACTACCTGGATATACCCAACCCACTCTTATTTGATACTTGCGTTTTTGATTTTAACTTTGAAACACGATTTGCATTGTTAATACAAGATATTATAAAATGATACTATCAAAATTTAAATAAATGCTGCTTTACATCTTAATTAAAATGTCATAAAAGAACTACCAAATTAATTGAAAACACAAGAAATTTTCGCCATTACAATAAAATTAGAAATGGATAACGATCTAACAATAAACATGACTGAAATGCAAATCCCGAACAAATTTACTATTATATCCTGAGGCGGTGCGATCTTATCTTACAGAAACAACTTAAATCTTGGTTTAACAACTTAATAATTATCACTGTAAGCGTGTAGACCACACACAGCCTTAACAGATGTCCTCCCTCGCATTTTGATATATTGCTTTGTAATAAGGAACCGGTCCAATGGGACGTTTGAACTGAATGAAGTAGTAAACATAGTTTTTTACGAAGATACTGTTACTTTTAGCGGTGATGAAGTAGTGTTTATTTTATAGGTTTACTATCATTGTTAATTTATTTATTTATTTAATCTTCATGCAGCAAAAGGTACAAAGGCGGACTAAATGCCTTAAGCATTCTCTACCAGTCAATCTAGGGTAGCGGAGAGACAATATGGCAGCTGCATAAAAAACGATAATATTTAGACAACAAGTATTTACAAAATTTATATAAAGCTAAAACTAAACATACATAAATATAAAACATACGTACCCATACATAAATACATACATAATACAGCGAAATTATAACAGATATTTGAAGTATTCACATTCTTGTTTCTTTATTGTAAAATCTCAATCGTCAAGCTTTAGCATGTAAACAGTTCATATGTCTACTTCATAATTAATCTATTAATTCAGTATTATGAATAACAAAAATATTATCCAAAGAATAAAATAATGCTAATTTTACATGGGTAAATAAAAAAAAGGTACAATCGATATTTTCTCCACTATTTGACCGCAGCCTATCCGAATGCACTGTCGTAAATCAGGTAGAATATAAGGAGCAAGCGTGGGCCAAGACAATTCCTTGCGGCACTCCAAACCAGTAGCACGACTCCTTTATAGGATACAACTTCTGAATTCTTACTTGGAGTCATCTCAAAACGAGGGATGTAATTATAAGAGTACAATATTCATCTGGTTTTAAATGAGGCTGTCTTTTGTGGATGATATCTTTATGAAGTCAATTTGTTTGGTGCTTGATGACATAAGTGGCTTGAGATAAATTGAATGTATTTCGTAATCATCGTTTTATTGCAATTATTATGAAGTTGAATGTTAATGTTATTATTTCTGTGGTTATGGTGTGATTAAGTAGGATATGTCCACTTTACTTATTTGTACAAAGATTCAAGAGACGTTTAGCAAAATATTGACTGACTACCTTATTTTACAATTGATGTGGATTTATAAGTAAAATCAAGTAGCTGTTTACAATACAATACATAAGTAGTGGAGTTGGTTAATGCCACATACTAAACTTTATTGTACACCAAATAATTACAAAACTTTTATTATTTATTAAACTTCATGTACAATAGTGGTACATAGGTGGACTTACTACAACAAGGCAATCTCTACCAGTCAACCTAAAGATTGAAAGGCAACTACTCTGTGGTCAGTGTGTGCACAATAAATAAATTGATATTAAAAATAGAATGAAGTGCATTAAATGAATTAAGTGAAGTGTGGATTGGTGGATGTTATAAAACTTCGAATTTTGGTTCGAAGACATGATGACACATTTCCTCACGATGTTTCCTTCACCGTGTTGAAAGCATGGTGATATAATAAATTATACAAAGAAATGCGCCGCGTTTGAATCCACGACCTACAACTCGTAAGTCACCACTGTTCCTAAAACTTACCCAACATTACAAAATTTTACCCAACATAAATTGATAGGCACAATGAGTATTATATCGCCGACAGCGATATCTAATAGACAACTTGTGGATGGACTGAAATAACTTTAAAAAAAATTGAAATGCACTAGTAAATTAAACAACCACACAATAAATTCTTTATTGGCATCACACTGGTTTACAAATGAATAAATTCATGATTCCTGAGCTAAAATAATTAACTTAGAATATTTGTATTGCCCGTACGAACCGTCTCGCACGCAGGTTCGACGACTTCCAGCCTCCCGAACAAGCCGGATTCCGAGAAGGCTTCAGCACCATAGACCACATACACACGCTAAGGCAGGTTATACAGAAGACCGAGGAGTATAATCTGCCACTCTGCTTAGCGTCTGTGGACTAAAGCGTGCGTTGCGTGTGTGAGAAAGCCTTTGATTCAATCGAGACTTAGGCTGTGCTGCAGTCTCTCAAACGGTGCCAGATTGACCATCGGTACATCGAGGTGCTGAAGTGTTAGTACGAAATCGCCACTATGTCAGTCAGACTGCAGGACCAGACCTCAAAACCTATCCTCCTTCAGCGAGGTGTGAGACAGAAAGACGTAATTTCTCCGAAACTGTTCATGTCCGCAATGGAGGATGTCTTCAAGGTTCTGGACTGGAGTGGATTGGGCATTAATGTCAATGGCGAGTACATCACTCATCTTCGGTTTGCCGACGACATAGTAGGACTACGGAAGAGCTCAGCACAATGCTCAATGACCTCAGTAGAGCTTCCGAAAGAGTGGGTCTTATAATGAATATGGACAAAACTAAAGTCATGATAAACAATCATGTAGCACCTACTCCTATCAAGATTGGAGACTCTATACTCGAAGTTGTGGACGATTACGTCTACCTTAGACAGACAGTCCAGTTGGGTAGATCTAATTTCGGCTGTGCGGTATCTTCTCATCCATTATACCACAGTGTCTCAAGACGAAAATGACCAGTGCGTGTTGCCAGTGTTGACATATGGTTCCTCATTAGAAGGCTCAAAGTCACCCAAGGGGCAATGGAAAGGGCTATGCTCGGAATTTCCTTGCGTGATCGAATCAGAAATGAAGATATCCGCAGGAGAACCAAGGTTGCCGACCAAGCACGAAGAATCGCCAAACTTAAGTGGCAATGGGCAGGGCACATTGCTCGCAGAACGGATGGCCGTTGGGGCCGAAAGGTTTTGGAGTGGCGACCGCGTACCGGAAGACGCAGTGTTGGAAGGCCCCCTACAAGGTAGACCGATGACCTGGTGAAGGTTGCGGGAATCCGATGGATGCGAGACGCACAGGATCGTTCGTTGTGGCGACATTTAGGGGAGGCCTATGTCCAGCAGTGGACGTCTATCAGCTGAAATGATGATGATGATGATGATGATTTGTATTGCAGGAGTCAGCTACCAAAGACGCTTAATCAAGTATCGCATTTATCTAGTTCACATTTTAATTTGATAGTTTTCTTTTTTATGAAAATTATTGACGAACAAAAAATAAATATTGTTGGTTTTAGTACAAGAATTTATTTGGTCCACATTCCGCTAAGAGATCACTTCTACTTAACTTCCTAAAAAGTCATTTAAAAGAAAATAAAGCTTTTTATAGCCAAAGGAGCACTGTAAAAAACACTAAAATTAACAACCGTAAAATTCCGAATTGAATGACTGAACGTTGAACCGTAACATAGAAATGTAGACAATTGACGAAAATATATAATTTGGGAGTTGATGGTGGTGTGATACAAGAGACTATTAAGTGGTTTACGAGTCTACATATCGTTTAGTGGGCAGAACAAGCGCGAGAGTCGCTGGTACTATCCCAGCGTTGAAGCCATATGATTTATGTTGTCACTATTTTTGAATACATCTCTTTAAATTTATGAGCGTGTTCAAATAGTGCTTACGTTTCAGTGGCTTTATATGTGTTTTTGATTTGTTAAAGCGGTTAATTTGCTGTTAAAGTTTTCTTTGTAGGCACTGATTTAGTTTTTATGTGATTTAAATTAAGCCTTTTGATTCTATTTAAGTTTTATAGCTTGATCTTCTTGTTAAATGAATTTAAATCAATCAATTAGTTTAATTGGGTTACATGTTTTTGTTATGCACTTATTCAAATGAGGTTCAAAAGAGTAAGGTACGTTCATCCAGTTCCATGTCGTTTTTTATTTATCACAAAAAGCAAAATCTTTTACGTGAATGACCTTTTCATTTCGTAAAATGTGTCTGGGGCAGTGCTCTCTTGATACATATCAATTGAAAACACATACTAAAACGATTGTAGAGCAATTTGCATAAAAATATTACCATGCGCTATTGACTACACAACGTGTGGTCTTGATCCTCTTATCAAAATCGCTACCCTAACTCTGAAAGTGGACACATTGCTGACAGCGAATGACAACAACTAATTGATTTTATGTACTTTAAATGAAGTCGGCGATACTTTGGGCCTTATTCTTAGCAGACCACAAGCAGTTATCATTAATATCAGTGTACATTACAATTGCAAACGTGGTGGTGAAATTGCTGGAAAGCTGAATTGTTCGCCCACTTCTAATATCACAATAAGACTATTTACATAATTTGATATTGGGTTGAAAGCATTGACATACTATTCAAAGAGAAAGATAGCAGTAACTTATCATTTTATATAAATTGATGATGCCCATTAAGTGAGACATGATTGTGATGTCTGAAAGACCGACCAAGAGTGTAAATCAAGATAAAAAAGCAAATCATAGCAAAGGTTGTAAATTGGAACTATATAACTACAATATTAACAAAATATAAGCAATTTAATTAAACATGTTGGAAAACTATTAATATCCCCAAACTATCATCATGCACCAAGCAATTACGACAACATACGTTGTCTATTCCAAACAGAATATTCTTAGTATTCCGTCTGAAACCAAAACCGGATTGACTATTTCAAACACTATTAAATTACGGTGGAAATTGACAATCTCTTCCTATTTGCAAATGTGAGAATCATGTTAATTAATTTAAATGGCAGCTTTCATCACTCACATGTATCATAATTTAAATCATTTGGAAATTGTCCAATAAGGAATGGATCAATTCCAGTACGACACTATTTGAGGTTGGAACTTGCCCCAAGTGATGAGTTTACGGCAAGACAAAACGTTTTAAATCCTAGATAAGTTGGCGCTTTTACATGTGTGACAAAAACAAAAACGATAACAATTCTAGTTCCAATAACATAAGTGCTTATGTAACAGTTTATTAAATTATTAAGCTAGTAATTAAACCTTTTCTGCTAAGCATCTGCACAATTTCAAGTTTGTTACAGTATTTCTTTTCAGAGTACCCTGCCAGGAAACACCGACCTCATCTAGTTTAAACTGACGTGTAAAAATATTTTTTCAAACCTATTTGCAAAATAAATCATTATGAATATCATAATTCAAAGAGGTTTTGTGATAAAGGTTCAAAAAAACTATATCTACTGAATTATAACATGATTTTGTACTTTACCTCAAAATAAATTCAGCAAGTTACATAAATACTATTAAAATTATAATTTTTAAATTCACTTTTAACTTCAGCCACGTCCACCCAGCCATTGATTACCATAAACAATTTTTTATTAGCTTTGCGTTTATCTCTTTAGTGTCTTCATCATCAACCACAGACACATGATTGATTACCTTAATTACATCGTTATGCGCTTCATTAAACCTTTGTACGGCATCTTTTGTTATATTTTCGTTATTGATATGATCTACTCCTACAAAACAAAGTTGTATCTTTCAATCCGTTCTTTTAATGAAAATTTTATTTATTTATGAATACTGAATTCCTTTTTTGGCAATGATTGTGGATTTATTGTCCATTTCATACAAACATATACGTATATTTATTAGGTGACTAGATTTTAATGGCCACATTTGCAAATCATTAACTTGGTCACTCTGTGATCTGTGGTTAGGAATATGTCAGTTAAATTCAAAATTACATTACGTGTATATATTAATATTAAAAGTAGACCATCACAATATATGAAAATCTGCAACTTATTATCCTTCTCTGATTTAAAGTTATAGTATAGATCTATAATACATTATATCTATAGCAAAAACGTGCTTAACAGGGCTAGACTAAGATACTGGTTTTAATGCTAATAATTCTTAGATATCGATAGGAATCCATCAAGAGAAAAGAACAATGCATTAAAAATGACCCATCCAACATCACAAACCATACCATGAGAAACAAAGCGAGGTACACTCCCAGAACCGTAGCCACACATGCAGATCGGAAGTACACTCGAAATTTCGTCAATGTTAATATATCAAGCCGTAGTTACACCCAGCCGCTGTAGACAAATGTGTAGGACAATAGACGTTTCATCTTTTTGTGTCTAGTTTATTTCAGGAGTGTCCAACGAGCCGTGCCGCATACGACTGATTTAAGCAATTTGTTTCACGTGCTGACGTTTATAGTAACCGGCATTCATTCGTATCTATTTTAATATCAAAATTATGAACAAATATGTCCAAAGTTACAGGTTGATGTATTCTGGGCTTAAGGTAAAATATTTTATGTGGTTTTAAAGGAAGCTTGAACTATTCATCAGTCGTAACACGGAACCGATTTATTATTCTATAATTAGGTTATTAATTGGAGTTAGTAGGTGTTAAATAGACAGCTATTTCAATTCGTAGGTAGCTGATTTTTGTTAATGACTTCTTCAAATTAAATATATATATATATATATATTTTGTTATAAGGTTTCATTTTAGTGTCTTGATGGACGCTGCTATCTTTTTCAACAATGCTGAATAGAAATTTAGAAGTAGATTTTATTTCGTCATTATTTCATTTTGTACAATCATGAAATGTCGTATCGAACCCGTACCGTCGACACCAAACAGCATCATGTTATCCCCTTTGATACATTCACTTGTATCTTTTGTTTTCACATTTTCTTGTTTTGTTATGTTATGTAATGTTCTGTAATTGTCTGTATTTAGGGTATGTGCAAGCAACTTTGTGCACTATCGACACATTATTTGTATAGATTAGGGTGTAATTTTGCTTGTTTTCGGTGTCGTCCGTTGATCCAGATTCTTTAATTAATTAGTTTTAAACTCCTTTGATGCTGGCGACAATAGAACAAATAGGTTCGTATTGCATGTCGGTATGTTTTACGAAGTGTGAAGAAGGAATTATTAAAGAGAGTGTGGTGAAATGTGGCGTATCTTACTAAACAGACGTTGTTGCAAGTGTGTTAATAAATTAGTCACCGCTTGTCGTAAGCTTGACTGTTATGGCGTACTATTATATTTATGAATGATATTTTTTTATATCAAGTTACCCAGAATAATTCCATTCTTGATCTTATCATACTTTACTTAAACCATTTTGTAGCTCATTTATGAGATTGAGAATTCGATAAAATTGCCGTTCAGTTCTAATATTAAAAAAAAAACGCTTCTCCACACTAGGAATTACTACTGTATCGTGAGTGCGTTCACAAACATATAAACTCCCATATACCAGACACCCAGACCTGGAACACCTATCTGTAGGCCATCCAAATATTTGTTCCGTGCTGGGATCGAACCCGCGACCCGCAGCAGCAGCAGTTAATCGCTCAACCACTGCGCCAACCGAACCGTCTGATATGGATTTGGAACCGACGACACATGGTGTACAATGATCAATAATAATTTTCTACTACCTAGACAGAAATTGAAAAACAAAATGCCCGCCTACCTCTTGGAACTAGACCTTGCTATATCTTCAAACAACAGAAACACAACGATTTGTCTTGATTAACAGAATCGATTCCCGATCGCTCATAACTTCAGCGGAAATATGAACTGCTAACAAATCAACGTGATTCGTATGATAGATATAAATCGATATTATTTATCTCGATTACTAAGTTCGCAGAACTTCGACTCGAGTTTCAATGTGTTGATGGCTGGTGGAAGTGAAATGTTATGACAATTTGATGGAGTGGCCGCTACCGGGAATATCATTTGAGTCCTTGACGGCCTGATACCTGGAGAAAATAGTCTAACACAAGACAAAGAGATTAAAGATGATTGATGTAAAGTGAGATAGAAAGTTTTAGTTATTGCATACATTTATGTAACTAAAGTAGTTCCGTCAATGATACTGTCACTTTGTTCTACATTGACATTTAGCAAAGGATTTTTGGCCTGATGGTTTCTTAACCATTGTAACAAAGTGTTAACTTTATCTGTATATTAAAATGTTATAAAGTTTCAATAATAATATAGGTACTTAGTAACATCTGGGACCAACCAATAGAGATTTACAGATTCGTATTTCACAACATCGAAATCTAATGATTTTAAAAAGTCGTAAACTAGATAGCCAAGAAATCTTGTGGTGGTAATAAAAATTATGTAAAATATGAGATCAAAGAATTTCCGTGCAGCGATAAAAGTTGAAATTTCGATATAATAAACACAGATGATGAGAAAATAGGTAGTTATATGTTCCTATTTACTGAATTTACACCATATGGGTAGAGTATATTGAAAAAAAAAACATGAATGTGTACAAATCAAACCATCAAAAAGGCGCGACATCTTATGGTCGCGATTTTTTACGGTGACAGGTTTAATCTAGAATACTATTTTTAAAGAAAACTATTAAACACTTACATACTGGTTCGTTGAAACCACTGAAGTATAGTTAACTTTATAAGCAAACAAAGTATCTGTTCAAAATAGCAACCATGGTCACCAAGCTGCCAGTTAAGAGGATTACAGCGAAATTGTTTCTCTGAATGGATATTATTGTACTAAATGGCGATGTAATCCTTGAAACAGTATATTTAGGAGATATGAACATCAGTTGTACCTACATGTAACTGCTTGTGATGCTTGAACTCTAGCCAACTATCCTAATAACCATAATACTGTACTAATGCATTCGATTAAATTAATTATCTTATCATTCCTACAAGTTTTAACATATCCAGACAGTAAATTAAAAACTTCTGTTTTATTTTACGCATCAAAGGTCAAGTGATCTTTTGTATGATTGTCACAGCTATGTAAATTTAAAAAAAAATGCATATTGCTATTTTTAGCATGGATATCAGCGGAAATCCGAAACATATTATGAACCTACTAATCGAAAGGAAACTCTTAATGACAAAACAGTTAATATCCCACAAAAAATAACAAATATAGATAACGGGACGTAACAGGTATCGTAAGGATATCATAAATTTTCTCAACTAGGTATATTTATTTACAAAGTAACAGAACTAGAATCGACGATGGCGGTAAAGACATAACTGACCTTATATCAAATTATGACCTTATGGCAAATGCAAATCTTTGCGTATACACACGGACTCCAACTATAGCGAATATTTATGAAATATTATACAGTCTTTTGATCTAAGAAAGAACTACTGATGTGACGATAAATATATAAGGATAGAAGAAAATATTTATACTGTTTTAAATAAATTGAGATAATGGCAGGAGCATCTTGAAACATAGCATTTTTACAAAACAAAACCAATTTATTCATAGATCCGTAACACATACAAGTATATCGATGCTATTTTTCTTTAATTCTTTTAATATTGTTAAAACAAATCATAATTATGAATAGGCTCTTAATGAACTAGTGCGCCTTATCATCAATGATTGCATCACTGCTTACCATCAGGTGGGATCGCAGTCAAGCACTGGTCAATCAATCAATTAAAAAAAAAACATATATACGGCAAAAATAATAACAACCGAAATCAGCGTTAGAACGACTGATCAAATATCAAGAACGATAAATAACAAATGGTTGATTGAATTCACTCCAAACAATTTGACGTACCTAGACTATGAACTCCAACATATCACAAAACACGCTAACCAAACTCAAGACTTCTACATCAACAAACCATAATGGGGCACCATTTATCTCAGCATTAAGACCACTCGATAAAGCCACTTAGCTAATTTAAGAGCAGTGGTTTTCACACCTAAGGTTACCTAACCTACAGTTAAGCCGCTTATCATGGTTGCTCATAATAACTATCACGATAAACACCGACAAAGTTTTGATTTATTTTGGTCCACTATCGATTCTCAGCTCATTATGCGCTTGATCTCGTTGGTATTGGCGCCAGGCAGGTTTCCAACGATAATTGTGTTATGAAGATCGAACTAAGATAAGTGTGGTGGGTTTAACATATTGCTGATATTTGCTTATCTGTGGAGGTGTTTGAGGGAATGTGCTGGTTTTTGCTGTGGGTGTCGTAAGTGATTAAATGGTAGATGGGTAGGTAATGAAAGCAAAAAGTATTCATAGATTAAATACATTACACTCAATACTTACTTTGTACTATACAAATATGTATCATAAGCTTCAAAGTTGTTTTTATTGTCTGAGCATATTATTTGACATTGTACTCTTAGGAATACCTCACATTCTTCAAAAATCCCTTTGAAATTAAGATTTTCCTATTTTTGATAAGTGACATAATTTAATCTCCATAATGCACCTTGCAAAATATTCTCAGCACACCTTAATACAATATCTTATCGAGCCTCCAAATACTCATGTCAAAGTCTAAAGCCCAGTCCAGCCGCCCAGTTGTCGTTATCAAGATGTGTATATTGTGCCATAACAGGCCAGGCCCGATAATAGTTAATTGTAGCACTAAGTTCTCACTACTCGCAAGGCTATCGACCACCTCTCGATAACAATACCACTTGGGTAATAATTAAGTGATTTTAATTTTACTTTCGACAGTTCTTGTTTTAATTAATGTGTTTTCTGTATTATTTGTGGGTTTAGTAAGTGCTGGGTTTGCTTTATGTGATGGTTTTGCATAATCTTGGGTTAGTTACTCGTACTTTCTGAATTTCTTCACTGAGTTTGTTATCGGGAGTATCTTCTATATCTTTTTCTTTTTATCAGTTTGCACCTAGCTCTATACTTTTCTTTCTAAAAATCAAGTATTTAAACAAATCCCCAACTCGTTCAAAACATGATTCAACCAACGGTTTCCTTGAACTCAAATCCGGGTAACTAGGTCTTAACCATTTTAAGAATAGGTTGCGAAAACACGATCATCAAAATTTTATTGTCATACGTATTACCATTGGGAGCGATCCAAGTTTCCTAAATCCCTATAAAGGTCGGGAAAACAAAATTAACTCCGATAAATAGAGCAACTGATCCCGCATCATAATTTCATATTAAAATTTCATAGCCGTTAGCTAGCTGTAGATTTCGATCTTGTTTGTTTATTTTGAAAGATAAAATCGTGAACGGCAATGTCGATATTATTTTCAAATCGGTATTTACTCCAAACGATGATTCCATCAAGCTTTAATCAGCGGTCAAGCGTCGTAAAAAAAGTCTAGTAAGGTTTAGTGTACCCTTTGTAGCTCAATGTAGGTAAACGATGAATTGATTGTATAAAATGCATTATTGCAAGAAAAGGATTGAATACTGAGAAATAAAAGTACTGTGGAAAAAATAATATTTTGACGTGTCAAATCAAAATTTTAGACAAGAACAAGTCGATGTGCATTTTTGAATCGTATTAAAGCTAGCTCTACTTTAACGGGTAGGTATACGACGATGACGCACGCAAGCTAATGTGGCAAGTAATATACTATACGGAATCTCTAAGATAGTGTTAAGAACAGATCAACAGAGAACGATATTTTGAGTTTAGTTATTATTAATAAATACTGTATAATCCCTGGTAGAAACGGTGTTGGCTCAAATCCACGTGAACTTTATCACAAAGTGGCGCCAAAGACTTCGGCTTGAAAGGGAAAATCCGTTCAATAAAATGTAGTGTGTACGTGCGTAAGATTTGATCTTCTATTTCCTGAGATAAATACAAGTGAGACTGGTAACGTTTGTGCTGATACAATGTATATAGTTGATGTGCCTGTAATAGACAGTAAAGATGAAACGATAAAAAAACAGTGAGTGGATTTTTTACGGTGCCCATCATATTCTTGCTATTGTCCCTTATTTACAGGAGGTAATTACAGAATATGATTTTCTTTCATGGTTGTATCTACTATCATTACGCTTATTTGACACTTCATCTGACCCAAAGGCTGGCTTTTACCTTGTTTCAAAATCAAGCATTTCCCTACAATGTGATATTGATGCCAGTATTTTAAGCACACGTCCTGTCGACAGTGATGCGGATGATTTTTTTAAAGACATTTTATTAGAATTGTTTATTTTAAGTGTTATAAATACCATATCCAAAATTCTGGTATTATCCTGTGGTTCGTTAACCTTACTTCAAATAGTCTACAATCGCGTGCATTGACATTCAAAAAGTGAAAGCTATAATTTTTACAAAATGTATATAATTTGTATGATTAGCGTTCGGAGCGTCGCAAATTATATCATATTAAGATCTGAGATCACGCGATACACCGACGAGTTTGTAACGCGAATCATGTGGCTCGAGGTACGGTGACAATTGTAGCGAGCAAAGGAGCTCATTTTCTTGGCGGTTGAAATATAGCATCAATTTTTATTGGAACTTTTTCACACGTATTTAGAATTGGAAGGGCTGAAGCTCATGTTTCATCATCAGAAACAAACTGCCTTGCAATATACTTTTAAGACTACTCAGATTCCATGTGTTAGTTGTCATACCATTTTCTGTTTCTCAGAAACTATTCAGCCCTAATTTTGTAGCTCTTTATCGATAAGCCAGCTATTCTAATTTGATGATTTAGTTTTCTATTCTTCTTCTATCCAACGACTACAAGAATGCTATTTGTGCCAACTTTTTAACAGCTAACGCCTCATCGGCTTAGTGAAGATTGGCTATATTCTTGGTTTTATTTAGTTTTACCATTTCATTGTTAATAATTGCAACATCAACTCTGTTAATCGCTACCACTGTAACCCCACGTACAAATCGGACGAGCCGCTGAATGATTGACATAATAGTTGTTTTGACTCAGGTGTCGGTCGCGTTTGTTGCTATTTCGTGTTATAAGCCACATGCTACATGATGTCTTTTGCCAATGTTCTTACCACGATTTATAACCTTGATATATTTACTCGAGTTTTGATTTGATTCGATTGAATTCTGATTTTGTTTTTCTACGACAGAACTTTGCAGCATTATTATTTTTAAATCTGTATTATCAAACGCAAACATTACTGACAAAATATGATATTAAGACTAATAAAAAAATTATTGGTGTGTTTTGATTTAGTTGAAGTCAGTAGATTGCTAATTGAAAATTTTCTTAACAGTACCTCAGTATACTGTATCATTTTGATAAGTCCACGAATAAAAGTGATAAGATAGTAGATAACTAAAGACTGACTTTTAACTGCAGCTATAAATATTTCAGTTAAACCTATTTCAGCACTTGCCAAAACAATACAGTAATTACCATAATAGAAACAAACAGAGCTAATTAATTTATATTCTGCGATCGATCTATTATCAAGATACACAGTTTGGTGTCGAGTTTCCGAACGTTAGATCAAGGACGCTGGGCATTGTCGCCTATGGCATTTGTTGATAGCAAATATTTACAGCAGTCTTAGAACTGAATTATTAACTGGTTTAATTAGGTATTATGACTGGTTTTGCATTTAAAACGTAGTTTAAGATAAATAAGCACTCTTGTTAGGATGATTGATGTGGATATGGGGGTCCAAGTTAAGCTTACATTGGTTGAGTATTTCTTTGAAGGTTTGTAACTTGAGCTGTTGAATGCGAATGGAATAAATTGTAGTTGTCGTATAAAAAAGTATTGAGTAAAATTCTAGAATATTAAATTAGGCCAAAGATGGTAATACCCTTTTTTTTGGAGTGGGAAATCATCTAATCTCTTTATTTATTATTTCCCTTTATGACTTTATCCAAAATGCACTTTTCCTTATTTTATCCAAATCTATAATACCGTTCCAATGTCTTTGTGTCAACACCGGCACCGGCTTACGCTGAGAAACAGCGCCATGGAATCGCAGCGCAATGCGTGTGGTCACGGCATTATAACGAGCGTTCAGCCGTTTTACACAGACGTGGCGCATATTTTCCCTAGAGAGTGTTTATGATGTGTAAGCTAGTCTTAAAATTGCGTCATTACCCGCTAATAAATTGTCTTTCTTTCTTTCTTTCAAATAATTTCTCCGTGTAGGTGGAGCGAGAGGGAGGGAGTCATCCATGTTCAGTTGCCCTTTGCATTCCAGGGCAGCTATGACTCCTTCAGGAAATCTGTGATTGTGCCAACGATTATGATTATGTATATTGAGAGAGTCAATAAAGCTAACAATTCTGTAAGGCACTCTAGCGTTCAGTTTATGTTTAAAGACAAATTGATTAGAAATATACCTTTCTTAGTCAAGGTGACTAGATTTTATGTCGATTCAGTTATTTTTATTATCTGTTTTTCCTAGTTGTCATTTGTTTTTGTTTTTATATGTGTATGTATTAAATAATAATTAATTAGTCATTGAGAGCAGTGGTAGCCGAGTGGTAACGGTCCCGGCTTACGGGTTGTAGGTCGCGGGTTCAAACCCAGCCATGCGCTTTACTTTGTGTAATTTATTTTATCACCAATGCTCTCAAAATGGCGAAGGAAAACATCATGAGGAAACTGGCATGTCCTAGAACCAAAATTCGAAAACATGTGACTTGCACAAACCCGCACTAGACCCGCGTGTTGGATTACGGCCCATTCCCTCTCCTAGAGAGGAGGCCTGAGTCCCTGCAGAGGGAACATTATAAGGCTGACTATGCTACGCTATGCTATAATTAGTCATTACCTGTACAGCCTTCAAAAAATAACTATTCACACTTCTTGTTTTTCTCTCATTCCTCAATGAAAATTGTATCCATAATTACATATTAGTTTTACCCATATACGGTAAGTTAAACGGTTTAGTACTTATCGTAAAATATTCAGGTAATTAAAATGATTACATAGTAATTACTAATATCTAATACGTGTTGCTTATGACCGGAATTATCTTATAAATTTGTTATTAGTTCCAGTAATTTGTACTTTTACAAGCAATTTGAAACATGAACGTGTGCTTATGGCTCTTAAATTCAATCGAGCAGTTTTAGTGCTAAGTTATGGATTATTGAATTTTTAGTGGCAATGTTTTGGTTTAGCGCAGCGAACACTGGTTTGATTGACAATGAGTTAAACGTGTCGGGCTGTCGGAGTGTCAGATATTTACTTAGTTAGCTCCGTTATCGATGCTGTTCACTGTTTCAATCAGGATACTTTTACATTATGTTGTGTGCTTCGGGCATGTTCGCATGCGGACGCACGGACTGTTTCCATGTGACCAGTGTGTGGAAGCGTTGTGCGTCGCTTCTGCATAGAGTGCGAGCTAGCTCCAATACCGTTCTGAAAATGATAGCGAATAGGTTGGACTATCCTTATGTGCTACACTGCTGTGACAGACAAGTTACATACAGTGTCGCATATAAGAGACTGTGGTATTGATGTTTAACACTTGTGGCTGGCTTGTTGGTCTAGTAGTTAGTGGCCCTGACTGCTATGCCGGAGGTCGTGGGTTCGATTCCCACCCAGGACAAATGTTTGTGTGATGAGCACGATTATTTGTTCTGTGTCTGGGTGTAATTTATCTATATATGTATGTATTTAGAAATATATAAGTATGTTCATCAGTTGTCTAGTACCCATAACACCAGCTCTACTTAGCTTGGGACTAGACGGCATTGTGTGATAGTTGTGGAATTTTATATTATATTAACATTTCGTCCCTTTTATCTAAATATTTAGGTATATGCATTACAATGAACTTTGGAATTTAATTTATCAAATATTTGTAATGACTCTAATGTATTTTGTAATTATTTTAATTAATGGATTTTTTGCATTTATTTATTGTTTAGTCAAAATGTGAATGATTTTTATATGGGTTATATACCTGAAATAAATGAATTTTATTTTATTTATTTATGTTACTTGTATGTTATGTATAAAATGTGAAAAGCTTAAATTAATGTGGGCAAGGATGTGGCAAAACCACACGATAAAGAGTGGTCCGACTAAATAACAGGCCAGCCTGAAAGGTACGCGTAGACAAGGAAGGCCACAAGAAATATAGACTGATGAAAATAATAAAAAAAAAGAATATTATGCAGGAGCTCAATTTTAAATCGTTTACTAAACCATCTCATAACAAAAATGTAAGCTCTTTCAGCGGTTTTAAATCTCAACTGTCTAATTATATTATTGAAACTCCTCACTAACAATGTTACTAATAGTAGTAACCAGCAAGATTGCTGGTTGAGAAATATGCCATAGAAAATGACCGCTTAATTAAAAATAGAATAAATTGAAAATGTTTTATATCAGTGACCTTAGCTATAATAAGTTTATTACATTATATTATACATGGGATGGAGGTGTCTGAATAATCACCATTCAGACACCTAAGTCAGCACTATTTATTTTTCAGATTTTTCACTAAATTTGCTCGATTTTGGTTTGAACACGTATGGCAACCATGCTGATCTACTACTGCTCATAAATTAGAAACGAAACCAGAATAATTTTATAAATGCATATGCACTACGTAAGCATGAGGGGGTAGAGAGCTTTGCTTACTTTTGCTGACGAAGAGGGGGGGGGGGTTTAAACTTGAATAATTAATGTGCCCGGCCAGTTATGGGATACACACTGGAAGTGGCCAAAGAAAGGTCCTTAATTATTAAGAAATTTATAAAAAGTTAAAATGTGAATGTCATTTTTTTATTATTGTCGATTGTTCGAAAGAGTAACAGTGGCCTACGTAAAGCAAGGCAACTGAAGGAACTCCATAGTGTCGCTCCATCTAGGGTGGGAGAAATTATTTGATCACTTCCCACCTAAAAAAAATCTCTTTATCACACAGAAAAAAACAAGTTTTCTCCATTATATCACCTAAAAATACAACTCTACGGTCTGGACTAAGCGATTCGCCTTGTCATTTATACCACGTACATCGAAGGACTGGAAGAATTTACTTGCTCCCGCCCAATTATAATTTAGGTGTCTTCAAAGCTAGAGTGAATAGACTCTTAATAAACTAGTGCATTTCGCCATCAACGATTGCAACACTGCTTACCATTTTTTTTTCGGTTGTAAAATCATCTAATGACATCCCCCGCTCTTGGGCGGAGCGGGAGATAGTGTCAGACTTTTACCAACTAAAAACCCACTCTTGTTCCTTCGTTGCCTTTCGTACCAGAGCCTAGTCTTCCTTTCAGAAGCAAAGTGGGATCGCAGTCAAACACTAGATATAACATTAAAAAAAAAATACGTACCAAAACTTCTATTCGTCTTAGAACGCAGCCGTACCACGGTCACGTTTAAATAACTCTATTTTTACGGGTATTTCGGGCCCAAGCCTTTTGATATAGCTCACGGGTTGGAATGGCGGCCCTTTGATCTCGCACGGTGGCCGGACATAAATCGTAAGTGACAAATTACTGATCAGTAGACCAATGTTATGTTAACTTTCTTTGTTTCGTAAACGATAAAAATTAATGCTTTATTAGTAATGTTGATTTTATTTTGTAATTTGGAATGTGTTTGTGGTGTAATCTGGTTTCGTCGTGGGAATGGAGAGTTGAGGCGTTGATTGGGTTTAGTTGTTAACCGACTTCTAAAAATGGAGGAGGCTTTCAAGTCATCTAAATAATTTAAGAGCTCCGTACCTCAAAAGGAAAAATCGGAACCCTTATAGAATCACTTTGTTGTACGTGTGTCTGTCTGTCTGTTTGCCAAGACCCTTTATCTCGGAAACGCGTCGAAGTATCGAGTTGAAATTAAAACTTTATACTAAGGTTTACGGTCCCATCAAACAGTAAAAAAATTAAACTTCTAAGTTAAGGAATAAAAAAGATGCGATCGTTTATGTCGCAAAAAACGTATAATTATTTCGATACTCTCAAAATTCATAGGGTACCTACTTCCAGTTTACCCAGAATCCTTAAATTTGGCATAAAGCAAGGTATAGGAATAAATCTGAAAACAGTAAATTTGTTGTCTACGTCACAAAAAAAAACTTTTTTGCTATTCGGAAAAATCTTCGAGACTTCATTCGGGAATTGTAGTTTGTACGGGACCCTTAGTGCGCAAGTCCGACTCGCACTTGCCTAGTTTGCCTGGTTTTCAGGTTAAGTACAAAAAATCTGATGAAGAATTCTGGAGTTATACCAAGAAATAGGTGCATTGATAAGTGATAGCTTATCTTCTGGAATTGCTGCAATGGTATATCTGTTTATTATTAACACCAGCATTGTGTCACTGTCATCGACTTGGGCTCAGTCCGGACAGTTACCAGAAGCCGGACGGCGAGCTACCCATTGCTAGTCGTCCGCAAGCTCGCGCCTATCGTGGCTGGTAGCCGGGGTTAGTGTCACGGTGATAATGTCTGTTCCCTTACGCGTGCGATCGTCTCTTTCGCTAGCATTACTGCTTTGCAGATGGAGGTGACCGCCTGCCATTCCCCTCACTTCGGATCATGGCCTGGACCTGGGCCCGGAGAAAGAGGTCACCGCCACCGTATGCTCCACCGTGTCCTCCGAGCGGTTTGCATAATGGTGACAACCAACCTTTTCTATCACCTGAATCCAGTGCAGAAACCACCCGAACTTACCATATTCGATGACGACCTGCGTCATCCGGAAGGTGAGGATGCCGCAATGTCTCTCTAGCTACCTCTCAAAGAAGGGACTTACCACAACGATTATGGTGTGCCCAAGATAAAGGGTCATGATGGACAGACTGACAGATAGACAGACGGACAACAAAGTGATCCTATAAGTTATCGTTTTTTTTCCTTTTGAGATACGGAACCCTAAAAATAGGTACAATTCATTATCACAGGGCCATCCAGGCGACTGAGGGTTGGTTTTACTTCCGCGCACAGGTGTGCGCTGGTACTAATGCCCGCTATGACCTGCCGTAACCTGTGTTGTACTTAGCGTCGGCGTCGGTGGTGTCCAACTTGTAACCATTTTTAAATATATTTGGAAAAAAATATAACATGGTGTAAAAATGATTGGAATCGATTCAGTTACTGATTCTGAACCAACTATATTTTCGCAGGTTTCGCATACAATATAAATAAAAAAAAATAAAAAAAATACACTATAAATAATATTATATAGCTCCATCCCTTTAACAGTTCAGTTAAAGTCGTCAAATGGATCGCGTTAAAAAATCGTGGTTCGGCCTCAAGACAAGAATATTAAATAGGGTATTGTACAGGTTTTCGAAATCCCAAATCTAAGTCTATCAGAATCCAGTTAAGTTCATTGGAGACAGTGGCGCCGACTTCGTGGGTGCTCGGGGGCTCGAGCACCCATGAGAAATAAACAGTGGGTGCCGTGCACCTCTGAGAATAGATCAGTAATCGCCTTTTAGGTTACGTATAAATTATAATATTTCTTGATAGTAAAAACTAGTTTCATTTTTATATAATGGTTTCATTTTTTATTTTTATCAATCATAATTAGTAATTAAGTACGCAGTATGTAACTAGGACATTTATTTATTTGTCGGTCGATCAGTGTGCATTTTTCTTGTCACACTTCGCCACTTTTCCGAGTCCATCAAATGAGATTTTCTAAAAGCCAGCGCCCCTGATTGGAGAAAACTGCAATACAATGTAAACTCAATGCAAATATTATTATTGCGAGTAATACTAAATAGTGGGTGTTTGTAGTTCCGATTATTATGTATATTTTGTAGTTTGTATGCTGTATCTACATTTAGATGGCGCTACCGGTGGTTGCGTGCCGCAGATATGCTCAACATTTTGCTACGAGATAATTTCTTTACATGAAGATTTTTAACCAAAAAAATTACTAACCGCACTAGAAATTATTACTTCTGTATCGTGGATTTTTTTTTAGGTGGAAAATCATCCCTTTTGGTTTGCTTTTCAGAAAATCCCCACAGTCCTAGCGGCTATCAGCCCTGCTTTGCCGCTACAGTTTGCTGACCATTCTTTAAGTAGCGCGTGGATACGTTTACAAACTTGTAAACTATTATACACAAGGACCTCTACAGTTATTGGTGACGTGATATAAAAATAAAATTGATTTTGTAACAATTTTATTAAATCCCTTTTTTGAGTTGTGAAATCATTAAATATCTTTTCACGCTCAACGGTGGAACGAGAGGCTGTGTTAAACTTTTACTGACTAAAAACCCACCTGTGTTCTTCAGTTGCTCTTTGCGTTCTACAAACAAAAAATTAAATAAATTAGAAAAAACAGACATAAAACAACCTTAAGCCAGATTCTGGTTAACAGAAAAGAGGCATGACCTCAGAATACAGTAAAACTGAACCCAACTCCTGACATGAATTATTTTATTTACAATAAACAGTAAAAGTTATTAACCTTTCAGAATTTCAATGTTATGAAAACAATCTCACCTAATTATGGAAAACAATTTGCTGGAGCGTTGTTTTAATTATAATTTGAGTAAATAGTTTAAAGGCGTTGGAGTTAAAACAATTACTTAGCTATGTAAATAGCTTGTTACTATGCCAATTTAAACTAGAAAATAAAACAGGGGTAAAGGTAGGAATACAATGACTCTCTTTCTTCTTTTCAATAAATCTTTAAAATCTAAAAATGTAAGTTAAATAATTGTTTTTCATTTTATTATTTACTTTGCTCGGACTATGGTAAGGCGAACAGAGCGTCTCATGAACGCGCGCGCCGCGCAATTTAAAATTCGGTAGACAGGTGTACTAGGCGATCAGATTTACAGAAGAAATGTTTCGTAATATTAGCAAGTGACGTGGAATGTCATTGACTCTCGTAGTGTCGTGACACGTTTGTTATGATTTGAATAAAAGAATCATAAGATACCAAGAATTTGGTATCAATTCTTTGAGTAATTTATTTTGGGCTGAAACTTTGTGTTGAGATTCTATACCAGCTATAATCACCGCTTCTTGATGTATATACCCTTTTTGTTACACGTTGTAACAAAAAGGAAAAGTTAAGCCCATGATTCACTGAAGCGTAACATAGTAAACACTGTCGATCACTGAAATGATGTCATTTGTTGCAGTGCCATACTTTTATTGCTGCACATTCATCGCTGCATTACTGGTACATCTATCCGTGTATACATATTGTATGACGATACGGTTCAATCGTCGAATGTCATTATTAATAGCTGTTAAGTTGTAAAAAAGGTTTGGTTTTATTGATATATGTTTCTAATTCATAATACAGATGTAGATAGTAAGTGCTTCTTTAATCCATGGTTGCAGACAATCAGTACCTTTTTTTTAATTGTTTTAAACTATGCTTGACTGCAATTCCACCTGATGGGAAGTAGTGATGCAATCGTTGATATTGAGGTGCACTAGTTTATTAAGAGCCTATTCACTATAGCCTTGAAGACACCTAAATTATAATCGGACGGGAAGACCGCAGCAGGCAAGTTGTTTCAGTCCCTCGATGTACGCGGTATAAACGACGAGGCGAAACGCTTAGTCCGGGCCGTAGAGATTACTGGACACCAAACATTTATTTGGACATCAAGAAAGAAAGAAAGACAGAATACACGTATATTTGAGATTCGCATAGAACGAACAATAGAATAAAACTAATTACATAAACTTTCATAAGAAACAGTAATAAATAAAATGTAAAAAAAAATAAAACAAAAGAAGAAACTTGTGCAAAGCTAAAAATGCTCCTATTTCAGCATAATATGCTGCAGTATTTTTATAAAGGAGCTCAGCAGAGCCGATGCCCTCTATGGTGAGGAAAAAGAAATCCGTGGTTCTAGAATGCAAAGAGTGGCTGAATTACAGGTGTGGTTTTATTCAGTAAGAGACCCCGCACATTGCAGACTTTCGATCGGCCGATAGTTTGATTGGTTGCTTAATCGGTATGAAGCTGTATGGAAGTGCGCACATAAAACGATTCAGAATCGACCGACAAAAAATCGGCCGCCGAGATTCCGATCCCGATTCCCAGCCACAGTAGGCGCGGGCTTGCGGACGGCGAGCAATGGGTAGTTTGCCGTTCGACCGTCCGGTAACCGTCCGGAACGAGCCCAAGTCGTCGACGGCGCGTACTGTTCCACGCGCGCCTCAAGGAGATGTCAGCAACTGTAGGGTCCCAGCAAGGTCGGAGCCTACTGGGGCCAAGGGTCTGATTCTGACAACGAAAGAACAGGAGTAGATTTTTAGTCAGTAAAAGTATGACACTTTCTCACGCTCCGCCCAAGAGCGGGGGATGTCATAAGACGATTTTCCCACTGCAAAAAAAAAGCTTCAAACTATCTGCCAATCTAAAGTCTGCAGTTTGCGGGGTCTCTAAGTCTGATACGCTCTCTCGATCCACCTTATGGTGGGAGATGTCATTGGATGATTTCCCATCATAAAAACAGCTATATAATCTTAAATGGAAATTGAAGGAGTAAGTAATCGCGTGTCTAAACTATTAATACCCAAACAAATGTACTGGCTCTTAAGAATACTTCGCCAGTTAGTCACTCACTCATAAAATCTAGTTATACCCAGTTTTAAATTGTTTTTAATGTTTGACATTATCGTATGCAAATATAATACTATTGATGTTGATAATATTTATAAAGACGCGAAGAAATAATGTGTGTGTAATGGAAGTAGGGTTGGAAAATCAAAAATATTTTGTTTTTGCATTTTTATGTATCTGATGATTAAGTTAAGTAAAGCTAAGAGCAGTGGTGACCGAGTGGTAACGGCCCTTAGACTTATGAATTGTAGGTCGTGGGTTCAAACCTAGCCAGGCGCATTGCTTTGTGTGTTTTATTTATCACCACTGCTCCTAAAATAGTGAAGGAAAACATCGTGAGGAAACCGGCATGTCCTGGAACCTAAAATCGAAGACTTGGATTACGGCCCATTCCCTCTCCTAGAGAGAAGGTCTGAGTCCCAACAGTGGGAACATTATAAGGCCGACTATGCTATGACTATGCTAAAGCTAAATCATATCATTAAGTATACCAGAATAATTACCACAGGGGCCTAACAGGATCGAAGCCTACTGGGGCCATGGGTGATACGAAAGAGAATCCCGGTGCCCTGGAACGAAGGCAAAGAGGGAACAGAAGTGGGTTTTAGTCAGTAAAAGTCTGACACGCCTTCCCGCCCCGCCCAAGGACGGGAGATTCCATTTCACCTTTCGGCCCAACGGCCATCCGTTCTGCGAGCTATATGCCCTGCCCATAGCTACTTAGTTTGGCGATTCTTCGTGCTATGTCGGTAACTTTCGTTCTCCTGCAGATATCCTCATTCCTGATTCGATCACGCAACATCATTAAGGCTTAACGAATCTAAAAGATACGCCAGATACTAACTGAATACCAACATACTGCTGTTATCTTCAAATACCTCCGGTTAGTTCAATAATTCTTCGCAAAACCCATTCAAATTACGAGGTATAGGTAGCGTTGCCAGGCGTCCGGAAAAAGCCGGACAGGGTCAGGCTTTTTAGTTGCGTGTCCGGCCAAATTAGGCGGAGTCCGGCCTGTCCGGATTAGTTAGGCTTTTTAAATAAATAGCAATTTCGTTTTTACATTGGTCATGTCTTCTACTTTATTTTGAATCGCTAGCGTTAGCAGAGCGGACTAGCAATTATAGCCGCCAATTTTATTGTTGTTTCATTAGAATTAAAAAATATAGATAATATATTATGGTCAATAATAAAAAGTCGAGTTTGACTTGTCGGCCATTTTACTCAAATATCCGGCTAAATTGGTTTGTCTGTCCGGCTTTTCTGTTTGGAGACCTGGTAACCCTAGGTGTAGGTAATAACAATATTAATATCGATACAATTGCCACAATCTCGATATTGTTTCTCGAATTAAACCAGTATCAGAGAATTCGCACCAGGCATTCCAAAACTTGACACCTAGTTATAATTTCACACCTCAAGCCCAGTAGCTTACCTCAGTTAAAACGCACTTGATAACTGTCTGAACCTAATGGTTAAGTTTAACCGTGAAACCGGAGTAACTATTGTTATCGTTTGTTAGGCTTGTTACAAATTTTGGTTTCTTGTTATTGTTTCTGTGGCATAAGTTGAGTTTAATGTTGTTGAAAGTTGCGTGAAGAATTGTTTAGTCACCGATATTAGTCAAATATGAGTCAAGGAATGATATTGCAGTAATATGTTTTTTTTGTTGTAGGTGGGAAAATCAACCAAAGACATCCCCCGCTCTTGGGTGAAGGAGGAGGGCGTATCAAACTTTTACTGACTAAAAACCCACTCCTGTTCCTTCGTTGCCTTTTGTACCAGGGCCGAGTCTTCCTTTCAGAAGCAGACCCTTGGGCCCCAGTAGGCTTCGACCCTGCTGGGCCCCTACGGTTTGCTGACATCTCCTTGAGGCGCGTGTGGAACAGTACGCGCTGTCGACGCCTTGGGCTTGGTCCGGACGGTTACCGGACGGTCGGACGGCAAGCTACCTATTGCTCGCTGTCCGCAAGCCCGCGCCTATTGTGGCCGGGAATCGGGATCGGAATCTCGGCGGCCGATTCTGAATCGTTTTATGTGCGCACTTCCATACAGCTTCATACTGGTTAAGCAACCAATCAAACTATCGGCCGCTCGAAAGTCGCAATGTGCGGGGTCTCTTACTGAATAAAACCACACCTGTGTAATTCAGCCGCTCTTTGCGTTCTAGAACCAGGGATTTCTTTATCCTCGCCATAGCGGGCATCGGCTCTGCTGAGCCCCTTTATAAAAATACTACAGCATATGCTGAAATAGGAGCATTTTTAGCTTTGCACAAGTTCCTTCTTTTGTTACCGTTACCGGACGGTCGGACGGCTAGCTACCCATTGCTCGCCGTCCGCAACCCCACGCCTACGGTTGTCGGAAATCAGGATCGGAATCCCGGCGGCTAGGGCGTGAGGGCCGCGCCTTCGCAGAAGGAGGCGTCTGCCTGCCACTCCTCCTCACATCGGAGCAGTAATATGATAAAGGTGAAAACTGACAGAACGGATTTTTATGAAATGTGGTACATGAGTATCAAACCATGTCTTAAAATAGTAAAACATATGATATTATTTGTCCCCGGAATACTTTCACTTGGGAACTATTGAGATAGAGGTCAGTAGGTAATAAAAGGCAATGGACGGTTAAAAAATGACTAAATTGAACAGAGATGTTTAATTATTGTGCGAAATTTAATTATTATATAAATGCGTACAAGTAATATCAGGTAAGTTTATATAAAAAAAAATATTTTTCGAATTTGTGTAAGTACAATTTTACTTACACAAATTCGAAAAATGTCTTTTATTCTCACTTGTCCTACATACCTACTACCTAGTCAGTACTTACATAAAATGAACAATTGTCAAAACAAGCCAAAAAAAAAAAAAAATGAAAATTGAAAAAATTATCTTTTTTTTTCTACAAGAATATTTCAGAGGTAGGTAACCCTGCACAAGTGTGACAGACAGACGGACAGACGTGCGTAGGCGCCGCACGTCGTCGCACACTTTGACTGAACGTTCACCTTACCGGGTAGGGCTATTTGTTTTACAAAAATGCAAAATTCCAGCCGTTTCTGTCAATGATTGACAACTTACGAGCTAAAATTAAACTGTTTTACTGATATAGAATGCATAATTGCAATGCTCTTCTCAGAATCGATGAGGAATTAATTTAAAACATATCCTACTCAATAAATTATTTATTTCTTCAAGAAACTGCACGAAGTATTAAAGTGAATTATAAGCAGATATATAAATTCAAATTTCTAAAGTACTAAGACTCAATAACTTAAGCTCGTCATATAAAATTAAAATTAGACTTTCTCTCCAATTGGACTGAGGGAAAGCAACCTGCTCCTAATTTTATTAGTAGACTCTGGAACTTAATTGGGAAAAGGGTATTTTCCGAATTATATTAGACTTATAATATATGTTAGTAAATTTCTAAGTAAAATAGTAACTGTATTTCATCATCATCTTCCTGCTTTTCATCCATATTAATCAATTACACAGACACGGAACAACTTCTAGAAATTTTGGCATAATGTTACAGGATCTCCTCGTTTGTGTTTATGTTTGTATAATATCATAGACTTTGTTTTAGGTATTAATGTACTATAAGCTTATTTTCGTAATTATTTATTATAATATAATATAATTTTTTTATTAGTTTTACTGTAATTTTAAATTTTACTGTCGCAATGAAACTAATGTAAAGTGATGGCCTGAAACACAGGTTTAAATTAACCTAGATCTGGCGGTCCACTATCAAACATTGCTATTCCGAACCACGATTAATTGAACCTTTAATAATATTTCATTTTTAGTATATGTTTAGGCTCTGTAATTGTATGGGAAACCTTGTTACTGGTTAATGTTATTTTTTTGTAAACGTTAATTGAATAAATTTATTAAATTATTATTATTATTAATAAAATTCGATTGAGGTCGGCGGAACACGTTTTTGTCTTCCATTCTATCTTTTCAACCGTCGCTGACTCTGTTTTATTTCATATCAAAGAAAAAAGAGATAATGTGATTCATCACATAATCCATCCATCTTTTCTATGGCCTTCCTCTTCCTTTCCACCTATCCACATACATATTCATAATTCTTTTAGTAACAAAAATTTCATATAAAAATAAACGATTCCTTTTCAACTTTTCAGTCACTGGTGCCAATTTCAAACTGACTCTAATGTGCGAATTACTCACTTTTTTCATTCTCCTTACTCCACACACCATCTCAACATCCTCATCTCCGCCGCATAAAAAATATTTACTGCGGCTAAAAATTTATTTAAAAATAAATCTCTAATAAACTCCTAATTAATCCGGACATTCTGTGAAGGTGCTGATCTAATTATTCTAGTTTATTATAATAACTAGATCAAAATGAACACAATTACATAGTAATTCATCGTTTTATTGTTATGTACTGTTAGTTATCCAGTTTGTATGCCAATAGGTATTATTGTAATCATTCAAGCCTTATAATAAACAGTTATGACAGCCCAATAATAAGTAGGTACAATAAGAAGGCAGGCTACCATTTTCTCGTAAATTGTATTCATAAAACGAAACCGCACCAGCCCATTCACAGTTTTATTACAAAAACGTCGAATATCTATAAAATCAAACAAGTTTTTCTTGTTAAAAATTGAATATGCATGTCAGGCGCCATTTTGCAAAACAAAACGCGAGCAGTAACTCTTTTGAACAATAAAATGCGTTTCAAGGTGTTTTACGATTTTCATAAAATTAAAGTAAAGAAAAGTTCATTGAAAGAAATCCTTCGAAGCTCGAACAACGGTTTTTTGTTTGGTCTTTGAATTGTCTTTTGAAATCTTCTTCGGGAAGTGTTTTAAAAGAAAACACAGAGAGAGGAACACAGAGAGTGTTTAAATGCTGCAATTCAGATTTTCTTTTAAAACACTTCCCGTCTGATGACGATCTCTATGACGTCTGATGATGGTCTGTTTTATTGATGTAAAACGCTTAAATTGTGTCTTTTTTCCCTTAAAATTAAATCAATTTTATCACTAAAACACTTAACTAATTAAAACTATATATATACACTAAAGGCTACTCCTAACTAAAATATGGCGTCATAAAACTCCTCCGCATCGCTGTCCACTGAAAGTGTGCCCAAAAGGCTGGCGGCTCGTTGTATGGCAATGCTTAATCTCTGACCGAGGTAAAAGCCAGCCCTTGGGTCAAGCGAAGTGTCAACTAAGCGTTTGTGTAGTTCTTTAAAAAGCGTATGAGCACTCGGACCCCACGGCCCAAGAGTTTCAAACCCAAACGGCTCAAAAATATAACTGCCGAAAACATTATCACTTAGGTACACCTAATATAATAAGCGTAATCAGCATTATAATATTTCCACTGCCACTATGCGGGTCCAGTGCGGGTTGGTACATATCAAATGTCTTAGAACTTTTGATTCAAGGTATTTTCATGATGTTTTCACCGTTTTTAAGAGGAATTGTGATTGCATATTATTATTTTTAGGGTTCCATACCTCAAAAGGAAAAACGGAACCGTCATAGGATCACTTTGTTGTCTCTCTATCGGTCAAAATAGGGTGTGAGGGTATCGAGTTGAAATTAAAATCATATACTCAAGTCTGCGGTCCCTTGATGCTGTGACAAAATCAAACTTCTAAATTAATGAAAAAATAGATACGGCCGTTTATGTCGCAAACAAAACTTATTTTTCGACACTCTCAAGGGAATTAAAATTTAACTCAAGGTCTTATAGCACAGATATAGGAATAAATGTGAAAACAGTATATTTGTTATTTGGTAAGTTTGTAGGCAACCCTCAGTGCGGGAGTCCGACTCGCACTTGCCCAGTTTTTTTACTACAGATGGACTCTTACTTGACCACTATCTCACCTAAAGGACGATTTGGTCGATGATGGAGCAATTGAGGTCATAACTGTATCATGAAAAATCACAAAGTTATAAGCTTGTTATTATATTACCTGATTGTCCACAAAAATACATGGTTACCGGGCCATCCGGGCGACTGAGGAGTTGTTTTGCTACCGCTCCCAGCTGTGCACTGGCTCCTAATGCCCGCTATAACCTGTGTTGTACTTAATCTCAGTGGTGTCCAACTTGTGACGTTTTTTTAATATCTTTGGAAAAAATTATAACATGGTGTAAAAAATATTGGAATCGATTCAGTTACTGATTCCGAACTAACTATATTCAGGTTTCGCATATACTAAAAATAATTTTGTACAAAACGCTAAGTTCTGACTCACTCACTGAGTTATCCACGCCCAGCCAAGCCCTTGGACCTAGAATGCTGAAATTTTGCACAGACGTTTCTTTTATGATGTACATGTCACCGGAAAATTGCAGACAAAAAAATCTGGGCAAGTGCGAGTCAAACTCGCGCACTGAGGGTTACGTACAAACTTGAAAGGTAAATTGCGATTTACGATTTATGACGTATTAAAAAAAACTGCTAACTAACCAAACCAAACAAACCAATTTTCGGTGGAAGTTTGCATGGTAATGTACATTATATATTTTTTTAGTTTTATCATTCTCTTACTTTAGAAGTTACAGGGGGGGACACATTTTACCACTTTGAAAGCGTCTCTCGCGCAAACAATTCAGTTTAGAAAAGAATGATATTAAAAACGTCCATATCATTTTGAAAAACCTATCCACACGTAAAGGGTGTGAAGAAACAAAAATTTTTGAGTTTCAGTTCTAAGTATGAGGAACCCCCAGAATTTATTGTTTTTTTTTTTTTTAGTTTTGTGTAAAAATCTTAATGCGGTTCACAGAATACATCTACTTACCAAGTTTCAACAGTATAGTTCTTATAGTTTCGGAAAAAAGTGGCTTTGACAAACGGACGGACAGACAGACAGATGTGACGAATCCATAAGGGTTCCGTTTTTGCAATTTGGCTACGGAAACCTAAAAAGACTCCGTATGATTTTTATAATTTTTTATTAGAATATAGTTTTTCGATATTTATAAACATTATGAAAAAAACGTTTTGTACGGCACGGTTCTAAATATAAATCACATTCATTTGTTCTCAATATAACCCTGTCTTATAAAAAAAAAAATGTTTATAATTTCTCGCGATATTTTACAATCTTATGGTGGTTGTAATTTTTCGGTGACATTTAAGTACAAAGAATAAACAGGGGTTTTCCGAAATTCACCCCCTAAGGGGATTTTTTTTAGGTGGGAAAATCATCTATTGATAAATCCCGCTATTTGGCGGAGCGGGAGATAGTGTCAGACTTTTAGTGACTAAAAACCCCCTCCTGTTCCTTCTTTGCCTTCGTCCCAGGGCCCCTTCACTTTCACACTACCCGTGGCTCCAGTAGGCTTCGACCCTGCTGGGCCCCTACGATTTGCTGACATCTCCCTGAGGCATGCGTGGAACATTGCGCGCCGTTGACGACTTGGGTTCGGTCCGGACGGTTACCGTAACCCAAAAAAATATTCCACCAAAGATCTTAGTAACACACTTAAAAACCATGTCACCCTTGTTAACATAAACATAACTACTATTAAAACAGCCAGGTTCTGAATCAAAACGAGGTCAGAGCACGTTACTAGCAAAAGTTGAACTATAACATAAATCATATGTACACGTGTACCTAATGTTAATACCTGCGACCCTACCTAGCACTAGCTAAAGGTTGGTACAAACATCATCTCACTCAACAAGAATCTACACGATTAAGGGGGATACGCCATGATGAACAGCCAGATTAAAATTGTTTTAGTACTTACGTTGTTATTGTGTAAGTTTTTATTTATTTAAACTTCATGTACAATAGTGGTACATAGGCGGAGTTAATGCAACAAGGCATTCTCTACCAGTCGACCAGTCAGTAGTTTTTTGTCATAAGAACAAATTCTTTTCGTGTCTGCAATTTCAAATTAGATTTCTTTCAGATCAGTACTAAGCAACCTGTATAGCTCTGAAATTTATCTCGTTTAGAATATAATAGAATAATATAAAACTTTATTGTACACCAAAATAGTAACAAAAACTTATAAACTAACTTAATCTATGGGTACAATGGCGGTCTTATCGCTAACAGCGATATCTACCAGACAACCTTAGGATGGACTGTAAGAACTCCAAAAAGAAAAATTAAAAAAAAAACCAAGAAGTTGCAGGTACTTGACAGACAGCAGAAAAGAGGTAAAAATTAATACGTGTTTAACATAGATTTGTTTATTAAGAGAGCCCTGAGAGATAACGCCTGAAAACTCTGTTGGCATTCGGTAATCCCGTGATTTACTCGAATATGTCACAAAACTACTTGTTCCAGGAAATACGTGTTTTTTTTAACCCTTAATAGTTTTTCAGAAAAATTATCGTTATTCAGAATCTCGATTAAATGTGCAAGGCTCCTATGGATGTAATCTTTTATATTTTTTATATATAAGCACATTATGGAGGGCCAAGGTTCACGTTAAATAGAAGATTTTCAGAGGTCTTTACTAGATTAATTTTACACAAATTTATGTCTTGATTTCTATAGGAGCCTATATAATGTCCACAAGATAGCTGTGTATCCAAAATATCTAGAGAAAGATGTGTAATAACATCATAATCACGTAAGAGCGGTTGTATGGAAATGTACTTACCTCGATTAATTTTTCTTACCTCAAAACGTTATGATTTCATAAAATGGTAATTAATGAGAGTTAATATAAACACGCGAGAGTTTTAGTTACCATCACTAACAAAACGTGGAAGTTAAAGAAAAATTGTCGAATAACTTTTTGAATAATGAAATATATAATGAAAGATACAAAAAAAATTGGTTGCCTGTAAAGTCGGTATACGGGCGAAAGTTTTACGTGACAACGACTTTGAGTGGTAAAATAATTTTAATGTGAATATTCATTCGTATAGTAGGAAGAATATGTCTGTCTCTCTCGCTCTTAGGCGGGCTAACCATGCCCGAGTGGAAGGGACGCGTGCCTCTCACTCGCTCTCATTGTGAGCGCATAACGTGAGCGGAGCGTAACGCAGTTTCTTGAAGTGTCACCCGGCAAACCAATTTATAAGACGTTGTCACGTCAAAAGTACTAAGCAATATTGCAAAAAACCAAAGATTTTTTTTTTTGTTGGTTACACGAGCGCACTCTTTTTTTTAGGTGAGAATTCATTTAATAACTTCTCGCTCTCTGGATGAGTGGGTGTGTCAGATACCAGCGTTGAGTCTGTCAACTTCAGTTGTCCTTTGTGTTCCAAGGTTCCCAAGTGCATCCCCCTTAAAGACGCTCGCGGGCTTACCACTGTCCACAGAAAATGTTGCTCATATGTAACCAGCCTTAAAATTATGGCCCATTCAAAGCTAGCACTTGATTAGCATCGATTCACCTCGAGCAGTTTCGATTTCTTATCGAGTCGGAAGCAAATCGTTAACGTCGGGTTCCTATAAATACATCAAAGGGTATCCTTTGCTTAGACGTGTCTTAGGTACCTTTATAGACTGTTACGTCTTTAGTTGGCTACGATTTTATTCAAATCTGACAGATTTCTGAAATTTTCTTTAGAACATTAAACAGGGGTAAACTTATATGTTTGTTTATAGTAAGATATTTTTTATTTTAGTAAGTTTGCGATTGACCACTATTTTACTGATAAATATTTGAATAAATAGATCTGGTACCCTAGTTTATCTATATATTTTAAATAAAAGGAGAAACTGACTTACTGACATATCAACGCACAGCCGAAACTACTGGGACTAGGAGCATAAAATTTTGAACAAGGTTTCCTTTTATGATGTAGGCGAGCACTGAGAGAGGATTTTCCGAAATTCGCCCCCTAAAGGAGTGAAACAGGGGTCCAAAGTTTGTATGGAGAAAACTACTTTCAACTTTCAAAAATTATATTATTTCACTTTTCGATCCACAAAAAGCAGTAGGGACGAAAAGGTTTGTTTATTTTCGATATTTACAGACTACTTAAAGAAGAACTTCTTATTTAAATACCCTATAAATAAAAAGCTCAATATTTTATAATCTAAGCGGACGCCGGCGTCGGCGGGGTTTGAGTGGAAGAAAGCCATTATATACACTGTTTAGAAGGTGTTGTCATAGTAGAAACAAAACGATAGAAGCCAAAATCTGATTTTTCATCCCTTTTACAAATACAATTATCTCATTCTGTCTCTTTGAATTTTTTATATTTAGATATCATAAGTCAATCGTTCCGTACCTATTTAAAAACCATTTGTTGGACTCTCGCAGTTATTTTTAAACTAGCCATATTTTACGCCCAACACGATATTCGAATATGCCACCACATTTCAACGGCTTGGACTCGACCACATCAATTCTACTCAACATGTATATGCAATAAATATTTCATGTTGTGAGTACTGACTCAGCTGAAGTCAGCTTTGTCATAAAATCCGTGACAAATTCATCGGGTGGATATCAAAATTGAAGCGGTTGAGGTGCAAGAATCAAGCGGAAAGCGTAAAACGTAGATGACGAGAAAGTGTGTTAAACTTGACTGTCAAAATATAAGCTCATAGGTTCACAACATAGGTGACTCTTGCTTGACAAGTCAATTAAGAAAACAAACTTATATTTCGGACAAAGTCCATAGTTAGTAGTAGTATTTAGCTTCACTTATTTTTTTCTTTGACTAACCGACATTTTGACAATTCAAAAGTGCCTGTAATTGGTCTATTTGAAATAAACGTTTCTGATTTCTGATTTCGTTACTTATGTGAGAACTTAACTTGGAAGCCGATCTTCGTAAGTAAGCGGGCAAGAAACAGAATATTAGCACTTTTTTTTTTTTTTTTTTTAGGTGGGAAAATCATCTTATGACAAATCTCGCTCTTGGGCGGAGCGAGAGATAGTGTCAGACTTTTACTGACTAAAAACCCACTCCTGTTCCTTCTTTGCCTTCGTCCCAGGGCCCCGGGTTTCGCTTTCACACTACCCATGGAGAATATTAGCACTGTGATATTTACGTAGACGTGGGCTTGTGGACTACGAGCAATGCGTCTGGTAAACGTCCGGACCAAGCTCGAGTCGCCGACGGCACGTAGTGTTCCACGCGCGCCTCAAAGAGATGTCAGCAAACCGGAGGGGCCCAGCAGGGACGAAGCCCATGGGGTCATCGCTTTTGATAGGGAAACCCGTGGTGATGGAACAGAAGGAACATAGATGTGATTTCTGTCAGTTCAAGTTTGACACGCCCTCTTGCTTTGCCCAAGTGCGGGAGAAGTAATTAGAAAATTTCATACCTAGTGTGGGACAAGTTTTTAAAAGCAGAAAGAAATACATAATACTTGTTTTCACACGCTCATCTCTCACATTTGTACCAAACCCGAAATCCGAACAGTTATAGATTAAAATACATGCAACTGGGCTACCAAGCCACCTCGTATAGATTCGCTAGGGAAAACCTGGTGTTCCGAGTTCCTATGAGCCTATGACTAAGAGAAACATGTACCTACCGTCTTGTTCACATATGAAAACACTGTTATGTAATTCAAGAGGTGATTGCTGGTTTCAATAACATGCACTGCTGTGGTATTACAGTCATCTAAACGTGGAAGGGGCTTATGTTTGCGTGTGTGTGTGTGTGTTTTTGTTTGTGGCCATACGTCTTGTTTGTGTGGGTGCCACGTGTTTGTGTATTGCTTTTGAGTTTTATTCAGCCTTCTATCAGACACAGCGTGATCTTTTTAGGGTTTTGTACCTCAAAAGGAAAATACGGAACCCTTACAGGATCACTTTGTTGTCCGTCTGCTTGTCTGTCAAGCCCTTTATCTCAGGAACGCGTGGAGGTATCAAACTTCTGAGTTAACGAAAAAAAAAGATATGTCGCAAAAACGTCCCTATATTTCGACACTATCAAGAGAATCAAAATTCATAGGGTAAACCTGAAATTTGGCATGATGCAAAATCTCATAGCACTACCAATTTTTGAAAACTGAAAATTTGTAGTTACGTCACAAAAAAACTTTTTTTGCGATTCGGAAAAATCTTCGTAACTTAATTCGGGAATTGAACTGTTTATTTAAGTAAGTTTGAACGGAACCCACAGTGCGCAAGTCCGACTCGCACTTGCCCGGTTTTTTTTAAAAAGGCGGTCAACTAAATCTATATGTTGTCAGTCCTAAAATTAATAAAATAAATGCAGAATTATTCAAAATTTATTCCGAAATAAAATAAATAAAGCCAATTTGCTAAATAATTCAAATAAACACTTAATATAGAGCCCAAATTCTACAAATTTGGCACTGAATGTACTAAAAACAGTCACGCTGATCAGACAGTGTACTTTTTCCAGCATCTATGTGTTTTTTTCGCATCGATTCGATTTTGTACTGAAGTGTTATTGGTTATTTGGTTGCAAACGTGCTTCTAAGTTTGTGACCCTGATATCGCGTTAATGAGTTTTTCCCATAGATATCCGATACCAATATTTTTTAACGATATCCAAGGTTTTTCCTTTGAGGAAGTTCCAACAATTAGCAGCAGATTGGGCGTATGTTCCATCGGTTATGTTTATAGACATACTGTTATGATGATTGTTGTACTCGTAAGTACCCATTTTGGTCTCTCCATTACGCTCATGTTTTAGTGGATTTGGAGCAAAAAAAAAAACACAAAGCATTTTTAAATATTGTCACGTGCCGAATTTAATACTCAAATATTGGACATTTAAAAAGCTGCGGATTTTTTACTCGTAACGGTTTAGCTGTCATTCCGCAATTCTAAGGTTGTAGCGTCAATGGTTTTAATATTTTGTTTGGTTTCTATTTTTGAAGTGAAACTTCTTTACGCACGCTTGACTTGGGGAGTAAGCTGGCGAACGCGTGACGTAAGCGTTACGAAAAGTGTGATCGAGCAAGGCGAACGGAAGTTAAGTGGGGGATATAAGCAAGAGACAGCAGTGCGCGCGCACATTTTCTTTCTCTCTTCCTCTCATAGCCAAATACGTTCCGTATATCTAAGCACATTGCAGGCTTATTGTCTGTATCACAGTGTAGGAGCAAGAGAGAGCAGTGCGCGCGCACATTTTCTTTCTCTCTTTCTCTTATAGGCGAAAGAAGTTTCACTTCAGTCGTGTGGTCATAAGCACACTCGTTTTTTTTTTGGTATAGCTCATCATCACATTTATTTATGGGTTAAGTTATTGGATGATTTTCACCCATTAAAAAAGCCCAATGTTTGGTTCCTTAATGTGGGCTTTGATAATTGATTGGTTTTCATTACCAATCGTTTACTCTTTGGTATGTTTGACTGTTTTCAGATGTTCCTAACTTTTATTTTTAAGTGGGAAATCATCTAATGAGTTCTTTCGCTCTAGGGTGGAGCGCGAGCCACACCAACGTACCTTCAGTTGCCTTTGCGTTCTCAAACTATGAGTAACCTAGATGTTCCGAACTCCAATAGCTAGAAAATTACGAAATGATGCTACATAGTATGAGTATTTAACGACAAGTTGTGATTTTATGAAACTATTCAATTTTTTCGTTAATATTCTAGACTGCACTTAGATAGGACTAGAAGTCCTGAGTTGAGTTATATGAATACTGACAAATGCTTGCGCTGCGGTCAGTGCCATCATTTGTCCACACATGTTTGAGTGGATGTGTCCAGTGACAGATCCACTCTAATCCATACGGTTAGCGGCGAGCCTCCTTGCTGGCCAGCAACCATGGGACCTGGTGGCAGCAGGCCTTGCACGCATGCACGATCTGCGCGTGGAGATGCAACGTCGGGGTGTAACTCCGCTGCCGCGACAAGTCGCGGCATGGCGGGCAGAGCTTCGGCGGGGTCTCATGGCGGAATGGCGACAGCGACTATCGCAACCCAATGCTGGGCACGCCATAATTATGGCGATAAGTCCCCTCTTTGAGGAGTGGCTGGAAAGGCAACACGGCGTCCTTACCTTCCGCATGACGCAGGTCCTCACCGGACATGGTAAGTTCGGGAGGTTCCTGCACCGGATTCGTGCGGAAGAAACGCCCGGGTGCCGCCATTGTGCGGACCGCCCGGAGGACACGGTGGAGCACACGGTGGAGGTGTGCCCCGCTTGGGCAGAGCAACGCCGTGTCCTCGTGGGGGCGATTGGGGGCGGCGATCTCTCGCGCCGGGCCTTGGTACAGGCCATGGTCCGGAGTGAGGAGGAGTGGCAGGCGGTCGCCTCCTTCTGCGAGGCAGTAATGCTAGCAAAGGAGGCGGCCGATCGCGTGAGGCAACGGTCCTCACGCCCCAATCGCCGCCGGGATTCCGATCCCGATTTCCGGCCATCGTAGGCGCAGGCTTGCGGACGGCGAGCAATGGGTGGCTCGCCGTCCGACCGTCCGGTAACCGTCCAGACCGAGCCCAAGTCGTCGACGGCGCGTGCTGTTCTACGCGCGCCTCAAGGAGATGTCAGCAACTGTAGGGGCCTAGCAGGGTCGAAGCCTACTGGGGCCAAGGGTCTGATTCTGAAAGGAAGACTCGGCCCTGGTACGAAAGGCAACGAAGGAACAGGAGTGGGTTTTTAGTCAGTAAAAGTCTGACACTATCTCCCGCCCCGCCCAAGGGCGGGGGATGTCATAAGATGATTTTCCCACCGAAAAAAAAAAAAAAAAAAAAAAACCATACGGTTCTTTCCTCAAAAAAATAGTCAGACCATTAACATACATGGTTCTCATATGATTTTACCATTATATGTTTACTGTATGGACTTTAAATTACACTTTGACCCCTGAGTTTATTTTGGTGTTTCTTCTCAGGGTAGTCAGCTAGGAAACACAGGCCTCATCTAGTCTAAATTGATGAAAACTAGTGTAAAAGTGTTATTTAAAACCAATATTCTTTCTGTCAGCGACTTCGCCTGTGTAGGTAAAGTTAGGATATTAATAGCTTACATCACTCAGTAATAAAGTAGCGGTGAAAGAATTTCCAAAATCGGTTTAGTACTTTTTAAGTTTATTCGTCGCACTAATATACGGTCTCCCAAAATTATCGCAAGATTTGAATTAAATAGAAAACACAGTTTATATTTCTAGGGTTTTTTTTAGGTGGGAAAATCGCCAACACTACTGCACAAATGGCGTCAAATTCAAATCTTGCGTTAATTTTGGGACACCTTTAGTTTTTGATTCAATAAAATAATTACAATCTGAAGACTATATTGACTGAAAGTTTGTTACTTCTCCACGCTCGAATCGCTGAACAGATTTCGATAAAACTTGGTATACAGGTAGACCATGTCTAGAAGTATCTCGGGAGTATGTTCCATTAGTACAAATTTCTACTTTAACTCAAGCGAAGCCGCGGACAGCAGCTAGTTAGAAATAAAAATACAAATCTTTCTTCTTTATAATATTAATATACAACCATAGATTTAATTTTTGTAATACTTGTTTATCTAATATTTTCTTTTTTTTATGCACATGCCATATTGTCTCTCCACTACGCTAGGTTGACTGGTAGAGAATGCCTGAGGCATTAAGTCCGCCTTTGTACCTTTGGTTGCATGAAGATTAAATAAATAAATAGATTTGCAAATCATCATCATCATCATCTTCCTGCCCTTGTCCCGTGTTATTTGGGGTCGGCGCAACACGTTTTTTTCTTCCATTCTGCCCTGTCACTCGTCATACTATCACTAACTTCCTTTTCTTTCAAATAGATTTGCAAATATAAACATCAAATATCATGACAGCTTTATAATCAGCAATGTGTGTGGTAACAAGCACGTGTAAGTTGTTCTATTAACTAACATTTTGCGTGGGATGAAGAAGCAACTGTGAGCTACACGTACTAACTTATACCACCCTAGTGAACTGGTATGGTTTAGCCTTTATTGTTAGCCATTTAGTACTCTAAAGGTGTTTCCATTTAGTTTATAAATATGTAATGTAAGTAGTTTGAAACTGATAATTTCTCAATAATATAGCTTTCTATCAATTCATTCTGTCTAAATTATTTTCTATCATGATGAGACGGCACAGTCGGCGCAGTGATTAAGCAATTAGCTGCTGCACCGCGTATCGTGAGTTCGATTCTCGCATGGAGCATATATTTGTATAGCCTACAGATTGTTGATCCGCGTCTGGATGTCTTGTACCGTGGGTTCCTTTATATACGAGATGTATATGAAGGCAGCCACGTCACAGGAGTAATTCCTAGATTGAGTACCACCGTAGGCGTGGGCTTGCGGGTGTTGAGCAATGGGTAGCTCGCCGTCCGGAGGAACAGTTGTGGGTTTTCGTCAGTAAAAGTCTGACACGCCCTCGCACCCCGCCAAAGGGCGTTAGATGTCACTGGATGATTTCCCAACTAAGTAAAAAAAATGGGTGAGTAAAAATAATTAAAATAATTAAAAAATCCCAAGAATTTCAGTATTAATTAGGTCAGTAAGTATTTCTAGAGATTACAATCAAACTATTTTATATGTCTCTATCATATTCAGAACGCTATTCTGAATTCTGCTAAAAATAGCTAGAGATGTAACTAACGTCTATCGATAATTTGTAAGCTAACTTTATCGAAGTATTTAACTATTTACCGATACTTCTCTTGAACTGTGACCCAAACCTACTTTACCTACAGAATATATTGAAGCACTGCAGGTACCAAAGGATTTATATTTGCATTCTTCAAATTTGTTAACCACAACCCTACGATCTTCTCACGAGTGACTCTTGAATGTACTTACTCAATAATAATAACCTACAAACAAAATGACTCAAAAATACTTAAAAAAATGATATACAACAAATTGTCCTTTCCTCTTTTCATTGTAAAAGCAACTCTACGTCCTAAGGGCTGAGTCGGAAATCGTATGGCTAGATGGTATGAGTTAACAATAAGACTAATTAGGTACCTTTGCGCAGGTACTTGGGTTTAAGCGCTGATTGTTTAGCGACACCACCGTTTTTGCATTACACTCACAAGCATATTATTTGAACGCACTTTTAAATGTGAATACTTGAAGAAAGAAGTAATTATTTGTATTTAAGCGCACTGTGAGGAAGGAAAAATATATGTTTAATTGTGTATGATTGATTTTGTGAAATCAATTCTTTGCTCTATATTTTACAAACTTTTTTTTTACACTTGCTACCTCATAGTTGCAGTGAACACTTACTCTCTTTTAGAATTTGACAAAAAAAAAGGACAAGTCCAACACCTACCCTCCGATAAAAATTTAATCAGATTAACCATATTGTTAAGTAATACTAGCAATGAAACTTGAAAAACTTTCCATTACATGCGATCAACTCTTAAATCTGATTTATAGCGTTTGATTATGCAAATAACAATGATATTTTGACGGCAGTACAAGATAATGTTGAAGTACAACAAACATAAATAACGCGATAGGTATCCAAAACTATGATAGATGAGCATTCAGATCGACGATACAACAATCTAATCGATTAAAATCACACCTCAACATCGATAACAATACATCACAGTCGACAATAAACGCAGCTTCATCAGTCAAATGCAAAAATCTTTTCAGCGAGCTTTGCCAAGTTCAAGCGCAATAGGCGTGCGCCAGCGCAGCGATACGCCAGTATCCGACGCACACGCAGCCCGCAAACACGCACCCATCTACGATCGATACGAATCGAATATACGACAAACATCGATATTCGTCACCAACTAACGTGTATTCTTTTTCATTTGCAGTTTAAATGAGGATTGATTAGTGATTCCTAGATTCCTGTTTTTTTTTTTACTTTTTATTTTTTTTCTTTTTATTGAGTGCCAGTGAAAAGTGTAAAGTGAAAATTATTGTTTATGTGTGTTAAGTGGACACTGACGTCATTAAAACTGACAGGTAAGTGGTTACTAGTGAAAAGTAGTGTCATAATATTTACGTGATATTTAAGTATGTTATTATGCGTCTGGATAAGACGTGCTTTTTTTGAGGTAACACTTTCACGGAAGATTAAACTTAAAAAGTGTATGTATGGTGTCCTCAAGACTAGAGTAAAGAGGCTCTTAATAAACTAGTGCAATTTACGATCAACGATTGCATCACCGCTTACCATCAGGTGGGGTTGCAGTCGCAGTAGTTTATAAAATTAAAAAAATAACCAATATAAGTAGCTACCTAAATGATTTTTTCCACGATAAATTGAATCGCCAAAAAATATGAGTCCAAAAACAGTTCTACAGACAGCTAAATATCAAACACAAAATTGCAATATCGCCCCACTTTAAAACTAAACTAGCTTCTGCCAGCGGCTTCGCCCGCGTGAATGTACGTTTCTCTGTACAAACTTTGGACCTCTGTTTCATCCCCTTAGGGGGGAGTATTTTGGGAAATCCTCTCTCAGTGCTCGCCTACGTCATAAAAGGAAGCTTTGAGCAAAATTTCACGCTCCTAGTCCTAGCAGTTTCGGCTGTGCGTTGATATGTCAGTCAGTCAGTTTCTCCTTTTATATATATAGATTAACATTAAATAAAACTAACACTTCCAAACGAAATACTTAAGCAAATCTGAGCCTCATAAGTCATAGTCATAATACACGTTAGAATGACCATATAGAGGGTGTTATGTACTATAAAATATATACTATTTACTCGATACGGCTCGTAAATTATAAATATATAACGGCCTAGTTAACCTCCTAACATATTGCCATTACTGCACTACCGTTCTTTGAGAACCTACCTAACTTAAACATTATGTACGTAATCGTATTTAAACATAGGCCAAAAGGAGTAAAATAATTTAACAATCTGAAAATAAATGATTCTTGCGTCATTCGTATAGCTACAGCTTATACCAGAATCGTTTATGCTATACCTAGTGACCAGTACTTAACTGTAATAACTCAGTCTGTATGCCTTTTATATTCCCAGTGCGAACCTATATAACTGCCCCCTAAAAAAGACCCTCGAACAATAAGGCCTCGAACAATAAGAAGAAAAATAAGTACTTAGATATTATTTGTTATCATATCTAAAACTTATTATTACTCCTTACCTGTACGCATAATAAATGCATACTTTATTGTGCGTACAGCTAAGGAATGGAATTCTCTGCTGGACTTTTAAGTCAAGAGTGAATAGGTTACTTCTAGGCAAGCGTGCTCCATCGTGGGCCACATCATCGCTTATTACCAGGTAAGATACTGGTCAAACGTGAGCCTACCCATATTTAAAAAAAAGATATAAAAATTTACTCGTAACTTATTGCGTCAAACACGCCACTCACCACTATCCCACCCATTATTTATCTCTCGTAGATGCTGGTGCCCTGAATCAGGAATCAGCACTCCCGGTAGTATTCGTTTACAACCGTATTAGGTCCACGATACGTTACAGGTATTGTAATGCAAAATTTGGCTCTGGTTTGATCATTTCTGCGCCCCTCCAGGTTCTGCGACCTGTGTCTGGGCACCGCTAGCACAGCCCTAGTTACGGTGCTTTTAACTTTACATGATTGCAAATTATATACACAAACCCTTCGTCCCTTATTTCCCTTTCTGTTAGTGAAAACTGCATCAAAATCCGTTGTGCGGTTTATAAGGAATTAGTGTGTGTACAGACAGATGCGGAAAGGGACTTTGTTTCATACTATACTAGCTTATGCTTGCGGTTTCGCCCACGTGAAAGTCTCTGAAAGTTTCTCCATACAAATCTAGTACTCCCGTTTTATCCCCTTGGGGTTATTTTTTTTTTTCGTGGGAAAATCATCTAATGACAAATCCCGCTCTTGGGCGGAGCGAGAGATAGTGTCAGACTTTTACTGACTAAAAACCCACTTCTGTTCTCTCTTTGCCATCATCCCGGGGCCCCAGTAGGCTTCGACCCTCCTGGGCCCCTACGATCCCCTTAGGGGGTGAATTTTGGAAAATACTCTCTTAGACCCTACGACATAAAAGAAGACCTTGTGCAAAATTTTACGCTCCTAGGTCCTGTCGTTTCGGCATTGTGTTAATATTTTTGTTAGTTTGTTAGTTGATAAAACGCAAATTATCGCTAAAAATGTTCTGAAAAAGTTTGAGAGAGTGACACAGTTGCCATGTAAAACACTACTTCAACCTAAATATTAGTGTTGCCAGTAAGAAGTATGCCACATGGAAGACTGCGCTAATTGTCAGATAAGTGCCCACACATTAAGCCTGACTATTAAATCTGCAGAAGGTAAATTTCTATTACCTGCAATGATTTAAAAAAAACGTACGAACTATTTTGAGGTGTAAAATCGTCCAATGACTTCTCTCGGTTTAAGGTGAAGCGAGAGGATATGTCAAACTTTTCTGACTAAAATCAACCTGCGTCCTTCAGTTGCCCTTAACGTTCCAGGGCACCGGTATCTCTTTCAAAGGATTCCATAGCTACGAGCTGTGGTTGACTATTCTCATTGTAAATGTCCCTAGTTCCGGACATTGAGAAGCTCATTTTCACGTTTATTGTCTGATATGTAAAGTGCACACTTCTGTTACTTTATCAAAAAACGTAAATATACCTAATAGAACTGTTGGTTTTAACCAGAGCATCCAAGTGATATTTTCGGTATATAACTTTTGTATGTAGCTACATTTTCTGTTTCAGAACGTGCGAATTGTAGGTTTTAATGCCTCTTTTCTAAGAAAAAAGAGGCGTTTTAGCTTCTTTTTTTGGGATTAGTAATCATCAAATAACTTAAATCCGAAAATTTCATAGAAAAAGATATTATATATATTTTAATTTGTAAGTAAACGGATAGGTAACGATACTGAGAATGTCCGTCACAAAAAAATTGATGACATAAAGTATACTATGTGGAATAATAATGTGTAACGGTTATTGGGACACAAAAAAATATGTATGAGGATACTTATAACAATGTTTTGACATTAAAAAAATATACTCTTTTAATAAAAATTAAGGTTAAAATACAACTAAAGTCTTCATATTAATAGACTAATATATAAACAAATGCAAATACATATTTATTTTAATATGAAGTAGCGTTACAAAAAAAGATACCAAATGTATACTTTTTCTGAGTATGACCCATAATTTTCTGTGCCTCGATCCTGTGGCATATATCACAGGAACCGTGGATGTAAATTCTTCAGAATACAGATGGCCTCTGTAATCAGTGAAAGAATTTTCAAAATGGGATCGGTATTTCAAGAGATTAACACTATTACACATAACATAATATAATAAATTATAAAATAAACAGCCTTACATTGTTCCCATCGCTGAACTCAGGCCTCTTCGCTATGAGAGGAAATGGACCGGAATCCAGCAAGCTCAGTTCAGTCCGGGTTCGTGCATGTCACACGTCTTTGAATTTTTGGTTTAAGGACATAACGCCCTATGACGTTTCCCTTCATCATTTTAAGAGTACTGCTCTTAAAATGATGAAACAAATTACACAAAGTAAAACATACTTCGTACTTCGCGGGTTCTAAGCCAGGCAGGGTTTGAACCTGCAAAGTACCTACGATAGCGAAGTACCATTACACATAAACAAACAGATAATTTTACTTCCTCATAATTTAGTATAAATGAAAACAAATCAACAATATTTTTATTTCACATAGGCTTACATGGGCACTTATAAAACGACAGAAGCTAGTGCACGGTTCCAAATTGGCTTATGCAAAAGAACCGGCAAGAAACTCCAAGGTTACTCTTTTAAAAAAAAAGGATTGATTACAATATTTTCAAATTACAGTATTAATAGATATTATGTAAGAACAGTGTAGACCAGTCAATATTGTACCCAAAAGCTCAATAAAAATTATCATATTAAAAAAAAATGAGTCGTAATAGGAAGTAATCTAAGAATTCGTGGAATCTACAGTGTTCCCACATTCACATTATAAAAAGAGGCTATATAAAAAATACAAGAAAAATATGAATAACTACAACTCGATTATAGATTGCTCAATTCCCAAACGTTGGTTGCGGACCAGTAAAGCCATGTAGTAAAAGCTAGCCCCAACAGTCAACAGAATTGTGTTGCTAGGTCAATGGGACAACTGTCAACTGAATTACAGATTCTGTAAGTAAAATGACAGTTTTATACAGTCTATCGATTGTAAAGCCTACTTACATTGTAATCTCACAATTTCTCATCTTAATACTAAGATGGAGGTTTGAATAAGTTGACCGCAGACAAGCAAGTAACTTGGCTCAGTTTATGAAGTTCATCATTTACTTGTGAGTCTACGAGTATTATTCAATTATATACTGTGAAGTATTTGTGTTATCATTTTTAATGTATCTGGTGCAACTTTTGTGCTATTAAATCTCATAAATATAAAAAGTCAGAGTTTTTATTGTGTGTGTTTATTTGTTACTCCTTCACGGTCAACGGCTGAATGAATAGAATAGAATAAACACTATTTAATTATACTCCAAAGTAAGAAAAATAATTTTGCAAAAACTTAAATCTATGGGTACAATGGCGGTCTTATCGCTGATAGCGCTGGACAACCTTAGGATGGACCATAAGAACTTAAAATGGGGTAGTCTGCGGTGTACTGTTAACAAGTAATTAATGAAACAAAATTTTACATTTAAAATATACAACAAACAAACGTACAAAGCGTTTTGGGAACACATTCATAATGTGTACAGTTAAGGAGTGGAAATACCTGCCGGAGTCTGCGTTCCCTGATAGCTACAACCTAGGGTCTTTAAGTCAAGAGTGAATAGGTTACTTCTAGGCAAGTGTGCTCCATCGTCGGCCACATCATCGCTTACCATCAGGTGAGATAGTGGTCAAACGCGAGACTATCAACAATAAAAAAAAATGACTGGAATGAATGATTGACTGGTAGAGAATGGCTTCTTGCAGTAAATCCGCCTATGTACCACTACTGTACATGAAGTTTAAAGTTAAAAATATATAGCTATATAAAAATACATAAGCTCATAAATAAACGTATGTTAATGACACAGATAGATCGTGTGCTAGATAAGAATATAGAATACTTTTTTACTCCGGAAATACGTTTCCTTGAGAGAATTATCTACTTTCATGGTAGCAAAGCCGCTTATAGAAGAACATCATCATCATCATCATTTCAGTCGATAGACGTCCACTGTTGGACATAGGCCGTTCATTGTGGCGACACTTGGAGGAGCCCAAGTGTCGCCACAATGAACGGTCCTGTGCGTTGCGCATCCATCGGTTTCTCGCTACCTTTACCAGGTCATCGGTCCACCTTGTAGGAAGCCTTCCAACGCTGCGTCTTCCGGTACGCGGTTGACACTCCACAACTTTTCGGCCTTCGGCAACCTTGGTTCTCCTGCGGATATCTTGATTTCTGATTCGATCACGCAAGGAAACTCCGAGCATAGCCCTTTCCATTGCCCTTGGGGTGACTTTAAGCCTTCTTATGAAGCTCATTGTGAGCGACCACGTTTCGGAACCATATGTCATATATCTTATACAAGTTAGTAACGCCAATATACTTTAGGGGTATGCGGAACAGAGAGTAAAGTCCCGCAAACCTCCGTTGAAAAGGGAGGATCCTCCGACCAGACGGGTGTTATGTCTGGTGGGCTACTACTGCCCGATAGATGATTTCGGGCTGTTCTATATGTTCCAATCGCGCTGAGAACTTTGATTGCGCGATGCAGGATTAGTTCTTATGTGACGCCATAGATGTCGCTACAGTACATTATTCAAAAACCAGTACAATCAATTAAAAACAGCATATGAACATCACCATATTGTAAAGAAGCACACAGTAAATGATCTACTGACTCCCGAACTAACTGAAGCTTGTATTAACTATAACATTTAAAATTACTATTACAAATAATAGTATGTATTTCGCGATGTACACATTATTTTTATGAGAGCTAAAGGCGTACTTACAAATTTTTTATGTAACCCATATAAAAATGTTTGAATAGTCTTTTTTTACAACTTTGATTTACTCACCGTACTTAAAAAAATAAAGTATGATATTATAAGTATTGAGTAATTTAAAATATAAAACAGACTTAACCCAGTTAGTTTCATATGCAAATAACTAGATCATAGCCGCTCTTAATAAACCTCCGAAACGTGGTCGTTTACAATGGGTCTCATACGAAGACTTAAAGTCACCCAAAGGGCAATGGAAAGGGCTATGCTCGGAGTTTTCTTACGTGATCGAATCAGGAATGAGAATATCCGCAGGGTTACCTACCGGTATAGCACGAAGAAAGAAGTTTTTGTTACTATTTTGGTGTACAATAAAGTTTTATTCTATTCTATTCTATTCTATTCTATTCTATTCTATTATACTCTATTCTATTCTATTCTATTCTATTCTATTCTATTCTATTCTATTCTGTTCTATTCTATTCTATTCTATTCTAATCGCCAAACTTAAATGGCAATGGCCAGGGCACATTGCTCGCAGAACGGATGGCCGTTTGGGCCGAAGTTCTGGAATGGCGACCACGTACCGGAAGACGTAGCGTTGGAAGGCTTCCTACAAGGTGGACCGATGACCTGGTTTTTTTTTTTAGGAGGGAAAATCATCTTATGACAAATCTCGCTCTTGGGCGGAGCGAGAGATAGTGTCAGACTTTTACTGACTAAAAACCCACTCCTGTTCCTTCTTTGCCTTCGTCCCAGGGCCCCGGGTTTCGTTTTCACACTACCGATGGCCCCAGTAGGCTTCGACCCTGCTGGGCCCCTACGATTTGCTGACATCTCCCTACCGATGACCTGGTAAGGGTTGCGGGAATCCGATGGATGCGAGACGCACAGGACCGTTCATTGTGGCAACACTTGGGGAGGCCTATGTCCAACAATTGACGTCTTTCGGCTGAAATGATGATTATGATGATGATGATGATGAAATAAATAAAATACCATAATTACATTAATTCACCACAATCACTTTTGCAAAACCACAATCTATTATTTAAAAATCTTGTGTCGACGTAACGATATCCTTCGAAATAGGTTGACTATGGTTTTTATGAAATTGGATATTTGGTCTGAGAATAGGTCTTCAAGAATTGGTTTTTAACCTCCTACTCCCACCCGTCATTTTTATCTTTGTGACAGACAAATATTTGCTGAATTAGTTGCACTGTGAATATAAACAAAATTATCGAGGCGTTCTCTTTGATGCGAAATCATCAAATGACATCTCCAGCTCTAAGGTGAAGCGCGAGGGCATGTCAGACTTTTACTGACTGAAACCTAATTTAGGGCATGGTAACTTTTTCAAACGTTCCCACAGCCCATAGAAATGTCAAAGTAGATTTCTTCAAGTAGGTAAATACTGGAACGCATAAGATCAGTCGTTGTAGCAATACTTGGGGGTAGCTAATGTACAACAGTGGATATCTTACGGCTAAAATAATCGGGCTTGCGGACGGCGAGCAATGGGTAGCTTGCCGTTCGACTGGACGGTAACCGTCCGGACCCAGCCCAAGTCGTCGACAGCGCGTACTGTTCCACGCGCGCCTCAAGGAGATGTCAGCTACTGTAGGGGTCGAAGCCTACTGGGGCCAAGGGTCTGATTCTGAAAGGAAGACTCGGCCCTGGTACGAAAGGCAACGAAGGAACAGGAGTGGATTTTTAGTCAGTAAAAGTCTGACTCTATCTCCCGTTCCGCCCAAGAACGGGGGTTGACATAAGATGATTTTCCCAACAAAAAAAAAACGGCTGAAATAACGATGATGCAATAAATGAAAATAAAAAATTTAATTAGTCGAAGAATTGAATCTCAAAGCTTAGAAAGCAGTCTTTGTAATTGAAATAACAAAACACAGTCTATTTTGACTTAATTTCCAAGACAAACAATAAACCGGACTGCAGCAAAGTTTCTATGACTGTAAAGGCCGGTACACATTCAGTGGCACCCTCAAATAGACTGGGCGCGAGATAGTTTCAAGAGCAAAAAAACTATAAATCAGTAGTGTGTGCAAGCGCAGCCGCCCAGCGCTGAAATGTTGATGACTTTGTACTGGGGGCAATTCGGGTGCGGTGCAAGAGAGAAACTTGTAGCGGAGAATATGGTAAAACAATTACACTAATATAATAAAGGTCAAAGTTTATGAGTGTATGTGTGTTTCTGTGTGTATGTTTGTGACTTCGTTCTCGACATGCAGGTAGGCCATATCCTGAAATAATAATAATAATATTCAAGCGGAAAGTTACACAGTACTTATTAAAGATCCCTGTACCTAGGATAGAAATGTTTAGACGCAGCTGCGTATATATGGCGCCTCTTATATTTAACTCATTACCTAGCTGGATAACTGAATTGCCTTACAATAACTTTCGTGTGGTTTTAAAAAAATGGTTAATATCGCATAGCTTTTATTCAATAGGTGAATTTCTAAATAAAAAAACATGTCAGTCCTTCCACTTCAGGAATGCTTTGTAGTCTAGTTATCTAAGTTTTAAAGCTTGTATTTAATTATATTATTATTAAACTATTTTAATATGTGTTTAAAATATAGATTAAAAAAAGCTTTTGATTTGTTTATTAGGTCTTTTGTTTTCAAAGTCGAAAACCTTTAGAACTTTAATACAAAAAAAAAAAATTGTTGATTTGTGTTGACAAATATCTCTGTATCATAAATATTACAAAGTACTCTGTGCTCTGTATGTTACTATGTACATAACAAATATTTGCATGCTAATACTTAGCAAAACATGTTTGCTCCTAATTTTTCTCCTTTACCATCTTGTATACCGTGTTTTTAGCAAATAAATATATTATTATTATTATTTTCATTTAGATAAATTACACCCAGACACAGAACAAATGATCGTGCTCATCACACAAACATTTGTCCGGTATTACATAGGATACTTTTTATTCCTTGGAACTTTCACTCAGGTGAAGCAACTGACAGCATCTAATTTAAATTTAAGAATTGGTGTCATAGATTGCTCCGAATGATTTCTTATAGCAACACTAAGTTTTTTTTTTTTGGAGAATGCATTTTTCACTCCACTTATTTTAATTTAGAATTTTAATTTGTTGCTTATAACATCATAAGAATGTTTGTATGTTATTAATAACACATGTTATTAATTGTATAGTAATTTTATTTATATTCAATAATGGTCTGGTTCCATAATAGTACCTTATCGATCTTTCAACATCAATGTCAGTCGTTTTATAAATTAAAAAAGAACTGGCCCATGGTGCTGTAGTTGCCTGTATTGCAATTATCTTTAATTTTGCTGTGAGACTTTGCTTCTTTCCAAATTTCATAATTCTAAGTCAATGGAATTATTCTCACTTTGATTATTTGGTTTTGTGTTTTTTAATTTTTTTTATTGCGTTGACTTAAAACCTTAATTTTTATAAAGCTTTGAGAAACCTACATTTAAAATTAATTTCAACGTAATACCCTCACACGTTCCTGCGAAAAAGATCTTGACACAGAGATAGTCAAAAGGAAAACCAAGTGATCCTACAAGTATTCTTTTTTCCTTACGATTTACGGAACTCCCAAAAATGCCAAATGGATTTAAATTGACTCACTACAGTATTAAACTATATACATTATTGAATACACAGACCATAAATATGTTATCAATACTAATTTAAATTATATTAAAATGTTATAAATTATGTAAATGAAAACCTATTAAATACTAAGATTTATAATTTCATTCAAATTATTATAATTTTGTAACTTGTTATTTTGTTTTAGTTTCACTGTTGTTTAGCGGACAGGTTTCAATTTATATGATAATACACTAACTAATGAGTAGGTCATTCTTCAGGGAATAGTTTCAGATACGCTGAGCAAGAACTACTACTCATTTAGTTAAGTTTATTTTTTATTTTATAACAACCTATAATATCTGTTATTTTTCAATGAAACGAAAATATTTCTTTCGAATTTTACCCCTGTAATTTTTTTTATTATTATTATTTATTTTTAGCCTTGTAAGGTCTAAAAATAAGAGCTTTGATTTTTCATCAACGTAATTAAACACGATACATAATCCAATTACCTAAGTTTTTTGAAAAATTCACTCGATACTTTGTGGAAAAAAACGCTATCGCTTATACTTTAAAGCAACCATTACAAAACCAACTTAGTTTAACGTAACGACAAAGTTATGTGCACTTTGACAAATCTGAAGCAATTACTGTTAACACTAGTAAGCTTTTACTTACCACTGCTGTTGTTATTGATTCAGTGTCAAAATAGAATACCACAGTACTTACATTCATAAGATGTGTAACTAAGGGATGGATAGCATTAAGTAGACGAGACGTGGAGATGGCTGATAGAGTAAAAGTTAAGCCGAATATTGGTCCAAAGAAATCATCAGGGCCGATAAGCGTTCAGTTGATGATATCGTCTAAGTAAAAGAAACATATTATAGATGAAGAACGTATGGAGTTGGGAATGATGTCACAGAAAAGAAGAGGGTTTTTATAGCAGTGTATGGTTCAGGGCTTTTTTTTAAGGTGGGAAATCATCAAAATGACTTCTCGCGCTCTGGGTGAAGCGTGAGGGCGTGTCAGACTTATACTGACTAAAACCACGCCTGTATCCTTTAATTACCCTTTGCGTTCTAGGACTACGGGTTTCCCTTTCAGAAATTCGCCGCGGTCCTAGCTAGCGGGCATCGGCCCTGCTGGGCCCCTACGGTTTGCTGACATCTCTTTGAGGAGCGCGAGGATCACTACGCGCTGTTGACGACTGGGCTCGGTCCGGTTAATTACCGAACAGCCGGACGGTGAGCTACCCAGTGCTCGACGTCCACAAGCCCGCGTCTACCGTGGCTGGTAGGAAGGAGGCGACTGCTGCCATTCCTCCTCGCTCCAGACCATAGTCTGAACCAGGGTCCGACGCGAAAAGTCGCTGCCGCCAATTGCCTCCACGAGGACACGGTGGCGCTCCGCCCAAGCGGGCCACACCTCCACCGTATGCTCCACCGTGTCCTCTGGGTGGCCCGCACAATGATGACACCCGGGCGTTGCTTCCGCCTGAATCCGATGCAGGAACCTCCCGAACTTGCCATGTCCGGTGAGGACTTGCGTCATGCGGAAGTTGAGGACGCTGTGTTGCCGCTCCAGCCACTCCTCAAAGAGGGGCTTACCGCCATAGTAGCGTACCCAATGTTTCTGGGCTAGAATGATGATGTTGATGAATTTAAAGTTACAAGGATAAACCGATCAAACTCTCTATTCTTTTCCCAAAGGCTTGCAGTGTAACCGTCTGAAAGAAAATATTAGTAATATTTTACATGGAACAACTGCCTATACAACCACCACAACCCAGTAACTTGTTAACACGACAGCCCATGGCATCACAGGTCCCAGTGCCAAATTTTATGGCTTCAGACTATCCGTAACGACTATCAAAGATCTCCAAATAACAGCTGGGACCAGCGGCTTAACCTATGATCAACCAAATTCCTATTTGAGAGTAGTGCAATGAAATATTATTATAGTAATTTCACTTGCATCTGAACAATGTACAAACAAATGAAGCAACACACGATTTATGCGACGTTTGAAAATTGAATTTGCCCCACAATGTTCTGGTAACCAAATATATGTATGTCTTAAATTGTAACGAACAAAGCCGGGGTCTACTTGCAAAGATCCGAACCTTACTTAGCATAATATTGCTCAAAGATATTATTTCGTTTAGTCATTAGAAGATAATAGTTATCACTATGCACTATTCTCGTAACTGATAAATGTTGACAGATGAATGAGTTGAATGATCTGACAAATTCTGTTTCCGTAGTTTTTGTGTTGTTTCCGAAATTTTTTTGTTCACTGTCATCAATGCTGGTATCTCGTTTCGTTACGTTATGAGTCTTGTTTGTAACAGTTACAAAGTTATTGACAATATAATTTTTAAAATAATATTATGATCTACATTATGTTGCTTGTTACTTATCTATCTTTAAAATTTTACATTTTAATCAAAATTGCTAGTTGCTCAACGTGATTTTCAATACAAGCTGTTATTGAATTTAATGACTAAAACAATAACGTCACTATGAGTTGTGTCTTTCTTCAATAATCTTCACATTCTTATTTTGGCTGGTTTCCACTCAATATAAATGTAAATAGTCACCTTATTCACTTTTGAAATTGAAACTTTATGCTACCATAACTATTACGGTAGCATTATAACTATCATAATACTCGTTACCTACACTGTCTTCAACAATTTCATTAAATATTTATTCAAAACCTATTCAATATTGAATGAATAGAGGAAAAACATATTTCAATAACTCGATACCTATATCGAGCTATTGAAATGTATATTTCCTATATTATAGACCGTTGGAATTCATCGGGTGTAGCTTTGTGAAACGAATGGTTCAAAAATTTAGTAAAAGGCGGTGTTTCACGCCGAAAGCTACTTGATATGATAATTCTTGTAATAACGGAAGAACGGTCAATTAATTTTACGGTTAAATGGGTGGTGTCACAACTTGGTTGATTAAGATTGACTTTTGATGAGGCACAAGTTATGACTCAGTGGTTTGGCTGTGTAAGTTTATTAATCGTTGTCACAAACTGATTTTAACCCAAATTTGCCATGTACTTTATCTTTCATTGTTGAAAAGCAACATATAACTCTTTTTTCCTCCAAATCATTCGACACTAACAAAGGCAGACAGCCCTTATAAATCCAATCGATATTCTTGCAACAGACAGACATACAGACGAGACACTTTCTACGCTCTCGTATGGACCCCGCGTGTCCAACGGAATGTCACATAGATTGACCGGATGCATTTTATGCTTACAATCGGGAACTATGGAAATCGTGGACGGGAGTCGCATAGAATGCTTCGACAATAAAATTTATAGCCATTTAGCCATCAAATTTTATATAATTAGCAGCTTTTTAGTTATTGACACTTTGATTTTAGTTCTCTATGCTGCGCATTTTAATTTATGGTCAAGAAAGTGTGAGACTTTCTCATAGTATTTATTTTAGCGAGTATAAAAAGCTTTTTACAGATTTGCATAAACATTACAATGTTACTAGTCTTAAATAAAATAGTCTACCAGGTTTAGTAGCTATTATCTACAATACTATATACAGTTATCTTACTGAAAGTATATTCGGAAATAATTTGTCTATTCTTAGCCTTGGGGCACACGGCAAAGTATATAACAGGTATAATTTTAAATACCAACGGTTCTTTAAGTAAATTTTAACCACAATAATGTGATAACTAATTGGGAACTTCTTACTACCAAAGCGTCGAGCTACTTTATTAAAACTATATCATGCATAATTTTATTCGAGGCTCACTAAGACCTTTTATCTATATTTCTCAATTTCCTGATGTAGTTAATGATAAAAGATCAAAAAGTTCAAAAGCCGCTGCTGTTGCACTTAAGTAATTATGCTAATTCATTAAAATTACAGGTTAAAATTATCGAAACATTCGATATCATCTTATTTTAACCAAAAAACATGTTACGAACCGAAAGGTAAATGAAAATATAAAAATTATTTATTTAAAAATAATATAATAAATTAAAATTGCTACATACTTAACTAACTAATATGCTGATGTAGCGCTGTATTTAGATACCTAGCCCAATGCTCACAGTCTCAATATTGGTTAATGGAAACAAAAAATAGAATATTGTTAAACCAAATAGCACGAACAAAATTCTGAAACAACAGCAAATATTTCCAGTAATTCCTATCAGAAATAGTGAGAAACAACATCTTCCATATTTACTTACTTCAGGCTATTTAAGGCACGCGCCGGCATCTAAGTTATGTGACGTCGCGTAATATTTTCATTGTAAGAGCTTTTAAATCAACTGGCGGAGGGACAGGGCTGACACTAGAATTGTACAATTTCTGCTTGGTGTAATGCTTAATTATTATTTTGGTTTGGAAATACGATTTTGTACTGTTTAGTTCATTCTGAGAATAGGTTTCCGTCCATTGATTTATTTGTTTTTAAAATAACATTAATTAAATACTATTGTCGTCTGTTTCTGTCTGTTATATCTTCCTTTGTGTTGTTATGGCTTCCAGTGTCTTTTGTTTTTCTTATGAGAGGACTGTGTTCTAGTTCTATATTGAAATGAGTGACCTGATTGTTAGGAAAATTAATAAAACCATAATTGTCCCTTTAACTGATAGTGACACTATAAGCAGTTTCTTAGAATTATTAAGACCATTGACATGTACTTTTCTGAATGATCAAGACAAATTACACTTGTTTAATATGATGTCATAGTCACACATTGCACTTCTAGCTTCACTTAGAACATTTATCAACCACGTGCATTATTTGAAAATCACTGCACAATCAAGTTTATAAATAGTACTTAACTGGATGGTATCACGTCGGTTATAATTATCACGGTAACCCTTGAGTTGACTCTCATAACTTTGTGGAATGACCAGTGGTCCATACAATTTATGTTCAATGGAAACCCTTATACGTATTAACGTTGACATACAAATAGTTATGTGTATGTTTGATGACGTTAGCTTTACACTAATATCATAAAGATGAAAGTTTGTAAGTATGTGTGTACGTTAATATGTATTATTATCCCAAAAGTAAGTCCCTTAATTGGCATAATTTTCTACTTTTACATGGGTAAAGCCGCAGATAGAAGCTTGTATGTTATAATGGTTTTAGCAATTACACGAATGTAATTGCTTATTTGGTTTTAACTTTAGTGTCTTTTATTTTATAGGTAATTCTAACCTTTAGTATGTTATTTCAATAAGGTGAGGTGTAAATCTTACTAATCCCATTATTTTCTCGACTTCAAGTTTTATAGGGTTAGTGTACAAGATGGTAATTCAGGCTAAAATCTGTCTTTGTTGCTATTCATATGCCGCGAAGGACATTCTTGATCCTTACTTCCTTCCACTTTTGGCATTCATGAAGTTTATGACTACTCTAATCAGTTATTTAACCAATAAGTATATATTTAAGACCCAATATAATTTTATGTTATGACACTTCTCACTCCTATAAAATACTAAACTGCCGATAGCGTACGCCTAGGTGTGCGGAGCTAGGCTATCAGACGTGCACCGACAAGTGTTTCATATACGTCCACGCCGTCGTTACACTGCCGTAGCGATGTAATGATGGGCCCATATACATATATCTTTATGGGTCGTCCCCTCCGGGCACTGTCACGGTCCTTAACGAGCCCCGCACATACTATCTACCTCGGGACTGTGACAGCTAAATATGAAACGCGAAGGGCGAGTCTTCGGCGCCCAATAACCGAACAAACTGGCTAAGGGAAGAAAACCCTAAGATAAAAATAACACAAAACTATGGAAGCAAGACTCAAAGAAAATCTACCCCAGGAGGGTACCAGCTTAGCTGGAGAATCCCTTCCTGAGCATAGCTCAGGCTGCCCCACGTATTCTGGGGGGGGCAAAGTACTGCTACCTAAGGAAAAATCAAAAACATTGACCCAACAAATATTCCACCCGGGTCTTTTTAATCGTCAACGTTCATTATCATTAAGCGATAAAGCCAGTGAAATAAAATCAAAACACAACACTATGGAAAAACAACAAACTGACAAGAATGAAAATAATAATGAAAATGAAAACGACACGGAAGCATCTAACCTCAATCCAAACGCACCATGGCAACGAGTGCCAACCCAAAAAAGAGGCCGATCCCCCGAGGAAAAAGCGGGCAAAATAAATGCCAAAAGAGTACAGCGAAGGGATCTGCTCATAAGTCAACACAGAGGCATAACCAAACCAAAACAAAGCAATAGCCTAGATATTGAGACCAGTAACAGTTTCTCTATGTTAGACATAGAATTGGACGATGTCACCCAAGTAAAAAGAACCCCTAAACCACCACCAATTGTACTCTATGGTGTCGACGATCTTCGAAATCTAACAGAGTTAATAGAAGAAGTCGTAAATAAGAATGACTACACTTATAAAGTCGTGTCGAAAAATCAACTCATCATATCTTCCAGTACGGTTGATAAATATAAAACTCTAATAGAACACATTAGAGCAAAAGGACTAATTGGCCATACTTTTACTCGTAAAGACCAAAAATGTATGAGAATAGTCATCAAAAACCTTCACTTTAGTACTCCAAAAGAAGAAATCGTTCAAGCTATTGAAAACACTGGAAACAAAGTGCAAGGGGAAATAGTTACAGCACGGATACCGGGAACTAAAGACCCCTTAAACACATTCTTCGTTAATGTAGCCCCGCACGAAAATAATAAACTAATAAAAGACATAAAAGTCATCTACCATCAAAGAGTTATTATAGAAGACCCAAAAAGAAAAACTACAGTAGTGCAATGCACTAGATGCCAACAATATGGCCACAGCAAAAATAATTGTATGAGGCCATATAGGTGCGTTAAGTGCGCCGGTGCCCATAAAACTACTCTTTGTACCATAGACAAAAACACTCCAGCAGTGTGTACTCTTTGCTCTGGTAGTCACCCTGCCAGTTACAAAGGATGCACTGTATATAAAGAAATACTTGCCAGAAAGAAATTAGGGTATAAACCCCACATAAACAAGACAATAAACAATATAGCGAGAATAAGCAGTCAAACAACACGTTTGTCGACTGATAGCTACAACGTAAATGACCCTGACTTAAAAAAAAAGACTGAGAGTAAACAACAGAAAGAAAAGAACCATACCACACTAAAAACTATAGAACAGTACAGTGAAGTAGTAAAGAAAAATAATAAAAATAAACCTGCAAGCATGAATAATACTTCAACATATCAAATACCAGATCATGAAGATAGACAAAAAAATCACATATCCAATAAATCAGAGTCATACAAGCAAAGACAACACGCTGACAATAAGTCACAGAGAACCAGTGATACAATGATATACACAGAAAACAACACAAAAGAACAAAGAAGTAACCTAGAAACACTACTGATCAAACAGACAGAAAGAATTGACAATCTCGTATCCCAGATAAGCACAATGATGAACCTCATTATGACACTAATCAGCAAATTGCCCTAATGCTTTCCCTAAGAATTGCCACCTGGAACGTAAATGGGTTATCAACTCACACCCAAGAACTAGAAGTACTGCTCAAAGTTAATAAAGTGGACATCGCTTTAATCTCTGAAACCCATCTCAGTGACAATAAAAAGGTCAAGATAGCCAACTACTCCATCTATAACACAAATCATCCAGACTGTACGGCACATGGTGGATCTGCAGTCATTATCAAAAATAACATAAAACATCACCTACACAGTGAATTTAGGGAGGAATGGATGCAAAGCACTACTGTGACCATTGATGGATACTTGGGGCCAATTAACGTTAGTGCAATTTACTGCCCACCAAGACACCAACCTAAACAAGATATGTTTAACCGCTATTTCTCCAGCCTCGGAAACAGATTCTTAAGTGGAGGAGATTGGAATTGCAAAAATACTCACTGGGGATCTCGACTAACAACAACAAAAGGACGGGAACTAAAAAAATGTGTTGACCAAAACAACCTAATAACCCTCGCAACAGGAGAACCAACCTATTGGCCAACAGACATAAACAGAATACCGGACCTCGTGGACTTCTTTATAATAAAGGGACTATCGGATGTGTACTTTAATGTCGAATCATTGCTTGATTCTGTATCGGACCACACTCCCATCGTAGCTACATTTAGCATTTCACCAATGCAAAGAGTCCAAAAGCCTTCACTATATAACAACAAAACTGACTGGAGTGCCTTCACCGAGTTCCTGAATGATGAAGTCAATCTTAAAATCAAACTCAAAACAGACGAAGACATTGAAGAGGCAACATTCTACATCACAAACCTCATTCAAGTAGCTGCTTGGCGCTCTACCCCAACATTGAAGTACAAATCCGAAATAAATGATATTCCACTAGAGATACGGGACAAGCTACGAGAAAAACGAACACAAAGGAGACAATTACACCTGACAAGATCAGACATGGACAGATCACTCTATAACAAATTATCGAGAGAACTAAAGGAATTGATAGATGAAAATAAGAATGCAATCTTTCAACACAAGATATCTGGTCTCTCAGCTTATAAAAAGGACAATTATTCTTTATGGAAAATGACAAAAACATTTAAGAAACCTCAAAATCATATCCCACCAATACGAAAATCTTCTAATCACCTTTGGGCTAGAAGTGATAGTGATAAAGCAGAACTATTTGCAAAACACTTAAGCGAAGTATTCACTCCTAACGAATCAACCATGGAAGACTTTGAAACTGAAGTTGATAAAATTATCAATAGCGACCAGCAACTATCTGCACCAATCAAACTGGTTACTCCGAAAGAAGTAGCACGCACGATTCAGTATTTACAAAACAAAAAAGCTCCTGGTTTTGACCTTATAACAGCTGAAGTGCTTAAGCAGTTACCCAAAAAAGCCATTGTCTTCCTAACAATGCTTTTTAATTCAATATTTAGAACACATTACTACCCAAAATTGTGGAAAATATCTCAGATATGTATGATCCCAAAGCCAGGGAAACCGCCAACGGATCCTAGCTCATATAGACCTATAAGCCTTCTCCCCGTACTGTCAAAGGTGTTTGAAAAGACTTTCCTGCGAAGACTCAAACCCGTACTCGATGAGAGCAGGATTATACCAAATCACCAGTTTGGTTTTCGGGAGAAACACTCAACAGTCGAACAAGTGCATAGGGTTGTCCACGTGATCAGGCAAACGCTCGAGAAGAAGGAGTATTGCTCAGCAGCTTTCATAGACATACAGCAAGCCTTTGACAGGGTGTGGCACAAGGGACTGCTGTACAAGTTGAAAACACTTCTGCCTAACTCATTCTTCATGATCCTGAAATCCTATTTACACCAAAGGAAATTCCAAGTCAAATGCGGAGAGGAATACTCGAACCTGTACTTGATTACTGCCTCTGTGCCCCAAGGATCAGTTCTTGGCCCCGTGTTATATTCTATTTATACGGCAGACTTGCCTGAAACAGAAGGTGTTGTAACGGCCACCTACGCAGATGACACGGCATGCCTTGCGAGCGACAAAGACCCGAACAACGCATCATCGAAGCTGCAAGCACAGCTCGATAAAGTTGATTCTTGGCTTCGGAAGTGGAGAATAAAAGCTAGTGTAACCAAGTCAACACAAATAACATTCTCACTGAGAAGAGGCGAATGTCCACCTGTTCGTATGGATAACAAGGCCCTGCCAAATCACGACAGCGTAAAATATCTTGGTCTACACCTGGATAGAAGACTGACCTGGAGTAATCACATCAAAGCCAAGAGGAAAGAAGCGAACTTCCAATTTCAATCGCTAAACTGGTTGCTTGGACGACAATCTCCTCTGTCTCTTAGTAACAAACTCTTGGTATATAAAGCCATCATAAAGCCCATTTGGACCTATGGAATAGAACTGTGGGGTTCTGCAAGCAACTCTAACATAGAGATCCTCCAGAGATTCCAAAACATCGCCTTGAGAACTATCTCAAGCGCGCACTGGTTTGTGAGAAATATTGAGATACATGAATACCTGGAGATACCTACTGTTAAGGAGGAAGTCGGCAATATTAGCAAGAGATACAAAGAAAGACTGAGCAAACACACAAATGAACTGGCAAGGAATTTACTGCAGTCACAGGAAAATATCAAACGCTTAAAAAGATGGCACATACTGGACCTGGACCAAAGAACATGAAAACAATAACATATTTTATATGGTGCCATTCATTGGAATGTCGCTTACAAAGTTAAAGAAAGTGGAACACATCTGATTATGGCTAGATAGCCGATTGCAGATTTGAGATTGGAAAAAAAAAAAAAAAAAAAAAAAAAAATGACACTTCTAGACAACGCTTGACCTAAATATAGTAGTGGTTAATACCTCGATGTTAGATTTATGGAACAACGTAAATACTTAATCTGCACAATTATCAACAGATATAATGATATTTCACTTAAAATATGATAGAATAAACTTAAATGACGATTGGCAGATAAGATTTTACCGTGATCGTAAAATTACTTCACGTGAGGTTAAAGCTGACTGAAGATACAAAAAATGTCTGCATCAAGTGTTAGATGATGACAATATACATTTTGATTGATCTAGCATGTAACATTTAAGTAAATCTAAGATCTAAATGTTAAGTAATATATTTATTTATATATCAATATGTAAAAGTAAGTATTTTAAAGTAACTCTGTTTGTCTGCTTCTACGCCTTCATATTAAACCATTGAAGCACTTTTGACGAAATTTGTTACTAAGCACACTTGAGCTGCAACTTCGCATCCGCTATAACCAAAATTCACGCGAACAAAGTCGTGGGCAAATCCTAGTTCTGTATTTAAGTCAAAAGAGCAAACTAAAAAACCTTGACTCAAAAATGACACGTGCAACTGTTCCTGCAAATAAACAGTAAATCCCTCACCGCTGACTGCCATAAAATTCTTTCCTCCTACCTTCAACCTCTGAGCTCTGGCCGGAACAATAAATAACTTTTTTATTTTCACTTCATTCCATAATTGTTTACTTAGTAGCAAGGCGGGCGTGTGTGGGGTCCCTTCTTATATTTGCACGCCACGGTTCTCTGTATCCATCGACTAAATTAGAACTACTTTTTTCGTCTCCAATATCGGTTTGAACGGTTAACAATGTGCTGTAAAAAGGATTTTTATTCATTCAATTCAAAGCTTGCTTGGTATCGTAAAAGTTTGAAAGTAACAGTCCTCAGCAATACTTGTACTCTGAAGCTGCCGATTGAACAAATTTTAATATTCGTTGGTGATACACTTGCCCGCCTTTTTCGTGCCTCTATTAAATGTTACATATATCTTCTACCATTGATCTTCTTGCACAGAACGCCTGGTACAAATAACTTGGAATAGTAATTTTATACAAAATATTGGAGTAATAACTTATAAGAGAATGTAACTTGGAATTTATTACACTAGTGATGGTAAAACCTGATTAATCTAGTAAACGTGTGTTAACATGTGTTGACAATAACGTATAATTTTTTATGTGAAAACTAAGTATAAAGGATTCTATATCCAAATAACTAATCATGAAATATTTCAACTTAAAAATCTGTCCCTATGTGATCCAATTACAAAAAAAAACTTAGAGTCAATAAATATATGTACATTTACTTTCAGCCTGCAATTAAATAAGGAAGACAAGTTTTTCAGATAAGATTACAATGATGCATTCAAATACCAATTACTCAATTAACAATGTATCGTACAAGAGCTCATCATAACAACCATCAAGTTGTAATAGTTATGAACTGCGCCAACGAAGTACTTACCTGTACAGTTAAGAAGCAATGAAGAATAAAAAGTAGCACAAACAAATCATAAAATTTCTCTATGCACATAAAGTGACAGAGGAACAAATGAGTGTTACCATAACAGTACTAATCGATACGACTCGTGAGGTCCAATCGATTAGGTTTATAAATCAAATATCAAAACCAACCGATTGGGTTTATAAATCGAATAAATTTTCAATTAGCCGCCGGCTATGGGCTATGGATACCATTTATTTGGATTAATATCTCATGACAAGATGACTTTCGAAATCATCGTAAAGTTTTGTGTCGTTTAGGATATATATTTGACGTCCAGGCTTGTCTTTACGATACAAATTATAGTAGAGGTTAGATGACAAGCAGCTACAACCAGGTCTTGAAGTCAAGATTGAATAGGTTACTTCTAGACAAACATGCTCCATCGTCGACTACATCGTCGTTTTTCATCAGATGATAATAGTGGTCATGGACGAGCCTATCAATAATAAAAAAATCAATGTTGAACAGTGTGACTAAAGAGTTTTTTCAAAATAGGTATGTATGTATTCATAATTGTTATCACTTAATCCATCAAAGAAAATGAAATTGTTGTTCAGCCCCATTGCAATAATGAGGTCTCAAATAATACAAATTCGAAATCTCACAAGCACTTTTAATTCCGATAAATTCACTAAGGTAGTTGATCCTAACTTCTAAATAATAAAAAACAATAGTGTTTTAACAGTTCTTACACCAGTAAACCTCCACCACAATCCACGGTACTAGTTGGTTGCAATTCCCTTTATGTTCCCATTGTTGTACCCGTAGCCCTCTCGTTTCTAAGAAATCGATACAACACCCAAAACATTCGGGTTTTTCTGAGAAAGGTGCGGTTTTGGAATACCGACACTTTGTTCCATACCGGCAGAATTTGATTTGAATGAACATTACTCCAATTTATGTGAGAAATACTTTTGATGGACGTGACTACTTGAACATGTTTCTACTTAAAATTCTTGATGTCCAAAACGTAATGTTGAATGTACTTAATATTTACCCTTATTGAATGTAAGTGCAAACATTTAAAAATAGAGAAATATGGAGAAGTCTTGCAAAAACTACAAGCCATTTATCAGAGGATCCATGATGATCACGATCATTCCGTCAGGAGTGCACAACTAAGAAAATACTTGGGGTGTCGACTTTAGCGGTAAAAAACAAACATTATTTTACTTTCCAAACATTATAGACATCAATACAGGAAATTCAATCACCAAAACAAGTAATTCAAAGCAACATATACCACTTTCTTCTAATATTAATGTTGCCTAATGAACTCATACTAAAAGCTCAACATGCAATCATGCGATAGCTTTATCAAATAAAGATATCAGAAAGAGAAATTCAAATTACCTATGCATCAATATGGTAATAGTAATCCACCCATTTTAGCCCTCATTACTTGAACCGTCAGAACTAGAAAGTAAACCAATGCTCCTTTGAAACGTGTGCTTAAAAGGGACCGACGGTCAACCTCATTACAATTGAAACCCCTCGGTGCGTTGCCTAATTTGTCCACAGGTTTCTATTCTAAAGTGACGTAATTAACTTTATCTATATGAATATTGTTAAACCCAACATGCTTTACATTTGTTTTGTCACTTAGTGCACCAGATTTGTCACTATCAATTTCTGTTTCTAATTGTTCGGTTTCGTATCAATTTCAATTGAAATTGTTCAATGGGTTACAAAGAGACCGCTGTTTTGGTAATATATTATTATCAGGGGATTTATTTTGTGGTGGGATAGTGTAATTCTAAAGTTAAAATCACTATTAGGAATCGGTTTTCCAAGGTCAAATTGAATTTACTAAACTTGGTTTATATTGCAGATTGATAAAAAAGTTACACTATTCAAGTTCGTTTCGTCCTTTCACATTTTTATTGTGGCGCCATGTTATCTACAGCCCTCAACATCCCATTAAATAATATTTAAAACAACAATTACCACATGAATCACACGCCTTTCTATTCATTTCCCAAAATAATTCAGAATCTCTTTCAAGAACCTCTGGCGCCAATGAACAAAGAGAGAAAAAAAAAACTTCTCGAACATTGTCCTTTCGTATCACATCTCCAAGTGGCCCTTGGAAGCGTGAATGATCTTGACGGGGAAAAAAACTTGCCAATTGGTGTGTCCCTGAGACAAGGAGTTCAAACAATACATGACAGTAACATGACACTAAAGGGATGCTGCACGTGACACAGTTATCCATGTTTTTTGTCAAGAACAAGTTCGAAGAAATGTAGGTGAGTGTCTTTTTTGTGATTGTCATTTGTTCTTCCTAATTTGGGTACAGTTTGTTTGTTAGCTCCTATATCTATCGGTAGTACAATTTTGCAGGTATGATTATTTTCGAAGCTGTTGTTCAGTCGATTTTGTAGCCGCCATAATGACTGACTCTGTGGATCTCGCACCCATCGGATATTAGTTAAATTTCTATACTATGTTAGTTAAATATACGCTATTCAATTTCGCATCCGGCTACTTTATCATACCAAAATCCGTGGTCTATGCAAATACATTCTTAGCTAATATTCTGATAAGCACACGTGGCTCACGTTTAGCTGTCAAGCCATTTAGGTGTCAATAGTTTCCAAAATTCTTATTATTCAAATTAAAGCTGTTAATCTAGTTATTAAGTTGTCAATTCAATGTTCTGTCAATATTAATCATTCAATACCTTTGTCATAATTTATCATTTATTTAAAGGGTGTTCGTGGGAGGTTATTACTCATAGTCGAGTTTAAGTTGTTCTACTGTTGAATTGTGAATGTGTTTTAAGCTATTAATAAAGCTGATAAGTGTAAAGTGGTATTGACATCCAGTAGCAGATAACACCACGTGCCGCACAAAAAACTGGGAGTGTTGCACCAGCTTTTTGTAACGACAAAAAATTTAAAATTCTGCTGAAAAGTTTGAATCATCCATTTGTAGCTGGCCACTTTAAAATTTACTCGAATACAGTTTCTCATTGTCAATTATTGGTTTTACTCCTTTTAATCTCGAGTAAAGTGTTTTTCTGTGCTGCGTACAAAGGATCACAATATTTGCCACTTGAAGCAACACTGTCACGCCCTCGATCTGTCATTCTCACGTTTACTTCTTCGGGCAGTGGAAAAAAAGTTACGTTTAATATCAAAGACATACAGTCGACAATGCTTTAGCATCCGCTTAAATGTTGTAAGTAAAAATTAAATGGTGTCTTATCTTTTGTTGACAGCGATTGAGTGATTGCTTTGTGTTAAAAAGTGAGTTGTATCAAAGAAGACCGCGATGCGTGTGCTTTAAATGCCTTCGTTTAAAATGTAATTATTTTTAGTGTGACTCCTCTCACATCACATTAAACGTGTTGAAATATTGGTCGGTTGCATTCTTGCAACTAAGGCTGTCTTTGTAAACCATTTAGACCGTTTAAATGACTAAATTTAAAACTTGGTCAATTAATAAATGCACTTTGTAATCGCAACTGAACTGGTAAAATAAGGCACGAATGGATTTCACTTTTAATGCGATTTAATTAAGAAGAAATCACCAGTAACAGCGTTAAGGTAATAAAACTAGTCAAGAATTCAATTACAACTTGAAGTATCAATTTACTGCTTATAACCATGGATGATATACTGAAATAGGCAAGATTCCTCGTCTCACATCCACAAACGAAGTAACGAGTTCAATAACTGATTTTCCATGTATAAGTTATGAAGCAAGATTACTAGTTTCCAAGCAATTAACTGGACACAACAACATAGCTATGAAAACGAAAGCTTTTCTTGAAGGCTTGCGTAAATAGGATCATGTCTGTGATGAGGAACCGTTCGATAATGATCCTTATTATAAACGTTTAAGAGTTCATGTAGATTAAAAAGGTCGTAAAATGTGTTGTGGTAAAAATTCTCAAGGTTTGCCCGTTGGCGCCTCCAAGAGTCCTTGAGTCGGTGGCAATACTCGACAGCCCTTGAATAGCCCGAGAAATATGTAAGTGGTAGAAGTAGCAACAAAAATAACATTGAATTCTTTGCTATTAATTACTAATAGTGTTTATTTTCAACTTGTATGGTTAGATTTAAATTGTAGATAGCAAATTATCATCTTTATTGGATCCCGTTTAATTTTAATTGGGTCATAATTTATTTAGTTTGTTAATTCGATTTGAAGATAATACTGTTCTTAGAAATGATTGAATTATTGATTTGTTTTAAGGAAGTCTTTGTCTATATTAAATTTAGCCTTTTGGTATTTCGAAGTAGCTTTTGTCAGAAATATTGATATTAAATATACAATAATTATCTTTACTGCTATCATGCAAGGTTGAATGTGTGGTTCTGATATTTATTCGCGTGTACATGTAATCGTAGTTGAGATCAGAAATAAATTGTTAAAAGTTCAAGAACAAAATGCTACTTTGTTTGACATTCCTCTAGAGTTATTTATGTATGTTACATTCGTACATGTAAGCTGGCCTTATTTTATAGTTTAGAATTAAATACCTAATACTGTATTTGACTGGTTTTCACGATCTTAGAATAACCTGTTGTATTTTACTGCCTAACTTATCATGTTAGAAAACTATTGAATTATTTTGGTCTCTGTTCTAATTCCAAACTTTTCTTTATTCCATATATTTCACTCAACAACTATCAACGTCCCGAAATGCATCGATTTTTTTATTCATAAAACCGATATCTTCAATAAATGGAACTGAGTTACCAACTAACATAACTTTGGCCTTATCACTTGGTTTATTGAACTTTATCCTTTTGAACTTTGAGTTTATATTCAAATGCACACTAGATTTATTTAAATTGGTCTTTCTCCGATCGTCGAAGGAATTTGCGTAGGTGTTCATAGTTTGTTTTCTTTGACTTTTCGCCTCATTAAGTGTTTGTGTACACGCATTGAATACACTGTAGTATACGTGATAAATACTTGCCCAATATAAATCCAATACATCTCTGTTATGGGAAAGGTTATTGTTCAATTTACTCATCATTCTTTGTTGAGCTTTTAAAAGGCTATGTTTATTCAGAAAAACTTTATTTGATTTTTGAAATTGTGTTTGCTCTTAATCTACCCTAATAATTTGAAGAACTTACATATACAATATCCTTAATCATTAAAAAGTTTACTAGTGATACTCGAATTATAAAAAAATATACAAACCAAGTAGTATCTGATTCAAGAATTAAAGAATTTACTTTACTTTTGAATTATCAAAAAGTTATTCAGGCTAAAAAATTATGCAATTGCATATTCCAAAGCATAAAACTCTGTGTAGAAGAATGTTCATGAAACTCTACGAACACTTAGGATGGACTTGCAAAATATCAGCCTTATGCGTTTGAGCTGATTAAAAAATGAGCCAAGAAGATCATCTCAACGTACTACGTCTCTAGCCTATCAGTTTTCTATCTTTTACATTTGGAGGACTGTACATCGGAATCGGACAATTTATACACAAATTTTGAACACATTTATTATGTGTACAGCTAAGGAGTAGAATTCCTTGGGTCTGTTTCCAGAGCTAAGTAGGGTGGATTGATTTCGTTTAGATCATTCATTATTACACGTGGTGTAGTTGAGTAAGTACCTATATAATCTTTCCGATGCAGAGTTCATTAACATTAAAATATGCAAATATTATTCGCAGTGTGTATGTGCCTATTGATTTCAATAGGGTCATGTTCAGCGAGCACCACACATTGGCCTATTTCTCACCATTATAATTTACAGGGCGAATGAGATAAGACCTTTATCTTTTAAAAAACATTCACAGTAATTTTCTGTACGACTTATAATAAATTGTCATTCATCATCTTGAATTTATATTTGGAATCTATCTTTCGTTTTGTTATAATTGCTTTTTTGCTTTTGAGTCTCTCGTTGTTTTTGATTTTAAGTGTATCTTTTGTTTAAGAACTTTCAACATCAATTACTTTCATTAAAATGACAATATATTTCATCGAAAATAATATGGTAAATGCCTTAGAAAATCGTCCAATCCAAGTTAAAAAAGCCAATTAATCGGTTTATGTTAACATCAAAGTAACCACATTAATGCAAAACCTCTTATTCATTTCTTCAACTTCTTGATGTCCAGCAGCTTCTAGTTCAATTTATTTAAACGTTTCGACATCAAATCAGTCTCAGATTTTGTCTATTTTCCCATATCGTATCACATATTTACATTTTACATGTTAACCATCGACTATCGTATCGTTTTTATCATTAACCTCTTACCGTATACAACTTTTAACTAATTCGTAACTCTAAACCATTCAAGCTTCCTTCAAAGATAGTGCGGTGACATTTCACAACACTATTATCCAGATTACATTATCGATATCGTTTAAGTATCGATATTTCGTAACGTTTTCTGTTATCGGGCGATCGATAACCTTTATTCTGCCTTCCGCAGTGACAAGTACAAGACTTGGGGAAAGTAAGATATTGTGAGGTAAGCTTTTAATACTAATACTAATAATAAGTTTGGTTTTGACGATTTAATTTAAAGGAAACAAGTTATGAATATTCTAACAGGTCTCTTCGTGGGTGTTGTAATGAGGTAATCTACAACTGAGGTCTTATGGCCAATGCGAATTTACTTATTACATTTTGCTAGGCTCAATCTTGTTCACAGCAGCAGTAGTACCTAAACTAAACAGAAAATCTAAAGCTAAGTTACAGCCTTATATTAGCGTAATCAATCATCTCGTAATCACAAAACTATTGATATTTCTTATCTATAACTTACAGTGTATTCTGAGCAGTTTGGGTTACATATTAAATATTATATTATAATTTTGTCAGTCATATCTAACTTCTATACTTTAACTACTCAACTTAGATATCCGATACTGACCGTTACTGATATGATGGATGATAATGAATTTGATTCGTGCGCAGATGACCGCTACATCGAGAAGTACTTCGACGCCTGCGTATATTATTTTTTGCATATACTTAGCTGCAGTTAGGTTATAAATCATCATCATCATTATCATCTTCCTGCCTTTGTCCCGCGCTATTTAGGGAAATATTCATGGTTATTTAATATATAAAACATTTATGTTAATAATATATTTTAGTAGTAAGATGGTTCAAATGTTAAGGCACCCACCTCTCAGGTATGAGGTTACGGGTTCTGTACATATGTATCCACTTTTTTAAGTTTATCTTGGACGTTACTGATACCTCGTGCCTCAAAAAGCACGTAGATTTTTGGTCCCGGTAGATTTTTTATAGTCGTTACAGGTAGCCAGAAGCTAGAAAGTATAACCAGCAGATCTATCTAAGAATATAATAGAACATTATATATTCGACGATGACAATACAGTTGGCAACAACACAAAGAGTATCGTGTTCCCCAGTTACTGGGTTGCGGAGTTCTGATAGGTAGACGCTCCATGTTAAATACTAGTATTCAGCAGCATCTGGTTAGACTGGAAGCTGAATCCAACGCAGTTGGTATAGAGGATGATGATGAAATTAATATATTTTTTTTTAATTTTCAAAAGTAAACTATTGTTATTAAAGATTTGTTTTGAAATAAAGTTAGAGATTTTGTGACGACACTGATCATAATAACCCTTATAATGTTCTCATTACTGGAACTCGGGCCCCCTTTCTAGGAGTGGGGGCATAATCTTCCACGCGGTGCCAGTGTGGATTGGTAGATGTCATGTCTTCGAATTTTTGGTTCTATGACATGCCCATTTCCACACGATGTTTTCCTTCGCCATTTTGAGAGTAGTGGAGATGAAATAATTAACCCAAACCAATTCATCTGGCTGGGTTCGAACCCGCAACCTCTAAGTCGAAGTCGGGGCTATTACAATTGGGCCAACAGTGCTCTCGACACTGATCATTCATTCTCAATTCTAAGACAATTCCAGATATTTCAATAGACCTTACAAATTTGTCTCGTTAGGCAATTGGATTCCCAACGTCATTACAGTTAATGATTCCATCTCCATCTGTTACTTTGTTAACATTATTGCAAAACAACCTTTATAATTGGCAGTATTAATCACTGCTTTGTTCTTATCTTTGAGTTAACTGAATAATAACATCACGACCGGTAATTTTATGTCCAGATATTATTAACCTACTTACAGGCAGTTGTAGGACAATTGTTAACAATTTAGTATTATGTTTGTTAGCCTTATTAGGGAGGGCTCGTGGCTAAAGCGTGGGGACCTATCAGCGGTTGGGTTGTTGAACATTATTTACGCTTTGAGGGTTTGAGGTTGAGAAGTCTGTGCCTTGGCCTACAGTCTCGTCTTTGATAGTGAAACTGATATTAGCTACCGATAGTAAAATTCGTAACTGTTAAAAAATAAAACATGAAAAACGTTTACAAATATACACATATTCTAAGATACAAACTTTTGCCTTTAAATTATTTATTCATTTGAATTGTGGTTTAAATAAAAACAAATAGGTACGTACACTTGAGTAAGTAAACTTTAGCTTCGAACTTCCTAGAACTCGGAAGTAATCAAAGTCAAAGCCATTTATTTGTATTAAATGCGGTACAAGACATAGTAACTTATAATTTATTAGCGCAAAGACACATTTGGCCATGAGTTGGCATGCAAATATTAAAATATGTTATAATTTTGTAGAGTTTTGCTAACCATGAGCACCACTCATAGTTAGCAAATCTCTACAAAATTTATAACAAAATTTCCTTTAAAGAAAATATTAAACCATCTGAACTCAGGACAACAAAATAATATTTTTTACACAAATTAATCATAAGAATTCTTTTAAACTAATATTAAGTTTTATACAATTTTAAATAACAGATTTTAAAATATAATATATAACTTAGCAGGAGTCAGGACTAATCAAATTTAATCCTTTAGACTTGAAAACTAGCACAAAGTAAACATTGAAATATTCAAAATTTATAACCCACTGTTTGTTTCCAACCAGACAGATTAAAAAAATCACAATTTGCAGTTTAACATTAATGATAGAACAAAAACCTGACAACGTATGACTGAAAAAAGGTTTTAAAATTGATTGCTAGACTTAACTTACAGAATAATTATACTGGGTGACTCAGAAAAACTCACTTTTGTAGATGGAAAAATCACTTTTTGAAAATAGCATTATTCAAATATCATCCTTCGCGGCTCTAGTACTTTTTAAAGCGATTCCTAACATTCATTTAATAATTCATTTAAGAATCGTCAAAAGTAATGCTTCAGTCCACTCGATTACATTTTTTCAAGCAATATTTGGCTCTGTTCACCTCTAATATTTTGACTTTAACTGCCCCGTTGCGAGCTACCAGGTAGCAAAAAGAGTTGTTGGGTTTTTCCATTAAGAATTTCTTAAATACTGAGCTTGGAAGTTAGTGGTAAGATATCCCCGTACCTTGGTAAGCACGTAAAGCCGTCGGTACTGTGCTTAATATTTCCGTGGTTGTGTTAAATTGCCGTCCCATCGGACTATTAGAATAAAGGAACAGAAAGTACAACCGTGTTTGTTGCTTGCGCTGTATTGCTTGAATTAGCTATCGTGGCTAAAAAACAGTCGAGAGAGGATTATATGACTTTAACGTTATGACTTATGCTGGAATGTTTATTACCTTTTATTGTTTGTTAGTACTGCTGTGCTTATATTGCTTTGTTATTTTTTTTATATCTAACACAAAAGCTATATTAACAGCGTCCAACCCAAGATTAAAATTTTTCCGTACAACCGCTCTTACGTGATTACGATTCATGGAGAAATGGCGACAGCGACTTTCCCGACCCAGTGCTGGGCACGCCACAATTATGGCGGTGAGTCCCCTCTTTGAGGCGTGGTTGGAAAGACATCACGGCGTCCTCACCTTCCGCATGACGACATGACTTCTCACCGACATGGGAAGTTCGGGAAGTTCCTGCACCGAATTCGTGCGGAAGCGACGCCCGGGTGTCGCCACTGTGTGGACCGCCCGGAGGACAAGGTGAAGCACACGGTGGAGGTGTGCCCCGCTTGGGAAGAGCAACGCCGTGTCCTCGTGGGGGCGATTGGCGGCGGCGATCTCTCGCGCCGGGCCTTGGTACAGGCCATGGTCCGGAGCGAGGAGGAGTGGCAGGCAGTCGCCTCCTTCTGCGAAGCAGTAATGCTAGCAAAGGAGGCGGCCGATCGCGTGAGGTAACGGCAACGGTCCTCACGCCCCAACCGCCGCCGGGATTCCGATCCCGATTTCCGGCCACCGTAGGCGCGGGCTTGCGGATGGTGGGCAATGGGTGGCCCGCCGTCCGGACCAAGCCCAAGTCGTCGACGGCGCGTATTGTTCTACGCGCGCCTCAGGAAGATGTCAGCAAATCGTAGGGGCCCAGCAGTGTGTGCCTACTGGGGCCATGGGTAGTGTGAAAACGAAACCCGGACCCTGGGGCGAAGTCAACGAAGGAACAGGAGTGGGTTTTTAGTTAGTAAAAGTCTGACACTATCTCCCGCTCCACCCAAGAGCGAGATTTGTCATAAGATGATTTTCCCACCTAAAAAAAAAAGTGGTTACGGTGTTACTACACATGTTTCTCTTGATATTTTGAAAACACAGATATCATGTGGATAATATCTAGGTTTCTATTGAAATCAAATTATAAAGCGTCAAATTTATCCAGTAAATAAAGCCTCTGAAAATCTACTATTTTGCTGGTCCGAGGCGAGGAGGAGTGGCAGGCGGTCGCCTCCTTCTGCGAAGCAGTAATGCTTGCAAAGGAGGCGGCCGATCGCGTGAGGCAGCGGTCCTCACGCCCCAACCGCCGCCGGGATTCCGATCCCGATTTCCGGCCACCGTAGGCGCAGGCTTGCGGACGGCGAGCAATGGGTGGCTTGCCGTCCGACCGTCCGATAACCGTCCGGACCGAGCCCAAGTTGTCAACGGCGCGTGCTGTTCCACGCGCGCCTCAAGGAGATGTCAGCAAATGTAGGGGCCCAGCAGGGTCGAAGCCTACTGGGGCCAAGGGTCTGATTCTGAAAGGAAGACTCGGCCCTGGTACGAAAGGCAACGAAGGAACAGGAGTGGGTTTTTAGTCAGTAAAAGTCTGACACTATCTCCTGCCCCGCCCAAGAGCGGAGGATGTCATAAGATGATTTTCCCACCGAAAAAAAAAAACTACGTGAATTATGGCCCTTTATAATGTACTCATTAATTTAAAATGTCAAAAATAATATAATTAAAGAAACCTAGAAACCTTGCAAATTTAATCAAGATTCAGAAAATTTTTTCAAAAACTTTTAAGGTTTTTAAAATGACACGTATTTTCTGAAACAACTTTTATGAAATATTCGAGTGACTTCCGGAATTACCGAATGCCAATAGAGATTTCAGGTGTTATCAAATATTGCATTAGATTGCGTTAGATGAACCAACAAGCTTTTAAACCATGCTTAAGTTGACGATAAACGAGTGGGGTAAGGCGTTCTTAAACCTAGCAACGAAATATTTAAAAGTAAATCCTCCACATACCATTGGTATCAGCAGTAAACGTATGTATCAAGGTTGTAAGCAATCAACCGACGGCTTCCAAGAACTTTTTCGTCACATCTCAAGTTCGTAGACATAATATCAGTACCTGTATTAAGATTGAGGTACAGACGTTCAAATTCTTTAGTAATGGAGTCACTTTGATACCGCCTCCTGATAAAGGAGCCGTTCCTTATCTTACACTAACCTTTTCCCACGGCTTCGTCCGCATGCATAAATAAAATGTAGCCTATGTCACTCAAGAATAAAGCAGCTTTCAATCGGTGAAAAAAATTTCACAATCGGACCAAAACTTTCAGAGATTCGTACAAACAGAAAAACAAACTTAACCTTTTTATAATATTAGTGTAGATAACATTTCTGTCAGCTTATAAATAACTTAAAATATACGAACGTTGATTTGTTTCATAAGCAGTAGATTCAAACTCCATTTTTGTGGCATCACTGAAAGTACTTGGGTATAAGTATGATTTTGTCTAAAAAGAATTAAGTAAAAAAATTACTCTCTGATGTCAGTTGGACCCTGGAGTTTTACACAAAGTAGCTTCTATGTTTTAGAGATAGCTTAGATACGTATTTACAAAACGATAGAGCAATTTTTTCTGGTCACTTTGGTATTCTTAACTCACAAAATCGGACTTGTACCCTTTTTCAATAAGGCCACAGATTTAGCTTATCAACCTACAATATGCAAAAATTTCAGATTATTTTTTTTATTACAAAACTGTCATTGATTCAAAATTTTTCAATCCTTTTTTTTCTTTCACTTTCAATGTCAGTGAAATGGTAAAATTCGCTTTCTTAACGAAACAACAACAAAGAACAAGAAGTTTTTAAACTCATAATATTTGGTAGCGGATATAATAAAATGAGAAACAATGCGACATACTTCATCGATTCCAGAGTACCTATACTTTTTAAGGCGTTCTGGGAAAGTTCCGGGGCGGTCCTCTTAGCGTTGGAGTGATAAGTAGCGCTTGTTCTTTATTGAGCCCCTGACACGTGTGTGCGAAGGTTAAACTCGACGGTATCGGGGTGATCTACACCATGTTATCATAAAAACTTACTAAATGAGCAAGAAGCATTGCTATAAGAAACTAAGGCATTAGGGATTTAGGGTGCAGTAATACATAATTACACAGATTCTCATTAAGAATTTGGGGTGCAGTAACACACAATTTCACAGATTGTTATTAAGGATCTAGGGTGCAGTAATACACAATTACACAGATTCTCATTGAATATTTAGGGTGCAGTAATGCACAATAACATTAATTTTCAGTAGAGATTTAGAGTGCAGTAGTACACTATTACACAAATTTACAGTAGGGATTTAGGGTACAGAGCGTAAATTCGTACAGTCGACCCCTTCCGTTTTATCAATTCAACAACATTCATAACGGGCTTTATGTTGTCAAGTAGACATATTTTTTTAACATATAAAGTAATAGATTGCTAATTTCATTCCGCATGTTGTGACTGAATCTGAGATTTAGGGCACTGGATACGCTTTAGTTAGTAGTCATTCAAAATGTCACAAGAAATGTCACTTGATTTGAAACGCAATTTTTACTTAAAATGTACGAGTATATTCGGGCAGCGTAATAAAAATTATAACAAAATTATAAAGAATTTGGAAAACACTTAGGGCGGAATTCACCTATAAAACTAATCGCGTTTTAACGTTTGGCTCGCATAATCACGTTTAGCCGCTGTCACTAGGGTCTATTCTATTCTATTCTATTTTTTATTGATGGCAAATAGAGCCGATGTCGACTATTCTGCCAATGTCGAAAGTAAATTGGATAAGCAAGTATGTATGTCATTAACACAAGGAATTGGTATGCTAGAGACGTAGTAACTATCGGAGTATAATTCTTCGACAGATACAATTGGACTTCATGTGTTAGTACTGGACTGAAACAAACAAAAAATAAAAGTACATAAATATTGAAATTGTTAGAACATTAAATAGGAATATACACGTAACCACAATTACATTCCCACTAGGGTCACTTGTCTGTGTTTTTCTTTTGTAGTATTTTTACAAGTGACACTAGTGACAGCGGCTAAACGCGATTATGCGAGCCAAACGTTAAAACGCGATTAGTTTTATTGATGAATTCCACCTTTAGTTATTTGTCGTTCAAAATGTCACAAGTAACTTAATTAGAAACGCAATTTTTGGGTAAAATGTACGAGTATATTCGGACAGCGTAATAAAAGATATAACAAATCATAAAGAATTTGAATTAAAAACTCTTAAATGAACAACCAGTTGTAAGTTGTTGATTTTATTGGTGAAAACTGACATGAGTCGTGAGTTTCTACAAAGCTGTTACACTGACAGTAAACTAGGAAATGTGCAAATAACAAAGAAGTGAATATATCCAGCTGTTCATCAAGCAATAGGTCACCAGGCGCCTGTAGAACAATCACTAGAAACTGGCATTCTTTCAATAAAAAGATACATATTCGCAGAAAGGTGTACCCACCTTTTCAGCATTAATATTCAGTAGTAAAAACAAGTCAAACAAAGCTAACTGCCGTAAGGATTCCCACGCTAATGTCCACACAATATCCATATTGACACTGACACTTAGTATCTGCCAGTGTCACGACACCTTTGTCACTTTGTCACGTCCCTCTCACGGCTGTCATGCTCAACAAAACTACGGAAATTATGATGATTGTTACAGAGTAAATTGTTTAGTAACATGCCTTTGCTTATGATGGGTAAACAAGCCTTTATGGATCATATGTGATATGTGATCTTCGGGAACGCTTTGAGTATCTTGTTCCGAAAGGAAAACCGTGTCGCTCATCATCCTCTCTTCTCCTTCGTTTTCCTCATCACTCTTCAAGTCGCTACAGTGGATCTTTTACCGTTCATGCTGTGCGCCTCTGGAATTCTCTTCCACATACATTGAGAGCTAGCCCTTCGTTGGAGGTTTTCAGGGGAAGAATTAGGGAACATTTTTTATCAACATGACCCATAAATATGTATGTTTATAGGTATTTATTTATTGTATATTTATGTTTATGTATAGTGTGCTGTACACGTATCTGCTTATTACATTTTAGTTTTAAGTTTAGATTTAATTTAAGTGTTTAATTATTATTTTTTTGTTGTACAGTTCCTCAAAACATATAAAATTTCTCTCTTACCAACATGGTTTGCTGTTAGAAAACCCAGTTGTGGGTTAAGCTCGCCTATGTACATCAACTGTCATAATTTATTGTTTATATAAAATTATGTGTACAATAAAGAATACAGAATATGTCGGATATCTTTATCCGTATCCGCGGATATCTTGGATGGAAGAAATATTTGTGTCCATATCTGTATCCGGTACTTTTTGGCAGATCTTTTACATTATTAAATTTTAGTACATAGTGCTAAAATTCTATATACGTGTATAGGTAGAAATGAAACGCTATTAAATTGTGTTCAAATTATTTTTTGATTCTAATTTTAATGTTTTGTATTTTTTTTTTGTCATTTTTTTTTAATTTATGTACACACAAACACTTAAAAATTAAAATAACAAAAACAGACAGAAGAGCACAAAGGTACTGCTTATTTCAAATGAAATTGCTTCCAGCAGACCACTGTTACTTTTATACAAGCGTGCTTCATAGTCAATTGACTATGAAGATTGTCGCTTCCCATCAAGTGAGATAATGATGAAACTCACTTTACGTGGAACGTGATACCAACTACCGATTATCCCTGTACGCGCTATGGTGGTGCACTCAAAGACAACCCCCGACAAAAATATAGGGAGGTTTTGAGGTTCCTAGAGAAGAGCGTCCTTGTCGAGGTACATTTTTATGCAACCGTTCTTACGTGATTATGATGTTATTACACATTTTTCTGTAGATATTTTGGGTACATAGCTATCTTGTGGATATTATCTAGGCTTCTATAGAAATCAAAACATAAATTTATGTAAAACTAATTTAGCAAAGACCTCTGAAAATCTGCTATTTTACGTGAACTTTGACCCTCCATAATGTACTCATATATTAAAATTATAAAAAAGTACATCAATAGAAGCCTTGCACACATAACGAAATTTTTTCTGAAACACTTTTAAAAGGGTTTTAAATAAACATCCCACCACCTGTTCACCTGGAACAATTTTTGTAAAATATTCGAGTAAATTACGGAATTATCGAATGCCAACAGAGTTTTCAGGCGTTATCTCTCTTTTTTTGCGTTGCCTATTCATCAAGCATCGCGTTAGATGAAGCAACTAGCTTTTAAACCATGCTCGATGTTGACGATAGGCAAGTGAAAAAGGAGCCACTCAAGTGGACTAGTTACCAAGAACTATGTTATGACTGTGGCCCCTACCTGAACAATGAGGCTGCACGCGTGAGGGAACGAAGGTCCTTACGCCCTAGCCGACGTAATTTCGACCCCGACTACCAGCCACGGTAGACGCGGGCTTGCGAACGTCGAGCACTGGGTAGCTCACCGTCCGGCTGTTCGGTAACTAACCGAACCGAGCCCAGTCGTCGACAGCGCGTAGTGATCCTCGCGCTCCTCAAAGAGATGTCAGCAAACCGTAGGGGCCCAGCAAGGCCGATGCCCGCTAGCTAGGACTGCGGAGAATTTCTGAAAGGGAAACCCGTAGTCCTAGGCAAAGGGTAATTGAAGGATACAGATGTGGTTTTAGTCAGCAAAAGTCTAACACGCCCTCGCGCTCCGACCAGAGCGCGAGAAGTCATTTTGATGATTTCACACCTTAAAAAAAAACCTGTACAATGTTATTAATATCCATCGATAAAAAATGCTATAGTTATTAATAGGTTTTAAAGGAAAGATAAAAAATATAAATTCAAACAACACTTTATCACCATAGATCGCCCAACATCTATAGATTTTTTTTCCTTAATTATAAGTTATGGTAGACTATTGTTATAGCTCATATATATTACTGTCTTATTTGCTAAACATCACAAAACCTATAAAATTCGTATAGAAATCTATAATCTAAGCTCACGTGTATATCGCAAATATGCATTATTAGCGCATGAAGACATAAATCACAGCCTGGTCGAGTGGGTCGTTGTAGGCATAAGTTTCCTATGAGTTATGACTTACTGCCAAGGCTTTCACCTCTGCTGCTGCCAACCCCATTATGGTTTGAGGAGTTATAGTGATGAGGAAGTGTTGATTATCATGTTAAATGTTATGACGTCATTAATAATAATATAATAATAATATTCCATAACTATCACACAACGCCGTCTAGTCCCAAGCTAAGCAGAGCTTTTGTTATGGGTACTAGACAACTGATAAACATACTTATATATTTCTAAATACATACATATATAGATAAATTACACCCAGACACAGAACAAATGATCGTGCTCATCACACAAACATTTGTCTTGGGTGGGAATCGAACCCACGACCTCTGGCATAGCAGTCAGGGCCACTAACCACTAGACCAACAAGCCAGTCAAAATATTTCTTAGTCATTATATTTCTTAACTTGTTTTTGAATGACCGACACTTCTAAAACTCAACAGTGCCTATATATTTAGCATTACCATTGTCAGCCTTTTTAATGTTCCCACTGCTTTTTTTTTTCGGGTGGGAAAATCATCTCATGACATCCCCCGCTCTTGGGCGGAGCGCGAGATAGTTTCAGATTTTTACAGACTAAAAACCCACTCCTGTTCCTTCCTTGCCATTTGTTTTCCAGGGCCCCAGGAATCTCTTTCGCATCACCCATGGCCGCAAATGTTCCCACTGCTGGGACTGCTGGGGCTGGATGGTGTAACTTTAATATATGCTTTGAGTTTATATTTACTCGGTACTTTTCGTCTGTATCAACTCATTTATTCCACTGACATTAATCAAATTGACAGATATAGCTGGCAATGACACGTCGTGACCCATCATCACACATTTTGACTGACCTAATGGGCTACTAATTAGTAGCCCTGACTGCTATACCGGAGGTTGTGGGTTCGATTCTCACCTAAGACAAATGTTTGTGTGCTGAGCACGATCATTTGTTCTATGTCTGGGTGAAATTTATCTAGAATATCTATGTTTATCAGTTGTCTAGTACTCATAGCACAAGCTCTGCTTAGTTTGGGACTAGACGGCGTTGTGTGAAAGTGGAATATTATTATTATTATGTATAATATCACGCCGGAACACAACGGATATTTTGGCGGCATGATTTTGTCTGGTGAGTGATAACTTTTAAGCCGGCAGCCGATACTGCTTCTGCACATGTGGCCCCCTGGTAACTCATAATATTGTGTACATCTATCTATTAACTGCTCCACATTTGTTGTAATATATACATTTTCTTTTTTCTTTTCTTCCTACACATTGCTTTTGCAATATTTTTTATATTATTAGACGCCAACCACCATAAATTCGTTAGTAATTTTCTTTTTGTTGACATGTCATTTATTGATAATTGTAATTACTTATTGTTCTTGTTTTTTTTTATATAGCTTCTTTTCTTTTTTGATGTGAATGTGAGAACACCGTGGACTTCGCGAATTCTTAGGTTACTTCCTATTACGACTCACTTTTTTTTTTAATATAATTATTTTTATTGTGCTTTTGGGTACAATATCGACTGGTCTACACTGTTCTTACATAATGTCTATTAATACTGTAATATGGAAATATTGTAAACAAAATTTTTTTTTAAAAGAGTAACCATGGAGTTTCTTGCCGGTTCTTCTCCATAGGAAACGACCAATTTTGAACCGTGCACTAGCTTCTGACGTTTTATAAGTGCCCATGTAGGCCTATGTGAAATAAAAATTTTTGACTTTGACTTTGACTTTGACATAATTGCTAGGTACCTAATAAATGCAAGAACGAAGTGTATACGCCTTAATAGAGACAATAAGAAAAGTGCTATTGGACACATTCTTAGTAAAGACAATTTATTAGTTTAGGATGTAATTAAATTACTTATTAGTCTGTATATATGGCTAGATTGTAATAAAATTAGGATCCATCCTTTGGATGTACCCTAGGACCAGGTAAAAAAAAAAGATGCCCTTTTACTGATTTCAATATATTTTTCTATCATCACTATTGATAGACTCAATCTTAAGCGATTATGCAGTCGGACGATGGAGTACGCTTGTCTAGAAGTAACCTATTCGCTCTTGATTTCTTTGACTCTTAGGTTGTAGCTTAATACCTGAGAATTCCTCAACAAAATCAGAAACACCACAAGCACTTGAAAGCATGAGTCACCTACCGTTCTGCTCATTCCCACGTTACAATACCTCGATAATATTTACATTCCACCTGACCCAGAGGTTCTTAACCCCGTCCTTATGTAATGTTAATACCCTGACAGGTAACATCTGTCTGTACGTCTGTCACTTTGTTCCCGACTGATTTGCATATAAATAACCTGCAGTGGGAGTTTGCACGTTTAACAAACATGTCCGATTTGTTTTTCTTTGGCTTCTCTATCTGCATGTCTTTAGTTTGAGATCACTGGATGGGTTTCATGGTAACACTGGATAATTGAGCTCAGAAAACCCATTCGATGTATGTTCTACATTCACAAAAGAAAAACAATGTAGTCCATAATTTCCTGACATCTTCTTTGGTTTTAGCCATTTGAGACACTTACAAACCAATTACCTTGTTCCCTTACTAACAAAATCAGCCTTATAATGTTCCCACTGCTGGGACTCAGGCCTTCTCTCTAGGTGAGGAAATGGGCCGTAATCCACCACGCGGGCCCAGTGCGGATTGGTGGAGGTCATATAACTTCGAATTTTTGGTTCTGAAATAAAAAAAAATGTGGTGATAAAAAAAATTACACAAAGTAATCCGCCTGGCTAGGTTTGAACCCACGACCTACAAACTCATAAGCCAGGGCCGTTATCTCTCGGCCACCACTGCTTAATATTTCATTATTCGAACTCATTTGTTTTATAAATAAAATAAATCCAATTTACAGGTATAGCTTGGATCGACCAGAATTTTCATAACAGCTTTTGAACACTGTAAATCATATGATGTGAAGTTAGAAAATTTATATTAAGATGTCCTTCTTGCTGACTACACTTTTTTTGAGACGAGAATTTTTCTAATAACTTCACCCGCTCTTTTTTTTATTCTTGATAGGTTCACGCTTGACCGCTATCTCAACTGATGGAAAGCAACGATGCGGTCGACTATGGAACGCGCTTACCTAGAAGTAACCTATTCACTCTTGACTTAAAGATTCCCGGGTTGTTGCCATCAGGAAACACAGCTCTGGGTGAAGCGAGACCGGTGGAGAGGGTTATGTAAGATTTTTACTGTCTACAACCCACCTGTATTCCCTCACTTACCCTATGAGTACCATGACCTCGGTAACATACGCTGACAATGGCTGACGAGTATGGCGCTGTTGCAAAAACTCGATCGCTTATTACCATATTATCCTATCCAGCATTGTCTATACCGGTCCTTCTGTTCGGCATCTTACCATTGATAATTGTAAAAAGATATTGTGTCAACTGGTTATTGTACCGCGGAAGTAAACGTCAATTGATGGATGTGTCACCATGCGTCTTCTTAATAGAAGCGTTAACGATTTGAAGTACTGCGCTCTGGCGACAATGCATGACTGTAGATGTATGTGCATGTTTACCAGACAATAGCTACCCGTGACAGAGGCGCTTCCAGATATTATTGTAACAGGTGCAGGAGTGGAAAGTTTGTGTTTTGAATTTCGAATGCGAGAAATGTTAAAATGCATTTTTGCATCGACACAACAAAAGCCATTTAGCATTTTTGAAAGAAAATTATGAATGACTTCTTCAGGGAAATTTCTTTTGTCAGAACAATTTTTTTTCTTTTTAATGACTAAGGTATCTCATCCTAAGGTCCAAGTTAAAATGTTAGAGATTGAGTAACGTAACATTTCTTTAGTATAGGCACTTATTAATCCTTTAAAATAATGTTTCTTTTTTAGGTGGGAAAATCATCTAACGACAAATCCCGCTCTTGGGTGGAGCGAGAGATAGTGTCAGACTTTTACTGAATAAAAACCCACTCCTGTTCCTTCGTTGCCTTCGTCCCAGGGCCCTGGGTTTCGTTTTCACACTACCCATGGCTATATAATAAGGGTGCAAAATATCTACTTGGCCGGATCTTTGTAATCCAATTCATCATCATCATCATCATCATCATTTCAGCCGAATAACGTCCACTGTTGGACATAGGCCTCCCCCAAGCGTCGCCACAATGACCGATCCTGTGCTTCTCGCCGCACTCCCGCGACCCTCACCAGTTCGTCGGTCCACCTTGTGGGAGGCCAATAAATATTAGTAAATTCTAAACCTATACAATAGTAATACATGGCACCCATCATCGCGTAATACAAGACACAAGAATAATCAAAAATTGGTTCACGGCTAGTAGAAACTAGAGAACTACTATACCTACTCGCCCATCCATAAGGATTGTTTACCGATGTCGATGAAATATTATTTCAACCATATTTTTTTTTCAAACGGTACTTACCTATCGTGTTTCAGTAACTGGTTTGTGGAGTGACCTCGATTTATAGGAAATGTATTTATTCAGCTGCAGTCAGTAATACTGGAAGCCCAGCCGAACATGATTGGAAAAAAGGCAAATCACGAATGTATACATTGAATTATTGACTAGGTAATCTGTTTTTTTAGGGTGGGATTTCGAGCGGAATAAGTTATTTTATAAAATAAATCCTCCCGCTCTAGGTAAAGCGAGAGGGAGTGTCAGACTTACTGACTTAAACCCACTCGTGTTCTTTCAGTTCTCATATGCGTTTTAAGGCTCGGTCGGTTACACTTTCAAACAAATCCGTAGCTTTGATTTCGACTAAAACTGACTTTGGATTGATGATTGAGGTTTTCACTTTTTACCCTGTTTGATTTAGTTTTTGTATTTAAATTTAAAAAAAAAACCAAATGACTAGTTACTAAAGAATTTCTTTAAATATATTCCTAAAATCAGTGAATGACTTAAACGGCGCCGAAAAAGCAATAATATATAATCGAAATTCGAAGTAAACTGATAATATCGTGGCAGATACTACACATTTAATTCATCATAATAATATATAATAATTATTGATATCGATAAGATAAGTGTAAGGTATGTGGTCACCTTTGGACTGCCAAAATATTGCATTAGCTGTGAATGACATAACATAAAATTAATCATCAGTAAAAAATCTAAAATATTGATTGATGTGCTTGATTTATTTAAAATAGAGTGATAAACTATCTTATAAATAATTCGCAGAAAGGTTTATTTTTTTCTACTTTGATTTCGTCAATTATAGTTGTTTAGGCTCAGATGTTATATTAAAATAAATTAAAGGCAAGTGGACTGTATACGGATTTATTCTAATCTTAGCACAGTAGGTTTAAATAGTTCAAAAGTACGTCTACGCGCGGTCGTGATGGACTATGCAATGCCGATGTCCTGCGTGCTTAGACCCCGCGCCGCCGCCGCCGCGTCATCGTAGTGTGTGTGTAAACAATAGTCAATAATTATTTTTACTAACTAAACTAGACCTTACCTATCAGGTCAACACACTTATTCATACCATACTTAGGAAATCTGCAGCGGCGACCAATCACGCCCGGACTTGGTTCAGGCCATGGAGCGTGGGGCAATGGGCGGCGGCTGTCTCCTTCAGCGAAGCCGTAATGCTGACGAAAGAGACGGCTGCACACGTGAGGGAATGGACATCCTCACGCCCCCGCCGCCACCGGGATGCGGGCTTGCGTATTGTCATCCGCTAGGCGGTGAGCCTAATTCTTGTCAGCAATAGGTAGCTCGCGGCCCAAACGTCGAGTAACCGTCCGAACCGAACCCGAGTCGTCAACTGCGTGTAGTGTTCCAAGGATGCTTCAAAAACATGTTGGCTAAACCGTAGGGCCCGTAGAGCACGGCCGAAGCCTCATGGGCCATGGGTCAACTACTTAAAGGAAAACTTTTGTTCCTAGAAAACAAAGGGTAACTGATGGAACATAGGGGAGGTTTTATTTATTTATTTTATTTTACAGAAGGCTCTCAGACAAATAGAAATTTATTATATATTATCAAATTGCTAATTACAAGCTTCCACACACAGATAAAAAAATATTATCGATAAAAAGAAAGTACACACACAGTTAATTACTAACGAGAGAAGTTAAGCATCGAAAAAATTCTGTCCCTAGAAAGTCAATTGAAATCAAGTGCACTCCTTTTTGAAAAACATTTAATCAGCAAACGCCTGACACGCCCTCCCACACTACCCTAGCGCGAAAGAAGTCCCTAACAAAACTATTACTGATAATTTTAAAGGCAAGCCGGATTTTCTTACTCGGCAATCATTTATAGTTTTATTAATTTTGTTTTTTTTTTTTGCGATAAAAATAACAGTGCGTACATACCAGTGTTCACACGAGTATTTTAGAACGGTTCCTTATAAGTAACTTTGAATGTACTGCTGTTGGTGTGCCATGAACGAATAAAAAAACTAATATCAAGAATAAAATGAATGAAACAATTAGAACTCTTACAAATTCAAAGACGTAACAAAATATTGTGCAACATTGTCAGTGAAAATAATGAGGACAACTATTAACCACTAAATAGTATTGGTGACATCACTCAAGTCTTTCTACAAATACTTTTATTATCACCCCGTATAAACCAAATACTTAATTACAAAGAATGATGATTCAGCTCTTTACCTAATACACATTCTTTCTTCCAATACGTCAGCTGATAATGGTGTTGTACCTATTGTACCGGTAATGTGTTACACAGCATCGGTATTTATTTCATTATTATTAAGTACAGTTGAAGTATTTGTGACCTGATGTAATTTACAAGAGTGTATGCAAAGATAACGGTAGCAAGTCTATGGAAATTGTTGTAACACAGCAAAAGTAGTCGTAGAAACCAACACATTCATTACATTGTTATTGCCTTTACATTATTCAAAAAACAAAAAAAAAAACTTCCAACCAGCAGAGGATTTTTCCTAAGGGGATGCAACTCGACATACATTTTTACTGTTTTTCATACAACCGCTCTTACGCGAATATGACGTTATTACACATTGTTCATTAGATATTTTGGAAACACAGTATCTTGTGGATATTATCTAGGCTTCTATTGAAATCAATTTATAAATTTGTTTTAAAAAAAATGGTCGTCATTCAGAATCTTCATTAAATTTTCAAGGCTTCTATTGTTATACTTTTTGGGGCCCCTGCGGTTTGCTGACATCTCCTTGAGGTGCGCGTGGAACACTACGCGCCATCGACAGGTTCCTTATTTCGTTCTTTGCGTTCTAGGGCCACAGTAACTCTTTGTAATGTTTCCGAAACCTTAACAGGCATCGGTCGCACTTAATTGCCACCTTTAGTTTTTCTGACATCTCTCTGAGGCGCGAAAACGCGCGTGGAGCACTACGAACCATGGAATCGGTCTCGGTCCTTACCGGACAGCCAGACGGGAAGCTACCTATTGCTAGCCGTCCACAAGCCCGTAACATTTTTTTCACTAACCATTGATATTGAATATCAACCCAGGTGCTACGTTCAATTACGAATATCTGAAGCTTTTTAGTAATTTATTTCATCACCATTGCTCTCAAAACGGTGAATGAAAACATCGTGAGGAAAAACGGCATGTCCTAGAACCAAAAATTCGAAGACATGTGACATTAACCAATCCGCACTGGGCCCGCGTGGTAGATTACGGCCCACTCCCTCTCCTAGTGAGAGGAGGCCTGAATCCCAGCAGTGGGAACATTAAAAGGTTGATTATGCTTATGCTTATGAAGCTTTTAAGCCCCTCACTGTTACAGATGTCAAAACTCAGAAAGTATAATGAACTAGCATTTTGTAGGTCACTGTTGCTTGTAGACTGTTCTATTTTCGTGTCGTAAAGAAAGTTCATTAGACCAGAAACTTGTACTTTACATTTACAAGAACAATAGCTTCCAGACAATTAGGTTATGTTGTAACAGCTGTGTCGCAAATTGAGAACGTTATCTGTGTTATGTAATTTTGTTAGTCATTTGCAGATTAGAAGCAATTTAGTAACAAAGGTTGGATTCCAAATTTTGATGTAGGATTAGCAGGCCTCATCATGTTCCTGCCCTTGTGCAATGTGTATTTGGGGTCGGTGCAACACGTTTTCTTCTTCCGTTCTGCCCTGTCAGCAGTCACGCTTCCTCTCCCTGTCCATCCATCTACATTTATTTGACTGGCCTGTTGGTCTAGTGGTTAGTGGCCCTGACTGCTATGCCGAAGGTCGTGGATTCGATTCCCACCCAGGACAAATGTTTGTGTGATGAGCACGATCATTTGTTCTGTGTCTGGGTGTAATTTATCTATATATGTATGTATTTAGAAATATATAAGTATGTTTATCAGTTGTCTAGTACCCATAACACAAGCTCTGCTTAGCTTGGGACTAGACGGCGTTGTGTGATAGTTGTGGAATATATTTATATTCTTTTTTAGTAACATGCGTTTCATCCCTCCTCTTCACATGACATGGCAGTCACTCCATGTAAAATACTGGTATTCATGCATCGGGTTAGACTGAAAATAGTTGAAAAAAGGTTAGGCAGACCAACAGCCATTATCTTCCCCTCAGTATTTACTCCGTTTTCTAATAATTTTGTCTTTCACATCGAGTTTTTTTTTTTGCAAATTTTATAAAATCAATTTTTTTTTTATTTTTTTAAGGACCGCCCAAATTGTGTGTATCTAAGGCATGCTCAAACTTGACATGGGGTCAAAAGAAATCGTAAAGTCGAGTCAGACTCGCACACAAAGGGTGCCGTAATACAATATTACAATCGAGCAAAAACGCCGGAAAAAATAACGTTTTTGCTATAGAAAGTTATCTTCAAATTTATTTTAAATTTAATTATGTGTTGGCGTGAAAATTACTATTTACAACTTTTTACGGTTTTTGAGATACAGTCCGCAGCCAGACGAACAGACAGACAGGCGGATGGACAGATGGACAGCGGAAGTTAAGTAATAGGGTCCCGTTGGCATCCTTCGGTTACGAAACTCTAAAAAGTCGCTGCTTGCGATCACGTTCTGGTCACATAACCATGTAGAGACTGAATTCGCTGTGTTAACTTTTCCGACTACACATCAGATCCTACGCATTTGCGTACTGTAGGTGCTGTAAGCGATGATAATCAGGGAATTATGTCATGCAGGTAGGTGGCTGCATTTATCTTGTCACTGATACCAATCACAAGAGAATCTAGTTTTCCTAATGATTGCGGAAACTAAATGGTTGCATTGCGATTTGTAAGTCTAGAACAAGGGGGATGTATCATTATATATTTTTTTTTATAATTAGTAGGCTCGCGGTTGACCACTAATTCACCTCATGATAAGTGATGATTTGGTCGACGGTGGAGCATGCTGGCCTAGAAGTAACCTCTCTTGAATTTTTTTTTAGGTGGGTATCATCCAGTGACATCTCCCGCCCTTTCTGTGTTACACTTTTACATACTAAAACCACGGAGTTCTCTTTCGCACAACCCATGGCCCCAGTAGGCTTCGACCCTGCTGGGCCCCCACGGTTTTGCTGACATCTCCTTGAGGTGCACGAGGAACACTACGTACCGTCGACAACTTGGGCTCGGTCCCGAGGGCGAGGTACCCATTGCTCGCCGTTCACAAGCCCGCGCTTATTGTGGCTGGAAATCAGGACCGGGATCCCAGGGGCTGGGGCGTGAGGGCCGTTCCCTGGTGCATGCGGCCGCCTCCTTTGCTAGCATTACTGCTTCGCAAAAGGAGGCGACCGCCTGCCACTCCTCCTCGCTCCGGACCATAGCCTGTACCAAATCCCGTGAGAGATCGCTGCCGCTGTTCGCCCCACGAGGACACAGTGGTGGTCACCTCTCTTGACTTAAAGACACCTAAGGAAGGTTGTAGCTACCAGGAAACATATACCCCGGCAGGGAATTCCACTCCTTAGCTGTGCGCACAATGAATGTCTAAAATTATAACAAACATTATTTGAAGCTGTCAGTGCAGAAGGTAATGAATGAGGAACCATAATAACTAACAAAAGTCTTTATAGTACTTAAAACAATACACATTATCTTAGCGTAAGAAGTCATGCTCTTAGACACGGCGCTGAACGACTATAATATTTGCAGCATTGTTGAACGATTACACTTAGCTCTAGGTGACAACTGACACAAGACCTTGAAAAGACTAGGCCACACAATGACAGCTGAATAGACAAACCAGTATGTTTACAAACAACTTCAAGAAGACGCAGTCACGATCAAAACCAATAAGAACAACACTACCCGCCATAATCCTGTACCAAAATAACACTGTACATATATCAATTCTAGTTACTGATGATATCTACAAAATTTACGGCTCAACCGCAGTGCAAAGGCGAACTAGTGAATAAACGGACATAATGTAACTGATACTGAGATCTAACTGGAGATTATTTTAATGAAGGTTTTGTTGGATTTAATCAAATCAAATGACGGCAATCTGTCGTTATTCCCTGATTACGTAAAGCGATAGTATCGTGCGATGATTGACTAACTGGTTTTAGGTTAGAAGGATGTACTGTACGATTCATTCCACGCGTTTCATGATAAAGGTCTTATTTAATTGTCAAGTCTTTGGTTTTAAATGTTAACCTGTTGTCTTTTACTATTCTAAATGCTATTTCATTTCGGGGAGTGTGCGTCGGAATTGCATAATTTATTTCTGCCAAGCCATCAGACGGGCGGCGACGTAGACATCCCACCCATAAGCACAAAACGTTTTGGGAACACTTCATTGTGCGTACAGCTAAGGAGTGCCATTCACTGCTGTCTGTGTTTTCTGATAGCTGTAACCTGGGGGTCTATAAATCAAGAGTGAATAGATTACTTTTAAGCAAGCGTCTTCTATTGTTGACCACATTGTCGCTTTCCTTCAGGTGAGATAGTGGTTAAGCGCAAACCTATCAAATAATAAAAGTGGAAATCGATCCCGCGACACGCATCGTAGCAGCCAGTCGCGTAACCACTGCGCCCCCCCGTCAAAACATATCAATTTATATCAAAGATAAATATATCTATGATATAAGTAGTGTATTAACATATTTTGATATAAGTGTTTCTTTTATGTTTTGTATAATGATATTACTATGTATATCTATCATACCTGAATTTTTCAAGGTTATTGTTTATGGTACCATCTGACCGACTAAGCGTTTTTATTAATCATCGTCAGTATTATGATCAAACTTTAAATTGCTTAAGACTGCTAAAACTTGCGATTTAGTAAGCAATAGCGAGCTTTACGTTTCTTTTTCACTATAATAATCGTCCGCTGCGATGTATCGTGATAGTCCAGTGGTTAGGAAGTCGCTCCATGTAATGTTCCATGCTCCATGAAGGCTAGAGAGATTACGAATCATCCTCCACCATGATCCGAATTTATTTAGAGTTAGCATTGCATCACTTTTTTGCCATATTATTTTCCATTCAATCCATTCATGGTTTCTTTAGTCCACTTAGTCATAAAGTGTGGCGACCGCGTATCGAAAGATGCAGAGTCGAAAGGCCTCCCACAAGGTAGACCGATGACCTAGTGATAGTTGCGAGAACCCAATTGATGCGAGAGACTTAGGACTGGCTCTATAGCAACAGGGGAGGTTTATATCAATCAATTGATGTTTTTCGACTAAGATGATGATGATGAAAGTGTATTAAAAGCTAATTAAAGCAAGCAATCCAGATTAACTTAAAACCCTTTTTTATCAGTCAAATCCCACACATAAACATAAGCATATCAGCCCCATAATGTTCCCACCGCTGGGACTTAGGGCGCCTCTCTAAGAGAGGATATGGGCTTACGGCCCATCACCATCCACCAAGCTGGCCCAGAGCAGATTGGTAGATGTCCCGTGTCTTCGAATTTTTGGTTCTAGAACATGGCATAGGACCACAAAGCAACGATCTAAATGTAGACTAACAAGTAACGTATAATCACACCTAAGCTCTTACTAAACCTTACAAAATACCCCAAAAGTAACACCATACATCACTGCTCCCTCCTCTAAGCAAAGTAGCGTGAAGTAATTTATTTAACTGTATTTTTGAATAACAGTCTTGCCCGCACGTCTAAAATACGGACAGACCAGATAACTTGTTAAAAGCTTGAAACAAATTATGGAGGGGGCATGGGGTAATAAGTAAGAGTATACGCAATCTACAGATTTGTATGTAAGAAATTAAGACTTGTATGTGGTTGGTACAGTCGTATTCAAAATAGTTCCAGTCAGTGTTCTTTTTCAACCTTAAGATTTAGTATGTGTGCAAAATTGAATATTTTTCTTTCACTTTTTTTAGGAGTGGGAAATTGACAAATAACTTCTTACGCTCGAGAAGGAGCTTCAGACTTTGGTTAATGACCAAAACTTACTTGTGTTCCTTCAGTTGCACTGTTCGTTCCAGATTCTGTCGAACGATTCTACTCTACTCTACAATATTTTTCAAAAAATGTACGGAATAAACAATAACCTGTTTTTTCCCAACTACATTGAACTCGGCGTCCAGTCAATCTGGATGCTGGATCATCATCAGTATTTATTATATTTATCGCCTGCCCATCTCACCTTCACAACTCAGTAATTAGGTCACACGCTATCCTTTGGTGTTGAAAAAGACGGATGAAAAAAGATTGCACGTAGCGGAAATGAGAATGTTAAGATGGATGTGTGTTGTGACGATAATGGATAAAGTGGGAAATATTAGGGGAAGTTTGAAAGTGGTATGGTACTAAAAGAGTTATGAGTTTACATGTGGATGGATGGATAGGAAGAGAGAGATCAAAGAAAAGATGGATGGATTGTGTGAAAAGTGATATGAAAGAAAAGGAAGTTAGTGATAGCATGACGAGTGACAGGGCAGAATGGAAGAAAAACCATGTTGCGCCGACCCCAAATAACACCAGACAAGGGCAGGAAGATGATGATCATGATGCTACCCTTTGGCAAGACTGGTGTAAGATTTCTTGGTTTCTAACCATCAGTAATAACTGTCGAAGATCTACAAATGACAACAAATACCATCAACGACTTAACGTGCTTTTCAAGGCATAGAAAAATTTCAATAATATGTTAGATAGCCACTTACACATAGATCAGACTTTTGGTGAAAGGTGTGTACTATTGTGACCATTGTTTTGATGTGATTAAATACAGTTTAGCAAGCAATAAACTTATAAATGTCGGAACTTTGAAAAATATTAAGAATATAGTCTGGATATTACAATATATTTTAAAAACTCAGAAATGTACAAACGGCTCGACTGTACTTCGTTTTGCATGTGGATTTAACATTTTATGAGCGTGTTGCACCTTGCTTTAGATCAACATTATGCAATTTCGTACGTCTTGTCAGACTAGTGCAAAAAGCTGAGTCAGTATCTAGCACCCTAGTGTCTTATTTAGTGCACTGATTGCGTAATGTATAACTTGTTGCATTTACATGTAATAAGTGTTGAATAGGTACGTTACTTATAGGTATAGAGGTGTAGTGTATTTTTTCTCTTTCTCTGTCAAATTCATCCAAAGATTCTCTGTAAAAATCGCCTTTAGCGATAAGACCACCCATTGTTACACTCTGTTAATTTCAAGCTAATACTGTATTTTTTTAAGGTTTACAAAAAAAAGTATTATCAATCAATCAATCAATGTAGTTGAGAATGTGAATAAAAATAATTATGTACCTAGCTAGGTATATAAACAACACAACACCTGTAAAATTTATTTAGAAATCTAGTTTGATTTCTGAACAAATTTTATAAGTGGAATATTATAGGTCAAGTTCATAGAATAGGTTGATAGTAGGTATGGGAACATTATTTTTTACCAACGAGAAACGTATTTTAGAGCTCTTAGAAAAGTTACCTAAAATGTTTTAATTAACTGACTGTCCTTCTGCACAAAAGCCTGCTCCAGGTCCATTCAAACTATTCTCCTTCTCTCTCTCTCCATTGCAAATCGACCAATCACAATATGTCATGAAAAATTACTAGAATTGAATAGAATTAAATTCGAAATACATTTCTACAAACATTTTCACATAAAACCATCACCTACTAGCCAATTACGTAACAGTACTCAAGATCGTAGTCAACCATTAAAATAAGTTAATTACCACATTAAAACTGTTTAGTAGTTCTAATTGAGCTATTATCACACCCGAAGTGTTTGGGCATCTATATATGAGTATCATTAGTCTGATTTAAATAAAAGGGTGCGTTAAATTCCTAACGGGATCAATGATGAGGTAGAAATGCTCAAATTTATAGCACGAGAATCTTTTATAGAGTATCTGGAGAAATGTATTTATTTATTCAAATACAGGAGCAGCACAGCACTGACTTTCGAATTGTAAGTTGCGGGACCAGCCAGAAGCATTACTTTATATCATTTATTTCATTACCGCTGCTCTCTAAACGGTGAAGAAATAAAGGAAAAATTACAAAGACATGTGAAATCCACCAATCAGCACCGTGGTCCGCGTCGTGGATTATAGACCCATTACCTCTCCCAGAGAGGAAGCCTGCATCCCAGCAGAGGGAACATTATAAGGCTGATTATGCTTTATAAGTTACGTACAGCCACAACACATGCATTTAACATATTAGGGAGAATCTTAATAAGAACAGGACCAATGCACTCACCATAAAAATACTGATGCTTGAAACACATAATTTAACATTATGTCAACTCACAGTACAATCAAATTAACAAAATGTAAGTAGTTAATGGTTAGAAAGTTGAACATAAAACATAATAGGCCAAAGTTATGAATTAAGCTGACGGTGATGAAAGTTTAAAAGATTTTACAGACGGTGCTGATGATATTGTTAATATTGTTGCTTGACTTAGCCAAACAAGGGAAGACTAAGCAAACGATGGATGGACTGTGTGGACTGAACCTAAAGAGAAGTACCTATAGCTAGCTTTGAAAGAAGAGACGGATTACATATTTTGAAACTTTTTATGTAAAAGTATTATTTGAATCGTAACTTTACGCATCTTTAGAAAGGTAATTTAAAAAGGAGCAAGAAATCAAATCTAGAAGAAAAACTTACAAGAGTGATATTTTTATCCAAACACAAAGTTTCATTTCTTACTATCCTTCTATGAGATCCTTTAAACTATTACCAATACTTAACACTACAAGCCGGTAGAACATGAAAAACCCGTTAATATCACCATAAACCCATAATCACCATCATAAGCGCCGTAATTATTCGAATCGGTAAAACAATCGATTGCATTCGTTTCGATTCTCGGACGATTTGGGATCGTAAACCGATGGTTACAAATAGGTTCCTTTATTGCTTAATTATCCTTTTAAGGATTTAATTTTGTTTTCATAGCGGTTGGAACGTAAGGATGTGTGTCAGTTAATTTTCGAGCTGATTGCATATAAACAATTTTAGTTCAGCTAGTTTTCTCTGTTGAATCAAAGCCCTAATGTTATTTCAATTGTTGAATTCTAACATCCTATGTTCAATAATTTATTGACATAATAAATAACAAATATTTTGAAATATTTTTGTTACAGAAGCCCTATTATCTATCATAGTACAAAATATTGATTAAAGTAAAATTCGATTGTCAGTTGTCAGTTGAAGCAACATGATATGGACACCATCATCAAGCTAGTTAATTTAATCGTCTTAGTTAACTAATATCTTCCTGATTTATGTCTGTGTTATGATCACTTTAAAACCTTTAACATTAACTACAATTTTATTTTAAGCCGAGTCTACAAGTATTGCTCTTCGGCACCCGGACAGTAAAGGCGATAATGAAAACACCATTGCTCATAAAAATAGACGCATATCCCAATAAAGTCTTTCATTCGTCCTAAGTGTCAAGGGCCGTTTATTCATCCACCAAATGTATAACACCCTAATAACACTTTTAACACAAACCCCTTCTAACTATGAGAACTTGAGTAATTATAGCTCAACGGTCAAGTGTGAAACGCGATAATAAGGGAAGCGACCATTTTTATTGGACTACAACTCTACACAATATTTAATTTGATTATGACCAAGTCGATAGATCGCATTACAATGCGGATATAGAGAAAACGAAATTTGGAATCCTTCGTGGTCTCTGAAATATTTTGAAGACTGGTATAATAATAGTAACTCATCATTTACTTCGGTTTGAATAACCGTACTACTCAAACCAAAACTTTAACCATTTTGCAGTAAGTAGTTGTAAATGTTTTCCACGTGGAGTATTTAAATGGTTATGAGATTAGTGATAATAATATGAATAATTAAATCAAATTAAATCAAAAAATAATAAAGTCACGTGCGATATATATTTCTATCCAGATTCTAGTTACTTTAACTATATGATACAGAGAAGAACATTGATACACAAAAACGTTCCACTTAAGACAGAATTCTTTCAAAACACGAAGAGAGTTAACGGTCACTTTAGGTGATCGAAATTCCTGAGCATTTCTAGTAGGTATTGATACAAAGACAATCTGTTAAGTCTCAAATCATCGAGTATTGCCTCGCGGAGTGGCTCTTGAATAACTTAAGCAATGTTTTTGCTTCCCACGTCTTTTGAACGCATTACTGTAAATATTATGACTAATGGATCGTTGTATAGGTCTGATTGTCGCCTGTGTTATGAATTTTATTTCCTTTTTGTTCCTTTTATAAAATACAATAGGAAAGTATTGCTTCATTGATGTCAAGTCTTTAATTGCATTAAATATTAACGTTCCTTATTTTGAAAAGAATATAATTATAATCTGGAAAAGTTTTTCCACAAAATAATGCTAATTGTATAATTCTCATGGGTTGTGGCTATGTTTTTGCTAAGTCTTGCTGTAAGTTACGTAATCGCACTAACTTTAAACCAGTAAAACCTATCAACGCTGCCACAGTGTACTAAGCCTTACTCACACCCAACATCCCAGCATCATTAATTGAATAGTAAATATGGGATGACAAGCTATTAAAGCACTTTGTCACTCCTATGACTACAAGACAGATATGGAAGTAAGGAAACTAATTTACCACATAATTGCAAAAGCTAACCAGAACGTTTCATGATTAATCCTGTCTATAATAACCAGTTGCGAGCGTTGCGTAACTTGGCGCCTGTAAGTGTTTTCTTATTAGTGTAATATATTGATGCTATGATTGGCAACCATTCATTATTTTGTATAAACTTTATGTTGATTGTAAGTAGAGTTGGTGTGCAGTTGGTTTGTAATTTATTTATTTTTCCTGGGATCTTTCTCATCAACTTGTTATGTGCATGGAAGGGGGCTTTCTAGGAACCTTTCAAAGTAACGATTGTCGGAAGAAGAGCTTCCATTCCATTTTGAGGCGCTAAGTATCCTAATGGGTGTAATTACAGAAACATTAGCTATACCAATCTTATGAAATTTTCGCAATGATTACTTAGTTTTTACAAGTTCAAAGCCCACTGATTATTATATGACACAGAACCAAATCTTTTAAACCTATAAGTAGATTTTGAATTACCTAGAAACTCTGTGAAATGAATTTAATCTTATCGTATTTAATCCGACAGCATAGAAAACAGACAAAACGTTCCATAAACCTGAACCAACTAACACAAAACGTTAGTCATTTACTCCAATTATACTGAACAAGCAAACTCAGTCTGAACCCTGTATAAATCCGTAGCTTGTCACCGTCAAAGTTGATATGTCGCTCGGCGCTAACGAAGTTTTTGTGCGTTCCTATTAGCTGCAAGCGTGAAGAATGCTAATCCAATAGACTGGTGTAAGACAGACAGGCTGTCAACTCACCGCCCCATATTGCAATCAGTTACAAGTATATTTGCTTTTAAGTGGTCTTCGGGTGAAATAGGTCATTCTAGATAGTCCCGTGGGAGTCTATCAGGCATTTTGGGTATTTAGGTTGTTGTAATGCAGGATCTTGTCTTTGACAACCGTTTTGACCAAATGTGTATGATGTAGCATGTTTGGATTTTCCGATTCTATTTGGGTCGCGTTCTGGAGATGATAACTTATGGGTTGCTGCGGCTCCAGTATATCCATGCTAGTAGTAGTAATTATTTTGCATGGCATAAGCTGTTATCATGCAGCTTTTGCCTAGTTATAAGCTAATTAAATCAGTTTAACACTATCACTGTTCTCGCAAGTAGTTTTTATAGTTTAACAATCGCTATTGATTATGTTTATAATTATGTGGGCATGTCACTAAGCAGGAAGAGAGGTTTATTTGATTGATGTTTTATCTAATAATACTACCACTATGTGTGTTATTGTTTTGTCACTTATCATAATTTCAGCCTTAAGACGACTGTCATAGGCCATCATCGATGTCTGTGTGTCCTGCGATGTAACGACGTAGATCACTTGATTTGCACATCTTAACAATTTCATCAGTATCATCATTTCAGCTGAAAGACGTCCAATGTTGGACATAGGCCTCCCCCAAATGTAGCCAAAATGACCGGTCCTGTGCGTCTCTCATCCATCGGATTCCCGCGACCCTCACCAGGTAATCGGTCCACCTTATGGGAGGCCTTCCAACGCTGCGCCTTCCGGTACGTGGTCGCCATTCCAGAACCTTACGTCGCCATCGACCATCTGTTCTGCGAGCAATGTGCCCTGCTCACTGCTATTTACGTTTGGCAATTCTTTGGGCTATGTCCTTAACCTTGGTTCTTCTACGGATATCATCATTTCTGATGTGATCACGCAAGTAAACTCCGAGCATAGCCCTTTCTATTGTCCTTTGAGGGACTTTAAGCCTTCTGATGAGGCCTATTGGAAGCGATCACGATTCGGAGCCATATGTCATCACTGGCAACACGCACTGGACTTTTGGTATATTAGACGAGAAGAAACCGCGCAGCTTCTCAAACGCTTTCCAGCTGAGTCGGATTCGACGATTGACTCGAAGTTAGACCTCTGCCCAACTGGACCGTCTGTCCCAGGTAAACGTAGTCGTCCACAACTTCGAGAACAACAACTCAACTTCTTAACAATTTATTCGCATTGAAATTCAATAGATCAGGTATACAATCGCAACATATGTACGACTCCTAGTAATCAGTAAACAAGACTACTGTGCACTCACTAGCCCTTTACTTTAGTCCTTCACATTCACACGAAACAAACGCAACATATTAATCCTAACAATTCACTTATCAATCGCACTCATTATACGATACCTAATTTGATAGCGGTCGGAATTTAGGAACTAATTGAATAAATTAATACCTACTGGTTAATTAATCGTAGAATTATATTATATCATTGTATGCTCATTGAGTAAAGCTTTCATGCTGATATGGTAATAATTTTGTATCTATATGTATGTTTAGCACGATCAGCAGGGATCCTTGCAGATGTCATGTTCTTACTTACTGTTTAAAGGGTGGTTTACACACATATTAAGACGCAGCTTCCTTAGTAAGTCTTAGTAGTTATTATGAATGTTATTAGCTTACAAAATTAAGAAGAGCTGCCTCTGCCATGTTTTTTTTTAGGATTTGCGCTAGCTAAGGGACACATTGACCCAGTTTAACAGTTTATTTATAGCGAAAACTTTGCAAGTAGGCCACTTCAAATCTATGTTATGTGCCAGTTAAAATCAGCAAAATCTACATTTATACAGCATAATCTTTTACACAAGAAGAAGCTTAATCAAAATACTGTTGAAATTCCATTAACTCATCCATTTAATTTATAACGCATCATATGAAACGAAACTGGTAAAAAAAAAGTTGAACCCCATAAGCCACCCATGACGAATTCCAAACTCTAAGTCATAAAACTTGACCCACAACAATGCATTATTTACCATTATATATCGGCAGGGCGACACACAGACTAATCACAAATATAAACATCACGCTAACGTAGGTGTAAAAGCGGATAGCAGCAACAACTCTGTTTGGATACAACACTAAAGCTACCAAAAACTTGACAATGAAATTGTATGGCCCAATATTGACCCTTGCGGTACGCCTGCGTTCCCACGATGTCCTGAGGAAATTTCTCATGAAATAAACTTTTTTAATGTTGAATGTAACACTAGAGGGCGCCTGCTCCCCAATATGATGGGTAAACAAATTGCAGAACAAATATTGGGTCTGATTATTCGGGTATGAGGGTTTCAAAGGCGGCTTTTAGATCACAAAAGACGTGGTAATTGAATTGGATTTTTGTGTAATCGTTGACCACTTTTGATCCTTGTTTAACATCTTTACTGGTCCGTGTTGGGAGGTGAAGAAGTTTTTTGGTAATGGATTTAGTTCTGGTTTTACGTACGAGACTAGTCCTCAAATAGTTTAATTTCCTTGCATTAAGTCGGAGTGTTAGCACTTTCTACTTCTCTGAATGAATTTCATATTTGAACTTTTACCCACTACCCTATTATGGAGTTTACCAAGCAGCAGGACGTCTGACTTTACGAAAGCTTTGTAACAGAATTGACCACGATTTACTTACTAGGAAATTATAAGGCAAAGTTCAAAACTCTAACTAGATTAATTTATGAATACATAACTTAATAATACAAACAAACGCGAAACTATACAATATATAAAAAAAAAAAATATAAACCCTTTTTTGATGTTTGTGATGGTTCTTGTTGGCTATAATCATAGTATAAATATCGTTTTGAATTGATCATTTAAGAGTACGTTTAAAAGTCACTGCGTCATTCGTTTAACAAACTCTCCATAGAGAACTAATGTACATTTGTCTAAGATTAAATCCATCGTTTGTACTTTATCCTTTTGATTTATGAATGCCATGCACTTGACGTTTGCATTTAAGTATAATTATCACAAATCATAATGTTTGAATTGCATTTACTGCACAAGTTTGTATGGTTCAGGAGTGATATTTTCTTAAATGGACTTTACCAAACCTATATGCGCAATATTGAAAACACCGATCGATTTTGAATCGAAAGTCCGATGTTTTCAAAGTTCTAATTCCTTTAAAACAGTTTTTGTACAAAGCGTAAATATTCGTGAGATTTTAGAATATTATATGCTTTATTGCTTTAGCTATAAAGATGAAATTACTGTGCGTACAAAAGTAAAGGTGGTAGAACATAGCAAGAGCTCATGCTGCGTTGTTTGTTACAGTTGTCAGTATAGTAATTTAAATTTATCAGTTATGGTTACGAGAAGTTTCCCATTTTGATACCGACGAATTCGCAAAATGAGTTTTCATGGTGGTAAGGTATCGCACGGATAATCGACCCTAACAGTAATTATCTAGAATATATGGTAAGGAAATCGAGGATCGTAACTGGTTCCTATTTAATATGGGCATAAAGTAAGCGCAGAGGAGTGGCCACCCAGTTATACGAACTGACGATGTAATTAAGAATATATTCAGCAAGCCAAAATTATTTTAACCTCTGCAATAGCCTTGTGATCTTTGTGTAGTTTAACTATTTTGAAACCACCTAGATAGTTTTAAGATTACTAGTGCCATAAAAGCCTCTTTTATCTATGAGCAACCAAAGTTTCTCATAGATTATTGAACCCAGTAATGGAATTCCAGTGTAAAAGTATAAGTTACTCAATATAACAGTCTAAGTATAAAATATTGCACTCTCTTCTGTCGTTTCATGAGTACCCTATTCTATTCTATTTGACATGGGTCATATAGGCCTATGTAAAATAAAATATTCCTGATAGTGATAGTATTATAAATTCGGGAAGTGTTTTTTTTATTTTTGTTGAAAGTTTGGCTACCCTACGCCTGTGCTCAAGGCTTTGTAGATTGCGCTTAACCAAATCTGGATCATTCGAATGATAAATGAAACCATCCCCATGAAATAGGGGCAGAATGATGATGATGATTTTCACATATCGCCATAATAATCATCATCATCATTTCAGACAAAAGACATCCACTGCTGGACGTTAACCTCCCCCAAGTATTACCACAACGAACGGTCTTGCGCGTCTCGCATGATCTATCGGATTCCTGCAACCCTTACCACATTATCGGTCCATTTTGACTCCGCACTGCAGAACTTCTACACCTTATCCACCATTTGTTCTGCGAGCAATGTGCCCTGCCCATAATAATAATAACTTGCACAAATTCTTCTGATAACGCCATGTCATACGGTGGAACATAATCCAGTGCCACTTCACTATCCATAAAACTTGGCAACGAGTCTGTAAACTCACCAAGTGTCAGAACTCAATTATGTCACGCTATACTAGGAAAGGGAGTAATAATGTGTGAAGATGATTTGATTATGCTGTCCATATCTTTTGAACGTCAACTTTATCAAGATCTTCTTAGAATAAGTCTGAGAATTGCAATTTCCCGTTTAATAAAATGCCTATCTAAAGACTTGCTTCCAAAGTTGTATCATATTTAGACAAATATTTCTGGTTAAGCTTTTTACCTGTCCTTGTTTTAGGCCTGACGTCTTTAAATTTTTAGCTAACATCAGTGATTGAATGAAACATGTATCTTTTTAAAGCATTATTACGATGTTCTTGAGCCTCAGGCGCATCGTAACCGTTATTCTTGTTATTTAATTTATCATGACATCTCACTTAATTATATTTTAAAACATCGTTATTCCCACTACACAACTATCTAGAATCTGAATTATCTTAACTACAGCCTTATAATATTGTTAACTACATCATTACCTCGAACACACCGTAATTCATGTTTCATAACACACGTATTATCACGGATTTGCTGCTTAACAGAAGCCTAATTCACGTAATCAAAACCGTAACGATATCGTAGCGACTTAGTCGTTTAGACCATTACCGTATTCACATCCATCAATCGAGTTTGAACGACAACGATTCTAAAGTCGTTCGATCGAAATGTCGCTGACGCGTATTCAGCTAAGACAATCGTCATTTAATCGTTGATTCGAAGCGACCCGAAGGTATTCTCGTAAAGAAACGCTGTTTGATCGGATCGGATGCCAACGACTAAACGTCAAATATTGCGGTTCAAATGTCGTTGAACAAAAGTTAGTTTTAACTAGACGGCGTCTAGCGTAAATCTCATTTATGAGAACAATACAACATAAAGTTATTATAATTATACTGAAAAATGAGACACCACTTTTTTTAGGTCCGAAATCATCCAATAATTTTTCTCCCACTCTAGGGCGGAGCTAGGGCGTGTCAGACTTTTACTGACTAAAACCCACTCCTATGTTCTTTCTTTGCCTTGCGTTCCAGGGCCCCGGGGTTTACGCAATTTTTAGCCCCGACACTACACGCCGTCGACGACTCGGACAGTTACGGACGGATGGCGAGCTACCCATTGTTCGTTGTCTGCAATCCCACGCCTACGGTGGCTGGAAATCGGAGTCGGGATTTCAGCCGCTGGGACGTAAGGAAGTCCGTTTTTTTACGCGTGCGGCCGTCTCTTTCGCTAGCTTTACTTCGCAGAAGGAGGCGACTGCCTGCCATTCCTCCTCGCTCCGAATCATGGCTGTACTAAGGCCCGGCGCGAGGCTCCACCGAGTCCAAGGAGAAACAGATTGAGATGTTCAAAATGGGATGCTTTTGACTTTGAGGTTTGAGAAACTTTATTAAGACATTTCACCTCACTAAAGTCCTTGTCCAAGATATCATCAGCTAACCCATTTCAAAACTTAGTAAGGACTTAAAACCTTTGATAGGAGAGTGCATAAACGTAAAATAGTCAGCCTATGCCTATGAAAAGAATTTAATTTAGGTAAGAAAAATGCCGCTTCTAGAGAGAGGAAGCCAGAGTCCCAGCAGGGGGAACATTAATAGCAAAAAATACTAAATAATGAGTACTACCAACATTTTAATATAATTAGTGTATATAACATATTTCAAACCCCTTACTGTGATAATTGTCACGAGATAGTTTGGTTCATATTGCAATTAGCTTCAAAACACTAAGAACACTTGACTTGTAAAAGCACTTGTTAGGTTTTGTTATGGTTTATGCACTGCTGTGCTGTGTGTGTGTGTGTGTTAATGAGATATGCTTATCTCATTAACTAAATTCTAGTAACTGTATAGGGTGTGTAAATAAAATAATGATCAATTCAATAAATCAGTTTATTAATTAAAATCCAAATAAATGTTGGGCTTATGTCGGCTGCTAAATCTATTCGGATGCAGACAGTTTCTTATCATTTACCAAATCAATAGACGAGTCATTGACGACAAAACTTCCACAGATTTATTATATGTATAGATTTCTTCTTTTTTATTTTGTTTAAGGAAGGACAGTACAATCAATTGTTGTAGGGGTTCATCAAATCTGAAAAAATAAATTGAGTTCTAGTGATTATTATATTATTATAGCTAGCCCGTATTGTCCCACTGCTGGGCTAAGGCACTCCCTCCTTTATTTCCAACGATCACAGTTCATCGTTTTCTCATTCTAATTCTGAAGAAGCTGACCCGCCACCCGGCGTCGCTGTGTCCAGGCACCAATCCTACGTTTTACGAGCCCACAGCTCGTTAGACATGCGGCAGACATGTCCTGCACAGTCCCATTTAAGTTGGGCAGCCTTTTGAGCCACATCAATGATTTGCGTTTTGGAGCGCAGTGTTGCGTTTCGAACATGGTCTGTTAATTTAACACATAGTATGCTGCGCTTCATAGCACGCTGGCAATCCTTTAATTTGGACTTTTGGATATTAGTCAAAGACCAAGTCTATGCACCATAGGTCAAAATGGGAAGAATAAACATGTCCATCAGCTTTCGCTTCAGTGACAAAGGCAAAGTGCACTTAGTTCTTGTGATTATGAGTCCCTACATTGTCTAGACCTATAACTATAACAGCTTCGGCCTTCAAATTTAAATGTGGGCAGTTCTGCACGGTGCTTTTATTTACACTTCTTACCCGGTGCACAATGCAAAGGGAGAACCATTAGTAAGCACAATCAAGGAGTGAATGGTACACTTACTAGGTATCGGTATACTTAAATATATTTGATTTTATGCTAAGTTTAAACCACTGGTGTTTTTGTATTTGGTAGGGACTTATTAAGTTAGCAAGATGATGTAATAAAATGATTTTTGTAAAAAGTGTCCCCTAGATTTTGGAATGACAATCTGATGATTGACATTTGACATTATTTTAACAAATAATGCAGAGACCATAGATATCCGTGGCAGAGACAAATATTTAAATATATATAGACTTTACATTTTAAACCATAATTTAGCAAATTTCTAGGTGAAATTTATATTTTAAGTAACGATTTTCATTAAATGGTTATAAACATCGTTTTTAATTCTATTTTTTATTCGTTATGCCGTAAATAGAATTTTTTTAAAGTAAAATCTGTATTTCATTATCCTGGTAGAATACATAATTATATAACTGGCAGTATATTACAAAGTACTCTGTGGTAACCGGCAATAAGTCGTTGATAGATCGTTTAGTTTCGAGTCAGTTGAATTGTCGTTCTATCCAATCCCGATTAAGGAACACGTGAATACCGATTTTGGATAGGACTACAATCGAACGACTATAAAACTTCAACGATATTTGACTTGTTTGATTTTACGTGAATCAGGCTACTGGTACCCATTTGGCGTCCTTAACCAAGGAAGCTAGTTAGGTGTCAAACGATTATATCTGGGACTCGAGTCACGATTCCGGATTATAATAAACTGAATATCCATCTACGGTGTTTGGGCTAGTGTTGATTTCGCTTTTAGACTTAAAAGACGAATATATGGCTATAAGAGTAACGGGACATGAAGGATTTAATGGTGCAACCGAAAATTATGATTTTGTTGATAGCCGTAATATATGAGTTTGTTGAACAGTACATGTTCTAGATTTATGAAAATGTTAAATGACAGTTAAATTTAGAAGCTCTTGGAACTATTTTCTTTGCAACATCTAGACTATCATCATAAGCATCTGTTCCTTTAAAATAATTTCTAGGGTAAAAAACAAAGTCATAATTTATCATGACCACTTAAAAACTTCCTTATTTTTCTATTCTCCAACGTTCTTTATAGCACTTAATGACAATAAATAAATTTCTAATCTATGATGTCACGTATCATTTACGTCCAATCAAACCTATTGTTTCTAATTAAAAATATCTTTCCTTGTTTCAGATACATCTCAAACGTTTGACCTCTTACGAAGAACAAAATTACAAAGGTACCTATCATTAACTACTTGTTACAATCGACATTATCAATTATTGTTTTGGCATTGAATGCAGAAAATAAAAAAAAAACTTGCAAATGTCAAATCGATCAACATAAATCTCTATGAAAATACAATAAAAAGTAATGATAATGGTCGGAAGAATTGTATTTATGAAACTATGAATGACTTGTTTAATGATGCATCAATTTAGAAACAAATTGATTCGGAAGCATTGATTTTTATCGATGTTGTTAAGTATATGCGTAATTAAACTGAAAAAAAAACTTGCTAAATATCTTCGTCGTCTTTGTAAGTACTCATTCATCTACTGCTATTAGAATAATTTTAATTTTATTCAGCAAGATAATATTTTCCAGCTCATTTTTTTTCGTAAAGCGCTTGTAATTGACATATACTGTCTTCAATAATTTACACCTCCGACGAGTTCACACACTTCAAGATTCCCAAAACAAATGCACTGAAACTCAAAACTACCTCTCAATCTGATCAAAGTCAATTATGACTGTAGAATTCTTAACATCCATTATAATAACAGTGCCATGACTAAACCTGTTAACAGCCGATGACAAACGACGTGACAGACGTCGTTGTTAATTTGTCACCTCGTCTTTTTTCTTTTCTTTCATTTGAGCACTTTCATTGAAACAGACGGCTTTCTTCACATCTCAATTTAGATTTTTAAACGACTTTACGTATTGTGGCGATTCACTTTGAAGCTTTTAAGTGATCATTATGAGTGTCTCCTGATTGATTTTTGGCTTTGTTATCTTCTTTTTTTAGTGATTTATTCTCGGATACATCTTTAGAACTGCACTTAGTGTTGTAGAAAGTTGTGCAAGCTTGACACCATAGCTTGATTTATTTTGCAATTTAAATTCTTGATAGTGTTTGTCTTAATTAAATTCGTTTCATTATTCGTTTAACAAAACTTATGATTTACCTAAGTCCAGATTTTATCAAAATATCATAACAATTGGTTGATTGGTTGGATTTTGATAAAATCAACATTCCATTTGAAATCAAACAGTTTATTGAACCAAGAATTGGTATCTGTGTTATGAATGATGTAGCCATACCTACAGTTAATTCAATAAGCTTGATCTAACTGATAACATAGTCCATATATGGGGTCGAATTAAGTGAATGTCAGAACAAATTGCGATCGCCATACTGCCATGTAAAGCACGTAATGAATTGTTAATTGTTCTAATGGTCGATGTATGACATGGTTATTGCCGCCCAGATAAGATCTATGATTGACTGATAGAGCTGCTCTCGCGTTGAGTTTGCCAATGGGTTTGGCATTTGTTTTGACATTTCATAAATGTGAAGTATGTGCACGAATTGTAGTGATTCGGAGGAAAAACATACTTTTTCATATACTTTATTTAATACCAAGATAACAATTAGTATAAATTTTGAACACTATAAACTAAAAAAAAAACTTATTGGCCGCCTTATCACATTCCGTGATTTGTTACTGAAATAGACAGAGATTGAATTTAAAATATAGTGGTGAGGATGAAACGAAAGGAAAGACTTGTATTTTTTTAAGTCAAGATATAAATTGCTGTAATTTCAACTAATTAGGAAATTTTAAGGTTATTTCCACTTCTGGAAGCCTAGGCACGTTTATTATTATTAAATTATGAGTATATAAACTGATCATGCGCATACTAACGAGCACTGAAACAGTTCCTGTATGCAATGCAAATCAGACCCAGCAGTCAGCCAGCAAAATGGCGCTAAAAGATGTATAGTGGCCCCGCGAAAATATCGGAATGACATTCTTGACAACAATTTAAGGGCCTATAAAATATGCAGCACTTTGAACTTCATTGCACACTGTCAAGTGCATTTCTCCAATTCACAGGTCAAGTTTAACCAACTACTTTGATTGGTGCAAATTGGCGCCAATGTTTCAAAGCATTCTGTCATCTTCTATCAATGAAACATACTTGACAATGCCAACGATGAATAATGCCTTTTTAATGTTGAACTTTAACTTCAAGAGATAAGGTTGAATTTGATATAGTTTTATTTTTGAAAAGAAATCTAAGTTGGTTTCGCGCTATTGCATCTGATTATCGCTTTGAATCATAGATCTGTCATTAAATGGTTTGAAGTAGTGCTACGTCATATGATATTTATAAGCTTTTGCTCGGTAACAAATTTACTGTTCGATTATAAATTCAGTTAATAAGTACTATGACTGACAGATTTAAAGCTTCATAGAAGTCCTTACTGGCAAATCTCAAAAACAATAATAATAATAATAATATAATATAATATTCCACAACAATGTAATAATTGTAAATATTTTTTTATCTGCTAAAGGAGATCACCCATTCTGTGATAAATTTTTGAAAAAAGATTGTTTTGGTGGCCTTAATTACACATTTTTAAAGCGCATTTGTAATGCATTATTTTTTACTATGGCGTTTAAGTCGAAAACTGTTTGTGTTATCTATACCGGTAAGAATTAAAACGACGACGACATAAAACAATTTTTATTAGGGGTTTAAATCCATATCACAACGATTACAGATGGGTTAGTTAGTAATGTTGTAATTGTCAACACTAACCACATCATTAATAATATAATCACTCATCATTGCAAAGGAGAGGAATAATAATTATACGGAATTTTACACAAAATGGTGGTAGTACATTTAAAGATCGTTGTATATCTTTGTTCCCAAATTAATACAAACAAAGAAATGTTTCTACTCTTGCCACTAGTTAAATAAAATATAATTCATTCCTGGTCACCGACTTTCTTATTTTATCCAAAATCATCGAACAAAATGGGTAATCTCCTTTTTTGTGTAATATATCTATTAATAATACAACACAAAAATAGGATATGAAAAGCTCAGGCTGCATAATCTGGACAACATGTAATGACGATCTTTTAAAGTCGAGCTATTATAGAAATCTCTAACATTTGCAGTCTACTGACAAGCTTTTGAGATACGTAATTTAATTATTCCAAATCATCATTAGCAGAATATGTGTCGACATTTACACCGATAAACTATGTCTGTATATGTACATATACGTATATAATATATACACATATGTATGTATGTGTTTTGTTAAAACTTCCAACAAATAACTAACAGTAGAATATAATAAATGGCATTTGAAGTTAATGGAGAAGAACTAATAGAACAATATAATTAGTATCTTTAACATTTGTGTATTAATAGAAATGATAAAGAAAAAGATATCAAACTTACAAGGGCACTAACTAACCAATCTCTGGTCTAATAAAGCCATGATAATTAAATGTTTCACTAAGCTAATAGAATAACAGGCGCTAGCGAGTAATTAACTAAGATTGATAGCTCGACAGTTCACAAACACGGCAAAATTGCCGCTCCGCTATGTCAGCCGTCATATGATTCATGGACTCAGTTTTCAATTAAATTTATTGAGCGTTAGCTTCGGGCTTTAGGTGAAGGCTTTGATTAGTTCTTTTCCTAGATTTAATGTGGTGAGTGGATATTTACTTAGTAAGTTGAGCTTTATTAATTTGTTTTACTGGCAGTTCAAACTGAGTTGCCAGTTTTTGACGTTAGTTAAATTCTACCTCTATATTTCTAGCTTAATATTCATTGCGATATATGTCCGCGATAAAATCTTATGTCTTATAAACACTTAACTCTGGTACAGTTTTTATTGTTTCGAATTTAGTTTCGTTAGTCAAATCGTTGTAAGCTTTTTAGGTTTTAAATATAAACCCTATATAAATTCCGACCCACCAGACATCATCATTTTCATTGTAAATTTCACACGTATTTAAATGAAAAAAGCTTTCAGTTATTAAATTCGTCCTTCAGTAGAGACCCACCGCGGGAGTACTATATCATCATACTTTTCATTTTATAACTAACCTACATCTCGGGATCATTTTGCATACAAAAGCTTCTTGGTATTATCACTTACGTTTAAGTTCGCACATTCAATTCGCGCGTTACGTTTATTGGCGATAAATCGTGAGCACGCGCGGTGAAAGACATCGTCTGCGGTCACTACTCTAAGAGAAAAAGTGCGGGTGGCGCACATCAATTTGAAGTTTTCGGATGAATGTTTGCTTCTTATTCTTTGTGAGAAATAATTTGGTGATCAACAGATACTATCCTGTCATGTACCAATTATTACAAGAAAGTCTGTATACCTACATAAGCTCTTAAGATATCTTTACAACTATTACCAATTCGTCAGTTTCTGTACCCTTCTCTTGTTACCCACTTACAAAATCGTGACTTCAAAAAGGACCTCCAACATTTTTATTTCCAATCTGATTTATAATATAGCACGTGTGTACCGGGTGTACTCGTCGTTCATTTGGTGGTAGGTAGAGATCTCGCCCGGTGGTCGCTGAGGCACAGTTGTCGATAAATTCGAACATGTCATGTTCTGCACCCACATTTTTATTCATCACCTTGCGATCTTTTTATTTGAGCTGTTGAAGACTCCCGCAGTTTTCTTTAGATTTATTATGTCGATGAGCTGTTTCTTGTTCATAAATTCTCTTTGGAGATATTTTATTGGTATTGCGTTTATTAAACACGTTTGCGAGCTCTTTATTTGATTTCGGTACATCTTGTTAATCGACTTCTTTATTTATTGTTTTACTGTTATCGTTTTATGGACAGTCAGTTATTTCACGGATAATTTTAGAACCATTTAAACTAAGTACCATACCACCAACAAAGCCATAACCTTTAAACAAATCTATTTTCACATTGAAAACTTAAAACAAATTAATTTCCTCCATAAATTTCCCGTTAACAACGGTTCACTAAACTGACGACTTCCTACTTATGCGGTCCTGGTAGTAATCACGTGCAAACGGCCAAACAATCAACACTTGCTTGTCTAAAGTGGGAAAGCAGAGTTAGACACAACAAGAGCAATGCTGGGGCTATTTATAGACGCGGCTTACGTCTTACGAGTCAAAACATTGTTTAATTTTAAACGCGCGATTACAGTTCGCAATGGTGTAGGTGTTGTGTTGATTTAGCAATTGAATGTCGCCTTGTTACTGCATACTCGTGTAGTAACAAGCGTTCGTTGTGTTTTACACCTAATATTTTTATATCAAGTGTTAAACACAACGATTTTATTATATTAGCGACAGGGAATTTTAAGATATAAGGAAAATTACTTGCATTTTATAAAGCAGTTTATTAAGCTTGCCTTGTTTAGTATTGTTGAATTTTTAATTCAGTTATAAATGTCTTTTCGCTACTTAGTTTGGGTTGCTTTTTATCTCCGTTAGATGCAGCTGAATACGAGTATTTTACAAAAAGCAACTGCAAAATAGATAGGTACAGAAATCAATCTACATAAAAAGCGCGTTCAAGCAACGCACACATAGACACCGCTCACGGATACGATATCTCGGCTCAATCCAGCTCAAAGCGAGCTCGAGTGCTATCCGTTTGAGACACGCGACTGTGACCTTTCCGTATCGGTCCAGTAGGGCCAATACCCACAAAGGCCACGGAGAATTTCTGAAAGTGATATCCTGGAACGCAAAAGGCACCAGAAGGACACTGAATTTTAGTCTCTAAAAATGTGACACGACTTCTCGCTCCACTTTAGAACGAAAGATGTCATAGGGGAATTTCAAACCTCAAAAAAAAAAAAACGACGAGTATAGTACTAGTGACGGACGGTAATTTAGCCGTCTGGTAATGACCGATCCAAAAGATGAGATAGTGGCCAAACGCGAACCTATCAATAATAAAAGAAAATACCTGAGTCAAATCCCAATTAGAGCAAAAATAACAGCATTCCCTACCTTTGTTTATAGAACTACAATTTCAGCCAGACTAAATTATAATTTATCGGCGAGAAAGCGTGTGTAATGTATTCTCGTACCCCTCGTAAATTACCCTTGGGAAATGGTTACAACTACTGTGTTACAGTCGACTTACAGTGTTTTGGTGTAACTGTGAGGCACACTATATTTTGTTTAGGTATGATTTGGTTTTTTTTTTTATTCTTTATTGCACACAGAATACAAATAAATACAAACCAATAAATAACGGGAATGTTGATGCACAAAGGCTAATTTAACCCAGAATTTGGATTTTCTTACGCGGTGCGGTATGTAGGTAAATCAACGCGAATGCGAAGCGAATAGCCGCGAATATAATATTTCATAAAATTTAAATATTCCTAAGGTTGTCTGTAAGAAATTACCTTATGCGATAAAATCGCACATTATGTTGTACACTTAATTTTTGCAAGTTTTTATACTATCCACATTATGAGGTGTACAAAAAGTATAAAATAAATAAATAAATATTTTTTGTCACTTCTATTATGTGGGCACAATATAGTTAAATAATGAAAAAAGTTAATTGTGCAAGTGACACTTTCTAGTGTAGTTGACTGTACCTTGCAGTTAACAATCTGTTCATATCTTAATGACTTCATAAAGGTGTAAACCAGTTATGATTTTCATTATGTTGATAGAAACTTCATCGTAGACATAATAATTATGGATTTTGTGGCTTGCAATTAGTTGGTAAACAAATAACTTCATTATATTTTTTATTTTATTTTTTTATTCTTGATAGGTTCGCACTTGACCGCTATCTCACCTGATGGAAAGCGACGATGCAGTCGACGATGGAGCGCGCTTACCTAGAAGTAACCTATTCACTCTTGACTTAAAGATTCCCGGGTTGTAGCCATCAGGAAACACAGATTCCGGCAAGGAATTCCACTGCTTAGCTGTACGCACAATGAATGTGTTCCCAAAACGTTTTGTGCGTATAGGTGGGATGTCCACCATGTGGAGGTGCATTGCCGTACGCCTGGTGGTCCGATGATGGAGTTGTGCTCTATTTGTTTTTATTAGGCTATACTAAAATATATTGTTTGAATGAATCATTTTATACAGGTAACAAAATGTAGATCGAATTATTATAATACCTAAACAAATTCTGCCAGCTTCGAGCAATGGGTACCTCGCCGTCCGGCAACCATCTAGACCGAACCCAAGTCACCAACAGCGCGTAGAACATCACGCTTGCTTCAAAGAGATTTTAGCAAAACCGTAGCCGCTAGGGCCATGGGGAATTTCTGAAAAGGAAACCCGTAGTCCTTGACGCAAGAGGCACCAAGGACACAAATGTGGTTTTAGTCAATATAATTCTGACGGGATGGGAGGGCCCGTATGACAAAATGATAGCGCGCAAACTCGCAACAAAATAGTGACAAAGTCAAAGAAAGATATACAAGCCTTTTTTTTTCGGTAAGAAAATCAACCAATGACATCCTCCGCTCTTGGGCGGAGCGGGAGATTGTGTCAAACTTTTACTGATAAAAAACCTACTCCTGTTACTTCGTTGCCTTTCATACCAGGGCCGAGTCTTCCTTTCAGAATCAGACCCTTGGCCCCAGTAGGCTTCAACCCAGCTGGGCCCCTACGGTTGCTGACATCTCCTTATGCAAGGCTCGTTTTGGTACCAAACTTTTAGACACCTTCTAAGGCAACAAAACCGGGTCTACAATTCTATAATTGGAAACAAAATATTTATTAAAGGTTATAACTATGTTCTGCTCAAAATATTTATTGAAACATTGGGAATAAAACACAGCTGGCTTAAAAGCTGCTTGCTTAAAGGCTAGCTCTAAATATTATTGCCTTGTTTTGGCACTGTTCTAGATACATATCTGACTAGTTTAAGAAAATCACACTAATATTATAAAAGCGAAAGTTTATTATGGTATGTGTGTATGTGTGCCGACATAGCACGAAGAATCACCAAACTTAAGTGGCAGTGGGCAGAGCACATTGCTTGCAGAACAAATGGTCGATGGCGCCGAAAGATTCTGAAGTCACCGCGCATCGAAAGAAGTAGAATTGGAAGGCATCCCACAATGTGGACGAATGACCTGGTGAAAGTCACGGGAATCCGATGGATGCGAAACGCACAGGACCATTCGTTGTGGCGACACTTGGGGAGGCAGACAGTAGACGTCTTTCAGCTGAAATGATGATGATGATGACGTATATGTTTGTTAGGCCTTCATGCTGAACGGATTTAGATGCACGCGGGCAAACTGTGCCCTGCAATAGCACATAGGTTATAGGCTTTTTATCCTGGGGGAGTCCCTTAGGATCATTTTCTACCTTCAGGCGGGCAAAGTTCGAAGATTATATATTATGACTTCATCATCATCATCATCATTTCAGCCGAAAAACGTCCACTGCTGAACATAGGCCTCCCAAAAGCGTCGCCACAATGAAGTCCTGTGCATCTCGCATCCATCGGACTCCCGCAACCGTATTATGACTTGATTTTTTATAATAAACTAGCGCTTGACTGCGATGCTTGAGAGCAGTGATGGCCAAGTGGTAACGGCCCCGACTTATGAGTTGTAGGTCGCGGGTTCAAACCCAGCCAGGCGTATTTCATTGTGTAATATCTTTCATCACCATTGCCCTCAAAACGGTGACAGAAAACATACTGAGAAGACTGACATGTAAGAGAACAAAATAAACCGAAGACATATTACATCCACTAACTCGCACTAGGCCACGTAGAGGAGGCCTAAGTTCCACCAATGAGCATCAGCCTTATAAAGGTCCTATTTTAAGGCTGGTGCTCATAAACAGAGAAATGATCACCCTTATCCTCAATTACATCTTACCCGCCCTCCCCATATAGGAATAAGGGAAATATTATGCTTATAAACAGAAAGTATGAATTTTGATTCCCTTATGACTTTATGAGTGTCGAAATATGCATTTTTGTGTGACATAAACGGCTATATCATTTGTTTCGTTAACTCAGAAGTTTGAATTTTTTCACACCTTCGAGAGTCTGCAGACCTGAGTATATGGTTTTAATTTCAACTCGATACCTCTACGCATTCCCGAGATAAAGAGTTTGACAGACAGTTATACGGACAACAAAGTGATACTATAAAAATAAATGTTTATTGTCACAATTAGCGTAATATTTCAAGTTTGTGTTTGGTACAATGGTAAATTAATTTACGCGTGACGTGAAACGTGATGTGTGGTGTGTGTTGTGAGGTGAAAGTGGTGTGTGTGACGTAAAAGTAAAAGTAGTGTGTGTAGTGAGATGAATGTGATGTACATTGAACTATAAGGGTTCCGTTTTTTCGTTTTGAAGTACGGAACCCTAATTATCATCCCTGTCCTCAATTATACATTAACCCTTCCACCCTCTTTCCCCATATAGGACATATAATATGGAATAGGAATATGGGAGACAATACTCCAAAATACATTACCTAGCTAATTTTCCCGACCTCATGGAATGCGAATAACACAGTCGCACATTGTAACACAAGTCCATAAATCGTATAAACTGACCATACAGGCTGTGCTCGGACTGCACAAGCGCCGCACACGATACATACAAGCCGGTCCACCTGTACCCGCTCGTAATCCGTAAGATAGTCATCGGGGAGTGCCTGCTCTCGCTTCGTTCTAGATAACGTACAGGTGAAGGGAAAAGTTTTTAAGTGTTTTATGTAATTTTTATTTAGACTACAGCAAACCATTACATTATTTATTTAAACTTCATGTACAGTAGTGGTACATAGGCGGATTTAATGCAACAAGGCATTCTCTACCAGTCAACCTTTGGGTTAAAAAGACAACACTGTGGTAAGCTTGCACAATAAACAAATAACAGATACTTCAAACAGAAAAAAATAAAATAATAAATAAGTTATTTATAATCATAAAATATATATAAATATGCTAAAATTATAAACTAATAAATACTATGAAAAATATTAAATCATTAACTTATTAATAATTCTGACGAAGACCAATTACCAAACTAAAGATGAGAGGGCTTCAAGTAAAAATTACTTTCAGCTTTTTATGTGTGCAACCTTTTAATATGCTAGTTATTTTTTATTACAATTAAACATGTCTCTATAGCTTTTAAGGTTCCCTTCCTGAAGGGTGTCAATGCGACCCACTATCCGTCTGTTCGCCTGAGTCTGTCCGTCCTTCCGTTATAACCTATGACGTCACAAACACACCAGTTGCGAATATTACAATACTTAGAAGCTATTTGTATCTCTATTCTCACCCAGCCTGATACAATAAATATAATAAATTCTGGCAGAAGCGAGCTCGTGCACTTTTCCGCACTTGTGTGAAAAATAGCAAATCGTGGGCCTAAAAGCGGATAAGAACGAGTTCTCGAAGAAGTGTATTGAAAAGTTATTTGATGATTTCCCACTCAAAAGAAAAGTATCATTGGGCAGTGAGTTCACCGGTAACACTTGTGCATACCGCTGTACCTTGTACAAGATCAAGATGCGAGTCCAAATGTATTCGGCTGGATGTCTCAATTAAACTTTTTTATTGGCCAATTTGCGCTACACTGCGACAGAGGGAAAAATTGCAATCGTTAAATAATACCTCCTTTTTATTTTAATCTTTGTAAGTTGATGTAGGTTGCTTTTTGTAGCGGTTAATTGACTTTGTTTGTAGTAATTTTATAGTAATATGTCAGTGTCATGATGAGTAGTTATTTTTAGGGTTCTCAACCTAAGTCGGCAAAAACGGAACCCTTATAGGATCACTGTTGTAAATTTGTCCGTTTGGCAAGACCCTTTTTTTCAGGAACGCTGCATACTGAAATTAATTTCAAATACTCAGATCTGCCCCAAGCAGCAGTGAAGCCACCGTAGGCGCGGGCTTGCGGACGGCGAGCAATGGGTAGCTGGGGTAATGGGTATTTAAACCAAAATTTAAAAAGTCAAAAAAATATAACAATAGAAGCCTTGCAAATTTATTCAAGATTCAAAATGACAACGTTAGTTTTTTTTTTCAAAAACTTTTAAGGGTTTAAAAATAAATTCTGGGTCAAGTTTTGTAAAATATTCAAGTAAATCACGGAATTACCGAATGCTAACAGAGTTTTCAGACGTTATCTCTCTTTTTTTGCGTTGTCTTTTCGTCAAACATCGCGTTGGATTGCGTTAGATGAAGTAGCAAGCTTTTAAACTATGCTCGATGTTGAAGAGAGGTGAGTGAAAAAGGACCCTCTTAAGTACTAATAAGTAATTATGTTAATTCAAATCCGAATAGCCTTGCAGTGTCAATAGAATATTGGCAACAAGGCAATACAAGAAAATGGTCACAGTTGTAATTCTTCCAAGGATTGGCGCCTGAAGGCGTAAATTAATCCTGACATGGTGGCAGTACTAGCAGCCTATGTCCATATTTTAGACAATAACATTAAACTAAGGTAAATAAATTTATATTTGTCTAACTTAAATACCTATTTGTATGGTAATAGACATGTCCGACGTTAAATAACACTAAATGGGTAACAGTTGTAATAATTTGTTGTTGTTTTGGCATTCCGTTAGGGCAGGTCACTTTCGTGGATTTCATTTTTGAGTCAATCATAGCTTACGTTTTTAGATTACGGGACTATTAAAGAAAAGGTTGTACAACAGACTTCAATACACTGTCACAGAGAGTGGACAGGCTCACTCAAATCTATATAGTTCTTGCCTCACAAGACCATCTCAGACACTAATTTGCATGGTTCTCATATGATTTGAGTTTGTTACTAGCGCGAAGCTGGTAAATCAGCAAATAACCTAGGACAATCTAGGTGGAGCGAGGAGAAGGGAATGTTAGAGTATTAGAGTTCCTTCAATTGTACTTTGCGTTTCAGAGCTGCGGCAACTTTTTCGAATAGTCCCAAAGCCCCGCAGCCCACGGGAGGCTACTCAATTTTTTGTTTCGGTCATAAAGTTCTGTGCAACGACTGATAAATAAAGGTTTAAAAACTCAAAGAAGAAACTTCGAAGTCTTGAGCACTGACGCCTAGTACATAGCCTGTCAGTTTTGTACCGGTTGCAATACAAGTGTGCGTCGGAATTGCATAACTTAATTCCTAAACAAACACTAGTGTTTCGATGATGGAAAGGGCTACATCTAGACGTACGGCGATGTGCCACCTGTACATTGTGGACATCTCTCCCATACACAGCAACGTTTTAAGAACACATCCTTTGTCAGCTAAGCAGTGGAATTCCCTGTCGGAGTCTACGTTTCCTGATAACTTGGTTATTTCTACGTAAGTGTGCTTCACAATAAACTACATCATCGCTTACCATCAACTGAAATAATCGTCAAGCGTGAGCCTATCAATAATTAAAAATAATAATTTTACACGTAAATTTATCAGATGAGGCCGGTGTTTCCTAGCTGACTACCCTGAGAAGAAACACCGAAAAAAATCTCTTGTAAAGTCTATACAGCAAATATTTAATGGTCAAATCATATTAAAACCATGCGGATTAGTGTCTGAGATTAGGTGCGCCGACTCCGTGGGTGCTCGGGGGCTCGAGCACCCATGAGAAATAAACAGTGGGTGCCGAGCGCCCCTGAGAATAGACATCAAGAAACAGATCAGTAATTGCCATTTTACGTTACGTATAAATTATGATATTTCTTGGTAATAAAAAGTAGTTTAATTTTTATAAGTATAATGGATTCATTTTATATTTTTATCAAACATAATTAGTAATTTAGTACGCAGTATGTAAGTAGGACATTTATTTATTTCGGTTCGGTATAAATAAATGTCCTACTTACATACTGCGGTATCGGTTGATCAGTGTGCATTTCTCTTCTCACACTTCGCCACTTTTTCGAGTCCATCAAATAAGCATTAGCACCCATGAGGTTTTCTAAAAGCCGGCGCTCCTGTCTGAGATAGTCTGTGTAGTGAAGGTTAGCTTTTCAAGAAACAATGTAAGCAAAGTAAGCTCTTGAAATCACGGTAGGTACCTAAGCCTTGTATAATAGGCTTAACAAGAAGAAATCTTAGCCTACGATCTATTAACACATGCTATTTTAATAGCCTTCACTTTCGTTCATTTTATATTATTTTATACAATGTCCGCTGCTTTCCCATTGCTCATAAACACTCTCACAAAAACATAAATACTTAATTAGCCAGACTTCCCTAGACTCATAAAATAAAATGTTCTCTAACGCTACTAAATATTAGGTACTTCATGTGTAACTCCCTCGTAACTTAATTCTACAATTAGCTTTCCCCGCGTTTTTGTCTACTGCTCTCCTCCTTTTATTCGGTCCGGACTAAACGTTTCGCCTCATCATTTATACCGCGTACATCGAAATATTGGAGTAGCATAGATGAGAATGTTAAGATGGATGTGTGGTGTGACGAGAATGGATAAAGTGAGAAATGAGTATATTAGGGGAAGTTTGAAAGTGGCGCCAGTGACTGAAAAATTGAAAAGGAATCGTTTGTCTTGGTATGGTCATGTGAAGAGGAGGGATGAAGCGCATGTTACTAAAAGAGTTATGAGTTTACATGTGGATGGATGGAGAGGGAGAGGGAGACCAAAGAAAAGATGGATGGATTGTGTGAAGAGTGATATGAAAGAAAAGGAAGTTAATGATAGCATGACGAGTGACAGGGCAGAATGGAAGAAAAAAACATGTTGCGCCGACCCCAAATAACACGGGACAAGGGCAGGAAGATGATGACATCGAAATATTGGAATAATTTGCTGCTGCAGTCTTCCCGTCCGATTATAATTCAGGTGTCTTCCCATCTAGAGTGAATAATATAATAATACAACAATAATATTCTACAACTAGCACACAACGCCGTCTAGTCCCAAGCAAAGCAGAGCTTGTGTTATGAGTACTAGACAACTGATAAACATATTATAGATAAATTACACCCAAGCACAGAACAAATGATTGTGCTCATCACATAAACATTTGTCCTGGAATCCACCCCACGACCTTTGGCATAGCAGTCAAGGCCACTAACCTCTAGACCAACAGGCCAGTCATAGGCCAAATAGGCTCTTAATAAACGGCATAGCCAAATAGGCTCTTAATAAACTAGTCCGCTTTACCATCAACGATGGCATCGCTGCTTACCATCAAGTGAGATCGCAGTCAAGCACTAGTCAAGCACTAATATTATTAAAAAAAAGCATGATGTTATATAGCCTTCCTCGATAAATGGGCTTTAAAAACTGAATTTTTCAAATTGAATCAGTAATTCCTGAGATTTGAGTGATCAAACAAACCAACTCTTCAGCTTTATAATATCAGCGGCTTGGCCCGCGTATTAGTAGAATATTATCCCAAGGGAACAAACTCCTGTGATAAAAAGTGTGTGTGTTTTATGTGCTATTCCAGGATCTGGTCTACCTATGTACCAAGTTTCATCGAAATCCGTTCAACCGTTCGAACGTGAAGAAGTAACAAACACACACACAAGTTTTCGCCTCTATATTGTTAGTGTGATACTACCATAGACATTTCTGATATCAAAACGGTGAAGGAAAACATCGTGAGGAAACCGGCATGTCCTAAAACCAAAAATTCGAAGACATATGACATTCACCAATCCGCACTGGGTCCACGTGGTGGATTGCGGCCCATTCCTTCTCGTAGAGAGCAGGCCTGAGTCTCAGCAGCGAGAACTTTGTAAGCCTGATTATACTACCGATAATTCGCGACTATAACAAATAACCAATAACCCTTGTAAACTGGACAACAAAGCATCAAAATACCATAAAAACTAAACCTCATTACAAGGCTAACATTTCCTGTCTCACGAGACATGAAAACAGCCGTAAGTAATGGCCGCTTGGCCGTACGCCTCAATAGCCACAGCCAGGCAACCAACGGGCTAGATATTTTACAGACCTGTAAAGTCGGATAGACCATTTGACCTTATCACATCGAGCTGACGTTTATTCCTTGTAAATATCTAAAGTTTATGCTGGACCACACGGAGTTTTTTACTTTTTTAAGTCTTGGTTTAAAATTATGCTAAATGTGGTGGCTTAGGCTTGTGTATTCAAAATGTTGGAGTCTATTTTTTAATCCAATTTGTTTCGGGTAATTTGTTTTTTTTTTTTGAAGCATGTGACATTCACCAACCCGCACTGGGCCCGAGTAGTAAATTACGGCCCATTCCCTCTCCTAGAGAGGAGGCCTGAGTCCCAGCAGTGGGAACATTGAAAGGCTGATTATGGTATATGATTATGATTAGATTATATTACCCGTTATTTTTTTTTTCAAATTTTTTAAGGTTTTGTATATCAGTCGGTAAAAATGGAATCGCATTGAGTATAGGACTACTTTGTTGTCCGTTTGTCAGTCATTTTTCTTAGAAACGTATAAAACTAAAATTAATATTAAATATAGGCTCAATGCTGGTCCAGCTCCTCTACCACCGAGGTATACAAATTGATTAGTTTGGAAATTATTATTATTATTTTTTAATGCTTTTTTTTTTAGGAATTGTAAAATATTATAAGTATTTTATAATGTAGAAGCATTTATTTTCAAAGTTTGTAAATGTGAGTACCATAGAGCTATTTTATGGTTTTTTTATGTTACTATTGGACTTGTTTGACATAAACGAGCACGGCAGTTGAGAGTTTGTCATGCTCACTTAAATGTCTCACTGATGGTGGCGCATGTGTTGGATCATTCGGTTCTCTTCAAAATGGTTGAGCTGAGTGGTGCTAATATTAGCGTCATGTTCGTGAACGGGCGCTGTCAGTTGAGACTGGTCATCTCTTAGCTGCCAGTTGCTATTTTAATACCTATATTTAGTTTTTATTTTTACTGTATTTACATTGTTCTCACATGATAACGACAAGAAACATGTAACAGTGATATTTGTAATTACAAAACATGATTGAAAAGAGTGTCCATGGAGTTTCTTGCACATTCTTCTCCATAGAGATCTACGCTTTGGAATGTGCAATTAGCATCATTTTTTTTTCTGACTAACTGACTTCTTGACATTTCAAAAGTGCCTGTAAATGGTTTATTTGAAATAAATGCTTTTGAATCTTTGAATCTTTGAATCTTGAAATACACTAGCGTGTAGTGGTAGCTTACCACTACACGCTAGTAGTAGCTTTTTTTTTACTTGATACCTTATCGATCGCTTTAGAGAGGAATAGCGGACACCAGCCCGTCCCCAAATTGATCTAGCACGTCCCTTGCTGCCCTCCCCCAGCGACGCCCTAAGCCAAGATCCATACCCCACAGGGGGTGCCCTTAGCGCTTAATTACTTAGTTTTTAGTAAACCCTAGCTGGAGACTTCCATTTTCTAATTAAGGTCCTCACAGGCTAGTTCGGTTAAGTAATCGAAAACTCACAGGTTGTGACCTGCGAGAGGCCATACCAAAAAAAAACATCAAGCTGACAAACCAGATCATATCTTAGACACTCATGCGTACCGTGTATAAGTACGTACTTACGTAGGTAGCTATGTAGATTTAGTTGCAATTAATAGAATTCTGTGTTAGCCGCGTGTTGGGTGGTGTTAAATACGAGTAATCAGCGAAGATAATAATAGTCTCAGAGCTAACAGGTTGCTAGACATATGTTTAGTACTTTTTGCTTCGCTTTTGTTATTATCTAGCTGCGGTAGGTGAGGTTCACGGTTAGATTTTTTTGTAAAAAAAAAAAAAAAAAAAAAAAAAAAAAAAAAAAAAAAAAAAAAAAAAAAAAAAAAAAAAAAAAAAAATCTTTATTTCTTAACAAAATAGTTTACATTTGTAGTTGATTGGAGCCTCCTTTTAAGCATGTAATGCCTGTATTAGGAGACTCCGCTCTTCCACATCAAAATACAATTATATATATATATTTTTATTTAATAATTAAGATATAACGCATGCTCGTGACTGTGTTTGCGTGTCTGTGAGGGTGTGTTTGTGTTTGATGGTGCGTGTGTGTGTGGTGTGTGTGTGTGCGTATGTGTGTTTGTGCATGAGTTTGCGGGTGTTTGAGTGAAAATGTATGTTCGTGTTTTATTTTATTTGTTGTAATAGGGCCTCAGTGTCTGCATAATTTAGAGTTTTTATCCAATCAGTAATAATTTTTTTACACTCGTGTAATGGTTTGTTGTGTATATACGTCTTTCTATTTATTTTATTATAAAGTTGACATGATAGTTTGTTGTACTGAATGGCAGCAAATTTAGTTTTAGTCTGTGGAACCTTGGCTACGAGATCATTCCGTCTTCTTGTTGGTTTATTTGGATCATATGGTAGATTTTTATGTTTTTTTAAGACGGTGTAAGAAGCTTTAGTAGGCAGTCTGTTTTAATTTCTGAAGTTTCGCTGCTTTTGTGATGTTTCTCTTCTTGTTCTTCTTCTTCATAGCGTATCGAAGGCAAAACTAGTAAAATTCCTTGCCTGGCCCAGTATTTGGCCACGGCAGTGCCGTCCGCTGATACTGTCATTAGGTACGTGAACAGGTAACAGGGCACGTGATACAGGATCGAAGGTGGGACATGGTCAGCGGAGAGATGCCGCACAATAACTGAAGATCGGAACCGTTCGAGAACCCCCAGATGTGGAGATTGTCTTTGCTGCGCCCAACTTGGGTGCGGAGTCTGTTTAGAGTTTCCAGGTGGGCCATGGATGACGTTTCTCTGGTGATGATGGTTAGTTATCGAGTCTCCTTCTAGAAATTTATTTATTTAATTTAAACAGAACGGCCGAAGCCAATTACACCATTTATACACATACAGAAAAAATATAAAACAATAATTAACTTTAAATTTAAAAAAACAGACAAGTCAGAAGTCACGCATGACTTTTAAGGGGACCTATTTAATAAATATTACACATAGTCATACATTCATCTCACAAAATTTCATACATTCTGACAGTATCATCTCCCATCCTTCACTAGACTGACCTGTTGGTCTAGTGGTTAGTGGCCCTGACTGCTATGCCGGAGGTCGTGGGTTCTATTTTCACCGAGGACAAATGTTTGTGTGATGAGCATAATCATTTGTTCTGTGTCTGGGTGTAATTTATCTATATATGTATGTATTTAGAAATATATAAGTATGTTTATCAGTTGTTTAGTACCCATAACACAAGCTCAGCTTAGCTTGGGACTAGGCGGCATTGTGTGATAGTTGTGGAATATTATTATTATAAACATATCAAAATCGGTGCTCTCCTGGTGATTTGGAGTGAGCAACTGTACGACACGTCGGAATTGACATAGGTCTAGGAATCGCGAGCCATTTAAGTTACGCGATTATAAGCTACTCTCATTCCACTTAATTGGCACCGAGGTAGAGAGATTGGCTGATGCACTACGGGTCGCTGGTTTAAGTCCTGCTGAAGAAATACTCATATTTGTATGGCCAAAAGATAATTTTTCGTGGACTGAGTGGTATCTTGGGTGTGTTAGTTTATATGTTTTATAACACACCCAAGAAAAAGGAATAATTCGAAGTAGGGCAACAAACGAAAAAGCCGGGCAAGTGCGAGTCGGACTCGCATACTGAGGGTTCCGTACAAACTTACCTATGGAAACAGTTCAATTCCCGAATTGAGTTACGAAGATGGCAAAAAGTTTTTTTTTTTTGTGACGTAACTTCAAATTTTCAGTTTTCAGATACTTGTGCTGATGAGACCTTGCTTCATACCAAATTTCAGGATTCTAGGTCAACGGGAAGTACCCTATGAATTTTGATTCCCTTGAGAGTATCTTTTTTGCGACATAAACGGCCGTATCTTTTGTTTTCGTTAACTCAGAAGTTTGATTTTTTCACAGCTCTTTCACGAGTTCCCGAGATAAAGGGTCTTGACAGACAAACAGACAGACTGACGGACAACAAAGTGATCTTATAAGGGTTCCGTTTTTTCCTTTTGAGGTACGAAACCCTAAAAAGCCTGCTACAACAAAAAAGCCTGCTAAAACCAGGCTTCTTAATCGAAGATTGATAGACATCCTAACCTGATAAGGCATCTCTTCCTCATCTTCATCTGATAAAGATGGACCTGTAACTTCGCTCGCTTTGCTGTGCTTCGTTTAGAATGACTTAGAATATTATTTTCACCACACACTTCTGCCGTGGAGCACACGGTGGAGGTGTGCCCAGCTTGGGAAGAGCAACGCCGTGTCCTCGTGGGGGCGATCGGCGCCGGCGATCTCTCGCGCCGGATCTTGGTACAGGCCATGGTCCGGAGCGAGGAGAAGTGGCAGGCGGTCGCCTCCTTCTGCGAAGCAGTAATGCTAGCTAAGGAAGCGGCCGATCGCGTGAGGCAACGGCAACGGTCCTCACGCCCCAACCGCCGCCGGGATTCCGATCCCGATTTCCGGCCACCGTAGGCGCGGGCTTGCGGACGGCGGGCAATGGGTGGCCCGCCGTCCGACCGTCCGGTAACCGTCCGGACCAAGCCCAAGTAATCGAAGGCGCGTATTGTTCCACGCACGCCTCAGGGAGATGTCAGCAAATCGTAGGGGCCCAGCAGGGTCGAAGCCTACTGGGGCCATGGGTAGTGTGAAAACGAAACCCGGGCCCTGGGACGAAGGCAACGAAGGAACAGGAGTGGGTTTTTAGTCAGTAAAAGTCTAACACTATCTCTCGCTCCGCCCAAGAGCGGGATTTGTCATAAGATGATTTTCCCACCTAAAAAAGAAATACACTTCTGCCGGAATATGTACTGTTGGACAAAAGTCTCTCCTAAGCGTCGTCACAATGATCAATTAATCACTTTTTGTATCCAGTGGAATTCCTTTGCCCTCACCAGGTCATTAAGAGTTCAATTTTTGTCCAAAAGTATGTGATTATGTTTGAAGTGTGATTTAGCCGTAGTCAACAAGAAATAAAGTACAGTTTCGTTAAATGAAGTAGATAAACAGTAAGTTCCTGGATCCTATTATTTATCTATTGACTATAACAGTTTGATGTTTAAGGCTACCATAATCTAGAAACAACACCCGTTTTATTGTTAGGCCTTAAGAGCGCCCTTTTCGAGGGAAATTTTTATACAACCGCTCTTACGTGATTATGATGTTATTACACATCTTTCTCTAGATATTTTAGATACACAGCTATCTTGTGGATATTATCTAGGCTTCTGTAGAAATCAAAACAAAAATTTGTGTGAAACTAATCTACTAAAGCCTTCCGATAATCTGGTATTTTACGTGAACTTTGGCCTACTACTCATATACTAAAAATAAAAAAACATACATCAATAGAACACAAACACACACATTGCCACACACACACCACACCTTGCCCATTTAGGTGAGATTCTGAATGACGACAATTTTTCTGAAAAACTTTTAAGGGTTAAAAAAAAACACACGAACCTGGAACAAGTTTTGTGAAATATTCGAGTTAATCACGGAATTAACAAATACCAACAGAGTTTTTAGACATTACCTGTCTTTTTTTGCATTGCCTATTTATCAAACATCGCGTTGGATTGCGTTAGATAAAGCAACAAGCTTTTAAACCATGCTCGATGTTGACGATAGGTGAGTGGAAATGGACCCGCTTAAGTAAAAATTTTGGGAAATGGAATTTTACCACCTTTACGACTGGTTTATCATCACCATCATCATCATTTCAGCTGGAAGAGGTTCACTGTTGGACAAAGCCTCCCCCAAGTATCACCACAATGAACGGTCCTGTGCGTCTCGCATCCAGCGGATTCGTCGACCCTCTCCAGGTCATTGGTCCACCTTGTAGGAGGCCTATTAACGCTGCGTCTTCCAACACGCGATCGCTACTTCAGAACCTTTTGGCCCCGTCGGCTATCTGTTCCGCAAGCAATGTGTCCTGCCTAATGCTACTTAAATTTGGCGATTCTTCGGGCTATGTTGTAACTATTAAGGTATTCTGTGCAGTTATAACCAGAGGTCGGTAGAGTTAAACATGTACTTACACCGATTTCATACAGCGAAACAATAAAGTGGATATGCTTCAAATCCCGAGATTATTTTTAAAGAGCAGAAATTTTATTATGACACTATCAGAAATATAGTAGAAAAAAAAAAAAAAAAAAACCTGCATTAATGATGAGGACGAGGAAGAGTATATGGAAACGTATGAAAGTTAACCTTACCTCCCTTGACGTAGAGAGATATTTTTCAATGAATTTTGATTCCCTTGAGAGTGTCGAAATATACGTTTTTTGCGACATAAACGGCCGTATCTTTCGAGTATATTGTTTTAACTTTTTTAAATTAATTTCTACATTTCAACTCGATACTTCCACGCGTTATCGAGATAAAGGGTCTTGACAGACAGGCAGACGGACAACAAAATGAACCTACAGTCGTTTTTTTCCTTTTGAGGCACGGAACTCTAAAAACCGCACTTTACCATCGCCATGATATTTATACATTTAATATTTATGAAAAACATTTTTTTAATAGTTTTTTTCACACTGAGAACATGTTGGCTTGCAAGCAATTGGCAATAACCCCTTTATTACTACCGAAAGAATAGTGCTGTAAAATCGTAATTGCTACCACCATGCCTGCCTGTGGTTTATTAGTTGCTTTTAAATAATAATCTTCGCGTAATGCACCTCTTTTACGACCAAACAGGAACCAGTTACTGTTAAGTTTTGTTCACTAACAACTAACATGTATAAAGATCTATGCAGAATGTGACAAGCAATTTAGAATCTTATCTCAATAAAGTGAGGTTGAAATTGCAGTGTGTTTAAAGTAATGTTTCAGCCTGCATATTAGACTAATGCATCATTTAATTTTTAAAACTTATTTTCATAACGGGAAGGTACAAATTGCAGTGGTTTAGAGCTAAAACATTAGCTAGCTTTTTTTTTCAGTCCAACCAATGCGACCCATAATTCTAAAACTTATGTAAATAAAGATAAGGTTGAAATTACAATGTTTTAACTACAGGGTGTCTACCATTTATGTTCAACTATTGTGTTGGTTAATTAGCGGGGTCAGCTAAAAGTTAATTAAAAGTCCGTGTGATTTAAGTTCAAGTTTATTTGTCGCAGTGATTAGTTCATTTGATTTGAAATCAGTTGTGGTTTCTTTTGACTGTGGCCTGTTGGTCTAGTGGTTAGTGGCCCTGACTGCTACGCAGGAGGTCGTGGGTTCGATTTCCACCCAGGACAAATGTTTGTGTGATGAGCACGATCATTTGTTCTGTGTCTAGGTGTAATTTATCTATATAATATGGTATGTATTTAAAAATTTATAAGTATGCTTATCATTTGTCTAGTACTCATAGCACAAGCTCTGTTTAGTTTGGGACTAGATGGCGTTGTGTGATAGTTGTGGAATAAAAAAAAATTACCAACTGAATTCAAAAAAATTCAAAACGTTTTTATTTTACTTAAGCCTACATGGACACTTATAAAAAGTCAGAAGCTATTGCACGGTTTCAATTGGCTGTTTCCTATGGAGAAGAATCGGCAAGAAACTCCATGGTTACTCTTTAAAAAAATGGTTGATCTTACAATATTTCCATGTTATAATAACAGTAGATGTAAGGACAATATTGACTGGGTAAACTATCAATTAATGTGATGTTTATAATGGCAACTAGGCCCGAAAACTGTTAGTAAACAAATAATTAGCCAATGATAAAAAAAAATCGAATCAAATACAACTTTCAGTGGTTTCTTTTAGTGACGCGTATCACTTTTTTCATTCGAATTTAATTTTATGAATAGGTAAAACGGTTGATATATAACTGCTGAAAACAAACTGCCCTGAAGCATCCTCACCAGGTAATCGGTCCGCCTTGTGAGAGGCATTCCAACGCAACGTCTCCCGGTGCGTGGTAGCGACTCCAGAACCTTTCAGCCCCAAGGTAAACAAGGTTTTGCTGACATCTTTCAACACTACGTACCGTCGATTTGGGCCTGATCCATATCAGATAACCAGACAGCGAGCTTACGCTTACGCATAGCATTGCTCGTCATCCGCGCCTAGCGGGGCCGGGTATCGCTTCGGATATCGGCGTGAGGATATCCGTTCCCTTACGGTTGCGGCCAAATCCTTCGCTCACATTACTGATGCCTTTACATATATTGATTTATACATTGATTTTATATAAGCAACGCAAGAAGATAACCCATATAACATGTTGCCAACATCTCAGTTAATCTACCAACGGTACACTTCAACAAAAAAGTCTTACAACGTATAATTACGTACATTGCCGACTCGCACAGTTTTATGCATATTCAATGTATCCAAAACGGAAGCATTATTATAAACTTGACAAGTACAGGCGAGCCCAGAAATAGAAATACGTTCAAAATTGACGTTTTAAATTGCAGCTGTTTTAAGAGCTTGTTTGATTGAAGACTTAGTTTGTATTCTGGTATCTTTGACGTTTATTGATACAGAAACGTCAGCTGTGGAATATATTTTCTAAAAATGCCTAATTGTATTTTTTGTACCTATAACTACATGCAGCCTTTAAGAATTTTACAGACTGCTAATAAACGTTTACGAAGACATTCCCTCAAACTATGGGAAAAGGTATTTTAGAAGAAGCCTTTGAAATTATTTCTGCCTTAACCGAGTCGTAACAGCATACAACAGGCTCTCGGAAAGTGTTGTGAAAGCTCCTACACTGAACTGCTTTAAAAATCAGTTGAACGGACTAAAGGTAGAACTACACTGCGCACACATGTGCCACGTACGCCGATCTGGGCGCGTTGATCTCCATACATTTCATATGAAAACTAGACTTGTAGAGGTACACTGGATCCACGCCATGCGACGCCACGCGACGTCGTTCTACGTACAAATCAGGCGTGGTCCACGTGAGCGTCGGTTTAATGTAGTTATTTCTAGATTAAATCTCTCCAAACTATTTGAAACACACGTCTAGTGTATCTTACCAAGTAATTATTATATTTTCATCATTTCAACTATAAAACTTGCGTAGGTATAACCTACAAATATTTTAAAGATTCCGTAATGATTGTCCGATTTCTATTAAAATTGACGTAAAAAGGTGTCGTTAAGTAATTTCCTCCACTCGACTCAACCTCGACACAGCCTCTTCAATCAATTGGGCTTAGCATAGTATATCATAATCAGCCATAAAATGTTCCCACTGCAGGGACTCAGGCCTTTCTAGGAGAGGGAATGGGCCGTAATCCACCACATGGGCCCAATGCGGATTGGTGGATGTCACATGTCTTCGAATTTTAAATAAATGATTATGATTGTTATAATTTTTGGTTCTAGGACATTTCCCCACAATGTTTTCCTTCACCGTTTTGTGAACAGTGGTGATAAAAATAAATTACACAAAGTAATGCGCCGGGCTGCGTTTGAACCCGCGACCTACAATTTGGCTTATAACTTTATTAACAATAATCGATAGTTTCTTTTCCTAGCAATAGCGAATGAGCCATTTGAATTGAAGGAGTTTTCCTTCAAAAGGATATTTAGAATGGTGGAGTCATTATTTATAGGTTCTAAGTCGATACACGACTCTAATAACCTTGCAGCAAAAAGGCTCAACGGCTCGTCGACGCCAAACCAAAATCATTTGATATCATTATCAGATGATGATGAATGTATGTGGAAAAATCATCCAATGATATCCTCCTGGTTGGGCGAGACGGTGTGTCAAACTTTTACTAACTAAAAACCCACTCTTGTTCCTTCGTTGCCTTTCATACCAAGGCCTTCCTTCCTTTCAGAAGCAGACCCTTGGCCCTAGTACGCTTCGACCCTGCTGGACAGTTACCGGACGGTCGGACGGCGAGCTACCCATTGCTCGTCGTCCGTCTCGGTGGCCGGAAATCGGGATCCGGGTGAGGGCCGCACCTTCGCGCGTGCACGTGCGGCGTCCTCGTTGACTAACATTGCTGCTTCGCAAAAGAATACGACCACCTGCCACTTCTTTTTCTCCAGTCACGTTAGACTTCCAGTCTAACCAGATGCGTCTTAATACCCGTGTTTTATATGGATAGACTGCCGATAAGACCTCCATAACTCAGTTACTAGGCAACGTAAAACTCCTTGGATAGACTGATAGTCAAACTCTCTGGTGTCTAACCACCCGTAACGACTATCAGAGATGTACGAATGATAACCGCGACCAACAAATTTACGCGCTTCCCGTAAAGTATTGTCCTAGATAAATTGAAAAAAGCACATTAGTACTTGACCATTAGTAACTTGTAACCTCATGCATGAGAGCCGGGTGTCTTAATCACTGGGTTATCACGACACGACGACTGGTCAACACCAAACCAAAATCATTTCCTGTCAACTGCCAGTAAAATACTACATATTACTACCCACGTTCATTCAAAAACCACTTTGTACGCGATCACCCAAAGCGCCCCATATAAGGGCATCACACATAACTTCGCTTTCACAGGCTACCTCTGCGTATGCGCAGGTATGAACGGCGCGCGCCAAAGATTTATCCCCTCACACATTAACACCGAATAATCAATTTTTATATGAAATTGTAATTTACTTTGCAATTTTAAACCTTTATATAGTGCCGTTATGTTTGGGAGTATATTTTTGTATGATTGGTTGTTGTGCTGTAGTTTTAATAGGTTGTTGTTTTTCTCTTTGGGATCATACTCAACCATTTAAATAAATCATCATCATCATCATTTCTGCCGAAAGACGTCCACTGCTGGACATAGGCCAATCCCAATTGTCACCACAATGAACGGTCCTGTGCGTCTCGCATCCATCGGACTCCCGCAATCGTTACCAAGTGATCGGTCCACCTTGTAGGAGGCCTTCCAACTACTTTTAATTAATAAACTACATATTACAGTCACAAGGGCGTATATCTGCAGGAGAACTAAATTTACCCACATAGCCCGTAAAATCGCCAAATTGGCGGTGAGTAGAGCACATTAATCATGAGCAGATGATCGATGGGACTAAAAAGTTCTGGAGTGGCGACCGCATACTGAAAAACTCAGCATTGGAAGGCAACTCACAAATCTGGTCAGGATCGCGAGAATTTGATGGATGCGAGTTGCACAGGACCGATTGTTGTGACGACACTGGCCTGTTAGTCTAGTGGTTAGTGGCCCTGATTGCTATACTAGAGGTCGTGGGTTCGATTCCCACCCAGGACAAATGTTTGTGAGATGAGCATGATCATTTGTTCTGTGTCTGGGTGTAATTTATCTATAATATGTATGTATTTAGAAATATATAAGTATGTTTATCAGATGTCTAGTACTCATAAGACAAGCTTTGCTTAACTTGGGACTAGACGGCGTTGTGTATGTGTGTGTGTTATTATTACTATTATTACTTGAAGAAGCCTATATCCAAAATCAGAACTAAGACTTTTTAAATATATATATATATAAAGCACTTGACCCGAGACACTCAGAGATAGTAAACATATAAATTTATTTCACTGTTTGAACTATGTAGTTCTTCCTGAAATTGCATTTAAAACAAATATAAAGCAATTCATTTTATTTCTATACTATACTAGAATAATTATGATTTTAACTTAAAACTAAAAAAAAACTGAGGGTTTCCTACAAACTTACCTATGTAAATAGTTGGAGTTTGAAAGATTTTTCCGAATCGCAAAAATAGTTATTTTTTAGTGACGTAACAACAAATTTAGATTTATTCCTATATCTGTGCTATGAAACCTTGCTTTATGGCAAATTTCAGGTTTCTTGGTCAACAGGTCCGGTCCGGTCAATTTTGATTCCCTTGAGAGTGTCAAAATGTATGTTTTTTGCGACATAAACAGAACTTGCGGTTCAATTTTTCCACAGCTTCAAGGGACCGCAGACCTGACTATATCGTTTTAATTTCAAATCAATACCTCTACGCGTTCCCGAAGGTATAGGTAGGTAAGGTATAGGTGTAGGTTTTTAGGGTCTTGACAGACAAACAGACGGACAACAAAGTGATCCTATAAGGGTTCCGTTTTTCCCTTTTGAGATACGGAACCCTAAAAAGCGTAGACTCACATTAAGAATTACTTCTGTGTCGTGGTTCCATACACAAACATGTAAACACACATATCGTACATAACCTCTCGGACCAGCTACTAGATTTTTTATTTTTTACTAGCTGACCCGGCGAACTTCGTACCGCCTTAGCGTAACAATGATGCACTACTTTATTTTGGAACAAATGATGCTCGAATTTAATTAAGTAACCACGTTTCCGAACAAACAATGCTCTTTCAATATAGTCTATGGCTGTGAATGACATTGACATTCGTTACGCGCGTTATTTTAAATATGCAAAATTAAATGTATATTTTTTAATATTTCTGAGAGATTTTCTTAATATTTTTTTCCGTAAGAACCTTCTCCTAATAATAACAAATACAACAAAAAAAGAATTAGTGAAATCGGTCCAGCCATTCACGCGTGATGCCGTGACCAAGGAAAACGGGTTTCATTTTTGTATATATAGATTACTATTATGCATAATGCGTTTGACCACTATATTACCTGATAGTAAGCTATTATGTGGCCGACGATGGAGCACGCTGCCTAGAAATGACCTATTTACTCTTGACCTAAAGACCCCTAGGTTAGTTATAACTATCAGGGAACACAGACTCCGGCAAGGCATTCCACTTTTTAGCTGTAAGCACAATAAATGTGTTCTCAAAACGCTTTGTATAGTCAGGGGTCAAAAGTGCAGTTCCACCTTACCAAAGCTAAAATGTCAAAAATTTTTTTTGTACCTCGAAGAGTGTCAATGGTCCATGACTGATTTAATAATAATATAATAATAATTTTTATTATCCAAAAATGCACAGTTATTACACGAGGAGATATTGTTTCCAATAAAAACTGCAATGTGTAACACAGATTAACGACGTCTGGCACCCAAGCTAAGATTTAACTTGTGTTATGGGTGCCAGGGCTCACTCCATTAAAATTCTACTTTGTGAGAACATGTTTGATTATTTAATAAATAATGCACTTCAATTTATCAATTTAAAAAAAAAATAACAATATTCAACCATTAAATACAATATTCAATAAAAATAAAAATTATACAAATCAATCCATTAAAATTCAATATAATTAATTAAAATAATACAATTCTTCAATTTAAAATACTAATTAGGTATGAGTCTTCAGTTCAGTTCAAAAATTAAATGCAATTTTTATAATAATACAACTAGATATAAATAAATTATTCAACTTAGGTAAATAAAAACAATATTCTTCTCAATTAATTAAATAAGGAAATAAAAATAGAAAGAAAGATTTAATTGGTAGCAAAGAATCTAAAATATTGAATAAACTAGTTGTGGACTATTGAACTTCTACAATGAGGAAATTTTAGACACATTAACATTGGTAGAGTGCAACTGCATTTTTGATCCCTGACTGTACGTATGGGAGGTCCACCATGTATCGATGGCGCAACGCCGTACGTCTAGTGTTCCGATGATAGAACGGTAGTTTAGATAATTCAGTCTACGATGCTGGCAAAAACCCTGTAATATAAAGAAAATTTTTAATAACTAGTTAGTAAATAGCCACTGGACAAGTACACCTTTTCCCATAACCCACTGGGCTGATACTTTTCTAACAATTACAATAAATCCTACTATTTTGAAAGAAAACCAAATAATTTTACCAAGCAGAACATTTTATTAGGTAATAATTATAATAAACACAGAAACTTTATTACTCTTACGCAACGTTGATTTAATGTAGCAGCAGTTAGAATACCCTAATGAAGTTAAGAGTAATTTTATTCACACTAATTATTAAGGTCTTTCGATAGACTGCCATCATAAACATGGCCGGCCCTCGAAGTGAAACGCCCTAAACAATTTCAAACTTTAAAATTACTAATGTAGAATTCAATATGGAATGGTGTTGAGTACTTAAGTGTCTTTAAGAATTTGCATCACAGAGTCTACACTTTGTCAGTAAGATGTATCGCCTTTAACATAAGGCAGTTAAGCAGAGGCTCGTGAAATAAATTTGAAATCGATTAACTGATGCGTTTAATGGCCGTTTTAATTACTTTGTAAAATATGCAATGACAATAGTAATGAAGTGGGCAGCAGAAATTTTGATGGAAATAACGTAACCATAATATTTAACTTTACATGAGAAAGATAATTTAATACGAAAACCAGCCGTCAAAGTCAAAAATATTTCGAATGAATCATAACATAATAGTAATAATCTCTCTTGCCTTTATTGGCTGGCTTGAGTGGCGATTCGCAAGACAAAGAGAAAGATGTATAAACCAGTGAGGTGCTGGTAGGGATCTTGACTGTACTTCCAGGATTGTCCTGACAGCCGTGGTATACCTCTCCACTCCTCAAACATCTCAGGATATGTTGCCCTCTTGTTGCTACGTCACGTTTTTATTGCATAATCCAATTCTGCTCATCATACCACATATAACCAGTTCAACAAAACAATTAAAAACGGCACAGGTTATCAAATAATTAGGTTTTCTAAAAAGCCACAATTTTAAGCACTACGTTTTCATCGATGACAAAAGGTACAATCGCCGTCGCGCCGACGAAGAATAAAATACAAAAACATAATTTGAAACAGAAGAAAGACACAAACGTAATTAGGGCATCGTCTCGCAATATAGCCATTCCATAGAACACGAGCACAATCACCATTATGAAAACCCAATACTGAAAATGGATTAACACAACAGAGAATAAGGATTTAAGGGACAAAATGCGTTTAAAATCTAAAGATAATTTATTGAAAATAATCCTAGCCAAATCTCAAGATATCAATACACATTATATGAAATCACTAATACATATTTGATAATATTTAATTTAATTAAACACAAAAAAGTGTCTCCTGGAAAGTTGCTATTATGCAGTTACGCCCTTATTCGTAAGATACGACGATATACAATTGATAGTGTTATTCTAGTTTATTGTGGGAGACTGGCGCCTAGGCTAGGGACCTGTAGTTTAGGTCACCAGGTCTTCACACTCTAACAGAAACATTTATTGCAAGTAGCAGTAATAATTGCTTTTAAAATTGAGATTTTATTATATCCCTTGTAATCTGTGGCTCGATAATATATTTATGAAAAGGTTTTGAAGACATAAACGGCCATATCTTTTTTTTCCGTTAAATTAGAAGTTTGATTTTTTCACAGCTTCAAGGGACTGCAGACTTGAGTATACGGTTCTAATTTCAATTCGATGCCTCCACGCGTTTCTGAGACAAAGGGTCTAGACAGACAGACAGACGGACGGACAACAAAGTGATCCTATAGGGAGTTATTTTTCGGTGGGAAAATCATCTTATAACATCCGCCGCTCTTGGACGGAGTGGAAGATAGTGTCAGACTTTTACTGACTAAAAATCTACTCCTGTTCCTTCTTTGTCTTCGTCCCAGGACCCCCAGGCTTCGTTCCTGGGGTTTCACTTTCACACTACCCATGACCTCAGTAGGCTTCGACCCTGCTGGACCCCTACGATTTGCTGACATCTCCCTGAGGCGCGCGTGGAACAATACGCGCCGTCGACGATTTGCTTGGGCTCGGTCCGGACAGTTACCGGACGGTCGGACGACGAGCTACTCATTGCTCGCTGTCCGCAAGCCCGCGCCTACGGTGGCCGGTAATCGGGATCGGAATCCGAAGTCCGGTAATCGGCTGGGGCGAGAGGACCGTTGCCTCGCGCAGTCGGCCTCCTCCTTTGGTGGCATTACTGCTTCGCAGAAGGAGGCGACCACCTGCCACTCCTCCTCGCTTGGGACCATGGCCTGTACCAAGGCCCGTCGCGAGAGATCGCCACCACCGATCGCCCCCACGAGGACACGGCGGTGCTTAGCCCGAGCGGGGCACACCTCTACCGTGTGCTCCACCATGTCTTGCGGGTGGTCCACACAGTAGCGACACCCGGGCGTCGCTTCCGCATCCTATAAGGGTTCCGTTTTTTCCTTTTGAGGTTCGGAACCCTAAAAAGGGGGAAGTCTGCGATGTTCTGCTAACCACTTTTTAGCAATCATTATGTAGAGCGACTTGCCTTACTAGTGAGCGACCTAAGGGCCTACCTCGATCTCTTAACACGATCCATTTGACGACCTAAACTGAACTGTTAAAGGAATGGAGCTATTGGGTGTATAGCTCCATCCCTGTTTCTCGCTCGCACGCTTGACATTTATCACGTCATGGTTAGGCCCCTGAAAGACCCCATAAAACCAGTACCCCGATCTCATATTCCACACCTTGACCTGACGTGCCAACAGGGTCAAGGTTGGACCAGGTCAATCTGAATGAGTCACGGCTAGATTCATACGATGGGTTATGAGCCACTCCATCCGTCCAGCCGTCAACTGGACGCTTCCGTGTTGTGGATACCTTTGTAGACTTAGGAATGGATAGAGTAAGAGACCGACTCTAAGTAAATTAGTGTTCAGATAAGACAACAAAACGTATGGATGTAGATGATAATTTTAATAATACTGATGATATTGTGGTATGGAAATATTGTAAATAACAATGTTTATTTTTTTTAAATTTACATTTAAAAACAATTTTAAGTTTAAAAATGACCAATTGTAACTGTGCACTAGTTTATGACGTTTTATAAGTGTCCATGTAAGCTTAAGTGAAAAAAATAATAAAGTTTTGAGTTTTCTGGATTTAAATTGTTGATAGGATTTAAAAAAAAAAAAAAAAATGTTTGCTACACCTCTATCTCCATGAATGCCCCCTCTATTTATTCCCAGCCCTGTAACCTTGATCCATCTGCGCAGCCGCGGCCTGTGGGTCGATAGCACCGCCCATGGCCGGATTTATCGGGTTCCCGCTAAGCAACCAATCGACATTGCCATCGGCTGCAACTATGCGCCTGACATCTCGTGAAAATGATCACCAATGTCAAATTCATTAACCTTAAAGCTTAAGACGTCGCCGTCGTCTTTGTAAACATTTGGTGGATGAATTTGAAAGGCTTGAAAAAATATGTTAAAATACTTGGAGACCAATGTATGGGACATTGGTCTCCAAGTATTTAAACATATTTTTTTAATTGATATAAACTAGTGCTTGACTGCGATCTCACCTGATGGTAAGCAGTGATGCAATCGTTGATGGTGAGGCGCACTAGTATATTAGGTGCCTATTCACTCTAGCCTTGAATACACCTAAATTATAATAGGACGGGAAGACCGCAGCAGGCAAATTGTTCCAGTCGTTCGATGTACGCGGTATAAATGACGAGGCGAAACGCTTAGTCCGGACTGTAGAGGTTTCAACAGCGTAAGGGTGGATAAATGAGATAGCGAAATCAAATCATGCAATTCTCGCGCACACTCTCCAAAATGCATCCTGTAAAATACCGAAAGGCTGGCTACCCTACGCCTGTGCTCAAGGCTTTGTAGATTAGACTTAACCAAATCTGGATCACCAATCAGTCTCTTCACACGCCTTTCCACCGAGTCCAAAGCTGCCAGGTGTCATTTTGTACCAACAGCCCATATGTGGCGGCAGTACTCCACACACGATCGGACCACTGCTTTGTCTGTCCTAGGTGCGAAGTGCCGCAGCTTTGGAAGAACACCGAGTTTTTTAGCAGTTACCTTGGCTTTGGACTCAATGGACCACCCAAAAGAATTAAGATGTTATAAATTGTAGGATGCAGTGAATAACAATGCTTGAATTCGTTCGACAATTGAGGACGATGATGACATTGATGCATACAAGACACTAAAAATCACGTGGCTACACTTTCAAACCTAATAACCGCATGCTGCTAGTTTGTCAATTTCGGCAGTCGAATGGAATATGCAAATCAAGCTATTGAGGGCATTTGAGCTCCTAAGTTCGATCATAAAAGTACAACCCCTATTTTTGTTCCAACTCAACTCAACCAGTTCACCTCTGGATGGAGCGGGACTCCTGAAACGTGTTATGTTTCTTCAGTTGCCCTTTGCATTCTATGGTTGTGGAGACTCTTTCGAATATTCCCATAACGTAAAAGTACAAACCCCTTTATATTTAACACTTCCAAGGGCCATTGTTGTATTCCATTTAAACGGTTACGTGACCTAAGATGAAACCGATTTTATCTAATATGTGAAAATAAGTCGAACTACAAGCTTGGTGTTTAAACTTAGCTTGTTCATTTGATTTAGTAGGTTCTCTTCTCTTTAAAGTTAAAACTGTTGAAACTAATTAATTATTGATGACTAGTGAGACGTCATAGTAATGGCAGAAATGTGCTACGGTTCTAACAGTTATTATCATTAGTGTCAGCGCAATATTTAGAACTTAAGAAACACTTTTAGTAAAAATATAGGTTAAAAGCTGATAAAAGTGCCAGATTGTCAACTTACATTAATTTATTGAGTCATGCAGAACACGTCAGTTCATTCCTTTTAATTCAGATGCATCTAATCAAGCTGTTCTTTCAGTTTAACGTCACAGTTTATATGCTTTATGCGTCACAAACTGCTAAAGGCTTTTGCAGATAGACACAATTACTGCTACCACAAAATTATTTATTTAGTTTAGTCTGAATGCTGCGTCTTCCGGTACGTGGTTGCCATTCTAGAACCTTTCGTCCCCATCGACCGTCTGTTCTGCATGCAATGTGCCCTGCCCAATGCCACTTAATTATGAGGATCTTTGGGCTATGTATGTAACCTGGTGAGGGTCGCGGGAATCCGATGGATGCGAGACGCATAGGACCAGTCATTGTGGCGACGCTTGGGGAGGCCTGTGTCCAACAGTGGACGTCTTTCGGCTGAAATGATGATGATGATGATGAGTCACTTGATCGAGAAATGCCTCGTTGGTCTCGTCAATCCCCGGATTGAGCAAAAAGTGCATTAGATTTTTTCATATTTTCTCTGTAGCAGCCCGAAATTTGAAAATCGGTGGTGTGATAAAGATAGCTTCGGAAAATATGTACACCTAATCTCTCCTCGATCGTGTTGGATTATTGTCCCAACAAACTATGAGAGTAAAGAAACAGATTGTAGATCAGTATTTGCGCACACGCTTAAGCGCTAGTATTTGTATTATTCTATATACCTGGGTAATTTCCGTTGAGATTGGCCACCATGATGAAAATTCGGTCAGTTGAATTATTTTATCAGATCTCTCATCTACAATGAAGCAACAGCCATCAATACTATTTCGTGTACCAAGTCCTAAATAGTTTGATATTCAGCCTTCGAAGGCGAACTACAAAATCTGCCTATCTGGTTTTCCTTTACTTTGATTAATAGAAACAAGAATGCTAATACTCTGCGTATCTAGAAGCAAAATAGTTCGCTCTGTTTATATTACGATATGATTAATGGCTTCTTTAGGAATGCAACGGATTATCTCCTTGGTCAGGAGTGGATTGATGGTGGAGATGACGCCATCAGGTAAGCTGGGCCTTTTGTGGCTGGTCCCAACGTAGGCGATAGGAGTGGCTAGATCCGTAGGTAAAACTTTGATATGAGTTATTATTATAATCAGTTAGGATAAGGATCTGTTGTTTATCTCACATGCCGTAAAATCATAGGGTAAACCAAGTTTAGGTGCTCCAGTTGGTAACGTGCCCCACTTAACAAACTAAACTAAAAAAAGAAAGAAAGAAATAAGAAAGAAAGAAAGAAAGAAAGAAGAAAGAAAGAAAGAAATAAGAAAGAAAGAAAGAAAAAATAAGAAAGAAAGAAATAAGAAAGAAAGAAATGAAGAAAGAAGAAAGAAAGAAAGAAAGCAAAAACGAAAGAAAGAAAGAAAGAAATTGTAGGTCAACGAATACTTCCCGTTGAATTTTGATTCCCTTGAGGGTGTCGAAATACACTTTTTGGGACATAAACGGCCGTATCTTTTTTTTTCGTTAACTCAGTAATTTGATTTTTTCACAGCTTCAAGGGACCGCAAACTTAAGTATATGATTTTAATTTCAACTCGATACCTCCACGTATTCCCGAGATAAAGGGTCTTGACAGACAGACAGACAGACATACGGATGGCCAACAAAGTGATCCTATAAGGGTTCCGTTTTTTCCTTTTGAGGTACGGAACCCTAAAAGTAACTACCTAACCTTATTCCAGCCTATCTGGTTAGTATTTTAAGTATGACGGCGATGTAAACTATACAACGCAAGTTTAACTTGCCTTGAATGCGTTTTACAAGTGGGGCACGTTACGGAGTGTGGCACGTGTACCTATACAGCTTTTCCGTTAATAATTTTTGCACCAACTATTGTAAGAAATGGATCATTGGCAAGTGCATCAGGGCTAGTAGTTCCATTTGCGGTAGAACCTAAAAACGATTAAACTTAGCATACGTATTGTTGCTATTGCATTAACTAACTAACTCAGCTATGCTAGCTATTTTATTAAAGTTGTTAAATGCAAATATATGAAACGAATACACAAAAAATAAACTTGTTTTGAATTATGTTGAAAATAAATTATATAGTTGCTTTAAAGATACGACAAAATGCCCCCTTTACAAAATGTATGGAAATAGTTTTTTGCAATTTCTGTCATTTCTAATACTCATACTTTTTTGGTATTTTAGCATTATTTTTTAAAAACTGTATTTTTTCAAAAACCAATCTCTGAGTGCCGTTCAGAATATCTTAAAAAAATATATGGATAGTCCAGTCAATATTGACTGGACCATTCATATTTTTTCTCACACACATACACTACACCGTTCTTCGATAATATCCATTAATACTGTAAACTGAAATATTGTAACATCAACCACTTTTTTAAAATAGTAAACCATAGAGTTTTTGCCAGTTCTGCTCCATAGGAAACGACCAATTTGGAACCGAGCATTAGCTTCTGACGTTTTATAAGTGCTCATGTAGGCCTATGTGAAATAAAAATATAAGGATTTTGAATTTTTTTTGAAGGAGCGTTTTTTTTTTATTGGGTGGGAAAATCATCTTATGACAAATTCCGCTCTTGGGTGGAGCGAGAGATAGTGTCAGACTTTTACTGACTAAAAACCCACTCCTGTTCCTTCGTTACCTTCGTCCCAGGGCCCCAGGTTTCGTTTTCACACTACCCATGGCCCCAGTAGGCTTCGACCCTGCTGGGCCCCTACGATTTGCTGAAAAAAATTGCCTACGACATATTCTCAGATCTACTAAATATACCCAAAAAAAAAAACTCATAAGAATTGGTCAAGCCGTTTCGGTAGAGTACGATAACAAAGACATGAGATTTTTATATATTAAACGACCTCTAGCTATTTTATTTTTATTATCCTGTTCTATCCCACTCCTAGGCAAGGCCTCCTCCACTACTTCCATTTTTCGCGGGCTCGCACTTCCTCTTGTAAGATCTGTCTAGTTTGCCCCACCATCTTCTTCATGGTCTGCCGCGACTCCGTCACAGTTAATACCACAAAATAATTCAGCTTCGCTGGACCACCTCAAATCCTTGTCACATAAACCTCCCGCAGTCCCAACTAAACGTCCGCTTCGAGCTATATTACACGTAATCTTAACAAAATACCAGCTGTCACCGCCCTTATCCTTTACACCAATCCATCAGATTTGCAACTCTAGTAATCCCACAAACATCTCGGTCGTGGGTGGACATTGGATAAAGCGATTATTATATTATAAATGTAAATAATCGATTAGCATGCGCCGGCGCCGCTGGAACCGCGTCACTTGCACGCGGCGCCTGCGACGGCGTCAGAAAACCTATTAAAGGTATACCTCCAGCTGCATGTGTGGTCTTGAACAAGAATAGGTCGCGAATTATATGGATGACGACAGTAATGGAGTTTTGGTTAAAAGAACAAGTGATGATAAAAACAATATAAGTAAGGTACGAATTATTCACAGCTGATGATTTGTGTAGTCTTAGATTTTAGTAGAGGAGTATAAAATCTTCTGAACCTGCTTATGGGTCATTTTTAAAATAATAAAAGAAATGGATAATAATCCTATTGACAACTACAAATTTATATACAAAAAGTATTTATTATACCTTGTTGCATATATTTTAATGGTATACACATATATATATCGACAATCTCACTAACCTGTAGCGACTTTGATCGACAAATAAAGTTTTTGTTCCAGTTCGCCATAACGCTATTTAAAAGTATGCTTTACCGTAAAGTCTTGAATTTAATTCATTCAATTATCGATAGATGATAATATTTAAAAAAATAATGTCTTAACACGATCAGGCAGGCCACTTCTAAAAATACAAAAAATAAATTATAATTTTCTCATTAGTTAGGTATTTTTTTTTTCTGCATTCATTAGTTTAAAATGAATCACAAAAGCATGCTTTCTCATCGACAAAGCGTGAATGATGATTCTCCTTTAATTTGTTTTACGTTTTTAGAAAATTGCGATTTCGCAGTTTTTCGGAAAAACCAATTGATAAAAACAGAAGAATTGTAAGTAAATGGGGCATAATATTACCTATGTAATTAGCAAAAAATATAACAAGGATTTGGCAAAAAAGCGCTGGTAATTGTAAGCTTTCTTAAGATTATGTTATTTCCCACAAATAAATGGTTTCTGTTTCTTTATTTCCATTTTCTCTCTAAGTACGAGTATAACAAAAACTTAGTTAAAATTATGCCGAAATAGATCTTCGAAAATAATGCTGCACTAGACTTAATCCATTATAATTCAGTTACCATATGCTGCTCAATAAGGACCTCCCATTAGATCGCTTTTAAGAACAGCGCCTTGCAACTAATTAATATTTGGCTTACGAATCATTTTGTTCTAAGTTCCTACGTGCGTCTCGTGTCATACATACTAAGTACGATCTCCTAAGGCTCAACACACACTGACGCAGAGTTGAAATGTCACAACGCGTCATATTTTTTACCTATATCATATTCATCAAGGTACAGCCCCCCTAGCCAAGTTACAACCGTTTCGTTTCGTTGATCGCCTCGAGTCGGCCACGCCTCCTAAACCTTTGTTCTGACCACGTGACTGAGCGTTGAGATGACGTTAGAATAAAGGAATCGGAGGCGTGGCCTACTTGAGGCGATCGTCGAAAAGAGAATCGAAACGAAGCGGTTGTAACTTGCCTAGGGGGGCAGGTGTGGTGTGTAATGCAAATATTGAACTGCGCGTAGACGCGCCTTCTCTGGTCGATGCTTGTTTAGAGTCGGGCAGTTTTGGGTGTCGTCACGCGTCACCGTGCATCTGATACATTAAGGGACAAAATGACCCCCGATATGACGCGCAACACTCAAATTGTTCAAGAAAATTTTGGGGTATAAGTTGCGGGACACCGAGCAACGTTGCAACGTCACGTAGATTGAGCATTGCGCATCATGTTGGGTCCCCAACATGACGCGCAACGTTTACAACAATTTTGTCCCCTAATGAGGCTTTACTCACGTGCAATGACGCACCATTCACGTATATTCAAAAGTGTCTGAACTGGTTCAGTACTGTAATCCAGGCGCTTAAATACGAGCGTCGTCTTCTTCTTTAATTTTTTATCGTATACAAAACTTAATATTATGTTTTTTTTTTAATTTTTAGTTAATTTGATTTTAATTTCGTGTACATATGGAATAAATTAATAAATAAATATTAAAACACAGTGATTTTACAATTCATGTACAAAGGCGAGCTTAACTCAACAATGAGTTTTCTCCCAGCAAACCTTTGAGTGATAAAGAGAGAGATCTCATTGGAGGGTAGGATCCAGCGACGACGCACGTCACCACACGATGAAGCACGATGTAGCATGATGTATCGACTCCGCGCCAGTGTGAGTTACACCTTACGCACAACGCTCGCTGTATGCCAAAGCCTTAACGAGTTGATACGATCGGTGTTGTGTCAATCGATCCCGCTTATCAAATCGATCGATCGATTGATTTCATTTACAATTTGTATCAAATTGCTTTTCAGTTAGCGTTCCTATTAACAACAATTTGCATACGTATCGCTCATGCTAAACAAGTAAATACATCATTAAAAATGTTGAATACTTCTGTTTTATTTATAAGAAAATAAATCAACGTCTATTAACCTGGTTTTTGATTGGAAATTGGTTGAAATGGCCGTTTAAGTTAAACTGTGACATAATTAACTTTTAATAAAGATGAGGATTGGTAGACTAGTCTAATATTTAAAAGGTCCAACAAGATAATTGTGTGTAGTGGGTAGTTTGATAGAGCAATTTTATCTAATAGGTTTTCAATTGAATTGATCGAATTACTAGTTTACAATTTATTACTGCTCTGCAATCTGCCATTCTGTTTTACTCTAAAAAAGACAGTTTCTGAAAGGCTACAATTGGTGTGAAGCATAGATTGTCATTTGACATAAATTAAATTTAAAGCATCTCGCCACGTAGCATTACATTTTAGTTAAGTAATTAAACTTAAACTTGTAAACTTAGTGGCTTTACCCACGATTTCACCAGCGATCATTTTGCGAACTTTTCATTTAATTTATTTGTTTATTGAAGACCTCTAAGAATGGATGTACATGATACAGAAATGCGAAGGTATAATGAATGGGTCACCGGGACAGCTTCTAATGTTATACAAAGCACAGGTCCGATAGTGTGTGGAGTACTGCAGTCACATATTGGCTGGTGCTGCAAAATGCCATCTAGCAGCTTTGGACTCAGTGGAAAGGCGTGCGAAGAGGCTAATTGGGGATAAGCATTTGGTTAAGTCCAATCTACAAAGCCTCGAGCATAGGTGCAGGGTAGCCAGCCTATCGGTATTTTACAGGTTGCATTTTGGAGAGTGCGCGGGAATTGTATGACTTGATTTCGCCATCTGCTTTCTACGTCTGATTTTTTCACTAAAACATTCGACATAGAAAACCCGGACTGAGAATTGGAGGTGTCTCTAATATTTTCTTTTGTTTCAACTGAAAGATCATATCTGTCAAGTTCTTTGTTATCCGGGTTGTAAACATTTTTAATACAAACAGTAGTCTAGATACCAAAGGGGAGGTTTATTTGTAAATGAACGGACGTTCAAATCAAACTTAATTCTAGCTTCAGTATCGCCAATTGTGTTAATACTAATAAAATACTAAACTGTTTTAAATACATAGCATAGCATAGCATAGTCGGCCATATAATGTTCCCACTGCTGAGACTCAGGCCTCCTCTAGGAGAGGGAATGGGCCGTTATCCACCACGCGGGCCCATAGCGGGTTTGTGAATGTCACATGTCTTCGAATTTTTGGTTCTAGGACATGCCGGTTTCCTCACGATGTTTTCCTTTACCGTTTTAAGAGCAGTGTTGATGAAATAAATTACACAAAGTAATGCGCCTAGCTGGGTTTGAACCCACGACCACGGCTACCACTGCTCTGCAAATACATAGATAAAGTACTAAATACTGACTTCCAGGTTACCTACCTTTACATAATTATCTAGATACATACTCACAGTTTCCACCGCATTTATAATCACTTAAAGGCTATGTTTTAAAATCGTGTAACATTGCACCAGTAACTATGTTGTCACATAAATCATGTCGGCTTAGGTTTTCATAGTCGTTTGTAGAGTGACGAGTCACTTTTAAACCTGCGGCTAAGTTTAGACCTGTTTGATGCCGTCGCTATAAAAAGGACAAGCAATTTCCGTTTGGTTTATATAATTATTTTACTGTTAGGAAAATTTGCTCAATGATTGTGAAGAACTTGAATGAGTATTTAGCTCGTGAAGGAAAGTACTGCTACCATATTTATTTCTGACGCCTAGCAGCGTTTTTGAGTGTGTAGATGACTTAAGGTCGCCACAAATATATAAACAACATTATTTATAATATATGCGAAACCTGAATATAGTTTATTCAGTATCAGTAACTGAATCGATTCCAATATTTTTTACACTATGTCACAAGTTTGACACTACCGACACCAAGTAGGTACAGCAGGTCATAAGCGGGCATTAGGCACCAGCGCATAGCTAGGTTTTTTTTTTTTTTAAGGTGGGAAATCATCCAAATGACTTCTCGCGCTCTGGGTGGAGCGCGAAGGCGTGTCAGACTTTTACTGACTAAAACCACACCTGTATCCTTCAATTACCCGTTGCGTACTAGGACTACGGGTTGCCCTTTCAGAAATTCTCCGCGGTCCTAGCTAGCGGGCATCGGCCCCACTGGGCCCCTACGGTTTGCTGACATCTCTTTGAGGAGCGCGAGGATCACTACGCGCTGTTAACGACTGGGCTCGGTGCGGTAAATTACCGAACAGCCGGACGGCGAGCTACCCAGTGCTCGACGTCCGCAAGCCCGCGTCTACCGTGGCTGAGCGCATAGCTAGGTGCGGCAGCAAAACAACCCGTATGGCCCGGTGACCATGTATTTCTACGACAACCAGGTAATATAACAAGCTTATAACTTTGCGAGTTTTCATGATACAGTAGTGAAATTTTGTACATAGATTCTTTACATTAAAATACTGGATACTTGTTTCGGGTTTCGCATTTACTACTGAGATTTACTAAAACGAATGTTGTATATTTTTTAATTACTCTTTTTTTTCATTACTTATTCACTTTTTGCTCACATATTAGAAGCGACACAAAATATGTAACTTATAACTTGTTTTAAAAGAGTGTTCATGGAGTTTCTTGCACGTTCTTCTCCACAAATATATTTGCTTTGGACGGGCAACTTAGCTTCACGTTTTTTGACTGACCGACATCTTGACAATTCAAAAGTGCTTGTTAATTGTCAATTTGAAACAAAGTTTCTGATTTCATAGGCCACTGGCCATAACCACAAAATGCCGCCACCGGAAATATTTCCTGTAGTTTTCATACATTTTATATGGACATGCTGCACATGGTTGACGCTGGTAGCTGCCACACGCTACAAATCGTTGTTCGCTTCTTTGACCCGCACCGCCACCGATTATAGCCACTGGTTTCCAGCGGCAGCGATTTAAAAACACTTTTTCATACATTTTTAATAGACGCGCCGCACACGTGTAGCCGATGGCGGCCACTCGCTACAGTAGCTTTCGCGACACGCCACTTGTGGTCGCAACGGGACACACAAAACGCCAATACCCTCCACTGTCGCACTACTCTGCCCCCCGCGCAGATAACTGTTAGACGTTCTACGTATCGCACGCTTCACCATGCTGGCAGCAGGGATTGGTGTATAAAATGTGGTAGCTTACGAACACCGGTGGCTGTCGCCCCCTTCTGACACTGTTACAAATGTGGTGGTAGCGCGCGACTGCCACCAGTGGCTGTGGTCGGTGGCCCGTTGGCGCCGAACCCAAACGCTGACACAAAACGCCGCGCCACCGAACACCACTCGCGCAATTCCCTACCCCTCTCTCTCTTACTTCCTCTTCTTCTCCTTCCTTTGCCTTGCTTTCCAGGACCCCTTGTTTTCCTTTCAGAATCGAATCTATAGCCTCAGTAGGCTTCGACCCTGCTGGGCTCCTACGGTTTTGCTGACATCTCCTTGAGGCGCGCTTGGAACACTACGCGCCTTCGAGTTGGGCTCGGTCCGGAAGTTAACCGGACGGCCGGACAGCGAGCTACCCATTGCTAGTCGTCCGCAAGCCCACGCCTACGGTGGACCGGCCACAAGTAGCTTTCGCTCGTTTTGCAAAGGTATACCTTTGTGGCCGCTTCTAGCTTCTCGTTTGTGGCGGTGGCGTCTAGTCCATATGCGGCGACCCTTAATAAAGCCTATTTGGTCCAACGCAGTTAGATTTATCATAACACAGTGGGCACGTATTTTTTTCTTTTGACACATAAAAAAAATAATTAAATGATACAATGCGTTGAAGTTTTGCGTGACGTCACACCTATGTAATAAATGTTCCACTTTTTACGTAGAAGTGGCATAACGATCCCCCACTCTTAAACATTTATGTAGTAACTTCTTCAATTTGTATTGATATATTTTGGTTATTTATTATTATTATATTATTATTTCATAAAATCTGACATACTAAACAAAATTAATTATTTTTCTACCAAAGAAGTTGCATAACATTTATAATTAAGTCTAAAAAAAATTGTAAAAAAAAATATAACATTACTATAATACAATTATCACAATAATAGGCATGTGATAAATCTTAACTTTAAGTCTGGCAACAAATATGCAAGGGCTGTGATAGCTTTTGCAGATGTGCTAACGTCTTGAAAGCGAGTTGAGTTATATCCATATTGAAAAACAAAGGAGAACGCACTAAAGCCCCCTTGCACTACAAATCACTAGATGCACATAGGCATAGCATAATCAGCCTTTTAATATTCCCACTGCTGGGACTCAGGCCTCCTCTCTCTAGGAGATGGAATGGGCCACCAAGCGGGCCAAGTGCGGATTGGTGAATGTCACACACACGTCTTTGAATTTTTGGCTCTAGGACATGCCGGTTTCCTCACGATGTTTTCCTTCACCGTTTTGAGAACAGTGGTGATGAAATAAATTACACGCAAGTAAAGCGCTTATCACTCGATGCATTTAGTTCACAATGAATTTAAAACTTCAGTTACAGTCAATGGTTAGAAGATGACAGGGATATAATTACGTTTTAAGAATACGTTCATATGAATATTTAGTGATTTTTGGTACAATTAAGGTCTAACACCTAAATCCAGAAAGATCACAAATTCGCACAAGAAGAACGTAAATTAAGATATATTGACAACAAAACAATTTATAATAAAAGAGATGCGACACAAAATTCGTACTTAACATCCTTCAACAAGACGATACGCGCTGTATCAATAATTGTAATTATCTATTCTGAAAGCGTACCATTTATTGCTATATAGAAATTTATTAAAAACTACACTAAAATCTACTATAATTATGCTGTGTACTATAATGAAAAGAAAATAATTAAAACCAAAAGAGAAACTATTCTAAATTCAAACAAAAAATTTAAAGCGATCACAATGAGGGTGTTCAAGAAAATTCTCACCACCAGTTAGCGCCACTTAGCCGTCAGGTCTTTTCCTTTCAAAACGTATACGTGACGTTGACGTTGATGTCTAACTAATGTCATTTATATAAGCGTTTTGACAGGTGTCCGGACCTGACGCCTCAGTGCTGCCACCTGGTCAACGTCATTTTAGAACACCCTCATTTCGTAGTCTACACATCAATAAAATATCGCTCGATCACTCTATTCATACAACTCCTAAACCATTTCAATAGATTATCAATTCAGTCCTGATAATTATAATTGCATCAGGCATTCTATCATGATTCATTAGTTTCGAGTAAGGACTGGCGCCGTCGGTCATTGGTTGGTGGAGCATAAAATATTTATTCGCACACATTATAATATCTATATTATTATGTAGACATTACATATGCATAATTAGCTAGTGGTATATATCGCCACCGTCATGGTAAGTAAAGTACACACACACATTTTGTTAAATTTAGAAACACATAACTAGTTGATGGTTGAAAGTATGGGTCTGTGTTATAAAACTTTTGGTAGTATGGGGGGCTATATGTTGTACTGGATGTTTTTCGTATATCTATATCTCTATATTGTATGTTACTTACTGTCCATTTAAAATTAATTAAATTATCGAATAGTTTAGAAAAAAGAGAGTTGAAAGGAAATCGTTTGGTCTTGATATGGTCATGTGAAGAGGAGGAATGAAAATGTTACTAAAAGAATTATGTATGAGTATGAATGGATAGAGAGGAAAGCCTAAGAAAATATGCATGGATTGTATGAGGAGTGCTATAAAAGAAAAGAGAGTCAGTGAAGGCGTGATGGCTGACAGGACAGAATGAAAGAAGAAAACGTGTTGCGCCAACCCAAAGTAACAAGGGACAAAGGCAGGAATTTTTTTTAGTTTGTAAAAGAGTTAATCGCTTGTGGGAGACACATATCAAAATAATTCTACAAGTATTTAGTTCTGTTGTACACTAATAGCCAATTGAACGCACAAGCAGCATCCAACATACTCATCTCACATACATGAAACAAAACAAGGGACCGCACATCACCAGAATAAAGAGGTGAAGATTCCGCAAAAAGAGAGCCAAACAAGCCTTTTGCACATAAAGTTTGTTCCCGATTCAGCAAATGTGATGAATCCAAGCATCATCTTCTTCTTGGCAGCCCTGTTAATTGCTCTGTTCACTTTGACAATAAACACAAATCGAGGATAAGCACAAAATCTACCACAATATCGGTCACTATGGAACCGTACAGTCAGCCACTTGTCGTAGTAACACTTTAGTCGGAAAAGTGCCCTCGATGCTTCAAAATATATTTACCATTTTTATTTGATATAGTTATCATTATTAATAAATGTGTTAACTCCTCCATCTTTGTTTTAATTATAAACTTTTTTTATTAATATTATTCTTTATTGGACACCATGATAAGTAACAAAATATGTGGATAACAGTTTTCATGTACATAGGCGAGCTTAACTCAAAGTTGAGTTTTCTTCCAGCAAACCATTGAGCAAGCATTTTTTCTTCTTTTTTTTATATTGCTTTTGCAATATATTTTATATTATTTAGACTTTGATTCAACCACCTTAACTTCATTACTGATAGGCTATTTTTATTTTTATATAGCATTTTTTTATAATATGAATATAAGAACACTGTAGACTCCACGGATTTATAGATTACTTTTATCCCGGGAACGTGTGGAGGTATCCATTCGAAAAAAATTTCGTAACTCAATTCGGCAATTGAACTGTTTTCATAGGTAAGCTAGTATGAAACCCGCAGTACGCGAGTCCGACTCGCACTTGCCCGGTTTTTTTAAAAGAGTAACCATGAAGCTTCTGGCCGGTTTTTCTCCATAGGAAACGACCAGTTGCAACTGTGCACTAGCTTCTGACGTTTTATAAGTGCCCATGTAGGCCTATTATGAAATAAAAACATTTAAAATATTGAATTTAAATTTAAATTTCTATCTTTTAAGGGCGTTTGACTGTACCTACCTAAGTATATTGATGAGGACGGTAACCTCATCCTTTTTAAATACTTTTATGACATCCTCCATACTAAGCTCACAGATTCTGTTTTCATTTTGCTCAGCTTTAAGTCTGTATCAGTAAGTACTCTGGTTTTACGATTTGTTATTGGAGCACACTCAATAATATTGTTTAACTTTTAATGGTGGTTATAATAATTTTATTACTGGCTTTAAAATATGTAAGAAAATTATTTAGTAGTTGTTTGTGGTAGCTAAATGATACCAAATAATTATGATTTTATGTTGAATTGGATCGGTCAATTGAATATTTCTAGTTTGATTCCGTAACTGATTATTTCTATCTAAGAATATATTTGTAAACTAAGTGCAAGTAATTTACTTATTTACATGGCTATTAAAGATGATGAATTATTGACCACCCGTAGTGAAATATAGGTAGGTATATATACTTGTATTAGAGTATTTAATTAAATAATACTATCTTCCTGCAGCGGCATCGCCCGCGTAGTAGTAGACAATCCATCATCCCTAACCTATTCCTAACTAGCTTTAGTCTGTTTCCTATATTATAATTATATATCGACGCTTGAAATGTATGCAATGGGCCTCATCAGAAGGCTTAAAGTCACTCAAAGGGCAATGGAAAGGGCTATGCTCGGAGTTTCCTTGCGTGTTCGCGTCATAAATGGAGATATCCGCAGGAGAACCAAGGCTACAGACATAGCCCGAAGAATCGTCAAACTTAAGTGGCAGGCAGTGGGCACGGCACATTGCTCACAGAATGATCAAAAAGAAGGTCAATAGGGACGAAAGGTTCTGGAATGGCGACCACGTATCGGAAGACGCAGCGTTGGAAGGCCTCCCACAAGGTGGACCGATGACCTGGTGAGGGTCGTGGGAATCCGATGGATGCGAGACGCACAGGACTGGTCATTGTGGCGACATTAGGGGAAGCCTATGTTCAACAGTGGACGTCATTCGGGTGAAATGATGATGATGATGAAAGCTAAAAATTACTAAGCGACATTGAGTAAACTTTAAAGGAGTGTGATTTAATGTTAGAATTTAAGAGAAAAATTTTAATCAAAAATCGCGATCAAGTACATTACAAAATTCACACTGGGCCCTCTAAACCCGGGGCCCTGAGACGAAGGCAAAGAAAGAACAGGAGTGGAGATTTAGTCAGTAAAAGTCTGACACTATCTCCCGCTCCACCCAAGGGCGGGATTTGTTATAAAATGATTCTCCCAGCCAATAAAAAAAAACTGGGCCTTCTGATTTTCAAAAGTACCACTGCCAACCTGTCCAATGTTACCAGTTTATTACTAAATGAAGGAACTAGCAACAACAAATACCTTTACAATTCTGATACAAATTGAACGCCTCTGATTCCATTCAAGTTCGTTTATCAGCTACTGGAATTACTTAATCCGGTCCAGTCTTATCCGTCACGCAATCCTCCTGACACGTTGCACGATAGCTGCTCGACAGAATAGATCGTTCATTTTGAATTAATAGATCGGCCATGTTGAGCTTTGGGCTATGGGATCGTGGACTGTAGCATTTATATCGGTTGGCTCGTGCAACTGCATACAATAAATGATTATCTATTTTGTTATTTTTGTTCACACTGGGAAACAGTAATAGACAATGATTGTAAGAAGGTCGAAATACATTGGATTTACAAATGATACAATTTTTGTTGTTGTTTTCAAAATGTTTTTTTTTTTTTAATAGAGCTTATGATAAATTATTACCTTTTGTATTTGGAAACAATAGCATTGTATAATATAGAAGCACCTTTTTATCAAGTTTTGTGAATGTGAAGGACCATGGAGCATTTTTATTAGGTTAGAACTTTTTTGACATTACGAGCATGGCAGTTGAGAGTTTGTCATGTTCACTCAAATGTCTCGCTGATGGTGGCACTTGATATTGGGTCATTCAGTTCCCTTCAAATGATTGAGCTGAGTGGGGCTGATGCGCGCGTCATGCTCGGGGCTTATGCAATGTTTTTTAGTGTGAAAATCCTCCAATTTCATCTCCCGCTCAAGGTGGAGCGAGAGATTTTTAAGAGGTGACTCTTTAAAACAAACCTGCTATGGGATACCAGCAGTTTAAAAATAACAGAAGCTCAACAAGATGAAATGCCTACTTACATTTTTTGTGCTCAGTTATGTCCAGATTGCGTAAAATGCTCTATGATCATCAAACATGTATTCCAACGTTTCCAACCCAATTATTTCCTCATACATATTCTGCTTGTGATACAGCTAGGCGCCAACATACCGATCGTTCAAACTGTCCGTATATAAATATCTCAATGGTCAAATTATACAGCATTAGTTTTAGTATATGCGTAACCCGAAAGTCGTGCCTATTTTTATGTAAAGTATCTACATATGTACAAAATTTCATAACTGTATCGTGAAAAAATACAAAGTTATAAGCTTGTTATGTTACCTGGTCGGCCACACAAATACATGGTCACCGAGCCTTCTTAGTGACTGAGGGGTAGTTTTGCTCCCGAACCCAGCTGTGCGCTGGCGCCTAATCACGGCAGGTCAAACCAAGCCGTAGTGTCGGTTGGTACACGTGATTTTTTCAAATATTTTTGGGAAAAAACATAAAATGGTGTAAAAATTATTGGAATCGTTTCAGTTACTGATTCTGAGCAAACTATATTCAGGTTTCGCATATAATAATAAAAATCATGTTGTATATTGGGTTAAGTTTCCAGGCTTTTGGTGTTTGCCTATTTTTTTTGTTTGTTTGGTGTGGGATATTAACAAATAACTTCTCCTGTTCTGTGTAGAGAGAGAGAAAAGGCGTGTCAGACGGTTGCTGACTAAAACCCACGTGTGTTCCTTCAGTTGCCTTTTGCATTTAAGGACCGCCATAACTTTTTAACTTTGAGGAACGGCTGGAAAGACCTCACGGCGTCCCCACCGTCCGCATGACGCAGATTCTCACCGAACATGGTCAGCTCGGGAAGTTCCTGCACCGGATTCTGGTGTCACCACTGTGTGGATCGCCCGGAGGACACTGTGGAGCACACGGTTGAGGTGTGCTCCGCTTGGGCAAAGCACCGCCGTGTCCTCATGGGGGAGATCGGCGGCAACGATCTCTCGCGCCAGGCTTCTTAAAGAAAGACTCGGCCCTGATATATAAGGCCACGGAGGAACAGGAGTGGGTTTTAGTAAGTAAAAGTCTGACACATCCTCACACTTCGCCCAATTTCGAGGGACGTCATTGGATGATTTTCCCACCGAAAAACAAAAGAAAAAATGCCGTCCAAATATTTTTTCTGTGCGAGAATCGACTATTCTTTGAACAAAAACTATGACCCTGTATGTATTATCGTCCAAAGTTCCAATTCCTGTATATTTACGGTTCATTCTGATCGGCCGTCCTTGTGGTAGGTACCTTGTCTTGTCCACAAATCTGTGCAGCCTGGCTGAGCACTAAATTGTCACGGCCTCTTGTTACCTGTTAACTGCATTGCTGATTAAATTAACTTAAAATGATACAAGCTGATCTAGTTGCGGTCAGTGGCTTTGAAGTGTTATAAGTTTTAGTGTTTGTTGATTACTGATAAGGAATGTTTAGTACTGACCGTTGTATTCTTTATTGATGTGAAACATTCATTGGTCCACTTTGGGAGTAAAGCTGACTCAAATGCTGTGACGGCGTGATAGCGTCATGCCGTGATGTCTTCACTGGCCACCACTCTCAACTTCCTTGAGAGTATACTTACATAAATATATTTTAGTATATATTTACACTGTATGTTTTATTATTTCAAAGCTATGTATTTTGTTGTAGGTTGCGGATTCAAACCCAGCCAAGCGCATTTATTTGTTTAATTTATTTCATCACCACTGCTCTCAAAACGGTGAAGGAAAACATCGTGAAGAAACCGGCATGTCCTAGAACCAAAAAAAAATGAAAGCATGTGACATTCACCAACCCGCACTGGGTTCGCGTGGTGAATTACAGCCCATTCCTATTTGGCGCAGCCGTGAGACACACATTGTTTTTTTTACCACGCTTTTATTAGTTTCACCTGTATGTATGTATGTTTGTTTGTTTGTAACCGACCCCTTTGAGCTCGATTTTGTCCTACTTTGAACGATCAGATTTAATTCAAACTTTGCACACCTGTCAAAGATCGATGACAATGCAATAATCCGATCAAAATATCAGATTATCCTTATTAGATTCGCCAGGATTAATTAATTTCTAAAAAATGAAAAATAAATAATAGTTTAAAAGAACTAAAAAAAAACACGCTTTTATAGAAAATCCAACTAAAAAAATAGAAAATAAAGTTTAATAAATTTGGATTAAGAATAGTGTACATAAGAAATAAATGTATATTATTGTAAAAAAGCGTGGGGTGCATATAATGTCAATAATTATGAACATTTTATTGACAGATGAGTAGAAGGATCATCACTTTGATAATATCTTAAAAAACACTTTGAATGCACCCCACGCTTTTTTACAATAATATACATTTATTTCTTATGTACACTATTCTTAATCCAAATTTATTAAACTTTATTTTCTATTTTTTTAGTTGGATTTTCTATAAAAGCGTGTTTTTTTTAGTTCTTTTAAACTATTATTTTTCTTCTTAGTTTAATTTTTTTTTTTTTTACAGTGTGTGAATCCATATGTGCCAAATAAAATATTTTTCTTTCTTTCTTCCTTTCATTCCCTCTCCTAGAGAGAGGAGGCCTGAGTCCCAGCAGTGGGAACATTAAAAGGCTGATTATGTCTTGCTATTATATATTTTGTTTGTTTTTTTTTTTCTAATACTTTTACACACGGTGTCTACTTCTCTTTTTTCAAACTCGCCTTTCGCAAGTTTGCTCTTAGAGATTTATTTAGAAATAACTGTTTCCTTCTTCTTGTATTTCAAGAAATAAGTAAATAGATCTGCAGGTCTAGCCAAGTTACGACCGTTTCGTTTCGATTCTCTTTCGTCGATTGCCTTGAGTCGGCCACGCCTCCGATTAGTATGTTCTGACCACGTGATGGAGCGTTGAGATGATGTCATTCCCATACATTTTAAGTTTCCTACTAGCGTTAACAATTGTAGATTATCAACTTGGCTTCTTTTTGGAGGGTGGGTAATCATCAAAAAAATCACTATGGGTAGAGCGAAAGGGAATGTCAGACTTTTACTTTTATTTTATTTTTAAATGTAATCAAAGATCGTGGTACGAGATTGTTCGTAAGCATCACCTCAGCCCTGGAACGTAAAGGGCAACGGTTAGTCACTCCCGCTGATATATTGACTGGTCGCACGGCTGCTAGTTTGTACAATATACCGTGCGATCAGTTTATTCTGTTTCTGATTTTAATTGTTTTTTTATTGTCACACCCACAAGTAATAAGCAAAATTATAAGTGAACTAAATAATTTGCGTAAATGTCATTGTATATTTAATTTTATGTTGTCATCAGTGTTTATAAGCAATATTTAAAAAAATAAACTTTGAAAGGTGAATTTTTAGCCTTAGAAAGTGTTTATATGTATGTGTCAATGTATCTTAGGGTAAGTACATTCTTTTGTTAACTTTTATGTTTATTAAAGATATTTGAAAATGAAATGAGTCACTCCCGCTCCATCTTAGAGCAGGAGAAGTCATTGGATGATATCCCACCTCGAAAAAAATGGCTAGTTTGCCACCCGTGGAATTGTTGAGGTCGACTTAAGATCTGGCAGATTTTTATGCGTACAAATTCTATTCCATTCTAAGGAGATATCTCTACTAAATTTCTCTAAACCTGAACATCCTAAAGTACCCCAGTCCGTTATCAACCTCATTCACAAAACATCCAAAACACCTAGTACTAAGGGCCTTCGTATACCAGGCTACGTAAATCTTCGATACTAATGTAATGAAATGATCCTATGAAGTAAGGCCTTTAGAGCCACTTAGTGACTGGCCTGTTGGTCTAGTGGTTAGTGGCCCTGACTGCTATGCCGGAGGTTGTGGGTTCGATTCCCCCCCACGACAAATGTTTGTATGATGAACACGAACATTTGTTCTGTGTCTGGGTGTAATTTATCTATAATATGTATGTATTTAGAAATATATAAGTATCTTTATCAGCTGTCTAGTACTCATAACAAAAGCTCTACTTAGCTTGGGACTAGACGGCGTTGTGTGATAGTTGTGGAATATTATTATTAATATTACTTATTGGGTCCCATTAAACGCAAGGCGACATCACAAACCAAAGCAAAGGTGGAGAGTTGAGCTTGATCACAATGGCTGGGGACAGACGTGTGTGTAATAGGGGGAGGGAGGCCTTCGCGTAACAGTGGGACACACACATGACACATAATAGGCTAACTAACTAACCAAATGTTGAAAACTTATGTCGCGAATACCTGGTAGCGCACGGTCGGGAAACGCAAGACGCGAATCGTTTATTCAGCCACTGCATGCGTAGCGGTTACACGGGTCACGCGAATAATTACTCCACCATATCAAAAGTAAAACTTGATGAAACCCAAGACGTTCAGGAGGCTTAAGGGAATACAATTCGACATACATTTTCACTGTTTTTCATACAACCGCTCTTACGCGATTATGACGTTATTACACATTTTTCATTAGATATTTTAGACACACAGTATATTGTGGATATTATCTAGGCTTCTATTGAAATCAATTTTTAAATTAATTTTGCATAAAACTAATCCAGTAAAGACCTCTGAAAATCTGCTATTTTGCATGAAGTTCGACACTTCATAATTTACTCAAAAATTAAAAAGTCAAAGAAGTATAACAATAGAAGCCTTGCAAATTTAATCAAAATTCTAAATGACGAAAATTTTTTCAAAAACTATTAACGATTTAAAAAAAAACACGTATTTCCTGGAATAAGTCTTGTTAAATATTCGAGTAAATCACGGAATTACCGAATGCTAACAGAGTTTTCAGGCGTTATCTCTCTTTTTTCGCGTTGTCTTTTCATCAGACACCGCTTTGGTTTGCGTTAGATGAAGTAATAAGCTTTTTAACCATGCTCGATGTTGACAACAGACGAGTGAAAAAGGATACTTTTATAAGGCCTAGCCAACAAGACTTGATACTAGGACAGCAGAATATCATAAAACGGATTAATGTGGGTGCACCAGTGAGCGCATATCAAGTATAACACCATTATATTTCAACACAATGGTTGCTGAATGTCAATGAGTGTTCAGATTGCATCAGAGAGAGAGAGAAAAAAAATTGAAAGTCGCAGCAATGTTCGTCGCGACGAACGATCCCGGCAGGCATGTGGCGCACGACTAGTATCGGCGACGCGTGTCGCTTAGAAACCAAAATCGTCCGGCATTGAAGTTTTGTGTAGCCTGGTGTACGAAGGACCTTAGAGTTAGACGTGACCTCCAATAGATACCACGGCATAACAAACTTGTTAACAAGAAGTTCTAATGTCTCAGTACCATAGAGCTGCAAAATGTTGGACACAGTACGCGACATAATATCTCACGAGCACGACAGATATATGAGGGTGGAACACCGCGCTACGAGATAAGGGAGTGGCCCAGAACCACTGCAAAGCTACGTAGTTTACATAATCGGAGGGAAAACGCGGCTTTAAAACTTTTATTTTTCTTTATTCATTCTATTTAGTATGTGCAGGACGGCCAGCATAGCAGGTGACGCATGTCCTGTGAAGCTGCTCCACTGACACTGTGCTTGAGATGGTTTGAGGAAGCCACATATGGCCAGATAGTTTGTGCAGCGGCCAACCTAGGTCCATAGTCGGTTAAGAGAATTCCAGATTTACCACTATTGTTAGCGACCAGAGGGACATGTTCATAAGGGATGATGAAGTGTCTTTCATACTTCGTGTGAGTGTTTCTTCTGCAGTCTTTCGAGGAGGTCTCGTTTTTCTTCTCGTTAGTCATTTCAAAATTCATGCACGTCCTCGATAACCAGACATAAGAAGGGAAACGGACCTAAGAATCTAGACCCAAATCGCCAATAACCGTCGACCCACTTTCTTATAGTCAATAGCCAGACCGCATGCAAAAAAAAAAAAAAATTACAAAATTATTATATTGCCCACAAGCTATTTATCAGGAACCTGGCTATCCCATACAGACAGGTATTTTTTTTTTTTTTTTCCCGTGGGAAAATCATCTTATGACATCCCCCGCTCTTGGGCGGGTCGGGAGATAGTGTCAGACTTTTACTGACTAAAAACCCACTCCTGTTCCTTCGTTGCCTTTCGTACCAGGGCCGTTATACAGACAGGTATGGGTATAGGTAGGTAGTTCCAGAGATTAGCTATTGATAAATATAATTATATATAGTTAGCCTTACATGGGTTAAAATCACACTATTACACATTAATATTATCGTCAGCAAATGTCATGTAAAGAGGAGGGATGAAACGCATGTTACTAAAAGAGTCCTGAGTATACATGTGGATGGATGGAGAGGGTGAGGGAGGTAAAAGAGAAGATGGATGGATTGTGTGAAGAGTAATATGAAAAAAAGGAAGTTAGTGATAGTATGACGGATGAGAGAACAGAATGGAAGAAAAAACGTGTTGTGCCGACCCTAAATTATACGGGACCGGGGCAGGTTGATAATGATTAACATCAGCTTATAAATGACAGTGAAATCTTTTAATATATAAAAATAAGCCAGGTCAGTGACTTATTCTGAGTTTTAGCGAGACTAACTACTTATGACAGTAAGTAGTTAGTCTCGCTGAAACTCAGAAACGGCTGGACCGATTTGGCTAATTTTGTTTAAACGGTGAGAAAAATGAAAAAAATCACGAAAAAAGATCCGAATACAACGCCATCTTTAATTAAAATGTCATTATAAAATGTATTATTCTGTTCTGGTAATGCCAGTAGATGGCGTTATCCTTACTATTAGGCGGCACGAAGTTCGCCGGGTCAGCTAGTGATTAATAAAGTGTGAAGTGTACGACTAACTTAATCATATGTCTGACCATAAACAAAGAACCTTATTAGACCCGCAATGATAAATATCCTTATTGTAAAGTATTGTTACTGACGTTTAATAATGTTTTAAATACAAACACACTCCATTTGAAAATGAAATGATTTCCGTCGATTGTTCATATAAAATAATGCGTTAAAATTGAAATATCTATTTTCTCTTTACGATGTAAAGTTTGAATAGGTTTTTTTTGTGGGATAAACATTTTTAATCAACTTTAAATATTTTTTTATTAGCCTATACTGTCCCACTGCTGGGCAAAGGCCTCCCCCAACTTCTTCCAAGTATTCCTTTCCTGAGCCATTAACCATTCCTTGCGGTAGGCATCTAGGTCGTCTCGCCACATCTTCCCAGGTCGACCTCGGCGGCGTCGTCCTTCAGGTACCCACTATGTGAAGACTCTTAATAAATAAATAAAATCGTTTATTTATAACATAGGGCACATTAACAATAAAATATATTAAATATTAAAAAGAACTCAGTTGGTTATATACCTGAACTAGGGTGAACCTGTGCTTCAGGCGAGAGAGTGCTTAAATACAAAATAATAAATTAACACTAAATATGATTAGTATAAAAACTTATCTAATTTAAGAGATACGGCGAGTTTTATTTACAAACAGTAAGTAGGTCTTCTGTCTCTACATAAGATATGCTTAGGAAATATTTAAAAATCATCTTTTAATTGTACTTATTTAATTTGTAGATACTTAATATTCTATTTAATTTATTGTACAGAAATGGGCCTCTAAAAAAGTAAAAATCTCTATCAAAATCTTTAGAATGGCAGACAATATCATTCCGTCTCTTAGTAGTAATTTCAGCGTTGCAGTTGTAGGAAAGCATCTGTTTTAATACTAAGTGCATTATGAAAAGCTGGCGAACAGTAAGCACGCGTGGCTTTAAAACGATCCCACTGCTGGGACTGGTATAGGTATCCTCTTTTGTTAGACTTGGATATTTAAGCGACATTAGAGGAAGAAGACACTGACTTCTGTTACACAGGGTTCCACTTAGCTCAGAAGTCAGGGCTTAAAATTTTGCAGTGTAATTAATGTTTGTTGTATTGACAACAAAAATTAATTACACTAATTACACTACACACTCACACACACACACACACGCACACACTACACACACAAAACACTACACACACACACACTACACACACACTACCCACACACACTTACACACATACACACCACACACACACTTACACTTATTACATTATTTATTAAACTATTAAATTCGATTTGATTTTAATTAATAGACTAAAACCCACCACGTGGGTCCTGTGCAGGTTTGTAAGTCTTCGATTTTCTTTTTATCTATAAAGATTAGACTGGTCTGTTGGTCTAGTAGTTAGTGACCCTGACTGCTATACCAGAGGTCATTGTCATTTGGTCACAACTTCAACAAGTTTCTCTTTTAGGCGTAAACCTAATTCTTTGTCTAAAATAAAAGTAGTATAAGTTACTCCTTATAACGTCAGCTATCTACCAAAAATTTCCGACAAAATCGGTCTAGCCGTTTCGATTTATCAAAACAAACGGACTGAAAGACAAAAAGAAATGAATTATTGTTATTTTAGAAAATAATTGTTTTGAAATTACAAACGGAGACTTTTATTTTATTTATGTATGTATAGATAGATTCTTAGCAATAGTTTCGTTAGTCGCGTCGGTTTACTGCGTTATCGTTAACAATAGTAAGCTTTATTGTGTTCACGCAGTGTTTACACAAATGCTAGATTTATTTGTTGGCAGTTAAGACCTTTCTCTAAGCTAGTGGTTCCAAACCTTTTTGTGATCTGGGACCACTTTGGTTTCTTTGTCTCTGTTGTTAGCAGAAATCTAAATCTATATATATAAAAGAAAGTCGTGTTAGTTACACTGTTTATAACTCAAGAACGGCTGAACCGATTTGGCTGAAAATTGGTGGGGAGGTAGCTTAGAACCAGGAGACGGACATAGGGTACTTTTTAACGAGTAGGGTAGAGTAGGGTAGAGTAGGGTAGAGTAGGGTAGAGTAGGGTAGAGTAGGGTAGAGTAGGGTAGAGTAGGGTAGAGTAGGGTAGAGTAGGGTAGAGTAGGGTAGAGTAGGGTAGAGTAGGGTAGAGTGGGGTATAATAGGGTAGAGTAGGGTAGAGTAGGGCAGAGTAGGGTAGAGTAGGGTAGAGTAGGGTAGAGTAGGGTAGAGTAGGGTAATTTTTTTTTTTTACTAAATCCCGCTTTTGGGCAGAACAACGTCTGCCGGGACCGCTAGTATATCATAAATTCAAAACTTGTGATTATGTTCATGTTGTCTTAAATAAAAACAACAAATAAAGTCATTAAATACACAAAGCTTGTTATGAACTTATTAATGTTTGCCCCAGTGGCGGATTTACCAGCAGGCTGAGTAGGCTTGAGCCTAGGGTGGCAGATTTTTGGGGTGGCAAATTTGGGGACCGATTTTTTGATTTTCTGATGTCTCACAGATAGAAGTCTGCAAAAATTTTGTCTGCACCCCGCTCGTACATGACTGAGCTTTGATTAGCTCAAAAATATACGCAAAAATTATTTAACGTGTAATTTCAACGAAATATTCGAATTGTAAAAATAATGCAGGACATGACAATTGTAGAAGCAAGGGCGGCAAAAAATATAGCCTTTGCCTTAAAAATTAGTAAATCCGCCACTGCATGTACCTAACTTGTCAGTTAAATAGTTAGAAGTAAGAAACTTTCGCCGGGATTCCGATCCCGATTTCCGGCCACCGTAGGCGTAGGCTTGCGGACAGCGAGCAATGGGTAGCTTGCCGTCCGACCGTCCAGTAAGCATCCGGACCGAGCCCAAGCCGTCGACAACCCGTAGTGTTCCACGCGCGCTTCAAGGAGATGTCAGCAACCGTAAGGGCCCAGCAGGGTCGAACTACTGCTTACTGGAGTATTTTACGGCTCCCCAACATAAAAACACGCTTACATTTGCGCTACTCAACTGCTCCAGTTGACTGCCAGATGGCATCTGACAGGTGTCAAAAACATCATGTCACTATATTATGTCCTATCCATATTCTAATGATTCAAGCGTTTCCAGATATATATGTATCATTGTGTCGCCAATTATTTTATATCCTTACTTCGACAAAAAAAAACCATCATAGATGTTAGTGTGATTGCGTATTATAATTTTAATGCTCTATTTACGGAAGGAAACATGTAAACAAAATAATCAAATCTTAATTAAAATACACGATCGTAAGCGCCGGGTAAACAACTACGCACGTCTTACAGACGTAGACATACGCCTGTCAGACGTAGACATCAGGCTATCGATAGCTAGTTCGTAATTAGATAATGCTAAAGGAGTTTTTACTCTTAAATAGTAGTGTAAGTGGCAGGTTAGATAACGTGTGTGTACTTTACATACTCAGTATCGATACTGCAGAGCAAATTAAATTAATTAATGTACTTTTTAGGATTCCGTACCTCAAAATAAAAAAACGGAACCCTTATAGGATCACTTTGTTGTCCGTCTGTCTGTCTTTCAAGACGCTTTATCTCGAGAATAAGTGGAGGTATCGAATTGAAATTACAACCATATAGGTAGGTAGGTAGGTACTCTATCAAAATTTCTTACATAAAAGACTTTGACTTTGTGAAATTGGTATATAAACTACTTCAAAAGCTATAAAACATAGGAAGTGACAAAAATAAATAAAAATACAAATTATTTTTTGGTCATAAACTTAGAAATACTGTATATTACAAGAACCCACAAATTAATCGGCAAGTCTATAAATTAAGTTAATGGGGACATAAAAAACACCTAAAAATGTAATGTAAAGCTACTCATAATCAAATATCTGACACTATTAATTTTATCTCCTTTACAAATAAAAGTGCTGTAAAACACACTTTGCTTTTAACTTTGATTAAACTTAGGGTTCCTTAGGGTAAAGGATACCAATTGTACAGTACCTATTGTGAAAATACTAATATTGGTCAAAACCCCCAAAAAAATACCATTTTATTATCTAAAGTAAATAAACATTTAAGAAAATGTATTTTAATTTACTTTTTTTTTGTTATTTTTCATAAAAAATGTATATAAATGCATTACGGCAAAATAAGTAATGATTTCTTTAGTCTTTTGACGCACAGGACCGTTCGTTGTGACGGCACTTGGTGGAGGCCTATGTCCAACAGTGGACGGCTGAAATGATGAGGAACTCATTTTGAAACCTAGCAATAAAGGATAACAGTGTTTTACCATTTTACCGTCCTAGATTTAGCCTCTAGCTATTGGCATGCTTTTCTAGATCTATCTCATTATAACTAACCGTCTCTTTATTTTATGTTCGTCAGCCCATACGAAGATTTTCTGGTCAGCTGTCAGCGATAAAACCACCATTGTAGGTACCCATAGAACCTGTGAGAATTATTAAAAGAGTGAAAGTAGTCCTAAATAGCAAAGAGCAACAAAAGGACGGACATAGGTGGTTTTAGCGCTTTCGTTCCACCCTAGAACAGAAGAAGTAATTGAAAGATTTCTTTACACAAACAAAAAAAACCCACAGAATTTAAAATTGTAACATACTTGAAGGACAATTTTGCTATTAATTAATCTAAATCTTTGGCCACTATTACTTTTTGATACCAACATTGCATCGTAAACGTCCAACTACAGAACATTAGCCTCCCAATAACCAGCGTCATATAAAAGTCAAATAACACGATAAGATTTTAGTACATCTACCAGCCACTTAATGTTTCTATTTAATGATGGGAAATTATGCATTCAAATTTTTGGGCAGCCATTAAGGAAAATATTATCATGAACCAATTACGGGCCCCCAACAGTCCACTGCGACTCACACCTGGCCTTAAAATAAATGTATACAACTTGTCATTGGTTTTTTATGACGGAACCCATTAAATAATTCATTAGTAAAACGACCAATCATAAATCAGAAAAGTGCGACAGCACGCGTGCAGTGTTTTGAAACAACCAATCACGGAACGGCATTTCTTATGACTGCAATACAAATTGGATAATTAAAAACACGTGTGGTATATGGGAGTAATTGATAGAAAAGGATAAGTGTAGAGATCTATACAGTAATTAATAAGAAGTAATTAAATGGTGGTTTGCTGAATGTTGACGTTGAGCTTAATTAATTATTATAGGTATTCATTAAAATTAAAATTTATTTAATTGGGACAACAGCGATCCATCTTTTGTTAGTATTACAAAAAACCTATATAGTAGTCTTAGTAACAGTGATATGAAATATTATAACTAAAAAAAAGGATGACTAATTGATCAGGCAGGAAAATATGTTACCTACCTGATCAGCCTTCGCACAAAATGGCTAATATTTGGCGTATAGCTTTTCGCCACCGCTCTCAAGATATAGTTGCGACTACTCCGCACTCTACACAGCAGCGAAGCCGCTTTTTGCGAATTATGGCTTTAAGGCCTTCTGTGACGTCATTACATATTATACACACACACACACCCATTATATACCCTATGAACTGAAGAAGTTAGCCATTAAATAAAAAATAGTCGAAAACACTATTAAAATAAGGCTACACCGAGAGAGGTCGCTGCCGCCGATCGCCCTCACTAGGACACGGCGGCACACCTCTACCGTATGCTCCACCGTGCCCTCCGGGTGGTCCGCACAATTGAGGCCCCCGGGCGTTTCTTTCGCACGAATGAGGTGCAGGAACCTCTTGAACTTACCATGTTCGGTGAGGACCTGCATCATACGGAAGGTGAGGACGCCGTGTCGTCTTTCCAGCCACTCCTCAAATAGGGGACTTACCGCCATAATTATGCCCACCCTTCACAATTTTGTAATGCACTTGTCTGAGAATTATTGGTCAATATCTACAAATTTAACGTATTTATCAAAATGGTAATGACCTCTCTCTGAGAGTACCTAGTGGTGGCCGAGTGGTATCGGCCCCGACTTACGAGTTGTAGGTCGCGGGTTCAAACCCAGCAAGACGCATTAATTTGTGTAATATATTTCATCACCACTGCTCTCAAAACGGTGAAGGAAAACATCGCGAGGAAACCGGCATGTCCTAGAACCAAAACTTCGAAGACATGTGACATTCACCAACCCGCACTGGGCCCGCGTGGTAGATTAGGGCCCATTCCCTCTCCTAGAGAGAGAAGGCCTGAGTGCCAGCAGTGGGAACATTAAAAGACCTCATATGTAGGTGTACAATATAAAACCTTACCCAATACCGATGGCAACCATAGATAATCTAACAAGCTGCCACAACTCAAGCCTGATAACGATCTGAAGGCCTGACACCGACTACTGCAAAGAACCGATGCCAACACACATTGTAGCTAATAACATAATTAATTACACTCCTATTCATGCTATAGATATAATATACGTGAAGATTTACTTAGGCTGAAGGTTATTTGTCATCATTTAAAACCTTTCCGAGATTGTTGGTTAATTGAATTTCCATTTAACGTTGGCGCTACCTTGGCTACGTTGGAGAGCAGTGGTGGCCGAGTGGTAACGGCCCCGACTTACGAGTTGTAGGTAGCGGGTTCAAACCCAGCCAGGCGCATTACTTTGTGTAATTTATTTCATCACCACTGCTCTCAAAACGGTGAAGGAAAACATCGTGAGGAAACCGGCATGTCCTAGAACCAAAAATTCGAAGACATGTGACATTCACCAATCCGCACTGGGCCCGCGTGGTGGATTACGGCCCATTCCCTCTTCTAAAGAGAGGAGGCCTGAATCCCAGCAGTGGGAACATTAAAAAGGCTGATTATGTTATGTTATGTTATGTTGGCGCTACCTAATTACTTTTTCATAAAACAGATAAGCATTCACCAACGATATAGCCCAAAGAATCGCTAAACTTATGTACTATTTTTTGTTTCCATATTTCATTTATACAATAAATAATTGTTATTTATAATTTATAATATACTTAGTCAATTTTTCTTATGTACATTATATTTCAATTAGATTTTGTATAAGTGATTTTATTAATTATTTAAATACTGCGTCGGGGACGTTCGGAAGCAGGGGTGCCTGATTTTTACGCTGTCATGCGAACACAAATAGCATCCCTGATGCGGCGGGTGCGCGATAGTTCCAACACCCTGGTAGCTATTGTGGCCGACAGGATGGACAGCCCAATAATGTGGCACTGGATGACGACTCATCGTGCGTCATTTAAGTACAGAAAGTAATTTTGGCGTTGTTTGTATATTTGTTTTGTTTGTGTATGTGTAGTATATTATGCTTGTGTAAATGTAATACGTTTTGTGTAATTGCATTTTATTTCTGTATTCGTAATTTGTTTTCTGTGTGTGTAGTTTGTTTCTGTGTGTGTAATTTGTTTCTGTGTGTGTAATTTGTTTTTGTATGTGCAATGTTTTATGGACTCTTAATTGTCCGAAATAAAAATTTATTATTATTATTATTATATATGGTATAGTAATTTACTTCATATTATACTAAATTAAATCAAAATCAAATTAATCTTCAATCAAAATCAAAGTTACATAAAATATTTTATTGTATCTGAAGGGTATTTAAAATTAACAATTTAACTTTTAACTATTATCCGTTTGTTTACATAACAAAACATATTTTTTATTTGTCCGAATTGATGGTTTGAAGGCCCTAAAGATGTAGCAACACCATCATTAATGACTCAAATAAATATATAACAATTTGGCAACAACAAAACATCTTGTTTTTCATCTAATAGACCAATGAACCTAATTTTCAATCAAACAATATGATTTATAGCTATAATATAATCATAAATCATATTAATCGACCAGCTTCATTGAATATATAAAATCTTGAATATTTATATCCCATGACCAAAAGCTTATAATAAAAACGTGAACTATCGAGAGTTTAAACGATATTAAAAGTACGATTGAGATGAATAAACCGAGCTATCTTCTTAAATACTTCAGGATAGTTTGGGAAAGTCAAATTTTCGAAAGATTTTTGCAATTTGCAACTCAGTATCGGACAGTGGTAAGAGCAGTGGTGGCCGAGTGGTAACGGCCCCGACTTACGAGTTGTAAGTCGCTGTTTCAAACCCAGCCAGGCGCATTACTTTGTGTAATTTATTTCACCACCACGGTTCTCAAAATGGTGAAGGAAAACGTCGTGAGGAAACCAGTATGTCCTAGAACCAAAATTTCGAAGACACGAGACATTCACCAACCCGCACTGGGCCCGCGTGGTAGATTACAGCCCATTCCCTTTCTTAGAGAGGAGCCCTGAGTCCCAGAAGTGGGAACATTAAAAGGCTGATTGTGACGTTATGTTTATCGGACAGTATGGTTGAGATGAGTGGTGCTGATATTCGCGTCATGTTTAGTTGAGACTGATCTGTGATATAGTGATTTATTTTAATTTTTATATTTTGAACTGTTTTTTTTTTACTTTATGTACATTGTTTTCACATAATATAGGCGACAAAAATATATAACCTATTATGTAATAAAATACATAACATGATTTAAAAGAAAAAAATCTTTTTCAATTCTTGCACATTCATCTCCATAGAGATCTACGCTTTGGAATGTGCAATTAGCATCATTTTTCTGACTGCCTTTAAATGGTTTATTTGATATAAATGCTTTGGTTCTTGATTTTTTAACACATGTATGTGTTTACAAAACTATACTCATTAAAACCATCATCATAATTCTAACTTAGAGACAAGGTTAAATGACAAGTTTTTATTTAAATTACACATTTTAGTTCTTCTCTAAGATAGATTTATGTCATTGTTTATTAATTCATTTATTTCAGATATTGTCCATATGTACACAAAATTAAAATCATGCCAAAGAAAACATTACAAAAATAGACATTAAAATTACAATGTTACATACAATTAAATTTAATACACAAGGTCATAAATGCAATTAAAATTAAATACAAAATGTTATAGATATAATTAAATTAAATACAAATGTAATAATACAAATTAACATACCAAATTAGACAAACTCAATAATTAATACAAACAGTCAAAAACAATATGAGGAGAAGAGCTAACATGAAACTGCATCCACCTCTGCAACAGGAACAGGTTCTACCGCTCTAGCGAAAGAGGTCCCCGACTACCAGCCACAGTAGGTGCGGGCTTGCGGACGTCGAGCAATGGGTAGATCATCGCCCGGCCGTCCAGTAATTGACCGGACCGAGCTAAGTCGTCAACAGCGCGTAGTGATCCACGCGCTCCTCAAAGAGATGTCAGCAAACCGTAGGGGCCCAGCAGTGCCGATGCCCGCTAGCCAGGACCGCGGGAAAAACGGACAACACCCTCAAGAGACTGTTCGAGCTACTTCGTAGGCGACTTAATTGTGAGGCACTCCACTTCCTTATGATCGTGAAAAAATTATCCGCCCGTACTGGGGTGCAAACATAGTCGAAGCACTACATAACCGCGGAAGCTCCAACAGTATCCTGAAAGCATTGCTGTACTGCACGCGCAGTGCGCTGCACACCCGCTGCGTAAAGTGAGCCCACAGGCTGCACGTGTAAAACGACTGGCAATATGCCTTAAATCGTGTCACCTTTGATTATTATGCAAATACATATATGCCAATAACGCAAATATATTTTTTGACAACAATTTTTTTTTTTTCTTTTACCGCATATTATAGCCCAATAAATTGCCTCCATTCCTCATCTAGCTGCAGGTTTGAGTACGCAGACGACAGCGATAGCAAAACCGCTAATTGCTCACCGCGTGGCCACTCTACTAAATTCCGAATGTGAAGTGAAAAATGAAAAAATACTTACTTACTCACCCAATTCCAAAAGAAAAGACAAAACTGTAATGCATAACCTTAACCATATATATCCATAACGTATCTGCTTAATATATTCCTAGCTCCTAGTCTACATTTTATAAACATGTATCTTTCTTCTCACTAATGCATGAGGCTTATTTGAAATCACTGTTGAGTTGCTATATTTGTCTGAAATATACCCGGAACACATCAATCGTGAAAATCTTCGTACACCAAGCTGGGGAATTGTTGACAAAGATATTATACCTCATCTGAATTCAAAATTACTTACAGTTGCACTTTAGATCTCTGTTAGTTTGGACTTAAACTGTTTCCCTATACATATCAAATGGATCACATCAAAATCATATCTGCTACAGTATGAATCAAACTTAATAGCTTATATACTTTGAATTCATTCCTAAGTCAACATATTTGGGCTTCATGATTGTTTGAAAGACTTACTCTGGCGCTAAAACGCAAGGAGGGAACAAGAAACACGGATGGGTCTTAGACTTAAAAATAATAATGGTATGGTAGAGCGATTCCACCGTTAACAGGCGTCTATGATGTGTCATGCAAATAACAAATAGACAAAATCCATGCTGTGGGTATTACAGAGCACTTACAAAAAGGAATCCCAAATATCTTCAGGCTAACTTATTTGCGGCGAAGCACTAAGCGTCTCAGGTGATTTTTTCACATCTAGTGACGAGGGAAAAACCAACTTTACTGCGCGCATGTGCAAGTTCGCACAAAACCTCCAACTAACTCAGCATCCCGTAACTTGTAGTTACGGGAAGCTGATCAGCATTTTTGTTTTTAAGAATCTGCAGACTACTGATCACGTGTCCCTTCGTGAAGACGCTTTACGGTGAACTTTACATAGTCAACATACAGTAGAATAGATATAATACTTTATAGTACACCAAAAAAAGTAACACAACTTATACATAAAATAACATATTTCGCATATGGCGCCCAAAAGGGAATGGTTTAAATGATTTATCACAAACATTATTAATAATGCGCACGCTATTTTGCCAAAGATTTATACACATTGAAGCCTAATGGTATTCGGTGAAATATTAATAGTTAATGGAATATTTGTATGATTTAGGTCAGATTTTAATTGAATTAATACTGCAATGAAGACTGTTGGGTCTGGGAGTGAGTAAGATGTATCGCATGACAGGTTTAGTAGAACCCACTACTGAATTTACTCGGTAAAGGTCGGGGGTCAAAGCCGAACTGTGTGCTACTCAGCTAGATAGTAGTAAAATATATTAAGCTTGTTACAGGAAATATTGCTTATTAACTTATCGTCGTAGCTGGAAAGTGTCGCTACGTATTAACTAAGACGAACGAGTCATTCAGAGTAAGAACATACGCTTATTCATAACAAAATGCCAGTCACAGAACTTAGCGAGGGAAAGTTCAAAACCCACATCAATCTTGTCTTTATTAAAAAAGCGTATTACAAGATTAAAGACTACGTTGAAGACACGTCGGAACCAGGTTACCAGGGAAGCCACTTGTGCAGAAGTAATAGGTATATTAACGATATTAATAACAATAATATAATTTTTAAAGAGAGGTTCATCAGTCTTGCCGGTATTTGCCCTTAGGAACCGTGCACTTGAAATAATTTGAATTGAATTGAGTTGAAATTAGCTTACAGGTCTAAGATGGGGCTCAACGTGTAGAAAGATCCATACAATTAAACTGAATTATCATTGAATCAGTACGAAGGTTTTGTACGACCCATAATAATATTAAACGTAATATCAAAAGCAAGATAGAATTCCGTGAGTATTACAGCACCTAGATAAAACTCTGATAACATGGAAAAATCCGTTTAGTTTTCAACTAGCCCCGACCGGTTGGGTGCCTACAATAAATTTCACTCTTGCTGAAACCAGTCCGGCCGACTCTTGCGTAACTGGCGATGTTTGCCGCCTCACTCATTATGTCGGCTACTTGGGAACACAAGCAATTAGGTGGGATACTTATTGGAGCTTATGTTAAAGCAATAAGTTTGTGAAGCGTTTTATCTATTGCAAGGTTATCATTGGGGGAGATTTTAGCAGGCTACTAAGCCATCATCATCATCTATAATAATCGAATATCAAGTACTAGCTTCTGCCAGCGGCTTCGCCCGCGTGAATGTAGGTTTTTCCATACAAACTTTAGACCCCCGTTTCATCCTCTTAGGGGCTGAATTTTGGAAAATCCTTTCTTACTGATCGCCTACGTCATAAAAGGAATCCTTGTGCAAAATTTTACGCTCCTATTGCAAAATGACTTATATCGGAAGACGGTGTTTCTAGTTTTGTTTCTTAATTTTTTTAAATGAATATTTAATTATAATTCGCTTAAAAAAAAAAAAGAAAAAAAAATTGTCGTCTTGACAATCTCCTCCTTTTATTAAAACCGTTTTAAAAAAATACAGCTGAACATCAGCTCCCACACTATTCACTCTAAAATTAGTATGTGTGTATTTGACGCACGAACGGCCGAACGAATTTCAATGAAACTTGGTACACGGATAAACCAAGTCCTGAAATAGCACACCCTAGAGATAATTTTCTACTAGCACGCGGGCAGAGCCACTGGCAGTAGCTAGTACATTATATAAACGAAAAATCGCTACAACTAATATTTATAAATATTTGTTATTACACAATGACATATGTAGTAAAGTAATTAATACATCATCACTCCGGCTATTAATTACCAACTAGTAATCAATACTGATGCCTAATCGTAGTCACGCGATAAATCAACAAAGCTATTTGCGGAGATTTAATTTTAGATCATTAAATATACGTTGGACTTCGCTATTTTCACATCACGTCGTTTCTTAGTTACGCTTTTAGTAGAAATAGTGTGTGAAGCTTGGCGTCATTGAAAGCGAGTAGCGTTTTGGTTGCGGTGTGGGTTGAGCTTAGTATACATCGGTTCGGTGATAACTAAATTACCATAAAATTCTGAAAATCGTTATTAAGATCACTTGGTTGTCTATCTTTAAAAACCCCTTTTTTTAAACGAAAAAATAATATGTCATGAAACACCGAAAAATTCAAACTTCTAAATCAACATAATCTAAAGATAAGACTGCATTTAGGGGTATATTTTGACACTCGTAAGGAAATTACAACCTGTAGGGTACTTTCCATTGACCTCAAAAAGCAAGATTTCATAGCACAAGTAAAGGAAAAAAATTGATAATCGTATACTTACCTACATCACAAAATACAATAACTTATTCCGATTTAAAAAAATCATTGGGAATCGAAATATTTACGTAGGTTTTGTACGCCCTCGGTGCGCAAATCCGACTCAAACTTAACTGATTTTTTTAGCACTTTGCGCCCCCGCTATCGCTGTCGCTCCACGTCTTATATAGCATAGCCCATAGTTTGTTCTTACACGGATACCGAATTCAAATATTTAGTTGCTTCCGTATTCCATATCAGTTGTAACAAGGTGTGAAATGCGTAGAAATTCCTTGCAAATTGATTGTTAGATAATAGTGTACGGCCTAACTATATATATAATAGTAACCAAAAATATAAATAGATATATATATATATATATACATTTTGTCTGTGTACAGAAAGACGTAACGTTGGAAGGCCTCCCACTAGGGAGACCGATGACCTGGTGGGGGTCGTGGAAAACCTTTAGATGAGTAGAGGACCGTTCGTTATGGTGTCACTTAGTGCATTTCAACCGAATGACGTACACAGTTGGACATAGGCCTTCCCCAAGTGTCGCCACAACGACCCGGTCTTGTGTGTCTCGCATCCATCGGAATCCTGTGACCCTCACCTTATGAGAGACCTTCCAACTCTGCATCTTCTGGTAGGTGGCCGCGATCTTTCGGCTCTATCAACCAGCTAATCTGCTAGCAATGTGCCCAATGTACAAAAAAATACTTTTGGTGCGCTTAATTTCGTGCGTTGGAGCGCTTTGAGGAATACCCTGTACGCAACCGCATTCAGGATCTGCCCATAATGACAACGATATCGTCTGCCCATTTTGCTGCCGGGCGACCAGCTCTTTTTCTGCAAGTCACCAACTAAACTTCTTAAACGGATCCGGTCTAACACTATGATATTAGTTCGTACTAACTCTTGCTGATCTCAAGGATGTGACAGTTCATCGGCTTTACCCAGATCCGTTTGTTCTCAAACATTGTAGCATTGTCGTATAGTTACGTCACTCTTCTATATCAGTCATGTAAAGTTGTTATTTGTTTTGCATGCATCATCACTAATTAAACAATTGATTTGATAATAGTTTGATACCTCGGCTTTAGTTGTGCTGTAAATTATTTTAATCTAGCTTATGTCGGGATTTTAAAAGTGTAAAAAGAAAATGTGACATGACTTTCAGTTTTATTTTATGATCTAAGTACCTTCTGCTAGCTTGTGGCTTTGCCCACGTTCCATTCCCTAAGGGGTTGAATTTTGAAAAATCCTTTCTTAGTGCTTGCCTTCGTCATAAAAAGAAATCTTGTACCAAATTTCACGCTCCTAGACCTGTACCATGACGTTTAAAGTAAGATTGTTTCATTCTTATTTCCAGTATGGGTAAGAGATGGCGCTAGACAACCCGTATAGCTCTGTCTCTTACCCACACTGAAATAAGAATGAAACAATCTTACTTTGAACGTCATGGTAACCCCCCTAATCTCAGTAGTTTTGACTGTGCATTGACACGTCAGTAAGTTAGTTTCTCCTTTTATATATAAGGCCATGAGAGCCAAAGTGGCCTAACTGTATTTTTTTCAATACGTATCCCATTTGAAAAAAAACCTGCTCTTTTTTTCAAATAAAATCAGTATTGAAAAAAGGAGTAAGGCTACTCGGACTCTCATGGCCATATATAGAAAATAAAATGGAAATTTGCACTAAGCTATCACTTTCCAGTTGTTCCAATGTTATATTCTATTGTTTTCAATCAATTATATTTTATACGAATTTCTATTTTTATTACTTCTGGGTTTTCATTACTCATAAAGATAACAGTTTGACGACAATACACTCTGCTGCAATCCGGCACAAGCTAAATATCCTATATTGAAATGTTACATTATTGTCCATTTATAATGTAAAAAGTAAAAAGTACAATATATAACCAAACATAGTAAAATTACAACACAAGTATAATTGATTTCGATTTTTTGATTATAATTGATTTTGAAGTGATTATTTCCAATTTAAAAAAAAAAATTTTCTAAGGTAAAGGTATTCTGCCTCCGATAGAAGAAAAAACATAAAAGATATTGCTGGAATGAGGAAAAAAAGACGAATCTGCTGATATCGTTTTTATCTCATTTAGTTTCAAATTACCACAGAGAAGAAGATACCTACTAAAAGATTGGTTTGCATGGAATTTGAACTTCATCTTAAATTACATAGAGTTTGTTGTTCTAAAATTTAACAATTATATCGAATGCTGATCTCAAATAATGTAGTTTTAGGGTTCCGTACCTCAAAAGGAAAAAACGGAACCCTTACAGGATCACTTTGTTATCCGTCTGTCTGTCTGTCTGTCACAACCCTTTATCTGAGGAATCTTCTCTCTTCATCGTTGCCCACATCTTTGCTTATCATCAGGTGAGATAGTGGTAAAATGCGAGCCTATCAATAATATAAAAATTGCCATACAATTACGTAGCAATTTCCTGACGCTGATACTAAAAATTACTTTAATACCGATTATAATCTATATATATAAAAGTGAAATACCACTCACTGATTCATCACGAAAACTCAGAAACTATAACACCTACAAACTTTAAATTTGGCAGGTAGATTCCTTATAGAATAGAATAAAACGTTATTGTACACCAAAATAGTAAAAAAAACTTTTAAACTAACTTAACCTATGGGTACAATGTCAAGGGTTTAGACATCCGCTAAGAACAGATTTTACGAAACTCCATCCCTAAGGTGGTAAAACGGGGGTTGCAAGTTTATATGAAGAAACAAACAAACCACGCAAGCGAAGCCACTGGCAGAAGCTAGTAATTTATACTAATTTCTAGTTTTATAACTTCTGAGTTTTCTAATGAAAATAACAGTTTGACGAAAATCCACTCTGCTGCAATCCGGTACAAGCTAAGTATCTACTATGAAAATGTCACAATTTGTGACGTGTCCAGTTTGAGTATCCGGGTGCAAATAGTGGCGCCTCTAGTCACAACAGGTAACTCTAGTCCCAACTGGCAGATCGGTCATCTATGCTATAAGGTCACAACACTACCAACTTTATTGTTAGTGTGAAATACGTCACTGACATGCTAAATACTTAACAAAATACGTTGTAAAGTTAATTAATATATGACACATGTTTGTGTCTTTACTATGTAGCTTCTGACCTCAGTGACGATGCTTTAGTGGGTACTGTTGTGCCGCTCCCTGGGGCTGACAATTCTGGTACTAACCTTGTGCACTGGGTAATCAACATGCCATGCCATCGAGTTAATGCATTGTTATTTATTTGCTGGATAGTCATAATTGTTCATGCAACAAATAAGAATAGTTAGCAATTGAATCACTTTACTTTATAATACAATTCGATACAGTGAACCATTATGATCGAAACAACAAAATGTGGGACAGTTCCAGTGCGTCATCACGCTGCGACGACCTAGTTGAGAATGTCCACCGTCCTGCCGGGTCTTCTTAATCTCGTATCAAAACGGAAATACTTGACTCTATCAAAAGAGTGACAATTCTAGTTCTATAATAGTTGCCATTTGATCAGTTCCCATCAAGTTGTGGTGATTCGATGGTAAGGCAATCATGCCTCTCATACTTGAGAGCATATTTATGATGCTTTTCTAAGTTTGTCTAGGGCATTATTGAAAGCCCGTGTCTTGAAAAGCACTCGACGCAGCCTTTTGTCCCGGTTGTCATCCGTAGATCTTTGACTGGCATTACAGATAGTCTACGCTCCATTTAAAACACGGGTATTCAGCCGCTTCTGGTTAGACCGGAAACCGACCCCAAGCTAGTTGGGAAAAGGTTAGGGAGATTATGATGGTGCCAATACAGTGCACTAGCTTCTGACGCTTTATAAGTGCCCATGTAGGCCTATGTGAAATAAAAACACTTTTGACTTTGATTTGAATTGAGTCAAGTCCTTGATACTTTTTTTTTAAGTAGGAAATCATCAAATGATATCTCCCGCCCTTGGGCGGAGTTAAAGGTCGTGTCAGACTTTTACTGACTAACTAAAACCCACTCTTGTTCCTTCTTTGCCTTCGTTCCAGGGCCCCGGTAGGCTTCGACCCAGCTGGGCCCTTATAGTTTGCTGAAAACTCCTTAAGGCGCGCGTGGAACACTACGCGCCGTTGACGACTTGGGCTCGATCTGGACGGTTACCGGACGATCGGACGGCGTGCAACCCATTGCTCGCCGACCGCAAGCCCGCGCCTACGGTGGAAGTCCTTGATACTTATGATCAAATACGGCCGAAATCGAGTGCAAATTATCTAAAATAAAAAGATTCCATAAAATTCCATTATCTCCTTTAAAAAACAATGAAAAACAACCGAATAAAACTGCGTCAGATCAACCGCAAACCGATTATAGCTGCCCCTATTCAAGGATTGACATTGAGCGATCCATCAAGTTCATCTCGTAATGGAACTGGTAAAAATCGGTCAAATGTGAGCTGAAGTACAAATTTACTGTAGGAAATGACAATCTGAATTGTAGACCTGGCGGATGTCTGGTTTTTAGATGCTACGGAGGCACTTCTACACAAACTTGAGCAAACTACAACATTTATGCAACCACTTTATTTTTGACCTCTGCAAACACCACTTTGTTTCAGAGTTTCGGACTAGATTATGGTGGCTGCCAATTCGGCGTCGGCGAGATACGGGGTCCATAAAAGTCTGTGCTCGGAGTTTCTTTGCGTGATCGCGTCAGAAAGGAAGATATCCGCAGGAGAACCAAGGTGTCAGACATAGCCCGAAGAATCGCCAAATTTAAGTGGCAGTGGGCAGGGCACATTGCCCGCAGAACAGATGGTCGATGGGGACGAAAGGTTCTGGTATGGCGACCACGTACCGGAAGACGTAGCGTTGGAATGCCTCCCACAAGGTGGACCGATGACTTGATGAGGGTCGCGGGAATCCAATGGATGCGAGACGCACGGGACTGGTCATTGTGGCGACATTTGGGGGAGGCCTATGTCCAAGAGTGAACGTCTTTCGGCTGAAATGATAATGACGATGATAATGAGATACCTATATTCTATCTTTTTTGTATGTATCTTGCCCAAACACGATGGACATCAATACCTTCATGAACGCTTTGAGTACCTCGACCCGGAGGGTAAACGAAGGGTAAACCCTGTTACACTATCACTTCTCATTGATACTTCGCGTTACTATTATTGCGTCTATTAGCACACAATACCGTGCCGACGTCTTTATGTTGATACCGTTACCAGCCCACACTGAAAACCAGCGCCGTAGACTCGTCGCATATTGCGTGTGGTCACAGCATTATGCTGAGCGTTCGGCCGTTTTGTGCGGATGTGGCGCATATTTTTCACAAAATATACTGTTAGTTCTTTTGCGCCTTGTTCCACCAAATAAAATGTTTATTCTTTCTTTACACTTTTTTTTTTTTAACGTGGGAAGTTATTAAAGGTCTTCCTGCCCCAGTGTGGAGTGAGAGGACGTATCAGATTGTCCTTATTAAAGAATGAACTTATTTTAGAAAACTATCCCTAATTTATAAGACGTAGTCCGTCAGCAAGGTGGTATCGAAACTGCACAGAGTGCGCCCAACGGACGCCTCATATATTTTAGTACCTTTCGTGGAAATTATATCTTTCATAATAAAATTATTCCAATAATAATCTTATCACGACTTACCACATAACACGAGCTGACTTACCACATAACTCTTCTGGGTGATGCGAGAGGGTGTCTCAGACTTTTACTGACTGACCCACCAGTATTCCTTAATTCCCTTTTACTGAGTGACCCAGCCGTATTCCTTCAGTTTCCTTTTACTGACTGACCCACCCGTATTCCTTTAGTTCCCTTTTGTATTCTAGCGTCACGGTACTCAAATCCGGACGTCCGGTTTGAAAATTATTCACTCATTCAGTTCCGTGTATTTCAAATGACGAAATTTGAAGTCCTGCTCAAAGAAAATACAATATATATAAAGACCAGTTAAAACAGGATGACGTATCAAAATTCAACTTAAGTCCATAACTTAACACGTTCAATGCAGAACGAGGTCTAATAGGCCTCGTACGAGTCTTCCTTGCGTTGAGGATAAGAAAAACACAGTCTTTTCTGCCATGCGGAGAAGATAACTTCAATTTGATTTAATTTAAAAGAGAGATGAATATATACCTTAGATGCCCTATTAAAACAGAAAGTAGTGGTATATCTACTTAAATACGGGGTCACTTTAACCTCGTACCACACATAGCCAAAAAAAAATTCAGTCTCTTAGTAGTTACGGGGTCTAATAAACCCCTTACCTACATAATGATAGTTTTCAAACGAGGTCTTAAACGCCCCGTACCGCAAGAATGGAAATAATACAAAAATAAGTGCCCGCTGTCAACGTGTTAAATATAAAAATGTAAATACGTTTCGTAAATAATGCTATCAAGTTATCAATCACTTAGTCATCAAATAAATATTTTAACTCCGTATAATCGCGGCGCCACTACAGTTGATAACGGTGTAATCGGTATCGTAATCAGACATATCCTGTGACGTATGAACGGAGGCGCGACATGCGTGACGTCAAAAAATACTTTGAACAGAATTTCGCGTAAACATTGAACTTTGATCTCGAAAGAATCATCAGGTTTCCTCGAAGCGGAATTTACGGAACTGTTTCCTACTTTTGTTTTTGATAATTTCCTAATTTTTTTGAAGTCTGTCTTTTTTACGGTTTAAGACATTTATTTCTCAAAAAGAATACAATTCACTTAATATGAGAAATACAAGTTATTCATAAATACTAAACATGTTGACATGAGAAATGTAGGTACTCAATTATACTAGTAAGTATTAAATAATCTAAACAAAAAATTCTACAATGTCATGAGGGTAACAAGAAAAAAAGTACATATTTATTGTATTATGAACTCATTACGTATCGTTTCTTAAAAGCAAGTCGATAGCAATTACTTTTTTGTTGTATCTAACTTTTTTTATCTATGTTTTTTTTAATTTAAGCTTGCTTATTAAATTAATTCGGTTATATAATTTTACATCTTAATTTAATTAAAACGGGAAAAATGTTTCAAGATGTGGTGTTTCAAGATTTTTTTGAATAACGTGTAGGATTGGATCTCTTTTATGTCATTAGGCAATTTGTTGTATAATTCTGCTCCCTCATATAGTATATTTTTATAAAATTTTATTACTAAAAATATACTCTGTGCGTATCTTCGCGTGGACCGCGATCGTGAACGTGTATATTTTTCGTACAGGATAGACGCGCACTATGTAACAAAATAAATTAGTTTTTTTTTTATTATTGTTGATAGGTTCGCGCTTGACCACTATCTCACCTGATGGAAAGCGACGATGCGGTCGACGATGGAGCGCGCTTACCTAAAATTATTTAGAATTATATAATATTCTCATAAAAGTTTATTAAAAGTAGTATTATTGAGACTCAAGACAAATATGGTTCATGGAGTGCTTGTTTCAGAAATAATAACTAAAATATTCAATAACTGGGCAATTGCGAGTCGGACTCGCGCACTGAGGGTTCCGTACAAACTTACCTATGAAAACAATTCCCGAATCGAGTTACGAAGATTCGTGACGTAACTACAAATTTAAAGTTATCAGTTTTTTTTCTATACTTGTGCTGTGAGATCTTGCGTCTTGCCCAAATTTCAGGATTCTAGGTCAACGGGAATTAGGGTAATTCCCGTTGACCTAGAATTGTGATTCCCTTGAGAGTGTCGAAATATAGACCGTAAGTTTTCTGCAACATAAAGTAAACCTAGAATCCTGAGCTTTAACATGAAGAAAAGTCTAATAGCACTAGTATGTATAAGAAAAAAAATTTTCGTAACTCAATTCGGGAAACGAATTTTTTTCATAGTTAAGTTTGTATGGAACCGTCAGTGCGCGTGTCCGACTCGTACTTGCCCGGTTTTTCTTAATATTTTGGATAGGCTCTAACTCTTCTTGGTTGATGATAGACCACGCTTACCCTGATGTAACCTATTCACTTTTGACTTATAGACTCTCCCAGCGACCAACCTATCTTTGTAGAAGACTTAAAGATCGACAATTTCTCCGCCTTTAACCTCATTTATGTGCCAAACGTATAGATATGCGATTAGTTTCTAGAAACATTTACATTCAAGTCAATTAATTCAAAACAATAGCATATCATTGGATATCGCATCGTTAACAAAGAAAATCGTAGGCGGAGCTTGTGGTCTGCACATGCGCTCATGTATTCATGGTCGCCCTCTTTTTGTTACCCATTGATTATTGCCCCGCCCTAATTCAATGCCTCGGAAAATTCACTAAGTTTTGTTGGTGGAAGATCAGAATCTATTTGTGCGACTTTGATTTTTTTGTATTAATTATAACTTTTAAGTTACGAGTTCAGAGAAATTATGGTTGTATTGTTTCACCTTCACTTCTGCAAAATATCTATACCTACATTTTTGGTGGTAAAATAATCCAATGACATTCCTCGCTCTTGGGCGAAGCGGGAAATAGTGTCAGACTTTTACTGACTAAAAACCCACTCCTGTTCCTTCGTTGCCTTTCATACCAGGGCCGAGTCTTCCTTTCAGAATCAGACCCTTGGCCCCAGTAGGCTTCGACCCAGTTGGGCCCCTACGGTTACTGACATCTCCTTGAGGTGCGTGGAACACTACGCGCCGTCGACGACTTGGGCTCGGTCCAGACGGCTATCGGACGGTCGGACGATGAGCTACCCATTGCTCGCCGTCCGCAAGCCTACGGTGGCCGGAAATCGGGATCGGAATCCCGGCGGTTGGGGCGCGGGGACCATTGCCTTGCGCGTGCACGTGCGGCCTCCTCCTTTGCTAGCATTACTGCTTCGCAGAAGGAGGCGACCGCCTGCCACTACTCCTCGCTCTTGACCATGGATCTATACCTACATATCAAGAGAGATAGAGCCTCCGTCTCCGCATGATTTCAGCGGAGTTTTAACAAAGATCTACTTAAAGAAGACCCACATGTGGCCACATGTGTTGTGTGCTTCAGCACTTTGTGTGTTTTACATACAAGTTACTAAAATTTTCGCCCATGTCACTGCCACTACTTTTGACCACTTTTGACCGGCCTGTTCGTCTAGTGGTCAGTGCCCCTGACTGCTATGCCGAAGGTCGTGGGTTCGATTCCCACCCAGGACAAATGTTTGTGTGATGAACACGACCATTTGTTCTGTGTCTGTAATTTATGTATAATATGTATGTATTTAAAAATATATATGTATGTTTATAAGTTGTCTAGTACTCATAACACCAGCTCTGCTTAGCTTGAGACTAGACGGCGTTGTGTGATAGTTGTGGACTACAGGTGACTGCTTTCCATTCCCTTTCCCTTCGGACCATGGCCTGAAAATTGAACGAACATTTTAAAAAAAATTCTTAATACGAACTAGAATTAAATTAAGCCAAAATTAAATTGGGCGCTGACTTTTGATATACAGGCCTGCTTAGTTCGGGAGTCAGAGGCTTCATAAACCATTATAAACCTTCTAATTAACGCAGTCAAGCACTACCTTATAAAAATTAAAAAAATATATATTACAAAGAATATATTATTAATATTAACTAGAGCAAGACACGAGAGGCTACCGCCACCGATTGCCTCCATAAAGGATGACTACTAGACAAACAATTGTTAAAAAGTGTCTGTTTGTTTTTATAAACGTGTAAGATGGCTGTGATAAATGATATTTATTCTGTAAATAGGTTTATAAAACACTTTTACACGTCAATTTTTTTTATCATTTTAAACTAGATGAGGCCGGTGTTTCCTAGCTGACCACCCTGAGAAGAAACACCGAAACAAACTCAGGGGTCAAAGTCTCTTTTAAAGCCCATACAGTAAATATGTAATGATCAAATCACATAAGAACCATGCAGATTTGTCTAAGATGGTCTTTTGAAGAAAGAACCATACAGATTTGAGTGGACCTGTCCAGTCAGTGCAAGCATTTTGCAGCATTCGCAAAGCTCAACTCAGGACTACTAAGGAGCTCAACGACTTGACAAACAATACCAAAGAAAGGACATTCGGGTAGGCCGCAGAAAATACTCAAATTGCCAGACATACGTTAATATTACTGAAAAGGAAAAAAAAAGCAATCAACACAGTCCTGCGATACTAGATACGATCACAATAATAAAAGGAAATATATAGTTTACAAAATGTAATACTTAGTAAAGTAAATATTTACTTATGTCAAAATTTAATTGAAAAAATACTCAGCTGAAAAACGTTTTCTATGAATTTATTACTGTCTTATTTTAAGTCTTTCTTCGTTTGTTGATAGGTGCGCGATGCCGTCGCGACGGTGGTAGAACACAGGAGGGCGGCCGGATGCGGGCCGCGCGCGCCCGTCCGCCCGCCGCCTCCGTCACGTAGCGGCGCCTGCGCACCCACCGCGCTGCGACTATGCGCATGGCAAGCGCTCTGGCCACTCTGCTCGCGGTAAGTACCTAATGATATGGTATAAAAAACTTTATAGGTTTCCTACCCTTCTGTCAAATCTAAAATAGTTACCTATCTTTATTTATATAATAATTCTTCTGTACGTGTTTCTCATCTAACTCTTCACTCCAATCGATCAGTAATCGATTGGAGTGAAGAGAGAGAACATATTCTAGGGTAGCATTCAGTGCACAATACAAACCTAGATAACTAAGTCTATATAATATACTAATATTATGCCAATAATGAAAGGAAGTGCTATCTTTATATCATTAAAAAAAAAAAAAAACAAAAAAAAAGTGACGTAAGCGCCATACATATGACTGATTTTACAGTGTGACTGCAGCTTAAAACAGGGTCCGGGAAGGTTATACATCTCGATAATTACACGGTTGGCATAAAGCCATTCGGTCGGTTAACGGTCTTCATCCGTCAGTATCTGAACATAATTCACTAGCGGAGTGATTACCATGCCCTCACCCTTGGCGCTAATGCTTAGACCGTTTCTGAACACATCCGGGTCAAATTGTTACACAGAATACTATTTTTATAGTCTGTATACCTACTTATTCTGTGTGTGTGTGTGTGGTATATTAAGAGCGGCTACGACGAGGCGAGACCTTTTCAGACTGGTTCCTAACATATGGGTTCGCAGACCACTGCTGGTCCGAAAGAGCCAAAATATGGTCCACGAAAGACGTAATAATTAGATTTTTAGGGTTCCGTACCTCAAAAGGAAAAAACGAAACCCTTATAGGATCACTTTTTTATCTGTCTGCCTGCCTGTCTGTTTGTCTGTCAGTCAAGACCCTTTACTTCGGGAACGCGTGGAGGTATCGAGTTGAAATTAAAACCATATACTCAAGTCTACGGTCCCTTGAGTCTGTGACAAAATCAAACTTTTAAGTTAACGAATAAAAAAGATACGGCCGTTTATGTCGCATACAACGTATTTTTCCATACTCTCAAAGGAATCAAAATTCATAGGGTACTTCCCGTTGAACCAGAATCCTTAAATTTGGCATAAAACAAGGCCTCAAGGTAAAGATAGGAATAAATCTGAAAACAGTAAATTTATTGTTACCTATGTCACAAAAAAAATACTTTTATGCAATTCGGAAAAATATTCGAGACTCCATTTGGGAATTGCAGTTTGTCCAATTTTTTTTTTACTACTTAGGCTGGTACGTTCGGTCCCATAGAGTCGATAAACAAATCTCATCCTACTTACTCCACGGAACATCGACTAAATCGAAATAATGATGTGTATCAATGTCAGTAAATTATTATTTAATAGGTCAGGCCATCAGACGTCATAAGGCGTCATCGGTGTCGGGTGTCCGCCACTGGCGACAGTCTGGTGGGTGTTAATGTACCATTGTTTTGTATCAATCGTATGTGGTGAGTGCTGGTCATGATAAGGGATGCCTTGAGTAGTTTGTAAAATAAAATAAAAAAACAAACTAATGAAAAATATCGACTGTTTCTGCCCTCTTGTGGCTACATATTTTATAGAGTAGACCTACTAGTTTTTGGCAAAATATTCGCAGTTTTGTGAAACCGTGAACATACATATTCCAATACATTACATTCTAAATTCGAAAAAATAAAAACTATCATATAGGTACAGCCGCAAAAATAACCTCATTTATGAAGTCGGTTAAAAAAAAATTAAGGAACTTGATTGGCTTTAAAATTTTAAAGACGAACCCATTATGAAACATACGATACAGAAATACTCACAAAGTTTTTTTTAGTAAATCAATCAAGAATGTATCTAATGTTTCAGTCAGAAAATTATTATATTTAAATTTAAACTTTGATGGCTAACGGAGAGTACAATAGTATCTACAATTTCAATAAATTCGACATCATAAAAATTTAATATTTTCCGGGTTTTACCCTGTCCTTGCTATTTCCATGCCCGCGCCAAAATGTGTCTGGCATGCCAGATAACACATGTAAACCACACTTTATGTCGCAATTATTTGGTTAGCATCATCTACGAGCGCGCGTATCTGTGAAACTATCGAACATTTTTCAATATGTGAAGCGATGATGAGCGAAAACTCGATGGAATTCACATAAAGCGGTTCAGGCTAATCGGACGCAACATTATGCGGTGGAGTCGCCACCCGTGCAGTATGGAGCAAGGCGCGAGCAGTACTGGTCGCTCATAGCCGTAGCACACAACCCGCCAAGTGCGCGCGCTCGAAAAATGAATTTGAAAATTCAATCTTAAAAAAAAAGTTAACCATAAGTTAGTGATGTGTGTAATTTATTTCAAAAAGTTCCAAAGTGTGTTTTCAAATGAACGTAGTGACGTTTTGTTTTATGTATGATTTATTCAATACATTGGACAAATTTGTTTTTGCTCATGGCAATTAAAATGGTAAGTTTAATTTTAATTTTGTTAAGTTTAAATTTTTATGTGCATCGTCTTAATTTTTATTGAGTTGTGCGGTATTTAAATAGGTTTCTTATCACCGAATTAATTGCTTTAGTAATTAAATATTAATTACGTACGCGGTGAGACAAGCATTTTTACAAAAATAAGACAATCAACAAGTACCTATTTGGTTGATAAAATACAGAAAACGAAACATAAAAGTAAAAGTTTTAAATGCCGGATCAAATATTTTTTATCAATATGCTTTAAAACTTAATTACATTTACGAGATTATTACTATAAACTCAGATTATATTGCAATAAACTTGCAAAGTATCTGACATCTATATTTTGTTTCTTTTCTTTATAAATTAATAAATGAAGTAGCTCAATCCACAACGCCCATAATCGTAAAAATGTAATTAAAATATTTCTGAACAAGCATAAGTACCTGCTTTCATTTTTAAAGTTCCGTGTAGGACCTTTTTAATAAAAATGCTTGTATAAAATTAAAAATATCGTTCGGAAGCCTATAAATATTTTATGTGTGAACGTTTCAATCGCCTATAAAACGCGTACGAAAATCTAGAGCTCAGTTAACACAAACATCAAACAATTCCTACTTTTCCGTTTAGGGCATTATGCGGAAGTTTTAGTAACAAGAAGTATCTTTAAAAAAATAAAAACTTGTTTGCAAAAGCAGTTTTTATAAAATAAAATCTAAGTACAACAAACAGTCTGCGTTACAGTAGTTACTTTCTGAAAAAAACATTCGAAAAGTTACAGCTTAAAATAACGGCATTCAGTAGTCACAAGTTACAAGCTACTGAAAACCATTATTTTAATATGTAGGTAATAGTGTAATACCTAGAAAATATTTTCCTTTTCCAAGAAAATTACCGCTACAACAAATGGCAATAACCATGTAGGTACTTCAAGTAAATAGTCACAATACAAAATAAATTAACTTTACTTTGTTTATTTTATGCTAAGAACATTATTTTGAATAGGATCATTTATTAGCGATAAATTCTATTTCATACCTTAGTTTTACAGTAGTTCACGCGTGCAAGCAAAGGTCAATGTATCGGCACTCATTGTTGTGGTCATGGAAGAACGCAAAAACGTGGTGCTCATTAAAACGATTTAATAATCGACAAAGTTATAAAATTGAATTGGTGACACCAGAACAGCACTAGTAGCGGGTTTTTTTTATTGAGATTGATGACACCGCGTTCCAATTTTAAATTTTCTTTTTTTTTCCAAGGTCATCTGGAAACGTGATTGATACTTTGATTTCTTACTAATCGGGAAATGAAAGTGACAGTTTTCTCTGCAGTAACCACAAGAGACTGCATTTTTTTAATTATTCCCAAAAATAAACTGAAATAAACTCACTGATTCGTCGGTACTATTCTAGGTCTGAGCAGTCATAGTCTAAGCTTTTAACATAAAGGGAAATGCAAAGCTTCATATTCTAGGTAATAGGAAACCTAGAAATAGGTCACAGTACTGTTACTATATAAAACTGGCCACCAATCTATAACTTCAAGTTATGACTTTGGGTCGCCGCACACAGGTCTCATGCCATAGCACAAACACCGCCACGAGAAGCTAGATGCTACCACAAAGGCAGCTGAAACGTGCGACAGCCACATGTTACCAGCCACATGTGGCTGTCGCTCCTGCTTTTTTTAACCCATACGTGTAGAATCATAATGGACTCTGACGAAGAAGGTTTAAATGCACGAGTGGCGTGTGACGGCGTTTTGTGTCAATGTTTAGTGGCCAGTGCGAGCCACAAGAAGCGAGCAGCGGCGATTTGTAGCGTGTGGCGGCCACCGGCGTCAACCGTGTGCGGCGAATCCATATAAAATGTATGGTATATATAGGAAATATGTTGGCGGCGTTTTGTGGTTGTGGCCGGTGGCCCGTGTGGGGCGACACATTGTGTTGATCTCGTTAGTGTAGTGGTTACGATGCATTTACTGCTTATAGATGTTTTTTTTTATGTTTTTGGCTTGAGTACTAAGTACTTTAACCCATTTTTTTTAGTCTGAATAGTTAATTTGTTTACCATTAGAATATGGATGTAGAAATTCTAATGTTTTTGTGGTATTAGGCAGCAAATGTTGACTTGATAGCCTTCTCAGCAAACTTCGCTGAAGTCATCACTATAATAAAATTCTCAGCTCCATTTTACTGAGACCGTACCTATTTCAATGATTCCACATATTGTCCAGTTGCGCAGATACTTGAGATGCAAAATTACACTAATTTTACATCATAATATCCACTAGGAATCAATTTGCAAAATAATAAAAACAGACACTGAATTTCACTCGAAAAAATCCAGCCAAAAACTATGCTTATAGTAACCACACTATCCGTATTTGGAACATAGATTTTCCCACAATGGGTTTGGAATAGAATTGGGAAAAGTCTCGCCAAATGAAGCTAAAGAGCCAGAGCTACTTTAAAAGATTTTGCATTACACTTACTCGAAAATGCACTCTTATCCTACCGCTTTTAGACACGCAATAGACTATTTTCCGCACTAGTGCAGAAAAGTGCGCGTACTCTCCCCCGCCACAGTTTTATTACATCTATCGTATCAGGCTAGGCGCGCGTCGGCCCTGACGAGTCACTGGTCAACTCCTATTTATTCATTTCTTAGTAAGTGTATTGAAAAAAGTCGTTTGTGTCGTGCAAATTTGTCACTACAGCCCTCAGCTCCATAACACACTTGCCTACGGCTGGTGCGAATTCCGCCTCATTCGCAATGACAAACTTTCTGCACTTGTATCAAAATGTACTATTTCATCGTAATTATTGGTATTTAAACCCCATTTCCCTGGCTTAGCAACGTGTTTTGTTTCATAAATAAAATAATGAGATGCATGACTGGTTCTTGTCTGGCAATTTTCTTTTGTTGTCTGCAATTCCGGTTATTATGCGAATAATTACATTAATAGTATTTCCTTTTCTCTATTTGACAATGTTCTTTCCGTTTCTTAATAACATTTTATCAGCCTCTGCATAGGTTTTTTTTTAGGTGGGAAAATCATCGTATGACAATTCTCGCTCTTGGGTCATGCGGGAGATAGTGTCAGACTTTTTGACTAAAAACCCACTCCTGTTCCTTCGTTGCCCTCGTCCCAGGGCCCCGGGTTTCGTTTTCATACTACCCATGGCCCCAGTAGGATTTGACCCTGCTGGGCTCCTACGATCCTGTGTGTAAAAATAACTAAAATTATAAAATAAATAAAAAAATTACCTTTGTCAGACTAAAAAGACTCTTATCTCAGCACATGCTTGTAATCTTAAAAAAACGCTGCGCTTTTTCTAATGTGAGAAATCATCTAATGTCTTCTAACGCTCTTGGGCGGAGCGAGAGGCTGTATCAGACTTTTACTGACTAAAAACACATATATATATTCCTTCTTTGCCCTTGCGGTTTAGGACCACGGGTGTCCCTTTTGCATTTACGCATTACATGTGCATATGCATTTACAATTACAAAATCTCCTCGATATCAATAAGTTAAGGCACTTTTTACATTGTCAAAATGTCAGTCAGAAAAAATATGGTAATTGCACACTCAAAAGTATAGATCTCCATGGAGAAGAATGTGCAAGGAACTCCATGGACACTACATTCATACTTTTAAATTACACATTAACCAGTTACCCTCATACTTTTCAATTACACATTAACAAGTTACTGATTTTACTACACTGAACTTTACGATGTTTGTCGACTTGCACTTACTAGTTTATTATATGTTATTGACCCTTAACACAAGGCCCATAGGTCGCTCCGTATGAATGACTTGGTCTAGTGAAAACTGGTCCGAACTAACACAAATTAGAGCCACTGTAGAATCTCAAAGCCAATGCCAGTGTCACACATCGCTTATGAAGTTATGACCTATCTGGGAAATGTTGTGTTTGTGTCTGTGGCTTCCTTTTGAGAAATGTGTTAAATGAACACTTCGCGTGACCTTGGACAGACGATATACTTGCAATACAACGTGGCAATGCTGCTAGTTTTTTTGCAATTCACCAGTCGATAGGGATACGGAGGAGGTTTTCGACGACATATTTCAGTTTTGTTTAATTAGTTGGTAAATTGGTTTTTTAAAAACACTTTTACACGTCAATTTAAACTAGGTGAGGCCGGTGTTCCTTAGCTGACTACCCTGAGAAGTAACATCGAAACAAACTCAGGGGTCAAAGTCGCTTTTAAAGTTCACACAGCAAACATGTAATGGTCAAATCATGTGAGAACCATGGAGATTGGTGTCAGCCAGCGACTTTGTCGGTGTGAATCTCGGTTATTGTGGAAAAGAAGTCGAACTTAGATAAAAAGTAGCCTTTGTGTGTATCCTTCCTTGGGGTTAAAGTTAACCCCGTACTAAATTTCATCAAAATTGGTTCATTAGCTTAACCGTGAAAGCGTACCAGACAGACGAAATTTGTTTCACATTTATAATATTAATAATAATAATTCATTTATTTTCAGGCATCTTGGCCCATAGATAAATTACCTTACAGACTAACATATATAAAGTAAATTAAATACAATTTATTGGATTAAGACTTATGACTCTTGACTATCTGTGGCACTTGTCCGCAGAAGAGTCGGAACCAATGCCCTGCGGCCAAAAGTCTTCCTTCAACACGAGAGGCAGAAAATTGTTCGGGACTCGCACCACAAATGACTTGAAATTGACGTTATGGTGCGATTCCAGCAGCTGTACCCTCAGTGTGAGCTTCGTCTTACGGCGTACGTACTCCACGATGACCTCCACCCTGTTAGTGTGGTACAGGCGGGAGATGTACACGGGAGTGTTCGGCTGAGCAGCACCTAGACACACGCTAGGAGTTGCAGGTGCTATGCCACAGCGATTCTTGTTGGTTAATATGGATTTCTTATTTTGTTTCGGTTTCTAATTATTTAAGTAGTTATTTTAAAATTTTATATTTCAAAATTGCAAACGTATGAAGTTGGAAATGTTCTTGAAATAATAGGTTCAACTACTTAATGAAGAACTGCTGAGCATGAGATCCTATTTTACATTTCCGTATTGGGCAAACTGTTCTTGAGGTTTTCCACTTGGATTTTCTCATTAACTGCCTGGAGTCTGGGGTATGAGCCAGGGTGATGGATGATAGACTCGCAAAATAGAGGTGTGTTATTCGATACATCTGTGTATCCCTTCGAATGATACAGATTTAGAGGAATACGGAACAGAATCTAAAGTTCCGCAACCTCCGTTGAAATAAAAGAACCCTCCCTGGTTCTCATACATGGTAGAAATCCCACCCATATGCTTAAAACGTTTTTGGAACACAATCATTGTGCGTACAGCTAAGGAGTGGAATTCCCGGCCGGACACTGTCTTTCCTGATAGCTACTACCTTCAGTCTTTAAGTCAAGAGTGAATATGTTAGTTCTAGGCCAGCATACTCCATCGTTGACCACATCATAACTAACCATCAGGTGAGATACTAGTCAAGCCCAAGCGTTAATGACCTTGAAAATCGACCCGTGTGGCTAGTTAACAGCAACAAGTCCGTCTTAAATGCTAATCCGATCGTAACCAGGACCACACAAAACTCCCACAAACCGATCCTCACTATCGACTGGCGTACCTAAGCACCGCCAACGCTCACGCATACAATTTGTTGAATCCGTACGGAATTCCGCTCATCCTAAGCTGAGCCCACACAACAATAAACCCAGATATGCGGTCACACCCGATACAATGCGATTCGCGAATGTACAGCCGTGACCGTGTGAAAAGGCTTAACTATGTCAGAAAGGCGCACAGACAGGATTATGGAAATCGAAGATTTAAGGCGCCTAGAATGGATTGGAAAGAAGTCTAGATAAGTCTATCCACCGGGCCTTGGTACAGGCCATGGTACGGAGCGAGGAGAAGGCCGCACGTGAACGCGCGAGGCAATGGCCCTTACGCCTCAGCCGCCGGGATTCCGATCCCGATTTCCGGCCACCGTAGGCACGGGCGTAGGCACGGCGAGCAATAGGTAGCTCGCCGTCCGATCGTCCAGTAACCGTCCGAACCGAGCCCAAGTCGTCGACGGCGCGTAGTGTTACACGCGCGCCTCAAGGAGATGTCAGCAACCATAAGGCCCGGTTGGGTCAAAGCCTACTGGGGCCATGGGTGATGCGAAAGAGATCCCCGGGGCCCTAGAACATTGGCAAAGAAGGAGTGGGTTTTTTGTCAGTAAAAATCTAAAACAGTTCTTCGAACATTTTCCGCCCTACAAAAAGGGGTATGAATTAAGACAAAATAATTATTGGGATGATTCTTGTCCTAATGCATTCAGCATTAGGACAAGTCGCCAAGTAGAGAATGAAGGGTGTCTACATAAATAGAATCCATGACATTTTGTTACTAAGACCAAAGATACACTATCTTTCACCCCGTCAACATTTCTGGTATTTTCCACAAATAAAAGTATCTACAAATTATTTACGGCTAAATAAAGATACAATAATAATGACTGTCTAGAGACAAGGAACTAATTTGTGAATTAAAATATTTGTGATATCAAGCAGTATCTGTCTTTATGGACTGATTATCTTTAGCGCACACGCCCACCTAAGAAACTATTAAAATACGTCAGACTATAAAGTAGATAAATTTTTATGTAGCAAGTTAAGAACCTGATGAAATTAATAGAAATTTCTAACGTTGCAATCAAAATAGATTCTGTAGAAGCAATACTTATCACAAAAACTAAAATTAAATAGGTAATTAAATTGTGCTCAAAAGACTGGCAGCATTGCCTCGTTGTCTCTTGCAAAGGTCCGGCGGTACTTCACACCGGGACGGCTTCTAATGTTATACAAAGCACAGGTCACATATGGACTGCTGTAAAATGTCATCTAGCAGCTTTGGCCTCAGTGGAAAGGCGTGCGAAGAGGCTAATTGGGGATCCAGATTTGGTTAAGTCCAATCTACAAAGCACAGGCGCAGGGTAGCCAGCCTATCGGTATTTTACAGGTTGCATTTAGGAGTGTGCGCGGGAATTGCATGACTTGATTCCGCCATCTCCTTTCTACCATCGGAAAACCCGACGTACGGCGAGTATCCACCCTTACGTTGTTGAAACTTCAACGGTCCGAACTAAGCGATTTGATTCGTCGTTTATACCGCGTACATCGAGGGACTAGAAAAATTTGCCTGCTGCGGTCTTCCCGTCCAACTATAATTTAGGTGCCTTCAAGGTTAGAGTGAATAGGCTCTTAATAAACTAGTGTGCCTCACCATCAATGATTGCATCACTGCTTACCATGGTGGGATCGCAGTCAAGCACTGGTTCATATCGAATAAAAAAAAAAGTTGTATGGCAATGCCGTTCTTCTCCGTTGAGAAAAAGGAAGCTTACACTTAACTAATTTTTTTACTAATTTAGTTTTCGACAATTAAAAAATGCGTGTATGATTTACTTGAAATAAAATATGTATCTCCAATTACGATCCTTGTAGATATTTCAGGAACACGACAACATGACTATGACACTATTTCGCCACAGTCAGTTGAAGCGTGCGAGCCTGTCTCTACCATAGACGTGCTAATTTATATCGGCGACAATCCTTTTCAATTGTAGTTGATTTATGTGACATTACAATCTTGTCGGATTAAAGCGGGCAGCTTTGTACAGATATCGCAGCTGGTGTTAAGTTCACAGTTTTTATTTTTAATACATTCCAGCTATTGGGTTTCCGATAAACTATGATTAATGGCTTCGAGCTGAGAATTGTCAAGTTAACTGAGACTTATAATGCGGATAAAAGGTCAATAAGCTTTATCTTACTTTAGCACTTTAAAAAAATTGTAAAAGGTTTTATTAAGTATCTACTTATGTTTTGTCTCAAAATAAAAGTCTAAGCCCAGTAATGGCATTTGGCTCTGAACCGTGGTCCCTCACAATTATCCTCAACAGAAGGCTTAAAGTCACCCAGAGGGTATTGGAAAGGGCTACGCTCTAAGTTTCCTTACGAAACTACATCAGCGATTAAGATATCCGCAGGAGAGCCAAGGTTACAGACATAGCCCGAAGAATCTCCAAACTAAAGTGATAGTAGGTGGGGCATATTGCTCGCAGAACAGATGGTCGATGGGATCGATAGATTCTGTAATGACATTCGCGTAGACCATGTTCTGAAAAAGAATATTAGGATACTTATTATCTCAGGGCTATGTACCAGTGCGCTGACAGCATCTAGGTAATTCCATAAACCGAGGTTTACTCACTTACCTACCTGTCTATTATAAACCGGGGGTTCACTCACTTACCTACCTATCAATTATAAACCAGGGGTTCACTCTCTTACCTACCTATCAATTATAAACCGGGGGTTCACTCACTTACCTACCTATCTATTATAAACCGGGGGTTCACTGACTTACCTACCTATCAATTATAACTGGGGTTCACTCACTTACCTACCTATCTATTATAAACCGGGGGTTCACTCACTTACTCACCTACTTATTTATTATAAACCAGAGGTTCACTCACTTACCTACCTATCTATTATAAACCGGGGGTTCACTCACTTACCTACCTATCTATTATCTTTTGCTTAGTATCTAAATATTATAATAATAAAAAATTTCGTCTAGGAAATAAATATCAAAGGATATGATAAGTTATGATTAATAACAAATCATTTAATTCATTTATTACCTATGTAGTATTTATATTATCACACAGTAAACAAAACAATCTACGAAAAATGTGATATTTTGGTATATATTTCCCAACAAATTGCTAATCTTTACCACATTGCTTATATTTTTTTATCTAAATTGGGGAAACAACTATAAGATTTATAATAGAAACTAAAACAGTGTTTCTTGGAACAAAATTCAATGAATCAATTAAAATTTTATCATTATAGAACGGAAAAATCCAAAATAAACTCGAAATAATAGGAATAGGTATAAAATTACTACAGCTTAAATTCATCAAAACATTTTTTAACCCTCGGCGCAAAAAGAGGAGGAATGTAGTTATAAATTTAACCACTATTGTGTGTGTGTCTATCTGTGGTACCGTAGCTTTGAAACGGGTGAACCGATTTGAATACTGTTTTTTTTTTTATTTGAATTCAGGTTTTCTAGCGATGGTTCTAAGAAATGTTTTATATAAATCGGCTCAGCCATTTACAAGTGTACGGTGGGTAAAAGTGGAAATGAACAAACTAAATATTTGCATATATGGCAAAGCAGGGTATCACAAGAAAGGATAAAAGATGTCCAACACAAAACTTTATGATAAATGGTAGTCGGTTTAAAAATTGGGGCGAGGGGGAATGGGAGGTGGTCACCTCCTTCTTCAAAGCAGTGATGCTAGCGAACAAGACAGCCGCATGCGTGAGAGACGAACATCCTCACGCTCCACCCGCCGATACCCTGACCCCAACCGATAAATTACACTCAGACACAGAACAAATGATCGAATTTTGATCACCTAGAAATTTGACTGGCCTAGTGGTTAGTGGCCCTGACTGCTAAGCCGGAGGTCGTGGGTTCGATTCCCACCCAGGACAAATATTTGTGTGATGAGCACGATCATTTGTTCTGTGTCTGGATGTAATTTATCTATATATGTATGTATTTAGATATATATAAGTATGTTTATCAGTTGTCTAGTACCCATAACACAAGCTCTGCTTAGCTTGGGACTAGACGGCGTTGTGTAATAGTTGTGGAATATTATACCAGTCTTATTACTCAACCTTAAAAATAAAGCAATTTTAACAATAGAACTGAGTAGTTAAAAAATAATTAATAATGCAATCGATTAGTCATCCGTTGATATTTAGAACTCAGTAATTAAAGCAGTAAATGACCGGCTCACAAGTCGCTAGTTTCTCAAGATTAAGAAACTATCAAGTTCGTCATTCTAACCTCAGCCAGAAAATTTCACATTTTTATTTATTTAATTATTTTTTTTAAACTTCGTGTGCATTAGCGGTTGGTACATAGGTGGACTTATTGTAACAAGGCATTCTCTACCAGTCAACAATTGGGTTAAAAAGACAACACTGTGGTAGGTGTATACAATAAATAAATAAGAGAATGAAGTATCATTAAATTAAGTAACTTACAATATTTTTTGTTTGTGCCAAGCCAAGATGTTTCTTGCTTGGTCTGAAGAATTTTGTTTTATTTCCACTACTATCACACAACGCCGTCTAGTCCCAAGCTAAACAGAGCTTGTCTTATGAGTACTAGACAACTGATTAATTTTTACTTATATATTTCTAAATACATACAGATTATAGATAAGTTACATCCAGACACAGAACAAATAATCGTGCTCATCACACAAACATATGGCCTAGGTGGTAAGTAACCGAACCCACGACCTCCGGCATAGCAGTCAGGGCCACTAACCACTAGACAATCAGGCCAGTCAAATTGTTTGAAAGAGTTACCACGGTCATGAAATGCAAAGGACTACTGAAGAAATACGGGTTCGTTTTAGTTAGTCAAATTCTAACACTTTTCTAAATTATTTAAGCTTTAAAACTATGTGATTTTGCCAATATTTAGGTATATCATTCAAGAAATAGAACATTATAGACATCCCAACTCTAGACTGATTACGTAAACAAACACAGTGATCGCAATATGATAAGACAACCGTGACTAATTCCAAATCAGATTAAAGACATTGCCTTAATTACTATGTCTAGAAAGCTGATTGGATATCACATTAATTGTCATAACTTTACAAGCGTTGGCACATTGCCGCAATAGCTCCCGAACCACGATCAAACTAATACTGGCGCTTGCCTTAAAATTCTGAGACCGTAAGAAAAGCCACAATCCAATATAATTCTAATAGGCAGCGTAAAATCTGTAATAACATGAATTACATTAAAATCGTTAACTGACATGTGGTTTCTTGATAACTTCATTTAACGAAAACTAGAGCTTAGTACTACAGGTTTCGTTTCCTTCTCTATCAGGTCACTCGATTTATTATTAATTTTGTTGTAATGACTTTTATTGGATATCTATTAACGAGCATTTGGATGTAAAGTTACAAGGACTTCAAGTTCTGTTTGCACTCTAGTAGTACATGTATATCTATTTTTATCTTCAACTGTTTTAGCTTCAAAAACCTTATATTGGTCTATTAGCGAATTTGTTTCTGCTATATCATGCTGTCTCATAGATTCATTAATTTTGGCATTGAAAGTCGTTTGATCTTTTCTTTCTTTTCATTATTTCTTGACTTATGATCAAGTCAGCTTTTTCTTTTTCTTATATTCATGTTTGTGTTTAATTTCCAAATCACCAGAAACAAGTGAGTCAAAAAAAATAATTCTCACTGGTGGCGGTTATCTCCAACATGAATGATCGTGTTTACACAACCGTTTGACCAAATATGCACGAAATCAAAGGGTTCCGTGACGACCCAATATTTGTAGGAAAGTTTGACCAAACTTTGTATGTAGAACATATTGTTGGACACCTTCGTTCATTGGAGGCCCATTTCCTGTTTGTTTTCGATAAGGGACTGTGTAAATGATGTGTAGTCTTGTAGGCGTTCCGTATGTTTTAGAATTTTTACTTTCGTTTCCTTGCGTACTGTCAATAATCGTTAAACTGTTCATCTTGATAAGCCAAATATGCTTGGAAACAATTTTTGCGTCAGTGATCGTCAGAATGCCAAGAATTTCATTCATAGTTGTGTCATAGTTTTCATATTCTTTTTCTTTGCGGTATGTCTTCTTATCATGACTATTACTTTTGCTTTTTGTATCAGTTCACTATTTTTAAGTCATTAACTTCTAATATTGTTACGAAATCTTTATTGCTTTTTCAAATATTTTTTTAACATTATGCAATCTGTTTGTTAATTAAATCTTTGAAGTCATCACTTAATGTCTTTTCGTTTGTGTTTCGTAAGTACCTAATGATGCAATAGTAGGTATTAAATTTAAATTCTGCAGTTTAATACTCTTACAATATATATACATGTAGTTAATACTTCACCAGCAACAACCTAAATAACTTCACGGATTTGGCCAAAAGCGTTTAGTTCCTAAAACGTATTCACGCTTTAGAAACTGAAATGTTAACAGGGTATTGAGTTATTTGAATTTTTGGGAATCCAATATGGCGACAAACCAATGTACTGCCTTGAAAGTCGATTTCGAATCTTTAACGTGGTAGATATTTTACTGTTAAACGAAAATAATTGTTTCCTTAGACACCTAGTTCAGTAGTACCTAAATAATTATATACTGTTGGGCTATAAACTAATCTATTTTATATTGTCCTAGATAGGAACGAAGGGACTTATTAAACGATTTAGTTAATAAATTAAAGGGTTTCTTATTGTTATTGCAACTGCAAAAGAGGTGTGCTAAGTTTGCTGTCAATCAAACTAACGAACGTCCGTAATCATAAGCTCACTCTCAAATACAGTCCCAAAAAATTCTCAACCTGATTCATATTCAATAAAACCATCTCTTTTATTCTCAAATCCTGCTTCATTCCTCCAAGAACTGGATCTGTCATGCTTAATATGAGATTTCCTTTTATCTTCCCTCGTAAATAACATTATACCGTTAAAAAGGATTAAATCACTGAAGGAGCTTAAGTCCGTCCTGTCGTGGTATCAGGCTGATTGTTTGACATTTAATTCTTCATGGCCTTCCTTCTTATTTGCTGGATTATTAACTTCGCGAATGACATGCGTGGGTGACATTTCTTTATCTCTGGCAATTGAAAAGGGTCTGCATAATTTGGGTGTGATTGATATGAAGTATGCGTATATTGGGCTTTTAGTTTTGTTAACTTATATCTTACAATTTGATACAAAGGGCTTGATTTAAATAACAATAGTGAAAATATACTGTGAAAATATACTGGCTCCTAATTGTGTTATTATTTTTTCTAAGAATATTCATATTGTAATCGATAACTTCAACACGACACAACAGTTTTCAAATTCAACGATCAACATAACAATTGAATCTCAGCACACTAGCGCCAATTACACAAATCATCTGATAATCGAGTCGCATTTGACTACAATCGGCATCGATAAAGACGTATCGATACAATCGATTAAGCGTGGGCTGTCAGTGACATCGGCTCCATCACGATTGCTTTATTTACGGCCTGTTTATATCGTGTTATTGCTTCGTTGATCTTGTGTTAAGGGTCCCCATTCATTGTTTTAGTACAGTTTTGTCTTCATAAAAATGTAGAAGAATGTCTGCGTGAAGTTTTATAGCTACTTAAAATGTTTTTTTGATATAACTGAGTCATTATTTACTTCTACCTTCGGTTGAGTCAATGTTCTATAAACTATTAAAGTTTTCATAACAATTTTCGTAATATTATTATATGCAGTAGATCTATTAATTATCAGTCAAATATGTTGAAAAATATATTTTAGCTTTTGATATTTTTGAGAAAATCGCTGAGAGTGAATGATTCCCAATTTTGTTCCCTAACTTTTTGCAATAAAGACCACTAGTTTCTGCAAGCGACTTCACCCGTGTAGAGAATTATCCCACAGGGTCATACTCCAGGTATAAAACTTCTGTATCCTATTGTAGACCTTAGTCTGTTTAACATATTTCATCGAAATCCTTTCAGTCATTTGTACGTGAGGGAGTAAAAAACAGACAGACACGGATACGTACAAGTTACGCCTTTACTATATATGTTAGTGTGGTTTTAAACAGCAACAGTGTCTATTTACACGATCCAAAACAAAACATATATCATGTTCCCGTCAAACAAATTCATTGTACTGAAGATTTTCTTCTTTATTACCATAAGTATCCTCATTAGGTATTCAGGTATATTCATTTGATTGTATTACAAGTTCTTTGCTCAATAGGCTTGAATACTTGAAGTTCTCGTCCTTCATCGTCTTCGTTTCTCACGTTCACAACTCAAAAGGATTATTTCCGAATCGGAATGCCTTTAATTCTAATGGAGTGCGAAGCGTGTGTGCAGAACCCGCCGGTGTTATTTAGGGGTGGCAGGATAGGTAGAATATTAGAACTGACGTAAATATGGAGGAATGTTGGAAATTAATGATGTCGTTTATAGTTAGTAGGTGTTATTAGAGTAATTCGGTTAGGTGGAAGTAGTGATTGAAATGCTGGTAATGTAACTGATGTTGCTAATAATTTTGATTATTTTTATAAATGGTTTGTGAAATCAAATATTTCTGTATTTTAGTAATTATGTATTGTATACTTACATAAATCTGACAATACACCACTAACTACCTACGTATATTTTGGCCTTCTCTGCCACCTATTATTTTAAACTCTTACTGTATGTTTTATGATATACCATAAAACGTATCTATCTACTGTAAACTGCGAAAAATCTTTTAAATCTTCGTGGATTGTAAAGTAAAATCAAACCCTACGTTTCGCAAAACATCAAATAAATCAGCAAAAAAAATTATAACTATGCGGCAATAACTTTGTGAGAAAATTGGATGTAGATAATTATTAAAAAAGAGACAGTCGTAATAAAAGATGGATCTGATGACCTTCTCCTCAGGATGATAATTTAGGTATTTATCCTTATACTGAAGAGAACTATAATACAGCTGCTGTTGTTGTTCATGCATCAGTAAGTTGTTATGGTATTTCAGATGCAAATATTCATACAAAGCATAGAGTACTTCTGAACATCGAAACGATGAATTTTCTTGACGTGGCAACCTTGCAGCATCCCGCACTCGAGTCTCGAGATACGCTAAAAGCCGCGGCGGCGTGCACCGACAGATAGCGATATATTAAATACACATTTATTCCTCCAGTGTCAAACCTATCAAGATTTATTACACTCCATTTTTAATTTTTCATTATTTAGTGCTTGTTTGGCTCTAATTTTGAAATCGTAATGTAGTGCGCGAATGGCGTACATAGAATGGTGTAGATGAGTTGTTGCTATGGAAACAGTATTTATTTATATTTAGGCCATTTTTTTTAAATTGATAAACTAGTGCTTGACTGCGGTCCCTGATAGTAAGTAGTGATGCAATCGTTGATGGCAAAGCAGACTAGTTTATTAAGAGCCTATTCACTCTAGCCTTGAAGATACCTAAGTTTAGCTTAGTTTGTGCTTTCTAGTTGATGTGTTTTTTGCCTTTTCTTTTTTTTTCTTTTCGATGATTTTACATGGTTTCTTGTTGCTCTTATTATAAATTCTCACAAAAGCTGATTGTGGCATCGAATGTGGCTAAAATATAATGCCGTTTATGATGTAGCAGTAAAAGTCGAGTTTTTTTTTAGAGTTGAAGCATTTTTAGTTGAACTTTCTATGTTATCTGTAAGTGCAAGTAATTACCTGTTATTACAATGACTCTTTTTTTTTTGTTACGGACTTCGCAGATTTCTATTGTTTTGTAGATATCTTTTCTATTCTGCTTGCTGCTAAAGGAATGTTAAAATTGTATCAGATGTAACGCATTTTTAGGGAAAGTAACGTAAACGAATAATTTTGACAATTACTTGGACTAAAATAAATTATGGAAGCAGTTTACAAGCTAGATGAAGCTATCGGCAACGCGGTAGGTCCAGAAGAAGGCGGTATAACAATTTACACTCCTGCAAAAAAATTGGACAGATGTGTCTAATTACAGAGAAAATTTAACGAAAGAAAAGGAGGCCTTTGCACTTTGTAAGATACAACAAGCTCAAAATAATATTAAGATGAAGATTACAAAAACTGAATTACCATTGATGAAAAAAACGGTTTACACAGCTTTCATAGTTTTTAAACAGTTGGTTAATTCACTTCAACTACATTATTTTTGTATTGTTTCTCACAGAATTAAAACTATAACAGAAGCTTTGCTACATTCAGAAAAAATGATCATAGACTAGTCCACATTACAAAACCGATATAGTCAATCTAAAACATGAAGCAATTACAGTTCAATAGTACGTAACCCTTTAAACAGTTACACCAATTATTAAATAAAAGAAATGTCAACTGTCGTATGTTGTACACCAATACAATGGTCCAGAGCACATAGGTATCGAGAAACAAGTCGGGTGACGTCATCCGACACAACAATAACATCATCAATCTACTGAAACAATTGATTGTCACCGATCGCGCCCGATTCTCTTATGTATCGATTACAAACAATCGTTTTAAATTGTTCTATGAGCGGCAAATTAGTCAGCTAATCCTTGATTTATGTTGTCTGTGGGCTGGCAATTTGACAGATGTAATTGAAAACACACGCAAAGCGCCATCATGCATCGTGCCGGTGCGGGTTAAACGCCTTTGCCCTTTTCGTCCGCAAATGAAAACATGATGTATCTAATCAGATATTTTGATTGTTCGCCCACCAGTAATAATTAAAATATTCATCTCCTATTTTCATTCAAATTTAACATTTCGTTAATGTAAGACTTATCTGCGTACCGAGTACTTAAATTATATCTTCCACATTGTAGAGGTCAAATGAGACAGGTTTATTCATTTCTGAAACCTCAACAGTAGGGAATAAATTATAATGTTCAAGATTGTATGTAATATATTCTCCTAATACATAATGTTTACCTACTTCTACACATTTGTAGGTAACATTAAACCTTTTGGCCACGCCTAGTCCTCATAACTTTTGTATGTCCTCAAAAATTCTTGCAGATCAATTTATTAAGTTATTTGTACATTCTTAAAAGGTTGAATTGTGTGGCTATATGACAATATAGTTTATTTGATGGTTGAAGGAGTTCTCATGGCTGTGATTCGAATTAAGCATTTGAACCCATTTGTTATATTGTTAGACAGTCACTTATGGACACATTATAGTTTATTGTTATTGTAATTAGAAACCTATTTGTGGGCGCCACTGCCACCGTGCCAGCTGATGTAATAGAAAATATAAATGATAGCTGAGTGATTGTTGCGTGTACCATTCTGTGGAAATCCTTGAGCAAGGATTAGAGTTACTGGTAACCGAATATCTATGTTCTAAGCGTTCTATGGGTCTCCATTGTGGCCTACAGTTTCCAAAGCTTTAACAATGAGAACCTGGTCTGAATCAATATCAAAAGCTGGTTAATCAATGTCAGACTTACTATCGAAGTATTTTGATTCTACTTCATTTTATTAGTAAGCAATGTTATGTATAATCTTCAGAATAGCCTGATTATATAACCTTGTAATAATTTGATCTCAATACAATAAAACCTCATTTTAAAACAATATAGTCATTACCAATACCCACAACACCTACGTCTTGTGAACACTATGTAGGTCCACAGAAAATATTACATAATCGAAGTAACTTTGTTTTATACTATAGTTTATTGATTTCAGTGTAAGAGATAAACAAATGAGAATTTTATTACTAGTAACATCATCTATTGGAGTACATAAAAACTTTTACTCCCTTCTCAATACTGTTCTACCAGAGTAAAACCATCTCTATCCCATACATCTTTAGAGTCTTGTATATCTTTTGTGTTAACTTGGTAATTTTATTTCCCATTGATTATATTGACTTTAATAGCGTGTTTAGTGTCAATTAACCCGAACCTTAGGGCAATAAGTTTAGCTCCAATATCTCTGTTATCTGTCTATGTTGGTGTTCGTTTGTGCAACCTTTTATTGGTTTTCAACTGCATTGAAAGCTGAATTTGTTTGCAATTGTTCTCGGTAGCCTATCGCATGTTGCAAATTTTTATCGGTCGGTCGTAATCTGGTTGAGTTTTGGTTTTTGCCACGAGTAATTTCAAGCGAATGTGAAATTGTAACTGCCAAATGCCAGCAGCTTACAAAATAAGGTCCCATTTTGTAAGCTGCTGGTATTTGGCAGCTATTCGTCAACCTCTAGACAAAAGTGATCGATATTCATTCTAAGAATGTGGATTTAGCAAAAACATATTCTTATAAAAACTTTAAGGCATTCCTACTGTTAAACCGTTCATAAAAAGTAATGACATCGATATTTTGCTAAAATGAGACACCATAGACTATCAAAATCAAACCCATATTAAAACGACAAAATAGCCAATTTATATAAAACCAACATTTCTTCATGACAGCCTACGAACTAACACTCTCTGGTTACGGCTCCTATATTTTCTTACATATTTTTAAATCTAAATATCTTAACAGTTAGCTAATACAATTTATAACAGTAGAGTCACAGTTCCGAATAATCTGTATAAATCTATGCTCTAAATTAGTGATTTCCATATTTACGACCCAAAAACATGGAATTCTAATAATTAACTTTATTTCTATAACCAATAAATTAAGTTAATCCCGCTTTCTGCTAATTACGAACTGTACTATCGCCATGTTAGCGGTAAGGCCTATTGTCATTTGAATTTGTACTTAAACTTGTATGAGATAGAGTGGTTTTTACGCCTCCATTACTAGTTTCATCTCTTTCGTCATTGTCAAATGTTTTGTTGTTTCGTTATTAATTTCTAAGAATGAATATTTGTCAAGATTAATTAAATATGTTTAGTGAAAGCAACCTTTACAAAAGTCGCCTAACATCGTACCTTGAGGCATTCCAATGCTTAACCTAATTGAAGGCAAAAATCTGTTCATACAGAAATGCTCTGTAAAGTTATTTGAATAGCTTCTCATGTTACACAAGAACCAACTGAGCTCCCTTGTTTACTCATTGTGTAAACAAGGGAGTATATATAAAAAACAAATAGACTTCCAATATAGCAAAATAAAATTTGCTTAGCTTAATGTTTTAATTAAGACATTTCGATGAATGATATAATTATTATTTATGTGATTGGCAACATTTTTTATAACCAAAGAAATAAAATTACCCGGTTGACTAATAAATCTGTTTACAGACTGATTTATATATTATTCATGATTATATATTCGATTGGGTTCTTGCATAATTAATTGATGTCATTTCATTTGACCTGTATTTTTATGCTCGTCCACATTAATGTGATTAAAAAGATTAAGTTTGATTTATGTCTAACATAACCTCTAATAATATGGTAATTAAATGGTTTTGCCAATGGAAGAAAATGAAAGTGTCGATTGGTTGTAATATCGTAAATTTAGAACAACAGACTACTTTTAAGGCAGTTATATCAATAAAAAGAACCTTAGATTTGATGCTCATCAGCTTTTTGTCTATTACTTGGATGTCTTCTTTTGTTTCTTCGGTTGTATTTCTAACAGTAACTTATCATTTCAGGTTTCTTACCTTTTTCCATCATGAATTTCATTATCGGTTTACATATTATATTACAGTGTTGCTTTACTTGATCTTACTTCTTTCAATAATCTTATCTGTCGTGACTATTATAATTTGGTAGTTGATTATTTTTATTAGTATTTGTAAGTAACTTTGTATAAAATCAGATATGTAAAAGTTTTTCTTCTTAGAAACCTTTCAAATCAGATGGTAGGCTATAAATCTGAAGGAGTCGAATCGCCATTACGTTACGTACGTACAAAGGATGTGTGCTAATTGTTGCTTCATTTAATAAGTAACTTTGATGTTATTTTTAGAAAAAACAAGTCTTATTAGTGTTATTTGTGTTTTAGTATAAAATATTATAGAAAAAATAAACACGTATAGGAAAATATAATAATTTAGGGATTATTTCAACTTTATTAAACCTCTTTACTGTTAAACTATTTTTACAAACAAAATTCACAAGAAGGTCAATGTTATTTAAGCACATACTTTATTGGCAGCGTCACTTAATAAGTCCAAATGTAAGTGTGATATGTGAATACTTTACGTCTGGCGACAATCGTAAAGACACGTGTAAATTATCCGGTTAAACGTGTAAATTGCTACTATTTGATAGGGCTGTCAGTTTTAGGACCGACTCCCAAATGATTTATTTATGTGGTAGACCAATGATGGGGATCTCACTGCCTATTACAACTATATACACTGGATGCATACGCTGGATTGTAAATGCTTGATAGGATCTAATTTCCAGCAGTGGACGTCTTGCCTGCCAAATGTTTTCAGTGTTTTTTGCTGGAACATTCAGTTACATTATTATCATTTTCTAATACCCACCTCGTTAGCAGACAATCTTCATCTGCAAAAACTTTAAATTAGTACTTTAATAACAGTGACTCCTAAGTCACAGGATCTCCTAGTTTGGGAGTCAAGGTTTACTAAATTTGTTGACCTTTAAATCACTGTAAGTTTTATAAAGCCGATCAACCTAATAATTAATTCATGATAAAGGTTTCTATATTGGTAAAGATTATCATTATTATTATTGGTTTCAACTTGAGTCGTAAAATTACTCCATCCATATATCCTTAATATCTTATATTAATTCCTTGAACACCCCTCACCAAACATCGATTATACAGATAGTTTTGTACAAATGTAATTGTTAATTTACGAAAATGGGCATATAGGTTAAACATACGCGTTTAAAATCAAATACGACGTAAATTCCATTGAGCATGCAGTGGCTAACACCTGTCTATTTAAGAATTAATGCGTGAACAAGACGTTTCGGAAATTAGACCGTGGTCACCAACTTGTTAGTGATATTTGCATATAGATAAAGAAGGACTATTTGATTCAATGGCATTGGACAAAATAGGACTAAAAGGCAAACTAGATTTGGTCATCAAAATAGCTATGCTTTTCGTAAAGACCAAATACAAAACACAAAATTGGCACTAGAGACAGATGATACAAAAATAATCTAAGGAATTAAAGAATGAATAAACAAAACAGAAAACATTTAATAAAAAATGGGTTACTAATTTGTAATACATCGAATAATGCAAATTAATTTAAAGCTTATTATTAGGAAGCCTAGCTTCTACCTGCTTTAAGATCTTAGTATATCTTACCATTTTATTGTAGACTCTGAAAGTTTGGTTGCGGTATCTTTTAGTAAGTAAATTCAATCAAACATATTCCAAGTTACTTACTGACCTACTAAATTCCATTAAGTTCGGACCTTCTTGATCGAGTATCTCCTTAGTAAGTGAGATTGCTGTATATCTTTATTTGTGGTGCCAAAATACAGTAGCATTCAAAATCACTTTAAGTCATTTAAATTATATTACACCATCCTACTCACATCCTTTAGCTGCCTAAGCCTCACTTTTAGATCCAGTAGGTGTGTCTATAAGCTTACTGGTTTTTGCATATATGGGGATTTAATAAATAATCTTCTGTGGATAGAGTGGTTATGATTAAGAAAATTTCGTTCTTTCCACTATATTAAATAGCTGTTCCTTTAAATGCTGCTTCACTGTCGAGATAATCGTATTTTATTTGGCACAAACAGATAATTTTGAGTTTTATTCACACCCTAGTGATATACCTATGCTTCTTCAGATAAACATATTCTGCAAATTTGAATCCATGTCATAATCTACTTGTGTGCCCAATATTACACAAATTCTTTTAGACATTCATATCACGCCAGATATTAGTTACAACCCTACAAACGATCATGGTAAATACTATTAGTAGGATACCTAATGTTGATCCATACTATAAAGCAACGAGACTTTGGTCAAAAGTAATTCAACGAATAAAATAGTCGTCTTGGAATCGTGATTCCATGAAAACTACTTCGATGAAACGTAAGTCGGTGAAGTTATTGCTACTGTCCGATGAAATGGTCTTCATCAGAGAAAAGTAGCTACTTCTGTCTACGAAATGTAATGTCCCGGGTCTTAGTCTCTCTACTCAAAGTTCTCTAGCAATATTTTTCTTAAGAGCAAAACATAATTTCTTATTATTTATCAAAGAGATGTCAAATAAAATGAATCCCAATTAATTTTCAAGCTGAAGTTTATTTGCCGTCGTCCTAATTTCGCATTGCATATAGAATTCGTGGTAAATTTCTTCAGATTGATAGAAATGGGTCATTTTCTCGTATTCCATAATTACTATGACGTCTATTATATAAATATTGAAAGAGGTTTAGCCATTTTCATTATTATAATCCCAATTTACGATATAGGTATACATGAATGAACTGAAAATACTTAACTAGCTAAAGCTACATTATATTGATTATCAAATTGATGAAGAAAACTGACATACTATAACAGACAATTATTGCGAATTAAAAAATATATATGTATATACTCTTATTTGGCTTACATATTTTTTCATTTGTCCAAAACATTATTTTAAAATGAATCCGGTTTCGGTTATAAAATCATTCATATTTCAAAACCATAATACATTTTCACTTCCATCTCTCCAACATTCAAAATCCAACTCTATTTCCTCAACGCTATTGTCGACTTTCTATTATCTTTTGATGCTAGAAGTTTGAAATAATGTTGCAATGTTCACAGGAACTGTTGTTACATAATAATGATACAGTGAACTGAAAATCTGACAGCAGTTGTTAAATATGATGTCTACAAATGCTTGCTATGTGAGTTATGTGGAGTTACGTTGTCTGAGCGTCAGTTTCTATCATATATATGAGCTAATATATCAGTTTTATATATTATTATGATCAAGAATTCTTGTTATTTTACCGGCAACGTGGAATTTGCGTTTTACTGTTTCCTTTTTTCTCCTTGGACGTGAATCAGTGTTGTCTTTTGAGTAAACACCTTAATGGTGTGGTGTTGATATATTTATTTAGGTTCGTACAAGCTCCTGCATTAATAAGGTACCCTTTGCGCATACAAATATTTTAGAACATTTGGGTTACGAATTTTAGCAACCGTATGTACTTTGTCAGATGTAATCTGATACAGGAGACTCATAGTTATATAAATAATCATTATTACATTTCTGCCCCCCTGTACATCTTCCTTAATAACAATATCCTCCTTACTGATATTATCATTAAAGATAATAATTGGATTATTAATTATAGTTTCAATTCATATCACCTTTTCCTAAAACACGGCTTAGGAATTTTATCAAACAAATCTCAAATATTAAGTAATTTAAAATGGATCTTATCATATTAATAAATTCTTTAAATAATTATATTTTTTATCTAGTTGTATCGTTTGCAAGATCTGTATACGATTTCTATTTCCAAGTATTATATATCCGTTTGCAAATTCCTAAATAATGAATAGTAATATTGTTGTTATTGGTTTACTTATAATTCAAAACATCCTTAACACAATTGGGTGTTTCCATTTGCAGTTCGTTTATGAATGCATGAAAATATAACTTATATTTTTAATACTTCCTGAGGTACCCACTAAATTGGTCGATTGTAGCAGTTTATTTTCCTCGATCAGTTGACGACAGGATACAAGTGGCTTCTATTTCGGACCATGTTTCTATCATTGGTATGCCAAAAACAATAAAGGGAATATATTTTAATCTGCCGCTTACAACATAATCTGCCAAACCGATACTTACTTACTTTTCTAGCTCTCTGATTCATCTCCATTTAATATAGCCTTCCAGAGCAATTTCGGTCCTCACGGTTGACATCTGCGAAGACTTACAATCGATTCTGGAGGAGCTACCTCAAAGAAATTCCTCAGAGAATTTAATGGTTTTTCTTTTGAGAATTAAACTGCTGAGTCTTTCCAAGAATGTATATGTAATATAAATATATGCATCTGGTTTATGTTGTGTTCATTTCCTTTCCTTATGTTCTAACGGTCCTCTTTCCATTACACAGGTGCTGTGTGGTGCAGTGGCGGACGCGGGCGACGTGATAGGCAACGTGAGCCGCGTGCGCCGCGCGCCACAGCCTCACTACAACTCGCACCGCGTTGTGTAAGTATCTTGTAGCATTAGTAACTTTAGGGAATGAGGATCAATCACATAATAGCAAATCCGATTTTTACTAAGTACATCGTATGTATAATTTACTGAGCATTTAATTTTTTAAATTATTAAAATCCGTCAAGAAATGGTGGATTTATTAAAAAAATTCTGAACAGCTACTTGGAAACGCGCGCTCTCGCTGGACTGCTTACGATGACGTCATCTGTCATGATCCGTGCGACGAACAGCTTGATCGTATTCATTCGCCGGTGGAGACTGATCATGACTGATGACGTCATAGCGAGTCGCTTTATTCTCAGGCGCATTTCTGGAACTAATACACTAACATTGCTGTATCTTCGTCATTTTTGGTCCGATTTAAATAATTTCTTCACAATATTTACTGTATTTTTTTTGATGCTATAAGTCTGCATACTCCACAAAAATCATGACTGATTCTCATTACCGCACCAACCGATTGATAGTTGATCGATGGTAGAGTAGATCAGTCAAAGTCGATCAAAAGCTCCTATTATTCTACAAGCTATAGCGCCAATAGGCCGACGTCGATCATTATCATCTATCTATTAGTGTAGTAACGCTCTTAATGGTCTGCAAGAATACTTTGCTATTGACTTTAATTAAGATGTTTATCTAGTCTTAAAGACGAACCACATTCATCTTTTCTCACTGTGTTTTTTGGCAGTTTTCATTCATGATTATTTGAAGTACTAATTATCATCCAAATTCTGCTCCAACTTAAGATTTACTACAAATTTCGTAATCTCAAACTGCAGTGTCTAAGTTACATGTTGCAACACAACTAAGCTTCGTCATGCACTTTACTAAGCTTCTAAGCACGTCTAAAATCAACACTCCAAACTGTTTCAAAATACGATTTAACTTACCTTCACTTACTATCGTTACAGAACGGACGAGGAGATGGACATGGCCGTGGCGTGGAAGCGCTCGCACTGGCGCGAGATGCAGAATATCCTGCGAAAAGAGGGTAACCAAAAGGACGCCGTGCAGTGCTGCCCCTCCGTCCTTGAGATGGTCACCAAGAAGGGAGGCCGCACCCCCACTGGCCTCTACGTAGAACTGTACGAAGACGGAGAGAACCAGCAGAGGCTTTTCGAAGTGTCGTGCGCCCCTAACGTCGTCGACCAGCCCTGCCGGTTCGTCGACGCTAGACTCTACAACGAGTCGCGGTGCATCCAGAAGTACTCGTACTCTTATGCGCTCGTGCGGTACCTGCACTCCACCGCCACGGAGACGCCGCAACCGCGCACCGAGGGACACTTCTCTGTGCCTGGCTCCGGCGGCTGGTCCATGGACTATGTGCGCGTGCGCGCCGGTTGTGAGTGCCAAATTAAACCCAAAACCAATAGACCTGCCCGCAGAAGACACAAGCAGAGAAAGAGAAATAGGAGGGTAATCGAAGACGACGAGACCTGATTTCGGGGTCAGTGCTAGTGAAATCGTGACTTTGAACAAATTTGGGATCGTCCCATAGTATTACGTTTACAAAGATACCTTTTCTGATGTTTTCTCTTTGGTTCGGAACTGTTTTGTGTATAAAACAGCAGCAAAGCTATGTTTGTTTGTGTTGCGGCTGCGGATGGTTTCTCGTTACCTATTTCAAGTGATCACTTGAGTGGTACCACTGTCGGTCGATGTATCAATGTATTTATTTTATTTTTCGTCTATATTACGCTTTTTGTTGTAGTCCGTTAGTTAGTCTCGATCTTATGAAATTAAAGTGCCTTTTAGTGCCTTAGATTTAAATAGTTCACTATATTCTGGGAATTGTTGAAATTTTGATTCCAATGCGTTATCTGTATGTAATAAGTATTGAATGTAAAGGCTAATGTCACACGAGTCATAGTGCCCTAGCAAATCTTACTATGTTATTAGTTGGACAACATCACAAATTGTTTTAAAATTATTAGCCAATACATTACTAATACAAATTCACGGCAACAAGAATTCGAACTTTTAAATATTCATACAAATATAGTTCGTGTGACACTCGCTTACAAGCAACACGATATTGTAATAGTTACCGGTTGATCGAGGTGCATAGATGTTATTCACTGCGCTGTCGCTACACCTTCAGTTAATTTTAAGATAGAACCCAACGACAACGAACACCATGTTCCATCTACTCGAAGTTCGAATTTCCATCTCTTGGCCATTTCCCAAATTAAATATTGGAATCGACTCCCAGTTCTACCAGATGTGGGTGGATATCAGTATCGTGCATGAACCCATTGGAATTTTACAAGTCGACTAGTGAGAGAATCCGGAACAATTTTGATAGGAATTGTAAACCATTTACCAAATCTTTTATGCTTTCGACGATTACAAGGCAGCATGATATTCTAAATATCACTGCAGCCAATGTTCCCATTTTATTGTGCCTTTCAAAAGGAGATTTAAATTTTACGCTATTCTCATTTACCATTTTTCTTTTTATGTCGGTTTTGTTTTCATGCCGTTGCGTTTCTTTACAAAATTTCGTAGCAGTAGATTTCTATAAAAACTTGTTTGAACTAAGTGGTGCATTGTTGTCGTTGTAAATAACAGTAAAGAGCAGTCTGTGATCACTTCATACACGTTCTGTAAGCCGTAGTGGCCAGTCACGATGACTCTCCTGTGAAACAACTATATTGTGAAAATATTCTACTTACTATTTTCTGGTGTTTTCCATATTTTTATGATATAAGACCTTGGAAAGGTACGCTATAAGATTCATAATTTATTAAATAATTTACAAAATACATATACAAATATAACAATCTATTGTATTTGTATTTCGAGTGTCTATTTCGACTGTGCCATTGCTTAATTTTTATTTCCAATTAAATATCAATTGCTTTGTATCTTATAGTTTTGTTTCGTTTTTAACTTCATTACTATCTACGCATTTGAAAATACGTAGTATTTTCTGTACAGTCAAGGTTATATTTACTTATGATTTTAATTGCAAGAATGTCTTTGTTAACATTGTGACTAGAGATTTCTCTAGTTATTTTAATTTGATCATGTTAAATTTTATTGTAGTCAGTTTTAGAATCAATTACTATCAATACCAATATTTCCATATCCATGAGTAACTTAAAATTCATCCTTGAGTTGTTTCACGTGAGGAGCATCGCCCGTTAAAGTCGTTCCAATGATTATAATGCTCTCTTCCCTTTTAAAATTAAGAATATTTATTCAAAGTTAACAATTTATAATTTTTTTGTTATTATTTGTAACAGTACTTACTTCTTAGGCATAAGTGCGTCGAGTCAAAGATCTGTATTATTTTCTATTTTGTAATACTTTTATTGTATTTAAAAATGTAGTTATATTTTTAAGGATTAATTTCATTCTATTTATACTGTTTAATACGAGGTATTCCGATATACAGTATGAATGTTAGTTTGTACGTAGAAATCGCTTCCATAAAATATAATTGATGTATATAAATAACGCAATAGTATTGTGGACTGAGATTATTTTGTGCATTTAGATGTGTAATAACAGAATGAGAGAATATTTTTATATTAAGATAACGCTATCCATCGACAATAAAAAACTTACAACATACATGTAGCGTCATCTGTTGGCGAGTAGCAATAAACTAACAGTTTATTACACAACAACTAGATGTCACTGCATCCACCTAACCTGTCTAGCATTACGCAGAACAGTGCCATGTTTAATTAATTATAATTATGTGAGCCAATAAGAAATAAATTATTATTGGGCTGCTAAGAATTTAGACGTTTGTTATATGCATATTATAGTTCTATTACCCGTTGACATTCAATGTACTTACCATCGATGCATTCATCACTAAATGTAAAGTATGAAATAATAATACCCAAGTGCAATTTGTCATATGGTTGGTATAGTAAAATATATAATTTTAACAAATCACTGCAAACTATAACAATGTTACTTTCATCATCACAACAGCTATACGTTATTTTATTGTTGACATCAAAAACAAAACTTTAAATAAAATAAAAACCTGAAATAGCACAAAATCTTTTATTGTCACCTTACTTTCTATATAATTCCTTCCAAGAATCACTTATACTATCGTATAAAAATTATAATACAAACGTCCCATGTCTTCATCGCTAAGCACTTACACTTTTGTGTAACTTGTCTTCTTCCAAAAGAAGAATATATTTAAGCAGCATCATGATCTGGAAATTATGAGATTCAATGTTACTAATTGTAAAATAAACCGAACACGTCGCTGAATATTATAATATATTGTTAGGATGGAAATAAGGAATGACAGCGAAGAGTCTATGAAAGCGACGCGCGCACCACTTTACCTAACATTTTTTTTTGACAGGTGTCATTGTTGTGGCGGGAACATTGTGCATTTAATTAGATTTATTGTTATTTTGTTCTTTTAGCTAAAAGTAAAGAATTGTTTATTTTGTTGTGTCACGTAGTTTTTTTTTAATATCTGCACTTCTGATTCCTAAAAATATAATATAGGTAAACAGCACCAGCATGTGTATAACAGCACCATCTATTATCGAATAGTGAGAAACGTTTTTTAAAACAGTAAAATGTTTTTTTCTTTCTTAGAAATTTTAATAAGGAAATAGTTTATATTGGTAGATATTTTTACTCACCTAAATACAAAGTTGTCAAATACATTAGAACAAATCCTAATCCAACGGATACGAACTGTAATAATCCTGCGCTCTTCTTGCGTTCATGCCAGCGCGCCCTCTCGCGGGGAAGCACCTCACTTACTGTGACGTACAGAAGCGTACCGGCTGCTAGGCCCTGGAATTAATTGTAAATAATTGTTGTTCAATAGATGGCGCTAGTAATCTAAAGTTACCTTATAGGCGCATGAGCACACATGAAAATTCTTCAGATGACCATCTCAAAATGAGTTATTACTATTAATATTTTTTTGTAACAAAACGGTTTTTTTATATATAACTGTTTTTCACTTAATCAATGACTTTAATCATGTAGCTTTAATATATATGTAGGTACATAGACAATCTTATATATATATATCTACTCATTACCTATACTTATTATGTACATAGGTACTGACGTCGACCCGTCGATTTTGGTCTAGCCATAGCATGGATGACCAGCTCACGAACCCTAAAGTCATTCTACTCAGCTTATCGTAGTCCACTGCTGCGCATAGGCTTCTCTAGTGCCTTCCACTGTACGATAAGGCGCTTGATTACTATGCAGATGACATTTAAAATTTTTTTTTACGTTTTGATACAAGTGGAGAAAGTTTTTCATTACGATCGAGACGGCATTCACTCGAGTTTTAGCGCCCTCACTAAGGCTGTTGTGTTTGTTATGGAGCCGAGGGCTGCAGTGACTAATTTCCACGTGTATCATAAAGTACATTGTTTTTTATATCATCTGATATAAATAAAAGAGGATTGATACGCGACTCGTGGGAGTTGCGCCGCGCCCAACCTGATACGATAAATGAAATAAAATTGTGGCGAGGATGATCACGCGTACTTATCCACACTAATGCAAAAAACAGTAAATTGCGTGCTTATAAGTGGTAAAGTGATGTGATAAAAAAGATCTAACCTGCATAATCGGCACTGCCATAGACTCCTTCAGCGAGTTAACAGATTCCAATCCCGCGCCGATCCCGATTCCCGCGACGGAGCCCGCACTGAACAGACCGATGCACATGATGTGTGCGCAGACGCGATTGGGGAAGTTCTCGCATAATTCTGCGCCCAAGCAGAAGCCGACTACGAACTTGTGGGACGCCACTGCTGCTAGGAGAAGGAGGACCTGGGGAGAGAGTTTTGTAATATTAGGTTTGACATAACCAGGCCTTTAGGATTGTTCGTAAAAGTTCCGGTGGCCTTCGTAAAGGGCAACCAAAGGAACAAAGTTTTTTTTTTTCGGTTTGAGAATCATCCAATGACGGATGTCATCTGCTCTTGGGCGGGGCGAAAGGGTGTGTCAGACTTTTATTGACTAAAAACCCACTCCTGTTCCTTCGGTGCCTTTTATAAATACCAGGGCGAAGTCTTCCTTTCAGAAGCAGACCCTTAGCCCCAGTAGGCTTCGACCCTGCTGGGCCCAGTTGTGTTTTCGCCAATTTAAAACAAGAATGAAGACTAGAAGTGAGGGTTGATAACCGCGTCCATTAATACCTGTTTTTCGGAGGCCCACGTTCCGCCGTGGCCGTCTACAAGGTAATTTGAATATTATGCGAAATATTATTACTATTATTTTATTCTTTGGCAATATCTGATAAGATACTAACCGGCATGAAACTGTTTTCCTGTGCCATTATGCAGGTGGGTAAATACACTAAGTACACCTATGATTTACCTACACGGTAACATTTTATCAGCTGCTCACAAAAAATGCATCTGTGTATGTACTTTTGTAATGTATGTACCTGAATTAGTTCCATGTGGTAAGTACAGTCAACAAAACAAAGTTCTGATCCGGCAGCTAATAATTTAATTTTAATAAAGTAATGTATGTAAGTATAATTACTCAATATAATATTAATTAATATATTATTATGCAATTGCACTACTCGATACTCAGACAGTTAGTCTAAATGTTTTGAAAATAAATAAACATAAATAAATTGTTGAAATTGATACAATATTCTAAAGTATGAAACTATAACATTGTTCACGATGCTTGTACGCTGCTGCTACGCCTGTGCGGCCACTGTACTATGATTCTAAATAACTGCTACACTGCTTCTGCGTTAGTACTAGGGTTGAAGCGGAACCGGTTTTTTTTTTGGTTTACCAGAATCGGAACCAAAATCGAAAGTTCCCCGTGTGACAAGTACCTATCTATAAACAACAAAGTCAAACGGAAGTTCCGAACTTTCAGATTCGGAATCGAATCTCCGTAACATCTCTGCCCCCCTAGCCAAGTTACGATCGTTTCGTTTGCGTCGAATGCCTCGAGTAGGCCACGCCTCCGATTCCTTTGTTCTGACCACGTGGCTGGACGTTGAGATGACGTCAACGAAACGATCGTAACTCGGCTAGGGGGGCTGGTTAGTATTAAGTGGCGTATCTTGTGTGGGGCTGGCCTTAAAACCAGAGCACTTCGACCCTTCTGGATCTTTTGTGCTAATTAAGTGGCGTAAGTATTGGCATTTTTTTCCTATGGTAGTTACTTGATTTCTTGTCTAGTTACTCATCTCGTTCGTTGACTGTACATTTACTAGTAAGGAAAATTCTGACTCAACTGTTGTCATATAAACTTACGAAGCGATTCATAACAGTGTAGGTAATGGAGTATCAAGGACAACGGCCTTCGCAACTATGTCTTGATATTAAATTAATTTATTAACGACGCTGTCATCTTAGATTAGTTGATATTTAGATCACTCTGCAAACTGTGTTGAAAATTGGCTCCAACTGGCTAAAAGACAAGTTATGAATTCTACGTTTAAACTGTAGGTACTTTTTAATTATTTAACTACAAAACACATACCTGCATACATATATAGGTATCTCAGAACTTCCAATTGATGGCAACGTAAGTATAAATTTTTTTGAGATAATAGGAATACCTAACTAAATAACTTCCTTCTCCTCATAGATTTACATAAATTTATGTATAAGTTGTGGAGTGTCAAACTTTTACCGACAAAAACTCGCCCATGTTCCTTCAGTTGCCCATTGGGAATGCTCTGGTGACACTTCCGCTCAATCCTGCAGCCAGATATTCCATAGTACCTAAGGGTGCTACCACACTATTGATCGTCGATCAATGATAATGATGCTTTATGTAGCTTTTGATACCGTAGAACTGGCTATCAACGTCGAATAATCATTCAACCATCGATCGGTGATCAAGAGGTCTGTTGGTACACAAGCGCTCCTCCACGGTAGGTATATAGTGCAGCCAAATCTTAAAAAATCCGCTAGTCTAATCTATCTATTTATATAAAAGGAGAAACTGACTGACTGACATATCAACGCACAGCCGAAACTATTGTGTCTAGGAGCGTAAAATTTTGCATAAGGTCTCTTTTATGACGTAAGCCAGTACTAAGAGACGATTTTTTCAAAATTCACCTACAAAGGGTTTGAAAGGTGGATCCAAAGTTTTAATGGAGAAACCTATGTTCACGCGGGCGAAACCGCTGGCAGAAGCTAGTAATAATACAACCTCTTTATTCCCATCGAGAATGACTTAAAAAACTAACAGTTCATAAAATTATTAATATTTACACACTAAGTACAGTTATAAATAATGATTTGATAACTAAATTTTCCAAATAAATAATAATTCTTTTATACATTCAAATTTTGTTTTTACACTACGGATGAAAGCCTCATCCATTTTACTCCACACCGACAAATGCTACATTGCATTTTCTTTTCGGTTGGCCCCTGCCAAGTAGTCTCTCTGTGTCCATTTACCTTTGTCCATACGTGCAATATGACCCGCCCAATACCATTTTAGTTTTTTAGAATAATCCTATTATTTTTTTGGTTTTTCTTATATCTGTGTTCTTTTTTCTGTATGTCTCCTTTTCATCGCTCTCTGGCAGACTTGTATTTTGTTTTAATGCTATTATTATACATCTTAAGTTCATTAATCTAAAACAGATACCTACCACCTATACCTACAGACCATGTCCTGCCTAACATTTTAGTTTTTAGCAGCATTTTCCTTATGTCTACTAAGATGAATACAAAGTATTGTCCTTGTGCAATAAAAGAACCACAAAGAACGTTAAAGGGGATCAACTACAATTTATTTTTGAAAATCACATCAACAACTATTTAATTGGTTTTCTACAGTATGAGGGATATCCCTGAACCAATTAGTTCAACTTGAAATAGGTATAAATGGTACCGCAGATATTAATAATAATAATAGTAGAGGCAGTTGCATCAAGGGCTTCATCCAGAAAGCAGTACTGCTGGAAACGGCTCGTATTGTTTGGAGATTAATCTCTCAGGAGTCCTAACAAACGGTTCCCGATGCCGGGGGGCTTCTATTTTTTTTTATTTTTACATATTTTTTTTATATTACAATTTTTTTTTTAAATATAATTAAGTGTATCTATGATAAATAAAGGGAATAATAGTAGATGTTAATTTTAAGTGTTAGTGTACTCTCATATTATGTTTTATTGTTCAATAGGGATAGACAAGACAAGAGGCAGAAACTTTAAAGTAACCATAGCGTCTGGTGAATTAACCGTTCATCATCATGCAAAGCCCGACATCACCCATGCTGAGAATATGCTTCTCTTTTCTTGTGCCAATATTTAGCCATTCTCTATGTTTCTGTACCATTCTCATTAAGGCAACCACGAAGACAATAATATCGTCTGGCCATCTTGCCACTGGACGATCGACATTTCTGCTTCGAGTCCTTGGACGCCACTTGCACACCGCCCTACTCCACCTATCACCACCGCACATTACCAAGAGCTTACCTATCCAGCTCCATTTGAGTTTCATTATTTGTTTTCCTATGTCGAAATCTTCGTAGTACGTCTTCGAATCTTGACGTTTAGAATGGGATATTTTACTCTATATGAGAAAAAATCTAAAAATATATTATTAGATAGCTTAGGCAAAAAGCAGTCAGTAAATTTTAGTTTCAATTCATAAAACAACAATATAAATTTTAAAATTCAATTCAAAGTTTTCAGTTTTTTTTATCTGTTCTTTAACACCATGAAATAGTAGCCACCATGTTATTACGTCATTAGGCTGTGTAATCTAAAGTGACATCAGTCAACTGTCAACTAATCGGCCATACTGAGTGAATATCAGTGCATTTGTTTACACAGCCTACTGATGTCACGACCATAGAGTAAATATGGGGTCCGCTGCGTTTTGCATTTTCGTCAAATTACGCGCGAAATTTAAAAATGAAAATTTTAAATGCATTTTTAGGGTACTTAGCGACTGAATAAATATTTTAGTAATTTTGTGTTATTTTTTAGTGGTTTATTAGCACTATAAAGAATCTAACTTTCAAAAATGAGTATAATACCCTAATCGATCCATTAGGCGTACCTACTGCAAAAATAAATTTTTGATAAAATCTAAAGATTCTATTAGCTGCTGCCAGCAACTTCAAACCAAATCAAATCAAAATGTTTATTTGCAAGAAATACTCGTACATTGTTTACAAGGAAAGATCTTAAATAACCTAAATGTCACTGCATACTGCCTGCACGCAAGCGTGCAAATCTTCATTATCTACACTAATTATTATGAAGAGGTAGTTTGTTATTTTATTTGTAGGAGGTAAACTCTGAAAGTACTGGTCTGATTGTGAAATTTTTTTCACCGATAGAAAGCTGCTTTATTCCTGAGTGACATAGGCTATATTTTATGTATGCGAAGCCGCGGGCAAAGGCTATATATTCATATTTATGTTCTATTCCAGGATAGGTGGCTACTCGTGTACCAAGTTTCATCAAAATCCGTTCAGCCGTTCAAGTGTGAAGAAGTGACTAATATACACACGCACACACAGAATAGAATGAATAAAATAGAAATACTTTTATTCAGGACAGACATAGACAAGCACAAAGTAAAAAACCGGACAATTGCGAGTCGAACTCGCGCACTGAGGGTTCCGTACAAACTCATCTATGAAAACAGTTCAATGTCCGTATTGAGTTACGAAGATTTTTTCGAATCGCAAAAAAAGTTTTTTTTGTGACGTAACTAATTTAAAATTTTCAGATTTTTTCCTATACTTGTGCTATGTATGAGACCTCGCTCCATGCCAAATTCCAGAACTCGAGATCAACGGGAACGGGACCCTTAGATTTTTGATTCCCTTGAGAGTGTCTAAATATATTTTTTTTTTTGCGACATAAACGACCGTATCTTTTTTTTTCGTTCATTTAGTTTAAGTTTGATTTTTCACAGCTTCAAGAGGCCGCAGACCTGAGTATATAGTTTTAATTTCAACTCGATACCTTCACGCGTTTTTGAGATAAAGGGTCTTGGCAACAAAGTGATCCTATAAGGGTACCGTTTTTTCCTTTTGAGGTTCGGAATCCTAAAAAGGAACAAAATTACAGAAAAAACCTGAGCATTTGCTGGGAGTCAGACACCCAGCGCTGGTTTTCAGTTGGCATAGTGTATTTCTCTGTATCATTGTCTTACATAACATATATCTATACATATAAAAGGAGAAACTGACTGACTGACATATCAACGTACAGCCGAAACTATTGAGATTAGGAACGTGAAATTTTGCACAAGGTTTCGTTTTATGATATAGGTGAGCACTAAGAAAGGATTTTCCAAAATTCACTCCTTATGGGGATGAAGTGGGGGTCCAAAGTTTGTATGGAAAAACCTACATTCACGTGAGTGAAGCCGCGGGCAGAAGCTAGTATATAATACAACTCTTACGAATTCACTCAAAGTGCACATTAAAAATATTGATACGCTGATGCAGATAATATTCGAAATGATAACCAAATAAGTGCATTTATCGAGTGACATTCTGTTGCAGTGTTATCTTGTTCAAATATCTTAATCTAGGCGTCCTAACCTTGGTTACTGTGTTGCCTAACACAATTAGCACATAGATACTTGTAATCGCCGTTACGGAACGGAACGAGATAAAATCAAGGACTGAAAATAAGGTGTGAGGGTACTCTATTCATTTTGATTAAGATTAATTGATAAAAAAACACATAACTAATTAAAACTATTTATACACTAAAGACAAAAACTACTAGCTAAAATATGGCTGGTGCTGCCGCTGCGGCTGCGGAGAACCTTAAGCGGCGGAAATATAACAACCTCGTCGGAAGTTATATTCTTAGGCCGTGGGGTCCGAGTGCTCATAAGCTTTTCAAAGAACTATCCAGACGCTTAGTTGACACTTCGCGTGACCCAAGGGCTGGGTTTTACCTCGGTCAGAGATTAAGCATTGCCATACAACGTGGCAATGCCGCCAGCCTTTTGGGCACACTTCCAGTCGACAGCGATGCGGAGGAATTTTATGACGCCATATTTTATCTAGTAGTTTTTATATTTAGTGTATGTATACTGAAAATAAGTATTTGTATATTTTTTAATTCTTTGTTTAATATTGCAGCATATGCTGAGATTGGAAGCTTTTTAGCCTCGCAAAGGTCTTTTATTTTTATCTTTTAATATTGTTTTCTTTTATTTTTTTATTTAAGTTAAGTATTTATAGATTAAGTAGTTACTTTTTATTATATTGTTGTTTTTCCTGTGCGAGTCTCAAATAAATGTTTTCTTTCTTTCTTTTTTTTTATTTGAGCAAAAATATCACACTATTATTATAAAGGGAAAGTTTTTCCTTTAGGCTCAAACGGCTAAACAGATTTGAATGAAATTTGGCGCCTATGTAGACCGTATGTTGGAATAGCCTAGATACTTTTTATCCTTTCACGACATCATTTTTCATCTCATAATTTTTCACGTCATTATTTTTCACGTCATCATTTATCTACTTTCAACCAAGCCTGTGGCAGAATCTAGTATAGCATAATATTCCACCGTAGGAATGGGCTTGCGGACGACGAGCAATAGGTAGCTTGCCGTCCGGCCGTCCGGAAATCGTCCGAACCGAACCCGAGTCGTCGGTGGTGCGTAGTGTTCCACGCGTGCCTCAAAGAGACTTCAGCAGAACCGTAGGGCTCAGCAGGACCTATTGGGGCCATGGGTTAACTTCTGAAAAGGAAACCCGGGGTCCTGGATCGAAAGGCAAAGAAGGAACATAGGTGTGGTTTTTGTCGCCCTCCTGCTCCACCCTAAACCAAGAGAAGTCATTGGAAGATATCCCACCTTAAAGAAAGGTTTTTCTTGTTTTATTTTTTATAACCCAGGGTCCTGGGGTCCTGGACCTTTGGAAGGCGTACGAGGGGCTGAAATCAACTCGCAGAGGTCCCTAAGACACTTTTCATGGAACGTGGTACTAACTGACGATTATACCTATACTAGTAACTATTCAGTAATCTGTGCCTATACTCGCTATGCTAGTGCACCCAAGGACAACCCCTGATTTCTGGGAAACCAGACCATGTCCACAGAGGCCATGTCCTGAAATAGCACATAAGTTACTTATTAACCCGGGAGTATGTTTCCTTGAAGGAATGTTTTAATTATCACGCGGGCGAAGCCGCTGGCAGCCACTAGTGAACAATAAATTCATCTATTTATTTTATTTGACTCTTCAAAAATGAGTACACTATTAAATATACACCCCTGTTTTTAATTAGTACAAAAAAAATGGGGCTTTATCCGTACCCGTACTGATCATACTTTTGTAGATAAAAGTAAAAAAAAATGAAACCCCAAAATGGTCCACGAAAATAAAGTCATAATTGGCAAATTCATAATAGAATCAATCATTCATAACAATTGCCATTAGAAAATACTACGCGCAGTGTTATTCCATTTTGATCGTCATTTATTAATTCATAAGCCTGCACAATATTTCCATAAATTGAGTGACATTTCGGGATATAAACAAAAGCTAATAACTTTACTGTTCATGAATATTATTTATTGAGACTTAAGACTTAAATAATAATAAGACCTTTAAATATTTGTACTAATTAAAAATTAGTGGTGTATAGGAAAACATTTCGATCTTAAGTCTATGTAAGTGCCCCATCACTTAATGAAGAGCACTGTATGCACTATTTTCAACTAAATAACTAGAAAAGAAATACAACCGAATTGAGAACCTCCTCCTTTTTTTTGAAATTAGTTAAAAATAATAAAAACCAAAACGGAAAAGAATGAAACTGACAAAGTTAACATTAAACGTGTTGATTATGATTCATGATTTATTTTTCAGCAAACACTAGGAATTTCATCGATACGAATGCTGTAATTTATGTAAACAATTCATTTCTGACAAATGCTAGCATTGTTGATGTGTTCGTTGCAACTTGCATATATTATCAGTAGTTCATCATTTCGTAACTATTTTCCTACTAGAGAAACCCAACGCCAATTTTTAATGCGTTTTCCTTATGCTGTACAGAAAAATACGATTAATAAATAGTTACACTATGCATCCCTCTTTAATAACTCCTAATTCGTAGAACAATTTTTTTACACCACCGAATCGATAATACCCTTTCTTTCATATGTATACCTCACTGCTTTCGGGATTAAAACTTAGCCCGTGACTAAAGACACTCCTTTAACCCCTTTTCATAATTATATTATAAGTACTGTTTTGAAAATACATAGTTTTGCCCCCTATTTTCTGACTGCGGTAGCCTTAAGGGTGTTTTTAACATCATGCGAATTTCATCACGCATGCGGGTTTGCTCCGCACGCGTAACCCCCGCAAATGTCCATTTCATAAAAGTATTTATTGTAATGCGTAGAACACCCACGCGGAAAGCGCTTTTTTTGCATTTTGATCACGCATGCGGAAAAAACCCGCATGCGGGATGAAATCCGCACGATATTAAAAACACCCTAAGATTACTATAGCAATATTAAGTTTAAATTACTAATTTGATTTACTGCTTTGGTTACTTTAGTATTTATTAAATTGGACCACTGTCATTCCCTTCATCATCCATCATAATTTCAGCCGAAAGACGTCTACTGTTGGACATAGACCTCTCCCAAGAATCGCCACAATGAACGGTCATCGGTCCACCTTGTAGGAGGCCTTCCAACGCTGCGAGCAATGTGTCATTCCCATAGGAAATTAATTTAGAGAAACATAATTCGACACCCTCATCGAACAAGGCAGTATCTCGGATTACCGTCCCAACAAAATTCAAACATGGTATTATTCACTTTAAGGTTCATTTTGAAAAATGACTGAATTAATGTTACAACCTTGTTCGTTGCGGGTGTCGATATTAGGTCCTAAACGGCTTATTATGAACTGTGATATTTTCGGTTTAACTTGAAATTTTAAACTCGAATCGACTTTGGTTCGTTATTCTTTTTTCAAAATTAGTTATTTATTGGTTTCTTTGCATTTTGCATCTTCTGCAATATCGCAGTATTTATAAACATTTTTGTACGAAATCTAATTTTTAATGGACTATCTATAAATGAAGCATATTTCCTACTTTCGAAACAAAAGAAAGCGAGATTATAACATAGATCGAATAACCTTGTAAACCTTCCTTATAGTTTCGTTTATAAATTCACACAAGTTGATAAAGGTGAAGGCCTACTCTAATTTATTTTATACAATAACATACAAAATACAGTTAATTTTTGTGTCTATCGGAGAATTATACAACATATTATATTAACAGTATGATTCGTCTATATTTATCATACTAGCGTCAATCAAAAACCCGTCAAGCAAGATAATCTAACTAGTTTTAATTTTAGGATTTTGTAGGTAGTCTGTTTTTTGTCTGTCCGTGGAGTTTTTTGGAATGTGCAATTAGCATCATTTTTCGGTCTGACTGACTTCTTGACAATTCAAAAGTGGCTGTAAATGATTTACCTATATATATAAAAGGAGAAACTGACTGACTGACATATCAACGCACAGCCAAAACTACAGGGACTAGGAGTGTGAATTTTTTCACAAGGTTTCCTTTTATGACGTAAGCGAGCACTAAGAGAGGATTTTCCAAAATTCACACCCTAAGGGGATGAAACGGGGGTCCAAAGTTTGTAAAGAGAAACCTATTTTCACGCGGGCGAAGCCGCTGGCAGAAGCTAGTCTAAAATAAATGCTTTGATTCTTCCTGATTCTTTATGATTCTGTCTAGTTTTTTATTATATATATATATATATAGTATGTGTTATTCATCTTCAGACGCGAGACGAGGTTGCATAATTATGTCTTCCTTAAGAATTGACCCAGAGCCGTGGACTGCGGAAGAGATGGAGGGAGGTATTTGCCCAGCAGTGGAATAGTACAGCCCAGATTTATTTTTCAAATAAAAAACTGCTGAAAACTGAAGCGGTCAGATGTAGAAGTGATCGCAGTCTGTGTTTTTACCACTTTCCCTCCTACTCCCCTCTCCCTACAATCGAAGTGACCTGACTCTCAGAGTCTGCATTTCCTGATAGTTACAACCTTTTTCTTCTTCTTAGCGTATCGATGGCAAAACTAATTAAGTTCCTTGCCTGGCCCAGTATTCGGCCACGGCAGTGCCGTCCGCTGATGCTGTCATTAGATCCCTACGTGCACAGATAACAAGGCACGTGATTCAGGATCGAAGGTGGGACATGGTCTGCAAAGAGACGCCGCACAAACATTGAAGATACAACAAGCTACAACCTGAGAATATTTAAGTCAAGAGTAAAGTAAGAGGTTGCTTCCAGGCGTGCTTTAACGTCAACCAAATCATTGCTTACTATCAGGTGACGGCGGCCACAAATTATGGTATAGAAGTAACAAAGCGAATTCAACTTTAAAATTTCCTATTATACAGTTAGCACTAGTTTAGTTTAGGACCATGGGATCCATATTTATGTATAACCTTTATGTCATTAAACTTTTAATTTTTAAATATACCTTTAAAAATTATTATTATTATTATTAATAGTAATTTAATATCCTGGTGACAAAGGATAGCTAAGGATAACGCCATCTACTGGTATTACCAGAACAGCATAATTCATTTTGTAATGAGAATTTAATTAGAGATGGCGTTGAATTAGGTTTTTTTCTCACCATTCAAACCTTCCCTGGACTATCTCAAATATTTCAAGACCGAAATTAACCCAAATCGGTCCAGCCGTTTTTGAGTTTTAGCGAGACTAACGAAAAATTCATTCTTATATATATATAGAAGAGAAGATAAGTGCAATGCAACATAAACTATATAAAAAACCAGTCTCGTAATTTTATAATACAATAAATACTCGGTAGTCTTGGTATGATTAATTACCAATAACTAGAGATAACAAGAAAACCTTTAGCAATAAATGGTATATCTTACGATTACAAATTCATTACTTAATGTTTATTTAATCACATAAATTGACACTGTGCAACACTGTGTGCAACACTGTGTGCAATATGTCAGCTCGTTGATAGAAACAGTAGGAAAACGACACGTAGGTGACTGCGTGTTAATTAATTGTATTACTCAAATTCAACTGATTATATTCTTACTAATAATACAAAGGTGAAAGTTTGTTTATATTTATGTGTATATGTGTATAGTTGTTGATTGGAAATAATTGCGACATATGGAAAACAAAGATTTATATACATCACTAATTTTTAATTAGTACAAATACTTAAAGGGCTTATTAAAAAAAAAGTCTCAATAAATAATATTTATAAACAGCAAAGTTATGAGCGTTTGTTTATATCCTAAAATGTCACTCAATTTATAGAAATATTGTAAAGGTTTGTTTAATGGAAATATTGTATTGTATTATGAATGAATGGCGATAAAAATTGGAAAAACACTGCGCGTAGTATTTTCTAGTAGCAATGATTGATCTAATTATAAATTTACCAATTATGACAAATTTTCGTGGACAATTTTGGGATTTCGTTTTTTTTTTTTGTCTACACAAATATGATCAGTAGCGGGTACGGAGAGAGTCCCATTTTTTTATGTATAATAAAAAAATAGGAGTGTATAGGGCTATAGTTTTGAGAGGCTTAAGTGGAGTAGAGAACTTGACAGGCCTGTTGGTCTAGTTGTCAGTGGCTCTGACTGCTATGCCGGAGGTCGTGGGTTCGATTCCCACCCAGGACAAATGTTTGTGTAATGAGCACGATCATTTGTTCTGTGTTTGGTTGTAATTTATCTATAATATGTATGTATTTAGAAATATATAATTATGTTTATCAGTTGTCTAGTATTCATATCACAAGCTCTGCTTAGTATGAGACTAGATGGCGTTGTGTGAAAGTTGTAGAATATTATTATTATTATAAACTCAAGAACTGTGTGAAAACTATGGCCCCCGTCTGAACAATGTTACTAATACACATCGATAAAAAAGGCAGAGTGTAACTTACACATTCAAAAATGCAACGACGGGCACATATCTTGAGGTGCTTGAGGAGGGGAGAAGTATACCATGTCTATCAGGATAATCCCGAAAATACTACTACATATAATAATTTGTAGGATGTAGTATAAATTATTATACATCCTACAAATTTTATAAAGAAAGTCTGGATAAACATTCACGCTTCAACATCTGCGTATTGGGATCAAACTTACACCTAGATCAATAGACAAGTACATTTCTGCCTTTCACACGGGCGAAGCCACTGCCAAAAGCTACTATATACCTAAATAAATATAGCTACTACCTTACAGTCTGAATAATATAGTACCGCTGATGTGAAAGGGGTTGACCGTTGAACTATTACCGCAATAGTAGCATGACTCTGGTCCCTAGGGCACAGAATAGGTAATAGTCTAGGGTCACTATACTATTGCATGTTGCGTGCTAATAGCCTCTGCCACAGACCATGGAATCTCAGCACCCGCACCGGTAGGAAAAGGCAATAGACAAAACATAATATCTATTCAGCCCCCCTAGCCAAGTTACAATCGTTTCGTTCGTCAATTCCTTTCTGACTACGTGACTGAGCGTTGAGATGACGTCAGAACAAAGGCATTGGAGGCGTGGCCTACTCGAGACGTTCGGCGCGAACGATACGATCGTAACTTGTCTAGGGGGGCTGATTTATTAGTTTTATACGATATATAACGGGAATATAAACACCCAATTAAAAAATTAAGTTACAATCATAATTCAATGAAACACTGAAATTTTACTTAAATCGATTTATGACATTTGAAATGCACTTAGGTCTGTTTTTTTAGGAAATTAGTTGTCCCTATTGTAGGCAAACACTATGTTGACTGGTCTGCACTATCGTCTCCTACATATTCTACATATACTCAAAAGGAAAAAACGGAACCCTTATAGGATCACTTTGTTGTCCATCCGTCTGTCTCTCTGTCAAGACCCTTTATCTCAATAACGCGTGAAGGTATCGAGTTAAAATTAAAACCATATACTCAAGTCTGCGGTCCCTTGAAGCTATGAAATAATCAAACTTCTGAGTTAACGAAAAAAAAGATACGGCCGTTTATGTCGCAAAAAATGTACATTTCGACACTCTCAAGGGAATCAAATTCATAGGGTACTTCCCGTTGACCTAGAATCCTGAAATTTGGCATGAAGCAAGGTCTTATAGCACAAGTATAGGAAAAAATCTGAAAACTGTAAATTTGTAGTTACGTCACAAAAAATCCTTTTTTTGCGATTCGGAAAAACTTTCGCAACTCAATCAAGAATTGAACTGTTTTCATAGGTAAGTTTGTACGGATCCCTCAGTGTGCGAGGCCGGCTCCACTTGTCCGGTTTTTTTAAAGAGTAACGCTGAAGTTTCTTGGCGATTTTTCTCCACAGAAAGCAACTAATTGTAAGTGTGCACTAGCTTTTGACATTTTGTAAGTGCCCATGTAAGCGAATTTCAAAAACGTACATCAGACAAACAGACAGACGGGTGGACCTGCAGAGTCTTATTAATAGGGTCCCGATTTACCCTTAGGGTACGGAACCCTAAAAATCGTTGTACGAAATACAATAATCTGACAACCAGTCTTCTCTAATGGGTATCAGGTTATCCATTATTTAGGCTGTGGAGGTCAGATAAGCAATGCTCCTTTTACAATACTGGTATTCAACTAAAATTAATTACACTTAAGAGGGTCCATTTTCACTCGCCTATCGTCAACATCGAGCATGGTTTAAAAGCTTGTTACTTCATCTAACGCAATTCAACGTGACGTTTGACAAAAAGAGATAACTTCGAAAATTCTGTTAGCAATCGGTAATTCCGTGATTTACTCGAATATTTTACAAAACTTGTTCCAGGAAATACGTGTTTTTTTGAAACCCTTAAAAGTTTTTGAGAAAAATTGTCGTCATTCAAAATCTTGATTAAATTTGTAAGGCTTCTATTGTTATATTTTTTTGACTGTTTAAATTGAGCAAATTTTAAGAGGTCTTTACTGGATTAGTTTTACACCAATTTATAAATTAATTTCAATGTAAGCATAGATAATATCTATGAAAAATGTGTAATAACGTCATAATCGTGTAAGAGTGATTGTATGTAAAACAGTGAAAATGTATGTCGAGTTGCATCCCCTTAAGAAGGTTGTGAAACTCATTTCATAAAAATTGGCAAGTTCTTGTTCTTGGAAATGAATGAACCGACTTTAATCGGCCCCAAGGCCGGTGATAATAATATAATATCTTTACTCTATGCTCTACGTTTGCCTAGCCCTCTGTAATACCTTCTCTTTGTACCCCATAGAGAGTGTGTAAGCCATGTCCTACCTTTGTGGACTGGTTGATAGCATTTTATCTTATCATTAAAGACAAAAGTTAGTCTACCAACGTTATTTTGAGTCGAAAAACTATGTCAGTAGCATTAATTATTTAGTTAAGTGATGTGTTGACCGATAACGGTCACCGGTGCCTATACGGCATATTGTAAATAAAAAACATATGTATTTCTGAATCATTACAGTATCAATGTTCTAGTCTAGCTCTTGAGGTTGGGACATCAACAAAAACTTTCTACCGTTCTGGGTTTTTTTAAGGTGGGCCATCATCCAATGACTGATCCCGTTCTAGGTAGAGCGAGAGGGAGTGTCAGACTTCATTTTAATTTTTACATCATGTTTTATTTTTTCCCAAAAATATTTAAAAACGGTCACAAGTTGGACACCACCGACAATAACAAGCTTATAACTTTGTGATATTTTCGTGATACAGTTTTGAAATTATGTACAAAGATTTTTTAGATAAAAATACTAGACACGTATTTCATGTTTCGCATATACTAAAACTAATTTTGTATATTTTTTTTTCGGTGGGAAAATCTTGACATCCCCCGCACTTGAGCGGAGCGGGATATAGTGCCAGACTCTTACTGACTAAAAACTCACTCCTGTTCCTTCGTTGCCTTTTGTACCAGGGCCGAGTCTTCCTTTCAGAAGCAGACCTTTGGCCCCAGTAGGCTTCGACCCTACTGAGCCCCTACGGTATGCTGACTTCTCCTTGAGGCGCGTTTGGAACAGTACGCGCTGCTCTGTCCAGACGGATATCGGACGATCGGACGGCGAGCTACCCATTGCTCGCCGTCCGCAAGCCCGCGCCTACGGTGGCCGGTAATCGGGATCGGAATCCCAGCGATACAACATCGTGTACGTTTCACATTTTTTTCACAAGCAATAACATTATAATAACAATCTTATCCCTTATTGTGAACAAGGCTTATTATTACCTCCTTATCAGTAACGGAGCGAGTAACGGCTGCGTTATGAAGGTATATCTCTTATCACAAGAGAAGTATCAAGTATGTAGGTCAATTGATACCTATGATAACAGTGGGAAGGAAATATACCAGACGATAGTAGAGAAACGTAGATTTGACTAGAGACGAGTTGACTACAGACTAGACGACTATTCGTCGTTCAATTGGACGTTATACTATGCGAATATATTTTTTTTCCTGGTTGTATCTGCAATCAGAATTAGCTATAAGCAGATGTGCTGTATGTTATGTCAATATAAATGTTATGTTATGTTATGGTATGGTATGGTATGGTATGTTATGTTATGTCATGGTATGGTATGGTATGGTATGGTATGGTATGGTATGGTATGTTATGTTACGTTTATTTAAGAAAAAACATTTCATTTACCTATCAAAGTGTTTAGTACTTACCTTACAATAATCACATTTATCTAAGTAGGTAATATTACAATTTTATATTGAAACCATTACTTATTAAAATTGTTTGAATTTATCTCGAAAAATAAATGTTGTGCACACCTGCTTCTATGAACCTCTTTTGTCTAATGTAGAAGTGAATGGAGTATAGCTCTATTAGCTCTCATCCAGTAGTTTGCACTTAGCCTGACTGAAAAAATTAAGTGACAAATCAAGTCCCATAAGTTTTTTTTTTTAGGTGGGAAAATCATCTAATGACAAATCCCGCTCTCGGGCGGAGCGGAGATAGTGTCAGACTTTTACTGACCGAAAACCAACTCCTGTTCCTTCATTGCCTTCGTCCCAGGGCCCCGGGTTTCGTTTTCACACTACCCATGGCCCCAGGGGGAGGGAGGGAAATCGTAGGGGCCCAGCAGGGTTGAAGCCTAGCTGGGCCCCTACGATTTGCTGACATCTCCCTGAGGCGCGGGTGGAACAATACGCGCCGTCGACGACTTGGGCTCGGTCCGGACAGTTACCGGACGGTCGGACGGCGAGCCGCCCATTTCTCACCGTCCGCAAGCCCGCGCCTACTGTGGCATGAAATCGGAATCGGAATCCCGGCTGTGGTTAAGGCGTGAGGACCGTTGCCTCATGCGATCGGCCGCCTCCTTTGCTAGCATTACTTCTTCGCAGAAGGAGGCGACCGTCTGCCACTCCTCCTCGCTCCGAACCATGTCCTGTACCAAGGCCCGGCGCAAGAGATCGATGCCGCCGATCGCCCCCACAAGAACATGGCGTTGCTCTGCCCAAGCGGGGCACACCTCCACCGTGTCCTCCGGGCGGTCCACACAGTGGCGACACCCTGGCGTCGCTTCCGCACGAATCCGGTGCAGGAATTTCCCGAACTTACCGTGTTCGGTGAGAACCTGCGTCATGCGGAAGGTGAGGACGCCGTGCGGTCTTTCCAACCACGCCTCAAAGAGAGGACTTACCGCCATAATTGTGGCGTGCCCAAAATCCCATAAGTGGATATTTTCCTTGCGCATAACAGACTGGTCGCTGAACATACACGTGACTGAATAGTAGGCTTTTCCGACCAGTCCACGCGTATCTGGTATTAATTGTTGATATTTATATAGTTATCAAACATTTGTTATAGATAATTACATTGATAGTTTAATAGATAGTTATCAGCTACGCAAACGATAAGACAAAGGTTTTTGTCGTTACGTTTGGTAAATAAAGTGAGACCAGTTTTCCACTCTAACGACACCTTTAGACGCGTCTCAATTTTTGCTGTTTATAATTTTCACAATCTTAGTGAAGTCTTTGATCAAATTGAAACGTGATGATGATGGAGCTGGAAGTTAGGCACTGGAACTTCGTAATTAATCAATGTAACCTAGCCATGTGGTATCTAATTGTTCCCGTGAGGGAAATGCCATCCCCATGCCCCAGCTCCAGCTGCTTCCAGCAGAAGGAGAGTCGTCGGGAGTTGCAAGGCGATTCCCGGACGGTTTGTGGACGATGAGCAATGGGTGACTAGCCGTCCAGTAAGAACCAAGCCCGAATCAACGGTGCATAGCGCTGCCGCTACGCGTGCCTCAAAGAGATGACAGCAAAACTTGAAGGGCCCAGCAAAGCCGATGCCTACTAAGGTTGCAGGAACATTTGAAAGAGTGACTATGGCCCTAGAACATAAAAGGCAACTGAAGGTCACAGGTGGCTTTTAGTTAGTAAAAGTTTGACACCTCCTCTCGTTCCACTCTGGAGCTGGAGAAGTCACTTGATAATTTTTCCCATTTAAAACTCAATCAACTTAAATTAAGTACCCGTGCTAAAAAAAATGATATATAATAGGTAGGTCTTTTATATTATAAAATTGCCGTTTTTGGAAACGGGTTTCTTTAAAGTGTCATATCTTTGGATTGACTATAAATTATAAGTTCAAATTAACTTCATATTAAAGGTACGTTATTCTTTTTTCAAAATTAGTTATTTATTGGTTTCTTTGTGTTTTGTAATATCACTGTATTTATGTATGAAATCTAATAAAAATCGCATTATTTTGTAATATAATTTCTACCGTGGAAACAATATGTCTCAAGCGGTATGCAATATTGATGATGTAGGTAGGTACTTATACGGACTTAAAATTGCTAATGAATGGGATGTTTATTTTTTTTTTAATCACTTTCACGTGTGAAATTTTATCTCAACTTTTCTTCTCAGGGCGGCTACAAGACAAAATTTCCAAAACGAAAGAGAGTTTTTTTTTTGTTAGAAGAATTTCGTAGGTATTTAATATTTCTTGCCCTTAGAAATGCATTTCCTACGTTGGAACTCTTAATATGAAAAAACCTTTTTTTATTAGCTTTCATGGTTATGAGTACTACGATATACAGAAAATACAAAACACAAAGAAACCAATCAATACTTAATTTCGAAAACGAATAACGTACCTCACGGATATCACGTACCTTTAACAGAAAATTTATTTTAACTTTCAAAGTCAATCCAAAGATATAACACTTCAAAGCAACCAATTTTAAAAAAGCAATTTCATATGTAAAAACCTATTTTTTAAAACGTCAGATATTATTTTTGAGCAAAAGGTCATGTAAAGGATGAAATCAACACAGCAATAAAGGTTTTGCAGTTTTTTGTTCGAAACATCCTCGTTCAACCGGTTGTGCTCATGTTTCAAGTTTCGGTCCATTGACTACCAACAATTTTTATTCACTAGGTAGGTATACGTCTTCACTATAAATATAATTCTCCCGAACAAATTTCGATCATGATGGTAAAGTAGCAGAAGATATAGTGTACAAGCGTGTGTTCAAACACAGGTGCACTTTCTCTTCCTTTACTCTCATAGTCCGATAGGACGACAATCTGTCACAACTGGAGACAGGGCTGTTGCAGGGCCAAACGCTGTACGTGCAATTCATCATCATCTTCCTGCCCTTGTCCCGTGTTATTTGGGGTCGGCGCAACATGTTTTTTTCTTCCAATCTGCCCTGTCAGTCGTCATACTATCACTAACTTCCTTTTCTTTCATTTTACTCTTCACACAATCCATCCATCTTTTCTTTGGTCTCCAAAGAAAAGATGGATGGATTGGAAGCCCCAAAAAACAATAGCTCTTTTTCTCTAACCCGAGAATCGAATCCAGGATCCCACGTTTGCCTTAAATAGATATCAGCAATCAGAAGGGGCTCGCTAGGGTCCTAGAGCTGCGGGATTGTACAATAGTTCTCACAAAAAGGGCAATTTATTGACTAAAATCCAGTGTTCCTTACACTGGATTTTAGTTAGTAAACATCTGTCACTCCGGGAAAAGTTAATTGGTGATTTCTCACGAGAAACAAAAGTAGTGGGAAAATTGCCTATAAGCTGATTATGCCTAAACGTGCCTACATTGTTTGATTATGGTGATGAGAAAGTTTATACAATTACGTTAAGTTTATTATAATTTTGTATAACACGATGACACATCACTGATTATTACGTTCAAAATGGCAAAGGTTAATAAGAAAAAACAAAAAAATAATTAATTTATTAACATGCACTGCCTTCGTCGAACATAGGCACCTTGTTGGACGATACTACCTTCCGCCTCGCTGCTTCCCTACGTCTAGGCGCTTCTTGTTGCTCGAGCCTCCTTATCGCTGCCACTGTGGCGAAGTTGTCAACAGCCTTGGACACCACGGTCTGTCATGCAGCTGAAGTGCGGGTTGCATAGAGCGGAATATCAAGGACATCACATGACGTGCTCTTGCCACCGTCGGCGTTCCGGCCGCATTGGAACCTCATGGCCTGTCACGCGACGATGGCAAAAGACCGGACGGTATGTCTTTATTTTCATGGAAGATGAGACGCTACTTATGTAGATACTCTTGCGCTATTTCATCTTCCTAGCTCGTCGTGCTTTGCCGATGCTGCTGCAGCGGCTGCAGAGAACCTCAAGCGGCGGAAATATAATAACCTTTTTGGTAGTTATATTTTCGAGCCGTTTGGGGTTGAAACTCTCGGATCGTGAAGTCCGAGTGCTCACAAATAGTTTAAAGAACTTTCAAAACGCCTTGTTGACAGTTTGCGTGACCCACGGGCAGGCTTTTATTTCGGACAAAGGATAAGCATTGCCATTTAGCGTGGCAATGCCGCCAGTCGTTTGGGTACATTACCAGTCGACAGCGATGCGGAGGAGTTTTTCGACGCCGTAGATTAATATAATAATATTTCACAACTATCACACATCGCCGTCTAGTCTCAAGCTAAGCAGAGCTTTTGTTACGAGTACTAGACAACTGATAAACATACACATATATTTCTAAATACATACATATTATAGATAAATTACACCCAGACACAGAACAAATGATCGTGCTCATCACACAAACATTTCTCCTGGGTGGGAATCGAACCCACGACCTCCGGCATAGCAGTCAGGGCCACTAAACCACTAGACCAACAGGCCAGTCATTGCTTTTTTTAGTACTTTAGGGCATTTATTTTTATTTTTTAATTTAGTTTTAATTAGGTTAAGTTAAGCATATTAATGTATTAGTCAGTTGCAGCAAATAAACAAACTATTCATTAATTTATCTATTGTGAAGATCATTGATCACGATTTCACGACGGTCGTGCTAAATGTTCTGTGTGATTTTTGAACATTATACCCAGAAATCGGGTAAATTGGGAGGATTTTTAATACTGAATGCCACAGGAGGTTGAAGACTATATCTTTCTTCCAGCTGATGATAGACTGATGCTATGACACACACTTAATGAGTGAGTGAGCATATCAAAAAAAAAAAAAATGTAAGGATCTAAGAATTATATAAAATGCTTACCCTCACTATGATTCAAGATGGCGACACGAGTTCGAAGCCTTCAAACAGAACTGGCCCTACCACTAACTCCTAATGCAATCCATTTGACGAACTAAACTGAACTGTTAAAGGGATGGCGCTATTTAGTAGGTATGTATTTACTCCATCCCTCAATCTCTTTCACACGCTTGACAGTTTTAACACGTCATGGTAAATGGTAAAGCCCTGATCCAACCTTTCAAAACAGAAAATACAGAGCTTTATCCTGCAGTTGAAAAACAAAATTTAGAAATAAATGGAAGTGATGCTCATAAAAGAAGAGAAGCAGACTATAGAAAACATTGAAAGGGTTGCTCGAATTACGACCCGGCGACGTACGGTGAGTAGCTATCCTTACATTGTTAACACCTCTACGGTCCGGACTAAGCGTTTCGCCTCTTCGTTTATACCGCGTACATCGAAGTACTGGAACATTTTGCCTGCTGCGGTCTTCGCGTCCGATTATAATTTAAGTGTCTTCAAAACTAGAGTGAATAGGCACTTAATAAACTAGTGTGCCTTACCATCAACAATTGCATCACTGCTTACCATCAGGTGAGACCCAAATTTCAGGATTCTAGGTCAACTACAAATACTTACCCTATGAATGTTCCCTTGAGAGTGTCGAAATATACATTTTTATGACCTAAATCTTTTGTTTCGGTAATTCAGAAGTTTGATTTTTTTACAATTTTAAGAGACCGCAGACTTGAGTAGGTATATATTTTTAATTATATGCGATAACTCCACGCGTTTCCGAGATAAAGGGTCTTGACAGACAGACGAACGGACAACAAAGTGATCCTATAAGGGTTCCGTTTTTTTTTACTTTTGAGGTACGGAACCCTAAAAATTTAAAAGCAAAGAAGGAAGCGAATTTCAAGATCAACAAAACGACAACTAATGCATTTAAACACGTTTTCGTGAGTAATTGATCCATCCAAAGGGAGGGGCTCTGGCCCTGAAATCGGTTACTGTAGTGATGCGGGCGTGGCCATATCTATACCTTTCACTCGTGATATTTAACCGGCAGGTTCGCTGATATTTATTAGTCGAGTAAACATAAACAGATAAACGGAACTGTTCTGATTCTCACGCGATTAATAGGTTTAGTGTTCCGCAGGTTACAGATAAAGTCGAAGCCAAGCAATCAAGGGCCAGACAAAATTCTAATTTCGTTCGCCATCAAAACTTGAGAAGCCGAGCATTTCAAATCAAAATTTCAAAAAATTAAAACATTTATTTCTAATAAACCTTTTACAGGCTTACTTTTAAATTGACAAGAAGTTAGAAAATGATGCTAATTGCTCATTCTAAAATGAAGTTCGCTATGCAAAAGAATGTCGAAGAAACTCCATTGAGAACATAGAGGGCATTTATGTGAGAAAAATATAAATATAAAAAAAATATAGACATTAAAATAAGCCACTGGCAGTTAAGAGATGACCAGTGTCAACTGACAGTGTCCGTTCACGGACATGACGCGAAAGTATTTTTTTTTAGGTGGGAAAATCATCTGATGACAAATCCCGCTCTTAGGCGGTTCAGGAGATAGTGTCAGACTTTTACTGACTAAAAACCCACTCCTGTTCCTTCGTTGCCTACATCATCGAATAATATAAATAATATTTTAATAATTAATATTAATAAATAAATTAATTAATTAATAAAAATATTAATAATAATTATTATTAATAATAATTAAATATTAATAATATCGTCGATCATATCGATTTCCAGCGATAGGAAACGTAGCAAGAGTACGCCAGTTTCAAACTCATAGGCTGCTAACAATACAGTACACGTTGGCCGGCCAATCATCATTGTATAAACGGTGTTTCCCCGTTTACACAATAGCTAGGGATAGCGATTGTCCGAGGCTGGGCCTATAAAAATATTATAGAACGATATCTGAAAAACCTACAACGAAATATGTAATTGTAATGAATAAATATACTCAATATTCAGTGTATTCAAGAATCTGTTGAATTGTGTTCGGAGCACTATCTGTCTGTAAAGGATACGCGGTCTATTTTTAAACATTTTATCTGGTTATGTTCAGGACCAGCAATTTATTGAACTGAACAAAAGATACTTGGCCAAATGGCCAGTAGTGTTGATTTTTATTTCAATGATTCATTACGAGAGCAGTGGTGGCTGAGTGGTAACGGCCCCAACTTACGAGTTGTAGGTCGCGGGTTCAAACCCAGCCAGGCATATTACTTTGTGTAATTATTTCATCACCATTGCTCTCAAAACGGTGAAGGAAAACATCGTGAGGAAACCGGCATGTCCTAGAACCAAAAATTCAAAGACATATGACATTCACCAACCCGCACTGGGCCGGTGTGATGGATTATGGCCTATTCCCTCTCCTAGAGAGGAGGCCTGAGTCCCAACAGTGGGAACATTATAAGGCCGACCATGTGCTATGATACATTATAGTGTTAACACATACTCGAACTTGGTACGACGGATTTGGTTCATCCGTACCAAGGTTACGCAAGTGTTAATACAATTAGTACCACTGAATCATTTACAGATTAGAGAAGTCATGGCCCAATGGTTAAACGACCCTGACTTACAAGTCGTATGTCGCGGGTTCAAACCCAGGCAGGCTCATTACTTTATGTTATTTATTTTATCACCACTGCTCTCAAAACGGTGAATGAAAACTTCGTGAGGACATAATAATAATATTCCACAACTATCACACAACGCCGTCTAGTCCCAAGCTAAGCAAAGCTTGTGTTATGAGTACTAGACAACTGATAAACATACTTGTATATTTCTAAATACATACATATTACAGATAAATTACCACAATCTACTCATGTGTAAATTACACTCAGACACAGAACAAATGATCGTGCTCATCACTCAAATATTTATCCTGGGTGGGAATCGAACCCACGACCTCCAGCATAGCAGTTAGAGCCAGTAACCATTAGACAAACAGGCCAGACATAAACATAAATACATTCAGCCGAACATAGAACCTCCTCCTTTTTGAAGTTGGTTAAATAGTAATCCTCATTTGTAATTTTCGCACGAGATCCTAAGCATGATCCCCAGATTGGGACACTTACCATGACTTACTCAAATGTCAGGCGTGGAAGCGAGAAAGAGAGATGAATCTATAGACCCTATAAAGCTCCATCCGTTGAACAGTTCAGTTTAGGTCGTAAAATGGATCGCATTTAGAGCTCGTGGTATGGCCTTTGGTCGTTATTAGGTTTTCCTTCCCTATATAATTGGGTGACTATATACATCTGTGAAACCCTCAAGAATACAGTCATAATGTCCTCTTTTCACTTATTATCTAACCGATTTATTAAATAGGTATGTGAAAGTGTCTGGCTGGAGTTTTGTCCGTTTTTTCCTCATCGCAAACTCGTATAGTGCACTGGCTTTGCTTTTCGAAATTGCATGACTTCACGCCTAAAGATGCTCATCTGTCACGCAGAACATAACAACTGTAACAAGGGTTGCCAACCATACTTTATAATAACGTATCTTACTTTATTTTTGGTAAATATACTTTATATTTTTCATAAAAATAAAGTATATGAAAATACTCTATTATATCTTTACTGTGATGTGTAAAATGAAATACTAATATGAAATGGTGTCTTCAAGGCTAGAGCGAATAGGCTCCTAATCAACTAGTGCGCCTCACCATCAATGATTGCATCACTGCTTAGTACCAGGTGGGATCGCAGTCAAGCACTGGTTTCAATCAATTAAAACAAAATAATTACTTAACTATTTTCGATGATTCTAGGTGAAAAAAGGAATACGATTCCAAAATGTAAGGGTACCTAATAAAATACTGTAAAAAACTGTCTTCACGAGAAGAAACAAATTGTGATACATACCTACGTTAATTTTCTTCAAAAACAGTGAAAAACCCTACTTGTAACGCAACGATTACTTGATATAAATGTTTTGAAAATATTCGACTGAATCAGTTGTTGGAGTCTAAGAAAAACAAATCCATCTTATCTCAACACTACAGTCTTTCTCTTCTAACTAATAAATATTGTATTTAACAGTAGCCTGTAGCCTTTAGTCACCACTTGTCTGAAATCCCTAGTATGGTTACAATTTATTGTGATCCACTAGCCTTAGCTGTAAGCTTGCTTAACACACGTCTCACGCAATATTACTGAAACATACCTTTTATTACTTACGTAAAGAAAAGGATAATAAACAGTTATTATTTGGCGTCCATCTATTAACCCTAAGGCGTCCATTACACGGTCATGCAAGCGACAATCAAAACCATCAATCATGAATGATGTTTGAATGACGGAATTTTATCACCATACATTTTCTGTCATGCAAACGTCAGTCATCGCATTACACGGTAGATTTTTCGTCAGTCAAAATATTTGACTGTGATTTAAAGAGATTCAAAGATTCAAATTTAAGCATTTATTTCAAATAAACCATTTACAGGCACTTTTGAAATGTCAAGAAGTCAGTCAGTCAGAAAAAAAAATGATGCTAATTGCACATTCCAAAGCGTAGATCTCTATGGAGAAGAATGTGCAAGGAACTCCATGGACACTCTTTTCAACCATGTTTTGTAATTACAAATATCTCTGTTACATGTTTCTTGTCGTTATCATGTGAGAACAATGTAAATACAGTAAAAATAACAACTAAATATAGATATTAAAATAGCAACTGGCAGTGAAAAAACTGACAGCAAAACGTATCGTGTAATGGACGCCTAACATCAGTCTATCGGAAGTATTGCGTGTATAGCTCTGTCCCCCTCTTTGTTTTGCTCCTTATATCTTCGTTTCCTCGTAACAAGTCATCCTAAATAGGTAGGTATTAAAATGATGACTAAACTACAATGGTCTGGTCTGGAAACAAACTATATGTATCTGGTTCAATGAATTAATACAATTACTCATCATTATTTTTTCTGGCATCATAATAACAAAAGAAAAAGTCCCTTGTGACGCTTTACAAAATCGTACTACGGCTAACAAGAATGCTCAACAAAATAACTAGAAGGCGGGCTTTGATTACAAGTGTATCCCCTGTAGGGTTTGCTGAAGGTCGACCTGAGAACAGTGGTGGCCGAGTGGTAACGGCCCCGACTACAAGTTGTAGGTTGCGGGTTCAAACCCAGCCAGGCGCATTACTTTGTGTAATTTATTTCATCACCACTGCTCTCAAAACGGTAAAGGAAAACATCGTGAGGAAACCGGCATGTCCTAGAACCAAAAATTCGAAGACATGTGACATCCACCAACCTGCACTGGGCCCGCGTGGTGGATTACGGCCCATTCCCTCTCCTAGAGAGGAGGCCTGAGTCACAACAGTGTGCTACAACACTATGCTACCTACACAGTATACCCACATTTTCCCAAATTTTGCAGTATCACTTCTTTGTTTGATTGTTTTGTTGTTATCAACTTTAACGTGTTTTTTTTAAATTTATAATAAGGCTATCAATATAGCGTATCTTAAAATAGGCATCAGATCACACAATTAATAGACAATAGACGTCAGACTATAGACATCTAAAGATGGATTCACAGAAAACAAAACAAATAGTAAAAAAACCGGGCAAGAGCGAGTTTGACTCGTACACTGAGAGTTCCGTAAAAACTTACCTATGTAAATATTTCAATCCCCGAATGCAGTCTCGAAGACTTTTCCGCAAACGCAACTTTTTTTTGACGTAACCAGTAATTTACTGTTTTCAGATTGCAGATTTGAGTATATTATTATTTTAATTTCAAGTCGATACCGCTACGCGTTCCCGAGACAAACGGTCTTGACAGACAGACAGACGGACAACAAAGTGATCCAATACGGGTTCCGTTTTTTTCCTTTTGAGGTACGGAACCCTAAAAAGAATAAAGAAAAAACATTTATACGTGCCTCAAACAATCGTACCTTTATACTAAAAGGACTGAAAAAAGAAAAAAAAATCAACGCGAGGCCAAAAAGGAAAGATTTACATGGAACAAATTAAAGAAAGAAAACAAATGCATTCCTAACCTGTGTAGCACTTTCCTGCAAGCCAATCGCCAGCCCTTCCAACACGCTGTGCACAAACAACGCAGAAAGCAGCCCAACCACACTTGAAGAACTTCTATTACAAGGCTCCGTGTGACTAACATGACACAGCTCAGATGCTCCTTCTCTGTCCCTCATCTCTCCATCATGATCCCTTGGCAACAACCTGGTCTGTTCAGACACATGGCTATGCCTTTCATGAGAGCCACTGCTATAGAATAAATGAGACAGTTCATCCACTAAGTACACCGTGAAAAATCCAATGCATAGAGTCAATTCTGAATATTGTGGTAAATGCTCTCTTGTTTCCGGCAGCATGTGGACTAAGGATGTTGACAAGAGGACACCTCCTCCGAAGCAGAGTAAACAGGATAGTAAAAGAGGGTGCCTTTGTCTTGCTGCTTCTGAAAAGCATGCTGGCATCATGCCTGAGAAGAAAGCCCCTAAGCCCAATGTGAGCATAGATATCGCTCTAGCTGTAGTGATATCCATTTTGGCTGTTTTCTTGTTGTCTGGTTCTAAATAATCACGTTCTCTTTTATGGTTTCTTTAAATATCTTCAATGTTCCTTATTTTCCTTCCTTGTTTATCTTCAAAATGTACCTCCTTAACCTTAATTTTGCCTTCTTTCTCACTCACAAAACTGTCTTCACCAATAAAAATGTCTGTACATCTATTTTTACGCACTACACTTAACACGTGTGTCGCAGTGACACGAATAACTTTATCAGATGTAATATTTACATATGTTTATCAATAATAACAGCCGAAATACTCGGTGTCACTACACACCACCACTCCTCGCGACTACCCACTACAAATGAATCGCTGTAATCACTACATACCCGTACAAATTTAATAATACCCGCTATGAACAAAGAGAACGCCTTTATTACGATAGCACAACGTTGAAATTAGAATGGCTTGAAGATTATTCGATGCTAATTGCATTAGTCATATGTTCAAAATGACCAATTTATGCATGAGCTACCTCGTCCCTCTGGTTCAATGGTTGTGTGGGTGATTAAATGGTGATGATATGCATTTAGCAGGTCAAGCTTTTTTGGTGGAAACAAAGGTTTGAGTTGAGGCATGGATAAGTAAATGGTCATAAATGTGTAATTTATTTTATTTATTTGTAACAAGAAAGCGTTTGTTATTTCTTTAGCAGAAATGGATTGACCTTTATGTAGCTACTTATATATGAATCATATTATAAGAATCAGTTCACTTTCAACCAGTAAAGATCAGAACAAAGCCTTGTTTTGATTGGAACAAAAGCCACATTTTTAAAACCGGTTCAGTCGCAGACATTACGTCAGACGAACAGACTGCTTCTTTTTCTTAATGGTTTACATAATTTTTGGGACACCTACATAACTATATTTTATAATTCTTCTGTACGCGTGTTTGTCACCTAACTCCTCCTAAACGGCTGGACCGATTTTGATGCGATTTTGTGTGAACATTTCAGTGGGTCTCTGGATTGTTTGAAATATAATTTGACCAGGTAGGTGGCGCTGCTATTGGGTTTTTATTTTTTTCTTTTGCGTACGAAAAGCACATTTAGGCCCGTTTTATACCGAAATGGTAGCGACCAGTAGTGAAACGGTGACCACTTTTATAGTGATATCATTTTAAACTTTATACATATCCTTAAAAGACCAGTATACACGCTCATTCTTTCCCAACTTAAATCTATATATATAAAAGAAGAAACTGACTGACTGACATATCAACGCACAGCCAAAACTAAAAGGCCGAGAAGCGTGAAATTTTGTACAAGGCCTCATTTTATGACGTAGGCGAGCACTAAGAAAGGATTTTACAAAAATCACCCCCTAAGGGGATGAAACGGGGGTTCAAAGTTTGTATAGAGAAACTTACTTTCATGCGGGCGAAGCCGCGGGCAGAAGCTAGTAACTAATAAAACTGATAACCGTTCGGTATCACATGGGTTATCAATTTCCTTCCTGGTTGAACGTAACTTCTTATATCTATGTATAAACGTAACTATATGTTTTTTAATAGGTGCGCTCGAACTGTGGCAGTGTATTGCATAGCGGCAATCTTATTTACATTTATTAACATAAATAAATAGAAGAGCAGTGGTTTTTTTTTATTTATTTTTTTTGTCGGTTTTGTTTTTTAGGTTTTTTTTTTTTTAGGTGGGAAAATCATCTTATGACAAATCCCGCTCTTGGGCGGAGCGAGAGATAGTGTCAGACTTTTACTGACTAAAAACCCACTCCTGTTCCTTCGTTGCCTTCGTCCCAGGGTCCGGGTTTCGTTTTCACACTGGTGGGAAAATGAAAAACCCACTCCTGTTCCTTCGTTGCCTTCGTCCCAGGGTCCTGGTTTCATTTTCACACTACCCATGGCCCCAGTAGGCTTCGACCCTGCTGGGCCCCTACAATTTGCTGACATCTCCCTGAGGCGCGCGTGGAATTTTTTGTCGGTGGGAATATCATCTAATAACATCCCCGCCCTTGGGCGGAGCGGAAGATAAGGTCAGACTTTTACTGACTAAAAATCCACTCCTGTTCCTTCGTTGGAGTTTTCTTTTCAGAATCAGACCCTTGGCCCTGCTGGGCCCCTACAGTTGCTGACATCGCCTTGAGGCGCGCGTGGAATAGTACGCGCCGTCGACAACTTGGGCTCGATCCGGACGGTTACCGGACGGTCGGACGGCGAGCTACCCTTTGCTCGCCGTCCGCAAGCCCGCATAAGAGCAGTGGTGGCCCAGTGGTAAATGTCTCTACTTACAATTGTAGATCGCGGGTTTAAACCCAGTCAGGCGTATTACTTTGTGTAATTATTACCGCTGAAAACATCGTGAGGAAACCGGCATGTCTTAGAACCAAAAAATCGAAGACATGTGACATTCACCAATTCTCACGAGGCCCGCGGGGTTTACGGCTCATTCCCTCTCCTAAAGATAGCCTGAGTCCCATCAGTAAAGTAAGTAAAGTACAAGACCGATTATGCTATGCTTATGTAAAAAAAAATGTACTAGTGTAGTTTTAATGAAACATATAATTTGAAAAAAAAAAAACTTTGTTAAGTATTTATAATATATTTGAGTTTTGTAAACAGCCAACGCTAAGGAGGAGCGGAGTCTCCTAATACAGGCATCATCATTCTTAAAAGGAGACTCCAATCATAGACTAATCTAAACTACTTGATATAGAAATAAAACAGTTTGTATTTTTTTGTTTGTATTTTGTATTTGTATTATGTTTATAATCTTATATAAGCTATCTTTGGTGGGTACCTGGACTTATTTAGTCTTCTCATCTGACTGAGGAACGATACATTCCACAATGCGTAGAAATTTTTAAAAGTTTGTTCCCGTTGTTGATCTAATTTTGATATTGTATTAACTATTGAACTGAACCTGACTTTGTAGGTACTCGTACCATTAATATTTAAAATTTTAACTTTTTCAAATTTTAATTTAACATTGGGTATTCCAAGCTTGTAATTTTCGTTATTCCGTTTATTCATTTATAGACATACAAATTATATTGTTAAATATTTCAATAAAAAATAAAACAAAACATTTAAAAATATAAAAAATACGTAGCCCACAGGATCCAAGATACCGGCCGGCGGTTAGGGCCACAGAGGGAGGAACCTCCTAACTAATGCGAGCCGTGTCCAGAAGTACAACTTTCTGAATCAAGCCCTTGATCCAGTCGTCCAATGAGAGCCCCCTAATTTGTTGGTCGAGGGTCCTGGCTAACACGACCTACCATGGGCTGACACGACTATCTACTATTATTATTATAACGTTCCATGCACTGCATTCTATTCGTCAATAGTTCTATATTTCCATTCACTGTCCATCCATCTAGTACCTACTTTTATTTTTCATCTTCGATTGATTTGGCTAATATCAACGAAAACTGGCACAGTATTTTCAAAACCTACTTTAGCTTTTTTTTGGTGGGAAACCATTTAATGTATTCTATTCCTCTCGCTCAGTACCAGCCTTCTACTGACTCAGTACTGACTAAAATCCACCCGTATTCCTTCAATTTACTCTTTGCAGTCCAATACAACCCCTCAGCCCTGGCCACCAGCTAGCTGCTGGCTAGATTTTACCCACGTCTATTCTTCAGGAACCGTGATTTTTTTGAGATCAAAGTTAAGCAGTGCAATACTTTTTGTAATCGGATCAATTTATCTTTTCTTAACTCCTACTTTTTTGTAATATTCATTCAGACATGAAATCTGTTCCTGGGTAAAAGATTCTTCTATGTTTTTGTAGAGCTGTCTATGAATTTTGATGAGATTAGCAATTTGATTTGAATGAATTGATGAAAATGATTATGAATTTTGATGAGATCTAAAACCACGTCTACAAACTGCATTCGCATCCGTTCCAAACTTCTGTAAGTTCCATGATCCGACCTCCAAGAAAAGAGACTTTTAGAAAATAAAAAACAAAATGAACGTCAAAGTGTGAAGGAACACGAAAGCTGTTAATTCAAGTGTAACCTTAAAAAAACTTAAAAAGATTATAAACAACTAAATGAATGAGTTACTGCAGAAACATGGATGTTCTACTGTCTTCTCCGTCCCCGATGGACTTAAAGAGCTTATGTCGGATATCACACGTGAGGTAGTTTCAATTCTCAAATAGATACATCATCATAACTTGTCTAGCTTTTTTCAACTCCTTCGGGCCTCTTTGGGCCTCGCTTCAAGGCAAATCAAATGCTAGAATACCAGAATTCTACTCCATTTGTCATCGTCATTTTAACCTAGAGACGTCCACTACTTCTTCTTTATTCTTCTTCGACTGGCCATAGCACATCGGATCCATCGGATTCCTGCGACCATCACCAGAGTATCGGTCCACCTTGAAGGAGCCCTCATAACGCTGTGTCTTACGACACGCGGTCGTCACTCTAGAACCTTTCGTCACTATCAACCGTCTGTTTTGGGAGCAATGTGCTCTGCTGCTTAAATTTGAAAATTCTTCGGTTTATGTTGCATAAGTAATTTTTAAGTAAGCATTTTCTGGGTTATGCGATACCCGGAACAACACGTTATAAGTATCATTTTTACCAGATCAGCTTACTTCAAGGTAGATACCGATGAGCAGTCAGCCAATGATATAATGCTGCCGCACGACTGCCATCAATATCTTAATGTCTGGCGCAACAACTGTAAGTATCGAAGATGGTCGGCCATAGAATGACCGGAACTGTCGGAACAGGAAAAGAAGATATAAGGAGCTAATGCTTACTGAATACTACAAAATTGAACCTCGACATCTGTTTTGCAATTCGTACGATAGATGACACAATAAAAAAGTGAGGAATTTCCCAGGTGCTACGCTGGCAACCAGCAAAGATCCTAGACTTCATAGCCAACTACCTCTCGGCCATGCTGATCACGCGCGAACACGGCATCATGGCTGTCAAGATTCTCGAAGACCTCTGTGACTGCCGGCCCACTGTATCTGAACATCTGCTGCAGATAGGTCTGGAGCAACCCCAGGCTGATGATCTGGCTGCGATTATAAAGGAAGAGATTGAAAAAGATCAGCCTGTTGAAGGAAAAGGTATGACAACGATAAACTCTAATACCGCGTGCAGGGCTTTTAAATTTTAGTTCTTATGAGGTGCCATAGATGTCGCTACCAAAGTTCTAATCCTGTCGCCTTCTGTCCCGCACCCTTTAGTATCCCCTAAACTTCTTAAAGGTCTTGTGGCGATATTCACACCGCCATAATATAGGAACATTACAACATAGACTAAAGCAGCGATTGTGGTTGCGAAGCGACCCGATGCGGTTCACGCAAAATCAACGCGACGCGGCGCCTCTGTGTGCCTACGAAATCCCCGCTTTAGCTGACATTTATATAAAACAAGTCACCGCACTGCTAGAGGATCACGTTAAATAACCTTAGTTAAACCGCGTGAACCGGTATTGTAGATCGCACGATTAATATTTATTTAGAAATCTGACAACAACCGTCCTGCAGTCATATCCGTCTGGACAGAGGATGAGGTGAGAAACTTTAAGTCCTACTCTTCATACCTTTATAGTCTGATCTAACAACACGCATCCGCTCCGTAGAATATGCTTATAAGCATATAAAGAATATGCTTATCTGTAGGAAAAAAAATGAAAATGTCTAGGTTAGAATTCATTCACACAGATATTAAATATTATGTGATCGGTACTGGTACCAGAACTACCGTCACTAATCAAATGGCCACGTTGTGGACACGACTCGAATGTGTGCGGTGAGACCTTGACAAGAACTCCCCTATCATATTAAATGACCCATTTATACATTATGAATGAATCATGTGATCCTAGTAGACAGTGTTCAGCCAGTCTCAAATTAAATCAAATGATTGTGCACACAGGTACAATTTAGGTGTTACAAAATAGTACATTTTGATACAAGTGCAGAAAGTTTGTCATTGCTATCGAGGCGGAATTCACACGAGCCGTAGGCGAGTGTGTTATGGAGCCGAGGGCTACAGTGACAAATTTGCATGTGTCTCAAACGACTTTTTTCAATACACTTACGAAGAAATGAATAAACGAGGGTTGACCGGCGACTTGCGGGGGTCGACGCGCGCCCAGTCTGATACGATAAATGTAATAACATTGTGGTGGGGGAGAGCACGCGCTATTTCTGCACTAGTGCGGAAAGCAGTCTATTGCGTGCCTAAAAGCGGTGGGATAAGAGCGGGTTTTCGAGTAAGTGTATTGAAAATATACTTATTTGTCTCCGTGTTCTGTCACAGTAAGTGGCATACAAATATTAGTAAAATAAAACGGTGACTGGTAATTAGTTACCGATACTTAAACACGTGATTGTACTCATGATCATAAATAACTGTCCAAAAGAAACTATTTTTAAAACTCATTATTAGATTAGATTAGTCATTTAAAAGCTCACGATTCCTAGTTAGTTTAACTAGTCTTTGAATATTATTTCACCAAAACATGTACGTACTTTGTCTACGTCATCGGTAATGCGGGCGCGGGCGCGGGCGCCGCGCCGCGCCGCTAACAGCTGAGCGGCTAAAAGTGCGCGCTCGAAGTTTAAAGTTTCAAACAGCTGTTTTGTTATTGTGATTAAACTAATAAGTTTACAAAAAAAGTTTCTTTGGGAAAGTTGTTTGTCATGTGTAAAATCACGTGTTTAAGTATCGGCCACTAATTACCAGTCACTCTATATACGTATGTTTAATATTACAGCCTACTGAAACAATAATTGTTCGCAGAGTGTATTATTTCACCTCAGTAGCGGGCATTTTCCTTTTATAGTCGATTTCGATGGATATAATTGTCATTTTACAGTTTATTGTGAAACACCAGTTAGGTACATATTTAGTATTGTAGAGATTCTAGTTATTTTCTTTCTTTATATTCAAGAAAATGAACATGGATAAAACCAAAGTCATGGTAAATAACCATGTAGCACCCACTCCGATCAAGATCGGAGACTCTGCACTCGAAGTTGTAGACGATTACGTTTACCTGGGACAGACAATCCAGTTGGGTAGGTCTAACTTTGAGAAAGAGGTCAATCGTCGAATCCGACTCGGCTGGGCAGCGTTCGGGAAGCTGCGCGGTATCTTCTCGTCCAACATACCACAGTGTCTCAAGACGAAAGTCTATGACCAGTGCGTGTTGCCAGTGATGACATATGGCTCTGAAACATGGTCGCTTACAATGGGCCTCATCAGAAGGCTTACAGTCACCCAAAGAGCAATGGAAAGGGCTATGCTCGGAGTTTCCTTGCGTGATCGCATAAAGAATGAAAATATCCGCAGGAGAACCAAGGTCGCCGACATAGCCCGAAGAATCGCCAAACTTAAGTGGCAGTGGGCAGGGCACATTGCTCGTAGAACGGATGGCCGATGGGGCCGAAAGGTTCTAGAGTGGCGACCACGCACCGGAAGACGCAGCGTTGGAAGGCCTCCCACAAGGTGGACCGACGACCTGGTGAGGGTCGCGGCAGTGCGGTGGATGCGAGAAGCACAGGATCGGTCATTGTGGCGACGCTTGGGGGAGGCCTATGTCCAACAGTGGACGTCTTTCGGCTGAAATGATGATGATGATGATATTCAAGAATACTTCTATTCAACGAAACAGCTCATTTAAATGAAAGACGAGTAGCGTCCGAGCCGAGCTGTATTTATTTCTCCGAAAAACTCACCAGGCTGTTACTACACGGAAATAATATGCTAGTCTTTTTCTTTCTTTCTGAGAATAGAGATCATTTACATATTTTGCAATTTGGTAAACTCAATAGATATAATATTGTTATACTAGCTTCGCGCTTCGCTCGCGTGAAAGTAGTTTTTTCCATTCATACTTTGGACCCCCGTTTCATCCCTTTATGTGGTGAATTTTGTAAAATCCTCTCTTAGTGAATCCTCGCTTACGTCATAAAAGGAAGCCTTGTGCAAAATTTCACGCTTCTAGGCTATATAGTTTCGGGTATATTTATTTATTTATTTTTAAAGAAAGCTTACAGGCTAATAACAATTATACATTTTAACATATGTAATGAAAATTGCTAATAACAAGCTTCCACATATATATATCTAGCTACAGATTGCGTTGACATATTTTAGGTTTAAGATAAAGTTAAAAATTAATTTAAGTAGGTATAATAAGAATTGAATCGAATCAAGTGATACCAAAGATGAAGAAAAGGACTATATATAGACAAAAGGGGAAAGTGACTGACTGACATATCAACGCCCAGCCGAAACTACTGGGACTAGGAACATGAAATTCTGCACAAGGCTTCCTTTTATGTCTTAGGCGAGCACTAAGAGAGGATTTTCCAAAATTCACTCCCTAAGGGGATGAAACGGGGGTCCAAAGTTTGTATAGAAAAACCTATTTTCAAGCGGGCAAAGCCGCTGGCAGAAGCTAGTATTGTTATATAACAAATAGCAAATTATGCATCATAAAACAAAACAACGTAACTCAAAAATAACTAACTGAAAGGTCTAGACAAGAATACACTCTTATTCCCATTTACATATTTAATTTTATGTGCAGTAGTCAACCAGTTTCTTTAGACGATTTTAATATTGTAAGCCACACTTTCATAACTGCAGGATTCGTCGTTACGAAATTCATTACTTTTGTTACCCCACACTTGGAGAAACATCAAAACGAGATGCAATACACAAACTACTGTACATGGGTGGACATTTGTATGCACGTCATACTTGACTCACAGTTGCGAAACACAATGCACTATCAGTTCTTTCTCAATGTCATCGGAGTTTTCACTATAGTTCGAAAACACACACGTATTTAAAGATGAGCACGCCATAATTAAGGCGGTAAATCCCCTCTTTGAGGATTGGCTGGAAAGGCAACACGATGTCCTTACCTTCCGCATGATCCAGGTCCTCACCGGACATGGTAAGTTCGGGAGGTTCCTGCACCGAATTCGTGCGGAAGAAACGCCCGGGTGTCACCACTGTGTGGACCGCTCGGAGGACACGGTGGAGCAAACGGTAGAGTGCTCCACCTGGGCAGAGCACCGCCGTGTCCTCATAGGGTCATCGGTGGCAACGATCTCTCGCGCTGGGCCTCGGTACAGGTCATGGTCCGGAGCGAGGAGGAGTGGCATACTTTCTTTTTATTCATCTCTCCCATCAGCATCTTCTTGCACTTATTAGATACATTGGAGACAAAATGTCCCCCAACATGACGCGCAACACTCAATCTACGTGACGCTGCAACGTTTTCCAATGTCCCGCAACTTGCCCCTCAACATTTTAAAACGCATTCACTTGACACGGCACATGTTGTTGGACATCGATATATATGTACTACGTACTCGCTAGAATATAAGACGACGTTGTTGGACAATTTGACAGCGTTGCGCGTTATGTTGAGGGCCATTCCGGATCGCCCCAACATGTCTTCTTCCTCTTCCGAGCTATCTTTAATCTTTATTTGTCGCCATCTCAATAGCCACCCCTTTTCCCGCCATATCATTCGTGTTAGGCCGCGTTCCCACTATGCCGTAATGGTTAATTTATCGTCGGACGACTAACGTCTCTAGCTGTTCCCTTTATAACAATTGTAGGTCGTGGCCACGAAAGATAGCCGCACCTGCGACACAAAACTTATAGCCGTGGTTTAGTTATGACAATTTTTTATCGTTTTCTTTTTTTAGCACGACAGTCCCACTGTCCCACTGTTCCACAGTTCCCACTGTCATGACAATCTATTGTCGCCGTAAAAAGTCGTAGACGACAGTTAATGGTGTCGTCCTATATGTGAACACCTTCACTTAGATATATTAAGCCACGACATGTAAAACTACACGATTATCTCTCGTCACGATAAAGTGAGAACGCGGCCTTTGTGTGTCGTATATATGTAAAACAATCCATCCGTCCTTTCTTTTGTTTTACTTTCATGCATCTCTCTTTCGCTATCTTCACTGACTTTATGTTCTGGTTTGACAGAGAAAGTGAAAGAAATCGATATACTCAAGAAGGTACTGCGTCGTTACCCTCTCGATGAAGAGATGTCTGCCAAAGTATGCCAGGTTGCCAGAAACGCATATCGCGACTATTGGTATCGAAAGAACTTGATGCAGAAGGTAAAACCAAAAAACTGATATTTGTTTAGTTTGTATCCCCAACGAGTTAGGCCAAAGTTGAACTAAGGTACTGGAAGAAATATCGGGTGTTGGTGTGGCAAGGGATACCTATGTCCAGCAGTAGATATCTTTCGGCTGTAATGATAATGAACATAGGTATACTAACCGGTATACCTTCAGGGCTGCGGCATTGTTTGAAAGCGTTACCGATGTCCATTAACCGGTTACTACTCTAAATCGCTGTGAAAACGCGAGCCTATCAATAATAATAAAAAAAAATACAGAGGGAAATCTTAAATTTTTTCCTTTTCGGGAATGGACCTCATCCTCACCAACCCACCTAGCCAAGTTACAACCGTTTCGTTACGTTGATCGCCTCGAGTCGGCGAAGCCTCCTATTCCTTGGTTCTGACCACGTGACTGAGCGTTGACATGACGTTAGAATAAAGGAATCGGAGGCAAGGCCTAGTCGAGGCGATCAACGAAAAGAGATTCGAAACGAAACTGTTGTAACTTGGCTAGGGGTCAGTAGCGCTTACGTCCACTAAACATACGAAAGAATAGTCAGATTTAGTTGCAAATAAAACACTGAGTTTTCGAAGTGATCCTATATGCCTGGCGCGCTAGGTTTTAGAAAACCTCATGCTCATTTGATGGACTCGAAAAAGTGGCGAAGTGTGAGAAGAAAAAAGCACACTGATAGACCGACAAATAAATAAATGTCCTACTTACATACTACGTACTTAATTACTAATTATGTTTGATAAAAATATAAAATAAAAACATTTTATAAATGAAACAAGTTTTTAGTATCAAGAAATATCATAATTTATACTTATACTAAAAAGCGATTACTGATCTGTTTCTTGATGTCTATTTTCAGGGGTGCTCGGCAACCACTATTTATTTCTCATGAGTGCTCGAGTTCCCGAGCACCCATGGAGTCGGCGCCCCTGTGCCTATAGTCAGCAGTTTTGCGGCAAGAAAAAAAACTATAGAGGAACGATCGTCGTGTGTAAATGCTGATCACTTTTAGACTTTTTCACATAAAACTGTGATTTATTAATATGGCAAAGTTCCATGTTACCCTTCTCCAGACGATCGTTTCTATCAGGAACATAATGTAATGAGGTTCCTTTGTATCTCTAGACCGTGAAATCAGAGCCAGAGGAGGCTTGGGAGAAGGCTGCGCAACACACGCTGGAGATGTACAAGAAAACCAACCCATCCATGACTGAACTACGCCGAGCTACGGAGAAAATCCAGGTACAGTCTAGGGAAAAAAACTATAGAGAGTGCTTGAGAACTACCTTCGTTATATTTTGTTGTTAAATTATTAAAAACGCTGCTCCACAGTAGCCTACGGTTACACTACACACGTTTTTTTTTTCACTTACTGACAACGCCGTTTAGTCCCAAGCTACGCAGAGCCTCCCCTCTAGCCAAGTTATAACTGTTTCGTTCCTATTCTCTTTTCGACGACCGCCTCAAGTCGGCCACGCCTCCGATCCTTTGTTCTGACGTCATCTCAACGCTCAGTCACGTGGTGAGAAAAAACGAATAGGAGGCGTGGTCGACTCGAGGCTGTCAACGAAAAGAGAATCGAAACGAAATGGTTGTAACTTGGCTAGGGGAGTTTGTGTTATAAGTCCTAGACAACTGATAAACATACTTATATATTTCTAAATACATTCATTATTATAGATAAATTTCACCCAGACACAGAACAAATGATCATGCTCATCACACAACATTTGTCCTGGGTGGGAATCGAACCCACGACCTCCGGCATAGCAGTCAGGGCCACTAACCACTAGACCAACAGGCCAACGTTAGCTTCTTTTTGTCGAGAATTGTAAACGGGATCGTCCTAACTGCCATGTTATGCAATAATGAATGGCTAAAATAGCAGACAAATAAACCCAGCAGTTAACTTAGGTATGGATTATGGCCCACTTATTAAAGTGCCCAAAGTGTCCCTACGTCTGCACTTTGGAGGACCTACAAACGCCACTGACACCACTATAAACGTGGTAACCTACGGGTCCTAAAACTTTGAGGGAAGAGTAAATCATCAGTTCGAGAAGGAGAAGAACATCATCACCTTCCTGCCCTTGTCCCATGACCATACTAAGACAAACAATTCCCTTTCAACTTTTCAGTCACTAGCGCCACTTTCAAAGTTCCCCTAATATACTCATTTCTCACTTTATCCATTCTCGTTACACCACACATCCATCTTAACATTCTCATCTCCGCTACGTGCAATCTTTTTTCATCTGTCTTTGTCAGGCCTTATCACGAACTTGAAAATTTTACCCTTCAAATTTCGGGCATCCGTGGGTCACAAGTTGTTCCCGTGACCTGTTTTCTTTCAACCATCCTGCGTTGATCCGATGTGTTACGTCCCGGTCTACCTCACCATCCCCTTGAATGAGTGACCCGAGGTACCGAAAGTCGGAGCAGATCGGTATGAGAAAGAGAAGAACGGATAACTAAAAAAGCTGAAAGTAAATATTCCTTCAAGCGTAAAATTCGGAACTACTACTTGAAGTCCTCTCAACCTTAGTTCGGTCTTTGTCATAATTGTTATATTTTAATTTCTCTTAATTACAATGATTTCATATTGATCGTAGTATTTATTAGTGTATCATATTAGCATATATACGTATTTTATTATTATAAGCCACTTAATTTAACGATACTACATTATATTTCAAATATCTGTTATTTATTTATTGTGCACACCTACCACAGTGTTGTCTTTTTAACCCAATGGTTGACTGGTAGAGAATGCCTTGTGGCATATTAAGTTCGCCTATGTACCACCACTGTACATGAAGTTAAAATAAATAAATAAATAACTCAGTATACATCCTAAAGGTTGTTGCGTAGCTGTGGACCGTTGACATCTCTTTTTGTCCCTTTTCATTTTTTTATTTTTTATTATTAATGATAGGCTCGCGTTTGACCACCATCTCACCTGATGGTAAGCGATGATGTGGTCGACGATGGAGCACGCTTGCCTAGAAGTAGCCTATTCACTCTTGACTTAAAGACCTCTTTTTTAAGACCCCTAAGTTGTAGCTATCAGGAAACACAGACTCCGGCAAGAAATACCACTCCTTGGCTGTATGCATAATAAATGTGTTCTCAAAACGTTTTGTGCATATGGAACATCCCAATGTCTACCATGTACCGGTGGTGCAACGCCGTACTTCTAGTTTTACATGTAGTTTAGTCCATAAATTTATTGTATTCTCCTTCTTTTCAAGGCAGCTTACAGAGGATACCACGTGCGTAGAAACGTGTTGAAGCACTTAATGCCTCAGAAGAGGAAGAAGTCTGGTCGCAAGGTGGAACTACCTGGTCCACCGCTTGATATAGCTACGTCCAGGGAAATAGATCTCGGTCCTGTCATTGTAAGTCATTTTTTGATATTTTTGGCCTATCCAGACTGATTGGAGCCGAACTCAATGTAGTCAGCACGCACTAGTGATATTAAAATAATGATAAACAATAAACAAAAGTTGGTACTATTAAAAAAAAACTAAAATACCGACTATGACAAAAAAAAAACGACGCTGAAAAAGTATGAAACAAGATGTTCAGGATGCTGAAATAAACAAGGTAACTGTAAAAACAAGAACAGAACAAAAAGAAAAGCCGCAGTCACACGTTATAGGTACCAACCAACCAAAACACTTTTATAACGTTAATTTTTCTTTATAATTTTAAATCTTATTTCATACTTTTTTAGCGTCGTTTTTTTGTCGTAGTCGGGTTTTAGTTATTACTTTTTTTTATTTAAACAATTTTGATGTTAATTTAATTGCGCAAATAAAAATAATAACTGCTTTTAAAGCGGAAAGCTTTAAAAGCAGTTATTATTTCTATTTGCGCACGATGTTTTATCTGCTAGAAGGCGTCACTTCACTTTTTGTCCAGTAGAGGGTGCCACATTGAATTTTGATTTTTTTTTATCCAGTGAAGCCCTTTCAAAACACGATGTATTTATCTTAACATCTTGAACGAAAAAAAAAGATACGATATAAGAAAACGTACATTTCGACACTCTCAAAGGAATAAAAATTCATAGGGTACTTCCCGTTGACCCAGAATCCTGAAATTCGGCATAAAGCAAGATCCTATAGTATAGATTTAGGAATAAATCTAAAAACAGAAAATTTATTGTTACGTCGCAAAAACAAAATGGTGATTCGGAAAAATCTTTGAAAATTGAACTATTTATTTTTTGAGTAAGTTTGTACGGAACCCTCAGTGCGCGTGTCCGACTCTCAGATCACTATCTCACCACCCAGAGGACACGGTGGAGCACACGGTGGAGGTGTGCCCTGCTTGGGCAAAGCAACGCTGTGTCCTCGTGGGGGATCGGCGGCGGCGATCTCTCGCGCCGGGCCTTGGTACAGGCCATGGTCCGGAGCAAAGAGAAATGGCAGGCAGTAATGCTAGCAAAGGAGGCGGCCCATCGCGTGAGGCAACGGTCCTCACGCCCCAATCGCCGCCGGGATTCCGATCCCGATTTCCGACCATCGTAGGCGCAGGCTTGCGGACGGCGAGCAATGGGTGGCTCGCCATCCGACCGTCCGGTAACCGTCCGGACCGAACCTAAGTCGCCTGATGGAGATGTCAGCAACTGTAGGGGCCTAGCAGGGTCGAAGCCTACTGGGGCCAGTCTGATTCTGAAAGGAAGACTCGGCCCTGGTACGAAAGGCAACGAAGGAACAGGGGTGGGTTTTTGGTCAGTAAAAGTCTGACACTATCTCCCGCCCCGCCCAAGGGCGGAGGTTGTCATAAGATGATTTTCCCACCGAAATTCACTCTTGACTTAAAGACCCCCCAAGTTGTAGTTACCAGGAACCACAGACTATGACAAGGAATTCCACTCCTTAGCTGAACGCACAATGCACCGAAATACTTTATAGCCAATACCTCAATATGAGGTACTACTCTTAGTTTGTCAGTCTTCATAATCACCATCCGTCTTCCATCACCACTCTCTCTAACCACGGTCCATGTTCCAGCAAATTAAAGTAAAAGAAGATGACGTAAGTGGCATGTTTGATGACGAAGCAGGCGAGAACCTCGGCCTCAAGTACGATCCGAAGAAGACCATCACTCTTGAGGACGACGATTTCCTCAAGGAAAAGATACAAGTCCAACCCCCTAAACTCAGTGTTCTGGAATTGGTTCTGTCGAAGCCAAGTTTTGGTAATTTGGGAGGTTTGTAACTTATTTACTTATTTTTTTTTTACTTTAACTTATTGTATTATTTATTGTATTTTTAATTTTTAACGTTTATCATGTTTTTCATTGGATCATTATATCTTATGTGAAACTTAAATGGGCCTTAGATGCCTGAAATAATTGAATTGAATTAATTTGACAACGCACAGCCGAAACTGCTGGGACTACGAACGTGAAATTTTGCACAAGGTGGTACTTTATGATGTAGACGAGCACGAAGAAAAGATTTTCTGAAATTCCCCCCCTTTAAGGAAGCAATAATAACAGGCACAGGATGTTAATGGGGCTGCCTCGTTTCTGCAGTGCATCAGGTATCTTCGCAGAGGCACACGTCGATGGCTTCCACGCCATCGTCAGACAGAAATCTGCCTCTTTGCTCTGCAGAGTGCGGCTAACTGCAACTCCATCCTGAACACCATAGCGGGGGAGGTACAATTATCTTCTCATAGGTGATGTTGTTCACAGATGCATCATGAACAACCACCTTGTTTTAAGTTTACTAACATAGTTTTAAATGTTTTTTCTTAATTGTTTACTAATCCTTAAGGATGTCACTTATCCTTACCTGAATTAAAGATTATTTTATTTTTTATATTTTTAAGGGGATGAAACAGGGATCCAAAATTTGTATAGAGAAACATACTTTCACGCAGGCGAAGCTGCTGGCCGAAGCTATTTCAATTCAATCAGTTAATGAATGCATTTTTCCAGGTATTCCTAAGCTGTCAGATCATGAGAAGATGAAGACTAATCCGATACCCGAGCCCGAGCACTACGTCACGCATCATAGAATATCATTCGCCGAGGTAAGATCATTGATACTTTTTTCCATTTAAATGCCTTATAGTATAGTCATTTAGTTATGAGCAGGGCCGGAATTAGGTGGAGTTATTCATGTACTTGCATCGAAATGTTGATGTTAATATGGATCTTCCCGGGATTTCTAATGAAAATCCCCATGTGGTCAACAATATTACAAATAAATACTCGTAATAATAAAAACCTCAGAGATTGATAAGAAAAATAAAACAAAGATAATTAACATACAATTTTTATTGGTATTTTTCATTGAAATAGATCTCTCTACGTCAACTGAGGTGAGGTTAACAAATTTATACACTTCCTCTTCCTCGTCATTAATGTAGTAAAATTTTTTTCTTTTATATTTTTGATAGTATTATAAAAAAAAAAAATTGATCTGTAAAATTAATCTCGGGATTTGATCCACTTTATTCTTTCGCTATATGAAATCAGTCGCTCGCAGAACAGATGGCCGTTGGGGCCGAAAGGTTCTGGAATGGCGGCCACGTACCGGAAGACGTAGCGTTGGAAGGCCTCCTACAAGGTGGACCGATGACTCGGTAACGGTTGCGGGAGTCCGATGGATGCGAGACGCACAGGACCGTTCATTGTGGCGACACTTGGGGGAGGCCTATGTCCAGCAGTGGACGTCTTTCGGCTGAAATGATGGTGATGATGGTGATGATGATGAAATCAGTATAAGTACATAAATAACTGTACCTAATTCCGACCTCTAGTTATGAGTATACATGTGGATTGATGGAAAGGGAGGCCAAAGGAAAGATGGATAAATTGTGTCCTCACACAATTTATCCATCTTTCCACTCACTCCTTAGCACTCCTCAGTGCTATGACAGCAATGGTAGTTAGTGATAGCGTGACGGATGACAGGATATAGGGCCTAATAAGAGCTTTTAACGCGATCCTTTTGACGACCTAAACTGAACCGTTAAAGGGATGGAGCAGTATAGGGTGTATAGCTCCATCCTTCTTTCTCGCTCGCACGCTTGACATTTAAATTCATCAAGGTAAGGCCCCTGAATGGAAGATAAAAACGTGATGCGCCGACCCCAAGTAACATGGGGCTGGAAGATGGTGATAGTATAGTCATTTAGTGGGCATATAGGAGGCCGCACTAGGCCCACGTGGTGGATTAAGGCCCTTTTCCTCTCCTAGAGAGGAGGCCTGAGTCCCAGCAGTGGGAACATTAAAAGGCAGATATGCTATGCTATGGACGAGCTGTTTTCGAAATTTTCTTTGTCACTCACACGGTCATACAGGAAAAATAGCGCCCAAAAATCGTTTTCGGCTATATCTCTTTTCGGTCTCATATTACAACGAAAAATTGCTTCTAACTAAAGAAAAGTTCTTTCATTTATGTTTTTATAAAGTGAACAGTTTTAGCGTACGAGCACTACAGTCTTCTTCAACACACGTTTTGGGGTCTCATTGGAATCAGTGAGTCATCTTCATTATACTAACTATAAATGTTATTTCTCCAACAGTCATCACCAGTGATAATAAAATCACCGGTACAGGAAGCGCTGGAAGTTCCCGAGGTGCCCGGGCTGAGCACACAGACTGTTGAGGTCGGAGACCAGGAGGCATTAGACCCTGCTGGGGCATTGGAAGTACCTGAAGAGTTACCTGGTGGTAAGTTATCAGTTTTTTATCCATATCAGAACTAAATAATTGATGGTCATCATGGGCCTTCTAATTATACACCACTCATTTTTAATTAATAAAAATACTTAACCTTTTGAGTAGCGTAATTAGAGACACAATAGAAAGACAATGGGCGGCGTTCGCTTGGGGTTTAATAAATGGGCTTAATAGAAAAATCTTATTTAAGTAAAGTCTTAATAAATAATATTCATAAACAACAAAATTATTAGCGTTTGTCTATATCCGAAAATGAAGTTGTGTGATTTGGTTTTTTTTTTACTTTTGAATACACAAATATGATCATTAACGGGTACAGATAGAGCCCATTCTATTTGTACTAATTAAAAAATAGGGGTGTATAATAATATAAACTCATGTCTTTTTCCCGTGGTGTTAGCAAAAACTAAAGAACGCGACTAGATCTTCTTCTCGAATCGATGGTTTTCTTTTCCGTCAAACTTTTTGGGCTCAGTAGGTAGCCACGTTTACAGCGGCACCAGTGGCGTTTTTTAAGTCCTCCAGAGTGCAGATGCAGGGACATTTTGGGCACTCTCATAAGTGGGCCGTGGTTTAGTTAGAAGAACCGCACTCCCACTGGATTCGACGGTGCGTTTTGTCTACGCGCGCCTCCAGGAGATGGCAGCAACCGTAGGGGCCCAGCAGGATCGAAGCCTACTGAGGCCAAAGGTTTGCTTCTAAAATGAAGACTCGGCCCTGGTACGAAAGGCAACGAACGAACAGGAGTGGGTTTTTAGTCAGTAAAAGTCTGGCACACCGTCTCGCTCCGTCTAAGAGCAGGGGATGTCATTGGATGATTCTCCCACCGTAAAAAAAAACCTCCGTCTGAAAGAAAGAAAGAAAGAAAGAAAAACTTTCAATTTGCCGGAAAAGACGAAAACTTAAAACTAACATATTGCAAACATTTTGCATGACAAAAACATATTTCGTAATGTTTTTTCACATATTTCATTTTTTTATATATATATGCGCCACGTCCGAGCAAAACGGCCGTACGCTCAGCATAATGCCTACACGCAAAATGCGATGAGTCTACTGCGCTGGTTTTCAGCGTGGGCCGGTGACGTTATCTATCATTATTACTGGATGTCGGAGGGGCCTTTAATTTGTCATTTAACGAAGTTGTCTTTGAAACGGCCTACTTGGGTGCGCAACTCGGCCACTTCAGATCCAATCCGACTGGCAGATGTTCTTGGGGTTGAACGAAGCCACACATAAGCCAAATCCTGTTTTTTTTTTAAGGTTATCAATTAATTTCTACCGGCGGGTGGAGCGAGGTGAAATATCAGACTTTTAATGACTAGAAACTACGCGTGTTCCATCTTACCCCTTGCGTTTCAGTAGACTTAGACAATAAAATCACCTGTCACGCCACTTGTCACGTAATTCCGCTGGTAATTCGGTTAATTACCATACACTTTGTACTTAGCGTTAGGCGGGAACGCGGACAGAAAAGTCATTGTCTCAGCGCGCTGGGCCGGTGGATTTATCGAACAATTAAAAAAAAAGCCCTGGCGATACGCACGATATTTACGTATCCCTGACAACACCACCTGACCACCTGTGACAAACAATAAATAATATTGATTGAATAGCTTCTGCCAGCGGCTTCGCCCGCGTAAAACTAGGTTTCTCCATACACATTTTGGACCCCCGTTTCATCCCTTTAGGGGGTGAATTTTGGAAAATCCTCTCTTAGTGCTCGCCTACGTCGTAAGAGGAAGCCTTGTGTAAAATTTCAGGTTCCTAGTCCCAGTAGTTTTGGCTGTGCGTTGATATGTCAGTCAGTCAGTTTCTCCTTTTATATATATAGAATGGTCCTTTTACTATGTTTAAGGCCCTAGCGCACGAGCAGTGCCACAAAACAGTGACTTTCTGAAGCCTACTCCTCGGTAACTACTGAGATAATTGATTTGAAAAAAATATGTGTTTATCATAGATTTATGTACAACACTAGCTTCTGCTAGGGGTCCACCCGCGTAAAAGGGTAGGTTTCTCTAACAAACTTCCACCCCCCACTTTAGGGGAGTGGGGGGTTAGAAAGAGACAAAAAGTTATAGCCTATGTCACTTTCCATCCCTTCAATTATCTCCACTTAAAAAATCACGTTAATTCGTCGCTCCGTTTTGCTGTGAAACACGGACAAACAAACAGACACACACACTTTCACATTTATAATATTAATATGGATTATCAACATGATTTTTTCGAACCTTCACCACACCTTTGTTTAAAAAAAATTTAACAACATTATATTTTTTCGCTTGTTTTCCCTACTGCTTTCAAACGGCTTTGATCTTTAGAAATATGTTTACACAAAAAAATTGCTGGTTTAGTGTTCGTCAGAATGTACATAGCATATGCAAATCAATCAATATTTTGCTATGCTCATAGATTCAAAAGGTCAGCGGGGCTCTATCCGGGCGCAGCTGGCCGGAATTAAATCTAACTCCAGCCAGATGTTCAAGGGACTATACGCCTTAAGTTCATACAGTGATATTTACTACGCACCCGGCATTTCTGAAACACATCACTAAGAGCTGTGTATGTGTACATTCTAGGGCATCCCTTTCCACTCACGTCCGCTTTGTTGATCAACATGACCAAACATTTCAGTAAAAATTCTTTGCTTCCCATTAATTCGTAAATTATTCTAGATGTGACAAAAATTTAAAAGAAGAATTTATTGAGAGGCCATAAATTTTCAAATTAATTAAGAAGACAATTCTTGCTATTAAATTTCCCAAGCTCCTGAAATTGCAAGCCCTATCCAAAGTTCTAAGTTTAGTCTAAGATATGCATGAATAACATTCTCTATTCTATCTTTTAAGTTCAATGGAAAATTATACAATTTAATCATACAAATAGTCAATTAGATATGAACGGAGCAAATGTTCGATAAGAAAAATTATCATTGTAAAGGAATATATTTTAAGACAATAGGCATTGCTATAAATTATTTGAAAAATTTATGCAAGAATTCATACCGACGGTGAAGTGCCAATACCTTCTAACTAACAAAATTACTTTTTTGCGCTTTTAATTCAAAAGTGTGTTTCCGCATGTTTTTGTGAAATCTCTGAAGCGAATATTTAGTTGCAACTGCACCAAATTCAATTGTGGAAACACTTCATAACTAAACCAACATGTCAATTTTTAGTATTACATATTTTTATATAACATTTTTTGACTTCGACAGTTCTTGTCACTTCGCCGTCGTTACCTGAAAATGAAACATAGATTGACAAACGAAAAAATTGTTTCAGCAACATGTTTTAGTTTTGTGGGGAACGTGTTTATTGAGAACACGGAACAGAAAAGACACTGCTTTTTCTGTTCTTTCACTATTAATCAAGAAGTGTTGTTGATATTTCAGGCAATTCCAGTAATGTGTCAGCTCGCTCTGTCGAAGATGCTGAATATGACGAAAACGTTGAAAATGATGAAGTTGTAGAAAATGTCGAAAACGTTGAAAATGTCGAACATGTTGAAAATCTCGAAAATATCGAACATGTCCAAAACGTCGAAAATGTCGAACATGTCGAAAATGTTGAAAATGTCGAAAACCTCGAAAATGCCGCAAATGAAAACCAATGATTGTCTGCTATCCTATTTATATCTTAGCTAATAGATAGTATTATTTCCGTAAATATGGGTAGTTCAAAAATTCTGCTACCCACATTTTTTTTTATGAATTACTAAATTCAAATTCAATGTAAGTACTAGACACGATAACATTGTATTGAAGTCATGACACACTAGAATTGAACTTATTTTTAGTTGACACATTACCAAACAATAAATTCATTAGAACTATTAAAATGGAAGATTTAATACCACCTCAGATAAAAGATAGCTGTAAACTAGCATTACCTGATGGACTGAAAGAACTGATGAGTGATATTACTAGAGAGGTGAGTGAATTGTACAATTTATTTATATCTATGCTTATATATTGCATCGTGAGGTTACGAGGAAGTAGCACAGCATAGCATAATCAGCCTTTTAATATTCCCACCGCTGGGGCTCAGGCCTTCGCTCTAGGAGAGGGAATGGACAATAATCCACCACGCGGGCCCAATGCAGGTTGATGAATGTCACATGTCTTCGAATGTTTTGTTTTAGGGCATGCCGGTTTCCTCACGATGTATTCCTTCACCGCTTTGAGAGCAGTGGTGATGAAATAAATTACGCAAAGTAATGCGCCTGGTTGGGTTTGAACTCGCAACCTACAACTCGTAAGTCGGGGCCGTTACCTCTCGGCCACCACTGCTCTAAACAACCAAGAAGTGTTTTTATTTAAGTTTTGATGTGATAGCCGCAGCCCAAACCTAAAAATGTCGTAGAGTAAAAAATATGAAAACCTGTAGGCAACCTGTAATCTGCACTGAACCCACGTCGTTGAAAGCCATCCAGTCCCCCTCACGGAGAAGTGGCTGATTTCAATAGCTCTTTCATTCTTATTGTATTTTTAGGGTTCTTTACCTCAAAAGGAAAAGACGGAACCATTATAGGATCACTTTGTTGTCCGTTCGTCTGTCTGCCTGTCTGTCAAGACCCTTTATCTTGGGAACACGTAGAGGTCGACTTGAAATTAAAACCATATAGTCAAGTCTGTGGTCCCTTGATGCTGTGAAAAAATCAAACTTTTAAGTTAACTAAAAAAAGGATACGGTCGTTTATGTCGCAAAAAACGTATATTACGACACTCTAATGGAAATCAAAATTCATAGGGTAGTTCCCGTTGACCCAGAATCCTGAAATTTGACATAAAGCAAAGTCTTATAGGACAGATATAGACATAAATAAATTTGTTGTTACATCACAAATAAAAAATTGCGAATCGCAAAACCTTAGAAACTGCATTTAGGAATTGAACTGTTTACATAGGTAGGTTTGTACGAAACCCTCAGGGCGCGAGTTTGACTCGCACTTGCCCAGTTTTTTTTAATAATATAATCCTAACAATCGTTCCTAAATTCTTCATTTACTATCATCCCCATTTTCTCCAGGTCCTAAGATACCAACCAAGGGACCTCTACAAGTTCATAGCCGACTACCTTTCAGCGATGCTAATAACGAGAGACAACCTATCCATTGCTAGCTACATATGCAACGATTTGTCCAACTGCACTTGTGAACCAGAGTTACTTACTGAACTTAGAGATATAGGCGTTCCTGAAGACGAAGTAAAGACTGCTAGGGATATCATTGTGAAATATTTTGAGAAGGGTACAGGTACGTATTGATTATGGTGTTATTACACATTTTTCTCACTGAAACATTTTAGAAGCACACATATCTTGAGGATATTATCTCGGTTTCTATTGAAATCTGATCATAAATTTATATAAAACTAATCCTTACTGGATTAGTTTTTTAATTCGCGAAATAGTAGATCTCTAAAAATCTGCGATTTCGAGAACTTTGGCCCTTCTTAATATTGGTACTCATAAATTAAAATACCCAAAAAGGTATAACTTTAGAAACCTTTCACATTTAATCAAGATTTGGAATGACGAAAACTTTTAAAGTTAAAAAATTTCCAGAACAAGTTTTGTGAAATATTCGAGTAAATTATGGAATTACCCAATGCCAATTCATCATTTAGGTGTTCTCTTTTTTTGCATTGTCTCTTAATGCCACTAAACACTAGCTTATGCCACTCTATAAAATATAGCATATGTCACTCAAGAATAAAGCAGCTTTCTAACGGTGAAAAAAATTTTAGTAATCCGACCAGTACTTTTGAGAGATTACCTCCTACAAACAAAAAAGCACTATTTTTATTATTACCTCTTTATAAAATTAAATTTAATTCAAATTCGGTTCAAGAAGAGTTGTCCGTCTTAAATAATGGGAACTAGTTTTAATGCTTAAATAAAGGAAAAGTAACCAAGCTGTCAGCAAGGCAATCAAGAACTATTTACAATTCATGCAAGATAAAATAATTATGTTTCTTAGAAAACAATGCCTGCTGTTTAACAAAGAGTTTTGTCACACAATTTACTGACTGCTTTTCACATCAGGCGTTTCAACTTTTATCTTTTTTTTTTTAATTTTTATTCATAGTTTTTCGCTAGTGCGAATATGTTACTTTGTTGGTATACAAACATAACAGTTAAAAATTAAAAAAAAATATAAAAAATACAGTTGAGTCAGTTCACATCGAGACACGACGCGACTAGAAACTGCGCGATTTGCTACTCAAAATATAACTTTATTTACTAAACGAAATGACACACATTTCGTTGTGAGAATTCAGAATACGTTGCACCACGCAGCGCTGCGCCGCGAGGCATCTCGGTCTTAAATATGTATATTTTCGAGTAGTAAATAAAGTTATATTTTGAGCCGTTCTTCGCGCAGCGTCGCGTCGCGTCTCGTCTCGGTGTGAACTGACCCTTAGGTTTTGGGTCGGTTTTTCAGAGCGAACTTAACCATATTAATGATACGGATTATTTTATCTGAAACAGGATTTGATAAATTAATATTGTTCGCACCAATTTGTGTTGTGAGCGATTGATTTCAGACATATCCCATTAAAATATGATATGTATCCTCGTCTTCGTTAATAAACTCTTTACCAATATCTTTTTCTTTGCAGTCAATGAAGGCAACCTCTTTATGTTACTGATCAAGGATACCAACATACATGAAGACATGCTGCCGGCTATTCAGGATGCCATCCGTAACGCTTACCTCCGTCATCAGGCACACCACACTACTAAATACGAAGTAAATTCTGTCACTATTGTTATTACTTTGAAGATTTTTTTTTTTCTTGATATCACGTTATCACGTATACAGAGAACAGAAATAGTACATTTTGTAGAGAAAGTTTGAAATTGTGAGCGAGGGAGAATTCGCCCGAGCCGTAGGCGAGGGTTTTATGGAGCCGAGTGTTGTAGTGACAAATTTCGACGTGTATCAAACGACGTTTTTCAATAGACTTACGAAGATATAAATAAACGGAGCTTGACGCGTGACTCGTCGTGGTCGCTTAGCGCCCAGCCTGATTTGAAATGTAATAAATTATTGCAACAACAAGCTCGTGCACTTTTCTGCACTAGTGTGAAATACAGTCAATTGCGTGCCTAAAATAAGAGCGGGTTTTCGAGCAAGTGTATTGAAAAATAATAAAGCTGACAGACATTGCATTACTATTGGAATAGGACGAGCCATAACTACCGCAGACTCTACAGTGGATGAAGTGGAGACCTAGAATTGGGTATTGAACTTTGGGCAGGCCAGAAACTGGACGAATAACGGAAGTTAAGTGCTTGTGGCTCAACATCAGAAAAGATGGCATGGAATGTAGGAGATTAACACTCAGTATTGTGTAGATACGAGTTGATGAAGTATAAGAAGGCAAAACCCTGATCAGTCTCAAATCAATAATTTATGTTATTTTCAGTCATCTTCGGAAGATGAACAAGATGATATGATGTGTGCAGCGAAGCATACTTTAGACCTGTACAGGAAGACGGAACCAAATGAAAAGACCTACGGTATTATGGCTGAGAAGATACAGGTTACAGCTTGTTTTATTTATACTTAGACAGAAAAACCTAGTTCACTGTCCTTTTGGCTTAAAATTCAAGTCCACAGGTCTGCCTGTTAACTAGTCTTACCACGTAACAGTAAGGCCGAAATATTAGGGGTTAAAGTATGAAATTGCCGTTTTTTAAAACGGGTTGCTTTGAAGTGTTATATCTTTGGATTGACTTGGAATTTTAAGTTCAAATAAACTTTATATTAAAGGTACGTTATTCTTTTTTCGAAATTAGGTATTTATGGGATTCTTTGTGTTTTGTATTTTATGTAATATCGCAGTTCTTATAACCATGAAAGCTAATAAAAAACACGATTTTTTTTTCATATTAAGAGTTCCAACGTAGAAACTATGCATTTCAAAGAGCAAGCAATATTAATTACGTATACCTACAACTTTCTTCAAACAAAAGAACTTTGTGCTCTTATTTTAATAGCTTTTGTTTTGGAAACTGAGGAGACACAGAGAAGAAACGTTATTCATGAGATAAAATTTCCCTCGTGAATGTGATTGAAACAAAAATTTACGTCCCATTCATTAGCAGTTTTAAATCTATATACATCATCAAAATTGCATACCACTTGAGACACATTGTTTCCACGGTAGAACTTATTACAAAATAATGAGAGTTTTCTTATATTTCATACAAAAATAGTTACAAGTACTGCTATATTACAGAAAATACAAAACACAAAGAAACCAATAAATACCTGATTTAGAAAAAAGAATAACGTACCTTTCATATTAAGTTTATTTGAACTTATAATTTCAAGGCAATCCAAAGATATAACACTTCAAAGCAACCCGTTTTAAAAAACGGCAATTTCATACTTTAACCCCTATTATCTTGAACTTCGAATAATTGCTTGTGCAGTAACAATTGTTAAGAATCATATGGCGAATGCGTATTGCGTAATTTTTAGATTATACGCAATAGTTAGGCATTAATACTTAGCAGAAATAATAATAATAAGATGAGGAGGTTCCTTTCTCTGGAGCCCTGACCGCCGGTAACTTGAACCATATTCCCGATACCGGTGGGGTACTATTTTTTATATTTTTTAATGTTATTTTGTTTAAAAAAAAATATGTAAAAATGTAATTTATATGTGTTTACAAAGAATAAGATGATAATTATTTCATTTCTGACAACAGCAATCCTATCGCGCATACGGAATAAGAAGAGAATCTGCACTTAAAACTAAGAAATCCAAGCAAGAAAAACCGACTGTCACACTGGTAGATCTAAAGCTTAGAGCTCAAATGTCCACTTCTTACGACATCGCTTTTCCGAAAATGATATCAGAAGAAAACATATATATAGCATCAAAACCTGGGATTTCTATGGATATGGTACTATTTTTCTACTTTGGAAAAAATATTTTTCCTTTTATAATAATAATAATAACTTTATTTCGGGTGGCATAGACCCATAGAAAACTTAACCTAGTACAAATTTTATTTGCCATGACTGGCCACACCTTTACAAGACATTATGAACTTCTCAAATCTCTTTATTTTCTCAACAGTCTCAACAGAACCCTGGCATTAAAACATCACCGAGTGTCGTCCACAATAGTAAGTTTTAATTATATATTAAAATGAATAAAAATCAGCGCTGTGGCTCTGTTCAGTACATGGGCCCCAGCATTTTACTGAGTGCTGGCCATTTTGCGCGGATATGTCGCATAACTCTCTCTCCTATTGATTTGTTATATATTTAAGTATATTTATTTATTTATTTTTAAGTTATGTGCCATGTTTGTGCAAATAAATTATTTTTCTTTCTTTTTTCTTTCAAATAAATGTTGTAACATTTAAAATATCATTAGTATTTGAAATTAAACTCTTTAACTACTTGGTTAATTAACTTCTTTGTCGCAGGAATAGCAACAATGTCGTCAACATCGCTTGCCGGATCATTCGTGACGTTGCCATTTTACAAGCCCTACTCTGCCCATGACGATATTCTATCAAGCTTGGAAGAATTTCCTGAAAAAGAGCATGCTCATATAGACTATACTAATCCCCACCCCCATATTTCAATGGTAACCGATGATGAGTTGTTTTATAAAAGAGACAAAAAGATAAGCTTCAACGAAGCAGCCAAAAGTATTGGACTCGAAGCTCATGATGACTCCGATTCTAAGGATTCAAACCAAACGAATGTAACGGCATTTGATTCTGACGTTTTTTATAGTAGAGACGTGATGAGAATTGATAGTAATTACGATGCCGATTCGGAATTGGACAAGAGTGATATTGATCTAGGTGAAAGCCAAGATAAGCTTTGAGCTACCAGAGCGCTTAATGCGAGCTAAATTTGACTTATAGCGCTCCGATTGGTGAAAACGTTTTAAACATTTCGATCGCATTAACGTAAAAACAACTAGCACTCAAGGCACTGAGCTGAGGTAAGAGACCAGACGAAAAGAAAGAGCTCTATGAATAAGTGTTTATGTTGATAAATATGAGATGGATTCAAAAAGTTATATAGCGATTATAATTTAGGTGTCTTCAAGGCTAGAGTGAATAGGCTCTTAATAAACTAGTGCGCCTCATCATCAACGATTGCATCACTGCTTGCCATCAGGTGGGATCGCAGTCAAGCACTAGTTCATATCGAATTAAAAAAAATGTTTCCGTTATCGTTAGTAAAAAAAATATGTTGGAGTTTTTAGTTAATTTCTATAGTAATTACTTTTATAGTACCATGTTGACACTTATTTAAAATAAAAATGAACATAATTTTATTACAATAAATTTATTTACTTTCAATACAGACCTTAATATCAATTGTAGGACGTATACAATATGTAATATATATTTTTTTGGTCAATAATATAGTTAATATAATACATAACCTAAAGTAGAACTAAAACTTACGTACTAGTAACGTGTGGGATAAAACAGTGCACTTTAACTAATTATGTAAATGCTTTGACTTTTATTTAACAAAATATATTTTTCTAAAGCCCCCCTCCCCCCTCCTCACTGTTATTTTAAACTTTAAAGTAAAGCAAAAAATTAAAAAGTCTAAATTTTTTACCGGGAACCACAAAAAAATAATAATGCTGTTTTTATATTTTTATATCAACACCATGATTTTCATATAAATTATTTTTTTATATATAATACATAAAGTCAATTCCATGATAATGTTTTGTGCAAAAATTATGAATGAACGGAGGCCACACTGAATTGATAACATACTTAAATTATGCAAATAAACAACACTTTTCAACAATAAATGAGATTGTACAGAAATAAAGATATACACATAAATATAAAATTTAACGCCGGTCTATTATGTCATTTACTATTTAAAAGTAGCACAGAGTATTTTAATTCGTACTTGCTAACGCACAAAACAATTATGCTTAGCAAATAATTGGCAACATCGGAAACATGAAACTTTTAGGTTAAACAGAGTTGCCAGATCTAATAATATTTGTGCATATTTATTACTGCTATTTATTATAAAAATCTTCTAAATTACAATATATCTAGTTACGGTAATATTAGTGTTAGAATAAAACTAAGAGTTTAGTAGAAATCACAGCAAAATTCAACAAATGACGCCTACATTCGTATTTTTTATTAATTATTGTGATTGAAATTATGCTTACAACATTACCTAGGAAAACCGAAACATCGATAGACTAGCGGAATGATCCCCTAAAAATAAATAAAAATAAATTGTTCGAACAAAAAAAAATATAACTTAAATATAAATCTTATGTACAAGTTTCGTTAAAATTATGCGAAATTGTCATAATTGTTGACGTAAATGGTATAAAATGAAAATAATGAAATTACAAAAAAATATTTTTTTTTCTACCATTTTTATTAACATTTTTTTTTATATTTGAGCGATCAATTTGCTAGAGATCTCGTAACTTATACTTTGGTATGTTCCAAATAGTTTACTTAACTAAGGCTGGCTATACACTAGGTTTGAGATACGTATGCCAACATGTCATGGGTATGAATAAGGTTCTTACGTAAGGAAAGATCATCAGATGGTGTCCACACCGACGCCCAGCATTTTGTTGCCATATTCGCTCAAGACCTGAAATTAATAAAAAAAAAAAAAATAGGTTTATTCCTTATAATCACAACTATTCATGTCATTAAGAATATTTTAGGCGCAATTAAATAACTGCTCTCGGTATGTTTGCGGTGCGAATGAATATCAAACTTGTATTGACTAAATGGGTGGGTACCCATGTTCCTTAAGTTACTCTTTGGGTTCCTGAGCCGCGGTAACTCTTTGGACAACCCCACAACCCTGGGAGGAATCGGCTCTTGCTGGCAGCGTTGCTTGTGCTAATGAAAACATGTTAAAATAAATAAAGAAAATAATAATTTCATCATCAACATCATTTCCGCAGAAAGCCGTCCACTTCTAGACATAGGCCTCCCCCAAATGTCACCACAGCAAACGTTCCTGTGCTTCTCGCATCCATCGCATTCTCACCGAATCATCGGTCCACCTTGTGAGAGGCCTTCCAACTCTGCGTCTCCAGTGTGTGGTCGCCAATTTAGCGCGATGAGCGCGGCCGACTCACCTTATAGACGAAGATATAATGATGTCTGTTGGAGAGCGAGTGCGGGCGCTGCGCGCGCAGCTGGCGCACGACGCGCGGCACGTCGGCGGCGGCGGGCAGCGCGCGCGCACTGATGTCCAGCGCGATGAGCGCGGCCGAGCGGCCCGCGCCCGACGCGCACGTCACCACGCACGGCCGGATACCTGGGGAAGAAAGGTGCTCAAAAAGAATTTCAAACGGCTTATTCACAGCCAAGCCTGGCTAGTTTTGTTTTTTGAGGTTAGAATCACCCAATTACTTTTCGCGCTGTAGGTTGGAGTGAGAGGGCCTGTCAGACTTTTACTGACAGAAATCAGAGCTGTGTACAGTTACCCGTAGCGTCCTAGGACTACTGGTTTCATTTCAGAAATTCCCCCGACCTCAGCGGACATCGGCCCTGCTTGGCCCCTACGGTTTCACATCTATTTGAGGGGCGCGTGGAACACTACGCGACGTTGACGACTCTGGCTTGGTCTGGACGATTTCTGGACGGCGAGCTAGCAAGCCCAATCGCTCGTCAACGAGCCCGCGCCTACCGTAGCCGATAGTAGGGGTCGCGATGGCTTGGGCGTGAGGGTGTTCCTCACGCGTGCGTCCGTCTTTCTCATCCTGGACTATGACCTGAACCAGGGCGCAGCGCAAGAGATCGAGCTAAGCCTAACTAATTGGACAAATATAATTGTAAGCATCCTTGATCATCCAGAAGGACGTGATGGTCAGAAGCTCTTGAATGCATGTAACTCATGACCTAGATGCCGAAGTTGTCAAACAAAACAAGAATGTTATCAATATAGGTATTTGATAGCCAGGCATAGTCAGTTAAACAGAAAAATAGATGAAGAACATAATGACTGAGTTTGAACTGGTCTGATCAAAAGAAAGAAAAAAGAAGTTTCAGCAAATTACAACTTACTTTTAACCCACACTGCTACTCTTGCACTAAGCTTGCATTGCAGTAAATGCACTAGTGCAAGACACTACACAGCTGCAATCATTCAACTTAAAAATTTGAAGCGATGACCAGAGGCAGTGCTTCCAAAACAATAAAATTAAATCTGCCTTCTCAGTACCCCCATTTTATCCACTAATAGGTATCAAAAGACAGACCTATCGTGTTCAGAACCTCTAAAATTTTCAAAGAACTAAGCTGATCAGAAGTTTTACCTTCAACTTCTGAAGCTGCCTTCATTCTGCCAAGAGTTCCATTGGTAGGAGCAGCTCGTCTCAGCTGTTCTTCAGCTCGGGCCGGTGAGTACACATTGATGCCATTGCCTGAGCCACCCTCGTCACTCCTTAGCTTCGACAGGTTGCTGAATGATGAACGGTTCTGGTCGCCGTAGATTACTTCCACACCTGGAATGAATGTGGTGGTTACCAAGAGGTTTCATATCATATTATGAAGTTTTGTGATTTAATCGTACCCATCCAAGAAAAGAGCAGCGTAGTGCAGTGTCTACTTCAGCGATTCTTGTTTTTCAACCCGATAAACTTAACAAGGAATATCACGTTCATCTGAAGGGATGTCGCTGTATCAGGTCATTATCAGATCAGAGGGCGGGTCAAACTTTTATTGACTAAAACCACACCTGTGTCCTTCCTGGTTTCTAGGACAACAGAATTCTTCATGACCCTAGCAGACATCGGCGCTGCTGGGACCCTACGGTTTTGCTGGCATATTTTTTAGAAGCGCGTGGAACTACTAGTTAGTTTTGAAGGGATCCAACACCAGACACCATTGAAGCTACAAGTCCCGAAGACAATAGCACAAAAATCCGGATAGGTACAATGCGGCAACTGAAATTCCTAACGAATATGTGTTTTTACACTTTTTTCCTTACCTTCTTCATCATACTCTTTGGCAGTTTGCGCGATTTTCATATAGCTCCTCATTTCGCACAAGAAGTCAATAACAGAATCATAATCATCAGGGACTCCCTTGGCCGGCCAGAAGTACCACAGGTGTGTGATTTCCCTCCAAGTCCTGGTGCTCAAGTTGATGAGCTGAACGCTGGAGATAGCGTACTTGTCACGCTGTTCCCGCTTCTTCAGGATGATCTTGAAATCTCCGAAGATACGCTTGTTGTCTGTGATTTCTGATGGTGGAAGGTATTCGTAGCATTTTTCCTGGAAATGAAAAATAGGTTAGGAATAGTTTGGAAAAGTATACAGTCGCATAGAGACTGCCTTTTGAGAAGTCACTTTCCTGAGATGTGACTTCACATAGGAACTAAAACTGCAAATCCTTCATCGCTGTATTAGAGTTCTCTTTTTATTTGTATCATAACTTTAGAAATTAACGTCGATTTAAATATTCCACAATCTTGCTTTACCACCTAAGTTCTAGTCACCTAAAGCGCATGTAGTTCAACGCCAAACCGCTAGATGGCTCTATACACAACTCCACTAATACTTACAACTCCGTTCTCCATGTACTCGGTAAGCATGACGACAAGCCTGGAGTTCTGTTCCCAGATCATCCTCCAAAAGTCTATCACGGTGTTGGACAGAGGTGCCTGGCTGGCTATGTAGTAGTTACGGATGTTACCGGGACCCTGAAAAGAAGGAGAAACAGTGATAAGAAGTTGAGCTGATCCAAATCTGACGACAAAGACTTGCAAGGATGACGTTCGGCGCTCCCATTGGCCCGCTTTAATTAAGGTCCAGAGAACCAAACGCGGTAAAGGTTTCGCAATTAGCACTCAGCATACTCTAGATTTGTGTTAGCAATCAGATTCTGGATGTGGTGTTAGCTCGTAAATTAGCGAAGGCGTTTGCAAAGATTAAACAGTTAAAATACATCAGTACTTCGTCAGTTTTTTGGCAAATAATTTTACATAAGATTTAATTTGTTTTCCTCAATCAAAGTGTGCACTGATTGATTACAAAGAGACCTTTTTTCAAAACATAACGACTAATGCTGCAGTGGTTACTGCCAAAACCGAAGATTTTAGGTATCTTTATCCTCATATCCATCCCCATGTTGATCCCCATTTTCATCCCCATATTCAACCTCATATTCACCCAATACCAGTAAAAACTCACCGTCACAAAATTAGCATTAATATACTCCGTAGTAGGATCATTGCCGAGCCTCTTCAACGGGACCCTGGTCTCCGGCAGAGGCAGTACATTGGAGTAGCGGTTCTTATCCTCGCAGCCTGGAGGCACCTCATCCGGCCTCACAGTCACAGACGGTATCTCCGAAAACTCCGCTGTCATGGACTCCACGTCCATTGCAAAGTTGGCTAAAGCTGCGTACTGCATTGGGTGGGAAGTGACCTGGAAAGTGTAGTGAATGTAGAATAAATCACTATATATATACAGAAATATCACCATCACACCTACCAATCCACCCTGGGCCAATGTAGTAGATTACGGCCCATTCCCTCTCATAGAGAATCGCATAGCATAGCATAATCAGCCTTATAATGTTATAGACATTATAATGCTGATTATGCTATGCTATGCTATTTATAGGTACATATAAAGAGGACGTATTTATTTCCTGAAAAATTAGGCATGATTTTTTTTTTATAGTTTTCACTAATTCAACACAATTATTCCACATAAAAATATTAAACATATTGCTAGTATATTTCGAGATATGAGAGTGTAGCATTTTCTCAGGTTAGCAGATTGAGTGTTCCAATTAAATGACCACTACTTTTTTCCTATCCATTTCACAATTATTTCATCTTCACCGTGATCACAATTGTTTCCGAAATCCTTCCTTGATTTCGTATACATAATAATGAACTTTAAAAAAAGAACACTCATACCACCCGAAATAATCACTGGTCCAAACTTTCACAATAAGTCCTGAGAAAGTACTGAATAGGTTTATTGATTGATGAAATAATTGTTTCTTGTTTTAAAAAATGAAGGTATTTTTAATTAATTATTTTTAAACGTCATAATGGCGGGACTAACTCTTATACCTGAATGATCCACGTATATATTAAGTACGTTTTAGTACTATTTTGTACCCTTTCTGCAATTTTTGTACCTCACACGGTGTAAACGGAATTTCACGATATTGTTGGCCTGCCATTATTTATAACGCGTTATAATGGCGGACATGACACTATGTTATTAATAAATACTGAGTAGGCCAAATAGGAAAATTATTATTGTACGTTTTAATATATTTCAATTTTAAGTAAAATTTAAAAAAAGGTATACATCATTAAAAAGTAGGACGTACAGATTATTTATAATAATAACTTTATAAAATATATTAAAACGTACAATAATAATTTTCTTGTGTGGCCTACTCAATATTTATTAATAACTTAATGTTTTATATGAATATAATACATAAATAATAACAAAACGCCTGCACGAAATGTAACCGCAACTTTTTACCTGACGTATTTTTGGACGTCAAATTATCAAGCGTAGAAAATGTCAAAAATAAAAACAATATAAAAAAAAATATTTTGTAAAGAAACTAATAATATCTTCGTCACTTATTGTTTATTTTCGGAGGTACTAAATTGCGTACTTAATACTAGTTTTATCAGAATTATGATATTCGTTATAGTTTTGGCGTACAAGCATGGTCTCGCCATTATAACGCGTTATAATGGCGGGGCCAACAATATCGTGAAATTCCGTTTATACCGTGTGAGGTACAAAAATTTCAGAAAGGGTACAAAATAGTACTAAAACGTACTAAATAGACGTGGTAGAATCATTCGGATACAAGAGTTGGTCCCGCCATTATGACGTTTATAATTATTTATATCTAAAGGAAATAAAAAAAATATTACTGCAACGTATAGTTTCATTTCCCGGGAACCAAGGTCTACCTACCAGAGCCATATAATGTTCTGATACCACTATACTATACCTCGTCATCATAAGCAGGGTTTCCGTAGCTCCTCTTGCTGGCTCGCAGGCGGTGGTTGCCCTTTCTGTGACCCACGCTGACGCTGTCCAGACTGTACGCGTCTAAGGAGACCGGGGTGCAGCGCTGAGCGTAGATACCTCTGCGACCACGGCGGCGGACTACCAGCTGAAAAAGAAATGTTTCGAAACTCTGTGAAGCTATTTATAGATTACCACAAAAGAGGTCTCAAGCCTCAAGCAATAGGTACACGAAGTCGGACTGTGAGCGATTATGATACATAAATGCACATCTTTGTACATATATCACATTTTTTTAATTAGTACGTAAAAATGGGCTTCTTGGCTACCGGCTCTATTCCCTCTCCCCGCCCGACCGTCCGGTAACCGCCCGGACCCCAATTAGCCGTCGAAGGCGTGTACCTACTGTTCACACGCGCCTCAAGGAGATGTCAGCAAACCATAGGAGCCCAGCAGGGTCGAAGCCTACTGGGGCCAAGGGTTTGTTTCTGATCTGATAGGAAAACAGTCCTGGTATGAAAGGCAACGAAGGAACAGGAGTGGGTTTTTAGTCCATAAAAGTGTGCGGGAGACGTCATTGGATGATTTTCCTGCCTAAAAAAAAGTTACTTCTAAAGTTTCCTCATGTGTAAATACTTTCTTTGTCCTCGAAGCCGACATAACTATGTCTTAATTCAACAATCACCATGAATCACAATTATGCTCATACGACTAGGATAATGTAAACATATCGATGACACAGCCTAAGAAATGTCTTAAACTGTGTCATCGATGTTTTTCTTGTGTTTGGCCATGAGACATTATGGCATATTATAATACAAGCTGCTACCAGCGGCTAGTAGAAAATTATCCCAAGGAAACATACTCCCGGGATAGAAAAGCAACCCTGTGTGCTATTCCAGGACATATATTTTAATTATTATTTTTAATTATTATTACTTATCTACATTGTGCTCACTCATTGAAAGGGAATCGTTTGTTATGGTATGACCATGTGAAGAGGAGGGATGAAACGCATGTTACTAAAAGAGTTATGAGTTTACATGTGGATGGATGGAGAGGGAGAGGGAGACCAAAGAAAAGATGGATGGATTGTGTGAAGAGTGATATGAAAGAAAAGGAAGTTAGTGATAGTATGACGAGTGACAGGGCAGAATGGAAGAAAAAAACGTGTTGCGCCGACCCCAAATAACACGGGACAAGGGCAGGAAGATGATGATGATGATCTACATTGTGCTCACATATTTGAAGCGACAAGAAATGTGTAACACAAAATATGATTTAAAAGAGTGTCCATGGAGTTTCTTGCACATTCTTCTCCATAGAGATCTACCCTTTGGAACGTGCAATTTAGCTTCACTTTTTCTTTGACTGACCGACATTCTGACAATTCAAAAGTGCCTGTAATTGGTCTATTTAAAATAAAACGTTTCTGATTTCTGATTTACCCATGTACAAAGTTCCATCGAAATCCGTTCAGCTGTTCGTGCGTGAAGAAGTAAAATACACACACATACAAACTTTCGCCTTTATATTATTAGTATGACTAACTTCCGCCAGCAGCTTCACCCGTCTGAAAGTAGGTTTCTCCATACATACTTTGGACCCCGTTTCATCACCTTAGGGGGTGAATTTTGGAAAAACCTCTCTTATTGCTCGCCTACGTCATAAAAGAAAACCTTATTTCATCACGCTCCTAGTCTCAGTAGTTTCAACTGTGCATTGATATGTCAGCCAGTCAGTTTCTCCATGTATATGTATCTAGATAGGTATCACACCTTTTGTGGAAGACACGTAAATAGTACTTTCATTAATATACTGTTCACAGCTTGGCACGGCTTCCAGACTAATTGCTCAAACGCAAAAATAGGTAAAACATGGAAAACGTTCGTAAAATAAACACGCCATTGTATAACTCCCTGAATATATTAGACCAGACCAAGGAACTTACAATTGCTAAGTACTGCCAACGCATGTTTTGCAATTACAAGTCTTAAGTAATTTTGCTAATAACCCATGTCGCCAACATGTTAAAATAACTCAAGTTTAGTCAGTCTACCACACACACACAAAAAAAAAAAACAAATTCCGCACTTGGGCGGAGCGAGAGATGGTATCAGACTTTTACTGAATAAAAACCTACTCATGTTCCTTCTTTGCCTTCGTCCCAGGGCCCCGGGTTTCGTTTTCACACTACCCATGGCCCCAGTAGGCTTCGACCCTGCTGGGCCCCTACGATTTACTGACATCTCCTTGAGGCGCGCGTGGAACAGTAGGTACGCGCCGTCGATGACTTGGGCTTGGTCCGGACGGTTACCGGATGGTCGGACAGCGAGCCACCCATTATGCGCCCGCGCCTACGGTGTCCGGAAATCGACCCGTTTTACCTTTTGCGAAACGGAAGCCTAAAATTGTTGCGCCCAATCAAGTAACATGAGACAAGGGCAGGAAGAGAACCTTCTAGAAAGTAACAGCTAAATTAAACTAATGAATCAACCTTCGATTTACAAAAAATACATATCGAACATAAGAAATCCTTATTCTAAACATCAAACTATAAACAATAAGTTATCAGCAGGACGTCGGGTTGAAAAGCTCAGCACGTTAGCTAAAGCCACTGTCATCACATTCAGTAGACAGCCAGTTCATTCATTCATAGCCGTTGAGATAAAATATACTTTGTAAATATATTAGAGTTTTATTATTTTAGTCTCAACAAAACCGTTTCAGCTTGAATGGCCGGAGAGCAGTTACATCACAGACAGATCAAAGTTAGATAATGCACATGATGATAATATTGATAATCTAGGCTTGCCTAGAAATATTTTTTTTTTTATTTTTTTTTTACAACTATCACACAACGCCGTCTAGTCCCATGCTTGTGTTATGAGTACTAGACAACTGATAAACATACCTATATATTTCTAAATACATACATATAGATAAATTACACCCAGACACAGAACAAATGATCGTCCTCATCACACATACATTTGTCCTGATTGGGAATGGAACCCACGACCACGGAATAGCAGTCAGGGCCACTAACCACTACACCAACAGGAAAGTCAAACTATTCAATCACTCGTCCTCCTCTTGGCATAACTATCATCATGACATTCATTTCAGTCATTGTGGTTTTAAACAGTCTTTGCTTCTGCTTGCGAAGTTCAAACAAGATTAAGTTTGGCATTTATCACAGTGGCCTTAGGGGTCCCACACAAGATCGCAGAAACCTGCAATGCGATGCAATTTTATGTGGAAAAACATCGGTACAGATAAAATGGACAGCGAGGAATGTGTAGCTCGCCGTCCGGCCGTCCGGTAACCGTCCGAAGCGAGCCCGAGTCGTCGATGGCGCGTAGTGTTCCTCGCGCTCCTCGAGGAAATGTCAGCAAAATCGTAGGGGCCCAGCAGGGTCGAAGCCTACTGGGGCCATGGGTAGTGTGAAAACGAAACCCGGGGCCCTGGGACGATGGCAAAGAAGGAACAGGAGTAGGTTTTTATTCAGTAAAAGTCTGATACTATCTCTCGCTCCGCCCAAGTGCGGGATTTGTTTTTTTTTTTTGTGTGTGTGTAGACTGCCAGTAGGGTCGAAACCTTTTGGAATGAAGGCAAAAAAGAAACATAGGAATGGGTTTTAGTCAGTAAAAGTCTGACACTCTTCCCGCTCCGCCCAAGAGCGAGGAAGTCATTGGATGATTTCCCACCTAAAAAAAATGGTTAACATACAACGTGTGATTCTAATCAATTCGCAAGTTCTTGCAATATGTGAACTTGTAGATTTTCAAGTTGCCAGTTTCTTAACGTACTCGGTCGCGTTATGTTAACGTAAACGTTCGCTTATGTCAAATCGTATAGGAATCGAAAATATCCGAATGGATTCAAGAGAAATACTAGTACGTCACTGCCTTTTTGCTAGACTGGGCGAGGAACAATAGATTTTCCGTTAATGTAACCAGACGGCATTTACACGTATACGGATTACAAACTAAAGTTTACTACCTTAGATTGGCCTGTTGGTCTAGTGGTTAGTGGACCTGACTACTATGCCGGAGGTCGTGGGTTCGATTCCCACCCAGGACAAATGTTTGTGTGATGAGCACGATCTGTGTCTGGGTGTAATTTATCTATAATATGTATGTATCAGTTGTCTAGTACTCATAACACAAGCTCTGCTTAGCTTGGAGCTAGACGGCGTTGTGTGATAGTTGTGGAATATTATTATTATTCACTTTATTCATATAATAAGTACAAATATTAATTAAATTTTTATATATTTAAAAAAAAATCATATAAAAATCACATTATTGTTCCCTTAAAGCTAATAGAAACCAAACACGATCTTCAATTTCAATTTTATCTTCAACTAATTAATACAGCATTGCATTGCCTTGATTGAAATATACTATCATTCATGTTGATTGCTAGCTGATAATTTATTTATTTTATTCTGTTGGAGTGGCTAAGCTGTAAAGCTTACAACAATTAGATCAGAAGGAAGCATTTACAAGCCACATACAATATAGGAGTATTATTGAAGCAGTAACTAAAGTAATTGAATTACGAAGTTTAGTCAGAATACGATACAATGGACAAATTTACAAATGCAATTACAAAACAATGTTTTTAGACAGAGTAATGGTTATTTACGGGCGGAATTCACCAATAAAACTAATCGCGTTTTAACGTTTGGCTCGCATAATGGCGTTTAGCCGCTGTCACTAGTGTCACTTGTAAAAATACAACAAAAGAAAAATACAGACAAGTGACACTAGTGACAGCAGCTAAACGCGTTTATGGGAGCCAAACGTTAAAACGCGATTAGTTTTATTGGTGAATTCCGCCCTAAGCTGCTTGTAAATACTTAGATCGTTACGAATCACCACCTAAGAATGGCCTTAACAATCAAAACTCTAAATACGACCTCGCGAACCTTGCTGGAGCTACGGTTACAGTTGGGGGCAAGACTTTTATTAGCTTAAAGTTCACTAACTTGCATCGAGAGCAATGCTCGCAGAAAGGCAACACCAGTAGCTTTAAGACCTAATAACACGTTTTGAAAACACATAAGAAAGCTTTCATTTAAATGCTTCGAGACCCTTCGAGATATCTTGAGAGTATTTGGAACTAACACAAAATTAAAGACATGATTTATTGTTAGCTAGTTTCGGGAAATTCCCTGATTTTGTCTTAGCTATTATGACACCTTTAAAATGCAATAAAGTGTTAGGTACTCATTCATTTTGCTGGTTATGATCAGTGGCGTAGCCAGGCGTGGGCGAAGTGGCCCCCGCGTGTGCGAGGGCTCTATACAACGAAGATTTTGTTTTATAACTTATAGGCTTGCGTTTGACTACTATTTCACCTAATCGCAACCCAGTGTGACAGTCGGTCTCGTTTTCAAATCTATGAAAGAATAAGGCATCGCTGATGCGCCTTCGCCCACGTCTAAATTAGTCCTTACGGTATTTATGTAGTTTTTAATCAATAGGTAAAATCTATACTCATTTTATGAAGAGGTCACATTTGTTTATTTTTGTTTGTATTGAATAAGCTCAAAAACAACTAGAATGATTTGAAAAACTTTCAGCAGAAGATTGCTACTTTATCACTGAGTAATATTGGCATATATTTTACGCTTGCGAACCAGCGAAATTTCGATTGTTCGGTCTTAAATAAGTTTGCTGAAGTGTTTTAAAGCAATGAAACTTTCAAGTCTGTATACCAAAGTCTACCCTACCTATAATAGCCTTGACTTCAAGCTGAGATAGATCTAATATAGGTTTGTACAATATGTATTAATATTGAGAGCCATTTTGTGTCCTATTGAAGGCAGAGATCTACTGCAATATCTAACCAATCCTTCATAAACTTGGCAACATTTTAACTCGTCACGTCTTTAAAAAAAAAAACATAATTTTTCTAATCTCTTTATCAAAAACAACGAGTTTGTTAATCCATAAAAAGTTTAAGAACCTGAAAAAAACATCTGAATAACATAAAAATCAAAAGTGCCAGCGATTTCTGATAATGTTTCTAAGAAATATACAAGAACTGGCCACTCAAAGCGAATTGAACGCGCCGTGGTTGACGTGTGAAAACGTGGCCAATTCAAGGGTTCGCTCCAGGCCACTTGAGGCCTTAATTTATGATGTGCCCTATGCTTGCCTGTGTCCATTATTGCACGTGAGGTATACGGGATAAGTTTTAAGTTGATTTTAATTTTAATTTATATTCCTTAGGAATATTTTATATCTTTTTATTTTAGGTTTTCTATTGGCTTTTTATTGAAGTTTGTCAATGATAGAATTATCATAACCTACACAATTAATTATTTATAAAAATAATTAAACCCATACGTACAAAGCGTTTTGGAAATACATTCATTGTGCGTACAGCTAAAGAGCGGAATTCCCTGCCGGAGTCTGTGTTTCCTGATAGCTACAACCAAGGGGTCTTTACGTAAAGAGTGAATAGATTACTTCTAGTAGGCAAGCGTGCTCCACTTTCGACTACGTCATCACTTATCATCAGGTGAGATAATGGTTCGAGCCTATTCATAATTTAAAAAAACCTTTTTAAACTTATTGCCAATTTTATTACAATCTGAATTCATCTTTTTCGGTTGAAATTTTATAAAGCTCCACAGTGCTAGCCAAATTATCAAAAAAAAAAATGTAGTTAGGCTTTCTTTTTTTATTCTAAATTAAGGTTAAATTTCTGAGTTGGCCGTTTAATTATCCTGGAAGATTGTAACATTTGTGCGGCCTCTGATCAACGTGTCAATGGAGCCGCGCACAAAAGGTCCGTCATCAGGCTGGCTTTGTTTATAATTTGCATTGTAAAAACATCCTCCGCGTCGCGATACTGGCGACACCTACAGCTTACTACGAACATAGGTTAAATGGGTATGGATGGAAGAAAGTACGCAATAGAATTAAATTTGTTAGGTTTTGAGAACAGTGCTTTTTTTGCGGTCACTATGCGGTAATACTAGTAATATTATTCATATTTATCTCAATAAAGAGAAGGATTGTTTTACTTATTTTAACCTCTGTCCTCTGTACTCGGTATATGATTAAAATCTGTTAATAATAAAATAACAGATTACGCACAAATTAGGCTTGAAATGAATATGTATACTTTAATACTAGATTGACTGGCATTATGAATTAAACTAACAATTAAGTCTACGAATATATAAGACGAACAAAATTCAATTTTAAGATCAGCATTTGCAAACTCCTTAAAATTGTAATAAATTTTCCAATACAACATGGAACTTTTAATGTTTTGTGAATAAATAATTTCCAATACAACAACAACCCATCTATCGCTAATTATTAAGAACAACAAAATCAGTAGATACTTATGATTTATCAGTTTTATTATCAGTTCACAATTTTACGAGATATATTGTAAACTAACGAAGATATCAGCATTCGTAAGAAAATTAAACTATTCCATGATAGTCGGATTGCAAGTTAGACCGAGCCTATAGTTTCTAAATTCTATTATTATATTAATATTTCTAGCTTCACTTTTTTGACTGACCGACATTTTGATAATTCTAAAGTGCAGTACTTAAACGGTTTTTTTTTAATAAATATTTTTGATTTGATTTGTAATAATCGATTTTTTTTTTTTATTAAACCTATAAACCCAATCCAATATTTTGACCAACATGGCAGCGCAGTCGGTAGTACTTTCATAAATCCATGCATGGTTTAGCTTGCAATATCCCGGTCCTATAAGGTGGCGGGAGCCCTGCGCGGCACAGTGACGTATCACCCGCCGCCCGGCGTGTGCGCAACCAATCTCGTTCATATTATACCTCTTTTCTTTTCATTATTTGAAATTGGAATACGATTTTTGAATTAGTTTTTTATGAACGATTTTGGTTGTTGATTGGGCATTATAGTTTTATTTTATTAGTGTTTTGAAACTGTCTTTTGTAAGAAGAATTTTAGGTAAGTTCTTTTTCTTTTTTCTTAGACGTTTAAAGTTTGTTTTTTTTTTTTTATTATTAACAGGTACAAATATTGTTTAGAATCGGGAACTCATGTAATGTACCTAATGAGAATTAAATTTTTCATTTTTTTTTTGCATAACTTTTTTCTTAAATATTTTCTTAATATTAGATTTTTGCCGTGAGACATAACGGGCTCATTATAAATAGTAACTATTAGTAATTAAATTAGTAACTATTAGTATTAATTCATAAATAAATAATCTCGCGACAATAGTTGGTGCTTCCGGTATTTAAAAAAAAAAATACATTTTATTTTCACATACGCCTACTTGGGGACCTACTTATAAAACGTCAGAAGCTGGTGCACGGTTCCAATTGGTCTATTTCCTATGGAGAAGAACCGGCAAGAAACAGCACGGTGACTCCTTTAAAAAAAAAGATTTAGTATTTTACAATAATACAATGCAGACCAGACAATATTGTACCCAAAAGCACAATACAAATAATAAAAAGTTTAAAGCCACTCTAACATTACTAAAGAATCGGTTTAAAAGTTTTCCATTAATTAGTTAGCGTGCTCCATCGTCGGCCACATCATCGCTTACCATCAGGTGAGATGGTGGTCAAACGCGAGCCTATCATTAACCTTTTCAGTAGCGTAATAAGAGACACAATAGTAAGAGAATAGCCGAGCGAACACCGGCGTTCGCTCGGGGTTTAATGTAAAAAAAAAAATTATAACGATCTATAGTTTTGATATCTGTAGCCATTATCACATCTATTTTTATTATTCCATAACTATCACACAACGCCGTCTAGTCTCAAGCTAAGCATAGCTTGTGTTACGAGTACTATGCAACTGATAAACATACTTGTATATTTCGAAATACATACACATTATTAAAATTACACCCAGACACAGAACAAATGATCGTGCTCATCACACAAATATTTGTCCCGGGTGGGAATAGAACCCACGACCTCCGGCATAGCAGTCAGGGCCACTAACCACTAGACCAACAGGCCAGTCAAATCTATGCTAGTAACTGTCCTTTTTTTAATACTTTTTCTATGATTACAACTTTGATCGTAAATAAAATTCATTGTCTTATGCTATCGCTAAAGTATATTTCAGTAAAAAAATCAACAAAATTTTACCTTTATAAATTGTGGATGGTGGTGGTGTATACAACCACAATACAACCACGATACCAACACAACACACCACCAATACAACCACAATTTAAATGAAATGATTTATTAAAAAGGCAAGAAAATAAATAAGCCATCATCATCATCTTCCTGCCCTTGTCCCGTGTTGTTTGGGGTCGGCGCAACACGTTTTCTTCTTCCATTCTGCCCTGTCACTCGTCATGCTATCACTAACTTCCATTTCTTTCATATCAATCTTCATACAATCCATCCATCTTTTCTTTGGTCTCCCTCTCCCTCTCCATCCATCCACATGTAAACTCATAACTCTTTTTTGCTAAATTAGTATTATAATAAAATATGTCGTAAGACCGCGTTTCTGAAAGGGTAACCTACTTAATTTTTTTCTAATTATGTTAGGCATAGATTCGTATTTTTTTATAGTTAAATAGGATATTAAGTACATATTACATTCTTTAAGAATTTGCAAAGCGAGGGATATTTTATTGCGTTTTCACAAAAAAAAAATGCCCTTTTTACGTGGGAAATAATCAAATAACCTCTTTCGCTCTTGGTGGAACGAGGGAGGGAGTGCCAAATTTTTACTGAATAAAACCCACCAGTGGTCTTTTAGTTGCCCTTTGTATTCCAAGGCAGCGGTGATTCTTTCGAACAACCTCACAGCCCTCAGTTCAGCTTTGTTTTCTGATTTGTACCTTATGGGCAACGACCTGATGGGTTTAGAACATAACCGGCGAAAGGAAGACTTGCTGCAAATATGCTCAACCCTTTGGGGAATATAGACTTGGTATTACTGGTACTTTCGTACTATAATATTGTGCCACAGTAGGCCGTAAGCCAGTGATAACAGAACCAGTAAAGCCAACGTAGTGATACGGCGGCGGACCAACCCCCAAAAAAAAAAAAAAAAGCAGAATAAAGTTACACCTCTTTTTATTGAAACTCTTCACTACGTTAGCATTCGTGCTGTTCGTAGTGAAAATACCTTGAAAAAATACCTTGGTATTTTATCACTGACGGGCGGCGTACGAACATCTAGTACTTTTCTAACATACTAGTATTACAAAAGCGAAAATTTGTGAGTGTGTGTGTGAGTGTGTAATGAACACACACTCACACACACGCTCACAAACTTTGGCTTTTATAATAACTTCTTCACACTTGAGCGGCTGAACGGATTTCGTTGAAACTTGGTATACGGGTAGACTGTGTCTTGGAATAGCACATAGGTTACTTTTTATCGTAAGAATATGTTTTTTGGGATAATTTTCTGCTATAACGCGGGTGATGCCGCTGGCAGCATCTAGTTCTACTAATAAATTATTGTTAAATTGACCTCATGGCCATTAGTAGTGTCTTAACATAATTCACTACTATATCATAAGTTATCCATACGTGCACTGAATTTAACCATAGTATTTGCATCAGGTAAAACAAAAACCCAGAATCACAATTACAGTTTCAGCACGTTTTTGTAATAAAATAATTTGTACAATGCGTTCCAAATAAGAATAGGATCGATTGCCATGCTGTGACGTCACGTCATACTGTCAAAACGCAAGAAATTGGAGTAAATTGAAGAACTCAGACATTAACAAAATTGAAGAATTGGATTCTGATTAAACTATTTTCGTTGACAATTCGTAAATAATTAAAAAATTATTGTTTTGCTTACCATAATAATTCTTCGATTTGACAGTATGACGTGACGTCACAACATGGCAATCGATCCTATTCTTATTTGGAACGCATTGTATGTTTCTAATTTTAGAAACTGTATTTGTATAATTAAATCTATCTTTATAGAAACAAAAGCAATAATCATTGAGTGATTTTTCCAGAAATCCGAATGACCGCGTACAGACAACTGTATAATTTGCAAAAAAATATAATTTGTGTCAAAACAACACAAATTGAAGTTCCCACATGATCATTAAAATCATAGACCGTAAAAAAACTTGCCTTAAACCAAAACTAAAACAACTATCGATAATATTATGAAATATTAAATTAAAACCGTTACTTGCAAACAAAATCAGACCCTAGCAACTAAAGACGTTATGATAAAAAAAATAAGACAAACCAACATCCCATAAATACAAATTAGCATTCCTACAACGTTTAGTTTTGCCTTGTTTCCATGCATTTCAATAACAAACTTGAAAACACAACGTCATAAAAGTACTAGGGCCCCATAACTAAAGAAGAGTTCTCCAAACCTGTGACCGACATATCTAACGGCCGTCCAAGTATGCCAATTCTCGTTACAAACGATAACCATATCTCGGTGTCGGGTGACCACATTAGAGCGCTCGAGTTGCAGACCAAGGAATTTTTATCGCCAGACGCGATGAACGAGACCAACTTCCGATGAGATATTAGGATTATCTGCAGGTATTTAAGCGTTGTGTGTTATACTTTTTGTTTTTTGAAACCTCTTAAGGATTTCTGTTAGCCTGGTACTTAAAACGTAAATCTTAAAAAAGTGTGATTTGAGAAGCACTTGATAAGTTGCAAACATAAATAATTCATATTGTTAAAATATTATCAAGCTAGCACTCAAGTATTCAGGTTTCAAATATGATTTCACTTAATAAACTGTCGATTTCTTCATTAATTATATATTGTTTGTTTGAAATAATTCAATTATTAATTATTTATGAATCAAAACAGCTAAGAACTTTGTCGATCTCTGCCGTGTATCCAATGGCAACCATACTTTTAAATTATGTTACCTATTTTTTTTTTATGTTTTATACAACGCTTCTTCCGGTATGAGCAAGCGAATACAAATATTATACCGACCTTTTTGTCTTATTGGAAAATTGTTCATATTATTTTATTTGATTCCTAATTTAAAAGGAGTCGGCCCAAAAAAAGGTCATTGCAATCCGTATTTAAAAACAAAATAAAATGCATCCATTAACATACTATAAGAACAGCTGCTAAATCTTATCAAGCGCAAGTTCGATCGTGTATGAAGTAGGTACTGCTCTCATCTTCGGGACGGGTCTGCCAAATACGCTAGAGTCGATTGAGAGACGAGCCAAGAGGATCATCGGCAATGATGCACTTGTTCAGTCGAAGCTCCAAAGCCTTGGGCATTGCTAGCCTGTCGGTTTTCTATCGTTTCCATTTCGAGGAGTGTGCACTTCTAATTCCGCCAAGTCCGTTCCATCATCGGACCACTAGACGTACGGCGTTGCACCACCGGCACATGGTAGACATCCCACCCATACGCACAAAACGTTTTGGGAATACATTTATTATGCGTACAGCCAAGGAGTGGAACTCCTTGCTAGAGTCGGTGTTTCCTGATAGCTACAACTTAGGGGTCTTTAAGTCAAGAGTGAATAGGCTATTTCTAAGCAAGCGTACTCCATCGTCGACCACATCATCGCTTACATCAGGTGAGATGGTGGTCAAACGCGAGCCTATCATTAACAATAATAAAAAAAAAAACAAATTGTTCAACAAACAACTAATATATTTTATTTATATGTTTCAGAGCACCCTACTTCCTCGGTCACGACTGTTTGACGTAAAGAAGTGGTAATTATAAATGTTTTTCCCCTTTTTAATTTATAACTAAGTCATGCTATTGTGTTAAATGTGTAGGTATCTTCTTTATCTTTACATAATACTAGCTTCTACCAGCGGCTTCGCTCGCGTGAAAGTAGGCTTCTCCATACAAACATTGGACGCCCGTTTCAACCTCTTAGGGGGAGAATTTTGGGAAATCCTCTCTTAGTGCTTGCTTACGTCACAAAAGGAAACTTTATGCAAAATTTCACGCTCCTAATCTCAGTAGTTTCGACTGTGCGTTGATATGTCAGTCAGTCAGTTTCTCCTTTTATATATATAGATAAAACAAAACTAACTCCTCCTGAGGCCGTACCACGAGTTCTTAACGCGATCCATTTAACGACCTAAAGCTATATAGGTTTTTTTTTTTCAGTGGGAAAATCATCTTATGACATCCCCCGCTTTTGGGAGGTGCGAGGGATAGTGTCAGACTTTTACTGACTAAAAAGATGCTAAAAACCCACTCCTGTTCCTTCTTTGCCTTCGTCCCAGGGCCCCGGGTTTCGCTTTCACACTACCCGTGGCCCCAGCAGGCTTCGACCCTGCTACGATTTGCTGCCATTGCTCGCCGCCCGCAAGCCCGCGCTTACGGTGGCCGGAAATCGGAATCGGAATCCCGGCGGCGGTTGGGGAGGACCGTTGCCTCACGTGATAAGCTATATAGGGTGGGTAATTCCTCTCTCTTACTCGCACGCCTGACATTTTAACACGCAATGGTAAGACCCCTGAAGCAAGCAAAGGAGTTTGACGAGATTTTTCCTACAAATGTAACGGAAACGGATATATCGGAACCGAAATCGGATACGGAGGCGAAAGCAAAAGCGTCAAATGAAACACTACTATAAAACTAATCAAAACTCGGTTAAGTATAAATGAAAAACAAATTCACAACATTCCAAATACGAAACAAAACAACAAGTAAAAGAGTAATCGACAGAAGGTGCGGAGGGAGGGAAGTTCCGATCAGTCGAAATCAGTCGAAATCGGAATCGAACCTCCAATAACATTTATAGTTTTTACTATAGAAATAGCAATAAAGTAGGAAGGTATATAGTTTGTACGCATGCGAAGGTTGGGTGGGTAACTATTGGTCTAGATTTCAGTGGCCCTGACTGCTATGCTGGAGGTCGTAGGTTCGATTTCCACCCAGGACAAATGTTTGTGTGATGAGCACGATCATTTGTTCTGTGTCTGGGTGTAATTGAGGCATGGTGTGAAAGTTGAGCAATAATATTTTGATTTGGTTTGGAATTCAGATTTTTGCTAGCGCTGACCATATTGTCTTATTAGTAACTTATACAGTAAAGCTAGAACTACACTGCGCACACGTGTGACACACACGCCGATCGGGGTGCGACGGTCTCCATACATTTTATATGGAAACTAGACTTGTAGAACTACACTTGATCCACGCCACGCGACGTCGTTCTACGTACAAATCAAGCGTGTTACACGTGTGCGTCGGTTTAATGTAGTTCTAGCTTAATTCATCACATATTACTATCCTGTCAATTCAAATGTTTCAGCAGACTTGATCCTTAGATGACCTTTACTTCTATTTCCTATTTGATTACTTACTGGTAAATTTCGGTTGACTTGCAGATAATAATAATACAATAAGATATTGTGTATTATTTCAGACACGAGTCAGCTTCATCGGGAATTAAAATCTACAACATTCTCCAAAGTAGTGAACGTAATTTATCATAAAGTTAACCAATAGATATTATGCTCCTTACTTTGGATATGTTGTACGAATATTCACCACTTGAAGACCGCTGGGGACTTGAAGCAGACGAAGATGTAATGAAGAATATTAATACAAGATTTAAAGAAGAAAAATTTCAAGCTATTTTGTCACCTGTTTAGTTTGTGATATTTTCTATTTGACTTAATTTTGTTTTGACTACATGTACTTGAATTTATACTTCGAAAAATAATTTCTAAATTTTAAAAGACTAACTTAATATTAAACACAGTTCAAATTGCATTGGAGCAATTATATTAAAAACGACAAACGACTTTTTAATATAATTTGTCACTTAAATTAATACACAACGCTAATATAATAGTCTATATTTGAGTATCATAGGTGTGGATTGACATTAACTCGAATTATTTTTAGTTACATTACATGTACTTCATGTAATGTAACTATGTTTTTGTAAAATACTTTTGTTTTTATGTTATTTGATTTACAAGAATTAAGAGAAGTTTTAAGATATTCATAATACGATAAGTATGATTATGTATTTACTTGTTTTCAATATGTTTGTTTAGCACTTTATATTGCGCCGAAAATTTAATAGGAAAATTAGAATCATCTCTGCAGTTATCTCGGAAATTCATATTTTCTATTCGATAGGTAAAAAAGTTGACTTACCAGCAATCCAATGAGAAGTATGAGAGCAATAACTCCGATAGTGCTGACAGCGATCGCGACCGCCGCTCCAGAGCCATTATCTTCATCACCCAGCACTCTCGAAGACGCTTCAGTAGTCATGTCTCCAGCATAACTTGTCAGATCTTCAATTCCACTAGGAACTTTCGTAGTATATTCTGAATCAGTCGTCGTATCAACCACCGTTGTATCGTGAATCTTTGCGTTTCGCTGCGTAGTCGTTTCATCACGTATTGTGGTAATTGGTGGTACATCAGTTGCTTTCTCTTCCATTTTCGTAGTTGCTGCAACAGTTGTTGGTCTTGTAGTTTCAGCTTCAGTGGTTACAGCTTCCGTAGTAATAGGTTTTATTGTTTCTTGTGTAATGACTTCGTTGCTTTGGCTGTTCTCTTCTGTACAGTCCGTTTCCTGTGATTCACTTGATGTTTCTGTAGTTTCTGGTGCCACTGTTGTAGAAGTGATGATTTTTTCTCTTTCTGTATTTATTTCAGTGACGACTTCAACTACAATTGTTGTTGTGTCTTCAGTTTCACTTGATGTAGATGTAGTTGATGGGACTTGGGTAGTTGATGTCTGAGTAGCTTCTACGGTTTGAGATTCGGTAGTAGGCTGGGTAGTACTAGGTATTTCTACTGTTGTCATCTCAGTAGTAACTTCTTCTGTTGGCTGTTGAGTAGGTAATTCTGTTGTGGTTGGGAGCTCAGTCTGAGTCTCCGTAGTTTCAGCAGGTATTTCTGTAGTTTCAGATACTTGAGAAGTTGTATTTTCTAGAACTTGAGAAGATACTTCTATAGGCGAAGTCGATTCAGTGATAATAGTTGTTGATTCTTCTACTATTTCCGTCGTCGTATATTTAGGTCTGTAGGTAGTGACGGGGCTATCTTCTAAAGTGGTTATTCTTGTCCTTGTTGGAAAAACTGGATGCCACATACTAGGCGTAGTACTATCAACGGTAGGCGTCTCTGTTTCAACATCCTCAGTTGGTATGTATGAGAATCTAATAGTAGTTATTTCATAATCAGTAGTGGTGTTAGGCTTCTCTTCTGTTACAGTCTGATTGACTTCGGAACTGGCGACAGTCTCATCTTGAGGCGTAGTGATGTCCGCTGGTAGTTTCGTAATTGATTCAAAACCAGTTGACCTTGTTGCATCAACTGGTGGAATTGTCTTTTTGTCTATATTATTCATTTGTTCCGTTGTTTCTGTAACGGGTACCCAAGATTGTTCCGTTTGGTTTACAATAATGTTTGCCCTTTCAGTGGTAACTGGTTTGGCACTATTCTGAACAGATATGTTGCTCTCAGCAGGTAGTCTTAAATCAGATTTAGTCTCCGTTGCCGATTCAGTTTGCACTTCCGAGCTTGGTGAAGCTGGAGCAGAAATTGGCTGCCAAGGCAATTTGTTCTGGACCACTTCTGTTATCTTCTTAGGAATGATGTCGTTACTTATCACGCTGGCCGTCGTTGAGGTTGTGGTTGCAGTGGTTGTTTCTTTCTTATCTGTAATTTACGTAATCAATACATTTATTCTATACAATAATATTCTTCTAGCTTGAATGCAGTAATAAATATTTTGATAATTGGATTAATGAAACTTAAGTTTCTAATTAAAAACGTATGTTAATACTGATTTATCGTTAATAGCAAATAATATCAAATCTAATTTACGAAATATTTTTGTTGAATCCTGACAGACGTTTACTTACCTGAAACTTCTCCGACTTTCTGCAGTTCATTTTCGTCGACGTTCTTTTGCGACGATGCGGTTTTGTTCACTGCGCCGGGAGAGGGTGGTGGGCTCCGCAGGCTGGCCAGTGCCCATGCTGTCGACGTCGGAGGGATTTGCCACTCGCTCTCCGTCTCCACCTCCGTCGACGTCGCCGTTGACGTCGCAAACCTCGTTGATCCTCGCTTCCACAAACTCGGAACAGTATTATCAGATATAGCTTGAGAATGTACCACCTTTTTTGGTCCACTTGTGTCGCTTTGCAGAACAGGATCGATTTCTGAAGAAACTGTCGTCAACGTTGTTCGACTGGGTTGACGCGGTAGAGGTGTTGTTTTATCTTTTATACTGAAATGCTCGGAATATATCGTCGTGGGATGTGTAGGGCGGTGGTATACCTTGGTGATGTTTCTTCGAGGTACCATCCAAATAGGCCTGTTTTTCGGAGTTGTATGGTAGAATTTACGAGTTTGAAGTCTTGGGTTTGGACTTGATGAAATATGTTCAGGTTTTACCGTTACACTATTTGGAGAGTCTTTGTTGTTATTTATATTAAGACGTTTAGAATAACTTCGATTTCTGTTAAAGTTACTTGAAAACTTTTTCGTTACTCTTTCCGTTGATGAGATAGAATTTTGAGTAGACACTGGGATAGAGTTGATTGAATCTATAACAGGCAGAACACTGGAGAGAGGTAAGTAACTTGAAGGTGATACAGATATGCTTTCAGGACTGGGATCAGGTAGTGCCGGCCTTGTTGCCGCTGGTATAGACTCCTGTGAAGCTCTGAGTGATGCCAATTCTTCTTCTGCTGACGTACTCTGTGTCGGCATAGGCAAGGATTCATTGTCACAGTCTTCATCATGAGTGATAGCATAAGTCTCGGTAGACAACACAGACATTTCATAATATATACTTGTACCTTGTACATCAGATAACTCTTTGTTACTATTAGCACTATCGCTGTCTAAAAGACGAATTTCTTTGGTATTTTTAATGAATACTGTTGATTTGTTAGTCGGAGTGTTATTATTCATCTTCTCCATGCCTAGGTTTTCCTTAATAATTTGGAAGTTAGTTGTATTAGGGGGAGAAGTTTTAGATTTTATAGTGTCTAAATTTTTAATAATACTAGTCGAGATCTTTTGAAATTTCTGGTCAAAGTAATCGTTTTTCGGCGTCGTTAGATCGCTGCTGAAGTCGATGAAACTTTCAGATTTAAAAATGTCGTGTGTAGTATCTTTGTAACCATAGGATGCTTCATGAGGGAAAAAACTAGAGAAACCTCCATAAGATGGACTGCTATACTCATTCTTTACTTTATTATCGGAGCTTTCGTTATCCAAGTCATGTGTGAAATCATCTCCATAATTAAAGCTAGGTATAGTAAAGAAATTAGTATCAAATTTTCCAGAAGTGAATTTCTCGAAAGATTCCTTTTCTTCTTCATCTTCTTCGTCCTCAAATGCTTCTTCACTATGAGCTTCTTCCTTTACAGTCACTGGAGTAGTACTGCTGACGAAAGCTGGCAGTTTTGTTTTTTTATAATTTCTCATGCTATCAACAATTTCCGCAGGTTTCTTTGCTTCTGCTGTGGGAGTAACTATAACTAACGTCGGTTTTTGAGTTGATCTAACCCTTTTTGGTGAGGTTTCAGTGCTTGATTTTACTTGTGTTTGGAATCTAACTCTTCCTCTGTCTTTGTATTTGGCGTTTTTTTCTGTGTGTTCTTCAGAGGTGGAGTCTTTGGGGTTCAGTTCGTTGAGTGAGACGTCTGGGTTCTTGGGCCGGTTCCTCGAGAGCCAGGTGCCATTGACGCGGCCATACCGTGGCGCCCTCTCATCCTTGACAGTCGTAGATGTGTCGGGTATAGCGTTACCGCTAACTGTTGTGCCGCTCAACAGTAGTAAGTTTACTACTAATGCTGCACCTGAAAGTAATGTTATGCATATAATTAGTTTGATTTGACTCTAATATAATTTACGTGTCACTGCAGAACAAAGGCCTTTACTTTTCACACAATTCACTTTCCTGTCAGTGCAGTTTTATACTGTATTCTTTAATATGATTAATAAATAAATAACCTATGTGATTGTAACGGTCAGTAATTTCCGAGTTCTTAATTTTTTTTTTAATTACGTCAGTTTTATATTGTGGAAATGATTCTAATACAGGAATATTTCAGATTATCAAAGAAAAAATTTTTTTTACTAATCAAAGTTTTGTCTCACCTAAACATATTCTCACTGGGGACTCCATGCTCATAACATGTTGTCGATAGGAATACTGTATTCAACTCTGCTTCATCTCCATCCTGTCATTGTTCGCCCTGGAATTAAAAATAAGCATCAATTATTTTTTTGTTCCTTAGAACACTTTATGGGGTTACTGTTTGATATGTATTAGTTTCTAATAAATGTATTTTATCTTTGCCATTCGATTTGTCTGTCTCTCTTGGCCGTGTCTTTATCATGCTTGTCATGAAGCAGGTTTGCAGTTATTTGGCAGTTTACAGATTTTTCTGTTGTCTGTTTCAAATTATTCAAAGTTCCCAACTTCAGTAACGTCGTGTTCAGCTCTGTCTACTCAGATCTGGAATCATTATGTTTAGCCATTATTAGGGTTACGTAACAACAGGGTAAAACAAGACCTTATTACTAAGACTCCGCTGTCCGTCCGTCTGTCTGTCTATCTGTCCGTCTGACACCAGACTGTATCTCATGAACCGTGATAGCTAGACAGTTGAAATTATCACAGATGATGTATTTCTGTTGCCGCTATAACAAAAAACACTAAAATCAGAGCAAAATAAATATTTAAGTGGGGCTCCCATGCAACAAACGTGGTTATTTTGTCATTATTTGCTACGAACGGTACGGAACAATTCGTGCGCGAACCCGACTCGCACTTGGGCGGTTTTTTCTTATCTATGCATAAGTATTCCAGATTTTATTAGAACAGTGGTTAAAACTGTATAAACCAAACAATTTATATAGGCAAATAGTTCTATAGTTACGTTAATTTTAGTCGTATTATATGCCTTCCCTTATTTTCTTGATTTTCAAATCTGTTATACTGAAATTCACTTGCTAAATATAATCTATTAATATATATTCAATCCTGAGTTCATCATCATCATCATTTCAGCCGAAAGACGTCCACTGTTGGACATAGGCCTCCCCCAAGTATCGCCACAATGGCCGGTCCTGTGCGTCTCGCATCCATCTGATTCCCGCGACCTTTCTTCCTTTATTCCTTTATCTGATCTGATATTTATCCTATCATAGGTCTTTATCAAAATTATTTAGTAACACAAAATTAGTAATTATAAAAATAAATTTAATCTATTAAATATCTTTGGAGACATCTAGTGCTAAATTCGCATAGACGTCTCATCATAAAGCGCGAATTTAAGCAAAAGATACCTACGACAGTAAATTACATATATTACATGGAAATCGCAATAGTTCACAATGGTGGCCCTGGGAAAATTGTGATATAACATTATGTTGTAATACCGATGTCACGTGTCGACAACACACATATCACACGTGGAAAATTGCGATGATTTGTAAATAGTGATGTATATTTTAGTTTTTGATTTCAAGAATGTGGATATTTTTTTATGTTTCAGATAAGTCATTGTTTTCAATTGTTATAGTTACGTCCTAGAAACGTATTTAAAGAAATTAGAACACTGGTTCATGATGGATATCCCACCCATACACACAAAACGTTGTACGTATTACCTATACGTATAACGTTTTGTGTGTACGGGTGGAGGAGAGGTATTCCCTGCCAGAATCTGTTTCCTGACAGACAAGCTACAACTTGGGGGTCTTTTAGTCAAGCGTAAATAGGTTACTTCTAGGCAAACATGACGACTATATGTCGCTTACTATCAGGTTTTTTTTTCTCGGTGGGAAAATCATCTAATGCTATCCCCCGCTCTTGGGCGGAGCAAGAGGGTGTGTCAGATTTTACTGACTAAAAACTCACTCCTGTTCCTTCGTTGCCTTTCATACCAGGGCCGAGTCTTCCTTTTAGAAGCAGACCCTTGGCCCCAGTAGGCTTCGATCCTGCTGGGCCCCTAGGGTTTGCTGACATACGCTTGACTCGCCGTCGACGCTAGCATTATTGCTTCGCAGGAGGCGGCCGCCAGCCACTCCTCAGATTTGGTTCATACTTGGCATTACAATACAGCTAGATTGGCTTACTGTTGAACTGCAAAGGTGGGTCGAGCCGAGCTCAAATTCGTATAGTATGAACCGACTCTCGAGAGTCCGAGCATGAGCGATACTACATGAATTAGCACGAGCAAAGTATAAGCCGAGCTGCTTCTGCTTCGCTCGTACTTCGCTCGTGTTCGGCTCCTCTAGCGTACATACATCTCAAACAAGGTGCCCGGGTGCCGTGTGGACCACCCGGAGGACGCGGTGGAGCACACAGCAGAGGTGTGCCCTGCCTGGGCAGAGTACCGCCATGTTCTCGTGGGAGAGATCGGCGGCAACGATCTCTCGCGCCGGGCCTTGGTACAGGCCTTGGTACAGGCCATCGTCCGAAGCCTGGAGAAGTGTGAGGCGGTCGTCTCCTACTGCGAAGCAGTAATGCTAGCAAAGGAAGAGACTGCACGTGCGCGGGACTGACCCTCACACTCCAGCCACCGGGATCCCGATCCCGATTTCAGGCCATAGCAGACGCGGGCTTGCGTACAGCGCGGCTGCGAGCGATGGGTAGCTCGCCGTCCGACCGTCCGGTAACCGTCCGGACCGAGCCCAAGTCGTCGAAGGCGCTTACTATTCCACGCGTGCCTCAAGGCGATGTCAGCAAACCGTAGGGGCCCAACAGGGCCGAAGCCTACTAGGGCCAAGGGTCTACTTCTGAAAGGAAGACTCGGCCCTGATATGAAAGGCAACGAAGGAATAGGAGTGGGTTTTTAGTCAGTAAAAGTCTGACACACCCTCTCGCTCCGCCTGCGGGAGATGTCATTGGATGATTTTTCCAGCACAAAGCTCCTACTAATAATCGCAACCACGAATCCTAAATGCAACTACTCATAATTACTATTGAAAACAAAACAAAATCAACCACTATTTATCAAAACATAACCTTTTGCGAATCATCTTTTAACACATCTACACTAAAATTACTGAAGTTGAAGTAATCCCTGACCTACAAACAAAATTATCGGACCACTCACATAGACGTAACGGTAATTACCAAAACAGAAATTACCAACAGGAGTGGTAATTGGTCAACGGAGTTGTAATGGTCAACAGAGTTCAGTGGGTCAGTTGTTACAAGTTAGGGGGTAATCTTTGTGAACTATCGTCATGATTAATGAAGAAAAATCAAGGGTGAATAGGCGATTTCAACAAAATTAGGAAATACAAAGTTTTTGTTCATAAGTTTTTTTTTTGGGTTAATGAAACTGTAGATTAACCTAGCCAGAAGTTGTTTTTTTTTTTTAGTTGGGTAAATCATCCAGTGACATCTCGCGCTCTTGACTATAAACCCACTCCTGTCCCACTTCCTTCTTTGCCTTCGTCCCAGGGCCCCCGGGGGTTTCAATTTCACACTACCCGTGGCCCCAGTAGGCTTTGACCCTGCTGGGCCCCTATGGTTTGCTGACATCTCCTTGAGGCTCGCGTGGAACAATACGCATTGACGACGACTTGGGCTCGGTCCGGACAGTTACCGGACGGTCGGACGGCGACCTACCCATTGCTCGCCGTCCGCAAGCCCGCGCCTACGGTGGCCAAAAATCGGGATCGGGATCACGGTGGCTGGGGCGTGCGGCCTCCTCCTTTGCTAGCATTACTGCTTCGCAGAAGGAGGCAACCACCCTCACGAGGACACGGTGGTGCTCTGCCCACCTCTCGCACTCACACCTCTACCGTATGCTCCACTGTGTCCTACGGGCGGTCCACACAGTGGTGGCACCCGGGCGTTACTTCCGCACGAAACCGATGCAGGAACTTCCCGAACTGACCATGTTCAGTGAGAACCTGCGTCACGCGAAAGGTGAGGACGCCGTGAGGTCGTTTGTGACGTTCGGCATCCCGATTAGCCCACACCAAGCTCTTAACCAATCAGAAAGCGAATGCGCTAAACGTTTCGATCGCGTTAACGTAAAAACAGCATGGACTCAACGCACAGGCTGTGACTTCGTATTCAATTGTATGAAAATCAATGACCCGGGTGAAACCGTAGGTACTCGTACATACCGATTTTTTGACGGGGAAAATAATCCCACTGTATCCTTCAGTTGTCTTTTACATTCTAGGGCCACGGTCACTCTTCCAAACGTTCTTGCAGCCCTAATAGGCAAACAAAAATGCCCCAATAGGCATCGGCTCTACTGGCCCTTTTTGCCGACAACTCATTGAGGCTCACGAGGACTCGGGCTTCTTGGGGGAGACAGCTGGTCTTAGTTCTACTAAGTAGAAAAATTACTGGCTTAATTGAAAGCCATTAATTTTTTTTTCTTTCGTGTCGATTTGACTCAAATTTGATCAGACCAATTAATTAGCTGTTAATTAATAAACCAGACTGAAAGCCGGCTTTGCTTTTGTAAGCTCCAAATTAATCGGTAAAATTCAAAACTAAACGAGTTAAATTATTACGATATTTTCTTGTGAAGCAGCAATTAATTAGATTAAGTTAACAAAGGTCAGGAGCGGTGTCAATTAGCCAGAACGTTTACAAACAATACGGTGTCAACATCCTAATTTGCATGCAAAATACGCGGTTATCACAAGGACATAAAGGTTATAAAAGCTTGCTCTACACACTCCACACTGAAATTATGTAGGCAAAAGTTATTTTTTTAATAGGTGCTTAATCATCCAATGACGTCTCTCGCTCTGGGATGGCGCGGGATGGCGTGTCAGACTTTTACTGACTAAACCACAACTGAGTCCTTTAGTTGCCTTTGGGTTCTGGGATCGCGAGTCTACTGTTCTGACTCCGCCTCCCTGCGGCCCCTGCTGTTCTTTCCTTACGGATTTGCTGGCATTTCTTTGCGGTGTGCATGGAACATTACGCGCCGTCGAAGACTTGGGCTCGCTGAAGACACTTGCCGGAGACAAAAGCAAGTAAGGCTTGTGAGAAGGGCCGAAGCTTATGGAGCCATGGGTCGACTTCTGATAGGGTTACTTATGGTTCTGGGTGGCACAAAGGTCACTGAGGGAACATAGATATGGTTTTAGTTAGTAAAAGTCTGACACACCCTGCTCCAGAGCGGCGCGGGAGATATCATTTCCTGATTTCCCTACCTCAAAAAAACATACAAGAAATAGCGTGACGTTAGACGCGGGCTTGCGGACGGCGCGGCTGCGAGCGATGGGTAGCTCGCCGTCCGACCGTCCGGTAACCGTCCGGACCGATCCCAAGTCGTCGACGGCGCTTACTATTCCACGCGTGCCTCAAGGAGATGTCAGCAAACCGTAGGGGCCCAACAAGGCCGATGCCCGCTAGCTAGGACCGCGGAGAATTTCTGAAAGGGAAACCCGTAGTCCTAGGACGCAAAGGGTAATTGAAGGATACAGGTGTGATTTTAGTCAGTAAAAGTCTGACATGCCCTCGAGCTCCACCCAGAGCGCGAGAAGTCATTTGAATGATTTCCCAACTTAAAAAAAAAAAAAAAAAAACCACCACACCCCCGCTCTTCCTTAGGTTGGCGTTCCTCGTGTTAAATACTAATTGCTGTTTAGTATAAAATATCGTAAACAAAAATAAATACAGGGTAAAAAACCAATTAAGTATGCAAAATTAGTCACCAATTAATCTCACACTACAAGACACTTAGATTGCTGTTTACATACTTTACATTGCTCACTGAACACCACTAGAGAAAAAATCGAGCGGTTACAAGCGCGCAGTGAAATGCAATTAGCAAATAAAACCACGCACCGTTGGGCGATTCGGTCTAGATTAGGTAGTCGTTCTAGATCTAGACTGAGCGAGGCTGCACTTACTGTAATGTACTTTCTAATGAATAACTTGGTTAGACATTATGAGGATTGAACAAGGTTAAATATTGAGGGGGCACGATTTGCGGGTAAAGGACAGTGTAAAGACATAGCCTTTCCATTCTATTTTCGTTTTCATGCAACATCTTATGCCCTGAGAAATAGAATTACCATATAGCAGTGAAGTTAATAATTTCTAGCCGTTTTTCTACAGACAATCTGATGAAATTAGTGCTCACAAATTGGGCTTAGAATAACCTAAACTCCGATTTGTATAAACGTTTAGAATTACCTAAACCCCGGTTTATAAAAACCTTTAGAATTACTTAAACCCCGGTTTGTAAAAACTTTTAGAATTACCTAAACCCCAGTTTGTAAAAACCTTTAGAATTACTTAGATCACGGTTTGTAAAAACCTTTAGAATTACCTAAACCCCGGTTTATAAAAACCTTTAGAATTACCTAAACCCCGGTTTGTAAAAACCTTTAGAATTACCTAAACCCCGGTTTGTAAAAACCTTTGGAATTACCTAAACTTCGGTTTGTAAAAACCTTTAGAATTACTTAGATCGCGATTTGTAAAAACCTTTAGAATTACCTAAACCCCGGTTTGTAAAAACCTTTAGAATTACTTAGATCGCGGTTTGTAAAAACCTTTAGAATTACCTAAACCCCGGTTTGTAAAAACCTTTAACCTTTCTGACTGACTGACGATGTAATAAGATTCAATTTAATGTAATGATAATCTAATGACAATTCAATGCAATTTAAGTAATGTAATTATAATCCGATGTAATTTAAATTAATTTAATGTTAACATTTTATTTTATGATATATATTGTCTGTATGTGTATACGTAACTAAAATGAGCCTTTGGTACTTGAAATAAATAGATAATTATAAATTATTATTTACAATTACTTCGATCGCGGTTTGTAAAAACCTTTAGAATTACCTAAACCCCGGTTTGTAAAAACCTTTGGAATTACCTAAACTCCGGTTTGTAAAAACCTTCAGAATTACCTAAACCCCGGTTTGTAAAAATCCTTTAGAATTACCTAAACCGGCAATGAGAACCAAAAATTCGAAGACATGTGACATCCACCAAACCGCACTGGGCCCGCGTGGTGAATTACGGCCCTTTCCCTCTCCTCGAGAGGAGGCCTGAGTCCCAGCAGTGGGAACATTATAATGCTGATTATCTGTGCTATGTTATGCTTTATGGAGCTATTAATATAATAAAAATCAAATCAAATCAAAACGATCGAAATCGAATCGATTTGATTATTTCTTACTACAGTTTACAGAAAAAATAAGTAAATAGTTTATAGACACCATTTAATATTATTACATTTGATTTTTGTATTCAAGCAGTGTTTTGCTGTTTCAGTTTAAACAACAAAACATTGCTTGGAATCAAAATAGTCGCGAAAATAGTTTTCCGTACAAATAATGTCACAAAAAGATCTCCTTCAAAAAACGTTGACCCTTACAACACATAACTAGTAAACCCATCCCAGCTTCGCATTTACATATTGTTTCTACATTGTGTGTATCTGTATACGTGTGATAAATAAAACATTTTTCTTTCTTTCTTTCTATTTTTTTTCTTTCTTTCTTTCTTCGCACCAGTGTCAGAAATCTTTAAAATTCTCGGTTTATCTCTACTGTAATACACATGTATTATACACCTAAACTTTTTTCGAGTTTTTTTTTGCGAACAAACAGACAGACAGACGCAGTGGGTTTGACTTTACAATATGTATGTACTAGCTTGCCGGTGGATACTGTAAGCTGACTTTTCGTCAGAAAAAAAAAATGAGAATCAGATTGCAGCGCCACATACCGAGTCCAAATGTATTTTCAAACCATCCAACTCAAATATACACACAAAATTTAATTCAATCGGTTAAGCCCTTTATGAGGAGTTAGGTGACAAACAAACGTACAAACGTACAAAAGAATTATATTATGTTGTGACCAGATCTTAGAAATTGATCATTTCACGATATGGCCAAGCAAAACTGGCCAGATTGTTTTAAACGTTAAACTTTAATGATATTTCAATCTTCGTTTGGCCTACTTTCTTTAGACCTTTTATTATCATTGAAATCCTACATCAATGATAGAGCCAAACGAAGATTGACATATCATCAAATGTTAACGTTTAAACGGTCTGGCCAGTTTTAGTTGGCCATATCATGAAGTGATCAATTCTAAGATCACCCCCCCTAGCCAAGTTACGATCGTTTCGTTTGCGTCGAACGCCTCGAGTAGGCCACGCCTCCGATTCCTTTGTTCTGACCACGTGACTGAGCGTTGAGATGACGTCAGAACAAAAGGATTGCTGGCATGGCCTACTCGAGGCGTTCGACGCAAACGAAACGATCGTAACTTGGCAAGGGGGGCTTGCCACGACATACACATATAAAGATAAGGATAAAAACTTAAGCATATACTTGTACAGCTTATAATAGACGGTTAATAAAACCGGTACTCAAATAGTTAGCAACCCACTTACAATGTTGACAAACACTTAGATCCATAAAGATCCGCCACCACGTTTTATTAGGGACCACGCCATAACCAGTAACTTATATAATAGACTGACTTGATGACTTGACGTTATTAAGTAATGTCACCATACAAAATATTTCGACATGATTGCACTAACCGGAAATCGGACTAGAAACTGGGGCGACTTCTACAGAACTTTTCGAAAGAGTCCGTCCGTCCGTCTAACGAGGCTAGCTCGTTAGACCCAACCTAAATTTAGGTCGATATACCTTCATTACGACCCAATTTACTAAAAATAGGTGCAAGTAGTTAGGGCCCACAGCTTTAGTGTAGTAAAAAAGTGCTTTGGCTAAATTCTTTTGAGCGGTATTTTCTACACCTAATCTTACTGTTTCAAGCAAAAAATATATTTAAATAATAAATAATAATAAATGTTCAAGATTGTTTGAATAATAATAATAATAATATTCACACAACTATCACACAACGCCGTCTAGTCTCAAGTTAAGCAGAGCTTGTGTTATGAGTACTCGAAAACTGATAAACATACTTAAATATTTCTAAATACATACATATTATAGATAAATTACACCCAGACACAGAACAAATGATTGTGCTCATCACACAAACATTTGTCCTAGGTGGGAATCGAACCCACGACCTCCTAAAAAATACATTTTATTATCATGTCATAATTTTAGGTCGCAGGGCTGTAATTTTAGGATTTTACCAAGTATTTTGGGCCGCAACGTCTAAATATTTTTTGTCACAAAAGGTCGTTGGACTTTACGAGGCTAGAATTCAAAGGGCAACTGAAGGAACACGGGTGGGTTTGAGGCACCCACTCCGAGCGGGAAGAGGTATTAGATGATTTCACATAGCCAAAAATAAAGGGCCTTGCCTTATTTTTACTTCTATTGTCAAAATAAACTAGGTAATATAGTAGATTATATAAATCAGAGGGGCTATACAGAATGTTCAACTTTTTCAATTCCTAACAAAGACTACTCTTGTTAAAAAATCACTTCAGTCCGTACTAAAAACTTGAAAATCACGAACATGTTTAATTTGAAGTATCTATTGCGTTTTGATTTCAAATAAAAGGAATGTAACGCGAACAAAAAAGGTAATGTTTAGTGAAACGTTCGATACAGTCGTGTCGGAGTAAGTGGTAAGTAAAACACGATGATCGTGACAAAATGCGCCGGAGCACCGATTCATGGTTTTTTAGTGCTGCGACGTGTAACTATCGACTATTAAGTTATCGATACTTTATTCATTTTGTGCAATTAATGATGGTGGTGATGATGATTGCTTATTAATGCATCTAAATCATATTTTCGAAGTAATACTACACTTTTTTTTGCATCATTTCATTTTGTGCAATTGATGATTATGATGATGATTGCTTATCAATGCAGTTAAATCATATTTTCGTAGTAATAAAACACTTTATTTTTGCATCATTGCAATTTGCATTTTTGCATAGAAATCAATCAATCATTTAGATTCGATCTTTTGTCTATATTACAAAATCAATGCAAGTACGTATTTTCCTCATTTTAGAATAAATAACATGAAAATAATTTTGTATTATAATACTTTTTTTTTATATAATTTTTAGTTATAATATGTAAACAATAAAAAAACAACGAGGAAATAGAACAGTAGTTGGGTACCTTTTTTCAATTCAAAATACCATAAAATATGTGTATTAAAAATATTTTTATTTGTAAGATTTTTTTATTTTATATAAAACGCAAACAATTAGACCCCTGGGATCTGTCTCAGCGTGCCACAACCTGACAATTGGTCAACGCGCTATAAACTGTCAAGTTACATACCTATATTCCAACAAAAACAAGTAAAGCATTTGTAAACACAGAAAACCAGGTCATCTTATCCGTTCATACAATTACGTGATTCAACCCATCCCTATTGCATTAAATTACATCGACATAAAGCAAGCACGTCGACGCGCGACTCGAATTTTAACTAAAGCCACTAGTACAGTCAAGGTAAAAATACTTATATTCGCAGAATTGATTTCTTTTGTTCCTTTTGCATGTAGATTATTCGGTTATTAATGGGTGTATTGACATTTATGAGAAGGGTAAACGGTGATAAAATAATAAAATTGTATTAAAAATGCACATCGTCTGTTCAAATCCATTAATTCGATACATTTGGATTTGAGTTCTTTTTTTTACTTTGGTAACCTACGAGCTGTACTACAATAATGATCTTGATTTTTCTAAGGATATCCATAGGTAACTAACTACCCTATGCTAATATTTTAAATGTAAAAGTAACTAGTCTGTATGTTACCTTTTCACACCTGACCATTTTCGCATAAAACTCTTTTATTCCGATTTTATGTTCACATAGGATAGTAAAACATTAATAAAATATTGCAGACAGTGCAAAGGACGAGAGATACGAGCTGTGACTCCTACATATTTCATCACCCCGTCAGAACATCTCCCCCCTGGACGCGAATTGTAGTGGCCAATCTCTTAACCGACTGCGAACACGATGAGGCCGCTGTAAAAAAATAAATGGCTAAATGGTTCTTCCTAGATCTCTAACACAGTACCAGTGTGGAGCCGCTGCACAGGACATGCGTCATTTGCTATGCTGTCCATCCTACACAATCACCTGCAGTTTTCAGGATCTATACGAAGCCAATAACATAGCCGTAGAGGTTGCCAAATACTGGTAAAAAAAAAATTTGTTAGAGTACATCGACACAAAAAGAAGATGAAGAACTAAAACATATTACGCGGGTGGATCCGCGTCCATAAGATAGTTTAAACGAAAACAAAATCTAGCAATATCTATGAAACCACCCCCGTCAGTATTTCCATTAGTAAGTAACCCGAAATCAACTCAGGGCCAGTTGCCCGGACTAGATACAATACCCGTCTGGATCCTCCCTTTTCAATGGAGGTTTGCGGGACATTACACCCTGTTCCGCATACTAACAAAAAAAAACTTTAATTAAACTCAGCCATTTTCAATTACCACGACTTTTCTTCTAATCACATTTTTGTTTAATGTTACCGACAGCTACGTGACCAAAACACTATACATACAAACTCGAACACTTGTCCGTCCGTCTGTACGTTCAACATTATTTCATCTACGTGCGCCTTACGTGATGGAAGTCCATGGGCTGTATGCCCTTATTCGAGCACTTGTACAATACAATACAAGCAGCTCATGATGCAATGCCGTCAAGGACTTAGAAATCTGAATGATGCTGTCTTGGTATCGCACTGAGAGGTTAATGAGATTTTCGTCATTATTTCGGTTATTTTTTGGTTTTATTTGTTTGAATCTTTCAGTTAGGATTCGTTAGGGAAAATCCCTGCCAAGGCTAAGGCTATATAATGGTTCCATTTTATATTTTTATCAAACATAATTAGTTTTTTTTTTTTTCATTTATTTATTTGTCGTTCGATCACTGTGCATTTCTCTTCTCACACTTCGCCACTTTTTCGAGTCCATCAAATGAGCATGAGCACTCATGAGGTTTTCTAAAAGCCGGCGCTCCTGCATACAAACATTGCCACCGTAAGCGTGGGTTTGCGAACGGTGAGCTATGGGTAGTTCGCCGTACGGGCGTCTGGCAAAGACCAAGCCCTCGTCGACGGCGCGTTGAGTTAGAGAGATATCGGCAAAGTTGTGCAAGCTGGTTAGGGCCGACGCCTGCAAGGGCTGCGCATTGTTTGAAGGAGTTATCGCAGCTCTCAAAATAACGGGTAACTGAAGAAACACTGTGGGGTGGTTCAATCAGTAAAAGTCTGACATTCCCGACACCCAGAGCGTAAGGCCACAAGAGCAAAACCGCTAGAAAAGTTAGTATTACAAAATTATCTTCCCAATCTTAAACCTTTCTTTGACCGTCTAAACTACAAAACTCATGTTATGTCTAACTCATGTATTTTGAATAACCCGTTAGCAGAGGAATTAGGTACAGTTATTTATGTACTCACACTGATTTCATATAGCGCAAGAATAAAGTGGATGTGCCTCAAATCCCAACATTTATTTTAAAGAGCAGAATTTTATTTATGATGATATCAGAATTATAGCAGAAAAAAAATCTTCCTACATTAATGACGTTGAAGTAAAAAGATCTTTTTCAATGAAAAATAATACTAAATACTATATGTTATTATTATTATTATTATTATTATTATTATTATTATTATTATTATTTATTTATAATATTGTTGGCAACACGGGATTTTTCATTAGAAATCCCGGGAAGATTCATATGAATATCAACATTTCGATGCAAGTACATGAATAACTCCACCTAATTCCGCCCTCTGCTCATTAGTAAGGTATTCTAAAACAATCGATTACACAATCGCTTCCAAATAAAATATCATTTGTAAGTTTTTTAAACTAAAGTAAAAACCTACAGAGTATGCAAACAAAATTTTGTGGAGATATAAAACACCAGGTACGCAGTGAATTTATTGTTATGTAAGTCAGTAGGTAATATCTTTATCATCATCATCATCATCATTTCAGCCGAAAGACGTCCACTGTTGGACATAGGCCTCCCAAAGCGTCGCCACAACGACCGGTTCTGTGCATCTCGCATCCACCGGATTCCCGCGATCCTCACCAGGTCTTCGATCCACCTTATGGAAGGCCTTCCAACGCTGCGTCTTCCGGTATATGTTCCCCACTTAAGGTTCTTTCATCCTTATCGATCATTTGTTCTGCATGCAATGTGCACGCTGCATGTGCATCTCTATCGATAGTTTTATATTTCATCATTATCTTTCTGCCCTTATTTAATATTACTTGGGTTAAGCGCAACACATTTTTTTTTCCATTCTGCCCTGTCAACCGTTACGCTGTCACTGAGTTCCTTTTCATTCATATCAACCCATCCATTTTTAGGATATCATATCCATACCTCAAAAGGAAAAAACGGAACCCTTATAGCTTTGTTGTCAGTCAGTCTGTCTGTCTATCTGTCTGTCCCTTTATCTCGGGAACGCGGGAAGGTATTAGTTGAAATTAAAACCATATATCTCCATATCCATCTCAGCCACATGGTCAGAACAAAGGAATAGGAGGCGTGGCCGACTCGAGGCGATCAATATAAAGAGAATCGAAACAAAACGGTTGTAATTTGGCTAGGGGGGCAGGAACAAAGCCAGTACCAAAGATGACGCATAAATTTTATCACTCATCAAAGACGTTTTACTGAAGAGCTTCTCAAGTTTCCATCGAGAAAATTCTATACAAAAGCACAAGACGAATGTGTCACCATGACCCATTTACCAGTAGTTGTCACAGTCTCCGCGGTACTAGGGCATCATAATTTAACAGTCATGCACACGTAGCTTAATTGTGTGCACCATACTAAATTACCCATAAAAAACACCTCGTTATAGCCGTGACTTCTCGTTATCTTGGCAACTAATGGAGGAGACATCTTTACGAAATCATTTTCTGCCAATATCATGAATTCACGGTCGAATTCTATAATTTTAATTAGAAAAATGAAGGAAAAAAAATGAGGAAAAAAAAATGATAGGTATTTGAAAATGATTTGTATTGTTGAATGAGTAAAGAAAGTGAATCTGTCATTAATAGTATGTAGGTATAATAAGCACAAGCCCATACGAACGTTGGTCCAATGAAATAAAAATAACAGCAACTGACTGGATTAACCAGGCCAGGGACTGATCCAACTGGAAAACCTTGGACCTATACTCAAAAGGGACCTTAACAATTTGGAATCATATTTATTTTTAATATTATTTACTATTTTTTGTTATTTTATTGTTTAGTTTATCTTTTATTTATCTTTACAAAATAATGTTATAAAAATTAAGGAAATAAAGTCTATAATATAATTATTATTATAATAAACACAGAAAAGTATGATTCGTTGATACATCATCAAAAAACTTATGTGAAATAATGACGCATTGCGAAATTCTTGACCAGGGTTTTGTTGCTACACTTTCCATAAGCTGTTGCCGTTATGTTTACAGCCACTTCTTCTATAAGTAAATCATCTTTACGCAATTCATTTGTCATTTTGGTTTACGCATGAAATATTGACACGTAATTACGTAAGAAATATTGATAGTCATATTGGTTTTTAGGTGGGAAATCGTCAAATAACTTCCTCCGCTCTAGGTGGAGCGAGAGAGAGTGTCAGACTTGTACTGTCTAAAACCAACCCGTGTTCCTTCAGTTGTTCTTTACGTTCCTGGGCCACAATAAAGCTAGAACTACATTAGACCGACGCACACGTGGACCACGCCTGATTTGTACGAAGAACAATGTCGCATGGCGTGGATCTAGTGTACTAGCTCTACAAATCTAGTTGCCATATAAAATGTATGGAGACAGACGCGCCCAGATCGGCGTACATGGCACACATGTGCGCAGTGTAGTTCTACCTTAAGTCTTTCGAACAATCTTGCAGCCCTAAATATTGAGTAATCACGACAATGAACATTTTCTAATATTGCCATTTTCGAAACCTTGAACTCACACACTTCTTCAAAAAGCAAAGTAATAAAAGAACTAGCAAAAAATATAAAATAACGCAATAGTACTTGTTAGGACATCGGAGTAACGGGATACAATGCTAACGTTTCAATCAAATTGCATACAATCTTAAAACTCATTAAAAATATTGAGACCCCCGCTGCCGTCCGGCTTCGGTCAATTATAATTGTTACAAATTGCAACTAAATACTCGTTTTTCTGCAGACAACGCAATAAAGGCCTTTTAAAGAATTATATTTCAACGCTTCCACTAATTTGTTTCACCAATTATGCATAAAAATTGAGCCTGAGATTTCAAAATCAAAAGAAATGTTATCTAGCAAAAACCTGTCTGGATTTCAGTGTTTTTCGAAATTCTACGCTTTAATTGTAGAGCAAGCATAATAGTTGGCAATTGTTTTTAGTTTCAACGTTACACGACACGACTACTAACAAAAGAAATTATTTCAGAAAACAATATTAGTTTATACTTAAATTTTTTGTTTGATTATACTTTTGCTTTTCATAAAATATGCGTTGTATTCTTTTCTAAATTATATTTTGCGCGTAACATCGCGAATTGAGTAGTCGTAACAAAGCAAAAAGTGTCATAACTGTTTTTAGGGTTCCGTACCACAAAAGGAATAGAATAGAATTTTATTTTGCAAATATGGGTAATACATAGTTCTTAAGATTACATTACAGCTCAGCCACATTTTACCATTCGGCATGCAAACATTTAAAATTCTTCTTCTTCTTTTCGATTCGATGGTAAACTCGTCAAACTGTTTGGGCCCAATAGATGGCTACATTAATAGCAGCATCGGTAGCACTCATTAAATCCTCCAGAGTGCAGGTGTATGGGCACTTGGGGCATTCTAGTATGTGGCTCATGTTTTGGACAGGAGCACCGCAGTCACATTGAATATCCGACGAGTCTATAAAACCCCATTTTGCCAAGTTGTGTTTGCAGCGGCCTACCTGGGTTCGCAACCGATTTAGTGCTTTCCATATAGGCCACTGCAAATCGCGCCCAGGCGGGAGATGTTCTTGGGGTTTCAAGAAGTCAGATGGTGGTAGGTGATGCTCTTCCCGAATCTTTATTCTTTCTTTGGGAGGCGGGTATATCGATAGCCTGTGTGCTACGCAGGAAGCTCTTCCGACTCTTTAGCCTACTTGGGGCTGTTTTGTGTTCGAAGAGGGGATGTCGGGAATCGGATTCTTGAATTTTCTTTTCTATCGCGCATGTGACATCCCTACGTACAGCTTTAACATTTAAAATTATTTATGTTATTGTTAATACACTTAAAAATGTTTTTGATCAATTTATAAATCACTATTATTAAATGTTTAATCATCAATTTAATTAAATTAATATGTATGTATTAAAGGTAAAATATAAATTATTATCATTAGACTATATATTATGGAAAAAACGGAACCTATTATAGGATCACTTTGTTATCCGTCCGTCTGTCTGTCTGGCTGTCTGTCAAGACCCTTTATCTCGGGAAAGCATGGAGGTATAGAGTTGAAATGAAAACTATATACTCAGTTCCGGGGTCTCTTGAAGCTGTGAAAAATTCAAACTTTTTAGGTAACGAAAAAAAGATACAGCCGTTTATGTCGCAAAAAACGTGTATTTCGACCCTCTCAAGGGAATCAAAATTCATAGGGTACTTCCCATTGACCCAGAATCATGAAATTTGGCATGGAGCAAGGTCTCATAGCACAAGTATAGGAAAAAATATAAAAATAGTAAATTTGTAGTTACGTTACAACAAAAAAAAACTTTTTTCCGATTCGGAAAAATCTTCCTAACTCTATTCGGGAATTGAACTGTTTTCACAAGTAAGTGTGTACGGAACCCACAGTGTGCAAGGCTGACTCGCACTTGCCCGGTTTTTTTAGTATCCTATCCTAACTACTCGTCATATAAATATATAAATCTTAAATTCCGTTTCCATAATTATATTACTAGCTGCTGGCAGCGGCTTAGCAGGCGGGAATATAAAAAAATTTCTCAAAGCAACATACTCCCGAGACAAAAAGTATCCTATATTCTATTCCAGAACATAATTTACCCGCGTTCCAAGTTTCGTCGATATCCGTTCAGCCGTTCTAGCGTGTGCACACACAAGGCATTCACTAACTTTCGCCTTTATAATATAAGTGATAGGTTTCATATACGAAGTAAATAAATTACCATGATTCAGTAATGGGCCAACCTAACAAGTACTTGTAGGTGAGACGCCTTTCCGGTCTGTTAAATACAAATTACGATATAATTTTCACTTTTACTCAAACTCCAAAACTATTTACAAATTAAGCGAAAGTAAATTCCTCTTAACACTCAACGCTCACTTAGATACAATATGCAAACTTTTAATTACGTTTACATACTCAAATTATGAAGGTCAATGTCTTAAATTGTTTTAATTAACTAGAGTAGAAACTATTAAAAAAATCCTATAGAAATAGGAACTCGAAAATGTGCTTAGAACGAACCTAAAAAACATGTTTATAGAAATTGATAAGAAAGTATAGCATAATCAGCCTTCACAGTGGAGCACACGGTGAAGGTGTGCCCCGCCTGGGCAGAGCAACACCGTGTCCTCATGAGGTCGATCGGCGGCAGCGATCTCTCGCGCCGGGCCTTGGTACAGACCATGGTCCGGAGCGAGGAGGAGTGATAGGCGGTCGCATCCTTCTGCGAAGCAGTAATGCTAGCAAAGGAGGAGGCCGCACGCATAAGGCAACGGTCCTCACGCCCTAACCGCCGCCGTGATTCCGATCCTGAAAGTCTGATACTATCTCGCGCTCCGTCCAAGAGCGGGGGATGTCATTAGATGATATTCCCACCGAAAAACAAAAAAAAAGCATAATCAGCCTTATAATATCCCCACTGCTGGGACTCATTGAGTAATGTATTTTAAAGAAATTAGTTAAAATAACATGGGAATTCACGCACTTCGTTGGTATAATAGTGCATCGGTATTGGTATCAACGCACGCACACATACACACTAGTGATGTAATCAAGATTTATCAATAGTTTATCCAAGTAGTATAAACTCGTATATATATGTAGTAATATAATTAATTACATTAGAGAGCAGTGGTGGCCGAGTGGTAACGGCCCCGACTTACGAGTTGTAGGTCGCGGGTTCAAACCCAGCCAGACGCATTACTTTGTGTAATTTATTTCATCACCACTGCTCTCAAAACGGTGAAGGAAAACATCGTGAGGAAACCGGCATATCCTAGAACCAAAAATTCAAAGACATGTGACATCCACCAACCCGCACTGGGCCCGCGTGGTGGATTACGGCCCATTCCCTCTCCTAGAGAGGAGGCCTGAGTCCCAACAGTGGGAACATTAAAAAAGGCCGACTATGCTATGCTATTCTATAATTAATTAATTTTTATTAAAAAATATTTTTTGTTTTTTTTTTTTTATATACAATCACAGAGATAAGGACTTAGTACTCGTAGATACATAGCATAGCTAAAGTGTAATCAGCTCTATAAATAAAGTTCCTACTGCTGGGACTCAGGCCTCCTCTCTATGAGAGCGAATCGACATAATCCACTACGCAGGCCCCGGGTTAGTGTATGAAGATACAGATCAGAGAAAATGTTGACATAGTAAATTAAATTCCCTTCATATATGGTGTACATAACAATAATAACGGAGAGTATTTAATTTACTAAGTTAAAGTTACAGAATACAAATGTAAAACCATTAAAATATTACCATAATTTCTATTAGTTACGTTCGTACGAGTTTATTACACCAGTAACTACTGGCTGCGTATACGCTTGGATTCGGGCCTTATGAGTCAGTCACTCAGTACTGCTTTCCAAATTATTAACTACGCCATAATATGGATTATATTATGGTGTTTCATCAGTTTCCCTTTCTAATGAGTTTCTTCAACCACTCATTTATAATGAAACTATACACTTTTACTACAATATTTGATTAGTTGTCAAATCGATTTTGTAACGGGTGACATGAAAGAAAAGGGAGCCAGTGATAGCGTGACGGTTGACAAGATAGAGTGGAAGACGAGACGAGACGAGGGCAGGAAGACGATGATATTTTTGTCAAATAGGAATAAAAAAGAAGACAATCCAAGAGGCTAATCCAACAGGAACTTCACGACCCTCAGTAATAAAGAACACGACGCAACGAGGAGTACGAGAGATAAAAAAAATTAGAAGAAAAAACATACTGCAGCCCTGATTGATAGGGCGATTATGATAGCGATGATTATTTTGCAATAAAGTTTTTCTCATTACTAACACAAGTAATAGTACATATTCCAATGTGAGTGTCCCCAGTGACGTCCCCTAAAACGTAGATAACGTGTTAAACTGTAGATAGATGACAAAGTTGCCATTAGCGCGGTGGGCGTACCATTCTCGTGTTACCGTCTGTTGCAGCCCGATAACATTGATGAGCATCACTATATCTATATGACACGGACTTTTGTAATTGGTTGGTAATTACTTTGTCAGTTGCATTAGTTACGTTTGCTCGATTCTAGGTTACAACTCATGTGACGTGCTCGTTAACTTCTTATGCAGGATGCGAGGAATCTGTTTCAGCACTTTTTTGGACCAAAACTTAATAGAATAAACTTTATTGTACACCAAACAAATAACATAATTTATACCTAAACTTAAATCGGCGGTATTATCGTTGACAGCGATATCTATCATACAAACCTTGGATGGATCGTAGGAACGAAATGTGAACGAGATGAATAAACTTGTAATAAAAGAGAAAATATTAAAGTTATAGAGTATGCAAAAAACGGATTCGATTTAAAAACTTCGCACAACCAACACAATGCAATTTTCGTAACAATTGCAAACGGGATACTGAAAAGTCAACACTAAGTAACAAAGTAACCAGGCTATGCTATTAACAGTCGTGAATCACCAGGAGTTCATAGCTCACAGAAACACAACAAAGCAGAGAAAGTGTAACATAAAGAACTGTAACTATTTGCGGCTTCCCTCATAATAAAATAATCCATTGTGAAGACTGGAGAGCTAACCGAGAACTATGTAGTAAGGTCCTCAACCTTTGTGCTATTGAACGCGAAGTGAACTTACTGAAGCGATGCTTTTGAAATGCTAGTGCCAATATTATTGGGGCTGCTTAGTAAAATATCACTGCATGCTGGTCTGTTAAGTGATACACTGTTTCAAGCACGATTATTACAATATATATGTCGGGCAGATGAAATATGCTTTATTGTACACCATAATTTAATAACAGATTTAGTTGCAACTTTATGGAGATGGATCTTAAAGACTGACTTGCGCACGCAACGCTCAGTGTAAATAAATGTTACTGACGGACAAAACAAAGAGATTATATTATCAATCTTGTCCCTATTGTTTATAATAACTTGATTTTAATAAGAAATTCTATTGTGAAAAGTTACAAAAAATCGTAGAGAGTCAAAAACATTTCCATTGAACTACACTGAAAAGAAAAGTGTGCAGCGAAAGTATTACGAACCAAACATAACCGACACTAATCTTACCAAATTTGAATATTTACAATAGAAAAATTTATTGAACAAAGAGACATAGCGAAGGGAAAGTATAGTGGACCGCCAAGTCGGCGTGGCTCACAAAACTAATAAGGAAATGACGATTTGCTTGTACTCTGGACGTACCTTGCGCAATAAGAGCACTGCGCTCTTTAAGATGAAGTATGATCTAGAACCGATATATCTGTGCAGGATTATGAAAATTGGAAAAAGATTTATTGGTATTCAGGTATGTTTGAAATGTTTAAAAATTCTTGCATGTAGCACATACAGCTGTGTTTGCTACACTATTTTGTTTATTCTGTAATGTTTTATTTTTGGGCACATGAACATGAGCACACAGAAAATAGGCATCAGTTTGTTTTAATATCGCAATTTTATGGTCTATCGAAATCGCCACAATTTAAATAACTAAAAATTCGCAGATGCAGAATTATGTTCGGACTCGTCATCCTTCGTTTATTTACTTGATCAACAGCACTAGCTTTAGCTGCACGATTATTTTGTGTAGTTTTAATAACAAATATTTGAAATCCGTTAACAATAACCAAACGTAAAAATGGTGTTTCATCATCATCATCATCATTTCAGCCGAAAAACGTCCACTGCTGGACTTAGGCCTCCCCCAAGCGTCGCCACAATGAACGGTCTTGTGCGTCTCGCATCCATCCATCCATCCATTCATCCATCGGACTCCCGCAACCGTTACCAAGTCATCGGTCCACTTTGTAGGAAGGAGGCATTCCAACGCTACGTCTTCCGGTACGTGGTCGCTATTCCAGAACCTTTCGGCCCCAACGGCCATCCGTTCTGCGAGCAATGTGCCCTGCCCATTGCCACTTAAGTTTGGCGATTCGTCGTGCTATGTCGGTAACCTTGGTTCTCCTGCGGATATCCTCATTCCTGATTCGATCACGCAAGGAAACTCAGAGCATAGCCCGTTCCATTGCCCTTTGAGTGATTTTATGTCTTCTGATGAGGGCCATTGTAAGCGACCACGTTACGGTGCCATATGTCATCACTGGCAACACGCACTGGTCATAGACTTATACAAGCTTAAAACTGTTTATAATAAAGAATGAAAACTCTTCGACCATTGATACAACAGTAGTTGCGTAACATCAATTGGTAATCGTATCAAACGCAATTGAAGGGTCAACTCAATTCGAACGATGACGATGATCCACTGCGATTGTAAGCGTTTCAAACCTGTGTTGCTTGCATAAGCTTCTGTTGTACTGATTTGTGAAGAGAGAAACTAGTTTGATTCAGATAAATTGTAGAACTTGATTACGTTGAAGACAAATAGGTGTACGGCCATTTCACCAGTAACATGTATTTATATTTCATAAAATGGAGAGAGAGTGATAGGTTACGGCACAAAATAAACACAAAAAAATTTTTTTTTGAGAATTTATCTAAGAACTTCTGCCGCTCTGGGTGGGGAGAGAGGAAATGTCAGGTTTATTGACTAAAACCGACCTGTGTTCCTTCAGTAGCCCTTTGAATTCTAAACCCGCCTGTGACTCTTTCGAATCATACCGCAACTCTGGCAAAATATGAAAATATTGACACCTTGCATATGCATTTCTTCTTCGTATTTCTTCCTTATTTTAATTTTATAGAGTATCTATTTTTAGTTTTATAATCGTCTATAATTTGAGATTCATTAGCTTTAATGTTTCATAAACTCTCTTTAGTTCATTAACATTGTAGTTATCAGTTATTTTTCTGATACGCTTCTGTTAATCCATTTTATAATATTACATCATCTTCAGTCTGATTGTGTGTCCTATATTCTTAATCGAGGACATTTCACTGATTGGTATTCAAGAGTTCACGATACTCAATCAATGTAGTTGCTAAGAATTTAATAATAATTATCAATGAATAATCGGCAGTATTAACTGTAAATTCTATAATATCTTTATCTTTAGTTATTTCTGGATTATAATTGTCTTTCAGTACTATACCAATATTAATGAATTCCTTTGATTACGTCTTGTTAAATAAGTATTCTTCAAGAAGTTTTATATAACATATGATTGTGTATTGATATGTAATTAATTACTTTATACGTGATCGGTGCACGTGCGAACGACGATCAGTATTATTCCATTTGCAGGCATGTCCTACGCATATCGGGAACCAATTACACCAATGTTGGCTTTATCATATTGGACAAACATCGTCTCATCAAGCTTGTACATACTTATACCAGTAACATGTCTTTACAATCCTTTACTTGTATGATTAATATAACTGGTCAACTGATTGGTGGAATACTGAGTTCTCTGTTCGCAGAGCAGGTTTCGAAAGACTACATTCTTATGGTTTATCGTAATTTAGCTATTTGAGCTAAACTTAGACTACAGTACCAGCGAGAGCAACAATAGAAGATAAATCATCAATTTAATTATTTTAACTTTATTCCAAATTAGGGTTGTTGCTACAGACAATTACTTCTTCCAAACTACCAACATGAAGACCAATGGAAAAGTTATTGTCCTTCTTATCGGGAGTCATCTGTAAGCACACTCCATCTGTTGTTACTGTGGTTCTGAGTTCAATTCTGGGGTCGGGTAAAAAAGTACTATTAGGTTTTTCCATTATAAATTACTCTGCAGCAGCCCGGAGTATAAAAGTTGGTGGTGTGACGACTCTATGCCTCGTAAAGCATGTAAAGCCGATGGTCTTACGACTGATCTCTCCTCAGTCGTGTCAGATCCCATCTCAGGTCATCAGGTCCGACTATAACAGTAAAGGAACAGATAGTGCACTTTTTACGCACACGCATTAGACTATAATATCTTCTGTTTACCTGGCCAATCTCCGTGAAAATTGGCCACCATGGCCGAAAATAAGTCGGGAGTATTATTATTACTTATTATGGTTATGATATCTAGATCAAAAGTGTCGTGAAGGCCTATTGGTTAGTAGGGTTCGATACCTTGCCCGGTTTACCAATTTGAATTATTCATTTCATATGTACTTTTCTAAGTTTATCTTGGACATTACTGACACCTCGTGCCTCTGAAAGCACGTAAGCCCTGTTGGGCTCTGTTGTCATTCGTAGACCTTCATTGACAGTCATTACTGGTAGTCAGGCTAGAAAGTCTGTCAGTCAGTCTATTCTTGGAGTATCATCGCTGAATAACTGGGTGTGGAGGTCTGATAGGCTACGGAGATGATGATCTATTTGAAGTCCTCTCAACCTTAGATCGGCCTTCGTCATAATTGTTATTTTTTAAGTTCTCCTAATTATAATGTATTTATTAGTTTATAATATTAGCATATATAAGTATTTTATTATTGTAACTTAATTTAAAGATACTACAGTCTACTTGATATATCTGTTATTTATTTACTGTGCACACCTTCCTCAGTGTTGTCTCTTTTAACACAAAGGTTGACTGGTAGAGAATGCCTTGTAGTACATGCAGTTTAAATAAATAAATGATAATCTAGATTAACAAATACAATTCAGATAAGTTAAAATAATCATTCTCTCGATTGTTCTAATAAGTTCGGTATTATATTAAAATGTCAACAAGCAATAAAAACAGTTATTCAATCACCAGGAACTTTTAATTGATTTATTATGTTAAGCATTCTGCCATTTTATAATCTCTAATTTCCCACATTATTACATTATTTATAAATGACATCTTCGGTCATCGACCAAGTTTACATAACGTTATTATTAAATATCGATTCATTTACATTAGATACAGAATTATCTTCCTAATAGTGATATAATCAATTCCTCTACAGTTTAAGTGGTAAATTAAATTTTTACGGTACTTCGTTTTTTTTTTTGTGAGTCAGTAGGCATATCATATTTTTCTTCAATATTTTTATGTTACTGTATTATTCTTAAAGGTCGGTTGTAGTCACTGAGTATTTTGTATGAACTTTTATTATTATAATTGATAGGCTCGCGTTTGACCACTATCTCACCTGATGGTAAGCGATGATGTGGCCGACGATGGAGTACGCTTGCCTAGAAGTAACCTATTCACTCTTGACTTAAAGACACCTAGGTTGTAGATATCAGGGAACACAGACTCCGGCAGGGAATTCCACTCCTTAGCTGTACTCATGGGTCTATGTCGATTTCGCGGCCCCGTAACAGCCGTTTTATTTTTATAAAAAAAGAACACTAACTATTCTAGATTTTTTTTTTGCAACGCTCTTTTAAAAAACAAGCTTTAATTATTTTTTGTAATTTAAAAATATTTCCGTGACGAAATCTCGTAGTCATACACATTTGAAATCGTCAGTTAGGGTTAGATTCGCGATGTTTTGATTTTTGCCCAGCTGTTAACCATCTATTCAATTTAAATAAAATATTTTTTATGGTGTTCTCTTTTATATTTGAAGATTTCCAGTAGTTTAAAAAAAAAAATGAGTAGAACCTGGCCTTAACCTCAAATTCAAAGCATTTATTTCAAATTAGGTCGGTCAGTTAGAATGATGAAGCTAATTGCACATTCCAAAGCGTAGATCTCTATGGAGAAAAACGTGCTAGAAACTCCATGGTTCACTCCAAGTTGCCTAGAACAGATCGCGGAATGCTTTAAGCCTGTCTATTGTATGTGTTTTTTTTTCTATTTATTTATTTTATAATTCATGTACACACAAATATACAGAAGAAGATAGGTATCTTAATATAAAAAATTACACAAAAGTAATGTTATTTAAAAAAAAAAAACTTCCAGTAGACCTGCGAAAGGAGATACTTATCGGGAGGAGGTATTTATCGTATTGTATCTACAATGAATTAGGTATATAATAAATAAATACGTCATTTACTATGCACATCATCTAAATATTCTTTAGTCTTTCAAACATCTTTCATCATCATCATTTCAGCCGATAGACGTCCACTGATGGTCTGTTGGACATAGGCCTTCCCCAAGTGTCGCCCATAATGGCCAGTCCTGTGCGTCTTGCATCCATCGGATTCCCGGTGGGAAGAGTCGTGGAAAGTCTTCCAACGATCGCCACTCTAGAACCTTTCGGCCCCATCAACATACATATATCATTACCTCATCTTAAATCTTAGAGGATTGATCACGCAACATAAACTTACCATTACTTTGATCATTATCATTATTTCTTTTGTTTTCTTCATAATTATTACAAAAATTACTTAAATCGTATTTAAATAGCTAGAGATTACGATCGCTATTAACATGTTCAAATCTGTTCGTCTACCGTGTCGTAATGTGTCGAACACTGAAACGTTATATGTTGCATGCATAATGCATAGTTGCCAAATATCATGACATTATACTGAGTCTTTATGTTATGATGATACCGTGATGACATACAAATAATAACGTAACCTAGTTTGGTGGTTAAACAGGATGACGAGAGGTTACAAAAGATTTTAGTTCTAGTAAATAAAAAAAAATTGGTTGCCTGTAAAGTCGGTATACGGGCGAAAGTTTTACGTGACAACGACTTTGAGTGGTAAAATAATTTTCTTAGGCGGGCTAACCATGCCCGAGTGGAAGGGACGCGTGCCTCTCACTCGCTCTCATTGTGAGCGCATAACGTGAGCGGAGCGTAACGCAGTTTCTTGAAGTGTCACCCGGCAAACCAATTTATAAGACGTTGTCACGTCAAAATCGTCAATCGTTGAATCCGACTCGGCTAGGCAGCGTTCGGGAAGCTGCGCGGTATCTTCTCGTCCAATATACCACAGTACCTCAAGACGAAAGTCTATGACCAGTGCGTGTTGCCAGTGATGACATATGGCTCCGAAAAGTGGTCGCTTACAATAGGCCTCATTAGAAGACTTAAAGTCACCCAAAAGGCAATGGAAAGGGCTATGCTCTGAGTTTCCTTGCGTGATCGAATTAAGAATGAGGATATCCGCAGAAGAACCAAGGTTACCGACATAGCACTAAGAATCGCCAAACTAAAGTGGCAATGGGCAGGGCACATTGCTCACAGAACGGATGGCCGTTGTGGCCAATAGGTTCTGGAATGGCGAACACGTACCGGAAGACGTAGCGTTGGAAGGCCTCCTACAAGGTGGACCGATGACTTGGTAACGGTTGCGGGAGTCCGATGGATGCGGTACGCACCGGACCGTTCATTGTGGCGACACTCGGGGGAGGCCTATGTCCAGCAGTGGACGTCTTTCGGCTGAAATGATGATGATGATGATGATGAAATAAAAATCTTATTTATCAAAACTTCATGCAAAACAAACTCTCAACTATCAAACTCAAGACTTTAGACAAAGGATCCCAGGACGTTGGGATATGATTCGAAATTCTGTGATGCATTCCAAAGTATTGATAATTTCACATAAAGATCATTTAAAAAATCAAACCAAAACCGATAAATCTACTTACGACGTTGACTATACCTAACATAATTCAAAAAAGCATAGTGTAGTGTAAAATGGAACTAATATCATCGTTTATAATGGTGGTGTCGCTGGCAAAAGTAATCTAACATAATTTTAAAATATTCAGATGTTACAGGCGCACTGTGGCAACGTAACAGTATTCTCGACATTATAAAAATGTTGTTTAAATTCACAATAGAGCCCTCAAATTTTATGACGGTTTCTCATTCCGCTCTGACTGTAATAATGTGTTTAAGATGTTATTTATGAGTTATGATATTAATCGCACCTACTCACTGACTGTAAATTGATTGTCGACTCTGCTTCATGGCATCGGCTACGATATAACAGGGGCCAGGAGCCTACCCCAGAAAAGCCAATGGTAGACTATGTTTAGCCATGCTTAACACCAGCGCTTAACAGTCACTTTCATTTGGTGACAAATTAACGTCATAAATTTTTATGTCAAGTTTGGTAGTTTGACAAATATTCATGCGTGGAGCTACATTAAAAAGCATAAAAGACCTTAGAAATGGAACACGTCGAAGATTTCTCATTTAGCTCAATAGTAAACTAGTTCAGAGTTCCTAGGGCGAGTTTGTTTAACGTTAACGCAATCGACACATTCAATTCGACAGTAGCAGTTTGTTAGAAAAGCACAGATTTCTAACGTATGAAGAGCAAAGATATTGAAAGTGTGATATAAGTTATGAAGGAGGATCGAAAACAAGATAGAATGGTCTTACGATTGAAGTGCTGGACACAGACTCCAACACAAAACTGAAGTAGGATAATGATAAAGCTCAATGGAAAACCACTGAGTTGATTTTTTTAAAAATTATTATAAAAACACAGACAACGAAAAACATATTACCTAATATGAATGAATGCAAACATCGGGAAAACCCGTTTCGAAATGTTATCAATAACGAATGAAAGACAAACAATTGACAGTCGCTATGGAATCGTTCCATGAACCATTAATGCACGGGTACATTCGTCGGTACCAATATACAGGCACGAAACTAAACTACGATTGAAAACCAAATAGAGCTGCGTTTCTGCATGCACTTGTGTCAATATACAAACACAGATAGCACGAAATCATAAACACAAAAGGTTCAGCGATATTCTATTTTTAAAAAAGTCTCTTCGTTCTAGGAATTACTCCTGTATCGTAAGTGAGTGTGTTATTGCAACCGACGCCGACACCCAGGGCCGATGTCTTCTGCGGGGGCCAGGGCGTGAGGAGTTTAGATAAAGTCAGATGAGATTGCATATATTCGTATTTCAGAGGTCAGTGGTAGTCAAGGTTATCGATATAGCTCGAAGAATCGCCAAGCTTAAGTGGCAGTTGGTAGGGCACATTGCTCGCAGAACAGACGGTCGATGGAGCCAAAAGGTTCTGGAGTGGCGTTTACGTATCGGAAGACGCAGCGTTGGAAGGCCTCTCACAAGGTAGACTGATGACTTAGTGAGGGTAGCGGGAGTCCGAAGGATGCGAGATGCACAGAACCGATCGTTATAGCGACACTTGGGGGAAGCCTATGACCAACAGTGGACGTCTTTCGCTTGAAATGATGATGATGATGGTGTTGAGTGGTGTTTTCCTGGCCCTCATTCAATTGACGATTTGTACCGACTGAACCTTCGTTGTTTGTTTACTTAACGCCAATACTAGGGTAGGTAATTTGGAAAAACACGGGACTAATAATAACTATCGCTCACGAATCGCTACGGCTCCTATAGGGTTGTCACTGTCCTGAACCATAGAGATTTATTGTTTTGTTAATGGACCCTGGTGTGGTCTCCGGTGTGCTATGTGGTACTAGATGATTGGTTCCTTTTCCTTTACTTCAGACGTTACTAATGTTATGTGTGAGGTGACGGGCTCTTAGAAATTGCTGGAAATAAACTTCTAACAGATTTTTAAAATTATGGTGGGGAATTATCCAATGCTTCTCTCGCTCTAGGACGGAGTGGGGGCGAACCACACATATGTTTCTTCTTTGCCTTGCGTTCCTAGACCCCGGAGTTCCCTTTCGGACTACCCATGGCCCCAGTAGGTTTCGGTCTTGCAAGGCCCCTACAGTTTGCTGACATCTCTTTGAGGCTTGCGTGGATCACTACCATTAGTCCACGACGGTTACCAGACGGCCGGGTTCTAACAGATACTAAAAATATAATCCGGGTATCAACTTTTGGAGGTAAGCGGAACAGAGTATAAAGTCCCGCAAACCTCCGATCAAAGGGAGAATCCTCCGACCAGATGGATATTATGCCTAATTTTGGGCAACAGCCCGATAGATGATTTCGAGCTGTTGTACAGATACCGGCATGGATCTTGAGCGCTGACTTCCACTTGCGCAGAAGTGAAATATCGGGTCTCTTTAGTGGTATGAAGTGAGACGCGAGGGCGGGCAATGCAATCTTTGTACAGTGGTTGGCTCACCGTGTACGATGCGCAAAGCGATCCCCACTTTTTCACCGAGCGCTCAAGATTTGTGCCGATATCTGTATTATGCTTTAATCGCGCGGAGAACTATAACTACGCGGTGCAGGATTTCGTAGTTCATATGTGACGCCATAGATGTCACTACAAACTTAATTAAGATTGATCAAGCTTGGCGAGAAAAAGCCAAATAAACAATCCTCTTCAGAAATGCCGTGAACTTTCTTACAGATATCCAAATATTTATCATACCGTCACACAATCGTGCGTGTTGTCCCAACACAAATAACAAGGAACAAACAAGTGCAATAAACCATAAATTAGTTATTGGCACGAGACAGCCCTGCCGTGTGATGAAGAGCGTGGGTCTCGGTCCAGCGCACCGCTTTACGCTTTCTCTAGCGCAGCCATTCCTCGCCAGTCTCTGCACGACATGTGTGCATACGATGTCACGTGTCTGTAAAGCTGGGACAATGGACAGGATGCTAGTCAGCTACTCTTAAGCCTCAGATACATTAGGGGACAAAATGTCCCCCAACATGAATGCTGCTGTCATATCCAACATGTCCGGCGCAGGGCCGAAGCCTACTGGGGTCATAGGTCAAAATTCGGTGGCCTTGATGCGCACAGGGCAACTAAAGGAACATAGGCGTGGTTTTAGTCAGTAAAGTCTGATAAGCCCTCCCACTCCACTGTAGAGCGAGAGAAGTTATTACATGATTTAACGTCATCTCAACGCTCAGTCACGTGGTCAGAACAAAGTAATAGGAGACGTGGCCTACTCAAGGCGTTCACGCTAACGAAACGATCGTAACTTGGCTAGGGGGGCAGATTTAATATTCAAGTTTATATAATTACCTTTCTTCTATTCTAGTCCTCCACATGCATTCTGAAACAAACGAAAAATACATATTATTAGAAAAATAAGTTTCATAAATTTCACTGCTGAAAATTTGACCAACGCGCAAATCACCTGAAAAAAATGCTTACCCTTAATGTGTACAAATGTAACAAGCCTCATGAATTATAATATGGACAGGACAAATAATATAAACACGGGCCTACAGCCGACAGTTATTACCACCTTATTTGATGATCGCGTGTACCTAACTACGTCAACTATCGGCACATGTACCCTATGATCAACCATTATGAACTGACCTACATGCCTTCAAAAACTAAAACTAATCATAGGTCATACGAAAATGGATGATCGTTACCATACCTTTAATACGACTTTAAACACTATGACCTACTCGATAAAGGGTATTTTACTGTGTAATGTATGTGTTAAGGCTTTGGCAGACAAAGGGGTGGACATCAGAGGTGATCGACCTATTTTTTACACGATCACCGGTCATCGGCATTGAGGTAGGTATTGTATTAAGAGGGTCCTTTTCCACTCTCCTATCGTCAACATCAAGCATTGTTTAAAAGCTTGTTACTTCATCTGACGCAATCCAACGCGATGTTTGATGAAGAGGCAATGCAAAAAAAGAGACATAACCCCTAAAAAATATTATTGAGTTTTCTTATTGATTTGATATTTTTCATAGTATTTATTAGTTTATTATTTTTACATTGTATTTTATTATTATAAATAACTTATCTTTTATTTTATTTGTTCATTTTGAAGTATCTGTTATTTATTTATTGTGCAAACCTACCACATTATTGTCTTTTTTACCAAAAGGTTGACTGGTAGAGAATGTCTTGTTGCATTAAGTCCGCCTATGTACCACTACTGTACATGAAGTTTAAATAAATAAATAAATAAATAAAAACTGTTGGCATTCAGTAATTTCGTGATCTATTCGAATACGTCACAAAACTTGTTCCAGGAAATACGTGTTTTTTTTAAACCCTTAAAAGTTTTTCAGAAACATATTGCCGTCTTTCAAAATCTCGATTAAATGTGCAAAGCTTCTATTGATGTACTTTTTTATATTTTTAATATATGAGTACATTATGGAGGGCCAGTTTACGTAAAATAACAGATTTTCAGAGGTCTTTACTAGATAAATTTTACACAAATTTATGTTTTGATTTCTATAGAAGCCTAGATAATATCCACAAGATAGCTGTTTATCCAAAATATCTAGAGAAAGATCTGTAATAACATCGTTTGTATGAAAATTTACCTCGAAAAGGACGCCCTTAATTAAAAAGCATTATTTTTTATGATCAGATTCTAAGCGGATATTGGACATAACATTTTTTAGATAACTGTTGTAGATTGTTAGTTTTACATGCTATCATTGTTTTTATTGAATTAAATACGGCTTGGCTACGCTTGGCGTAGTGGTTGAGAGATAGGCTGCTACACTGCGTGTCGCGGGTTCGATTTCCGCACGGAACAACAATTTTGAAGCGAGGAGGAGCGGCAGGCGGTCGCCTCCTTCTGCGAAGCAGTAATGTTAGTAAAGGAGGAGGCCGCACGTGCACGCCCACGCCCCAGCCGCCAGGATCCCGATCCCATTTCCGGCCACCGTAGGCTCGGGCTTGCGGACGGCGACCAATGGGTAGCTCGCCGTCCAACCGTCCGGTAACCGTCCGGTCCGAGCCTAAGTCGTCGACGGCGCGTACTGTTTGTTCCAGGCGCATCTCAAGGAGATGTCAGCAAACCGTAGGGGTCTAGCAGGGTCCAAGACTACAGGGGCCAATGGTCTGCTCCTGAAAGTAAAACTCGGCCCTGGTATGAAAGGCAACGAAGGAACAGGAGTGGGTTTTTAGTCAGTAAAAGTCTGACACAAAAAGAGCGAGGGATGTCATTAGACGATTTTCCCACCGAAAAAAAAAAAAAGGTATAAATGAGTTGTGAAAATCGCTTCAATAATGTGTATACTGGCCCAAAACATTAAATTATTATTTTTTTGTTTGAAAGACATGAAACTAAAAAAAATATTTTCTAAGTAATTACGTACAATAATTTAACGCCTTTAGTTTCTTGTTTTCATCTCAACTAAAGAAAATTATTCGAAATTACAGCTCAGGACCTACCATAACACACCAGTACATATAAGTCAAGTACCAGGCTCGCAGAAACGGTAAGAGCTTACGCAACAACCAACCAAACAGGCTAGTTGGGCAATCCCGGCTGTAATTAGGAGCAAAGTACTGCACTACCGATGTTACTAAGCTTAACAACCGCTGCAAAGTACTTGTTAGATTATCCTATATGAAAGGAAATAAAATATTGACAGTATTTAGAAAACGAAAGAAAATATCTTTTATTTTTTTACTAGCCTGACACTCAGGAATAAAGCTTTCAGTGCAGAAAGATTCTATCGGTGAAAATATTTTAGCAATCGGACCAGTACTTTCAGAAATTACCTCCTACGAACAAAAAAAAACAAACTTCACATCTTTATAATATTAGTGTAGAAGTGAAGAGGTAGATTATTGAAAAATTCGCACTTCACCATTGTCTCACTTAATGGTAATCGCTGATGTGGTTGACCATGGAGCATGCTTGCCTTGTCTCTAGCTATCAGGAAACACAAATCCCATCCTGAAACGATTTGTTCGTTTAGGTGGGATGCCCACCGAGCACCATCTGGTGACCCAATGATAGAACGGGCTTCGTAAAATTAATTTATGCAACTCCGCCACACGAGCAGTGTGTGTAAAATGCAATCTATAAAAAAAGGACAGGCTAGCAATTCGGCATCGATGCTCAAGACTTTGAAGCTTAGACTCGGCCAGTACATTCTTGCCGATGATCCTCTTTTTTACGCAATTCAAAAGCACTTACTCTGTCTCTGTGTCTGTCTGTCTATCTCAAAACTAAACCATGACCTGTACCACGACGTTTAAAGTAAGATTGTTTCTTTCTTATTTCCAGTGTGGGTAAGAGATGGCGCTAGATAACCTGTGTAGCTCTGTCTCTTACCCACACTGAAATAAGAATGAAACAATCTTACTTTGAACGTCATGGTAACCTCCCAAAATCGTGATAAAGCTTTCGACCCGCCCCCGGCATAACGCCGACTATCGAACACGGTGATAACACAAACGGACACTAGACATTTCAATGTACAACGCTTTTCCTTTTTTTATAAACATAAATATTGGTATTATCAAACTTTTGGTTCTAAATTCAATTTTTAAACACTAGATTTCATCAACCACGCTTGGATGGAGTTATTTTATTGTATAGTTTTTTTTTCTTTGCTTCCCACGACTGTATTCGAGCTTTAGAGCTTCAAGTTTAGAATGTTTTTTTTTTAAACAGACACTTTATTTTATATTAAAATGCAGATGTTATACATTCCAATTCTTTTGCAGTATTTGACAGTCGTATATCGAGTCAGCCATCTCGACAAGCTTCGCTGAGGCCAACTACAATGAAATTCTCAGCTCCATTCGCCGAGATTGCGCCTAATTCAATGATATACATATTGTCTATTTGTGCAGGCACTTGAGATAAAAAACTAAACTAATTTTACGTCAAAATAGTCTTCGTCCGCGTATTTTAAATAAAGCCTATGTCATTCAGGAATAAAGCAGCTTACTATCGGTGAAAAAATTTTAGTGATCGGACCAGTACTTCCAGAGGCTAACTGCTACAAATAAAAAAAAAACACCAAAAAAAAAAAAAATTACCTCTTTATAATATTACACTGTGGATCAAACCCCAAATATTAAGTGTAACCGTGAAATAAAAGTGAAGGAAAATAAAATCCAACTCCTCCCTCAATCGGAAGAAAAACTGTAACATGTCTGACCAGGAAAACAGAAACAAATAGGAGTTCTCAATTCAATTGCAATTCTCCAAGAATGTCTACGCGCCATTTTCAAATCACAAGTACCGAAGTTCATCTAGCTAGAGTCAGTACATCCTCGAGTGTTTCCGTGGCTCAGTTGCAAAATACAAATGGCGTTCTCGTGCGCAATCGACTCTTGGCTTCACGTTCACTGACGGTTCAGCTTGCCTAACTGATCGTAGATACAAATACCTATTATTATGTTTAGAATCATTTAGTACGTATTGTTTGTTTGGGCGTGTACTTCTCACGTTTTCTTTACTGTAGGTAAGCGCAAAAAAACAGATACAAAAAAATTTTTGAACGCTAATAGAAACGGAGACCACTTACCGATGTATCTGTGGAAGAATCCAAAACTACAAAGTACTAGAATTAGACTTTCAAAGGAAATACCGTCGTATTGTAAGAAGAACTGTACAGCATCATTATAACATGAATAGGGGCAACCAAGAATAAACGAATCTTTTCCTAGATCGTATTTTTAAGTACCGGAACACAAAGACGCCTTGTCAAAAATGAGACAAATGTACTAGCACTGCAGAAAAGAACGGAAGCTTGCTCGCTGTACCGCTGTAGGTACCCGGAATCATGGAAGGTCAGCGGCTTCGTGCCTTGCTTGCGAGACTGCGACAGTGTTATGAAGTCTGGGTACTTGTAGACAACTACCAAGAATTACAATCATAGGATCTCACATAGAAATCATTATGTACATAATAAATAAATAATTGTTATCAAATGAAGAAACAAAACTGTTTAAGTCTAGATTAAATTTAAAAAGAATCCTAGGAACAAAATGTTTTTTTTTTCAAATGTCTTATCTAGAATATTTATTAATATGTCAGCCTTCACAATTTCCTTGCCTGTTCTAAAATTGAGGAAGTAAAACGAATAAGTGTTAGGGCAGGTCAGGAGTCTACCTATCATAAAGCCTTGCTAAATATAAACGAACAGTAGTAAAGCAACGGTGTGTTTTTGACCAAGGGTTTTACCAAACGTACCTACATCTTACGTAACTGTGCTTATATATAAAGGCGATATTTAAATTTGATCATAAAGTAGGACTACGAGTATTAACAGGAAGATTTAGTAAACAAAGGTGAAGGTAGAACATTTCTGAGTCACTCGATTTAAGCACCACGAATTTTCACTCATTGTGACTCACAAAGAAATAGATACACAAAATGTATAGATATTTAAAATTAATTTAATTCAATGTAGGTAATGTAGCAGCGCAACTAGAAACCTTTTTTTCTTCAGTTGCCCTTTACGTTCCAGGGCTACGGTAACATTACCAAACATTCCCGCAGCTCTAGCAAGGAATTGATGACCTGACGTCCTGCAAATTCCTACATCGTGCTATCGAAGTTCGTACACCGCGGTATCAAAGACCAGACACCACACCCGTCTAGTCGGAGGATTTTCCCCTTTCAAGTGGAATATGCTCCCCGGAAAATTAGCATGACAACCAAACGATTAACGTTCAAAATCAAAGTTCGCGAGCAAATTCAGCAGTAGTATCTATTTGTACCAATTCTTTGAGTATATACGTGTATATGCTTTATGCATTTGAGTATACTATACATATCTATAATATAAAATATAAAAATGAATCGCAAAATGTGTTGGTAAGCGCATAACTCAACAACGCCTGGACCAATTTGGCCAATTCTTTTTTTTAAATGTTCGTTGAAGTTTAAGGATGGTTTTTACGGCGAGAAAAAATCGAATAGAGTAGGGTAGAGTAGGCTAGAGTATTCAGTTGACGGGAGCGAAGCCGCGGGCAAAAGCTAGTATTATATAATTGTCTTTCGCCTTTTTTATAGCCGATATACTACAATAGTCTTTGTACACCCAATACTATTTTTCTCTACATCACCCAAAGGTTGACTGGTAAAAAATGCCTAAAGAATGAGAAGAAAATGTCTATGTCTCTTTGCTTGTGTAGTTTTATATCTATTTCTTTGAAAAGTTAATTGTTCGAGCGTCAACATTTTCTTGAACAATATATGTGATAAAGTAGAACATGTGGAATCCTGAAAGAGCGCTGGCCTGATGCTGCGTAAGCGAGCCCGTTCCATCATCGGACCACCAGGCGTGCGGCAATGCGCCACCGGTACGTGGTGGACATCCCACCTATACGCACAAAACATTTTGGGAACACATTCATTGTGCGTACAGCTAAGGAGTGGAATTCCTTGCCGGAATCTGTGTTTCCTGATGGCTACAACCCGGGAATCTTTAAGTCAAGAGTGAATAGGTTACTTCTAGGTAAGCAAGCTCCATCGTCGACCGCATCGTCGCTTTTCATCAGGTGAGATAGCGGTCAAGCGCGAAACTATCGAACTATAAAAAACGAGCGTACGCCATCGCTGCGCCGTTCTTTTGACGTCTATCACTGCACGTAGCAGATTCTGAACTCATTTGTGTTCAATTGGTGAAATTGCTGTAAGGCGTTCCAAAGTGAGAATAAATAAAGGAATAAATAAATCTACAAAATATAAAAGAAATAATTAACATGTGTCAAATCAGGACCAGCTAAATAAGGGTCAATGCATTTATTATGACAATCTGACTCACAGTCTAGCCACATCACTCCAATATCCAATCACATTTGACCCGCCGATATTGTATTAAGAATGTCAAATGAAATTGATTGAATTGCTTCTTAAAATGAACAGTAGGATTTTAAATTAATATTCTCAATATTTTTTTTTTTTCTCTTTATGTTTTAGGGACTTTAATCTCTAAGAGCATGTCAGCCCCATCATAACCTAACCTAAGTTTACAATAACAACTTAACTTAGTAATCAACACAATTGATTAAACTTTTTGTTAACAAGGTTTAACTACCGACACATTGCCATGTCAAATGTGATCTTAGCAGCATCACTTCTAGGATCGGCCAGAATTTCAAAGAAAAATCCTATATCAATTTTATTGATCTTTCTTAATTTTGCCAGTAGCTCCCTACCCGTTTGATTCTTGACACATTCCACCAAAAGATGCTGGACATCATCAATAACTCCACACACGTCACAATTTGGGGAATCTATTTTTTTCATCATATGACCAAATCTTTTGGTGGGATAGTGTCCAGAACGAAGCCTTAAAGCCACTACTATGAGAGTTCTGCTCATTTTGGTGTCTACAAACCAAGGAGTGCGAGGGGGCTGATGTTGTATGATCTTGTACCAAATCCCTTTGACTTTACTTGTATCCTCAAAGTATTGGTCCCACTTTTCGTAACATGATCTTTTAAATTTTGGCAGTAATTCTGTGTAGTCAGGCGATATGGTTATTGCTTTGCCTTCTGTAATTCTCAATAATTTCATTGTTATTCAATTATTTTTCACTAGCTTTTTTCCTTGGTTTGGGACCCCACAGCCTCTACAGGCACCCAGTCTCGCCTAGGATAAAAACTAGTTAACGACACTTAGTGATATTGTAGTTTTGTATCAGTGAAATAAAGTTTCGTAATCATATCAACGCTTTTAAAAATTACCCTTACGAACAAATAAATTTAGTCCTTTATATTAAACAATTTATCTAAACAGGAGTGTATAGTATTGTTGAACATATTAGCTAATCACAGTTTATAAGGGAACTAAAAAGACTGAAACAAAACTATGAACAAAATAAAAGAACTGAAAAGATATAAACAAAACATTATCAAGAACATACAGTTCGAGACTCCAATCTTTGTTCAAGGAAAATATTAACCTCAATCACAGAAAAATATTTTAAGTATCAAAATTCAAAAGTAGATCATGCAAAAAATATATATACCAATGATAAATTGACCCACAGCTAAAATTCAAATAAATAGCAACAATAGTTTCTCTCAAGATAATATTAAATCAAAACAATAGATAGTACTCGTAATATGTATGTACATATAATGTCAGTGGGTCAAGTTTGACATTTATATTCCGATCTCTCCATAAAAGCTATTACTTAGCCGTGTACGGATAGGATTTGTAGCCACTTAAATCATGGACGTATTAAATATAAATGAACAAAGTGCATTAGGGCCTGCGCACAGTTGAGACAAGACTGTCTTAGACACTTTAGACAGAATTGTCTACGACGTCTGCGACAAGACTGTTTTGTCTACGTCACGGCGCACACTATCAAGACAAAACAGTCTAGCGGCGTACGGCCAGTGTTGCCAACTTTATGGATTTTTCACTAAAACTGGATTTTGTGTATGGGATAATTTTTTGTTAGTGGTTTTCTGGTGGTTTTAAAAGTTGACTCTAGTAGTAAGTTAGTGTAACTGTTGGTAACACTGGACGTCTCAAAACAGTCTTGTCGCAGACAAGTCTGCGATGTCGTAGACAAGTCTGCGACGTCGTAGACAATTCTGTTTAAGACAGTTTTGTCTCAAGTGTTCGCAGTCCGTCGGACTCTTAATGTTTAAGAGTCCGAAACATATTAATGATGCTGGGCGTTTAAATCTATACCAATATTTGTAAAAGGAAAAGATTTGTATTGAAGAATTTCTTTATTTATAGTGAATATACTCAAGAACTGCTGGAACGATTTACAAAATCCTTCACCAGTAGAATGTTACTTTATCACTGAATAACACTATATATTTCCTATTTTTACGCCCGAGAAGCCACTGGCAAATGCTAGTTTTAAATAAATCGGCTCCGGGAATTTTTCGGGTCCTTGTAACTGGGTTTCGCAGGTCTATAGGCTGTCGCTCCATGTAAAACTCAGGTATTCAGCCGCATCCGGATAGTCTGAAAGCCGATCCCAAGCTAGTTGAGAAAAAGTTCAGGCAATGATGACTGATGACGTGGTCCTGGAACACATATGGTAACAGAAGGACAAAGAGTCAGTAAAATCCTGACACGCCATTCGCTCTACCCTCTCCATTCACTCTCTTCGTTGGATAATATTCCACCGCATAAGAACCCATATCAGAAAATTTTCAAGAAATCAGGTTATTTAACTATTGGAGCAGTCTTTAAATGCGACAACATCCCTCTAAAAGAAACCTCCACTAAAGAATATGGTATATACTTCGCCATGAACCTTTCAAATACGTCCAGGGCCGCAGGATTATGCATGCTCTGAGGCCAAGGGTTTGTTTCTGAAAGGAAAATTCGCCTCTGGGACGAAGGCAACGAAGGAACAGAAGATGGTTTTTAGGTAGTAAAGTATGACACACCCTCATGCTCCGCCGAAGAGCGGGGGATGTCATTGGATGATTTTCCCACGTACCAAAAAAAAATCATGCATGCTAAGTTCCAAGTATATGGCCCCAAGAAAAATTTTACATACAAACGAATTTCCACCATATCACCCCCTTAAAAGTTAAATTTTCAGGAATCGCTTCTTGGTACTCAACCACATCATAATTTAAAGGAAGCCATGTGCAAAATTTCACGTTCCTAAACCCAGCCGTTTTGGCTGTGCTTTGATATGGCAATCTATCAATTTCTCTTATGGCCTTTTGCTTTTTTAATAGCTTCTGTATAGGCTTCTCCATACAAACTTTTGGCCCCCTTTCATCTCTTCAGAAGATGTTCTTTTTTTTTTAAATCCTCTCTTTGTGCTTGCCTACGTCACGAGTCACGTCAAAATTTCACGTTCCTAGGCCCTGTAGTTTCGGCTATGATATGCCTGTCAGTTTCTCTTTGGTACACATAGACTAGCTTCTGCCAGCAGCTACTTATGAAAGTAGATTTCTCCATACAAATTTTGGAACCTCGTTTCACCCTGTTAAAAGTTGAATTTACAAAAATCCGTTCTTATTGCTCACCTACGTCATAAAAGGAAGCCTTGTGCAAAATTTTACGTTTCTAGTCCCAGTACTTTCGGCTCTGCGTTGATATGTCAGTCAGTCAGATTCTCCTTTTATATACCTATATAGATAAAGATAACTGTGGCTCAATAGCATAGAGGTTGAATCAATTAGGGTCTAAACAGGTCGTCTCATTTTCCTCCTAAGCTTAAATGTCAAAGTATCATATCAGCTTTTATACGATAAACTCTTCATCATTACTTATGTGTGTGAAGCATTTGTAGCATGGAGATTTGTAGAATCGATTCTATCAACATCAATATTTTATTAAGTTTAAGTTTGCTTGGACACTAGTTACCATGGCCCACCTGGAAAACTCTAAACAGACTCCGCACCCAAGTTGAGCGCAGCAAAGACAATCCCCACAGATGGGGGTTCTCGGACGGTTCCGAACTTCAGTGTTTGTGCGGCATCTCCGCAGACCATGTCACACCTGCCATCCTGTATCACGTGCCCTGTTACCTGTTCACGTAGGGACTTAATGACTGCATCAGTGGACGGCATTGCCGTGGCCGAATACTAGGCCAGGAATTTAACTAGTTTTGCCATCGATATGCTAAGTAGAAGAATATTTTATTTCCTATGTTTCATAATACAGCTTGAATATTAATTACTATTTATTATAAATAAACAGTTTATGAGAAGGTTAACAACTTATATCTGAGCAATAATACATGTGATATAACGATTGGAGTTAAGTACCCGTAATAATCATGGTCAACTGCAGCTTTTGAATTCATTTAATGTATGACCATTTTTTTTTTTTTTATGTAGTAAATCACCTAATGTCTTCTCCCACTCCCACTCCCACTGGGAGAGCAGTGGTGGCCGAGTGGTAACGGCCCAGACTTAAGAGTTGTAGGTCGCGGGTTCAAACCTAGCCAGGCGCATTACTTTGTGTAATTTATTTCATCACCACTGCTCTCAAAACGATGAAGGAAAACATCGTGAGGAAACCGACATGTCCTAGAAGCAAAAATTCGAAAACATGTGACATTCACCAATCCGCACTGGGCCCGCGTGGTGGATTACGGCCCATTCCCTCTCCTAGAGACAGGAAGCCTGAGTCCCAGCAGTGGAAACATTAAAAGGCTGATTATGCTTATGCTTCTCCCACTCTAGGGCTAAGTGCGAGGGCATATCACACTTTTACTGACTAAAACCACATCTATGTTCCTTCAGTTGCCCTTTGCGTCCATGAGAAACCCTTTCAGAAGTCGAACCATGAAACCATGGCCCCAGTAGGCTTCAACTCTGCTGAGCCTGTACGATTTTGTAAATATCTCTTTGAGGCACACGTAGAACACTACGCTCCCGGACGACTGGACGGAGACAACCCATTGCTCGCTGTCAGCAAGCCCACGCCAACAGTGGCTGGTAAAGATTCTTATAGCAACAAAGTCAGTAACAATACCACCAATTGAAAAATTCAGCTTTCAAACATTTAAAAGAATATACCTAAAAACTTAGATCACTTAACTGTAAACAACCATATAAAATATGTATGTACACATAACATTTTCTTATAAGATTATAACCTTGATTTTTTTTGCGCTATGGTTTAGATGTTATATAAAAGTTACCAGCAAAATATTGACTGCTCTGTTTATTAGGATTCCGTACCAAAGGGTAAAATGGGACCCTGTTATTAAGACTCCGCTGTCCGTTTGTCTGTCTGTCCGTCTGTCACCAGGCTGTATCTCATGAACCGTAATAGTTAGACAGTTGAAATTTTCACTGATTATATACTAAAAAACAATAAACATTTAAGGGGGCTCCCATACAAAAAACGTGATTTTTTGCCGTTTTTTGCTACGGACGGTACGGAACCCGAATTGCGCAAGTCCGACTTACACTTGCCCGGTGTTTTGGTTTAGGTGAGAAGTCATAAAATGCAAAAGACAAAAATTTTAATGTACAAACTTAAATATAAATGACGATAAGGCAGATATTAAAATTTTTGTATTTTCTTACTTTTGTAGGATATAATTGTTATTAACAATATAGTAATCCGTTTATTCAAAACGCAGAGTACAGTTTGGTTTTCTTGAATTCATTGTTTCTTAATTTACAGTGTACAGTAGCGGACTTAATGCAACATTTGGGTTTACACAAAGACTACATTGTAAGGTGTGCAAACAATAAATAAATAATATTTAAAATCGAATTAAGTATCATTAAGATCAGATATCTGTTCATATTAATAAATATATACTTAATAAAATATTTAAGCCAACAAAAACTATTATGATAAATGTCAGAATATTGAACTCATTTGAAGAGGGTCAAATGAGTTCAATATTTGATTTATATCCATTTTCCATAAATAAAATTTATCAAAATTTTGTATGAGTGTTTGTTTTTTATTTTTTTTGGAATTGATGCGTTTTTAGACATCATGATTATCAATTTCGCTGGATGGTTCGAAAGAGTAACCCGGACATGGAACGCAAAGGGCAACCGTTTTCTGATAGCTACAACCTAGGGGTCTTTAAGTCAAGAGTGAATAGGTTACTTCTAGGCAAGTGTGCTTCATCGTCGACCACATCATCGCTTAGTTAGTTAGATAGTGGTGAAAGGCGAGCCTAGCATAGTCATAGCATAGTCGGCCTTTTAATGTTCCCACTGTTGGGACTCAGGCCTCCTCTCTAGGAGAGGGAATGGGCCGTAATCCACCATGCGGGCCCAGTGCGGGTTGGTGGATGTCACATGTCTTTGAATTTTTGGTTCTAGGACATGCCGGTTTCCTCACGATGTTTTCCTTCACCGTTTTGAGAGCAGTGGTGATGAAATAAATTACACAAAGTAATGCGCCTGGCTGGGTTGAACCCGCGACCTACAACTCGTAAGTCGGGGCCGTTACCACTCGGCCACCACTGCTCTCAATTTATTTATTGAGCGAGCCTATCAATTTATTTATTTTTTAAATGAGAAAGACCCGTGGCTTTTAATTAGTAAGTCTAACACTCCCTCACGCTACACCCGGAGCGAGAGAACAAGTGATTAACAAACCCAAAAAGTGGTGCATAGAAACAGTTTGATTATGTTTTTCGCTTTGATGATGTAAAATTGGTTTCTGACAAAGCATCGATTTTTTAAAACACAATTAATTAATTGATTAAAATATTTAAATGCTGTAAAAAAAAATAACGCGAAGATACCCTTCAATATTTTTTGTTTTCGTTCACCCCGTTTTACGCTATATTACCTGGCATTTAAGATTACCTTGTAGAAACCACAAAATTGGATAGGTATAGGTACTAAATATTGCTTAACCCGATACTTGGCAGACTATGCACATTTATAATTAACGAGAACAGGCCTTCGCACACTGAAAAAGGTACAAGACATGTTAGTTATTTTAGGAAAAAACTACCGACTGAGTATTCGCTTAGAATTTTCTAGAACATTTTCAAGTCGACTTTTCTGTCTACTGTCCATTTTCTCCACACTTTCTGATAATAATAGGTCTGAAATTGGCTTTTTTTTTAAAAAAAAAGGTTACTCTGGAGTGTTATATCTTTGGATTGACATGGAATTATAAGTTCAAATAAAATTTATATTAAAAGTTCGTTATTCTTTTTTCGAAATTAGGTATTTATTGGTTTTTTTCTTTTTTTTTTTGTATTTTCTGTAATATCGCAGCACTTATAACCATGAAAGCTAAAAAAAAAGTTTTTTCATATTATGAGTTCCAACGTAGAAACTATGCATTTCAAATGGCAAGCAATATCAATGACGTATACCTACGACTTTCTTTTAATAAAAGAACTCTGTGCTCTTGGTTTAAGTTTCGTTTTGGAAATTTTGTCTTGTGGCTGCCCTGATAAGAAAAGTTATTCGTGAGATAAAATTTCCCACGTAAAAGTGATTGAAACAAAAATAGACACCCAATTTCAAAAAAGGAATATCGTACCTTTGATACAAAGTTTATTTGAACTCATAATGCCATGTTAATCTAAAGATACAACACATCAAAACAACCCGTTTTAAAAAAAACGGCAATTTCATAGGTAAAGAACTATTAAAATAGAATTTTATTGTACCTACACCAAAACTTTATTGAACACCAAAAAGTAACACACCTTATAAATAAATTTAAATCTATGGGTACGATGGTGATAATTCGGGACTCCAAGTATATTGGAAATCCACATAAAAATTATGATAAAAGTGAAGAGAGTAGTATAAAGTTTTAGGACTGCAGGTAGCGATAAGGAAGCAATCACATGACAAAACACATAATCTAAATGATACAATATACTTTTCTGACTACAAGAGTTCCTGACGAATGGAAGCGATGCCGCGGAAAAAGTACGTATACAATAAATACCGAACAGCTCTAAGGAAAGTCGCACCAACCTTGTCCTTACTCTTAAAGCAAGGATACCACAAGGTGTGACGCATGAGTCACGACACAACACCGAGGCTCGATCGAGCGTGAACCGGTCACGCTAGACAACACGCGTTCCCAAATAACATCACTTTTGTCCACCTTCATTGGATGCATCGCCTTCAATTATGTCTCCGTCCGTATGGAAAAGGTTGAATCCGCCACCTAATGAGACGTCTTTGTCAGTCTGTATGTCAAGGCCGTTTTCCTCAGTTACCTAGCTAAGTCTTTGTTTTTGTCAATGGCTTAAGTATATTTTTTGCTTTTAATATTTTATTCGAAATTTAAAATAATGTGTTAATGACGTAAATGATACAGCAGTGTGAAAATTTATTCACAAAAATATTTACACTGACACAATCATGGTTTTAGTAAACAACACTGACCCAAAGTAACCTAAAGAGCACCGGAAAAGTTTTTCTGGGCAATTGAATCAGACATAAAATGATCTGCACATGTATCAAGGTTACCTACCGATATAGTCTGAAGTCCGAAAAAATTTCAAAGTGGAAAATTTACAGCTAAAACAAACAGAAAAAGAACAATAAGAACAGTGTTTTGTGGTATTTGATGCACATTGCTAGCAGAATGAATGACTGATGGGGTAGAATGGTGCCGGAAAGGCGACCGTGTAGGTACTAGAGGGCACAGCGGCCTACAAGTAAACCAACAATAATGGGAAAATATAAACATTCGTTGTAAAAAATAATTTACACAGATATCATCAGATCTTTGATCAAATCTGGAATTTTGGAATTTTGAACGCCTACTTTCTTAGAAATTATTTGAATAATATTATCATTGCAGTCACCGATTTAATCTTTCACGGAAAAGTACAAATACAGTTAAATCCCGCCATTAATTGAGTGACATCACTTTAATTAGTGATGATGTCGTCTAAAAGTCAATTAATATAATCTTGATTATCTAAGATGATAAAGGAACAGTTAATATCTAGATTGTTATCGAATTATAGAAATGTCAGGGATACTTTTATTTTGAATTTGGAATAATATTTTTTATGAGTGGCCATTTGTTAATGCGGTCGAAAGGCGAAGTGTTATGGAGCCAAGGATGCAATGACAAATGCACGCGCGTATGAAGCAATATTTTTCTACACACGTTCGACGAAACAATAAGAAAATACTGCATTGTAAACCTATAAGTAATGCAATGAGAGAGTTTTCGAGCCCAATCAAAGATAACATATTTCTGTATGCCTGTTTTATAAATATGATCTAACTGTTATAAACGAAACTAAACAATTTTCATGGAATATCTGTAATATTTTATGGTTATAAACATTTCGACGAAATAACGATTGAAACATAAAAAATCCATGACAGGTGGAATCAATCGTAATTAGTTTCTCTAACTGTACTTTTATTGTTTGGTTATTTTTTTTTTTTTTTGGTCATTTTATCAGTTTGGAATAAAATATCGTTTGTTGTGTTTAATAACTGTGACATCAAACAAGGTAGGTTAGCAACACACAACCGGTACACATATGTCTGCAAAATTGTATTTCTCATTGTATATTCCATTTTCATTCGATGGTACCTAAGCAATGCTATGGACGAAAAAAAATTACCAATTCACATAGAGGATTTAATATTTTGGTGTACTTTTTTCTTAATATCCAAAATAAACTACGCATCAATCAGACAACAAAAAGTAATTACAATTATACATTAAGAAACCTGCTATGACCATATAGATCTAGTGAATCGGTTACTCAATTCGGGTGAGCGCAGTTTTCATACTTATAAGAAAACTCACGCGCATCCTAGCGTGCAGATAGAGAAATCAACAGAGTTATGCATATTTATCGTCTATAGCTTTCTCCCTCTAGTATTTGACTCGCTCGTACAAATAATGTAATACTGTATCTAACTGTTAATTCGATTACATCGAGTACTTTATTATTCAACAATAATGATAGAGATCTCAACTCAGTTTATTGTGATTTATTTCCTTAATACGATATCTATGACATTACCAAATAATACGAAATTATAGAAAGTAGGTAAATCCTCTGCTTCTGAAAACCTTTATTGTTTATTGCTACTTTTTATTGAACTTTCGTCACTAAAAGTGCTTAAGATGGCCATAATAAATTAAAAATACGACATCATAGCTCTGAAAGGAACTTGTAAAAAATTAATGACCGAGAAAAAATCTGTAATAAGGCCGTTTTATAGCCATTTTGAAGGGCTCTTAAATCTATGACATGAACCATAATGTTATGTAGTCTTTAGTGCAATGATACTTTGATTTTGAATACGTCATCATCATTCTACCTTTTCCTTACTAGCTTGGGGTAGGCTTGATTTAGTATGCGTATTTTCTTTTAAGCAACTGCTTACTCATAACCCCTTCCAATAACAATTATTCTGGTAAACAACGAGACCTGAAAACAGGAGTTGACAGAACGTTACGTTGAGCAGTAAGACGATAATACTACAAACGGGGTCAATAGGAACGCAAGGGGCGAATAGAACTAGGGTTCCGGAATTGTTCGAAAGAGTCAACGTGGTCCTGGAACGCAAACGGTAACTGAAGAAGCACTGGTAGATTGAGCCAATAAAAAATGAAACAGAGAAGTAAAGAGCGGGAGAAGTCATTTGATGATTTCACAACTCTCAAAAGTACCAAATAAAACGCTGTCATAAATTTTGAGAAAAATAAGTACAAAAGTTATGATTAACTGTGAACAACGCAATGTAACCTTGGTCACCACTCTCCGCAAACTGGCCATGAAATTAAATCGTTGCTAAAATTATGTTTTGTTTACCATTGTGCCTCTGGAACATTTGCCTTCTCCAACCAATTGTTGGGAAGGTTTTTTTTTTATTTGAGAGCCGGTATTTGCGCATAATGTTGACATCTTGATCGTGACCATAGGTTACTGGTGCAGAAATTGACGGAATCGTGTCGCTGATTTGGTATGGTAGTTACAAAATTTCCGTCAAGTTAAATTTCAAATAGGGAAATCCGAACGATCAGTTATGAAGGTTTTTACTTTTAGCAGAGTCTGTATTTTGATGAGGATATATAGATCGATTCTGATTTGTGCAAAATGCCCAGCGTTGTCAACGCGCATTACAACATATCTCATAATCTATGTATATAAAAGAAGACACTGACTGACTGACATATCAACGCACAGCCAAAAACTATTGGGACTAGGAGCGTGAAATTTTGCACAAGGTTTCTTTTTATGACGTAGGCGTGCACTAAGAGTGGATTTCCCAAAAATTTGGTCCCTAAAGGGATGAAACGGGGATCAGAAATTTGTAAGGAGAAATGTACCTACTTTCAAGCGGGCGAAGCCGCTGGCAGGGGCTATTATATGTATTAAATATTCTGTTAGTCTGTCGGTAAGCAAAGAAAACGGCTTAAATACCTTGCGTTGATGATTTCAGTCAGCCACTTCGAAAATAGAAACGAAGGTAAAAACAGCAGATCATAACTACGGTAGCGAAAAAAGAACAGAATCAGATTTTTTTTTCATAATCAGATTAAAATTTGAAAGAAAACTTAATTCAACTAACTCTACATATGATATCCACACAACTAAGGAGTAGAATTCCCTGCCGGAGTCTGTGTTTCCTAATAACTTGTAGTTATTTATAGGAAAAAGATTCCGAGGATCCTAAGTTAAGACTGAATAGGTTATTTCAAAGTTTTTTGACTTTGACTTTTTTTTTTGCTCTATTAATTTTTGACATCTTTCATTTTTGTGAACGTGAGGACTATGTTGATTGCTTTTTTTTCCTTTTCAGTAATTTTAACGTATGTCTGGCAATTTGAGTATTTTCTGCGGCCTACCCAAATGCCTTTCTTTGGTATTGTTCGTCAAGTCGTTGAGCTCCTTAGTAGTCCTGAGTTGAGCTTTGCGAATACTAACAAATGCTTGCACTGACTGGACAGGTCCACTCAAATTTGTATGGTTCTTTCTTCAAAAGACCATTTCAGACAAATCTGCATGGTTCTCATGTGATTTGACCATTACATATTTACTGTATGGACTTTAAAAGAGACTTTGACCCCTGAGTTTGTTTCGGTGTTTCTTCTCAGGGTAGTCAGCTAGGAAATACCGGCCTCATCCAGTTTAAAAATGACGATAAAAAAAAATTGACGTGTAAAAGTGTTTTTTAAACCTATTTACAAAATAAATATCATTTATAAGGCCAGTGTGCTCCATCGTCGGCCACATCATCACTTACTATCAGGTGAAATAGTGGTCAGACGCGAGCCCACCGATATTAAAAAAAAAAACATAATATATGTATTCCCAAAATAATGGTCGGTCAGCAACTACGCGTACCAGGATGTCATAAAACGCAACAACATTTCTAAACAGTCGATCGGCTAGAATCCCTCTATAAAAACTCAGGTTCATTCGCTTTGGCCCCGTAACCAATGAGGCAACGATGTTTTCATTGCATAGGTGATTACTGTTGAGTAACAAGCAATAAATTGGGAGTTAAATTACGTGTAGCAGTTGAACGCAATTATTTTTTGGACACTGTTATTCGGACACAAAGAAGTGTCAAGTAATTTGATGAAATATTGCAGACGATGTCGCTGTAATATAAGCAAAGTATTGCAAGGTATTTGCGATTTAATCGTGTTAAGAAACCGTTTTCTTTGCTCACCGAACGGCCTGAAAAACTATTGAAATTAGTTTATGAGATATTCTATAATACGTGTTGATAGCGCTGGATAATTGCCTCAAAGAGATGTGAGCAAAACCGTAGGGTGGCTGTCCGCTAGGGCCTAAAGATATTTTGCAAACGAAACCCATGGTTTTAGAACACAAAAGGCACACAGGTGTGGTTTTAGTCAATGAAAGTCTGACATGGCCTCTCACCCCACCATAGAACAAGAAAAGCTGGTGGATAATGTACCACGTCAAAAAAGAAAGGCTGGACACCTACAGTGACCCTGAAATGCCAAAGACAATTGTAAGAACATAAGTATTAGTAGGGGTTTTATGGTTTTATTCAGTAAAATCAGACACTCCTTTCGCTCCACCCAGAGCGGGACGAGTTATTTATTAATTTCCTACCGAAAAAATACGGTTAAGAAAAGTTACAACCTACCAGGAGCGCATAACTGCTGAGAAGATTGTCCAACAGAACTTTTCACTCTCAAGCGGCGCCAATTTTCTAATACCACACGTATAACATTACCGCACAAAGTTACAGCATATTAGAAAACATGGCCAATGATCACCGTAATCTATATAACCAGCTTTCCCGATAATGTCATCGTGCAATAAAGACTTAGCGAAAACGTCATTAGTCTTACAGCCTCCTTTTCACTTTCGATGGATGAACTGGATAGACCTTTCGTCTTAGAAGAATAATGGGTCCAAAGTATTTTGATCTTACTGCAAAGGTTTACAAAGTTAGTACCAATAATGCTTCAATTTTGCCAGAAACAGTTCAAACCACTAACAACATCATAGATTACTATTTTTATTGTGCTAGCATATCTACATCTACACTAATATTATAAAGAGGTTTTTTTTTCTCAGTTGGGAAAATCATCTAGTGACATCCCACGCTCTTGGGCGGGGCCCGATAGTGTCAGAATTTTTCTGACTAAAACCCACTCCTGTTCCTTCTTTGCCATTTCTCCCAGGGCTCCGGGGATCTCTTTCGCATCACCCATGGCTCCAGTAGGCTTCGACCCTTCTGGGCCTCTACGGTTGCTGACATCTCCTTGAGGCGCGCGTGGAACACTACGCGCCGTCGACGGCTTGGGCTCGGTCCGAACGGTTACCGGACGATCTGACGGCGAGCTCCTATTATAGAAAGCTGCTTTATTCCTGAGTGACATAGGCTATATTTTATGTACGCGGGCGAATCTGTGGGCAAAAGCCAGTTTATTAATATTGTAATATGGAAATATTGTAGAAACAACCATTTTTTTTAAAGAGTAACCGTAGAGTTTCTTGCCGGTTTTTCTCCATAGGAATCGATCAATTGGAACCGTGCGTTAGCTTCTGACGTTTTATACGCCCATGTAGCAAACGACAATGCCAGAAAAAGATCGAAATTTTGAAGCCATTTTTCTGCGAACAAATAGTTTAGCCGTTGCGTTCTCCTTAAAAATAAGGTATTTCGATTGGTACTTAGAGACTACTCACAAATCTCACAAATAAAGACCCCGCAATAGCTGTAACGCGTCGAGGCGAGCGTGTCAGTACAATACTGAATGAATTTGACACAAAGGTCAAGCGGTGTCGAGCTGCGTGCGCCTGCGCATACACTCGGTATTTATAGAACGGTGACAAACGGACAAATGGTAAATGGTCGATTGGCTTGTGACTAGAGTATAGGACCATAGCGAGACTGGTATCAGGGACACGTGCAGACGGCTGTGAACGATTGTAACATGTTTGTTTTTTTTGTAGGAATTGAGGAGTGATTTTATTAAGGTAGAACTTCAATAGGCAGACGTGGGCCACGTACGCCAATTTGGGTGCGTCGGTCTTTATACATTTTATATGGCAACTGGACTTGTAGAGCTACGTTAGATCCACGCCACGCGACGCGACGCTACGTACAAATCAGGCGTGGTCCACGTGTGCGTCGGTCTAATGTAGCTAACATTAGACCGACGTGGTAACTGCAACGTTAACCGTTGGTCTCGTGGTTGCAAACGCGGGTGCTGCTGTTGCGTTTTGTGCGTATAGATGGGTCGTCGCGATTGACTACTATCTCTCAGGTTTTCTTCATGAATAAATTAGTTTGATCAAAAATCAGCCTAAATTTCTCGATTTAGAAACTGGGTAATTACAATAATATTAAAAAGGCGAAATTTTCTGAGTGTGTATGTATGTTTGTTACTTTTTCGCACTCGAATGGTTGAACGGATTTCGATAAAACGTAGTAAACAGATAGCACATGTCCCTTGGGATAATTTTCTAGCATAACGCGGGCGAAACCCGACCGGTGACACCTCAAGTTAGCCCATTTGCTAGAGCCGAACCCAGGATAGAATATCCTGGCGCCGATTTGTGAGGAGACCCGACCTCAAATAACGGGAACAGGAGAGAACAAAGAAAAAAACACGGGCAGGCATCAGCTAGTAGGTAATAATACGAAATTGAATAATTGCAAGGAGTAATCAAAGCTAACTTAAGCAATTACCAAAAGCTGTTTTCCTGTTCATCTTCACAATAGAAAAAATACGAGTACCGGTTATGTCTGAAAAATCAATGTAAATATCTTTATTAAAAGATTTATCTGCAGCTCTTTGTTCAAATAATGTCCTTGTGTATTGCCCTTTTTTTTTTTCGGTGGGAAAATCATCTTATGACATCCCCCGCTCTTGGGCGGGGCGGGAGATAGTGTCAGACTTTTACTGACTAAAAACCCACTCCTGTCCTCGGAGATGGCAGCACCAGCCACGCATAACAACTAGCTCCGCGTATTTAAATAATTAAAAATACTAATAATCAGCGAAAACGATTAATAAGTAGTAAAACATTCTCAAGTTATCATAAATAACGTGTGATAGTGTTATCTAAGTGAATAAATCAAGAAAAAGTACAAAAAACACCAAAAAATTACCAGTGTATCAAGACTTTAAAATATAAACAGTGTAACAGTGACAGTATCAGTAAATATAACAGAACCTAAAACAATAGTATAACAGTGTAAATTTTTCACAACTACACATTACTACCAAAGTAATATATTCAACCCAGTGCATATAATCCACAAAAACATGGAAAAGATATAAATAAAAAAAGTGAAGGCGGTGTATCTAAAAACTTTATAAAAAGTTAAAATCCGCGTTTTAACGTCTTTTCTACAAAAATAACAGAGACAGAACATCTATTTTAACGAAGTCGTTAACGGCCCGTGTGGCGCATTGGTACAGTGCTCTACCTAAGGTATCATCATCGTGTCTCGAGTTCAAGCCTCAGTCAAACAAAATAGTCTTTTTGTATTATTAAAGATTATAGTAATGTTCTATGATAACAACTGAACACACTAGTAGCATTTTAAGAAGTAAACAAGAATTATTATTTTTTTTTTTTGCTTTTGCTTTTTTTGCAACAACAATTTCTAGACCAATTGAAACTGATACTTAATATCTAAGATGTCGAATGGAAGCTCTAGTAACATTACATTAAGGAAAATACGGAAAACGAACTCCCATAATAATGTATCGATTATGAACACGTCAGACTCGTCCCTTTTCGATACAACGATGCAAAGCCTACCCGACACATGCGAGAGTTTAGAAGTACGTGACTTACAAATAAAATTATCATCTGTGCAGGAGGAACTTATAATTGCAAACAATGAAATTGATAATTTAAACGCAGAAAATACTAACTTAAAATGGGAATTGGAAAGGTGTCAAAAAATTATAGAACTGTACAAAAAGGTGGGATACGGAGAATCCTCTTCCACCCCACCAACTTCGACGCGGAAAATGAAAAAGAAAGACGAGATAAAAATTACTTCCAACAATGGTTCACTGACTTGTAACTCGAACAACAAGGACAACAATAAACAAGTTACAGAACTGAAAAACCAAAATGAGACATATCACGTACATAATAATAAACAATCAAAAAATATATTGGACCAAAGAAAGTTATGCATTCTGAGTACAAACAACAGAAATAAAATACTAACCATTGCAGAAAATACATTCCTAGATTACAAAATTTGTCACTACTTAACACCGGGTTATGGTCTAGAGAAGCTTATTAAGAACTTAGATCATAAGTTGAAGAACTACACTATGGACGATTACTGCCTGATCTTCATCGGCGAAGAAGACTTTCGCCGAACTAACAATTATGTCGATCTCATAATTAATTTACGTGAAACACTTTTAAAAATAAATTATACCAATATTGTAATATGTGCACCAACATTTAAAATCAATGACTATTCTATGATGTTTAACGGAAGAATAGAACATTTAACAGTCTCTTATACTTGGATGCATGTAGCCATCAATATGCATATTTGTTCGACTCTAACTTTTATTTATCATATTATTATAAAATGTTTTTACCAAGTGGATCTGTCAATAAGAATGGCATGGTAAATATATTTAAAAACATTAATTTAATGCTTGATGAGATTAATAATTGTGAAGATTTTCATTTATCTGTTCAGGATTATGGTGAGTCTCCCCCTATTTCTCCCTCAACCAAAAAAGATACAACTAACGACCAGTTTTTTCTGTAATAAATATTTAAAAATTTTACATCAAAATATTGCTGGTTTAGTAAACAAAGCTAATGTCTTAACTGTTTGTTTAGATGAATTGTCTGAAAAAAAGATAGACGTGGATGTTCTATGCATAACGGAACACTTCATTATGGAGGGCTACCAGCATCAATTGTATGTACCAAATTACAGCTTAGCTGCCCATTTCTGTAGAGAAGGGAGAAAAAGAGGAGGGGCATGTATTCTTGTGAAAAATGGTCTCAAATACAAGGAAATACCTAAAATTTCTAAATTGTCTTCATCAGGTATATTCGAATGCTGTGCGATTGAGTTAACCGATTTTAAGATAATTGTCGTCTGTATCTACAGAGTACCAAATATAAATAATCTCAATTATTGTTTTGATAAAATGGAAACACTTTTGCAAGAAATATTACGCACACGATATAACAACATTGTACTAGCTGGGGACTTTAATATAGACATGCTTAAACCTAATAGCCACTCAAATGCTTTCGAATGTCTTTTAATGAGCTATAACTTAAAACTAGCATTAAAACAACCGACTCGCATGGCCAGTATGACATGTATAGACAATTTTGCCCATAATTTCAGTAAAGTGTGTAAAACTGACGTAATAGAACTAGCATTGTCCGATCACACGGCACAGCTGCTTCATTGTCCAGTTCAATCCAAATGTCTCATAAATTATTGGTACACGGCTAAGAGAGACTACAGTGTAGAAAATATTTTGAAGTTTAAAAATCACATAAAAAGTCTATCCTTCGTAGAGATCTATGACACAGTCGATCCAAATGAAGCCTATAACAAATTTCTTGATTTATTTAAATTAATATATGATTTGTGTTTTCCAATTAAATTGATTAAAATAAATCTCTTAAAAAAACCTAAATGGTTGTCTAAGGGAATCAAACTAGGCAGTAAAAAAAAAAGAAATCTTTTGTGGAAATATCGGTTAAACCCAAGTAAAATTAATAAAAATACCTTCATTGCCTACTCTCACTTGCATAAAAAAATTATACATCTAACACAAAAGGCGCAAAATAATCATAAAATGAATTCTTCTAAAAATAAGTCTAAAACTACGTGGCAAATTATTAATCGTGCTAAATATAATCTACCTAAATCTAATATTACTAAAATTTTACATAATAACAGAATTTTTTCAAAACCTGAAGACATTGCTGAAGCTTTTAATAATTATTTTATCGACAAAGTACAAGGGAAACTCGATGTGACTAGCAAACCCAAATATAACAAAATCGATACCAATAATAAAACAATGTTTATGGCTCCTAGTGTACCACTAGATATAGAAAAGATCATAAATTCATTAAACAATACAAATAGTGTAGGATATGACGGTATTGCCACAAAAATAATAAAACAGGTGTCAAGAGAAATAAGCGGTCATTTAAGTCACATAATTAATCTAAGTATTAGCGCAGGTGTTTACCCTGATGCATTAAAAACATCAATTATTAAGCCACTTTTTAAAAAAGAGAATAGACAAAGAATGGAATACTACCGACCAATATCATTAATTCCAGTATTTTCTAAAGTATTTGAAAAGTATATTTATAGGGAACTTTATAATTTTATAGATAAACAAAATATTTTGTGTGAGGAACAGAAAGGATTTCGATTACATAGGACTATTAATATGGCGATATATGATTTTATATACAATGTAATTAAAAATGTTGATCACCGAAACCCTGTATGTGGTATATTTTGCGACATGACCCAGGCATTCGATTATGTCCACTACCCTACTCTGTTAAACAAGCTCGAAGCCTATGGGATTAGAGGCAATGTCCTTAATTTACTTCGTTCATACCTACAAAACAGAAAACAAATAACTGAAGTCAATAAAATTAATATAGCTACTAAACATGAAAAGACATTTTGGTCTTCAGAGCGTAAATTATTATTTGGGGTACCGCAAGGCAGCGTCTTAGGTCCCTTTATATTCATTTTATACATAAATGATCTACCAAAATCTATTGAGCGCCCAATAACACTTTTTTGCGGATGATAGCACGATTACAATACCTTGTAAAAGTATAGTTACGTATGAGAGTGACATTAATAATAGTTTAAAACAGACGATAAACTGGCTAGATTCAAATAATTTGAAAATAAATTTGATTAAAACGAAACTTATCCAATTTAGACAACAGACCTATAGTATTAACTTGAATATACATTACAGGAATGATAATATAGAAGAAGTTGAAAGTACTAAATTTCTGGGTCTAGAAATAGATCAAAAATTAAATTGGAAATCCCACATTGATATTTTGTGTAAGAAAATTAGTAAGTCTGCATATGCTCTACACGCATTATCAACTTTAATCAACACAGATTCACTTCTTACTGCCTATTATGGAATAGTAGAGTCACATTTGAGGTATGGGATCATATTTTGGGGAAACTCTACCGAAAGAGAAACCGCCTTCAAGGCACAAAAAAGATGTATTCGAGCGATGTTTAGGCTAAAACCTACTGACAGTTGTAAACCATTTTTTCAAAATCACAAGATATTAACATTGCCTTGTCTGTATATCTTAGAAGTAGCTGTGTTTGTGAAGACAAATCCTAGTCGTTTTAAACGCATAGCCGACATATTTCCCCGCAACAGACGCGATAATAGCCTGCTATGTCAGGAGCCAGCCAAGACAGCACTTATGCGCAAAAGTGTCTACTGCATGGCTCCGGTCATTTATAATAAGATGCCTAAGAGTTGGAAAGAACTTCCATTATCATTGTTTAAAAAAAAACTCCGAAGCTTTTTAGTGGTGAAATCCTATTATAACTTAAGTGAGTACCTAAATGAGAAGGATTTTTTAAGTTAGTTTATATATTTTAAGTTAGTTTAAATTTTTTCTTTGTATTTACTTGTTTATACATCGTACGTAGTTATAGTATGTCTTTTGCATGCCTACATGGTAAAATATGGCTGAACTTGTTACCTATATTTTTATGTCATCTTTTACTGTTACCCATATTTGCAAAATAAAATTATCTTTATCTTTATCTTTATCTTTATCTGTTCCTTCGTTGCCTTTCGTACCAGGGCCGAGTCTTCCTTTCAGAATCAGACCCTTGGCCCCAGTAGGCTTCGACCCTGCTGGGCCCCTACAGTTGCTGACATCTCCTTGAGGCGCGCGTGGAACAGCACGCGCCGTTGACTTGGGCTTGGTCCGGACGGTTACCGGACGGTCGGACGGTTACCGGACGGTCGGACGGCAAGCCACCCATTGCTCGCCGTCCGCAAGCCCGCGCCTACGGTGGCCGGAAATCGGGATCGGAATCCCGGCGGATGTCCCAATAGTATTAGGTTTAAATAGTTTATTCTCATAAAGACAAAATAGCCACTTACATAAGAATACAAGAAATACAAGATAATATAATAAACTTATTCTAAGGTCACCGATACAAAGTAGTTTAAAAATATTTAGTATTACATATATTGGTCAAGTATCATGATTCTATTCTCAACTAGCAGGATAGAAATATAGTTAGTGAGCAGTTCCTAAAATGTAATTTGACAGTTGAGATTTAAAACCGCTAAAAGAGGGTACATTTTTTATATAAGATGGCAAACTATTATTATTACTAACACCCCTTGCGATTATAATAGTTTTTATACATTTTATCTACCCGTGGGCAACGTTGTGGGTTGCATTATTGCCAAAACTTGTCTTTATTTTAATTAGTTGTAAGATGTTATAAAGTGACTGTTAGTTGCTCCTATTTAATAAAATAAAATAAAAAATTGAAATTACGCATCTTATCTTTTCCTAAATCATGTAATTGTAACCTGCAACTCATTCTTTCATTGAGAACTTAATGAATTAAACTTAATAATACTAATCTATCCTTTCTTTGCAGACAATCGTTTAAGATTATCGCGTCACAATAAAAACTCCTATTATTAACTGTCATTTGATTCTGAACTTAAATTTTAAAACCATAAAGTTCCTTTTAGTCTCGAGAATGAATGGTCGAAGAGTCATTTTGTTTTTGCTTCAGATATAAGCAAAAAGTGAGGTTCTCAGGTCTATTGTGTTAAGTGTATCAAGGCGTTTAGTAGTCTAATTAACTACGAACAAGAATAACATTCACCAATGACAAATTTAGCAACATAACAGACTCTTAAAAGTAGTTAAGTACTTAATTTGACAAAAAGCCCTCACTGACAAGCGCAAGGCGACATTGCGACAACCATTTGCCATATAAATTGTTCTACGCAAAATATTTGTTTAGCACCGTTGAACGATTTCGTTGGAAAACCGGTCAAGTGCGAGTCGGACTCGCACATGAAGGGTTCCGTACCATCTATACAACTTTAGACACTATATAATATAGGCAAAAAAAAACATGTTTGCTGTATGGGAGGCCCCCTTAAATATATTTTTTATTTAGTTTTTGTTGTAATAGCGGCAACAGAAATACATCATCTGTAAAAATTTCTGTTTAGCTATCCCAGTTCATGAGATAAATTCTGGTGACACACAAACCGACGGAAAGTGGAATGTTAGTAATAGGGTCCCGTTTTTACTTTTTGGATACGAAACCCTAAAAATTATATTCGCTTTTGGGTCACGTCGCGGCGGTCTGCGGGAACCCTACGATCTCCTTGTAACCGAGATTTAATTCAATTTTATTCGAGTTAAAATTAACTGCCGTTGAAAACAGCTTTCACGAGAATATTGAGACAAAATATTGCGATTTTACGAATCAAATTAATTACGTGTGACGGCTCGTTGAAATTTAATTGGGCAAAGAATTATTTTAGCCAAAGTAGGTGAATCTAAACTAATATTGAAAGGAGGTAAAACTGTTTGTTTGTAAAACAAGGTAATCTCTGAAGAACTAGGGGCCTTAAGGGCCTATTACACTACGCGTTATTCAGACAGTCTTAGTCTATGCAGCGTCACACAAGAAAAAGAGCAACATACGCCAATGTCGTGTAAAGGAATGAAACAGAACGATGAGATACATAGAAATACACAGATGCCCTTGGGCGGGGCGGGAGATAGTGTCAGACTTTTACCGACTAAAAACCCACTCCTGTTCCTTCGTTGCCTTCGTCCCAGGGCCCCGGGTTTCGTTTTCACACTACCCATGGCCCCAGTAGGCTGCTTCGACCCTGCTGAGCCCCTACGATTTGCTGACAACTCCCTGTGGAACAATACGCGCCGTCGACGACTTGGGCTCGGTCCGGACGGTTACTGGACGGTCGGACGGCGGGCTACCCATTGCTCACCGTCCGCAAGCCCGCGCCTACGGTGGCCGGAAATCGGGATTGGAATCTCGGCGGCGGTTGGGACGTGAGGACCGTTGCCTCACACGATCGGCCGCCTCCTTTGCTAGCATTACTACTTCGCAGAAGGAAGCGACCGCCTGCCACTCCTCCTCGCTCCGGACCATGGCCTGTACCAAGGCACGACGCGAGAGGTCGCCGCCGCCGATCGCCCCCACGAGGACACGGCGTTGCTCTGCCCAAGCGGGGCACACCTCCACCGTGTCCACCGGGCGGTCCACACTGTGGTGACACCCGGGCGTCGCTTCGGCACGAATCCGGTGCAGGAACTTCCCGAACTTCCCGTGTTCGGTGAGAACCTGCGTCATGCAGAAGGTGAAGATGCCGTGAAGTCTTTCCAACGCCTCAAAGAGGGTACTTACCGGTAGAAATACATAGACTAAGACCGTCTGAATAACGCGTAGTCTAAGGCCACTTGCACACTCACGTTTTTTTGCCGTAAAAATCTATTATTTATTGACCGTGCGTAGTTGTTCACACACGTTTTGTCTCCGGCTCGATAAATCCACCACGGTTTATGCAAAATTTTTGTCAACAAGCTTTCACAGTGATCTATACAACACTGACGACCGTACCTACACATAGCGAGTTAACAGTGGCTTTTTACGTCAAAAAAACGTGTGTGTACAAGCGGCCTAATAGGCCCTTTACCATGACGTGTTAAAGTGTCAGGCGTGCGAGGGAGAAAGAGGGATGTAGCTATACATCCTATATATCCCACCATATTCACCAGATACGGTTCCAGCCGACTTCTTTCTTTTTCCTAAACTCAAATTACCACTTCGTGGAACCCCTTTTCAATCGGTAGAAGACATAAAGGAGAATTCGCGACGAGAACTGAACTCAATTCTGGAAACAGCATTTAAAAAATGTTTTGATGATTGGATTACTCGTTGGCGTAAGTGTATCGTTTCTGAAGGAGCATACTTTGAAGGTGATAAAATAAATTTGGATGAATAACAAACATTTTGTGTATTATCGATCTTTTTCCGATACCTTCTTGACAGAGTAGTTGCTATAGCGGCAACAGTTAGTGGTAGAAAAATGCAAAGAATTTCTAAGATTGGTTACACCCGTGCGTACCTGACACAAGGTGGACCGACGACCTGGTGAGAGTCGCGGCAATGCGATAGATGCGAGACGCACAGGACCGTTCCTAGTGGCGACACTTGGGGGAGGCCTATGTCCGACAGTGGACGTCTTTCGGCTGAAATAATGATGATGATGGTGCGTAGCAGAAGCGGGTCGCTAGTAGATACATCTATAGATTACATGCTTGACGAGTATCATCTACACTAATATTATAAAGAGGTATGTACCTAGTTTGTTTTTTTTTTTGTTTGTAGGAGGTAATCTCTGAAAGTACTGGTCTGATTGCTTAATTTTTTTCACCGATTGAAAGCTGCTTTATTCCTGAGTGATAAACCGTAAGGGCCCAGCAGGGTCGAAGCCTACTGGGGCCACGGGTAGTGTGAAAGTGAAACCCGGGGCCCTGGGACGAAGGCAAAGAAGGAACAGGAGTGGGTTTTTAGTCAGTAAAGATCTGACACTATCTCCCGCTCCGCCCAAGAACGAGATTTGTCATAAGACAAATCAATTTGTCAAAAAAAAAACCCACAAGACAACAAGAGCAAAGTCGCGAAAAAAAACTAGCTCTCAATATTTTTCTTGAAGCGAATAATTTGATTGTTAACTGTTTCTTTTTTTTACACTGCACAGCACGTCTGTTTCAAATAGAGCCATCAAGGTAAGTAGCTGCATACAACAAAAAGAATTTGTTATTCTAAGAATAAATAGCGTTTATCTTAAAAATAATGATCTTACAAAAACTTCAAGTGGACTTTGTTGCTGATTTTTGCGCTTTTGGCAAACAAACCTGTATAACAGCTTCAAACTAACTACTTAGGCATTTACTTATTTAATCTTTATGCACATCATTTTAATTTTTTTGTTCAAGTAACTAAATATTTACAATCATATTTAAAAGAATACCGAACTATCATTATATAAATATATATTACTTTGTGTAATTTATTTCATCACCATTGCTCTCAAAACGGTGAAGGAAAACATCGAGAGGAAACCGGCATGTCTTAGAACCAACAATTCGAAGAAATGTGACATTCACCAACCCGCACTGGGCCCACGTGGTTGTTTACGGCCTATACCCTCTCCTGTAGAGGAGGCCTGATTCCCAGCAGTGGGAACATTAAAAGACTGATTATGCTATGCAAGCTATCACTGACTACCTTTTCTCTCATATCGCTCCTCACTTTCTCCATACCATTGGCAATTGGATTCGAAAAAACAGTTTTTCTATTCTACTCTCTTCTTTCATGGTGTGGCACCCGTCTTTAATGCATGAAGTTTGAGGGTTCCAAACCAGATTTAATTTTTTCAATTCATATGTACTTTTCTAAGACACCCCGTTCTTATCTAGGACACCCCGTGGCTCCAAAAGCATGTAAAGCTGTTGGTCCCGTTTGACATTCGTAGATCTTTGACACCAGATATTCTGACCATCAGTCTATCCAAGTAGTATCGTGTTACCCAGTTACTGGGTTGTGGAGTCTGATAAGCAGTCGCTCCATGCCAACTACTGGTTTTCAGCCGCATCCTGCGGAAACTGACCCCAACACAGCTTGGAAAAGACTTAGAGATGGCATTTGAATAGAATAGAAAAGTCTACTCGGGACCTACTAGTGTATACCACCCACATGTGGGGGGAGGCCCTCGAGAAGAATGGAGAAGCGATTGCTGTCTCCTTAGACGTCTCGAAGGCCTTCGACAGGGTATGGTACGCCAGCCTTTTGAGTAAGCTTCCAGCGTATGGCATTTCCCCTGGCCTGATTAATTAGATAAAAGACTTCCTGAGTGAACGGTCTCTCCGAGTTGTTGTCGATGGATGCTCATCAGAGCCCATGACCACTAATGCCGGAGTTCCTCAGTTCTCTCTGCAACTCTTTTCCTGCTGCATATTAATGATCTGCTAATGCCCGGTATCTATGGGTATGCAGATGACAGCACAGTTTTAGAGAGATACCTTCGGTTTAGGTGCTCGGGCTAGTAAGGAACTAATCCGGTCCGAACGAGAGGCTATGGTAGAGCGTACGAATGTCTGTCTTCAGGCAGTCTCCAAGTGGGGCGAAACCAATCTAATAGAGTTCAACGCCGCCAAAACACAAGCGTGTCTGTTCAGCGCCAAAAGGAGCCCGTTCATCTTGACTCTTGCTTTTCGGAATGTATCCCTGGAGTGCACCGACCGCCTTCAGCTTTTGGGAGTTGAAATTTCCTCAGACCTAAATTTTGGGCAGTTCATTGAGTCCAAAGCCAAGGTAGCTGCTAGAAAACTAGGCGTTCTTGCAAAAGTCCGACGGTACTTCACACCGGGACAGCTTCTAATGTTATATAAAGCACAGGTCCGATCGTGTGGGGAGTACTACAGTCACATATGGGCTGGTGCTGCAAGATGCCATCTAACAGCTTTGGTCTCAGTGGAAATGCGTGCGAAGAGGCTAATTGGGGATCCAGATTTGGTTAAGTCCAATCTACAAAGCCTCGAGCACAGGCTCAGGGTAGCCAGCCTATCGGTATTTTTCAGGTTGCATTTTGGAGAGTGTGCGCGGGAATTTCATGACTTGATTCCGCCTTCTCCTTTCTACCATCGGACAACCCGACGTACAGCGAGTATCCACCCTTACGTTGTTGAAACTTCAACGGTCCGGACTAAGCGTTTCACTTCGTCGTTTATACCGCGTACTACTGCGACTGGAACAATTTGCCTGCTGGGGTTCCCGCCCAACTATAATTTAGGTGTCTTCAAGACTAGACTGAATAGGCTCTTAATAAACTAGTGCGCCTCACCATCAATGATTGCATCACTGCTTACCATCAGGTGGGATCGCAGTCAAGCACTGGTTTATATCAATTTAAAATTAAAATAAAAAAGATTTATATCTATCCCTCTCTGCTATGACCATTCAGCCTTTCTCTACCCATACTCGTACAATTTCATATACATATCACATTAATAAAGCTGTGTCTGAGTGTTACAATTTCGCGGAAGTAAAAAGTAAAAGTGGAAACGCTCAGGGTTCGCTTCGTTCAGAGGTTACAGGTTAAATACCATAGGTTTATGTTGCAATTACTGCTACCTGGATTTACAAGTGTTTGCTTCCTACATGTATTACTTATTTACAACAATTTATATATCTGCTTGTCCTCTGCTGCATTTTAAAGCTGAAAGGCTCAATCAGACAGACGCGATGCGACGACGAGGCGTGTTGATTTAGAAAATAGAGCTCCATTCAAAAAAAAAATATTACACATAGGCCTACATGGGCACTTATAAAACGTCAGAAGCTAGTGCACGGTTTTTTTTTTATTATTCGGTGTAATCCAGTGCTTGACTGCGATTGGGCACGCCGTAATTATAGCGGTAAGTCCCTTCTTTGAGGAGTGGCTGGAAAGGCAACACGGCGTCATTACCTTCCGCATGACGCAGGTCCTCACCGGACACGGTAAGTTCGGGAAGTTCCTGCACCGGATTCGTGCGGAAGCGACGCCCGGGTGTCGCCACTGTGTGGACCGCCCGGAGGACACGGTGGAGCATACGGTGGAGGTGTGCCCCGCTTGGGCAGAGCAACGCCGTGTCCTCGTGGGGGTAATTGGCGGCGGCAATCTCTCGCACCGGGCCTTGGTACAGGCCATGGTCCGAGGCGAGGAGGAGTGGCAGGCGGTCGCCTCCTTCTGCGAAGCAGTAATGCTTGCAAAGGAGGCGGCCGATCGCGAGAGGCAGCGGTCCTCACGCCCCAACCGCCGCCGGGATTCCGATCCCGATTTCTGGCCACCGTAGGCGCGGGCTTGCGGACGGCGAGCAATGGGTGGCTTGCCGTCCGACCGTCTGGTAACCGTCCGGACCAAGCCCAAGTCGTCAACGGCGGGTGCTGTTCCACGCGCGCCTCAAGGAGATGTCAGCAACTGTAGGGGCCCAGCAGGGTCGAAGCCTACTGGGGCCAAGGGTCTGATTCTGAAAGGAAGACTCGGCCCTGGTACGAAAGGCAACGAAGGAACAGGAGTGGGTTTTTAGTCAGTAAAAGTCTGACACTATCTCCCGCCCCGCCCAAGAGCGGGGGATGTCATAAGATGATTTCCCACCGAAAAAAAAAAAAAAAAAAAAAAAAAAGTGCTTGACTGCGATCCCACCCGACGGCAAGCAGTGATGCAATCATTGATGCATGCACGGTTCCAAAATGGCGTTTCCTATGGAGAAGAACCGCCAAGAAACTTTATGATTACTCTTTTAAAAAAAGTGGTTGATGTTACATTTGCCGACCTAAAGTAGACTGTTAATGGCATGGAGCTATATAGAGTGTATAGTTCCATCCTTTTAACATATCATGGTCATGGCCCCTGTTGTACTATGAAAACGCTCTATGCATTTTTCCGTTTCACTTGTCTGTGAGACCCTTAAACATACTCAGGGATCTACAGAGATTCTTGAACCTTGTCTTTAAAAGTTATAACCTTCTTCTTTATTTGCTCTATCCTGTTCTCTTTATTTGGGATCAGGTCTTCTCACTATTCGCTGCCCGGATATTCTATCCTGGGTAGTTTATTTTCTTTGTTCTGACAGGTTTAGTGAAATTTTTGTGACATGATCCTCACTAGTCCTCCTTCTTTAAAAGGCATAAGCGATAACAAATTATTTTTCTAAAAGATATTATCGTTAATCTTGTAAAAATATTGACATTTCAAAATCATAACGTTCTCAAGATTTTATCAAAAATGAAAAGTAAAAGTATATCCTCAATACAAACTGATTTCCTGTATGGATTTGAATTTGTGGAATAAAAATAACGATGTTACATAAGCTCTCACTTTTACCCAAAAATCGTAAAGCACACACATCCGTCACACGTTTTTAGACGGAAATTGTGTATTTATATAAGTGTAAGTTTTGTATTCTTAGGTTAGTAATGGCTACTATTATGTGTCTAGTAACACTTATCACCCTCCACTTTAAAAAATAATAATATTAAAACTTTACACTGATGACGAACTTATTGGCGTTGCGCAACCTCTAAATATTAACCGATTAACCGATAATATATTATATATTATAAATAAATAACCGGTTTTTTAATATTCAAACGTTACAACGTCATAGGAGATTTTTGTAGGTCGCAGGCTAACTGTGGGAATCCCAAGACGCCATAATCTCGATTAAAGTTTACCTGTTCACTTAACAGAGCTTTAACAAAACGATAAACATATTGAAAATATATTTATGTAGATATAGGGACGCCATTGCTAATGCTCTAAAGAATTACCTCGATCCTGGAACGGAAAAGGCAACTAAAGGAACACAGGTAGGTTTTAGTCAGTAAAAATCTGACACGTCCTCTCAAAACGGTGTAGTAAAAACATCGTGAGGAAACTGACAAGTCCTTGAAACAAAAACTCGATGGCATTTGTCATTTACCAACCCTCACTGGGCCTGCGTGGTGGATTACGGCCCTTTTATCTCTCCTAGAGAGGAGGCTTGAGTATGCATTATAAGGCTGATTATGCTTCTTTATTTTTAAAGAAAGCTTACAGGCTAATAACAATTATATATTTTTTTAATAGATTTAAACCAGTGCTTGACTGCGATCCCACCTGCTGAAGCAATGATCCAATCATTGATGGTGAGGCGCACTAATTTATTAAGAGCCTATTCACTCTAGCCTTGAAGACACCTATAGTTGGACGGGAAGACCGCAGTAGGCTAATTTTTTTACATAGTTAATGAAAATTGCTAATAACAAGCTTTCACATATACTTATACATCATATATGTTATGGTTGTACTCCCCCTCGCGCTCCAGTCAGTGTGGTAGAAGGCCTTTAGAATGGACTGGGAATGAAAAGACAAGCAAAAAAAAATAAAAAAGGGGATATACCTACTTTCCATTAACATCACTTTAAGTTCTAATTTAACGGGCTTTTTTTTTAGGTGGGAAAATCGTCTTATGACAAATCCCGCCCTTGGGCGGAGCGAGAGATAGTGTCAGACTTTTACTGACTAAAAACCCACTCCTGTTCCTTCATTGCCTTCGTCTCAGGGTCCGGGTTTCGTTTTCACACTACCCATGGCCCCAGTAGGCTTCGACCCTGCTGGGCCCCTACAATTTGCTGACATCTTCCTGAGGCGCGAAAAATCATTCGAAACTAAACTATTAATAATAATAGACCCGAATAGAGTAGAGAACACGATACAAGCAAACATAAAAATCCGCACACCCATCTTGACATTGAAACATCAGAAACAGCACGTAGGTGTGGAGTGCTCGAACCGGTTCGATTCCCGGCCGGTGACTGACCTACTGAACCCGAAACATACTGGGCAATACATGATTCACGTACAAGGATGTACTGACAATGACTTTTAACTTGTTTTCAATAGCACCGTTGTTTTTGAAAAGAGATTAGTCAGATATGTTAATGCTAGACTGAAGCCTGGTTGCATATTTTTTGCCGAATTTCCTCCTGAAAAGAACAAAGTGAATAATAATAAACACTATTGGTGAAATAATAAACATAAATACTTTTTAGTTTAATCGTTTGTCTTGGTATGGTCGTGTGAAGAGGAGGGATGAAGCACACATGTGGATGGATGAAGAGGACCAAAGAAAAGATGGATGGATTGTGTGAATAGTGATATGAAAGAAAAGGAAGTTAGTGATAGCATGACGAATGACAGGGCAGAATTGAAGAAAAAAACGTGTTGCGCCGACCCCGAATAACACGGGACAAGGGCAGGAAGATGATGGTGATGATAAAATACTTGTTAGTGAAGTTAGTTTTGGTGCTTGTGTGTCTTTAGACTATGTTGCTGTCATTGTAATACTTTACCGTTAATTTTTCCAATCTCGTGGTATTCATTTCTACAAATAATGTCGCATGGTTTTACAGTTTACAGAGCGACTTTTTATATATTAAAATGAGAAACTTACTGACTGACATATCAACGCACAGCCGAAACTGCTGGGACTAGGAACATGAAATATTGCACAAGGTTTTTTTATGACTTAAAAAGTTTGTATGGAAAAACTTACTTTGAAGTCACTAGCAGAAGGTAGTAATAGATATACAAGTAAATCTAATGTGCTCTAAGTACTAGTAGGTATAGATACCGGCACGGATCTTGAGCGCTGACTTCTACAGTTGTACTTACACAGAAGCACGCATCAGTGAAATATCGGGTTTGTTTAGTGGTATGAAGAGAGATGCGGGGGCGGGGAGTGACATCCTTGAACAGTGATTGGCTGGCCGATATTGTACGAAACGCAAAGCGGCTTTTTCGCCGAGCGCTCAACATTCGTGCCGCTATCTGTGCTGTCTCCCAAACTAAGCGAATGCTTGTATTTTGGATGGCAGTGTTCGGTCGATTAGTGAGGCTCTATTTACAATATTTTTGTTCAAGTGAACGTTGTCGCTGTATACTTGAGAAAAATGAAATGAAAATGTTATTATAAGTAAATATTCGTACTTGCTTTAGTTAAGATAAAATTTGAATACAGTATAAAACAAAGGATACAATGGTAAAGTGCACACCAAGGTCCTATGCAAATAAATAATTTTATTGTCTGTGCTTGCAAATTGTGTTTTATTTATATTTACTACCCCTGTTTATACTTCACTAATATTATAAAAAAGAAAGATTTTCATTTTCATACTTTTATTTGGTTTTAATGAAAAAACGCAAAAAAGTTATACCGATTTCAATTTTTTTTTTACCATTAGAATATTATTTTTTCACTGAGTGACATGGCTATATATTTTTCAATACACTTCCTCGAAAACTGGCTCTATTATGCACTACATTTAGGTTTAACATCCAATGTATGTCAACCTCGTGTTTTTTTTATCAAGGGTTTTATTTATATTCCTATGTTTGTCAAGAATAATAATAAACAACTGTTCGATTTTCTATATGCGGTGGCGTTTTTTTTTTTCACAGCAAAGAGGTGGATGTTTTTCAGGCCTCAATATTTAATGAAAATTTAAATGTTTTTATGAAGAGTATGTAGCACAAAAGATCCAGAAGGGTCGAAGTGCTCTGGTTTAAGGCCAGCCCCACTATAAGATAAGATAAGATGTAAATAAAATTCATGTTTATTTAAATACAATAATTTACTTTTACAAACAAATTAACATTTATCTGTGTTCTTAATTCACAAAATATTCCAATTTCTTATTTTTAATCTTAGGATGTATAGTAGCTTCATACCTCTGCTTTTCCTTCAACCTACAAAGGTTAAGCGCAGAAATAAGCCAATGAAATCGTATTATTTGTGTGTGCAAAGTATTTTTCGTTCTATTTTTCTATTTGTTTGTAAGTGTATTGAAATCGTAATTGAATGTCGTTCATCGCACGTGGAAAGTCATTGCAGCAGTCTTCTCCATAATACTCTCGCCTTCGACTCAGGTGATTTCCGCCTCAATCGCATTGACAAAGTTTTTCTACTTGCATCAAAATGTACTAATCTAATTTCACACGCGGGCAAAGCCACTGGTAGAAGCTAGCCAGTCCATAACAAGCATGCTCACATTTCTATGGCAACAATCACACTTAATTTACTTTTTATTAAATCTCCGGCCACGGCCATCTCGTTACGCGCAGCCGAGTGGAGAATCATTCACACAGCTGGTTCCAAATAACTTATGACAGATAAAAAGGGACCTTCCTACCTTGGTAACCATTTCATCACCTTCACGGAGGACTGAAGACCGAATTATTTCGTCTTACGCTTCATCAACTACAGCATCAGAAAAACTGTTTTCATCATCATCTGTTACAATTAATTGGGAGCCTTCGATTCAAGCGAATAGATCGACTTTATATGTTTTTTTGTTGTTGTTTTGTCCTGCGTCTTCTAAGAAGTGGTCTTGATCAAGTTTTAATCTTTTTGTTTGATTGTTAATATACCGAAGCGTTATGTCTGTTTTTATAGTTATTGGATTTGTTATTTTTAGTATTATCTGCATAAAAATATTCATTGCTTTTTTAAAACTCGTTTTTTGGTAATCAATTAACCAAAGCATTTGTTTCAAATTTATAAACCATCTACAGCGACTTTTGAAATGTCAAAAAGTCAGTCAGTAGAATGATGCTGATGCCGTAGATCTCTATGGAGAAGAATGTGTAAGATGGTAAGGAAAGGTAAGGTAGGTGAGTGCGCTCCAAATATCAAGAATAAAAAAAAAAATAAAAAAAAAAAAGAAACTCCATGGACTCTTTTTCTCTCAAGGCTTTGCTCCTATACGGCCTATACTAAGGGAACCGTGCATTTTTCCGGTCAAAAAAGAAGCGTACATTATAATCAGCGATAGTTATAGCAGCTTTTTATTAATTAGAATTATCTTCATCGAATCAGAATTTACAAACATAGGTTAGTATATTCTTTTATAGCATTCAATTTGCTTAACCATTTCCCAACTATGTTGGAGTTGGCATCCAGTTCAGTCAACTTGGCTAAGCCTGCTGTTACGCAGGCCTAGCCAAGTTACGACCGTTTCGTTTCGAATCTCTTTTTACAGTTGGTAACGCTTCCGATTCCTTTGTTCTGACCACGTGACCTAACGGTTATTTATTTATTATATTGCCAATTACAGGTCAACCAGCATTCACAAAATAAGGAGTGGTATAAATAAATTAGAATTACAATAGAACAAAAACAAAGTATCAATACTAATACATGAACAACATCAACATCATACATTGCATTGGAACAGAATAACGTTGAGATGATGTCATTCCCATGCATTTGAAGTTTTCCCCTAGTGTTAACGATTGTAGATTATCAACTTGGCTAACCTCTCAGATGTAGCTCCAGTATCTTATGTGGAGCTACAAACCAGTAACTGAGTGACACGATGCTCTTGGCATAACTGGAGTCAGATTTTCTGGCTTCTGAATATCCATAACGACTGTCAAAGAAAAATATATTTAAGACAACTGGAACGAATAGCTTAATGTGCTTTCCGATAAACGGCAGAGTGTTGGTTTGTAATGGAGGGTCACCCATCCACGGACCGAGCTCGGCCAGCGTTGCTTAGCCTTGAAGACCGACCAGTGTTACAGTTATTACTTATCCACGAACTCTTCATATATTTTTACAGCGTGTAGTTACAAAAATAACTCTAACGGACAAATCCGACTCACACTAGGTCGGTTTAAATAAGGACTACTAAATAATAATAAATTCTTTGTTAGAACAACAAACAACACAGCTGCTGCTGTTGTTTCTTTATTGTGTACACCTTCCACAGTGTTGTCTTTTTTAACCCAAAGGTTGACTGGTAGAGAATTCCTTGTTACATTAAATCCGCCTGTGTACCACTACTGTACATGAAGTTTAAATAAATAAATGAAAGAAAGAAATAAAGTTTATTCACGTCAAACATGTCGCGTACCATAAAAATAAATACAAATAAAAATTTGTTTATTTTATTTATGACTTGAATCTACATCTACAATTAATAGATAAAAAACACTTAACTAATTAAAACTATATATACACTAAAGACAAACTACTAGCTAAAATATGGCGTCATAAAATTCCTCCGCATCGCTGTCGACTGGAAGTGTGCCCAAAAGGCTGGCGGCATTGCCACGTTGTATGGCAATGTATATGTATACAAATAAATATTTTAAGTGGTAGGTTATGCGTCACATCCGTTCAAAACGGCCAGCGCTCAGCAAAATGCCGGGGTCATGAAAGACAGAGCCTCAGCGCTGATTTTCAGCACTAGCCGTCGTTGACGGTAAGACGTTGATCGGCCAGCAAGGATTACATAATTACATACTCAAAATTACTGAATAAACAAAACCAATACAAACAACATAACAATAAACCATTAGATATACAAACAGGGGTACAGAAATAAAAACAACAAAACATCGTAAATAGTTAGATGTTCCAGGAGTCAGTGGCTTCGTCCATTCGAATCCAAAATAAATTAGGCTAAGATAAAGCTCAGTAACTGTTAAGTTAAAGCATTAACATACGACGGGTAATGACCTGCCACTACCTACATAATATAAAACCATGTACAGCGATCAGACATTACCCTACTACCTTTCATTCTATGTTCTTGAACTTTTGAACCCACACGACTCCGCTTGAGTTCCACGAACGAACGTAAAACTTAAAAGATTGTATTTAACACGATACATTACAATGACAGTTATATATTATATAGTAGTTCCTGCCAGCGGCTTCGCCCGTGTAAAACCGTTTTCTCCATACAAATTTTTGACACCCATTTCATCCCCATAGGGGTTTTTTTTTAGGTAGGAAAATCATCTTATGACAAATCCCGCTCTTGGGCGGAGCGAGAAATAGTGTTACACTTTTACTGACTAAAAACCCACTCCCGTTCCTTCTTTGCCTTCGTCCCAGGGCCCCGGGTTTCACTTTCACACTACCCGTGGCCCCAGTAGGCTTCGACCCTGTTGGGCCCCTACGATTTGCTGACATCTCCTTGAGGCGCGCGTGGAACAATACGCGCCGTCAATGACTTGAGCTTGGTCCGGACGGTTACCGGATGATCGGACGGCGAGCCACCTATTTCTCGCCGTCCGCAAGCCCGCGATCCCCGCGGTGGAGTTTCTTAAAATCCGTTCTTAGCGGATGTCTACACCCTATAAGGATCCTACCTGCCAAATTTTAAGTTTATAGATGTTATAGTTTCTGAGATTTCGTGATTAATCAGTGAGTGGTATTTCGCTTTTAAATATATACATTATATATATTGACTATACACCTAATACTAATAACCTAATACCTTAGAGCAGTGGTGGCCGAGTGGTAACGGCCCCGACTTACGAATTGTAGGTCGCGGGTTCAAACCCAGCCAGGCGCATTACTTTGTGTAATTTATTTCATCACCACTGCTCTCAAAACGGTGAAGGAAAACATCGTGAGGAAACCGGCATGTCCTAGAACCAAAAATTCGAAGACATGTGACATCCACCAGCCTGCACTGGGCCCGCGTGGTGGATTACGGCCCATTCCCTCTCCTAGAGAGGAGGCCTGAGTCCCAACAGCGGGAACATTAAAAGGCCGACTATGCTATGCTATGCTATACTATACACCTAAACTTTGCTCATGAATCACTCCATCTAATAGCGAAAATCGCATGAAAATCCGTTCAGTTTTTTTAAGTATATCGCGAACAGACACTGACCGACGCAGTGGAAACTTTTTTATAAGAAAATTTCATAATTTAAGTAATTTATGAATGTTTTTTTTTAAGGTGGGAAAATCATCTAATGACAAATCATCAAACGAAGGATTTTTAGTCAGACTTTTACTGACTAAAAATCCTTCGTTGCCTTCGTCCCAGGGCCCCGGGTAATTTATGAATGTTAAGACTTTTGATTGGTTTAAACACACTTAACATATCTATTGATTTTTTTTCTTCCTACAACTGTCCTTCATACTTTTTAGGGCATTTCATAAACAACCTCTACGGTCAATCAGCCATAGACAACAGATTGACAATTACATAGTCTTTTATTTTTATAATGCTCGCTCCAATGGTTTATGGCTCAGTTAATTGACTTTTAGCTTCACTTACTTAATTTTAATTATTGCTACATTTCTTTTTGCAGTGTTGTGTAAATCTAATGTTATCTTGCACAATTGTATGTTAGCAAAGATTAGTTCCTCAAATTGTCTTGATATGGTTAAAAAGGGGTGACTTTGGAGGTCAATATACGTATTATGGGCTTTTTAGGTGGAATATCATGCAATGACTTCTCCTGCTCTAAGGTGGAGCGAGAGGGCGTGCCAGACTTTTACTGACTATAACCCACCTTAAATATTTCACTCGGACTAATAATGATCAACACAGGTTATGTAGGTAAGCTTCATTGACAGCAAATTTGTAAAAAAAGCGAAACGTCTGCTTCCTACAGACATTTCCTCTTTCCGTTGAGTTCCACTTTCCTTTAAACTAGTCGTGCACTTAATTAGCAAACAACTGTGAATTTAATCATCCATAATGTGACTAATTTCCGAAAATCGTAAAAGAAATCGACATTCCAATTTTAAAGGAACCAATTCTTCGCTACACTTTCAAGGCGGCTGGTTGTCATAATTCGATCCTTCTTACATTTGTGGATTCTAAGTTTTTTTTTCGTGTGCAGTTTTGGCCCAGTTGTAACTGCCCCGACTTACCTACAAGTTGTAAGCCACGGGCTCAAACCCAGCCAGGCGCATTACTTTGTGTAATTTATTTCATCACCACTGCTCTCAAAACTGTGAAGGAAAACATCGTGAGGAAACAGGCATGTCCTAGAACAAAAAATTCGAAGAGATGTGACATCCGCCAACTCGCACTGGGCCCGTTTGGTGGATTACGGTCCATTCCCTCTCCTAGAGGAGACCTGAATCTCAGCAGTCGGAATATTACGCACCCAGTAAGGATAGCTTGATATAACTACACCTAACTTTTCTAAGTTCTCAGTACGACACATTCGTCCCACGTACACAATCGTGTATCATTAATTAACATCATCAAATGCACCATTGTCAATCGTAAAGCACGTTGAACACCCTTAAATGTAATGACGATTTCCGAATCTATAATATATATAAAAGTGAAATACCACTAACTGATTAATCACGAAATCTCAGAAACTATAACAACTACAAAATTAAAATTTGGCAGGTAGGTTCCTTATAGGATGTAGACATCCGCTAAGAACGGATTTTACGAAACTCCACCCCTAAGGGAGTAAAACGAGGGATAGAAGTTTGTATGGAGAAACCTAATTAAGCGGGCGAACCCGCCGGCCGAAGCTAGTAGTAAATATATGCATATGTCACTCAACAATAAGATAGCATTCTAGTGGTAAAAGAATTTTTAAATCGGTCCAGTAATTTTTGGGCCTATTCAGTACTAACAAAAATATAAATCTTTCCTCTTCATAGTATCTATTATTTAATATAAATATAAATTGGCAAATCACTGATATAAATGGCTTAAATGACTGTGTGGTATAGATACGGGCACGGATCTTGAGCGCTGACTTACATTTACGCAGAAGTCTCGGAGTGAAATCTCGGGTCTCTTTAGTGATTGAAGTGAGATGCGGGGGCACGGCGGCAATCCTTGTACAGTGATTGGCTTGCCGAAATATCGTACACATGATGCGCAAATATAAATATATTTTTTTTAATTTCTACACTGGCAATGGTAGTGTACGTGAAACATTTTAATATTAAGTTCTTGTATGTACCGTATGCTCAGAAATAAATGAATTATTATTATTATTATTATAAAAGCGATCCCCGCTCTTTTGCCGGGCGCTCAAGATTCGTGCCGGTATCTGTATAAAGGAGGATGCGGTCGATGCGCATCTTACGGGAAGTAGCCATATATTCCTATAATCACCTCCTTAAATAAAGGCCTACAGTAGTTCCATAACATTACAAGGTAGTCGACTGTTCTTTTCCACGATTTGATAGACATATGTATGTGTAATTAAATCAATTTGTATCAAACACAAAGATCCATTGTGTACCTCGCAATTCAATTCTATGTTCGGAGCAAAAATATAGGTACGCTTATGTTGAATTAAAATAGAACTTTACTATACATTTATACATTATTATGCCTAACAAAGAGCGGTGTCTGAAGTTCGTATTTTCTCGTTGACTAGAGTAATTTCCATCTTCATTTAATTGGAAAGGGTCCATGGAAAGTATGTGGACACAGTAGATGTTCTGGGTACCAGGTTTGGAAGAGCGATTCCCAACCACCGTGGTTACGGACTTGCGGACGTTGAGCAACGTGTAGCTTGTCATCCGATAAGGATCAGGCCCGGGTCGATAGTACGTTGAATGCTGCACGCGCCTCAAGGAAATGTCAGTTTTTGACGAGGCTCACTAGGGCCGGTGCTTGCCAGGGCTGTGGGATTGTTGAAAGAAAGAAAGAAAGAAAAACATTTTTTTGGTACAGCACAAGGCACAAACACAATATTAGGTAACACGAAACAAAAAACAATAAAAAAAATATAGTCGTTTGCCTCACTTCTGCACCAAAATAGGTCTAGTTGTTCGAAAGAGTTACCGCGGCATTGGAACGCAAAGGGCAACTGAAGAAGAAGCTTATAACAGTAAAAATCTGACACACGGATTGAGAGAAGATAAAATGATTTCCCACCTAAAAAATAGGATATCATGACATTCCAAGCAGCCAATAATAATGGCCATTAAAGTCAGTACCTACAGCTTTGTTTCATCATCATGGTCCCGTTAGATACTCTGTCGGTCAGATTATCCATTTTTTGTCAGTTATCAATATTTCTTATTTCAATTTTGTAATCTACAATTTTCTGGTATTGTTTTCTCTAATTCTTTAATTGACTTTTCAATACCGTTACCAATACTTCAACAATTAATTATTTTTATACAAAAAACCATCTGTCGTTTCGACATTAACATTAGCACACTTTATTATAATGAATAGTACAGTCTTGTATTTTTATAATTTCAGCAACTGTTTATGTAATCTAGAATGTCTAAAGTCAAACCACTGACTTCATTAAACTATTCACTCACATAATAGACAGTTTTTTTTAAAGAATTTAGTAGTAGACAAACTTGTCGTTTTAAAAATAGATTCTAAAGATCTTGAATTACCTTCCAAACAAGTTCTGTTGACTTGATATTCATGATAGTGTTATTGCTAATATTTTACGCCTGTCAACTAATCTAGGAGACAACGAGACAAACTCTTAGCTTTTTCATATTGACGAAGTTAAATATCTTATAGGAGTGATCGTAGATACAGATGTTGCAAGGAACCTACGTGAAAATCAAAATACACCTGAGTACCTAAAAAATTATGCCAGGATCATTGATTATAACCAGTATGGAATCAGAACTACTCAGAAGACAGTGCCAATAAAAATTGCTTAACTTAAATTATAAGTTATAATTATAATTGTGCTCATTATTCCCCACATTATCACCATTATTAATATAATCATTCTGTATCCATCCTATCCTAAATTCGGCTCCGAAATTGTGTATCCCTACCTTTATTTTCTCCATAATAACATGAATGAATGAATGAATAATGATTATTTAACAAGTAGCTACATAATTTCTACATTGTAATTTTGATGAATATCATCATGGTTTGTACAACATCTCATCCTACCAATTTGTACGCCATGTTATGCCTCTGAACATATTAGAACTTGTATCTCATTTTTATCTTGGATACAATGTTTCATGTACATATTGTAAACCATGTTTAAACAGTTAAGTTTTTAATTATTTACTACAAATAAAATTAACGTGACATTAGCTAAATGCACAAACCGTGTCAAGAAAAAGAAATTATAATGTATTGCTTGTCCCGTCAATCAAATCAGCGTTAAATAGTACAGCTAAATATTTTACAGGAACGGTACTTATGAAACCAAAACGGTACAAAAGTGATACCAATACAGTGCCAGCACGTATTGCAATAACAGATTGATTTAAGCGACGTCTAGAAACCTGTCACACCGGTTGATAACCCATCTCTTGGCTATACGAAATCAAGTTCCCTCAATTCCGCTCTTTCTATTAGAAAATATAGCTTAAAAGACTTGCAACTGTGCAAGGAAATTGACATTATTTTATCTGTAGGTATAGTATTTAGAAAAGTTTAGACAAAATGAGGTGTCAGAAAAAAAAAACCAAAAAATATCAAAATCATCATGATCGACATTGCCAGTTAACCAGGTCAACAATGAATGAAATCAAAGAGTAAATAATTATTGCGGTCATCTTTAGCTCTTTGCCGATCTGCGGTTACATCATTACACCATGAAGAAACTTTAACCTCGATGTCCGACCAAAATTGCGACTAAAAATATTATCTTCCTCCTATCATTTTACTAATTAAACTCTAATAGTTCAGCATCAATTGCATATCCTCATCTGATGAAAGCCCTCCAGATATCAAAAGATGCCAGTCGTCATCACAGCGTATACTTGCAAGATATATCTATACCAATAACCCTGTTCACTTTGAAGCAAATGAACCTTGATTTATTCCTCTACTCCATGACCTTAATCTGTAATAAAGTCCACACATGAATGTAATTACTGTGAGTACTGCAAGTCTAGTGTAATGTAATTGATTAGATGCAGGCGTATGGCACGGGGCGGCACGGCGGGCATCTGTGCGATAGCATTGTTGACGCAGGTCAGGGAGTGGATTGCGTGATGAGAGTTGATTTTAGAGGACGAATAGGATTTATAACTAACAACAATGATCTTATTTCGATGGTCGTTCTTGCAAATTAATAGTCTCCATTAACAAGTTAAATAAAAGCATGTTTTAATAATGAAAATAGAAATGTGAGTTGAGGTTAATCAACCAGAATGAGAGTAGCCGAGAATAAAGAATGATGTGCAATTGCAGAGACTTGTCTAACCACTGTAAGCTAATGAAAACAAACAGTATAGAATTCATTATGTTAAGGATTTTACTCAATTATACTTGTGCATACGATTACCAAAATATGGAAACAATAAGATTCCTAAATTAATAGATAACAACAAACAATGATACTATGACAATCTCCAACCGCTAAACTTAGACCTAGAACTTAAACCAGTTTCAGAATTAACGCTACTATATATTCGAAACCCCGGATGTCCGTAGTCAAAACTATACGTCTCAGTTTCCCACATTCTATACACGTTACATAAATTGAAATCACTGGCATAACGACAGACGTGAAAGAAACATTAAAACCAAAATGAAAAGCCTTGAGTACGATAAGCAAATGTAAACGTACGTGGTGCATTAAGTGGAAACAATCAGTTCTGTCTACAGGTGTTCAGGTCCAGCTGTTGTTGATATTCTTTTTGCAGATACAGTAGGAAAACGTACAGCATTCGCGATGCATTATTGGGAAATCATAGCTATATCTTTTGCTACCAAAAACTTCTCAATATAGTAAATGAGTTCCTAGAAAGACTTGACGGAGCGGAGACGTTTGCTCAGCAAGGAGAGTGGAAGATAAGTTAAAAAAATAGAAACAAACACTACGTGGACAGATATTTCAGAGTAATTCCTGAATTGAAATAACATTCGAATCATTGAAATGTCAACAAAAAAGTCAAGTTAAGAGTCGATTAGTAGACATAGGTAAACCGAACGACAAGCAAGAATACCGGTTAACCAAGAAGATGGAATTTCTCAGGGCAATTAAATAAAGCAATCAAAACAGAAGCCATATACTCAAGAAAACCTTCTGTGCGAGAGATTTAACTAGATAATAAACGAAGTATTTAAGCCGTTGCAACACCAGTTAATACGCTACCTAATTTCGCATCCTTGTCCGAGTGTACGACAATGGTTTTCCCAGCGCATTTCATTGCATCCACGGCTCAACGTGCTAGTAGACTGCATTTATGTTCGTCTCAAGGCCCTTATAAAGAATCTTGTTCATGCATGTTGAATGATATTTAATTTTCTGTTGGACTAATATCTGTAGTTTTAATAATAAACGGAAAGTATTTTTATAAGGTTAGGTAGATGCTTAAATCAATGCTGTTTTTTTTATTTGCACGATAAGCTTCAGTAAATGAAATGATGCAAATAAAAACAGGTTTTAAATTCTTGATTGATTAGGTCACTTTTTGTCAACTTACTACATCATCATTTAGGTTTCACTTTATAAGTTAGTGGTCAAGCGCCAGCCAGTCAATATTCATACGAATAAAGATCGCATCAATATCTTTTGAACAAAGATCACTTAAATCTTTTCTGAATTTTTCCGACAAAAATTTTTGGCTGTCAGCTACACTAATTACTTTCACTATCAGCTAGCCCCGCGACTTGACACCACTGCTGACCCAAACCACTGAGGCTCTTTGACCTACTATTACAATATCAATTATATGACACCTCATTCCCTTACATGGCGCTGCTTACGACAGGTGTAATCATTATTAAAATATTATATTCAAGACACGTGGTTACAATTAAACAACTACGCGCTATTGTTATTGTTCAGTTGTTTCGTAGTCTTCATTAATTCATTCATTATGTGTTACAATAATATTGTTAGTTTATTCAATGTCGGTACGTACTTCGGTCTTCTGCGTCGCGTTATTTTCGTTTCATCATCTTTTACCGTTTGTCCCATATTACTTGGGGTCCGCGCAACACGCCTACCTCTTCTATTCTCCCCTGTCAATCGTCCTGCTATCATTCTGTCCCTTTTCTTTTGTAATTCCTTACAGGACCTAAATTGTTATTCTTTACCGTCATCGTAACTTGATGTTCTATATTTTCCAGGTCCCTTTTTCTAATCATATTCACCTGATATAAGACTAATGAAGAAACTGATTTCCATCACTTGGATTTAGTGATCCAGTATCATTCTCCTAGTACAATGTTTAATACAGCTCTACACTACTACTTTACACTATTTTAATTGCACTACTCAAGTACAAATATATGTATTTTATGTAAAACTTTTGCAATTAGCATTCTCCCTTTCATGCAAGAATATACTTAAATTTCCGAAACCGTTAGTTTGGGAAGCAACATCACGACTGCGTTGAACAGAGTAATTATTTTGTCAATCACGCTCCAAGTTCACGATTTACAACTCTCAAACGTGCTTCTAGACCACATTAACACGATCATCGTTAGTAATATGTGTTTTCATGTCAACATCCCACAAAATCCCACCAACGGAAGTCGAACTGCCGTGCACACCGATGCTGAATCTCGGCCGACTCTAATTGATTCGATATCGGCTGCCTTGCGCAACTTTAGTTACTCAATCGACAGTGAATTTAAAATGATTGTCTTCGCATATTTTTTTGTGGATAGCTGATGTTGATAAACTTGATTTGTGTTTAGTTTTCATTTTCGATAGTTTAAGTCAAATTGTACAATATTTTTGATTCGAATCGTCTCGTTGGTCCAAAGGCTGAACATGAGGTTCGCTTTCCGGGTTGGGCAAAGAGTACTAGGGTTTTTCCATCCATAATTTCTCAGTTCTCAATAGTAGCCCGGATTTGTCTCGATTGGTGGCCAAAGGCGCCTATTATATTACCAACATGGGGGGGACATACCCACCTGACTAATTTTATAAACTGTTAACTAAATGGCGAAACTTAAAATTGTGCCTGTAGTTAACTGAATATCAAAATCGGAGTTCCCCTGGTAGTGATTATATGAAAAAAACTATAAATTTTTTAATTCTGAGATAAAAACTAAGAAGAAACAAACACTAACAATATAACTAATCAAGAAATATGAATCTTACAATCTTCATATGAAATTCTTCAAAATCATACTTAATTACACTTAAATGCCAACAAAAGATGTACTGGGATTCCATGTCAAAACCTACACGGGGGTTCTGGTAATCGATTCGACGAACTTGAACAATTATAAAACGCAAAGCGATAAAACATTTCAAAACAGGTTTGTCAGAAATAACGTGTATACCAAAAATAATTTATTTTTAATTCGTAATTCTTTACTAAACACAGTTGGTAGACTGATGATAAAAACAGTAATTTACCTGTGCAATGATTTTCTGATAAACAATTGCTTAAATAATCATATAACTCCACCCGCTCAGAGCGGATTGTCACTTTTGTTGACTAAAACTTACCTGTGTTCCTTTAGTTGCCCTTTGTGTTGCAGAACCTTGGTAACTCTTCCAAACAATTCCGCTGCCCAACCATACCGCAAACCCCTGACTGATACTATGGTGGTCAATTTTCCGAATTATCACCATTTTCTTACCCTCTTTATTCCCATGAAGTCGATGCAACAGGCCTTTTTCTGCCCTAATATTCTATTAATCATCATCTAATTAATCACAACTCCTCAAACCATATCAGCTTTCACACGTCCGTTCATCATTTATTTGGTCCATTTTCAAATGATTGATAGGATTTAATGAAGATCAATTATTACCGTAGACAGATTTCGCCAGAACTGGAAGAAGGACGCGTGGTCCCGCGAAAGATGAAAGGAGTGGATAGGCTTTTACCCAGAAATAGGACAGAAAAGGCTAATAAAACTAAGATATACTTCCCGAAGATATATTAAAATCGGTTAGAAGCAACTAATCTTGCAAACAAGAACTTATTGAGGAAACTAAACTAACAGCAATACACATAGAAGAGTCGGTAAAGAAGAAAACCACACTGAACGTAAAATTCTTAAAATGCTCTATCGAATCGATGAGAGGAAAACCTGATTACGCAAGCAATCATTACAAAAACGGCTGCGAGCTAAAAATAAAACTAAATAATAGATATGAAGAAAGAAACTGCGCCATCTTCCAAACAAGTTGTTAGTAACCCCGGAGCCCACATGACGTAAGAAGCGAACAGTTGAAACCAGCCAACCTTACTGACACAGTGAACAGATAATGTAACTAACTGCCGCAACTGCTAACATAATAGAATATCAATTGCGATTCAGTTTACTGCAGACAGTATGTAAATAAATAAAAAAGGTTCACTGTTGATGGGCTGCGAAATTGTTCACTATTTTTCTGTCTGCACCGTACGTAGGTAACCAGATCACACTATTTTTTTCGTGGTTTGTAAATTCTGAATTGACTGCAAACAACGGAATGACTCTCTACTGGAGTCTGTATTTTCTAATAGCTACAAACCTGGAGATATTTATGTCAAGAGTGAACTTGCTCCATCGTCGACCACATCGTAGCTTTCCTTCAACGCTTTTTACTTTCATTATTATTAAAAAGAAAACTATTTTTGTATGAGAAAACAGATTAAGATAGACATCTCCCTTAGCTCTTAAAGATCCGAGAACTCCAGTGAAACGCGGTAGTCCTTATGGTTCTTTCAGCAGGTACTTATTGTTTATCAAAGTTCAACAGTGGAATCGCAACTTTGTTGTTATTCTCGAATTTTCAAACGGTTGATGTTCTTACAGCGTTCTCTAAAGTAAATCTTCTGTTTCCACCTGTTCAGTGGCTAGCCCACAATGGGCCAGTAGCCAGACATCCGCAACAGTTGGAAACGTATCATTATCAACCATTTTCTGTTACGTTTCATTAGATTCGATCCTATAATTTATCAACACCAACGTTAACAGATAAGAGCATAACGTTACAGTTTTTGTTACAAGAGAACATTGTAAGTAATTGTTTTGGAAAGTGACTGACGAGGCGTTTGATTTATGTTGGACTATGTTGCAATTTGGCAGCTGGTTTTATTCTGACCATTTATGCGAGATAAAAACCAATATACAATTAAGGAAGCATTTAAAAACAACAATTTTAACGCCGATGATTTTTTAAGGTGGGTAATCATCCAATGACTTCTCTCGCTCTGGGTGGAGTGGGAAAGCGTGTCAGACTTTTACTGACTAAAACCACACCTTTGTCCTGCGTTCTAAGACCACGGGTTTCCTTTTCAGAAGGTCCCTGCGGAACACTAATGACTTGGTGTTCTAACTGGACGTTTTTGGAGATATCTATCTTTTTTTTTTACTAATGTATATATATATAATGTAATAAAGATAATTAAACATAATATTTATATACAGGAATAGCTGGTATTTGATAACTGCTTACTTGAAGAAACCCTCAGGTCCTAAGACATTAGCATCGATACAGTCGCGATGCTATAGCACGTTAACAGCTTGTTGGCATCTTTTCTATAGCGCTTGTAAATGCTACTAACACGCGTTAGCAATGCTGTCGCGCGTTCTGTAAGCGCGCGACAGCATCGCTACAAAAAGTCGCCGTGAGCGAAGGGCCTAAGGTACCAAGGAAGTCATAAATGTCAGGTTCCCAACAAGTTACACCCCAAACCCATATAACTGAAGTTAGACGTGAAACTTGTTTTGGTTCTAGTTTATCTTGTACGATATCGCAGAAGGATATTTATTGAATGAAGCATAACTAGCAATGTTCTTTACCGTCATCTGTTCATATACCGAAATCCTATTGATAATTTATCTTGTTATTTCTTTAGATAATATAAATTTTATTACAGATATTGACCATTATAATAAACACAGGACATAATGTGTGGTCTTATCGCACAAAGCGAGGTCTGTATTTTGAGAAATGTTATTTTTTATATGAGTACTCTTACACGTAATTACATAAATAAAAATAATGACCGAATGTACGTAATCGCATTAATTCAGTGCGGCTGCACCTATATGGTTCATTTTTTTTTTTATGTGATATAAACCAGTGCTTGACTGCGATCCCACCTGATGATAAGCAGTGATGCAATCATTGATGGTGAGGCGCACTAGTTTATTACGAGCCTATTCACTCTAGCCTTTAAGACACCTAAATTATAGTTGGACGGGAAGACTGCAGCAGGCAAATTGTCCTAGTCCTTAGATGTACGCGGTATAAACAACGAAGCCAGACCCTTAGTCCTGACCGGTGAAGTTTCAAAAACGAAAACAAACAAAAATGGTAGAAAGGAGATGGCGGAATCAAGTCATGCAATTCCCGCGCACACTCTCTAAAATACAACCTGTAAAATACCGATAGGCTGGCTACCCTGCGCCTGTGCTCGAGGCTTTGTAGATTGGACTTAACCAACTAACAAACAACTTAACCAAATCTGGATCCCCAATTAGCTTCTTCGCACGCCTTTCCACTGAGTTTTAGTGTGTTCGTAACTGTCAGGATAAGGTTGGTCTCTTCTTTGTCCAACCCTCTTCCCAGTTCAGCAGCGATTGGGTCGCCTTGTAGGTCTACACCATAAGACTGTTCTGGCTTATTTGTGTACTCAGATTCGCTTGCTATACACCAACCTTGCCAGAATAATTTTGTTATGAAAATAAAAATCGTAAATAATCTTTTTTAGCTCTAGTAAACAAATATGAAAGAATTTTTAAAATATCTTCATTGTTCTTCATCAACCACGAAGTTATAAAGCTTCAAAACTGTTAATAAGAAAGATAAGTCCTTTAAGGAATTTGACGTAAATAGTTCATTACGCCCGTACGGCCGCCATAGAAAACGGCTTATTAAAAATTTATAACAATTTTAAATAAATATATCAGTCTCTCTCGTCAAAACGCCGTCTCTCGTTTGATTTTCTACTGATTTTGGTGTTGTTTTTACATTAAGTATTATATTTTTGTATATTCATCGATAAACTGGTTAGATAACAAATATTTTTTTCATGCATATTCTCTAATGTGCCCAAGCAAAGCCAGGGCAGGGAACTAGTTATTAATAAAGTAAACATCGTGGATACTAAAACAACGTAATAAGAAACGATTGACACAACATATCACCAAAAATGCTAATTTTACGACTAAATTCAAGTTGAAAACGAGTATTTTACGAGTTGTCAGCGAAAATCGTCGCATGTTCGATTTAATGTGATGTTCTATCATATAACGTGTTTGGAATCTTGTTACAGCGAAAAGGCCAGTTTTAATATTCTCCTATTAAAATCGTAATCCTGCTTTATGGTGCAGTTTATAGGTGACGTATTATGGACATACATTCCTCGGCTGGCATGAATTACTTTATGCTTCTAGCTAAACTTGATTAGTCAGTAAAATATGGTTTGTAATTAAAGCATTAGATGATAATGTAGATATCTACTGGCAGATGTTATGAGTTGAGTTGAGTTGCATATAAATGCAACTCATAATATGGTTTAAAAAGTGTCCACGGAGTTTCTTGCAAGTTCTTCTCCATAGAGATCTACGGTTTGGAACGTGCAATTTAGCTTCACTTTTTTTTTTAATTGACCGGTATTTGACTATTCAATGTGTAAATAGTCTAATTGAATTAAATGCTTTTGAGTTTGATTTTGGTTGCATATGGCCTTTTTTGAGGTGGCAATACATTTAAAAAAAAATCCAACTCTGGGTGGAGTGAAAAGGAGTGTCAGAATTTTACTAAAGCCCACCTGTGTCCCTTCGATTGTCCTTTTCGTACCAGGGCCGCAATAACTCTGTCGTACCTACAATACTTGTTGCATATGGCCTGATTCACATAATCTGGGACATGATATGTTATTTTATAAAGCTAGAACTACATTAGACCGATGCACACGTGGACCACGCCTGATTTGTACGCAGAGCGAGGTCGCGTAGCGTCGCGTGGATCTAATGTAGCTCTACAAATCTAGTTGCCATATAAAATGTATGGAGACCGACGCGACAAGATCGGCGTACGTGCCACACGTGTACGCAGTGTAGCTCTACCTTAATCATCGTGTCTTATTTATGAATGAAAGAGGTAGTTGATTGCTTTTAATAAAAACTGAAAGCTCTTCGAATAGGGCAGATTGTAGAAGTTAGCAAATTAGGAATAGGGAAGATTGAAGATTTGAGAAGAGTTATCTAGAGGCTCATGCACTGTAGTGAAACAAAACATGCTAAGGCGAGAGCTCCGCTCCGCTCCCACCTTCGCCTTCTAACCTGACCTGCCCGTGCTATAATTCTGAGCTTGCTTCGTTCGCTCTTGGACTGAGAATATTTAGTTAGCATTGTAAATAAAACAAAATAATCTTTTACAGGCTAGTTATAAAACGAGAAGTTTGATCACGACCTATAAAGAAATTTTGAAATAAATTGTAAACCGAACTACTATTTTTAAAACACTAAATAAATAATTCGATTGGTTAAATAATAAAACCAGTAACTGAGAAACAGCTTAAAAAGCTATTACTCGATAAATGGACGAGACTGTTCGATGATTTCCTCGCATCTATTTTTATGAGACTCCTCTATAACATCTCGATTACTAAATTAGATAAGGCTTTTAACTTCGTTTCCTTGTAATGCTTGCAACTGCTTCCATAACAATAGGCGATGTTGCTGTAAAATGTAGGTAACCTAGAAACTAAATCGCGATAAAAACATCATGTCAACCGAAACTGTTGCAGTAGCAGATGCAATGGATACGTTTATCTAATGGACAGGTTGAATTTTTCGTTTTTAATCAGTAAAAATCTGACATTAAGAGCGGGAGAAGTAATTTGATGATTTCTTACGTAAAAGGAAAAACAAAAAAGGATGATTTTTCAAGCGGGCTGCATGCCCACTTCAAATCTGAAATCATAGCTAAAAATAAATTAAATAACGAAAAAAGCTAACGAAATTGAGAAAAAACTAATGAAATAGCAAAAAAAGTAATGGAATACCGGAGTAGCAAAAAACTCAAAAAGATTCTCGCGCTCAATTTTAATGAAAACTAAAATTGCAACATCGAATTTTTGAAAAATCATTATTCCTAGCCACAAATTGAAATCGTTTTTTTTTTAAAAAAAAAAATTAATACATGCTGTATCCACCATCCGATAACGTCTCTAATTCGAATAAAATTCACCCTGTAGACTCGAATTACGTCGTTAAAAGTTTTAATTAACAAAAAAAATACAAGTTCCAGCCAACGAGGAGATCTTTGTGAGCACCATTTTCAATCTAATTGCAATTTCCGGACTTAGCAAGGTGACTTTTATTAGTCCAACCAGCTGGCTGTTATATATTAAGTTCGAAATGTATATAATATATACACTTCAATTGGTAAGTATATAACAGATTTATTTATATAACGCTTTGAGTAGATCATGTATTCTACCGATTCCGGCGTACAAATATGGTTTGTAAAACCATACCTTCAACCTCCAACCTTCTGTCGAGTCAACATTTGCTTAAAAGAAGGTTAAATAACTTATTTTTAAATGTTTTGAGGTTGAGGGTTTTGAAACCATCAGGTAATTTGTTATACATAGACATACAATATACATTATTAGAAAACAATTTAATATTTTATTTTATGTTATTATTTTCGGAAAATTTACAGCTAGGATACAGATAGTTGAAAAATATTGAAAGAAGGCCAACTACAAGTTTTCACAAATAGTATTAGAGCAAGACAAGAGACAGTAAACAGACAAAAAAGAGAAAGAAGTAAAGACGCTCGGAGCAAATACATAGGTAAAATATTATTGACTGTTTCAGTGATCTTCGAAAAATCTAGTACACATAATTTTCTTAAGTTTAGTGGACGCTGGTGGAGAATAGGTCTAGATCATCAACACTTACACACATTGCGTTGTATGCTTTGTTATCTCTTATCATGTAAGAGTTTATCGGTAAATACACCGCACTGAGGGAACATATAGAGGTCGATGTTTCCTAAAAGTAAAGGATGGAACACGCAGCCTAATTTTGCCAATCAGTTCCGAGCAGTCGACCGAACCATTAGCTTTTCTACGTCTAGGGACTGTAAGCAAATGCACTTTACAGCTGGGTCTGGATACAATATCATTGAACACATCATATTCATGTCTAAAAAAAATTCTGCCTGTAAAAGGGATGGAGCTATATAAGTAGGGTGTATAGCTGCATCGCTCTTTCTCGCTCGAACGACATTTTAACAAGTCATGCTAAAGCCTCTGTTCTCTGCCTCTTCAAACAACATGGCACCACACGGTCGCATGCGCAACTCTAGTAGACCTACTCATTGCCTAATGGAGATATTTCTTTTTCTATTTTTTGTAGCCCAGCAGTTAACAAAACACATTACATACCGACATGAAATAAGATGTTAACGCAATAGTGACGCAAACCTATCAATTTCTACGCAAGTTTTAAATGCCACATTTTTAGGGCGTGAACGATTGAGATACATACTATGACTATTTGTAATGCACAAAAAAATCTGTGTATTAAGTATTTTGCTCTCATACTGGCATTTACTTTAAATTGTAGAAAAGCTTTCTCCTGGAGAGATGACCCGAGTCCCAGCTGCGGAAAAAAATGCAAAATAAGATAAGGCTGATTAGTATGCTTTATGCTGTGTAAAAAAAAAACTATTTATTATAATATTTTCAAGTTGCTAACACATAAAGTATTTTTATATAGTTTTTTTTTTATTTTGATTTATTTTTTATTATTATACAATTAAATAATTTAAAACAAATTACTAAGTTAATAAGTTAATACTTAGACGGTGTTTTTTTTTTGTTTTTTACAATTTTAATTACTTTAAAAAAAATTATAGGAAAGTCATTCAATTTATTATTTTCATACCCATTATACTTGGTAGAATATGACGAATATGTTTACCAATTTAATGTACTCGAATTCTTACAAGGGCAAATCAATTTATATTAAGTTTTTTATTAATGCTTTTTTTGTGGAATATCATGACATAATCTTCTCTTGGGTGGTGCAAGAGGTGCCAGACTGACTAAAACTCACCTGTATTCCTTCGGTTTCCCTTTGCGTTCCAGGGCCGCGGGAAGTCTTTCCAACAATTCACGCAACCGAAGATTATATTATTGCTGTAAAACTATTTGCGTTGTCTTTATCCACGAAGTCATCTGGCATTTTTGCTGAACTAGACCCATTTCATGCAAGCGCGGCGAGACACACAATGTTAGTTTTTTTATTTTTTTATTATCTTTAGTGTTTACATGTTGTTTCTACATTGTGTGTATCTGTGTAGGTGCGTGTGCCAAATAAAATATTTTTCTTTCTTCTTTCTTTCTATCTCTTACTAAACCAAACGAGAGTAGCATACCTACAGCATAGCATAGCATAGCATAATCAGCCTTTTAATGTTCCCACTGCTGGGACTCAGACCTCCTCTCTCAAGGAGAGGGAATGAACGCGTGCCCAGTGCGGATTGGTGAATGTCACATGTCTTCGAAATTTTTGGTTCTAGGACATGCCTCACGATGACGACGATTTTCCTTCGCCGTTTTGAGAGCAGTGGTGATGAAATAAATTACACAAAGTAATGCGCCTGGCTGGGTTTGAACCCGCGACCTACAACTCGTAAGCATACCTACAGACTTAGTCAAATAAAAGAGTTTTCTATAAGAAATAAGACAGACGCCGATAATCTTTTGGAATGTTAAAACTGTGTTAGAAAATCGTTACAAAACTGAATTACCTCACTTCCAAAGAGATTAATTAAAATTAAACTTAATTAAATTACTGTTAAGACATAAACACATACCGGACGTTGTCTATGGTACCTATAGAGAACCAATTTATGGTTTCCAATTTACCAGTAACACATTTACCTCATTTAGGTACCTGGTTAAGACATAAGAGGATATCGGTACTTTATTTACCGCTTCACAAGTATTTTAAGGTACTCGAACGCGTTTACGTAAACCTCAATTGGTACTAAAATTAAATCAGCGCCGTCTGATGACAATAATCGAAAGCCTTTTTTCAAAATCAAATCATGGGGGCCCAGCAGGATCGAAGCCTACTGGAATCACGGGTAATGTGAAAGTGAAACCTTTCGTCCCGGACCCTGGGACGAAGGCAAAGAAGGAACAGGAGTGGGATTTTAGTCAGTAAAAGTCTGACACTATCTCCTGCTCCACCCAAGAGCGAGATTTGTCATTAGATGATATCCCCACCTTACAAAAAAAAAAAAAAAGATGACAAATCATCAAGTAACTTGTAGCGACATCTATGACGCCTAAAATTAGGAACTAGAATTCAAAATGCTTCATCGCGGCATTACAGTTCTCCGCCCGAAGAGAACATATATTTATATATATGTCGTGGCCAGATCTTAGAAATTGACCACTTCATGATATGGCCAAGTATAACTGAACAGATCGTTTTAAACGTTAAAGTTTGTTGATATGTCAATCCTCGTTTGACCATATCATTGATGTAGAGTTTCTGTGATATAGATAAAGGGTTTAAAGAAAGTGGGCAAAACGAAGATTGAAATATCATCAATTATTGGTCACATCATGAAGTGATCAATTTCTAAGATCTGGCCACGACATTTATCAGCAAATATTAACGTTTAAACGATCTGGCCAGTTTCATTTGGCCATATGGCCATATAAAACTGGCCAGATCGTATAATATTATGAAGTGATCAATTTCTAAGATCTGGCCACGACATTTATCAGCAAATATTAACGTTTAAACGATCTGGCCAGTTTCATTTGGCCATATGGCCATATAAAACTGGCCAGATCGTATAATATTATGAAGTGATCAATTTCTAAGATCTGGCCACGACATTTATCAGCAAATATTAACGTTTAAACGATCTGGCCAGTTTCATTTGGCCATATGGCCATATAAAACTGGCCAGATCGTATAATATTATGAAGTGATCAATTTCTAAGATCTGGCCATGACATTTATCAGCAAATATTAACGTTTAAACGATCTGGTCAGTTTTATATGGCCATATCATGAACTGTTCAAATATTAAAGTTCTGGCCAACAAGACGTATAAAAAAAAATCAACTATCGTGCATTTGCCCGGATTAGATAGAACACCCTTCTGGTCGGAAGATCCTCCCTTTTCACCGGAGGTTTGCGGAACTTTAGACCCTGTTCCGCATACCTCTAAAGACTGAAAAACACTCCCACTTGCTCCACCCAGAGCGGGAGAACTTATTTTATAATTTCTTACCTTAAAAAAATAAAGGTATCTACAAAAATCAAAGATACGATTTATATGAAAATTCAGCTGTGCTGTGCTGTTTTTTTTTTGTCCAGAATTATTTTTCACCAACAAAGAATACAAATGGCTCTTTTACATGTGCTCCTTCAGTTACAAAGGATACTTACAGGGCTTGGATACTAAGTCCTTTAAGCCATATCTTCGTAAATTACTTTGTTTACCAGTAGAAGAATGTTTTTGTAGTATTTGGCAGCAAATGTATTGAGTCAGCCTTCTTGGTCAGCTTCGCTGAGGGAGTCACCACTACAATAAAATTCTCAGCTCCATTTTGCGCCCACCGAGATTGCGCCTTTGTCATTGCTTCCACATATATTGTCCAGTTGTGCAGACACTTGAGAAGCAAAAATCAGTTCAACAATTTAACATGACACTATCTACTAGGAATCAGTTCTCCAGACTACAGAATTCACACAAAAAAAATCCTGCCAAACACTTCACTGTTTGCATTTGCACATACCTATAATTAGGTAAAAACAGATATATTCAAAGTTTACAAATTGATTTCGATAAATAAGGTTAAATCATTCTAAGATATGATAATTTATTGTTACGTACAAGTTAAGTTTTAGAATTATTATTAATTATTAATAATTCGAGCAGTGGTGGCCGAGTGGTAACGGCCCCGACTTACGAGTTGTAGGTCGCGGGTTCAAACCCAGCCAGGCGCATTACTTTGTGTAATTTATTTCATCACCACTGCTCTCAAAACGGTGAAGGAAAACATCGTGAGGAAACCGGCATGTTCTAGAACCAAAAATTCAAAGACATGTGACATCCACCAACCCGCACTGGGCCCGCGTGGTGGATTACGGCCCATTCCCTCTCCTAGAGAGGAGGCCTGAGTCCCAACAGTGGGAACATTAAAAGGCCGACTATGCTATGCTATGCTATGCTATGCTATGCTATTAATAATTCATTTATCTTGTCTTTATATACTTAAAATAAATACTATAAATAAAAAAATTGGATGATGGTGAAAAAATCACATTGTATTGTCGAAACTTCAAAATGCAAAATTTATTCATAGAAATTTTGTAACTCAGCGTCACAATGTCTGGTATCTACGCAAAACTTCCAAGTATACGAAACTTGTTTACTGTATTTGATATTTCACACTAAAACTAAATAAATCTCGTTTTATTATATTATAAATATATTTTGACAATTTGTTAGGTTAAAAATAACTTAGTGGTCCAATGAAATAAAAGAAGACTCCTTAGTTGACCACTAATGATATCAAACAAAAATATCATAATCATTACAGCAGAAAGACGTCCACTGTTGGACATAGGCCTCCCCCAAGCGTCGCCACAACGACCGATCCTGTGCTTCTCGCATCCACCGCACTCCCGCGACCCTTACCAACAAAAATATATCTCAGTGATATTATTATAAAAAAAAAATATATAAGTTGCGTGATTGACTAACAACGGCACAAACGACGACAAACGGGATTCTTTTGAGGCACTAAATCATCGAATGACTTCATTCACTCTAGGGCGAAGCTAGAGGGCGTATCAGAATTTGACTTACTAAATCCACCTGTGTACTTCTGTTGCAACCACCTATCTGACCTCTACAACCCAGTAATTGCGTAACAAGATACCCCCTGGTAAGACTAGAGCCAGATGTTCTAACTTAACCCATTAACCGCTTGCGTCGGATTGTTTCGACGAGTGTTTTCGTGTCCTATTCGCCAGGGTCGCGTGTTTGCGACTCAATCCCGTGTAGATCTTCAATCCCCATAGGTGAAAGAAGAACTTACGAGATGGAGTATTTGGGCCTAGATGTGCGACCTTGGCGGAATAAACGCGAGAATGGTCTGAAATGGTAAAATGTTAAAGTAAAATGAGGGAGTTCATATCGACATACGAAACACTCTTCAAGCAATACATGTCGTGAACTCCTAAAACGGGTCGAAGGGATGAAAGTTTGCGAACAAACTCGTGCGTGGTCTACCGCTACAGAGCTATTTATAAATAACTTCGCAATGTGAAACTACGTGCTTATAATTCTAGAATAAATTTAGAGGAACTAGTTATGTAGATTCACGTGGCGATAGACGCGATGCTACAATAGCTGACTCGCTAATTGTGCGCTATTATCAAATCTGTCTCGATGGCAGTGTTTAAAAACAAAAACATTATGCGGTCAGTAATCTGTTTGCTCACTTCAATTTTTATTAAAAACTAGCTTTTGCTCATTTAAATTTGTTGATTAAAAATTGTATGATAAAATAAAAATTGCATCATAATTTAATGGTTTTAAGGAAAAGGTAATAGAAATAGTGTGTATTACGCACGCATATGCAAAGTTATTTCAGCTTGAAAATATTAAACGTCAAACGGTATTTCTTAGATTTGATAGCCTTTTAAAAAAACTAGTTAGATAAAGAAGACTATAGAATTATGGACTATAGTATAGTCACTATTAACATCACTGTACGACCCACGGGAGTGGAGAATTAACCAAAGATGCGGGTGAAACCGGGGGCTACGGCTAGAGTAAAACTAAATTCACTAAAAATTACATTAAGTACCTATATATGCACCACTAGTTTTTAATTAGTATCTACAAATACCTAAAGGGCTTATTAGAATAGGTCTTGACTAAGTCTCAATAAATAATAATCGTAAACAGCAAAGTTAGAGCGTTTGTAAATATCCCAAAATGTCACTCAATTTATGGAAATATTGTACAGTCTATATGAATGAAAAACAATGGAAAAACACTGCGCGTAGTATTTTCTAGGAGCAATTGTTATGAACGATTGATTCAATTATGAATTTACCAATTATGACAAAATATTGTGGTCAATTTTGGGATTTCGTTTTTTTTACTTGTGACTACCTACACAAATGTAATGCCATTTAAATAATAGGGGTGTATATCTTGAAGTGACCTCAGCAAGATCTTTGAATATGTTGTGTACTAGTAATACAAGTAGTAGTTAGTTATCTACAAGCAAATATGAAAAGGAGAACAACTTTGTTTATTACAATCCTACGTGCTTCTAATTTTACGAGGGTTAAAAAATTAATAATGATTGCACACAATAGCAAGCTCGCTAATTGCAATCAATTATAAAATTTATTTCACTGTCATTAGTTACTTACATTCAATCAAAACAATTAAAATGTAACGCGGGAAATCAAAACACGCTCGGCCAATTTGTTAAACGGAACAGAAATGTTTTATTAGAATAATATGGTCGAAAAGACGTCTATTAATGTAGACTGTTGAGGTTTGGACTTCATGGATTAGATTTAATAAAAATGTAAATCAAATAAAAAATTAAATTACAGGATTTTTTTTCTGGTTTTCTATTAGGATATTTCTTTTAGCTTCTCGCAGTGCAGATTTGTGCTTGGTTCAATTTTGATCCACACACACAACATGCGAGTATTTTTTTTTATATCTTACGCAAAATTTTCTTCAAAACGCTTGATGTACCTAATAGACTGGAAATTCAAAAACTAGATAGAAAAAAGGCGGGTTCGCGAAAGGTAGAAGGAGTGGAGGGAGGCCTTTCCCTATGAATGAGTTAGTAAAACTAGCAAAAATTAATCAATAAATACGAAACATAGATGATGATGATAGATGCTTTAAGGCTGAGACTTTCAAACGGATTGATGCAACCTCATCCAAGGCTACCCGATTTCAATATGAAAACTAAATACAATGGATCCTTAATTTAACTTAACACAAACAACCTACTCGTATCTATAATAAATAAATTCTTATTATCTCTTTTATTCATTTTCTATAAGTAAATTTTACATATTTTGAAATTGCATATAATAAACAACATTTAAAATATAAAAAATAGGAGTTCGCCGGTGGGGGGGGGGGCATCTTTCAAGCTACTGGTGGTTAGGGCACCATAGACAGAACCTCCACACAATGCGAGCCGTATCAAAGAATACCTTACTACCTTCTGTATCAGGCCCTTGATCCAACCGCGCGACATATAATCGTCCTCGTAATTAGTATTATCTTTATTTATTTATTATTTTTTATTATCTAACACTTTGAAAATAATTATCGTTATGAAGAACAGATTACAGTCAATTAAAATTTAAGATAAATGTTTACAAAAACTAGCTTAACCATAAATAAATCAGACAGAGAATAACATAAGATGCCTGATGGAGGCGTGCATTTAATTGGACATAACGGAACCGAAGTCCGGAACAGTGTGCAGCCACCAGAACAAGTATTGGATGCCATACAGCGCGTTCCAAGCTCCGTGATACACTTTTGTAGTAGCATGAGTCAGGCACGCAGCGAGTACAGTCTACTAAACAGTTTTGTGTATAGGCCGCTAAGTTGCATGATTATTTTTGTTTGTAATGTGCTAACCTGGTATTACCGCATAATAATTATGTTATATTGATTAAATACAATCCCATTTATTTATAACGATTTTAGTACCCGATTAAAAACAAACAGAGCAAGACAAAGAAGATTGAAAGAACTTGCATACAATGATTAGGCATGTCGGTAATGTAGGTGTGTCCAAAAGGAATAGGGAGCCTTTGCCTAATACCGTAGAACATTACTTATGCTTTTAACTAAGTCATGCTATTATTGAGCATTCAGTATCTATTCCCAAGCATGAAGCTTATTTTTACCTACTAGTTTGAAGCAAGCTCATTGAATTTTTTTTTAGGAACCTAATTACGTATTTGTCACTTAGGTACACTAAGTTCAATAAAAAATGGCGTTTGTAATGCATCAACATCGGTAGTATGGTAAGATTTTCTGGGTTGTCCACCTAAAACCATGGTTGACTGTACCAACATCCGCAAATATGTTTATTTCAATCTGCTCCACTTCTAAAATGCCGATGGAAGTGTTAAATACTTGTCGATAATTAATTTTGAAGAAAGTTATTGGTATTGCAATTGCGATTCAGTTATGTTCTTTGCGGGCGAAAAGAATTTTAATGATATATGATTATGCTGTTTGACTTTTTTTCAATGAATTGTTTTGTTATCAATTTTTTTATGTAGGTAAACATTCTTTGTTATGGTTTTGTTTTTAGAGGGGAAGGTCAAAGAGACGGTGATGGACTTTGTGAGGGATGAAAAGGCTAGGGGAGGGAGGAGGCTAACTACTGATACAACAACTAATAGAGAGGAGGTAAAAATTGAGATTAGGGCAAACAAATAAATGGATGGTGAAATTTTGCATTCGTACCACGAGGAAGATAAAGTAGCAATTGTATTACCAAAGCGACTACATGAATCAGAGATACAGACTAGTACCTAAGCATTCTGCCTGTGCCATTAAAGGAAGACGCGACAATAGTAAGACGGATTACAAGGATCCATATAAAGCAATAGGCTAACAAGATGTCATTGTCAATTCAATAAATTGCAGTTTGCACTTGCGATCTGGGGCAAGGGAAGTTACATTCGTGTCAGCTAGACCTGTTGAACGCATTGATACTTAGAAGAATCGAACTTAATATTTCGTGTCAACTCCCGAATATGAAAAAGTTAAATATCTTATTGACAAAAATCAATTTTCAAGGCAGCGGCTGCAATCAGATCATAAGCAACGATACACACCGCCATATTTTTATGACTTTATATCCTCAAAAACGTAGTATCTTCTTCTTCTCATGCTAATATCTGGAAATGCCTCGAATCTCTCGGTATCTGGAGATCATTCTATGAGCGTTCCACTATCGCAGTCGTCCTGGATGACATCAACCGTCACTTCAGAACCACTATCATTTGTGTTCCCAAATGTTGCATCAGACAGTCTACCAGGTCCTATCACTGAACCGTTCTACTTTTCTCTGGCCTCCTAGGATGAAGTCGAAAGATCATCCTGTCCATTAAAATCGAAACTGTGGACTCTGTTGACATAATAATAATAAAAAATAATAATAATAATATTTTTACAACTATCACACAACGCCGTCTAGTCCCTAGCAACAACACACAACACAACATTACATCAATCATTATATAGTTATCTTGATTCTTAATTTTGTTTTTTCGCAGTTTACCCAAATTACATATTTTTTTCTTGACTCTGGACAATGCTCTACGCTATGGAACGTGCAATTTAGCTTCACTTTTTTTTTTGACTGAAAAGTGCCTGTAAATGGTCTATTTGAAATAATCGTTTCTTATTTCTGCTCATCCCTGTAGTATATGACTTACATACGTGCATTTTTAAAAATCTCTAATTCTTCCCTACTTAACCACTTGCGGCCAATTTCTATTCCTCCTGTCCTGTTCAAAATACTGCAACCCTGCGTCCACAAACAGCATTCAGGATTTTTTTAATAAAAGTAATTTTATTTATTATTAAGGTAAAACCAACAGCTTCTGTGTACAGCATTTTACAGGTAATGGTAAAAATTGGCCTAAGGCTTCAACAGTCGCCAATTACAGGTCAACCAGCATTCTTCTCTTTGTATCTTGTACCTATCTCATTCCAGTCCAGAATCAGGCCTGACCGTACCTCTCCTAAAATTGATTTCTCCAATGTCTATCTAAAATCCAACATCCACAATATTCTTCGACCTACCCTTTCATATCTTGTAGTTTCTTTTAAGGCTCTGAAATTTTTATCTTCGATTAACTATTTTCTTCACAAATAGCTGGGTTGACTCAAACCCTCATCCATTACTTCATATAAATAAATATTTTTATTATACTGATATGTGCATTTTAATATTTTGTACCTTTTTTTTCTACAATTTATTTATGCACCGATTTTTTCTCTCTGCCACCATTGATGGACTGGTAGAAAATGTTTAAGGCTGCCTTTGTACCTTTGTGTTGTTAATACAATATTTTAATTAATAAATTGGTATTTTGCGTTATGAAAAATAATATTTAAGTATCAAGGAGTTTAGTGGATTTATTCAGACACAGTTCTGTCTACGATGATAAGTTATCCCAGTGATAAGAATACACAAAAGCTTGTATCTTCCCGATTATCTCCACTCTGGGAATGACATACATAGACTGCAAATATTCTTGGAAACGATGCGATGCCTAGATAAAGACTTGTAACTTTGGAATAATCAACTTAATTACAACATTTATGTTTTATTTGGCACATGAATATCATCGTCTTTGGAACTAATTTATAGTCTTGCGACAATAAAATACAATAGTTTAGTAGGTATTATTCTACAAAACAAGTTGTGTAAATAAGAATAACTCATAGCTAGCACAACGTTTACAACTTTTAACTTTCAAGGTAAGGAACACAGTCCTTTCTAGTTCTATGTTCTAAATAAAAGTTGCTTTTAACTCCATCAAACTATAACCACCACTTGTAATATTCCGCCGAACGACTAGGCATAATCAGAGAAAATTAATTCCATTCATTCAATTCAAAATAAAAAATAACAAAGCATTATCGTGAACGTGCTTAAAAATTAAATTAAAAACATTATCACATGTTTACCTCTAGAGTCTGTCCCTTAGATCCGGATTGTGCCACCACTAACAAAAAAAGAAAATAAAACTCCACACGAACACACAACACAGTTTACCAACACAATAAAAAAGTTTGTTTATCACACTTTTTTCGAAAACAGGGCGTGGAACGTGTTTCGTAAGTCCGTTGGCGGGAAAACGCGTGCGTTCAAGAGCGCGCGCACGAACCGACTGACTCGACCACCGGCCGCTGTTCAACAAGACGCACCGAGATAATCGCTGCATTCTGCCATCGGTATTAGAAAACGAATAAATCGCATAGATACGGTGTATTTGCTAATGCTGCGATGTTGCTGTTCGACTGAATGCGCTTGGCAAATGCAATATGAGGTCGGCCTGAAAGCAACGCAAAAGAAACAATTTACAGTTGTTTTAAACTTTAACTGAAGAAAGATTTATGTGCTAATTACAGCTTGTTAACTGGTTGTTCCGCTTTTGTAAGTAGGTAAGGAGATAATATACATCCCGCGCACCGGAAGATGCAACATTGAAAGGCCTCCTACAAGGTGGATCGATGACCTGGTGAGGGTCACGGGAATCGGACGGATGCGAGTCACAGGACCGTTCGTTGTGGCGACACTTAGGAGGACTGTATCCAGCCATTGACGTCTTTCGGCCGAAATAGTGATGATGAAGGTGTTGTATTAATTATAATTATTCGCTGCAATGCAATTTCTACAAATAATTTGGCCCTGACTGTAAGTGATTATTTCATTCCAGTCGTTGAAAAAGTTTAGGTAAGTCCCTACTTTGCAACGTGCTTGATACTGAGCAATGACACTTAGCATTTAAGCTACATTATAAACCTGTAGAAGGCCTTTGACTCCGTTGTTAATAGCTGGTTTTATAAGTTACTGCGGCAGAGGTTTCCTAAGATCAAAGCATCGTAAATGTTAATATTAACGACCTTCCACAAGCCATCACTAAGTATAGTCGCTCATAACGGTACAAAATTTTGAATTTTGAAAGTTGGAGTACCTCAAGGTTCTTATTTAGGACCATTCTTGTGTGATATAATATGCCACTTGGAGACTTAGGACACAATACAAATCTTCGAGATTTATAGGGGTGGTAAAGTAATGTTTGTAGAGTAGACAACTGTTTCCTCGTATTCGGTCAAAAAACGTATGTAAAAACCGAAATAAAGAATTAAACTCAATACAATACCTGTTTATCGATCAAATCTCGATTTGAAATTGTTATAAATTATGAAATAATGTATTTCGGGTTCAAAATGCAAAAACAAATGATACCATCATCAACTCATTTAATCACAATCCATTTTGTTTACACTATTTGTACAATAATACGATTAAAAATGAAATAAATTACGAGGTTGTATCATATCCTGACAAAATGATATAAAACGTAAACGGAATTAGAAAAAAATACAATCAAAACACAATATTCACATTAAAACATCAAGTAAAATACAATATGTCAATTAATAAATAATAAAAACTAGAAGACAATAATTTAGTCACATTACATTATCGAATATACAAAAGCACTCGATTTTAAGATAAACAAAAAACATACACACATTGGTAACTTCGATTTTATTGTAAAATATCTTACGGAAATGAAAGCTTAACGTTGGCGTAGATTTTCGCAATAGTGAGCCATAACACAGGTTTTTACCTAGCTCAGCCGCTGAGGCCTGCTTTTTTTTATTCTTGATGGGTTCGCGTTTGACCGCTATCACACCTGATGGAAAGCGACGATGCGGTCAACGATGGAGCGCGCTTGGTGGATTCCTGCCCATTCCCTCCCCTAGAGAGGATGCCGGAGTCCCAGAAATGCGAACATTACAAGGCCACTTTATTTGCAGACGCCAGAGCAAATATCTTTGTCTCATCTGTTTTACCCTAATAAAAACATTTATATAAACACATTATGACCAAAAACATTGAAATGTAATAAATGTCATTTCCAATAAATATTTGCTATGCATCAATCTACGCCAATACTAAGAAAAAAATTCATGCCTATAACTACAATACCAAAAAAAAAACGGCAACACAAATCGTAATAGATACAGTAAAAACGCAAATAAGTGCGCTACGCAATTGCTAAAACCACCCCCAGCTAAGATACGGGCAATGTAAAGGAGTTAACACTTATATGTTGTTGACTGTACGTTCAGGATCAATTTAATATTAATTCCATGATAACCAAACATTTACCTTGTAAAAATACATTCAGCCAAATAAGGCTATCAATTTTCCTAATTAAAATTCGATAAGTTCAAAATCCATAAAGATTCACAAATTGCTAAAATTAATCATAAAATATTATATATAATGTTTCTAAAATTGTACATCGTTAGCAAAATATTCGTTGAAAATGTATACAACATTATTTTTAGTATATGCGAAACCTGAATATAGTTTGTTCAGAATCAGTAACTGAATCGATTCCAATAATTTTTACCTTATGTTTTAAAAAGGTCACAAGTTGGACACCACCGACACTGAGTACAACACAGGTCTCGGCAGGACATAGCGGGCATTAGGCGCCAGCGCACAACTGGGTGCGGGAGCAAAACCACCCCTCAGTGGCCGGTAACCATGTATTTGAGCGGACAACCAGGTAACATAACAAGCTATATACAGTTATGATTTTTTTTTCTTTACATAAAAATACTAAACACGTGTTTTGCATATACTAAAACTAATGTTTTATAAATATATAAGTCTGCCAATATGTTTAATAAGGCAACATTGTAAGAAATGTATTTTTTCGCACCGAGTGTTACCAGCTTAGTTAATTATTCGTATTTTAATACGCTAAGGTTAACCGTGTAAAAGGGACAGAGATTCATTTGTCAAGCAGGAGGACACAATAGGATAAATAGGCTATGCGTAATTTTAAAACTGATTTAAGGCGTCTTTATAAAATTACGTGGATAAATATTTTTCAATACACTTACTCGAAAACCCGCTTTTGTCCCACCGCTTTTAGGCACGCAATATACTGTTTTCCGCACTAGTGCAGAAAAGTGCGCGTGCAGGGGAGACGCCACAATGTTACTACATGTATCGCATCAGGCTGGGCGCGCGTCGACCCACACGGGTCGCCGGTCAACCCCCGTTTATTCATTTCTTCGTAAGTGTATTGAAAAAAGTCGTTTGATACACGTGCATATTTGTCACTGCAGCACTCGGCACCATAACACCTGCCTCGGTCGCAATGACAAACTTTCTGCACTTTTATCAAAATATGTACTATTTACGCACAGATAAGTTATAGGAAAAAGAAATCATCCTCTGGTCATCGTTTAAAAAAATTGCCTAATCTTCTAAGGATCCAGATTCATTCATCAGATCTTAAATCACAAAACAGATTCCAAATAAAAGTTTAAAGTACCATTATAAAGATTGCTTGTTTCTTTGTATAAATCGGTACATAAATAACGAATTTCTGAGGTAAATTTAAACAAAATTAGAACGTCCTCTTGATTTTGAAGTCGGTTAAAAAGTACCTCTAGATGTAGATAATATTGATCCGATCACAACATTTTTATGACTGGTAGAAAGTTACACTATCGTTGGTTACCATTGGTCTTTATTTTTAAAAAACACGGTTCCTACGTTTCCACGGGAGTGAAGCCTACTTATAAATACATACAAAACACAAACGACTTATACAAAGCTAGCAGTAGTACCGCCAGACGTTGTCCTGTTCGAAAGATAACTTTTCGTCATAAAAAATTTTTAGGAATTCGATTGCAGCACCCCCTACCGGCTTCAATTGTATTGTCCAACTATTCAGGGACCCACTTAAATATACACACACAATTTCACCCAAATAGGTCAAGCCGTTAGGTGACAAACACATAATAATAATATTCCAAACTAAGCAAAACTTGTGGTATGAGTACTAGACAACTGATAAACATACTTCTAAATACATATTATAATCAGAATACATACATATTATAGATAAATTACACACACACAGAACCAATGATCACACAAACATTTGTCCTGGGTTGGAATCGAACCCACGACCTCTGTCATAGCAGTCAGGGCCATTGACCACTAGACCAACAAACCAGTCATTATAGAAGAATTATATAAAGACATAAATAATATTAAAACAACACACGCCATTTTTATTTGTACTTTCATTAGTATTACATACTCGGTCTCAACCTCAATTGAATTTCGAATTGACTACAAAATGGCTGCGTCAGTTTATCCTGAGAATTATTGAAGAACTCAAAGAAACAAACATGACAATGACCATGAATAAAGAATCGTTCGAACAGAAATAAAGTACGTTAGGTAAATAACACCTATATTCACTGGTAAGCTTCAAAAAAGAGTTAAAATTCAAAACGACCGAAACGTCTTTAATAATTTACATAGGGCAATCATTTGTTTTTTTTTAGGGTTCCATAACTCAAAAGGAAAAAACGGAACCCTTATAGGAACCCTTATTAACCCTTTACTTTGTTGTCCGTCCATCCGAAAAAAAATATGGCCGTTTATGCTGCAAAAAACGTATATTTCGACACTCAAGGGAACCTAAATTCATAGGGTACTTCCCGTTGACTCAGAATCCTGAAATTTTGCATAAAGCAAGGTCTTATAACACAAGTATAGGAATAATTCTGAAAACAGAAAATATGTTGTTACGTCACAATTTTGCTATTTACAAAAAACTTCAGAATTCAATCAGGAATTGAACTCTTTACATAGGAAGGTTTGTGCAGAACCCTCAGGGCGCGAGTCCAACTCGCACTTGCCCAGTTTTTTAAAAAAGAATGAGTCGCAGTCTGTGATTATCTGGCGTTTCACAGTATCATAGGACACCCCAAGTATCATAGGACGAAAGCAAGAAGAAGTCACTCGAGGCCCTAACACGACCTTTTAAAGAACCATTTGACGACCTAAACTGAACTGTTAAAGGAATGGAGCTATATTTCTTTCTCGCTGGCACGCCTGACATTTTAACACTTCATGTTAAGACCCCCTGATAATTATTAACACAGGGTCTGAATCTGAATATTAATGCTGAACTCTTACCCCAAAGACATAAGTCATGTATAGTGGTTGCGTTTTAGCATGACGATAGCTGTCATTACCCACCTACATTTATCATTCATAATTTCAAAAACCTGATCCTTAAGATTGTTTACGAATGAAAAACAGTACATAAGTTTATTATAGTTTAGAGGTATGCGAAACAGGGAGTTAAGTCCCGTAAACCTCCGTTAAAAAGGGAGGATCCTCCGACCTGACGGATGTTGTATCTCGTTCAGGCATCTGCCCGATAGATGATTTCGGCCTGTCCTATATGTTCTAGCGGAGAACTAGATGCAGGATTTCGAATTTTAGTTTCTATGTGGCAACATAGATGTCGCTACAATAGGATTCCTTTAGAGACATGTCAGGGTCAAGGCAATGATTGTTATTGCCATGCTAAAACGAAACAACTCTATCTGTTTATGTATGGAAACTTACCGAACATAAATATTGAAATGTATATCAGAATTTTAGAAAATTTCCCTTTTTTTTAATGAATAGTGATTTTCAATAAATTGCTCTAAAAACAATTGAGGCACTTATTAGACCCCAATGGAATGGTTTGGTGTTAATACAATAAAACATTATTATCTAAACACACTGGTAAAGTCATTAAAAATACATTTACACTAACAATTTAAAACAAAACACACAACTGTTACGTATTAAAATGTACAATAATAACTTTGGTTGGATTTGTACTGGTTTAGTTTCAGATGTACCAGGGTAGTAGATCCTAGAAGATCTCTTCACACTAGGATGTAAAGACGGACAATATTCTCTACGGCCGATGTGAGTATTAAAGTAAAAAATATTATTTATTGACCATAGAATTAGCATAGAAATAGTATAGACTGCATTTACCACTAGTGCCAGTAAGTAGACGGACAGGTGTATGGTTCTCACATACTATCAGCAGACATACTCGCAAAAAGCTAACACTGTTTGAAAATTCTTATATTCTGGCATAAAGTACACCTATTACATGAACTAATCTATTAGATTAGAAAGTCGCAGCACAGCGGCATCTTTCTATCCGCAGAAATTACACCTATAATATTTCGGCACGGTACCCATCAGACCGATGACATCGTTTTAAATTTCAGCTTAAGAGTAGAACGTCAGAACCGCGGCGTGGTTGCCTCTCACTAGCAGCGTCCTCTCTGCTGCCGTTGATATGGCGTGCAGCCACGCGAGGTATAAAGCCGGAGGGACCACGTTCCTTCTTCGCGGCATGGGCAGGGTCACGCATACAAGACGAGCTGAGCGCGATTGGGAGAGGATGAGCTCGCGGAGGCGTAGGTGACGGTGCGTACGGTCTTGAGCTGCTATTAAGTCCGCTTCAGTTATGCCCGCTGGAAAAACACACAATATTACGATTGTACCTCAAATGTGTTGGCAGGATGAAAGGGGTATTTCACCAGTTATGATGACGTCTTGTGTAATAGAAGCCAACCCGTAATAAAACGGAAGCACAGGGGACAAATCCAGATACTGAGCTCTTAAAATAAATCTATTGGAAACAATGGCGCATGTCAAAACAAAATTGGACGAAGGCAACCACTGACTGGGTCCCGAACTGCAGGAGCTGGCGACGCGGGTGGTGCCGGAGAAGGAGGCGGGACGAGTCGGAGTCCCACTTGAAGGATTAGTCACAAGTAGCTAAGGTCAGACAAGAGTGGAAGAATAGAAGGGACGCCTTTACCCTGCAGTTGGACTCGACACGCTCATAATAAATAAACAATAAAATAAACCATTATAATAAATAAATAATAATGGAATCAATAAACTTTTCGAACCTGGATCTGACCTCGAGATTCCCAAGCTAAACAATGAAACAGGAGAGAACACTTATGCCAAAATGGCCTTTTTTTTTTCGGTGGGAAAATCATTTAATGACAAATCTCGCACCTGGGCGGAGCGGGAGGTAGTGTCAGACTTTTACTGACTAAAAACCCACTCCTGTTCTTTCGTTGCTTTATTAGGCGTCCGTTTTTTTCAGACATTCTTGACTCATTTGAAAGAATGACTACAGTAAAGCAAGAACGTAATCTAATGTAGATTGCGCCTGCATTAGATTACGTTCTTGCTTTATTGAAAGTAAAGTAAATGAAAAGTTTAACAAGAGTCGATTTTCCGATATTCAGTTAACGTTTTCGGAGGATTAATGATTACGGCGATTACATAGATTCCAGACAAACCGCCATTTTTTTTTCTTGGTATATTGAAAAAAAATGGACCCTAAAACTAACTACTTACTGTTATCATCATCGGCACACTTGAAGGGCGCCACCAGCTTGTCGAAGTACGCGAGCGTGGAGTCCTTGGGCCGCCGCGTGATGTCCGCTACCATCTTCAGCGCCGAGTAGTCTATCCGGAACTTGGATAGTAACGAGGCCATACTGAGGACAAAATTATAATTTTATACCCTGCTATAGAAACCAACAGGAGTGGAAGGACGACAACCTTGAAGAAGCGCGGATTCAGCCCTCAAAAAAGTTGTGGACATAGCTAACAGTCACCCGAAAACTACAATGACTCTCTCGAACAACCTTGCAATCCTAACCAATTAATTCTAAAATGCTAATAAGTAAAGGATATGCTAAAGCCTGAAAAGCTAACAATAATCGCAGTTCTCCGCGATGCAAATCCCTTTGTGTTCGTCAAAAATTCGACAATAGGCGGAGCACAGTCTCGCACGAACCAAACGCTCTATGCGCGTTCGTTCGAGGCTTGTAAGTCGGTACACACTACGGGAATTTGTGCTCGGCTCTTCTAGACTAGACCCACCTTAAATTAAAGAATAAACTACAGATTGGATTACTTACTTTCGCTCCTCAATCTCAAGTTCAGTATTCTTATTGGCCAGAGTGAACACTCGCAGAGGACACGATGACCACGCGCGTCGTGTCGACAAGATATAAGGCAGGAGTAGAGTTAGACCTGCGATTAAATACAATGCAGTTAGTGTAGTAATGATACCCGGGTATCATTTTGGGCGGTATTTTCCTAAAGCGTCCTTTTCGAGGTATATTTGCATAAAACCCCTCTTACGTGATTATGATGTTATTACACATCTTTCTCTAGATATTTTGGATACACAGCTATCTTGTGGATATTATCTATACTCCATTTGTTTAGGTAGTTAACTAAACGTAAACAATCTTGATATGTATTTTTATTTTCTTTTAAATCGTATAAAAGACACAAAGATTATTTCAATTTAGTTAATTTACTAAACATCGGTATAGGTAAATAACAAATTGTAAACATTTTTAGATAAAAATTTTTAGACAACTTTTAGATACTACATAATATGAAGATTGTTTACATTTAGTTTTTCATTACTTAAACAGATGGAGTATATTAGGCTTCTATAGAAATCAAAGATAAATTTGTATAAAAGTAATCTAGTAAAGGCCTCTGAAAATCTGCTATTTTACGTGAACTTTGGCCCTCCATAATGTACTCATGTAATAAAAATATAAAAAAGTACATCAATAGAAGCTTTGCACATTTAAACGAGATTCTGAATGACAATAATTTTTCTAAAACTTTTAAGGGTTTAAAATAAAACACAGTATTTCCTGGAACAAGTTTTGTGAAATATTCGAGTTAATCACCGAATGCCAACAGAGTTTTCAGGCGTTATCACTCTTTTTTGCATTGCCTCTTCATCAAATATCACGTTGGATTGAATTAGATGAAGCAACAAGCTTTTAAACCATGCTCGATGTTGACGATAGGCGAGTGGAAAAGGACCGGACCCTCTTATGGATGTGATTGTACAATCAGGGGTCAAAAGTGCAGTTGCATTCTACTAATGTTAGGGTCTAAAACTTCATTGTAGAAAAGGGTCAATGGTTAATGACTAAATATTCATTTTGTAGCATACAATCTAAAGTATTGAATCAAGTAGTAGCGGACCAATGAACTTCTACTACAAAGAAATTTTAGACACTTTAGCATTGGCGGGGTGCAACTGCAATTTTGACCCCTGACTGTACTTAATCTTAAGTTTAATACCAAAGAACTTTTACAGCGGAACCAAACCTCAATCTGTGATAAAAAAAAAACAACGATTTAATACCTAATCCTCATTGGTTGGATTAGGTATTAAAAAAAAACTACTTACTAGATCTCGTTCAAACCAATTTTCGGTGGAAGTTTATAAGGATGAAGAATGTACATTAAATATTTTTTTTAGTTTTATCATTCTCTTATTTTAGAAGTTACGGCGGGGGGGAGGGAGGACACACATTTTACCACTTTGGAAGTGTCTCTCGCGCAGTATATAAAAGAATTATATTAGAAACCTCAATATCATTTTTGAAGACCTATCCATAGATACCCCACATTTTTTTTTTTTAAGGTGGGAAATCATCCAAATGACTTCTCGCGCTCTGGGTGGAGCGCGAGGGCGTGTCAGACTTTTACTGACTAAAACCACACCTGTATCCTTCAATTACCCTTTGCGTCCTAGGACTACGGGTTTCCCTTTCAGAAATTCTCCGCGGTCCTAGTTAGCGGGCATCGGCCTTGCTGGGCCCCTACGGTTTGCTGACATCTCTTTGAGGAGCGCGAGGATCTCAACGCGCTATTGACGACTGGGCTCGGTCCGGTTAATTACCGAACAGCCGGACGGCGAGCTACCCAGTGCTCGACGTCCGCAAGCCCGCGTCTACCGTGGCTGGTAGTCGGGGTCGGAATTACGGCGGCTAGGGCGTGAGGACCTTCGTTCCCACACGCGTGCAGCCTCCTCCTTCGCATAGATACCCCACATGCGGTTCACAGAATACATCTACTTACCAAGTTTCAACAGTATAGCTCTTATAGTTTCGGAAAAAAGTGGCTGTGACATACGGACGGACAGACAGATACATGACGAATTTATAAGAGTTCCGTTTTTGCCATTTGCCTACGGAACCCTAAAAAAGCCAACTCTTTTAGGGTTCCGTAGCCAAATTAATAAGCCAACAGTGTCATAAACACGACCGAAAATCCTCCAATCAGCCGTGTGTTCTGTCTGATCCGGACAAATGCCGGATAATGGATTTCAAACTGGAGAACTCTCACACCGAAATGCAAGATTTTGTACTTTTAGTTTCAATGTGGCGTTATAGATGTCGCTACGGCCTTAGAAGTAAATAATGACAGGTGGACCTTACCTCCGTCATCATACAGCCACCACACGTCCACAGTGCCCGCTTGCCTCTTGGTGAACTGCTCCACAGATGTAAAGGATGACGTGCGTCTGGCAGTGGACGCACCGAGCGCACGACGCACTGCGCTGCCGATGCCTTTACCCAGACCACTTGAGGATGAAACAGAAAATATACGATTAGGATTACATATGGAAGCTTTATAATCATCATCATCATCCTGACCATGTCCCGTTTTACTTGGGGGCGCGACACGACTCTTTCTTCCATTCTGTCCTGTCACCCGTCACGCTATTTTTGACTGCCTTCTCTTATATTATCACTTCTCACACAATCCATCCACCTTTTCTTTGGCCTCCCTCTCCCTCTCCATCCATCTATATAGCATAGCACACACTGGTGCCATTTTCAAACCTCCTCTTATGTGCTCAATTCTCACTTTATCCATTCTCGTCACACCACTATCCATCTCAAATTCTCAACATTCTGATCTCGGCTACATGCCATATTTATAGAAGATTACATAATTATATGGAAGTTTAAAATACATTATTACCCCTACGGCTTTTAGGCTTGTAATCTAGTGTATTTCGCAGTAATACATCAAAGTGAGTTGGCCAGACATGCGAAAAAATATCCGGGAGCCATTTTACACAATAATTATTTCGACGTCTTTGTGTCGACACCGCTCAGAACCAGCGCTGTGGACTCGTCGCATTATGCATGGGGCCACGGCATTCGCCCATACTGCAGGACTAGCCATTTTGCAGTTATGAGAATTAATTATCATCCACTGAAGAGTTCCATTTTTTTAACTCCGAAGGTTTTCTCCAGGCCATCACTAAATAGGACCACTTCGGAGAAACATTATTTAAAAAAAAACCACTTCAAAAACAACAATGAATTTCGGAGTTAATTGAGAACCTTCCTTTTTTTTTTAATATAGAATAAACACACATCTCTACAATTTTACAAGATAGTGCGATACCTTGCTTAAGGTAAAAAAAATATGTATGTAAGTATGTGTACTATTTTTCCCGTTTTTAAATAACATTTCCTTTTCCATACACCTAACATTTTTTTTTTTATTATTATTATTATTGATAGGCTCGCGTTTGACCACTATTTCACCATATTGTCTCTAAACCACCCTCGGCTGACTGGCAGAGAATGCCTGTACTTTTGTATTGCAAATAAATAACTAACTAACGAAAGTAATTTCTACTCAATAAAATAATTTTAATAAAGCTCACCTTTCCTTGTCTTCGCTCTTGGGCGCATGTTCCTTGTTCAGCGCTGCGGGGTCGGCAGAGACGGCGCGCCCGAGCTGAGGCGAGCCCAGCGACACATCCGACATACTGCTACCTACACACAGAACATATGATAAAACTTATGCTATGCTGTAAATGCTAGGTCAGTAGTAACACCACTAGCGTTGGATAGTTTCGACAAGTGTTTTCGTGTTCTATTCGCCAGGGCCGTGTGTTTGCGACTCGGTACTTCATCTCGTCTAGCTCTTCAATCCCCATAGATGACAGAAAAGCTGACTAGATGGAGTATTTGCTGACATCTCTTTGAGCCAGTGGAATACAACGCACCATCGACCCATGTTTGGTTCTAACCGGACTTCAAACTATCTATTATTCACTATACACACACACACATAGATATACCTTATTATCAGACAAAATGATGCTGCCGTCCAAACATTCATCATCACCTTCATCATTTCAGCCGAAAGACGTCCCTAGCGAATAAGATACGAAAACACTCGTCGTGTTTTCGTATCTTATTCGCCATTGTCGTGTGTTTACGACTGGGTACTCCACCTTGTTTAGCTCTTCAATCCCCATAGGTGACAGAAGAGCAGACAAGATGGAGTATTTGGTCGTGTCTGGCAGAATAAACCCGAGTATTTGTCGGATATACCCGACGTAGGCTATTAAAAGGTTAATTGAATATGAATCGGCCTGATTGTTAGGTGTTAAAGGCACAGTCAAAGTCAAAAGTTTACATTATTTAATAAGTTCTCACACATATATAGAGTGACTGGTAATTAGTGACCGATACTTAAACAAGTGATTGTACTCATGATTACAAACAACTTTCCCAAAGAAACTTTTTTTATATACTCACTAATTTGCAGGTACATTCACTGATTAAGTACGTACACCTATGGGTTTGCAAGCTGCGCGGGTGTTCTATCACTATTGTAGGTACGGCGGCGTCACGCGGCTAATAGCTGAGCGGTCGCCGGTCGCAAGCGCGCGCGCGTATTTAAACAGCTGTTTTATATTAAAAAAAAATTCTTTGGGAAAGTGGTTGGTGGGCATTAGTACAATCATGTGTTTAAGTATCGGTCACTAATTACCAGTCACCCTATTTAAACGTTTTTTTTTCAATACAAAATAATCAAATGTCTCTTCCCTCTCTGGAAGGGAGTGTCAGACTTTTACTGACTAAAGCCCTTCAACTGCCCTTTGCATTCCAGGTTATCGGTAACTGTTTTGAACAATCCCGAAACCCGAGCAAACATAGGCCCTAACTGGCCCCGTCAACATTGCTGACATCTCTTTGAGCCACGAGTGGAATACAACGCACCATCGACCCATGCTTGGTTCTTAGCGGACGGCAATCTATCTATTACTCGCTATCCACACGCACAAATAGATATATTTTACTAGCAGACCAAACGATTCTGCCGTCCAAACATTCATCATCATCATCATCATTTCAGCCGAAAGACGTCCACCGCTGGCCTTAGCACTCCCCAAAATGTCGACGAATGGTCCTGTGCGTCTCATATCCATCGCATTTCCGCGACTCTCACCAGGTCATCGGTCCACCTTGTGGGAGGCCTTCCAACGCTACGTCTTCCGGTGCAAATATTCGCATTAACATAATTATAACAAGCTTTCCTGTGACTAAAATGAGACTGTGTCTTCTTAACTTGTGTTGTTTCTCCGGTTGCTAATAACAAACTGGCAGGCGTACATCGTGGTACTTAGAACTTATACCTATATATATATAAATATCATACAGCATAAACTAAGTTGCAATTACACACGATAGGAATTGAAGCAAGTTATTTATAACACTTAATAAAAGTGAGTTTAAAAGACAGAATACACACAGGTTTTAGTTTATGAATCAAAGAAAAAAAAACGATTAATCTATAAGTCATTAACAATCCAATAGATTTGTGCACAGAAAGTTAGAGAAGATTTGAGGCCATAATATGAAATGTTATACATCACAGGCGGTACTGGTCTCCGACAATACAAGTATCAGCATAATTATGTACCTACGCATATACTAGTGTACCCTTTGTTTTTATTTTTGCTGTGGAAAATATCTTATGACTTCTCCCTCGCCCTCCCGCTCTAGAGTGAATCGGGAGGGCGTGAAACCACACCTATATTCCTTCAGTTACCTTTTGCGTTCCAGGGTCATGAGTGCATATCCCTTTCAGAACCTATCCTATTGGCCCATCAGGGCCAATGCCCTGATGGGCCCCGAGACGGTTTGCTGTCATCTCTTTGAGGCGCGCGTGGAACACTACGCGCCGCCGATGACTCTGGCTCATTTTTTATAGCACGAACGGACGACAATCTGCCCTTTGCTCGTCGTCCGTAAGCTCGCGCCTACGGTGGCCGGAGATCACTCTGCGATTCCCGACGCCCAGGGCGTCTCCTCCCATTGCGTGGTTTAGGAGGAGTTTGCGAATAAACAGACACGCGCGGAAATAATATAATATTGTGATATCAAAAGAAGATCGCATGAATTAGATTTTTTATAGCTAACGAACTGGCTTGTAAAATATACTTTTAAGGATTTTGCAGTTCTAGAATAGGTTTAATTGCACAGCAATCATGTAAGAATTTTATGATAATTTTATCGTTGACTCTTACTTAAGCTCGCTTTAGAAAGACGTACGCCGTTATTTATAATTTCTCCAAGCACAGGTAGTTAGGTATAGGTAGGTCATGCTTAATCCTTCGAAAGTTTTTTTTAGAATATAAATGCTTGTTGCCTCCACATTTCTATTCATTGGGGCGTAGCTCATGTGATATCAAAAGAAGATCGCATGAATTAGGTTTTTTATAGCTAACGAACTGGCTTGTAAAATATACTTTTAAGGATTTTGCAATTCTAGAATAGGTTTAAAAATTGAGTAGAACAAAGAAATGTCTAGTTTTTGGAGTTCGAACATAACCATTGTAGCGCGATGAGCTGATATCAAATCCTGAAGAATAATGTAAATAAAAATGTGATAGCCTCCCAAGAGTTTTATTCAAGTAGAAGATCCCCGAAGACCTAGGATACCGAAGTCTACCGTCGCAGAGCTGCGACAATAAGTACCTATGTACATTTGCTTTTTAATTTATTGGTGTACAATAAAGTTTATTCTATTTTATGCTTCAGTGCCAAAGTGAGACGAATATACAGAAACAATATTTCCATCCTATTTTGTTTATTTCATAATACGGCCCCAAGTATAGCACTACAGTAATTAGAACTAAATAAAAATGGCGACTCACCTCTAGAATGCGTGTTGAGACTCTCTGAGGACTTAGATTCCTTGTTATCGCCCATGGAACCTAAACAGAAGCTGATGATGTGGTGGTTGCATGATAACACATAGGAGGACATTGGCTGCGGAAAATACATCATGACGAACGAACAATTAAGGCTTGGGTCAGAGAGTAGTCACAGCAAAGTGAATATGAGGCAGAGAGCACACACAAGGACCGGTACGTAGTGGACATCCCACCCATACACAAAAACGTTTTGAGAACACATTTTTTTTTTTATTAATGATAGGCTCGCGTTTGACCACAATCTCACCTGATAGTAAGCGATGATGTGGTCGACGATAGAGCACGCTTGCCTAGAAGTAGCCTATTCACTCTTGACTTAAAGACCCCTTTTTTAAGACCCCTAAGTTGTAGTTATCAGGAAACACAGACTCCGGCAAGGAATTCCATTCCTTGGCTGTACGCATAATAAATGTGTCCTCAAAACGTTTTGGACGTATGGGTGGGATGTCTATCATGTACCGGTGGCGCAATGCCGTACGTCTAGTGGTCCGATGATGGAACAGACTTGGCGGAATTAGATTGTGCAATTCCAGTGCACACTCCCCGAAATGTAAACGATAGAAAACCGACAGTAACTCTAGCAATTCATTATGCGTACAGCTAAGGAGTGGAATTGCCTGCTGGAGTCTGTGTTCCCTGATAGCTACGACCTGAGAGTCTTTAAGTCAAGTCTACTAAGTTACTTCTAGGCAAGCGTGCGCCATCGTCGACCACATCATCACTTGGACATCGCGTGGAACACAACACAAGTCGAAATGCGAGCTATCCATTACTCGCCGTCCACAAACCCGGGCCTACGGTGGCCGAGACGTCTTGTGTGGCAGTGGCAATATAATGTACCCGGGCCTGACAAATCAAGGTTTAGAAAAAAAACTATCTGTAGGTCACACAAATATTTGTCCCATGCAGGAATCGAAGCCGCGACACGCAGCGCAGCAGCCAATAACAATATTTTGCTAATACCTAACAGCACAGATGTATTTTTCGCAGCAAATGTTTAAAGAGTGATTAATCAACAAAATGGAAACTACAGTCGAAATTATGAGTTAATGCCGATGAAGAATCGATTCGTTAGTCATTATAATTCATTTTCTAACACCCATCAAAATTAATCACTGAAAAGCGGAAAATGTCAACTAAAACAAAAAAAAACTGTAGATTTAGAATATTACATTGATTCGGTACAGTTTCCTATGTATAATTGTTTTAGATAAGGTCAAAGTAGGCCTAACACGTTGCAAGATAGATTCGTTTGTCTCGATTAAGGCGTATTGAGATAAATTAGAATAGGTTGTGAACTTTTGCAGTTTCCCAATGAGTCCGATTGGTATCGTACTGAGCAGAAAGCAATGATAAATCATTTTGTTTAGCAATAACTTCCTTTAGTTTATTTAAACAAAGCGCGATTTAAGTAATTGTTGTTACGACCGTGACAAGAGCTAAAGCGCGGTCACTGACTGACCTGGAAAAGGAGATGCTCTTGCAATTTATTGCTAAATATGAAGCATTTTGTTGATTTACTAAAAAAACCGGCCAAGTGCGAGTCCATACCGTCCGTAGCAAAAAAATAAATAAAGTAAATCAGTTTTGCTGTATGGGAGCCCCGCCCCCCCCTTAAATTTTAATTTTATTCTATTTTATAGTATTTATTGTTATAGCGACAACAGAAATGTCTGTGAAAATTTCAACTATCTAACTATCACGGTTCATGACTTACAGCCAGGTGACAGACGGACAAACAGACAGACAGACGGACGGACAGCGGACTCTTAGTAATAGGCCTTTTGTAGGGAACCATAAAAATGTGTTCTAATTCTAGCTTCTATTAGTCCCACTGCTGTGTGAAGGCCTCTCTCTCCTTTTCCCACACACGTCTATCCTCGGCTATAGCGGGCCTGTCCCTCTGATAAGAGTGAAGCTCAGCTCTCCACCTTCGTCTTGGTCTGCCGCGATGTAGCCTTGCGCTTAATGGGATCCAATAAGTGGCTCTTTTAGCCCACAGCTCATCTGACATGCGGCAGATATGTCCAATCCACTCCCACAAGAATAACAAAAAAAAATGGGTTATGTTATTAAAAATCTAAAATAACCAAGTTTTGCATAAGATTTGATTAATTATTCGTTATTAATTTTAGTAATACGGAAAAAAAATACAAAGGCCAAAGTTAGAGGCCTACGTTTGACGATAATTTCTATGTAAACTATTTTACTAGATTTTTACTATTTTAATTATTTTCGAAACGTATTAATGAAACAACTAAGTTCCCGGATAGACGGTAAAGAATAACGCAAGTATATTTTTTTTAAATACACCAAAAGTTTAGACATTTCATTATCTATTACACTTATGAAAAAATTTGTATAAAATAAGTCTAAATATAAAAAAATATATAAAATATAAAAATGTTCAGAGTTTTTAAATGTTTATCACTATGCTTTGCAAACTCTGTTTTTGTACTGCTTAGGTACTCATGTATTAACAAATTAACTATCTTTGAGTTTATGACAGTCTCTTAAGAAAAATTGCCCCAACTAGTTTCAGTTTCGGAGTTCCAAAAACTAGTCAGATATTCTCAATATCAGCTAAGCCTTAACACGAAGATAACCAATCCTTGACTTATGAATTTACGTTACATAATCATTAATCACCCATAATCGTGGATTCTTCCCAATAAAAATAAGAAGATTTCCTTGAAAACCAAAAGCTTTGTAGAAATTATACGCTGCTACGACTACGAGTACATACTATCGCATCTACAACATGTAACTAGAACAATGCGCACCCTTAAATACCCTAATTAGAAAATTTTATTTACAATGTCACTTAAATGTATTATGGTATTTTTTCAAGAAATCAGTTATCCTAATGAGGGTTTTCATAAAAATTCACGGCACCAGTTGGCGCCACTTAGCCGAGACATCTTCTACTTTCGAAAACGTATACATGACTTTGACGTCAATTTAACAAAAATGTCATTATCATAAGCGTTTTGACAGCTGCCTGGACCTGACGACTAACGAACCACCTGGTGAACGTCATTTTTAACCGACTTAAAAAAAGGATGTTCTCAATTTGGTTGTAATTTTTTAACATCAGATTTTATATAGAAGAATATGCTTCCAGATTGGTCCCATTGTTTTCAAAATCCAGTTCTGATGATAAAATCTTTGAGGAATCGAAGGAACTCTTGAAATATTATAGGCAACCATATGGTGATTTTGGCATGAACTCAAGCATTTACAGTCAAAAAGTAACATTTAAAAGGAACTGGTGAAGAAGACCAGCCTTGCGATCAAAAATAACCAGAGTAGCTTCGAGTTGCAACCCAGAGTCATTCTTTTATAACTCGAGTAGCTACCCTAGAGTTAACCCAATTAACTCTAACTCCGAGCAGAGTAGCGGCCATAAATGACACTTGCTTAGCATTGACAGTTGAACTCTACGTTCTCGTTCAAAAATGCAAGCGTAGAGTATCTACCCTGATGACGTCATTAGAGTTAACTCTAACCTCATTTTTTAACGTAGGGCTGAAATCGATTCAGTAGCAGATTCTAAACATACTACTTTCAGGAAGTGCGTTTATTCTGTTACACGTTGTAGGTATGTATATACAGACGAGTCTGCGATTACCATGACCATGTGAAGATATACTTACGCGAGAAAGCCGACAAGTCCTTCAAGTTGACATCAGAGAGGTATGCTTGAACGTCGTCATCCAGCGCATCAGTGGTGTATTGCCCTCCCTCCACGCGGAGGAGCGCGATAGCCATATGCACGTCTAGCGCTTTGCTGGGAACATAGATATGATTGAATCTGTAGAAATGTGTGGTACATCCCACTCAAACGCACACAGCGTTTTGGGAACACATTCATTGTTGTTATTGTGTTGTTGTTATCTATAATATGTATGCATTTAGAAATTAAAAAGTATATTTCGACGGCGAAGTGACAAGAACTCCTAACTGTTGAAATCAAAATTTTTTTGTCTTAAAAACATTAGGAGGTAATACTAAAAATTGACATGTTGGTTTAGTTAGGAAGTGTTTCCACAATTTAATTTGGTGCAGTTGCAACTAAATATTCGCTTCAGAGATTTCACAAAAACATGCGGAAACACACTAAATGCCATAAAACAACGAAAGAAAAAATATTTATTAAGCGACAATCAAATTCAGAACAAAAATTAAATTTTAAATAAAAAAAGACCAAGAAATACCACAGACCTTCACACCATATCAAAAAAGTCAGAAGGCTACCTTACCATTTCAGTGTTGTCGAATCTAATCAATTTTTTCACCAAATTATAATTTTATAGCTCAATTTACCGACAATTTTAGGTTTATTAATTATTAGAAACAGTTGGCAATAAGCTCGCCCCTTTTTACATGGGTGTTAAACTACACCAGCGAAATGAGAATTTAGATATTGTATGCCTACCCCTTCAAGAAATGATAGCGTGATGATACGTTATCGACATACTAATCAAATAAAAATAGGAACGTCAATAACCTCTATATGTCAAATGTTATTTGAAAAGTACGGTTTGCAAAAAAAATATTAGTTGAGTACCAATGAAGATTGTTTTTTACTTTGTTTAAACGAGTCTTGGTAAAATTTAAGTGAACAAAACGTTATTGTTTTATCTAATTTAGCTAAATATATTATTTAAGTTGGTTTTAAAAAATCTGTTTTCTTCGTTATTTCCATTTTTAGTGACAATTCGCCTCCATTTGCCACTACTCGGACACTTCACACAGTGATGCAGAGATGAGCGGATTTGAGGAACTAGATTCTTATTAAACCTTTTTCGATTTGACAGCTAAGACGTCACAACATGGTGCTAAGTGAATCCTATTCCTATTTGAAATGCATAACAACTTACTGCATGACTTCAACGTAGTCGACGATTTCGTTTCTTTCGCTCGTTTGCCAATTCTCCTTGAAACCCATCAGTAGAATGTTCGGCTTCAGCTTGCCGATGCCACTGGCCTGCAATAAATATTCAAATTTTTAAAAAAGTACTTTGTTAATACCGTAGTAGTTAGCGTTTGTCCACCCCCCATAAGGAAAAGGCGAAAGTTTTGTACACACACAGTAGCAAGACCATTGTGTCAAGGCCATTCAAATAAATTCGTTATAACTCATTCACTCATTCAATAAACGTCAAACAAAACGTCATGTTAAACGTCAAACGAAACGTCATGTCAAACGTCAAACGAAACGTCAACGTCAAAAATCGATTCCACAAACGTCACTTGCGAGCACTTGGCTCCTGAGTTAGGTTATATGGCGTTGTTAAAATTTATTAATCGTAACTTTGTGAGTATATCTTTCCCAGTTTTAACTGTTACGTTCATTTATTTCGACTGGAACCACACCAGAAAGTGGAAGTTACAACAGAAAGAACTGCTCGGTGCTAAACAAACGAACTAACTCAATAACAAACTGTTGTGTAATCTGCCTGTAAGTAGACTTTTATGTGTCTAACTAAACCATTTTGGTAAACCTATTTATTTATAGTTTGATAACGTTTAAAGGTTCTATTGTTTTTATTTGCGTAAAAACCGTAGTAAAGTGAACAAATTGTTACTGGACAAGGAAAGTATAGCTGGATATAGCAGTGACGGAATTTGGGCGTCAATTTATTATGATTTTGGCGGAAAATTCAATTTGTTTTTTGTTAGTTTAATAAATTTTACTCAACCTATGCCTACATAGGCGCTTATGAAACGGCAGAAGCTAGTTCATGATTTGAATTGGTTGTATCTTATGGATAACCACCCATAGTTTAATTTTTAAATAAAAATATAATTTTATAAATCATCTCAATTGAAGCCGTCAAGTTGATCAGCTCAATTTTTTTATTGTACATCCTTGATGTATGTTGATCGCTGTTTTTTTTTTCTGTTTAATTTTTTAAAAATTTAATAAAAAAAGAATGTATTTCTTTCCAGAACTAAAATGGCTGTCTTCGGCATCACCACACGTTACGTTTGGTTCGCTGTCCCTATGACAGGTTACTTCCTGGGCAAGTACTTGGACGACCAAGAAACCCTGAGGATGACTGCCTACAGGGATAAGTCTGCTCTCTACGGAGGAAAGAGAGACCAGCCCTCGTGGCCTTGAAGCCGTTTGGATTGTAGTGATCTTGTTAAATGTAAATAATGTGTAGTGTTCCGATTAAACGGTCTTAAATTAATCACTTTTATGTTTTAATTTATAATTTACATTTATGACTGCAGCAACTCATCTACAATAAAGACAACAGTGCTTTCCTTACAATGTTTTTTAAATAACCAGCAGCATATCAGGCTGTAGACATGTTCGTTATGTTTTAATCTATGAATCAAGATGCATGATTGGGTGGAGTTGCACGTGCTTATTCAGACTATAATGTTTCTAGTAATCAAAGCCAGACCTCTGTGTGCATTGCAAAATTTCCCTTACATTAGGTCACAGTTTTTTTGGTTCAGGATGGAAAATTATCAAATAATTTGACTGGTCTAGTGGTTAGTGGCCCTGACTGCTATGCCGGAGGTTGTGGGTTTCGGTTCACCCAAGACAAATGTTTGTGTGATAAGCAGGATCATTTGTTCTGTGTCTGGGTGTAATTTATCTATAGTATGTATGTATTTAGAAATATATTAGTATGTTTATCAGTTGTCTAGTACTCATAACACAAGCTCTTCTTAGTTAGCTTGAGACTAGACGGCGTTGTGTAATAGAAAAGGGAAAAAAAAAATCAGTTACCCTTTGTATTCCAGGGTAGCTGTTTCTTTTTGAACTATATTATAGCAAGTTACAGGTTAGTTTTTTGTGTTAACATCCACTGTGAATTTTTAACATTTTGTTTCTTTTCTAGAAGTGAATGTCTTTTGGCATTAAGCCCATCTATATTTTCACTTTATATATGAAGTTTAAATAAATCATGTAAGACGACATGAATACGTAGACGAGATCATTTGGTTGAAGTGGTCCAGATTTGACTGGCCTGTTGGTCTAGTGGTTAGTGGCCCTAACTGCTATGCCAGAGGTTGTGGGTTCGGTTCACCCAAGATAAATGTTTGTGTGATGAGCAGGATCATTTGTTCTGTGTCTGGGTGTAATTTATCTATAATATGTATGTATTTAGAAATATATAAGTATGTTTATCAGTTGTCTAGTACTCATAACACAAGCTCTGCTTAGCTTGGGACTAGACGTTGTTGTGTGATAGTCAAATTCTGGAACACAAGCGCACACGAATAATGAAAGTCTTTCATTATTCGTGTGCGCGGGAATTACATAATTTGATTCTGCTATCGCCTTTCTACGGCGAGTGACCTATTGACAACTCTACGGTTCGGACTAAGCGTTTCGCCGCGTCGTTTATACCGCGTACATCGAAGAACTGGAACAATTAGCCTGCTGCGGTCTTTCCGATTAAAATGTAGGTGTCTTCAAGGCTAGAGTAAATAGGCTCTTAATAAACTAGTGCGCCTCACCATCAATGAAAGCATCAGGTAAAATCGCAGTCAAGCACTAATCACTATAATAGTAATACTAGCTATTATAATAGTATATCTATTTTTATATTATATTTATTGTTAAAAGAAAAATTCCTTTTAATTTTAATATTCATTGTTTGTTGTTCGCAGTGTCTACATCTCTATTTTCTCCAACTCTCCTTTCGCAGGTATGCTGGAAGAGATTTCTTTAGAAATAAGCATCACTACTACTATTCTTCTGTTTCCTTCTTCTTTTCTTTTATTATTGTGTGTCCAAAAATTGTTATATAAATAAACAATTAAAAAAAAAAACGTAATATCAGCAGATGTAAATATTACCTGTACTAAAGCATTGGCTCCGTCTTTGAACCCAACATCGTCCACGATAGAGTAGAAGGCCTTGATCTTCCGCCGCGTGAACCACTGGTACGCGCGGCTCGCCAGCGCCTCGCGGCCGCGGTGGCTTACTTGACCCTAGGAATGAAAAATTACGGACCTAATAATGTAAACCAACGCAACGTATATACAAGGTGCAGTTTTGAATCTGTTAGAAATTCAGGAAGCAATTATGTTACTGATTCTCGACTCGAATCAACCATCAGTTTAAACCCTTAGTTTATTAGGGTTTTTTTTAGGAGGGAAATCATCCAATGTCATCTCCCGCCCCTGGACTGAGCGGGAGGGCGTGTCAGATTTTTACTGACTAAAACCCACTCCCGTTCCTTCCTTGCTCCCGCCACCAGGGTCCCGGGGTTTATTAGGGTTTAGATTGTTGATTGGAGTGCGCCTCACCATCAACGATTGCATCACTGCTTACCATCAGGCGGGATCGCAGTCAAACACTAGTTTATATTAAAAAAAATAATGGGTAGGTATTTTATTTTATTTTATTATTATTTGCGGAAAATGGTAAAAGCGTTTCGCAGAGTAACTGAGTGGAGCTTCGTACTGTGGCTGTCACACTTCTGCATACAGTGACTTCACGCGCGTTAAATCCAACGAGTGATTCTGTTTTTTTAAAGAGGTTTATTATAAGTTATTCCGAATAACATCCAAAATTAAAAAAAAAGAAAACAAGTATTGTAATTACTGATTATTTACGAGTTTTATAACAACGTCCTGGACCTGTAATATGACGCTTAAAATAAGATTGTTTCATTCTTATTTCCAGTGTGGGTAAGAGATGGCGCTAGACAACCTGTATAGCTCTGTCCCTTACTCACACTGGAATAAGAATGAAACAATCTTACTTTGAACGCCATGGTAACCCCGCATAACGCACAAAATTTGTGCAAATCTAAAACTGCACCTTGTATAAGTACAACTGGATGTAGTTGTAACAGACGCATTTTACATGCGAGTCACAATCCATCTGGCCACCAAATCCAGTTACTTGGCAAGACTGCAACTTTTTTTCCTGTGTTCTGCCTGTAATCAGTCTGTTGACTTATGATGGGTGGATGGTTGTTGGCGATTGGGGATTATCAGAGTTGTTAAAATAAATGAATTAAATAACAGAAAAGCAAAAATGGACTTAAATGAAGTGCTGGACATCTTAATCAGGAAACATAAAAGAAAACTGGCTTTATTAAACATTTAATATTTCTATTGTTTTGACACTTTCATAAACCTTTCTACACATACTTGAACTTGTAGAAATAAAGGTGAAGTATTTAAGTTTATTTCTAACAGTAACTTTTTTTTATGCCCGTCCGTCCCTTCCAGAAAAAAATCCTGGATCCACCCTTGGTCAAATGGATAGCGTTAAGTGCTTGTAGTAGGGCCTTTGACGTCGCAAGACTGCAACTGGAATTCTCACTATTTGAAAATACTATCTGAAATGTACAAAGCGGAAGAGGCTGTATTTTATGGATGTTCATCGTTGGAAAATAGCTAAACCTTCGTTCGGCTCTTTTAGCTGTTATTACTCAACCACGAGCCTCCCCAAAATATTGTACTGTGGGGGCGTTCAAGTGTTACGTAACTCAATTTTGAAGATTTTTGACCCCCTCTCCGTCCCCCCCATGTAACGCGCCGTAACGTTTTCCTGTACCCCCCCCCCCCCCCCTATTAACGTTACGTAACACCCAACTGATCATTTTTTACAACACAATCGGGGGATTCCCCGTATACCATAAACGAAATTGGTTGCCAACTTGGGAGATTTTAATACCCTAGTTCTTTTTATTTAAATAAAAAACAATGTTACGTAACGCGTTGTTCGAAAGCCGAAAAAAGTTTTACAAGAAAAATTGCGTTCGTAATACTTGAACGCAACCTGTAGGGAAAAAAATCTTAATTTCAACTGAAAGGACGTCTTTCTATAACTGCTGGACATAGGCCACCCGCAAGTATCGCCACAATGACAGGTCCTGTGCATCTCACATCCATCGGATTCCCCCGACCCTCGCCATGTCGTCGGTTCAACGCTGCGTCTACCGGTAGGTACGCGATCGCCACTCCAGAACCTTTCGGCCTCGTCAACCATCTGCTTTGCAAGCAATGTGCCCTGCCCACTGCCACTTCAAGTTTATTATTTATTTATTATAATATAATTTATTGTACCTATACATACAACACGAAACATAAAAAATTAAAATTTATGTCTAGAACAACTCTTCCAGGCAACCTGAAATAGACATTAATTGTCAGAACATGATATGAAAATAAATATGGTAATTCTTGGGGCTACGTCGTTAACCTTGGTTCTCCTGTGGATATTTTCATTCCTGATTCGATCACGCAAGGAAAACTCCGAGCATAACCATCTCCATTGGGAGACTTTAAGTCTTCTGATGAGGCCCATTGTGAGCGGCCACGTTTCTAAGCCGTATATCGTCACTGGCAACACATAATGTTCTTAGACTGTAGTACAAAATTCTTACCTGCATGATATGGCCACAGAGCATAAGCGAATGTCCCTTTGTCAGAAGATAAGTGAAGTCAGTCAGAATAGGACGCTCGCCCGGGAAGCCCGTCAGCACCAGGATCTGAGGCCTAAACACAAATAATATGAAATCATTTACTCAAATGGAGCAGGAGTACCTGCAGTACAATGTGGAGTTGAAAATCTTGGGTACAAATGCAACCAGGCGCATTACTTTGAGTAATTTATTTCATCACCACTGCTCTCAAAACGGTGAAAGAAAACATCGTGAGGAAACAGGTATATCCTAGAAAAATGCGAAGACATGTGACATCCACAAACTTTTAAGGTTCTGTACTCGAAGGGACCCACCCTATTGCTAAGCCTCCGTTGTCCGTCCCGCCACCCGTCTGTCAGCGGGATGTATCTCAAAAATCGCAAGAACGAATGCGTCGATATGGTGAATGTGTGTGTGTGTGTGTGTGAATGTGTGTGTGTGTGTGTGTGAATGTGTGTGTGTGTGTGTGTGTGAATGTGTGTGTGTATGAGAATGTGTGTGTGTTGTGTGTGCTATTGCTGCTACAAAAACAAATAAAAAAGTTAAAAATTAAAATAGGTAATTAAATTAAAGCATACAAGAAATGTTATTTTGTCGGCGTTTTTTTGCTCGATTTTAATATTGTAGTGCGGTAACCTTCGTGCGTGAGTCCGACTCGCACTTGGCCAGTTCATACCACTGCACAAGATTTTCTCGTGTGTTACAGTTTGTGGTGATACAAAAGAATGCAGTACCTGTAATTCTTGACATGTTCGGTGACCGTGTTGAGATGGTAGACGCCGGTGAGCGCCGCCTTGTACGTCTGCGCCTGCGTCGTCGAGCCCCAGTTCACGTCTGCACACGTTAACACACCATTAATCGTTGAAAATTTAACAAGGTTTGTATATGTAGCCAGAATCGAGTTGAGAATCATGTAGAGAGTCTCTCGCGTTTAGTCTGCCAGAGTCGCCATCCACGACCAAATAATCCATCTCGTCAGCTCTTCTGTCACCTATGGGAATTGAAGAGCTAAACGAGATGAAGTAGCCAGTCGCAAATACACGACCCTGGCGAATAGGACACGAAAACAATAGGTCGGATCAATCCGGCGCGAGCGGTTAAAGGTGATACTTTAAGTGCCATTAGAATGCGGATGTAAGATGTTCTAGTGTGTTCACAGTGAGTGATCATGACCATCACGATAATTACAACCGAAAGACGTCCACTGTTGGACATATGCCTCACCCAAGTGTCGCCATAGTGGTCGCTGTATATGGCAGCAAATGTATCGAGTCAGCCATCTCGGCAAGCTTCGCTGGGGTTGTCATAATCAGTATCAGTCAGGTACATCACAATAACCACTAGGAAACAATCGCGAATAAGTAATAAAGCCTTTCAAATAAAATGTTTCATCTTATTCCAAGAAGAAGCCTTTGAGCGCAAAATAGATGGTAAGTAGATAGTTCCTTGTATTTTGAAGTTTGTTTTAAAGTAACACAGAAGAGGCCCCGCGCCGAGAAAGAGAAGATGATTTTGTGGCCATGTAATATTTTTACAATTCAGATTAGGTAGGCATTTATCACCGCGTCCGGGCGCACTCGGACATTTCGGCAATAGAATAAACTTTATTGTACACCAAAATAGTAACAAAACTTTTACACTAACTTAAAAAAAAGAAAAGAAAATTGAAGTACATACATGAGATTGACTTCTGTACCTAACTATTTTGTGCTTTGATGGTCCAGATAACACTTTAACATGAAAACCTGGTGAACCTCCCACACATACGTACAAAGCGTTTTGGTAACACATTCATTGTGTATACAGCTAAGGAGTCTGTGTTTTTTGATAGCTACAACCTAGGGGTCTTTAAGTCAAGAGTGAATAGGTTACTTCTAGGCACGCGTGCTCCTTCGTCGGCCACGTCATCGCTTACCATCAGGTGAGATAGTGGTCAAACGCGAGCCTATACATAATAAATAAAAAAAAAGAAACCATCATTATATTTTCATAACACTTAGCCATCTTAATGATATGTTACCTGGTTTCCTATAGGACACGAGTAGATACAGCGTGAGTAGGAAACTGAAGGTGACGAGCGCCTGGATCCACGAGATCACGAACATGATGGCCACGCACAGCATCGAGCCAAGCAACGACAGCCACATGTTGTAGAACTGTAACACAGAAATAACATTACTATAAGAAAGAAAGAAAAAAAAACAGTTTATTCACGTAAAACATACCTTAAAAATAAATACAAATAAAACAATGACTTATATTTTAAGTAGTAGGGTATGCGTCACATCCGCGCAAAACGGCCAGCGCTCTGCAAAATGCCGGGGCTCGTGAAAGACAGAGCCTCAGCGCTGACTTTCAGCATCACTACCACTATGTTTTTTTTTTATAATTTTGGTGTCTTCAAGGCTAGAGTGAATAGGCTCTTTATTAACTAGTGCGCCTCACCATCAATGATTGCATCACTGCTTACCATCAGGTGGGATCGCAGTCACTGGTTTATATCAATTAAAGAAAAAATGGTCAACCGTCAAATCCAACTCTGCTGAGCAGCGTTCGGGAAGCTGCGCGGTATTTTATCTTCCGACATATCAATGTCTCAAGACAGAAGTCTATGACCAGCGCGTGTTACCAATGATGACATAATGGCTCTGGAACGTGGTCGACCGAAGAATCGCCCAACTTAAGTGGTGGGCAAAACATATTGTTCGCAGAACAGACGAAAAGTTCTTGAGTGGCAAACTAACAATCACATTTCAAACACAAACGTACATTTTGACACTCTTGAGGAAACCAAAATTCATAGGGTACTTCCCGTTGACCCAGAATCCTGAAATTTGGCATAAAGCAAGTTCGTATAGCTCAAATAAAGAAATAAATCTGAAAACTGTAAATTTGTTGTTACGTCACAATTTTTTTTTTCTTGCTATTCGGAAAAATCTTTCGAGACTCCATTCCGGATTTGAACTATTTACAAAGGTAAGTTTGTACGGAACCCACAGGGTGCGAGTCCGACTCGCACTTGCTCAGATTTTAAATTCTCAGAACTACCGTGAGAAACCCGGTATCGTACCGTGAGTAACCGGGTTTCTCACGGTATTTTTGAGATTTTGACTTACCCTGAAAGTCGGCCTCCATCCCACTGGCTTAGCTAAACTCGCGTGGAACGTAGAGAAGTTGATCAGCGCGTACGCAGCCAAGAAGAAGTTGGAGATCAATGGAGCAATCGTGTTCAAACCACCTGCGAACAAAACATATGTTATTTATTTATTGAAACTTCATGCAACACAAACGATCTCTACCAGTCTACCTAGCGAGGTGGAAAGATAACATGTCAAGTGCATAAAAAAATGAGGTGGGCCGTAATCCACCACGTGGCCCAGTGCGGGTTGGTGGATGTCACATGTCTTCGAATTTTTGGTTCAAGGTTTCCTCACGATGTTTTCCTTCACCGTTTTGAGAGCGATGATGATGAAATAAATTACACAAAATAATGTGCCTGGCTGGGTTTGAACCTGCGACCTCGACTCGTAAGACGGGGCCGTTACCACTCGGCCACCTCTGCTCTCAATATCACCCGACCTCTATTCAATACTTTAGGAGACTCGATGAACAGTTTGTTTGTTTGAACACGCTAATATCAGGAACTACTTGGCGGAATTTAAACATTCTTTTAGTGTTGAATAGCCCTTTTTTGAGGCTACAAGCTAAATAACATCACGCGGCGTCCAATAGGAGCGAAGTAGTAAGAAAGACGCTGGTGAAACCGCGGGGGACATGGCAGCTATTAAAATATAAAAATCTTACCTATAAGTATAAAAGCAACGGCGATAACGAAGGTGAGCACGTATCCTCGCACGGGCTCGTTGTTGGGCCCGTAGCCCTTTGCGAAGAAGATCAGGTACGGGTACAACTTGTCTTGACATAGCGCCTGCAATTATAAAATAACTTATTACAGTTGTACATCATGTCCATCCACGGTGTTCAGGATTCATCAAAACAAAAATCTACAAGAACCAAATAACATAACGTCCTTTAGCTTACAACACCGCTCAAGTCGAAAATTGGCGGTTTTCGCCAATAGATGGAGCTGCTCATTGCTCGTCTAACCATTGGTCAGATGATATAGATTTCAGCCAATCAGAAGCCATAATTCGAAAAGTAGTGATAGCGGTGCTGAGCGGGGTTGAGAGGCCAGCCGACTTGCAAGTCGGCTGGCCTCTCAACACCGCACAGTTTTTTTTTCGTTTACTGTAAAGTTGGTAGAAATGACTTATGCGGTGTTGTTAGCTTAGGGACGATAAGCGCTATTTATGCGGCCCACATATGAACTAAGATACAAAATCCTACATCGCCGTATCAGAGATCTCCACGTAATATGTACGTATATGTTCTATACAACAAAAATCCGAAAACCGCTACTGGGCTGTTGCCCGTACCTGATAACACATTTGGCCTAGTCGCAGGATCCTCCCTTTTCAATAGCGGCTGCGGAACATTACATCCTGTTCTGCATGCCTCTATAAGTTGGCTGGATAAATGCCCTTCACACAAACAGTAGAATATGTGATTAGGGGTTAAAGCAGTATCTTAAAGTCGCAGGTGGCCTGTTGAATTCTGAATGAAACGAAGGTTGCTAAGTTTTAATCGCGAATGTAGTGAGGGATTTATATCATTATCTCCCGAGCATCGTGAGGGAGTTAATATAGAAACCCGAGTGAAGTAATAATAATAATATAATATCACACAAGACCATCTAGTCCTAACTAGTTTAGGACTAGAGAGCAGAGCTTGTTGTGAGGAATTCAAGCCACCCAAGACAAAGACCGCTTTATCCCCGTGTTGGATACTACTTGCTAGCTACGTTATAGCAAATTTCTCTCTCTATAACTTCTTTTAAGGAAACAACAGTAACCACATTTTGTTCTTTTTTTTTTTAGTTAGTGGCCAGTTTCATTTTTGAATAGACTCGTTTAATACACGTACATTTAAATTCACTATTAACTTTTTTTTCAAATGAATTATTCCTTAAGGAACGTCCATACTACATTATCTCCCTAGGGACAGAATGACTTGCTTTAGGTGAAGGTTGCATGACATATAAAAGGGCATTATCGAGGTGGTGGTGTAAAAAGAATATTATTTAAACTGGGTCCTCTCTCATCTACGAACCACATATTTCTCAAAAAGTACTATTCAAAATTCGATTCGTTCTGTGCACAAACCTGAAAGACTTTAGGCGCGGACACCAGCGAGGCGAGCGCGGACGACAGCGTGGCCGCGAAGCAGCCGCCGTAGATCAGCGGACCGAAGCCCGACACCAGGCGGATCACCTGCACATGTACACACAGATATAAACTTAACTTGCTGCGGGCTACTTCAGAGGAGTTACCATGGTCCGGGAACGCAAAAGCTAAGAAGGCTACGGAAGGAACTCACCTGTGAGAAAGAGGAAGTGTCAGATTTCATTACCTAGGTTGTCCTAATCAATAAAGTATGACACTCCCTCTCGCTCAATGGCGTGCTACAGAGCGAGAGAAATTATCTTATGATTGCCCTGTGTAAAAAAATTATAGACATAAACACTTGCAGTTCAATTTTATTACACAATTTTTGCATAACCGCCACGGCTGTAGAATTTATTACTGCGTAGATTAGCATAATTCAATAATTTCGTAGTGGACAAATTATCACAGCAATTGTTTATATTTGATTAACTATATAAATGCGACTTTTACATAAAAAAGGTGTTACACTGTTGAGTACCACAGATGTCGCTACAATGCAACGTCGGGCTTGGGCCCAAGCCAAGGGCCAACCATTTATCAGAAACCTCGTAGAAATGTGTAAGTATGACATACTCACATAAATAAAAATATTATATTACCAGTCTTACTTATCGTGTTACCCAGTTACTGGGTTGTGGAGGACAAGGTTAGAGAGGCAGTCACACAATGTAAGTGGTGCTGTACAGGACGTCCGATTAAACTTCTTTTTTTTACTATTGTAGCGACATCTATGGCGTCACATAAGAACTAATCCTGCATCGCGCAATCAAAGTTCTCCGCGCGTTTAGAACATATAGAACAGCCCAAAATCATCTATCGGGCAGTAGTAGCCCACCAGACATAACACCCGTCTGGCCGGAGGTTCCTTCCTTTTCAAAGGAGGTTGTCGGGACTTTACTCTCTGTTCCTTCTCCCTCCAAACTATTAATAGGCTCGCGTTTGACCACTCTATCGCCTGATGGTAAGCGATGATGTCGTCGATGATGGAGCATGCTTGCCTAGAAGTAATCTATTCACTCTTGACATAAAGATTCCCAGGTTGTTGCTATCAGGAAACATAAACTCCGGCAGGGAATTCGATTGCTTAGCTGTACACACAATTAATGTGTTCAAAAAACGTTTTGTGCGTATGGGTGGGATGTCCACCATGTATGTCTTATCGTATTAGGAAACTGGTAGATCCCAACATGTTGGGCCAAAAGCTAGTCAGATAGAAACTCACATCGTTACTGTTCTGCAGCCCGTAGGCACAGGTCCTGTTGGCAGCGCAGTCGGCCATGCTCCACGAGCTGATGTCGGCGACGTCCCCCGACGCGTCGCGCAGCACGGTCCAGCCGGCCAGCAGCGCTATCACCAGGTACGATATCGTCGTCAGGAGGATAGCTAGCAGAGTTCCTTTGGGGATCGACTTTTGGGGATCCTGTAAAGGAAAATGGACTTTTTTATCATAAGTTTAAGTTTGCTTACAGCATGAAATTTCGTAATTATAATTATTTTAATACTTTTGAGCCTATGAATGGCCCTCCTTGCTTCTAGTTCCGGCTAATACGCGTCTACGAAGCTACACTTCCGTGAGCTTTAATAGACCATTGTACGTGGGTCATGGCGGCCTTCATTTCAACCGTGAAGACCGCCGACCACGCCCTTTAACCGATTTAAACGACACACTACAAAAATATGGTAACAAAAATCACCTTACCTTCAAATCTCCGGAAATATTAGCGCCAGCCAATATCCCGGTGGCGGCGGGGAAGAATATCGCGAACACGGAGAAGAAATTGTGTTCTACGCCCTCGAAGAAACGATAATCTGGTCCTAAGTTATTTTGTAGCACCGTCCCTGAAATAAAACATATCTTAATATTATGCGCCCGCGCTACGATCCCGTCTCGTAATAGGGAAATATGCATGCAATTGCTTTATTTGCTAAACCAAATACTTTTTATCGCTAGTAAACAAATATTAAAAAAAAACTGGGCAAGTGTGTGTCGGACTCGCACACTTAACGGTTCTGTACAAATTTACCTATGTAAATAGTTCAATTCCCCAATGGAGTTTCGAAATTTTTTCCGAATCGCAAAAAAAGTACTTTTTTTATTTGTGTCCTAATAACAAATCTAGGTACTGTTTTTAGATTTATTCCTATACCTGTGCTATAAGACCTTGCTTTATGCCAAATTTCAGGATTCTGGGTCAACGGAAAGTACCACATGAATTTTGATTCCTTTGAGAGTGTTGAAATAAACGTTTTTTGCGACATAAACGGTTGTATATTTTTTTTAGTTAAGCAGCTTCAAGGGACCGCAGACCTGAATATATGAGTTTTAATTTCAACTCGATATCTCCGCGCGTTCTCGATATAAAGGGTCTTCGCAGACAGACAGACAGATGGACAATAAAATGATCCTATAAGGGTTCCGTTTCTTTTCCTTTTGATGTACGGAGCCCCAAAAATGTATTTATCAATAGCAAAGACATAAATCTTCAAAGCTGCTAATAAGAAAGAAAAGTCTGATATGGTATTTGACATTAAAGTTTATCACGCCCAAAAGGCCGCCAAAGTAAAAGGCGTTTTGACGAGAGAGATAGATATATTTATTTCAAATTGTTATATCTCATTTACTTTTCTACCAATTTTGATATTGTGTGCCACAATTAGTATTCAATTTTTTTATATTTATTGATAAACTGGTTAGTTAAGAAATATTGTTTTTATTGAATATTTCCTTTTATGTTCCTTTTTTTTTTAATAGACTGGTATAATTCGTAATTTTTCGTTAGACTACCATCACCTACATTTCGACACCCGCAACGAACAAGGTTGTAACATTAATTCAATCATTTTTCAAAATGAACCTTAAAACGATACAGCCATGTTTGAATTTTGTTTGGACTGTACTCCGAGATACTGCCTTGATCGATGCGAGTGTCGATTTAAATCTATTTTTTCCAAAAACTATAAGATCTTACAATTATACCCGACGAATCCTTGCGCCAACTCGACATCGCTCTTGGGTCCTATTATGGAGCCGATGCAGAAGTCTGCTATGGCCGCCAGCAGGATCACTAGCAGTACTATCTGAGCCTTCGCCTCCCACTCCATGCCCACCATCACTATGCCGGTGAGGAGGACTATTGTGATGCAGCCGTAGATCGCTTGGTCCTGTGAGGTATGATATAGAAAATTTATTTCTTTTATAATTTATGTGCACACATATACATCATCATCTTCCTGCCCTTGTACCTTGTAATTTGGGGTCGGCGCAACACGTTTTTTTCTTCAATTCTGCCCTGTCACTCGTCATTCTACCACTAACTTCCTTTTCTTTCATATCACTCTTCACACAATCCATCCATCTTTTCTTTGGCCTCCCTCTCCCACTCCATACATCCGCATGTATGCTCATAAATCTTTTTGTAACATGCGTTTCATTCCTTCTCTTTACATAACCATACCAAGACAAACGATTCCCCACATATGCATACATAGAAAAAGATACTATATAAATAAAAATGAATAGCTGTTCGTTAGTCTCACTAAAACTTGAGAACGGCTGGACCGATTTGGCTAATTTTGGTATTGAAATATACGTGATATTCCAGGGAAGGTTTAAGCCTTTCCTCTTCCTTTCTTTTTCCCCTTCGGTGAGAAAATATGGAAAAATTCAGAAAAAAAAAGAATCCGAATACAACGCCATCTCTAATTAAAATGTCGTTTTAAAAATAATTAGGCTGGTTCCAGTAACGCCAGTAGAGGGTTTTATCCTTTGACAGTTCAGCTAAAAGGTATCATAACATCCGTTGACTATAAGGCGGTACGAAATTCAGCTAGCAACATTATAATTTTTTTTACAAAGATACTGCTTATTTGGTGCTAGTGTCGTGATGGCCCAGTGGTTAAGGCCTCTCATGCATGACGTTGCGGGTTCAAAACGGGCAAGTACCTATGTTAATTTTTCAATACATATGTACTAAACCAAGTTAATCTAGGACATTACTGATACCCAGTGCCTCAAAAGCACGTAAAGCCGATCTTTGACAGTCTTTACTGGTAGTCAGACGTCAGAAACTGTGTCCATCAGTCAATCTAACTAAGGAGTATCGTATTGCCCAGTAACTGGGTTGTAGAGGTCTGATAAGTACTAAATACCGACGATTGAAAGGCTAGTTGATGTAAGCGACATTTTTTCAAAAAAAAAATTGAAACCTGCTTCAAACGACGGAGAAAAATTGGCTGATTCCGAATATGTATATAACTCAATATTGGAAAAAAATGTCATTTAGATCAATTAGCCTTTCAACCGTCGATACGTATATTATCTATAATATGTTTGATTAATAAATATATAAGTATGTTTATAAGTTGTGTCTAGTACAACCACAAGCTCTGCTTAGTTCAGGACTAGATGGCGTTATGTGAAAGTTGTGGAATATTGTTATTATAAGCATACATACCCATCCCTTATCCACCATATAAGCAGACTCCGGTATTAGCGTGATGAGCGACTCTCCGAAGCCGACCACGTACATGGAACACGCCACGGCATTGGCCATCGAGAATATCAGGCCGATGGAGCCGCCGAACTCAGGACCCAGCGAACGGGATATCATGTAATATGTGCCACCTAGAAACAGGAACATACAAGGTTAATTTTAATTCACTGACAATACTTCTGGGGTCCAAGTCTGTTATTTTTATAAATTCTCCATTCCAACACGACTCCATTGTCATTTTACTAAAAGTTCGTAGTCTGCTAAATTCATAATGGTCGATCATTGGTCAGTAATTGGTCTCGTAATAGTATTGTGGTAGAATGACAATATCGAGCTGTCTTGTAACAATTTAAAAGCAATAACTGCACAACGACGTTCTAATTGTAGGACACTGATCAAAGGGACTGTCAAATTTTAACAGATTACCGCAAAGTACATCAGACATTCATCTGTCATTAAGTACGAGATTACCGTTTTATGCAATTTCTTTCAATGGAGTGTCAGTGGTTGACCATTGGAAAGTCATGCCCTCGCATGAGCCATGAGCTTGAGGCCCAGGACCTCAAGTCTGCTATTACAATAGTGTCAGAATGGTCCATCATTGATTTCAAAATTGTTGATTTTGACAAGTTTGGTAATCTCCTAATATAGTGGCGTCATTATGACTTTCCAATGGGCCACTGACACTCCATTGAAAGAAATGGCATAAAATGATAATCTCGTACATAATGACAGATCAATGTCTGAGTTATGCGGTAATGCTGCTAAAATTTTGACAGTTCCTTTGACCGTGATAGTGAACTAACCTAACCTACCATTGGAACGTCATTATGCAGTCATTGCTTTTAAATACTTTAAATTCATAATTAGACAGGGGTGAAACTTCCTGGACCGCAAGGGCAAAGAATAGGGCTATGGGTTAACTTCCGAAAGGGAAACCCGTTGTCCTAGAAAGCAGAGATGGAACATACATAGATGTGGTTTTAGTTAGTTAAAGTCTGTCACGCCCATCAAGTGATTTCGCACCTTAAAAGAAGGGGTGAAACTTGTGAATATTTTTTTTTTTTTTTTTTACAAAATAAAAACCGAGTCAGTATTGCGTGGATCCCGAACGATTTTTTTTAAGTGATTTCAAATCCTCAGACTTCTTATATGTTTCCTGGAATCAAGTAAGGGACTAATTACTGTCTGTATTGTAATTTCTAAATTATTAGTTCGTGGTTTCGGCTATAAAGCCCTTTAATAATTTGTTTAATCGACTTCAAAAAAGGAGGAGGTTTTAAACTCGATCGTATATTTTTAAACTCCTCACCTCAGAGATGTGTCATTTATTATCCAAAACATCAATACCCCGATCCCGATCTATTCCCTATTTAACGCACACACAACTTACTGACGTTTCATAAGCGTCCATCATCATCATTTCAGCCGATAGACGTCTACAGTTGGACATAGACCTCCCCCAAGCGTCGCCACAATGACCGGTCTTGTGCCTCTCGCATTCATTTCAGTCACGTGACCCTAACCAAGTCATCGGTCCTCCTTGTAGGAGGCCTATCAACGCTGCGTCTTCCGGTTCGTGGTCGCCACTACAGAACCTTTCGGCCCCATTGCCCTTCTGTTCTGAGAGCAATATGTCCTGCCCACTGATACATAAGCGTTCATATAAGTTTATATAAAAAAAAAGTATTTTGTCTAACAGTTCTTACCTCCTTTGATGACACCATTGGTGCTGATGGCGGACATGGAGAGCGCCGTGATGGTGGTCACCACCGACGTTGTGAGGATCAGGAGCATTGACTGCGCTGCCGGAAAATAACGCTTTTATTGTCCACATTTAGTATAATAATAAAATAATTTTAATTAAATAATCACTTTTGTGCGCTCAATAAGTTTTTTGATTTTGTATTATTATATATAATCCTATTTTTACGGTAGGTACATTAATGCAGAGTCTAAAAAACATGAAAACCGATTGAAACGGAGATATTTGTACCTATGAGATATCAAGGAATTCACGGAGAAATACAGTTTTAAAGTTTTTAGTTTAGATACTTGTAAATCAATCAAGACGAAAAGGCCAAAACAATGCCCTTGATTAGAACATTGAAAATGATTGTTCTCGTACGTCCTTTTACATAATATTATTATGTTGTTCGTCCCGTAATTTTTGAAATTCAACTGGTAACTACGACTTCGTCTGCTCTCTCGTAAAACAGCACAATATCTACTATTTGGTCACATTTTCAAGATATTTGTTTTTGTGCGAAACCCTAATTGTTTTTCAAAAATAAAAGTAGTAGCTAGCTTAGTAGTCTAAGTTACCTACTCTGTATAAAGTCAGCTATCGACCTGTGAGGGTCCCGTCAAAATTAGGCCAGCCGTTTTGGAGATTAGCCGGAACAAGCAGACAGACAGTGTATCGAACATACTTTCGTATGCATTTAATAAAAAAATATTATTTTGTTATTTTTTTACGTGAAAACGTTTCCCGCACTAGGAATTACTACTGTATCGTTGGTGTATTCACAAACATGTAAACTCACATACACAAGATTCCCAGACTTGGAACAACTATCTGTAGGTCATACTAATATCTGTTCCTTGCGGGGATCGAACCCACGACACGCAGTGCAGCAACCAATCACTCAACCACTGCGCCAAACGTGCCGTCAAACAGACACTTCAATTTAATTCATATGTATAGATGAATAAACAACACAATGATACTAACCCACGCCCGCCTGTCCGACGACCCAGGACAGCCGGAGGAACAGCATGACACCCCAAATGTTGAGGAGACATCTCATCAGCACCCCCTTGATCCAACCAAACTTGATGTTCGAGGTTGCGAGCGTGGGGCTCGCTAGGTCCTTCTCCAGAGTCTGTGGCTGAAAATGTACGAGGGTTTCGGTAAATCTAAATTTGAAGACTATATGAAAACAAGGTTTAAAGGACCTAGTATCCAGGAAAAACACATCACAAAAAAATAAAGAGGGATTCGGTTAGTGCTACTAGGAGATCAGAACTTATAATGGAAATAGTCGGTATCCGGGTTATGGGAGTCAGATTGACATTAATTTCATATGAAATACAGGTATTTAGCCGCGTTTGGTTGGACTGGAAACCAATCCTTAAATGGTTGGTTAATGGTTAAACAGATTGTTTAATATGAGTACTAGAAGATCTGCAACGTACTAAATACAGGTGACGTACTATTATTATACTACACGTACCACTGATGAAATTCTACAGAATAAAATATATATAGCATAACCAGCCTTATAATGTTCCCACTGCTGGGACTCAGGCCTCCTCTCTAAGAGAGAGAATGGGCTGTAATCCACCACGCGGGCCCAGTGCGGATTGGTGGATGTCACATGTCTTCGATTTTTTAGTTCTAGGACATGCCGGTTTCCGCACGATGTTTTCCTTCACCGTTTTGAGAGCAGTGGTGATGAAAATAAATTACACAAAGTAATGTGCCTGGCTGGGTTTGAACCCGCGACCTACAACTCATAAGTCGGATACCATGCTCAGAATAAAATACTAAATTAAATTCATCAATAGACGCCACAATTCAATTCGCTGTTTCTAAAAGCATACAAGTGTATAAGAAATCCTTGTGTATTTAATAAAACGAAAGTAAGTATTATGGACGTATTTTTTTTATACTTTACAGTCGATTGCATACGTTCATCCTTTAGGCGTTGCAAAATAACACCGGCCGACGGCTTGGGATTACGTTGATAGTTAATACTTGAAAAGTACTAGGCAAGCAGAACGCTCATAGAGGTAATAACATCAAACAGGATTAAAAAAAAAATAACAGAACTCGCTTTGAAGGGAGATAAATAATTTTTAACCCTGAGTACATGGCCAAAGTCATTTATTTAAGGAACTAGAAATGCTTTGCGCATTCTATAACATTATTGCAATAAATGCGTCTGTTTTGATTAATGTACTTCGATGAAATATTATGTACTTATGGTGAATCATTCTGAACGAAATATCTATGTACGTCTTATGAAGGGCACTGAGAACACACAGGGTTGAGTTGTTTTTATCGCACAAAAAGAAACATTGCAAACGAGATCAAGCCGGGCAATTTATAAAATGGGTTCTCACGAGTCTCTTAGAAATAAATATATTCAAAGAAATCGATATTCGGACTATGCCTTAGGATTTTTGAAAACTAAAAGCGATTAACAAATTACATGACTGTATTATAACAATTATAAATCTGAATGGAAATCATGTCCGCAACCGAAGTTATTCAGTTTCTTAAATAATGCAAAGTTATTGCAAAAAATAATCATCATCATCTTCCTGCCCTTGTCCCGTGTTATTTGGGGTCGGCGCAACACGTTTTTTTCTTCCATTCTGCCCTGTCATTCGTCATGCTATCACTAACTTCCTTTTCTTTCATATCACTCTTCACACAATCCATCCATCTTTTCTTTGGTCTCCCTCTCCCTCTCCATCCATCCACATGTAAACTCATAACTCTTTTAGTAACATGCGTTTCATCTCTCCTCTTCACATGACCATACCAAGACAAAAGATTCCCTTTCAATTTTTCAGTCACTGGTGCCACTTTCAAACTTCCCCTAATATACTCATTTCTCACTTTATCCATTCTCGTCACACCACACATCCATCTTAACATTCTCATCTCCGCTACGTGCAATCTTTTTTCATCCGTCTTTTCAAATTTCAAAAATAATATTATGAATAAAAAAAATACTTGTGCACATAGTTTTACCGTATCGATTGCACCTGAATTTTTAGATGAATATAACACCATATCCTTTATCTGCGGAGTTTCGCTAGCTAATCTAATTCGGCCCTGTATTGCTTTTTTATCCATAATCTGTTGCTAAACTAATGGAATTAATTAATCCTATAATCTCCTCTAACGACACCCACACATAGTGACAAAACAGTTAATCCTTCACAAGGTTAGAAATACTACAATATATTTATATATGTATACATTTCACTTTGGCTTCAAATAATAATTGGTCGCGGGTTCATATTCAAACCCAGCCAGGCGCATTACTTTGTGTAAATTCGAAGTGACATCCACCATACTACTTTAAAATACCAACTCGATCTGTGCGCACTCCACAATTATTTAGTATTCCCGCTAGTAACAATAATGTTTCTGAGAATAACCCGTTATCTAGAATGTGCAATGAATATAATATAATATGCCCATAATATATATAAGGTAGACTTGTTTTTGAACAGTTTTAACGAATTTAGAAATTGTTTATATAAAATGTAATTACATTAGTGTATTTCATTAATTTCTCCATAATACTTCAACTTTACTGTGTTTTTTCTGTTCCTGAAGCATATTAAACTTTGAGTGCTGTACAATAAGTAAAGTCCAATTATTGCTGTACAAGCAATAATTGGACTTTAGATTTATGTACTGTATGTTATTTTTAACTGTGATTGTCTTAGTCTGTAGTCTGTCACTGTACTTATTAAAATAAAATAAAATACACCGGTCCTGCATGGTGGATTACGGCCCATTCCCTCTCCTAGAGAGGAGGTTTGTCGTAAAACGACGGACAGACGCAATGAGGCTTTATAATAAAAATAATAATATGTAAAGATATGCGTTTAGGAAGGATAAAAATAGAAGTTTAACATTAGACCAAAAGTAGAGTTTCATCAGCACTGACATCTTGCCAATGATTAATGCCCCATGACACCGCTCATTTTGTTTGTCTGACTTATTCAGACAAACGGGCTTCGGGAGTCGTAAGGCGAGTCCCGGCCGTCGTAGGCGCAGACTTGCGGACGACTACCAGTAAGTATTAATTATATCGCATTTCGGAACTTAGGGTGAATGCACTGCACTCGGAAAAATATTGTAAATGTACCGATAACTAGGTTTTAGATAAAATATGCTGTTACCTCTGAAGATGACATAAATATGCAAATACATATACTTAATCTGGTGTCTACTCATCACTAACTAATCATTTCAAATCACACTTAACATCTACAATAACAGTTCCAATTAACCCTCGCCTCATTCCATTGCATGAATCGCTAATTACGAATTACGATCCACTACGACTAGCAGACGCATTCATTCATACTCCACTAATGAAGGGGTCAGGGGATCAGTAGGTACCGATACAATGGTAGCACGTTATGAAGTGCGCACACCTACGGAAGGCTGTAATCCGTTGACCAAAGGGGTCAATGCAATTAACATATGTAGTTGTGCAAGGTGGAGATGCAAGAGAGGTGAGTTATGGGTACATGTTCTGAACGTCTTTAACGAAAGGGAGATCCTTATACCAATCATCATCATCATCATCAGTTCAGCCGAAACACGTCTACTGTTAGACATAGGCCTCCCCCAAATGTCGCCACAATGACCGGTCTCAGAAATTGCGTCTCGAATCCATCGGATTCCCGCAACCTTCACTAGGTCATCGGTCCACCTTGTGGGAGGCCTTCCAACGCTGCGTCTTCCGGTACGTGGTCACCATTTCAGAACCTTTCGTCCCCATCGACCATCTATCTGTTCTGCGAGCAATGTGCCCTGCCCAATGCCCAATGCCAAAGGGCTATGTCTATAACCTTGGTTCTCCTGCGGATATCTTCATTTCTGACGCGATCATGCAAGGAAACTCCGGGCATAGCCCTAGCCCGTCATCCGGAAGAAATTGTTGCAACATCTATAAAGCTACATAGGAACTAAACTAACAAACCCTGCATCGCCTGCATTATGCTAAAACTACACCGCGCACACGTGTGCCACACACGCCGATCTGGGTGCGTCGGTCTCCATACATTTTATATGGAAACTAGACTTGTAGAGTTACATTTGATCCACGCCACGCGACGTGGTTCTACGTACAAATCAGGTGTGTTACACGTGTGCGTCGTTCTAATGTAGTTCTAGCTTTAGAGTTCTCAGCGCGATTTGAACATATACAACAGCCCGAAATCATCTATCGGGAATTGCCTGGTTCAGACATACCTAACACACGTCTGAGGTTTGCAGGGCAAATGGAAGCGAAACAAGATGTAAATCTTGTTTCGCATTCTTCTCAAATATTTACTGCCGGCTGTAGGTCTCTATCAAACACCGCTACAACGACCTCATACATCATCAGACATACACCTATGGGCTAAGGACAAAAACTCTTGAACAACGGATAAGCAGTTATTGGTGCCTACTAAAGACCTAAACTTCCACACGTCGCTGGAATTCTGATCCAAATTTCCAGCCACCGTGGACGCGGGTTTGCGTAAGGCGAGCAATGGGTAGCTCGCCATTCGGCCGTCCGGTAACCGTCCTGACCGAGCCCGAGTCGTCGACGGCACAAAATGTTCCACGAGATGACAGCAAAACCATAAGGGCCCAGCAGGGTCGAAGCTTACTGGGGCCATGGGTTCGCTTCCGAAAAGAAAACTCGAGGTCCTGGAACGCAAGGCAAAGAAGGAATCAAGGAACATAGGACACAGTAAAAGACTGATACACCCTCCCGCTCCGCCCTAATACGGGAGAAGTCATTACATGATTACCTACCTAAAAAAAAAGACCTAAACGGTGTCTGAACAATCTCCAGAATCGCTCAGCTACCTCAAGTTAAGCAACGTCACATTTAAACGTAAGAGAGGTACTAGATAACATAGATAGTTGGCCGTAAGGAATTATTGGTAATAATAATTGTGGAGAACGCAATAACTTAAGTGAGTGTCTGAGTGATTGTGTTTCAGGTTATCTCTAAGTGATGTTCGAATACTACAATAGTAGTCATTCTTTCAAGTATGCTCTGGCCCACTCGCCCCCACCAAATACACTTATGCTCGCAACTCTTCTATTCCATCATGGCTTAACAACTAAACGATAGACATTATTTCCCATTTAAGTACGGCAAAATTACACCTCTTAACAGCCAAGAAGCCACGAACACTAAACCACTATAACCAATAATATATTAGATAATCCAATCGCCATTACCAGGACGCCATGTTTACCAAGAGGTACCGCGTATGTCTCACAACGTGACCAATTAACTGATAGACGCAATTACCACAATTAGCAACCTGGACAGCTAATTAATAGGGGTTAAGGTTCATACTAAGTACTCAGGTGAAGTGGAAAAAGAGAATCAGGTCAACTAATTCAATTAACTCATATCAGGATAGTTATTTCTTCACAGTATTCTCCACTCAGTGTATCTAAACGACAACCATACTTATAGTATAGTATTATATAGTCGGCCTTATAATGTTCCCACTGTTGGGACTCAGATCTCTCTAGGAGAGGGAATGGGGCGTAATCCACCACGGGGGCCCAGTGCGGGTTGGTGGATGTCACATGTCTTTGAATTTTTGGTTCTAGGACATGCCGGTTTCCTCACGATGTTTTCCTTCACCGTTTTGAGAACAGTGGTGATAAAATAAATTACACAAAGTAATACGCCTGGCTGGGTTTGAACCCGCGACCTACAACTCGTAAGTCGAGGACGTTACCACTGGGCCACCACTGGTCTAACCATACTTATGTCTATATATTTTATAAACTTGGATGCCTTCTGGATGAAATACCACCTATCTACAGCTAGGGACCCGGCAGGGTCGAAGCCTACTGGGGCCACGGGTAGTGTGAAAGCGAAGCCCGGGGCCCCGGGAAGAAGGCAAAGAGGGAACAGGAGTGGGTTTTTAGTCAGTAAAAGTCTGACACTATCTCTCGCTCCACCCAAGAGCGAGATTTGTCATTAGATGATTTTCCCACCTTAAAAAAAAAAAAAAACCTATCTACAGCTGGTTGGAATGAAGGCCACCATGGTCCACGCACTATGGTCCACTAAGGACTAAGTGCGGAACCCAGACCACAGAGATAACACCACCTGTCATCGTAAACGCGGAATTTCTTAAACGGTCCAAAATTCGCACTTCAAGGATGCTATGCTCCACATTTGATTCGATCTCAACGTTATTTAGAAGTGTCAAGTGCATTAGTCCTGTTATTACGTGGTGTGGTTGAACTTGATTTAAATAAATAATTACGAGTTTGTTCTCGGTTCTCTTATCTTTACTTTATCATAATCTCTTGTCCTTATTCAGATTTATTTGTCTTACACACATTTGTATTTACCATCATCTCATATCGAGTCATCACACAATCTATCTACCAATCATGTAATTACTCGATTAAGGGTTTTTCTCTACTCTATGTTATATTCATCCGCATTCTTAATCAAAACTTTTATTCTTATATTTACTTTATTTATTTACAGTACAGACTACCCCCCTTTCTATTTCAAGTTCTTACAGTCCATCCTAAGGTTGTCTGGTAGATATCGCTGTCAGCGATAAGAGCGCTTTTGTACCCATAGATTTAAGTTAGTGTAAAAGTTTTGTTACTATTTCGGTGTTCAATAAAGTTAGCTATTCTATTCTATTCTTTTCTCTGTGTTTCCGTGACTCTCCTGGCTTCTATGGCGTGAGCTACTAAGATGATGCCAACACATTCCGGCTGATAGACAGTGTTTAGTGTCCCCAGCGGTCTGGATATTTTGATGTTGAGGTCATCGGAGAAAACTCCGACTCCAGATCCAGTATCTGTCTTTAATCTAGCAGTGTAGATTCTCAGCTCTTCCAGGCCTGAGTCATAAGATTCTCCTGTTATCCTGTCCCTATAGTTTTTCTATTTAGTATTTTTAGTATACTATCTCAGAAATAAAGTCTTCACCTTAAGCAATAGTGCAAAGCTTTATAACGTCAGATTACGATTCTATTTTATGGCTCATTACCATATTTATTAATAGATTTCATTACACAGGTTCTCGTGTCTGGTGTCCAGTTTACGCGGTTGCCAATCAACCGCATTGAACCACGACCATATTATAGATAGACATAGACCCTTTGAGACGAACAGTCATTCTTTTTTAGACTGCTCATCTTCCTGCCCTTGTCTTACTTGGGGTCATCGCAACACGTTATTTTCTTCCATTCTATCCTGTATTTTCTGCCATTGACTCTCTTTTCTTTCATATCACTTCTCACACAATCTCCCTGTCCATCCATCTACATGTATATTCACTTATTTATTTAACATCAACTCTTTTAGTAGCATGCGTTTTATCCCTCCTCTTCACGTGACCGATAAACGATTCCTTTTTAACTTTTCAATCACTGGCGCCACTTTCAAACTTCCTCTAATATGCTCATTTCTCACTTTATCCATTCTCGTCACTCCACACATCCATCTCAACATTCATTTAGACTGCTAAAGTCTTGCTTGTAATAGACTTGTAGAAGTGGAGTTCGATCTCCAGATATTACAGGACGGGTTGCCGATTGTTCGAAAGAGTTACCAAGTGGATTTTAGTCATTAAAAGTCTGACACTCGCTCCACCCAGAGCAGGATAGAAGGAAGTCATTTGATGATTTCCAAAAAAAAGAAACGATATATTAGGATCAAATTGTTAGATCAACAGGGTTTTTCTACAACAAAATTCCCAGTAGCTGCTCGGAGTGTATGATTTCGTCACTTAATTACATGATACTTAAAGGTACTAAAATGAACTGTTACCGCGAAATTACACATCGCTAATTTTGTTATATTATTATTAGCTATAAATAAACGATTTTATCGAGCATTAATGTAAGTTTTCCTGTAAATATTTCCTGTTATTGCATAACTCTAATATTAATTGTTCATCACGCGTCACACATAGCTTCTAAAATACTGACTTTGTTTGTACTCCAAAGTTACAAGGGCGTAAGTTCAAAGTGTTCTTGATATAAGACCAGTTATATAGACCCTTACCTTCCTAGATAGTGAAGCGTTGTGCAGCTCATCCAGTGTCGGTCGCGGTGCTGCGTGAAGCGATAAAACGTTTCTGTAGTTGTCCAGCCTTGGCAAAGCTTCTCTAGTGAAATGTCTGTAAAAATATGTTAGATAATAAATCACTTTTTGTATTGACAGAAGATCCACGATCAGTTTCGTTTATCAACTTTTATGACAAGAACAAATAAAATAAAACTGATTTATTCGTTTTTTTTTACATAATTATCAGCATCAAAAAAGATTGTGTAGTTGTGCACATACACAACTACACAATGTTTTTGAATCCATTCCAAGAAAGGCTCTTCAATCACTATTCAAAGATACCACACTGGTACAAATTCTATAGTGTGGTAGTTAAACATAGTTTTTAGAGCTCCCTAAACCTAAAACACATGGATAAACAAAGGATCACTGATATAACTAAACGGATCAACGTAACAGATGCTCTACCCTACTGCAAAAAATTAACGTTATTAGGCAGGCCACATGAATCATGTTATACACCTAGTCCAATACAATAATTGAGTAGGCTAGCCCAATCGGCAAAAGAGAAAGATGGTCCGTTGAAATTAAAAGGACAGCAGGTGAAAACTGGGTAGGTACCAAAAGCCAGACAGAAAGCCGTAGAAAACGAAAAAAATAAAATAAAGACCTCTTCCGTTGATATAAAAAATGAAAAAAAAAAAATACAAGAAATCTATATAAAAATTTATACACCCCTAGTTTTTAATTAGTACAAAAAAATAGGGCTCCATCCTTACCCGTTACTGATCATATTTGTGTAGTCAAAAGTAAAAAAATAAAATCCTAAAATTGTCCACGGAGTTTTTTCATAACTGGTGAATTCATAATAGAAGCAACATTCATAACAATTGATACTAGAAAGTACTACGCGCAGTGTTTTTCCATTGTAATCGTCATTTATTCATTCATAAATCAATAGCCTGTACAATATTTTCATAAGTTGAGTGACATTTTGGGATATAAAAAAACGCTAATAACTTTGCTGTTTATGAACATATTTTTTTGAGACTTCTTAAATAATAACAAGACCTTTTCTAAGAAGCCCTTAAAGTATTTGTACTAATTAAAAACTAGGGGTGTATATATAAAAGCGAAATACCACTCAGTGATTAATCAAGAAATCTCAGAAACTATAACACCTACAAATTTGGCAGGTAGGTTCCTTATAAGGTGTAGACATCCGCTAAGAAAGGATTTTCCGAAATTCACCCCCTAAGGGGATGAAATGGGAGTCCAAAGTTTGTATGGAGAAACCGACTTTCACGCGGGCGAAGCCGCTAGCAGAAGCTAGTAAGCTATATATAAGTACTAAACCTCAATAATATGCATAAATTGATTATTTCTTTCACTGTCTGATTTAAATGGGATTTTATATTTTATTTACCATTTATGCTATTCATATTATTTTTATACTATAGGTTTATCCTCCTGCCTTTACAATCAGCTACGACATGCAAATAACGTTGGACATCCCTGGGCTCAGTCCCACTCGGGCGCCAAAATTTCAACCAATCAATTCTTTTACCTAAAACTTTTCCCATATTTTGTATCAGTACATGTGAGAGGATCATCGCTGTCCATCCCGTCGGAGTCTGTTGTTTGCTCTTGGTCGTCCTCTGGATCATCCTCCATCTGCAAACAAAAATAATATTCAACTCGATACAAACTCGGCGTTTTATCAGTTCCACTTCTCGGTTAATTTACCTTTTATCTTATCTAGCTTTAGTTAAGTTCGCTACGACTTTGATCTCACATGAATATACTGTTCTCGACCTATAGTTATCATATTAGTATTTCATTGTAATGGCTTGGACGGGCTATGCTCGGAGTTTCCTTGCGTGATCGAATCAGAAATGAAGATACCCGCAGAAGAACCAAAATTGCCAACATAGCACGAAGAATCGTCAAACTTAAGTGGCAATGGGCAGGGCACATTGCTCGCAGAACAGATGGCCGTTGGGGCCGAAAGGTTCTGGAGTGGCGGCCGCGTACCGAAAAACGCAATGTTGGAAGCCCCCCTACAAGGTGGACCGTTGACCTGGTGAAGGTCGCGGGAATCCGATGGATGCAAGACGCACAGGACCGTTCATTGTGGCGATATTTGGAGGTGAGCTATGACCAGCAGTAGACGTCTATCGGCTAAAATGATCATGATGATGATGGCTTGGACGAATGATTCAAAATTTACAACCTTTGGACCCTTTTTATAGGTAGGTTCAGAGTTTTAGGGCCTTACTATGACAAGCGAGTAAGAGGGATGGAGCTATACACCCTATAACAGTTCAGTTTAGGTCATCAAATGGATTGCGTTAAGAGCTCTTGGTAGGGCTTTTACTGGCTAAAACCCACCGTGTAGCATCAGTTACCCTTTGCTTTCCAGAGCTGCGGTAACTCTTTCGAAGAATCCTGCAGTTCTAGCAGGAGGTCATGGTCAGTTCGGGAGGTTACTGCACCGGATTCGTGCGGAAGAATCACGGGTGTCAGCACTGTGTAGACCGCACGGAGGACACGGTGGAGCATACGGTAGAGGTGTGCCCCGCCAGGACAGAACACCGCCGTGTCCTCGTGGGGGCGATCGGCGACAACGATCTCTCGCGCCGGGTCATGGTACAGGCTATGGTCTGAAGCGAGGAGGAGTGGCAGGCGGTCGCTTCCTTCTGCGAAGCAATAATGCTAGCAAAGGAGGCGGCCACATGCGCACGTGCGAGGGAACGACCCTCAAACCCCAGATTGGGCGGGACGGGATTCCAATCCCGATTTCCGGCCACCGTATAGGCGCGGGCTTGCGGACGGTGAGCAATGGGTAGCTCGCCGTACGACCGTCAAGTAACCGTCCGGACCGAGCCCAAGTCGTCGACGGCGCGTAGTGTTCCACGCGCGCCTCACGGAGATGTCAGCAAATTGTAGGGGCCTAGCAGGGTCTAAGCCTTCTGGGGCCATAGATTCGCTTCTGAAAGGAAACCCGGCCCTGGAATGCAAGGCAACGAACGAACTAGGAGAGGGTGTTAGTCAGTAAAATTCTGACACACCCTCCCAATCAAATCCTTACATTTGGATGATACTCGTAATTATGCTACCTAAACTCGTTAAGAAATAAAAGGCCCGTTTTAGCATTACTATTACGTAACTTGGAACGAACCTGAAAAAAACAATAAAATAATAATTAATTACATAGAGTTTTAAAAAAAACACAATGTATTTTTTTTTGGCGAAAAAATGTATGTCATAAATTTTTTCGCTGCGTTAAATAATATGATGACATATATTGCGAATATTCATTTTGCGTATTTAAGTATTCGTTTTGACAGATGTCAAAACGGGCCTTTTATTTTTAAGACACCTTTCAGCTCAATAATAATAATAAATCCGTGGATCCAGTTTATGATTTCAAACTATAAGAAGCATCGACACCTACATAGTAGTGATATGATGATCTATTCAAATCCCAAGCCACATAGTAACATGCAGCACCGTATCCACATCACATGATACATCGCTAAAATGCAATTTTAGCTTTCAATAAACTTGAAAACCAACTAGAACGGCTAACAATAAATCGTTTCTAAATATTTACAGTAGTTTCACGTTAGTCATAGCTACGATTGATCCGTTTACTATCCAGCGGTAAATCCTTCAACAAGAAATCGTCTAGTTATTGTCGGTAACACATTTGTGACGTCAGATGATTCCAGATATATTTATGGATATATATGCGTCTGATAAAGCCGACGGTGTGGGGTTATGGGGACGTGTGATGGTGTACAAAGGTTAGAGGCCAACGATGGGTTGTCCGTCATGAATGTATACTGTATAGCCACATGTACTCCATAGAAACGAAGTACAGGCAATTCAAAGAACTTAAGGGCTTTACCATGTCGTATTAATATGTCGGGTGTGCGAGCGAGAAGAGTGATGGAGTTATACACGATATGTAGCTCCATCCCTTTAACAGTTCAGTTTAGGTCGTAAAATGGATCGCGTTAAGAGCTCGTGGAAGAGAGCCTCTGCACTGTAATTTCTGGATAATCTTAAAGTGAATCTAGAAGGTCTTTAAAATTTAACTAGGTTCTGCCAGCGGCTTCGCTCGCGTGAAACTAGGTTTCTCCATACAAACTTTGGGTTTTTTATTTTTTGTCAGTTTCAATAAATTGTCATACGATGTCAATTTTCGAGTTTGTTACTGCAGTTGCCGGCCGACCTTCACGTACCTCGTCATAGAGATGGTCACGTCCACGTCTAAATTCTCCAAACCACGAAAACAGAGAGTTGCGACATGGTGCTTCATCACCAAATGCCAATTGAGGTCTCTGACAACTCTCTTGTTAACTTAAGCCACAACGAAAATCATAAAAAATCATTGAACGAAAATGTTAACGAGTTAAATTCATTTTGATAGCGACACACAATCTTCGAAAGAACGCCACAATGAAAAAACAAATGACAGCTTCGCAAATTAAAAGTAACATGCTCGCAAATTGTTCCATTTTCGAATTCTATCATTGTTTTTTCATTCTTTTATTGTAAGTGGCCAGATCCAAAAACTTTCAGTATGCCCCGAGTATAAAAAATAAAAACGTGTAAAATAATGTGGAACAACTGTGAAATAAGGTACCTATGTACCTAACCGAACTTAATAATAATTATGTATCGTTCATTCAACGTCTCTATATGAAGGTAACTGTTAACCTACATCAACGTACGTCCGTACCAAGAATATTATAGAGCTTCGAAACCGTAACTATCGAAAATCCGAAATTAAAAAAAATCCGTAACCGAAACCGATACCAAATTTCGGATTTTCGGATAAAGTCGGAATCTATATGACCGGTTATGACAGGTTTTCGTCAAAAAGAGATGGCGTGACGAGTTAGACTTCGACCTAAAGGATTATCTAGAAGCAGCTAAGGGCAGAGAAGACTTGAAGAATGGAAGGGAGGTCTTTCCTCTGCAGTGGAACACAACAGGATCATAATAATAAAATTACTAATGTCCGTAACCGAGACTATCCGCAACTAGCTGATAATCCGAAATACTTTCATATCCGTAACCGTATTGAAACCGGTATAATATTATTCCGATATCTGTATCCATTACCGACATAGCTCGAAGAATCGCCAAAATTAAGTGGCAGTGATTGGCAGTGAGTGGAATTATACAGCCGAGTAATTACTTTTAACATTCGGTAACGCAAATCTTATGCACTTAGTTTTTTTCCATTTAATACTAAATTATTAACAGTAAACCAGTTTTGGACTTGATGTAGACCGTTGTTTACGTCATCAAGGTTTGTGGAACGTCTATTGATCTTGAAAATTAACGACGTATCATCAGCAAACAATATAATATGTGGTTGTTTTTTTAATAGATGTGGTAGATCATTAATATAAACTAAAAAGAGGAAATGACCCAATATTGAGCCTTGTGGTACACCCATTTTGACTTTCCAACCCGGACCCAAATTAATAAAATTTTACTAAGCTGAGTGCAAGTTTACCTAGGCCATCATGTTCTAGCTTTAAAGTAAGGTTTCGTGATTAAAGCAATCAAAAGCCTTTGAGAGGTCACAAAAAATTCCTATCGCGTCTTAGGCTTCTTCCCACGATGCAAATATATGTTTTAATAAAGTGACACCAGCGTCAGTCGTACAACGTCTTTTGGTGAAACCATACTGCTGATCGTGAAAGATTTTATTGCTGTTAAAATGATAAAGCATTTGATAAAGCGTAACTTTTTCAAACACCTTACTGAAAACCGGCAATACCGGTCTGTAATTATTTGTGTCATTATGGTAACCGGATTTAAAAATTAAAATAACCTTACTGTATTTCATTATATCTGGAAAGACTCCTTGGAGCACACACAAATTAAATATTAAAGCTAAATATGGTGCTATGGTCTCAATTATGGATGTGCATACTTTAACAGACATTCCCCATAGGTCTTCGGTTATTTTGACTTTGATTTGCCGGAAAGCCTATAAGACTGTCATAGGGTTTATATGTTTGAATTGAAATTCAACCGGACAGCCTGGCAAGTTTACTTTCAATAAAGCAATTGAGGCTTCAGGGGAGGAATTTAGAGCACTACTTCTATGTTACAGCTTATGGGACCATGTGAGGTCCGTTATGCGTACTTTATTCCTACCAGTTTCGCTATTAATAACTTTCCACACAGTCTTTATTTTATTGTCAGCCAATTTGATCTTGTTGCTAATTAATGTACTGGGCCTTCGCTACCTTACAAATCTTTCTATTATTAATTTATTTACATATTTATTAAAGGTTTCAGTGTTCATGAATGGCTCCCACAAGATGGACCGATGACCTGGTGAGGGTCGCGTGAATCCGATGGATGCGAGACGCACAGGACCGGTCGTTGTGGCGACGCTTGGGGAGGCCTATGTCCAACAGTGGACGTCTTTCGGCTGAAATTATGATGATCCGTATCCGTATCTGGAATTTCATAACATCCCTGGTTTCTTTCTTGTGGCGCTCTAGAGAACATAACGCGTGGCCTGAATTTGTTGACGTCCACTTACGTCAATCGATTTGTCTTAGTCGCGCAAGAAATACTTACTATGAATCCATTAAAAATCTAAACCAACTCAAAACTTCCCAATAATGGGTCCGGGCTGTTAGTAGTAGAATGTATTATTTGTTTTGTGTGTAATATATATTATGAACTAATTTCAATAGTGTAGTTAATCAATATTTCTTGAACTTTTGTTTATCGTTTCCGTTTAATATAATTCCATTCACGAAAAGTGCTAACGGAACCCTAATTACTAAACCTTCGCCGTCTGTCCGTTCGTCCGTCCGACCGTCCGGGCTGTATCTCTTAAGCCGTAAGAGGTAGAGACTTGAAATTTTCACCGAATGTGTATTTCTATAGCCGCTACAACAAAACAAAATAAAGTTAAAAATTAAAGGGTTTCAATACAATAACTCTTATTTGTGGGTTACCATGACGTTTACAGTAAGATTGTTTTATTCTTATTCCATTGATTGTGGGTAAGAGATGGCGCTAGACAACCTGTATAGCTCTGTCTCTTACCCACACTAAAATAAGAATGAAACAATCTTACTTTGAACGTCATGGTAACCCACTTTGTCGGCATTTTTTGGCTCGATGTTATTATTGTAGTACGGCATCCTTTGTGTGCGAGTCCGACTCACACTTGGCCAGTTTTTTAAGTACGTTTGCTACAAAATACTCTGCCGAACCAGTCACGCATAATTGGCGCGAAGGCTGTAGTGACGTTTTACGTACTAGTGTGTTGATCAGGAAAATAAAATATTTGGACATACGCCATACACAGCAGAGCATAACCTGAATATTTTTATTTTATTTTATCGAGTCGATTTAGTTCATGGTCAAAGAATTTGTTGTGGTATATCAGACTATTATGACATAGTAGGCCCGTGTGATAGTAGATAGTTATCCCAAGGGAACATACTCCCGGCATAAAAATGTCCTACGTGCTGATCCAGCCCGCCTAGCCAAGTTACAACCGTTTCGTTTCGATTCTCTTTTCGTTGATCGCCTTGAGTCGGCCACGCCTCCTATTCCTTTGTTCTGGACACGTCACTGAGCGTTGAGATGTCAGAATAAAGGAATCGGAGGGTAAACCGTTTTTCTTCTTAGACTTTACCCAAGAGTTATACCAATAATCCCAAATTTTTATACTAAAGAAAATTAGTGACTACGCAGCTGTGCAAACAGAGCTAGTAAATAAAACAGAGAACACCATAACATCGACTGGCATACAATAACAAGCGCGAGACTTAGGAACAATAAAGCACACTACACTAGCGTCAGTTTCCAAGCGACTCTATTAGAAACTGACGCTGGACTCGAAGTTTACACTCATAACAAGCCAGATATACACGTATTTGACGTGAAGAAATGTTACCCATATAACCAACGAGTATATCATTACGTCATCTAAATACCATGCCGCTTTCGCATGGTTCACGATGTAAATATGAACTTGGCAGCGGCCGAGAAGTGGAAATGATGGAAACAGTCAATTTAACGACAACGGTGCAAGTTTTGATGTAGTGTTGGTGTTAGTGTAGCAGATCCTGCCAAATAGTGCTATTTAGGAACTAATATTATGACCCAACGTGTGTTGGATCATTCGGTTCCGTCATGTCCGTGAACGGGCGCTGTCAGTTGAGACTGGTCATCTCTTAGCTGCCATTTGCTATTTTAATATCCATGTTTAGTTTCTATTTTTATTTTATTTACATTGTTCTCACATGATGCGACAAGAAACATGTAACAGAGTTACTTGTAATTACAAAACATGATTGAAAAGAGTGTCCATGGAGTTTCTTGCACATTCTTCTCCATAGAGATCTACGCTTTGGAATGTGCAATTAGCATCATTTTTTCTGACTGACTGACTTTTTGACATTTCAAAAGTGCCTGTAAATGCTTTGAATCTTGAATCCAACTATTGGGAATCGAGTATATCCGAGAGTAATCGCGATCCTCGAACGCAAATGTGAACTAATAATAATACATACAGCAGTCATTGCAGCGATAGTCGTGACGGCCAATGGATTAATAGCAAAGAGCCACGACCAACATCTAAGGAGGCTCTCGTTGGGCAGTCGATCCAGAAAGCAGTACTCTCGGATACGGCGCGTATTGTTAGGAAAATTCTCTCTCAGGATCCCTGACCACCTGTAGCTGACCCTGTTCCCTATGCCGCCGGTGGGCCATTATTTCTTTATATTTTTAAATGTTTTTTTTAAGAAGTTTGTTAGTAGATGATTGAAGAAACACGGTTGGGTTAGTAGAAGTCTGAAGATAGAAATACATTGCGCACACGTGTGCCACACGATCTGGGCGCGTCGGTCTCCATACATTTTATATGGAAACTAGACTTGTAGAGCTACACTTGATCCACGCCACCCCAAACCACGCGACGTCGTTCTACGTACAAATCAGGCGTGTTACACGTGTGCGTCGGTCTAATGTAGTATTCGCTCAGTTATTTTATTATTTCCCAGCCAGAAAAAAAGCACTTTGTTCTCTAGAGAGAGAAAGTGAGATGCAATCCACAACGCAGGCCTAGTGAGAGTGGGATGGTTTCGACGTGTGACTATTTTAGTGACTGGCCCGAAAAGGGCCCTAATATCGGTTCGGTTACGCATTTGTAATGTAAAAATCTGTACCTAATCTACTTCTTTATTTATGTTGTGTTGTCTGCGCTGAATAAAATATTATAATATTATTATATTCTATTCTAAGCATTGGTGGCCCAGTGATAATGGCCTCGAGTTACGAGTTGTAGGTCGCGGGTTAAAGCCCAGCCAGACGCATTACTTTGTGTAATTTACTTCATCACCACTGCTCTAAAAACGGTGAAGGAAAACATCACGAGGAAACCGGTATATCTTAGAACCAAAAATCAAAGATATGTGATAACGAAAATCCGTACTGGACCCGCGTGGTGGATTAAGACCCATTCCCTCTCCTAGAGAGAAGGGCTAGCGGGGTTACCATGACGTTCAAAGTAAGATTGTTTCATTTTTATTTCAGTGTGGGCAAGAGACAGAGCTATACAGGTTGTCTAGCGCCATCTCTTACCCACACTGGAAATAAGAATGAAACAATCTTACTTTAAACGTCGTGGTACAGGTCTAAGTCCCAACAGTGGGAACATTATAAGGCAGAGGCCCAATCGCGCTATTTTTTTTCAACTAAATCGCAACCGAACCGCTGCCATATCTCAACTTTTTGACCATTTCGTATCGCGCTAAAAATTTGACAGCAAGTTGAGACGCACCGCGATCGCAGCTGGAACGTTACCGTTGTCAAACGTAAAAGTTGATGGGACGCTACTTTTTTAGGATCGTTAGCAAATCGTTGGAGTGTTTTGTCTTTGTTGTGAAGTGATTCTGAGTGAAAATCTTGCAAAAATACAACATTACCATGTAGGCCTACATAGATTTGTTGGAGAAATCTCATGAATATGATGTAGCGGTAGCTCGAGCCGAAACCAAAAGGAAAAACTTAAAAGCTAGACTTAGGTGTGATTCATACAGTGATCGATAGTTTGTGAAGAGATCAATTAACCCGTGAATTAATTTCGACTCCTTATATGCCACCCATCCTACGTTGTGATGCTTTGGATCTTGAAACCAAGGTACGGGATGATTTTGTTATGATTCCTCTCGTAGTCATAAACAGCATTATCACTTTTACTAAAAACCTTTTTTGTTCTATAAAAGTAACCACAAAGTAAATTAAACAATAAAGTTCAATGTGTGTGCATTTGCATCTTTTGGGTATGTTTAAATTGAGTATAATTTATGTTGCAATATTCTGATACAATGTATATTTATTATTTAAGATGCTTTAATTCTGTTTTGGTTATTGCAGGAGACTCAGACCCCTTTGAGACCAAGAATGATGATACCCATCTCAGAACCAAGGCCAGATACTCCAGAACAATATTACCAAGGCTTGCACTTGACGGCCAGAAATGTTGTTGAACGCTGTATAGGTGTTTTAAAAGCTTGCTTTAGGTATGCTTTGGATATCATACCATTATTATAATAGTTGACATAATTATGAATCATTTATGTTTGAAATTAATAAATAATAATAAAAGGGTTTGTCCTTGCAGGTGCATGGTCGATAAAAGCTGCATTACACTCCAGTAACTGCTGCAAGAATAGTGAATGCATGCTTTGTTCTGCATAATATAGCACACAGGGCTAATAGGAGAAACCAATTATGCTAATTAATTTTACTTTTCATATTATTCTAATTGTTTTTGTAATTTTGTGTTTTAAGTTTTTTTTCATCAAAATGGTTTTTGATTAGTTCTTTATATATGTATTCTTAGCAAATATTAACATAAATAATAAAATAATTTAGCTCTTATGACACCTGAGGTACAGGTTAGATCTAATTATTATTGAATACCATTACTGTTCTTGTTGAAGGCTGCACTTATCCTTTATTCCCATTTGCCCCCTCTAGGCTTGCCACCGGGGTGGTGGATGCCACTAATTAGGTGGCGTTTACCACCCCGGTGGTCGATGGCACTAAATAGGTGGTGTTCACCACCCCGGTGGTCGATGGCACTTAATTAGTTTCATCTGCCCCCTTCACAGTTATTAGTACGGAGGTTTATTCTCATATTGTATAGGACATTACCAATAAATAAAAAATAATAAATTAAACAATATATTTTAGTTTCTCTGTTTCTTTATTGGATAAAATCACAGTTTTATTACACTAACATAAGTGATGGACGTAAGATATTTTCACAAAATTGAATCAGTAAAAAATATTTTAATATCATTTTCAATAGCTATAGTCACAAGTTTTAATCACGGAATAATTTACTATTTTGACACCGTTTTTAAAATATTTTGTTTCGTATTAAAATTTCTTTAACATTGACTAACGAAGCGTCTTCTTCAATTTTATTAAAAAAATGCATAATATTTGGATTTTTTTCCCATAGATTTGTTTAGCTTGTTGTGCCAACCTTCCAAAAAATTGTTGGTACGGTGGCGTTGGCCGTACACTGGAACTTCGACCTCTTCAGATTCATAACAGGATATTTTTGTCAACTTTGCTGTCTTATTTCGATGACTATATAATAAAGATTTGATGTTATTGAATTGTTATCTAATTACTAATCTAGTTCAGAAATACAATAAACGTTGTTATAATGACTCGCAATTATTAATTATTTTGCATAGGCTTAGGTACTTCTTTTATAAACAGTTGGTAAGACATAACACCAATGTAGAAAGAAAAATAAGTTTAAGTCTATAACAAAATTTTGTTAAAAATTGATGTACAAAATCATAATAAATATTTTTGTTTTGTCATGCGCTCTACTTTTATCGTCAAGAGCGTAATACCGAAGTACCTATTTTGTGCATTGCAGTATTTTTCCATAGTTTTCGCTCACATTTACAACAGAAGACGATATGAAGACACAGGAACAATGCAATGTTGTACGACTCCACCCCTATGTGCGAGTGAGACCCCCTTTGTACGAGGGAGAACGCAGTATAGTTACACATTACATTTCTTGTCACTCCGTTCGCCTGTTTGTGTTTAATTTTAATGTGTGCGTTTATTTGTTTACCTTCCGGGTTCCTTACTTGTACAATTTGCAATAGATAATCCGAAACTGCTTGGTGCAAATTCAAACATTATTTATACACTAATATGGCAGAACCACAAGCTAGTGGAAGTTCCCCAGAGCTTAATACGATTTTTTATATTAATAAAAATAATGGTAAAGTGCTGTTACGTGCGGGACATCAATATATTATTAAAAAACAATACAAAACCACTGGTCTCGTGATATGGGAGTGCTCAGGCAGAAGAAAAAATAAGTGTCGCGGTGTTTTAAGAATTAAGGTAAGTAGTTTTTTAGTACACTTACTGTCTGTGTCACCACATCCGAATAAGTTCCCATATAATTATTTAGCAGATAATTTCAAACAAATTCTGTTTCATTTTTAAATTTATTCAACAGTTAGTAACTGTTCAGATGTTGTGAAACAGGCTCTTAATAAGTTTGTTAATCTAGTTTTAGTGCCAGGGGCCGTAGGCAAAGTAACATTATCGTTGCCGAAGTTAGATACGATAACTAAGTTCAATAAGAATAAGTTTTTTATAAAAAGTTTTTTATATAGCTAGATTTTATTGCATTGTCACGACATATACATATGCCTGCAAAATTTCCAATAAAAGCTTGTAAATAAATGTAAAGGATTGACATGTCAATCTACCACCACATTGTATATTGTACCACTCTAAAGATAGACGTATAATATAATTTAAAATCAACCTGACAAAACATGAGAAAACAATATTATTTTGTTAGGTTCAAGCTTAAATTCACTTTATTTTAATAATTTTAAAGTTGACTTTTGAGTGCCTTAAAAAGCTGCGCGAGGATTAATGCAGTCTGTCTGCGGTGATCCTAAGGCAACCGTGTATCGTTGGTGAAACGAACACAATAATACGTAATACCTAATAAATAATGTGTAGAAAGTTAGTGTACTAAAGAATATTCACATATGTGTTTTTCTTTTTATAGGGAGAAAATATTGTCGGTGAGAAGCACCACGACTGTACACCAGATTTCGCAAAAAATGAAAGTGCAATATTAATGCAAAGAATAAAAGAGAAGATAACAGAACCAACCTTTCCCGCCGTGCCATCTACTTACAACAAGGCAATAGCAAAGATGAGTAATTCCGACGTGAGTAATATTATGAAATTTCCTCAATTCAATAACATCAAATCATCATTATATAGGTATCGAAATAAGACAGCAAAATTGACAAAAATATCCTGTTATGAAGCTAAAGATGTCGAAGTCCCAGATAGATACGAAGAATTCTTGTTGGCCGACTACAAACATGAAGGTGTCCGTATAATTATATTCTGCTCCAAAAAATCCAGAGAGTTAATTAAAAAGGTCAAGGATTTCTTTAGTGATGGTACATTTAAAAGTTGCCCATCATGTTTTAAACAGTTGTATGTAATTCATGGAGATTTGGGGAGCGATAGAGACGCTACTAACATCGTGCCGTTGATGTATTGTCTCATGAATAAAATGACATATAAAGCCTACGTCACTCTATTTGAATTAATAAAAACGCAGATTCCTGAGTGGGAACCAATAAACTTCAAAACAGACTTTGAAAATGCTGCGATTAAAGCAATAAAAAAATTATTTCCAAATACAACAATTGCCGGCTGTTATTACCATTATAATAAAAGTATTTGGAAAAAAGCAAAAGAGCTTGGACTGACACAATGCGAAAAAATAAAAAGACGTGAAATAGAACTGAGCGCAGTACTACCATTATTGCCTCGCAATGAACTATTAAATGGATGGAAATATATAACGCGTCACGATATTGAGGACCCTCAGTTACTGAAATTCAGGTCTTATATGGAAAAACAGTGGACCAAATCTGATTCGTTAGAAATTTTGTCAGTGTATGGCCAACGTCACCGTACCAACAATTTTTTGGAAGGTTGGCACAACAAGCTAAACAAAGCTATGGGAAAAAAGAATCCAAATATTATGCATTTTTTAAATATAATTGAAGAAGATGCTTCGTTAGTCAATGTTAAAGAAATTTTAATACGAAACAAAATATTTAAAAAACGGTGTCAAAATTCTATATCCAATGACGAATTCATTCAGGACGCTCAATTAGCGTTATTAGATGGACAATTAACAGTAGGCCACTTTTTGGAAATGGTGCGTACATAAATAAATATAACTTTTCTTGAATTTGTTCTTAGATTAACTTACAACTGTGACATATTATTATTTCTAATTGGGTAGATTATTCTAATTTTAATTATATTGTGATTAAAACTGTGATCTTAGTAGATAATTGAAAACCACTTTTTAAAAATCTTGGTTAGATTTGCAGTGTTACGTTATTACGAAAACACTTACTTATAATTTTTTACGTATAAAAGCTAGTTGATTATTGTAAATGATTCTGTGATTAATTATATTGCAATTAAAACTGTGATCTTAGTAGATAATTGAAAACCACTTTTTAAAAATCTTGGTTAGGTTTTCAGTGTTACGTTATTATGAAAACACTTACTTATAATGTTTTACGTATAAAAACTAGTCGATTATTGTAATTGATTCTGTGATTAAAAAGTGTGACTATTGAAAATGATATTAAAATATTTTTTACTGATTCAATTTTGTGAAAATATCTTACGTCCATCACTTATGTTAGTGTAATAAAACTGTGATTTTATCCAATAAAGAAACAGAGAAACTAAAATATATTGTTTAATTTATTATTTTTTATTTATTGGTAATGTCCTATACAATATGAGAATAAACCTCCGTACTAATAACTGTGAAGGGGGCAGATGAAACTAATTAAGTGCCATCGACCACCGGGGTGGTGAACACCACCTATTTAGTGCCATCGACCACCGGGGTGGTAAACGCCACCTAATTAGTGGCATCCACCACCCCGGTGGCAAGCCTAGAGGGGGCAAATGGGAATAAAGGGCACTTATTGTGTAAACTTGCATGTTATTCCTCATAATAAATATTCTATCCTATTTTATCATACTATTTGTGAATAAAGGCTATTTATATTTCAACGCCTGGTCATTTTGATTAAATATGTATGTAAACATTATCACAACATAGTTTTATTCAGATAAAATGATGGAGAATGGCAAAGGGGTGCTAAATATCAAATTCAGGAGAACCAAACAAAATTAATTTAGATATAATTCTTTTTATTAAAGTACAATCAATAAACAATAATAAACAAATACATATTATAAAAACAAAACTTATTTAACCATAGTAACTAATAGTAATCTTAATCTGGGTGGTTATGCCGGCCATACTGAAACAAAATAAAAGTGTTATTATTATGTTGTTTCTGACAAATAATGCTTAGTAAGTGGTTATTTCATTTACTTAATATCATAAAACCAGCCCTCATTGAAACATGAAATAGCAAAAAAACAGTAAAAGTATATCTCTACATTTTAAAAATTAACATGATAGTACTCTCTTTTATTAGCTTAAGCAATTTTGTTGTACAAACCTGCACAGTGCCTAGGAGAGTTTAGTATTAAGCCTGTCTCTCCCACTATGCTGGGAACAGGGGATACAGGCAGCGTCTGCACATACATTGGTGAAGTTGCAGATAGGGGGGTGGTTAGTCAAAACTGTAATAAAGTAAACATAATGTTATACAATATAATATTAATAAAACTGATATATATTGCTAATATTAGGCAGCATAAACATTGTTTTCGCAAGAGATATAAGTACATTGCTGTTGATGCTTCAGTGTCATGTAATAATTTTGGGTTCATCAACCACTTACTGTCACTGTGCTGTCATCCTATATAATGCATAGTATTATTTAGTAGCATTCTTAGTAAAATTAAGCATGATAAAACAATGGTTTACAAAAGTGGATTTGGAAAGAGCTAAAGATATAACTTACATCGTCTGAGGCAAATTGGTCCTGCCTAACATCAGCTAGTGGGCCAACATCCCTGCCTAAGATATTGACTGTCCTTTCTTCCAAAGTGACAAAGTAGGAGCATTATGAGCCCACCACCAGTAGCTCGTTGGTTAGCATTTATGCTAATTAACTTTGCCCTAACCCGGCACTTGTTAGTCATTCAATAGGTACCTAAAAAAGAATAAAACAATGTAATATTATTTTATTCAGGAACCCTCGGCGTATAACATCCACTTTTATCTGCTTCGATGATGCTCACCTTGGACCATTCTTTCCCTGTTCGGACAAGTCCTTCCACGTTGAGACTTAGGGCACACTCATTCCATAAGCGTGCTGCAACTTGACGAGCCTCTTTAGACCTAACTCGTCCAAGAGCAAGGTCTTGATGCTGTTGAGAAAATGAACCATCAGCTCCATTTGTCGGACCGTATTGCATCTGCGATGCTCTTCCATTTCCATGAAACAGTCACGACTGCAGATATTACAACTTTCAATTAAAGTGGCTGTCCAAGTTTATAAGTGGTTCATACTTCATAAGTCTTTGAATGTTTATTTATGTAAAATCTCGCTTACCTCTTCAAAATTTCAAGTACATACCGCGCTTTCAGCTGTCAAAACTAGAGGTGCACACGTGTAAATTTATTACTAAACGCTCGGATATTCACAAACTAAAAGGGCATCACTAACGATTGACGTTACGTAACGTTCCAACTTTGGTTAGCATTTGAACTTATAGCGCAATACCAAAATCCGAACAGCTGAATCGAAACTTAACCACAGCCGCAATTGAACCGAAACTTTATCGTAAACGTTTGCAAACGTTTGAAATTAGCGCGATTGCCCCCCTGGTTTTATTCTATTCTATCGTTTCTTGGCCCAGTAACTAAGGAAGGAAGTTTTACGAGAAAAGCACATAACCTCAATATTAACAGCATGTTTGTTGACACTGTTCACGTGGCTATTACATAAACACAGATTATTTCATTTTATTTGCATATTATGCTTATCAAAAACCTTGAACTGACCGCCACTATTTCCGTTAAATTGTTCATGTATATATTTTCAATATCGAATGAACATAATATTAGATATTATTTTCTCGTCTCGCCTATAAATGTTCTGCGCTGACCGGTTGGTGTCAGTCCATTTCATCCTAATTTTAGGCAAAGATCTCCCCCGTGACTTCTAGCTGTTTGGGCCCGAGCCAGTATTGATTTATTGGTTCCTAGATTCTTTTTTTTTTAATCGATATAAACCAGTGCTTGACTGCGATCCCACCTGATGGTAAGCAGTGATGCAATCATTGATGGTGAGGCGCACTAGTTTATTAAGAGCCTATTCACTCTAGCCTTGAAGACACCTAAATTATAGTTGTACGGGAAGACCGCAGCAGGCAAATTATTCCAGTCCTTATATTCTGTCAGAAGCTTGTCCGCTTGAAATGTCATTCAGTGATAAAGTAGCATTCTACTTGTTAATTTTTTTTTTTTAAATCTGTCCAATAGTTTTTGGAGTTTATTCATTACAAACAAAAATACAAATCTTAACCCTTTATAATATTAGCAACGACTAGCTACTGCCAGCGGCTTCGCCCGCGTCAAAGTAGGTTCTTCCATACAAACTTTGGAACCCCGTTTCAACACCTTAGGAGGTGAATTTTGAAAAATCCCCTCTTAGTACTCGCCTACGTTGTAAAATGACAGTAGTTTCGGCTGTGCGTTGATATGTCAGTCAGTCAGTTTCTCCTTTTATATATATATATAATAGATTAACGATGCGCCCCAGCTTCGCACGTATACCACTTTGCTAAAGCTTTGAAACTCTCGGCTTTTCTCTCCTATAATATGCATATTTTATACACCTAATCGTTCCTCATAAGTGACTCTGTCTATTGGTGAAAACCGCACTTAAATCCGTTCAATAGTTTTTGGGTATATCGCGAACAGACAGACCGACGGCGACGCAGTAACGGACATTTGTTTTATAATACGAGTATATTAGAATTAATTTTAGTTTTAAGCTTCTTTGAATAAGTAAAACTAATCGTGTAACTGTAATTCGATCTTTTTCAGAGCCCTTAGCCTTAGATCGAAACTAATCTGGCTATCTCAATGATCTGCACGTCAGACAGCCAACCATACCTATTCCTCACTAGGTAAACTTTTAAAGTTCACTTCTAGACCTATTTCCATGTATTATTTTACATTGAAAACCAGTTATTTACAATACACCGAAGGACGAATGGCACCTTTATCTTCACCATATAGTTTACATAGTTTAAAACTCGTAAAACGCTAATATATATGTCACGAATCAATTTTTTCATAAAGTATTCCATGTGTCGTGTTGAATTGATTTAAACAACACTTCCCGCTTCACGTAAGTGTTATGAACTTATGACTTATTAATAAATAAAATCAGCAGACAACAAATAAAACAATTAGGTTCTTTTCCTATGTTAGGTACGTAATTACAATTAGCTACAATGCACGTCCCACAAATGGCTTCACAAACGGGCTATCTTGCCTTCCAGCCACAACATGCAGAATACTATTGGGGTTGCCACGGAGTCTGTTCAGCAGTGAGACCGCTTTTTTTTTAAAAAACCCGCATTAAAACTGTCAGTTCGAGCCTCAACAAACATGTTGACGGGCTACAGAACCGAGGCAGACGCAACAGCACCCTAAATGCATTGTTGTACTATATCCTCAGAGCATTGTAGACCTTTTGAGTGTAATTAAACCACAGGTCTTCCGAGTAGTGATTAGGGACAATAGGCGAGAATGTCCCATTTGGGTAACAAGCTTTTCCCAAATATACCAAAGAAACCACAATTAGCGGTTTTTAACCACAATTTGTAACCACTAGACCACGCAATAATGCGTCTCGAAAAGGATGTGATCATTACTATTGGCCCTTGTTGTTCCACGGCTGGGCAAAGCCCTCCTTCCATTCCTTCCAACAATCACGATTTTTCACCTCTTCTTTCTAATTCAGATCGACCGTCGTCCGTCTTTCGTCGAAAAGGATATGATGTAAATTGAATTTATAAACCAGTCACATCATTTTCATAATTTTAAACCAACTTAAAAAAAAGGAGGAGGTTCTCAATTCGGTTGTATTTTTTTCTAAACAAACTATACCGCTAATATATCTATTATAATATACAATTACAAAGGTCAGACAGACATTGACTGGACACGTTATTGATGCCGTCTGCCATATCGACCTTGGCCTACGCAATATCAGAAAAAAGACTATGAAAGTCACGAAATTCAGGCAAGATATTGTTTTGGATGTTCCAGATGGGAATCAGGATGCGAGTCTCTCGTTTAATATCGGACCTGGACTCACAGAATGTGAGTGTGTGAATGTGTGTCACAGAAAGTGGATGGGCCTTGTAAAAGATATACGTAAAGAACGATTGTACTAAGAAGGCTTCTTCATCTTAGGGTGCGAAGCTGTTGAGTCTCGTACGAAGATGGGTGATAAAGAAGTATGGAAGCGGAAGGCAAATTGGGATAAGAGCAAGGGAATGATAATGATGAAGGAAGAAATCTACACTAATGTTATAAAGAGGTAAAGTTAGTTTTTTTGTTTGTAGGAGGTAATCTCTGAAAGTACTGGTCCGATTGCTAAAATTTTTGCTCCGATAGAAAGCTACTTTAATCCTGGGTGACATAGGCTATATTTTGATTTACGCGGACAAGAGCTAGTCTTAAATATTTCCATCATCATGCATGACTAGATACAGCCAGCGGCTTCGCCCGTGTGAAAATACAAAAAACGGTTTCTCTATACAAACTTCGGACCCACGTTTCATCCCTTTAGGGGGCGAATTTTGACAAATCCTTTCTTATTCTTTGTAATATCATACCTCATCAGAAGACTTAAAGTCACCAAATGGGCAATCGAAAGTGCTCGGAATTCGCTTGCATCAGAAATGAAGATATCACCAGGAGAACCAAGTTTACCGACATAGCCCGAAGAATCGCCAAACTCAAGTGGCAGCGGGCAGGGCATCTATGTATGAGGATTTTCATTCCATATCTTCGAAGTTCATTATCAGATCACAACAATATTTCTATGGTACCAACTTGGAAATATAACCTTTCAATCAAAAAAATAATAATTTTCAAAATCGGAAATCATATTTTGTTTTTAGTTTATACGGGAGAAATATAGTATCTAAGTGATAAAGTACAGCACTCCAGCTTTCATGGTAACTACATGTCCCTACAGTGCATTTAGCTGTACTAATCCATTACTTAACTACCCCAAACAGGCGATTGTAAAGTTAAATTAAAATAAAACTCGTACATAATGAAATAATACGCTATTGTAGGCGTGAGTGCGTGACGAAATTCAATATGCCTGCCGCAGAAGTCAGCATAGCAAATTAGTTACGGAACTAGAGGCAAAGCAAACAATGTGAAACATTTTTGTTTCAACGGTAATTTTTTTTTTTAATTCATATAAACCGGTGCTTGACTGCGAACCCACCCAGGGGAGCCGGCTTTTAGAATAACCTCATGGGTGCTCATGATCATTTGATGACTCGAAAAAGTGGCGAAGTGTGAGAAGAGAAACGCACACTGATCAACTGACAAATAAATAAATGTCCTACTTACATACTGCGTACATAATTACTAATTATGTTTGAAAATAAAAATGAAACTAGTTTTTATAATCAAGAAATATTATAATTTATACGAAACCTAAAAGGTTTAAACTGATCTGTTTCCTGATATCTATTCTCAGGGGTGCTCGGAACCCACTGTTTATTTCTCATGGGTGCTCGAGCCCCCGAGCACCCACGTAGTCGGCGCCCCTGATCCCACCTGATGGTAAGCAGTGATGCATTGTTTTTGGCATTGACGTTATCTATTACAGAATCCTTCTTGGGACATGAGGTCTATTCTAACAAGCTTCTGCCAGATAAGTTACTTTATACAAACTTTGGACCCCCATTTCATCCCCTTAGGGGGTGAATTTTGAAAAATACTCTCTTAGTGCTCGCCTACGTCATAAAAGGACACCTCATGCAAAATTTCAAGCTCCTAGTCCCGGTAGTTTCGGCTGTGTGTTGATATGTCAGTCAGTCAGTTTCCTTTAATAGATAATAGACTATAAACGAAGTAATGCGTTGTGACAAAGACATATCTTTCGTACGAAATTTGGTTTCCCAACAATAGAGAACATAACCAGTCACGGTCAGATGAACAATGCCTCATTAAATAATTTAAAATTGTTTTATGGGGCCCACGTGGCCCGTTCTCGACCACTCGTAACGGTTCACCGCCTTTAGAGAGAATTAAAAATATATTAATAAACATAATATGTATTTGAAAGAGAAATTGAAGCTTTAGCTGTGGCAAAAGCTTTCTCTTCGATATGCAATACTAACACGTTGTTGGATTTTGATCAATGACGGGGCCATAGATGACGGGGCAGAGGTACACCATTTATAAGTCGTGCATAACATTAATATTCCGAAAGAGCTTAATGTCCAAGCTTCATTTTTGTGTTGGGAAATCATCAAATAACTTGTGTTACTCTAGGTGGAGCAAAAGAGAGTATCAGGCTTTTACTGACTCAAACCAATTCGTATTCTTTCAATTGCCCTTTGCGTTCCAACCTCCCCAGGCCAAGTTACAACCGTTTCGTTTCGATTCTGTTTTCGTTGATCGCCTCGAGTAGGCCACGCCTCCGATACCTTTATTCTGACGCCATCTCAACGCTCAGTCACGAAGTCAGAACAAAGGAATAGGAGGCGTGGCCGACTTTGTAAATGGTTTATTTGAAATAAATGCTTTTGAATCTTGAATTTTTGACTCGAAGCGATCAACGAAAAGAGAATAGAAACGAAACGGTTGTAACTTGTCTAGGGGGGCAGGGCCGGTATCATGATTGAAGTGATATTATAGAGTGTTATCAGACAGATTTGTATTCCCGGGGTGTTTTGCCTTTTCTCATCAGCTAAAACACTAGAAGGTGGCAAAAGCTTGGTGTTTTGGTCGACTATCGTAATTTTTGACATTTAAAAAGTGCCAACGCAATAAAAGTCAAAATCGCTTGGACAGACAGTAAAAAACTGGGCAATTGCGAGTCGGACTCGCGTACTGAGGGTTCCGTACAAACTTGAAAGGTAAATTGCTGTTTACGATTTATGACGTATTAAAAAAATATTACTTACTACATCTCGTACGAACCAAATTTCGGTTGAAGTTTGCATGGTAATGTACATCATATTTTTTTTTTTGTTTTATTATTCTCTTATTTTAGAAGTTACATCCCCCCCTCTGTAACACACATTTTACCACTTTAGAAGTGTCTCTCGCGCAAACTATTTAGTTTAGACAAAAAATATATTAGAAATCTCAATATCATTTTTAGACCTATCCATAGATACCCCACACGTATGGGTTTTATGAAAAAAAAATTTGTTTCAGTTCTAAGTGAAATGAAACCCCCAAAATTTATTGTTTTTTGTCTACTTTTGTGTGCAAATCTTAATGCGGTTCACAGAATACATCTTACCAAGTTTCAACAGTATAGTTCTTATCGTTTCGGAAAAAAGTGGCTGTGATATACGGACGGACAGACAGACATGACAAATCCATAAGAGTTCCGTTTTTTGCCACTTGGCTACGGAACCCTAAAAAGGTTGGTAGTGCTCAAAAACATTGAGAGGGGAGCGGCAGACCACGAAGGAGATGGCGATAGATTTTACCAGAATTGGAAGAAGGAAGCGCGGACCCGCGAAAGATGGAAGGAGTGGATGGAGGCCTTTGCGAGGAGTGGGACAGAACAGGCTAAAAAACTGCTGATCCATGAGAGCTGAAGGCTTTTAATGTGTTTTTAGGTTCTGATATTGGAAATGGCATTCCTAGAATTCCTACGCAGTAGCAGATCTAAAAAGTTCCCACTCCTACGCAGTAAAACAATTCGTTTTTCTTAGGAGCAAAATGAAAATGTAGGTCGAGACATATTATGATGACCGTTTTACTCATGGAATATTTTCCACCACACCTAGTTAGATCTCAAGTATTTAATGGCGCAAGCGTAATTTAAACTTGTTCTAGGATTTGCGAGAGCCATGTTGTTTACTGTGCTAGATTTAACTGCGGTAGGCTCTTAAGTTTATCAACTTAGATCTATGTAGCTTAAGTGGTACAAGATGCAGATAGATACTACGGGTACGTTCAGATTAAATGGCAATGTTTCTATTCAAAAATTACTACCAGATATCAGATGTTCTAGTATAGATGATACATTATTTTTCTTGCGAGCGAAATTGAATAGCAAACCGCAATATTAAACAACATCAGAAAGTTTTCATTAGACTATCTATCATTCACTGTTTTCATATAAAACTGCAGTAAAATTGAAAGTAACGACATTTTTACGACCTTTCTGTGGCCATACTAACAGTAGATCCTCAAGTAGCTTGCTGGCTGTAATTTCAGCCTTTGTTTGTTACAATTAGAGTTTAAACTTGATTGTTAAATTGGTTGATTCTAAAATTAGCCACCGCCTCCAACATTGTGCACAAAGTGAATGGTTCTGTAGCTATTTTTGTCCTTCTTTAAGAGGATGTGTCTTTTATGTGAATCAGTGTGCTGAACTCATTGCAGTAAGATGATCATTGTTTATGAGCTGATGCGATGAACTCCTCGTGACTCAATGTTAATGGAAACATTAGAGGAATGCTTAGCGTCATGTTTTCAAGAAAACTTCAGAAGTTTGGCCATCTTTCAACAAACGTGGAACATAATCGTTTCAATGGGGAAACTAAAATAAACAATTCAAAAGTGCCTGTAAATGGTTTACTTGAAACTAGCTTCTGCCAGCGGCTTCGCCAGCGTGAGTGTAGGTTTTTCCATACAAACTTTGAAGCCCCGTTTCATCCCTTTAGGGGCTGAATTTTGGAAAATCCTCTCTTAGTGCTCGCATACGTCATAAAAGGAAACCATGTGCAAAATTTCACGCTCCTAGTCCCAGTAGTTTCGGCTGTGCGTTGATAAATATGTCAGTCAGTCAGTTTCTCCTTTTATATATATAGATAAATGTTTCTGATTTCTGAACAGTGAACACTTTAGTTACAAGTGCAACGAGCTACAATATAAATATTTCTGAATAGTGAACACTTTAGTTACAAGTGCAACGAGCTACAATATAAATATTTCTGAACAGTGAACACTTTAGTTACAAGTGCAACGAGCTACAACATAAATATTTCTGAACAGTGAACACTTTAGTTACAAGTGCAACGAGCTACAATATAAATATTTCTGAACAGTGAACACTTTAGTTACAAGTGCAACGAGCTACAACATAAATATTTCTGAACAGTGAACACTTTAGTTACAAGTGCAACGAGCTACAATATAAATATTTCTGAACAGTGAACACTTTTGTTACAAGTGCAACGAGCTACAACATAAATATTTCTGAACAGTGAACACTTTAGTTACAAGTGCAACGAGCTACAATATAAATATTTCTGAACAGTGAACACTTTAGTTACAAGTGCAACGAGCTACAATATAAATATTTCTGAATAGTGAACACTTTAGTTACAAGTGCAACGAGCTACAACATAAATATTTCTGAACAGTGAACACTTTAGTTACAAGTGCAACGAGCTACAATATAAATATTTCTGAACAGTGAACACTTTAGTTACAAGTGCAACGAGCTACAATATAAATATTTCTGAATAGTGAACACTTTAGTTACAAGTGCAACGAGCTACAACATAAATATTTCTGAACAGTGAACACTTTAGTTACAAGTGCAACGAGCTACAATATAAATATTTCTGAACAGTGAACACTTTAGTTACAAGTGCAACGAGCTACAATATAAACTGGTACCTATGAAACAATTTAATAGGCTGTGAAATGGACTGATAACGTTTAAGATAAAGACAAATAACACAGTTAAATATACACCGCATGCACGTTACGCGTATAGACTAGAATTATGTACAGTTATATCGAAAATTAAGGTTATATACCAGGAAATCACCTATCTCTAGTTTACAGAAAATAATCAGCCTTATAATGTTAACACTGCAGGGAGTTAGACCTTCACTCTTTGGGAAAATCATCTAATGACAAATCCCGCTCTTGGGTGGAGCGAGAGATAGTGTCAGACTTTTACTGACTAAAAACCCACTCCTGTTCCCTCTTTGCCTTCATCCCGGGCTTCGCTTTCACACTACCCGTGGCCCCAGTAGGCTTCGACCCTGCTGGGCCCCTACGATTTGCTGACATCACCCTGAGGCGCACGTGGAACAATACGCGCCGTCGACGGCTTGGGCTCGGTCCGGACAGTTACCGGACGGTCGGACGGCGAGCCACCCATTGCTCGCCGTCCGAGACCTTCACTCTTGGAGTGAGAAAGGGCCGTAATCCATCACGTGGGCCCAGCGCGGCTTAGTGGATGTTCTCCGAATTTTTGGTTCTAGTACATGCCGGTTTCCTTACAATGTTTTCCTCTACTGAGAGCAGAGGTGATGAATTAAATTATACAAAGTATTGTGCCTGGCTGGGTTTGAAACCGCGAGTTCGTAAGTCGGGGCGTTTACCACTGGACCACCACAGCTCGTCTGTTCCATCCCTAGTTTAAAGCACAAGATTTAACTTGAAGGAATGATTGAATAACGCATTTATAAAATACCTCGCCTAGAACTTCTTGTAGTGTCGATATTTATTTTCTCTTCAGCATAATATGTGACTTTAATACGACCTTCACATTCGAGAAGCCAGTGCGTTTTGTTTAACGTTGTTTCACGTACCTACACGTGAGCTGACTCATAAAATGCTGTTGTAAAAGTATTTGTGCCTGCACTACTTTCGGTACATTGTCATCAGGTAGAAGTTGGTGGGTCTTTTTGTCAAACACTGTTGCAAAATGTTGAAGCTAAGAGCACTACAAGAAATTTAATTCCTAATGCTAGTTTACATTCTGCAGTTTTTATATTCCAGTCTTTTCTTTTTAAATCCACAAACATATTAACTTCGACTGCAGCAATTAACAATCCAATATGCTGTACTCTCTAGCAGGTATAGCTCCTTTAAAAATTCGCCTCTAGATAGCCAGCAGCATTGAGAAGAGCAAACAGAAATGGGACATTCCTCACTCTCTGCATAAACATCAACTAACACTTGCACGTCTAAAGAGCCGTAAAAGTTTTATGCGTTTTACGACCTCTTTATAAGACAGTGCAGAGGACGAATAATACGCGCTGTGGAAGCCTAAACACCGAACTCCTCCACACTTCACTTACTGCACTAAACTCCCTTCCCTTGCGCCTTTGCACGATTTATACGAAGCCAATAACACCAAATACTGGTCAGAAAAAACAATATTTTGAGTCCATCGACTTGAAAAAAAGAACAGTCCAAATTAATTACTATGTTGACAAACAAATCATTCCTTCCCATAGTGTTGTGATGTTTTTGTATCCACGTTGATATTTTGGGGATGCCCATACTCTGCAGTCTTATGCATCAGTCAGTCATTGCAGATGCTAATTGCACGGGAGTGGGATTGTAAAACTGTTAATAAGAAAGACAGAATAAAGAAGAATGAAGAGCAGTGGTGGCCGAGTGGTAACGGCCCGACTAACGAGTTGTAGGTTGCGGGTTCAAACCCAGCCAGGCGCATTACTTTGTGTAATTTATTTCATCACCACTGCTCTCAAAATGGTAAAGACATGTGACCTCCACCAACCCGCATTGCGGCCCATTCCCTCTCCTAGAGAGGAGGCCTGACTGGGAACATTATAAGGCCGACTATGATATGCTGATGAGAAAGACATTAAAATCACGTAACGTAAAAGTTGAACGTGTATGCTTTTAGCAATTTTATAATTGGACGCCTTCGGGGTTTTCTCTGCATCATACATCATGCTTGCACTGATAGAAGCGATTAATCAAGAAACTTATGATAAACAAACCACTATTTTCGAAGAACAGCTGAGAATGTTGTTTAAATTTTTTCGAACTGGGAAAATATTACTGGGAAACAAACGTGCAATGTTCTTAGATCCTATGTAACTTTGGATGACGTAAAAGAACGGATTATTAATATTGAAATCGTACACCTGTGACTACTATGTCTCAAAATAAACGTATTGTACGGTCTGAGTGACATCAAGCCCACTTAGTCTGTACATTTATTACAACTTCCGACTTAACATCCTCTTGAAATGACTCGACAACTACTACTAATTCTAAGGAGTAGATGCGATAGATCACCTTCAGGACTTGTATAGACACTCCTCGACAATGCGTGATAGATCAAGAGTAAAAAAACATGGTTCCACGCCTGCATTTCCCAATGATATAGGCAGATTTATCCAATACAACTGAGCTATTTGGATGATTTATTTGGCCAGTCAAATCTGAGTATTGTCTTAAGCAAAAGATTTCGCATCGTTCCTTTCGTACAGAGCACTGAATCATCCACAATCCTTCCGTATTGGCTCTAGAGCAATTGGTCCATTCTTACCGGGGCCCGTAAGACACGGGCACGGACGAAGCAAGAGGAAGCTTGCCGCCGCCCGTGCACTTATCCAATTTGCCGCTATTATGATTTATTGGTAGCGTACAAGTAGGCGCCTATGACCTAGACCGACTGCTTCGCGACCGAGCATGTCAGCATTCAGTAACATATTAGAGGGAAGTAAAGGGAATTAGAAGTACTAGGCCTGCTTCACTGTTCATCCGTCATCGTCTTTGGACTTAATGATACACTTCAGACGGTTCCGCCTTGATGATAAATTGTTGGCAATATTCGTTCGTTTATTCTAAATAAAATTGGCGGTTTTAGGAAGAACAAGGAGTTTGGAATAAAACTGGAAAACTGCCAAACGCCGCTTGGCGGGAGCTGGTCGTGTGGTAGAACTTTCCTAGAAACCGGAAGAAATTCTTTAACAAGGGCAAGGCTCCTGATTTGCATCCGGTAGTCCAACTGCTAGTTCAGGGCCGTTATCTAGTTCAGTAGGTAATGTAGGTTTTTTTTTCGGTGGGAAAATCATCTTATGGCATCCCCCGCTCTTGTCCGGGGCGGAAGATAGTGTCAGACTTTTACTGACTAAAAACCCACTCCTGTTCCTTCGTTGCCTTTTATACCTGGGCCGAGTCTTCCTTTCAGAATCAGACCCTTGGCCCCAGTAGGCTTCGACCCTGCTGGGCCGGTTTACTGATATTTCCTTGAGGCGCGCGTGGAACAGTACGGTCAGACGGCGAGCCATCCATTGCTCGCCGTCCGCAGGTAATGTAGAATACGAGTTATACTCATGAGCATACAAGTATTTCGTTTGGTACCAAATTGGTAACCAAACACCTCATGGTAGAACCCCAGCTTCGAACAACAGTCCAGTACAATCCCCACTAGTTCGAACCGGATTTTATTGATCTGAACTTAGACGGAAGAACGTCATACTAGGAATCTCAAGGTCTTACAGTGCACACAAGAAAAGGTACCTAACTATAAGTAGTACTACTTGATCCTGTTTGCCTACGAAAATAATGTATAACCAGTGATACCCAGCATTTACGTAGTTGCCGTTACATACAAAACCGGTTGCTGCATGAAAAATGTTGCTCCGGAACTAACTTTATGTTTTATAAGTTTTATAAGTGCCTTTGTCTCACGCACAACGGTCCGCCAAGGACTAAGTGCGGAAACCAGACCACTATAGATAGAAGTGCCCATGTAGGCCTATGTGAAATAAAAACTTTTGACTTTGACTTATGGGATGTACCGAATAAAGTGGGGTAACTATAGCCCAGGGGTATAACTTTGGAACAAGCTTATTAACCAATAGGGAACATGAGAAACTGTGTTAACTTGTTTCTATTGTTTAATGAGCTCGGGTCAACTTCTCGCGCTCTTGGACGGAGCGAAAAGGCGTGTCAGAATTTTACTGACTAAAACCCACTATGTCCCTTCTTTGCCTTGCGTTCCAGAGCCCTGGGTTTTCCTTTCAGAAGCGAACCCATGGCCCCGGTAGGCTTCGACCCTGCTGGGCACCTACGGTTTTCTGACATCTCCTTGAGGCGCGCGTGGATGATTTCGCGCCGTCGACGACTACTTGGGCTCGGACAGGACGGTTACCGGACGGCCAGACGACGAGCAATGGGTAGCTCGAACTCCGCAAGCCCACGCCTACGGTGGCTGGAACTCGGGGTCGGGATCCCGGTGGGTGGGGCGTGAGCGCAGTTCCCTCGCCCGTGCGTTCACCTCCTTCGCTCGTATTACTGCTTCGGAGAAGGAAGCGACCGCCTTCCATTCCTTCTCGCTCCAGACCATGGCCTGTACCAAGCTCCGGCGCGAGATGTAGTCGCCGTCGATCACCCCCACGAGGACACGGCGACGTTTCGCCCAAGCGGGGCAAAATATTTCGGCTATGCTGTACATTTTTGCTTAGAAAAACTACGTATAGGTTACCTCAAGCTTATGCGTGAGTTTACTACGCAACTAAACAACGATAACGCAAGATTTTGACTGGCCTGTTGGTCTAGTGGTTAGTGGCCCTGACTGCTATGCCGGAGGTCGTGGGTTCGATTCCCACCCAGGACAAATGTTTGTGTGATGAGCACGATCATTTGTTCTGTGTCTGGGTGTAATTTATCTATATATGTATGTATTTAGAAATATATAAGTATATTTATCAGGTGTATAGTACCATATAAGTATGTTTATCAGTACCCAGTCTAGTACCCATAACACAAGCTCTGCTTAGCTTGGGACCAGACCGCGTAGTGTGATAGTTGAAAAAAAAAAAAAAGATTATGGTAAACGCCGCCATGATGTCCGTAAGCTGCCAAACTAGACACCATACAGACCCCAGAGTCGCTACACCACACTGAGACAGTATCAAAATGGACCATAAGTGCACGCGTCCGAGTTGCGCAACCGAACGGACACCAGGTAACTCTCTATAGAGCTTTATACATTTTGTTGGTAGCGGCGACTACGGTGGTCCTGGTGAAATATAGCCCTTATTGTAACGCATTTTCAATGCATACTTTAGTAAAGTAGTTTAAGTGTCGCGTTTATTTTGTTATTTGTTCGTAACGAATCAAAACAACGAGTTTTATGAATGAGTAGAAATAAATGGAGGGCATAGTGGCACTCAAAATAGAGATGATTGAAAAGGAGAAAAAAAGGACTTTTTTCTGAAGTTTGTCAAGACGCGCGTGCGCAACGTATGCGTCCAAGTTACCATCGCAATTAGGAGTATATCAAAGATACACTTTGTTAGTCTTTAGAGAACATAGCTGACAAACTACGATGGAGGATATCAGAAGATTTATATAAAACTATTTATATGTACATTTTATTGAATAAATCATTTTTTTTAAATCCAGCAAGCTTTTGTTATTCTGAAAGTAGACTGTAACATTTGTGATAATTTCCGGAGATAACACATTATGTAAAGTCAAACAGCCATGTATTACATTCAGATTACACAATAAGGATTTTATCTGAGCATTGTTTCAAAATATTCTATGTAGCTACATTGTTGGTATATCTGTTTTATCTTGTTTGAATGGTCATTCATGGCATATTTCAGTGACTGCGTTGGCCATACAAACTGTACAAGTAATGAATTATTTATTATGACAAATGAATGGCACATCATGATTATTTATGAAGTGGAATACAGTGTCATTAATAGGATGATAAAAACAATGTTTTTAATTTGCTATGCTGCAAACAAGTTATCAATAATTTTTCCACAAGCAAGTAGATATTTTGTGACTGTCTAGAAGTTTTTTATTGGATTACAACACTACTTTATTTCTCTAAATAAACTTAATTAATATTTATGAGGTAAGCTATGCGTTCCAAATAAGAATAGGAAGGCCAATAATCTCGATCTGTCAAATTTTGATTGAAAAGTATGGTTTGCAAAGAAAACTTATTTGCGTATTATTATCGGTTTTTTTGCTTTGTATTACTGAGCCTTAGTTAATTCTAATTGAAGTAAAAACGTTATTGTTTAATCTAAATTAGCTAAATATATATTATTTAAGTCATAATTAGTTTAAGAGAAAACTGTTTTCTTTCTCATTTTCATTGTTAGGAAAAATTTGCCTTCTTTTTCTATTAGCAACTACTGAGTCAGTTTACACAGTGGCACAGAGATTAGCAAAATTTAAGAACTGGATTATGATTAAACTTTTTTCGTTCATAAATAAAATTTTAAAAATTTCTTGTTTTGCTCACCCTACCCAATTTCTTTGATTTGACAGTATGACGAGATTTCACAACATGGCAATCAATCCTATTCTCGTTTGGAACGCATTGTATGTATATAATTTCTTTTTCCAGTTCCATTTGAGAATCCTTACCTATGTTCTAATAATAGGAAGATTTTATTATTATTATTATAATCCTACTAATATTATAATAGCAAAAGTTTGTTTGTATGGATGTATGGATTTTTGTTACTGTTTCCCGCAAAAACTACTGAATGGATTTCTATGAAACTTGGTACACGGGTGGGTCATGTTCTGGAATGCCCCATAGGTTACTTTTTATCCCAGGAGTATGTTCCCTTGGTATTACTATCATGTGGCAGAAGCCACTACCAGTTTTACATAGAATAAATAGCTGGATTCAATTTCTACTAACCAAATTGATATGAGTTTGTTTTATGGAAAGGATATACCGTAAAATATAAAGTAAAAAAAAATTGTTTAATCTCACCTGAAACCTAGTAGCAGACGGCTGATCCTTGAACCTCGAGGGCTTCTCCACATCTCGGAAGCTGCTCTTGGTAACCGGCGAGCGTGACTGTACTGTAACCGAGCCGTTGGACACCCCCTCTGGTAGCAACCGGTCCTTCTCACCCGGGTCTCGAGTTTTAAAGTGAAGTCCGGCTTCCAAGTCCTCGCTCCTCGACGGCATTTCAGCAGCCGTAGGATACTGAATGTTCCCGTTCGTCGCCGCCATGGACTTCGCCGAACTTATCTTCCGAAACCTCCCAATAATAACGTCCTCTTCATCGTTTACCGGTACATTCAACTTCTCCGGCGCAGTACTGGTGTTAGCCTCAGACTTCACAGGGCTTAACTCTATATCCTTCTGTGGTGTACCCATTTTTACAGTCGGTTTAAATTTAACAAACTATTGTATTAGCACATAATTCTTTTTATATTTTACTACACACGCTTTTTCCGCTACTTTGAAAACACAAGACGCGGATTAGAATTCGTCAGCAAAAAACGTTGAACGTATTTAAAAAACACGTGCGATAACAGATGTCATCAAAACAATGTGGTTTTCAGTTATAAATATTGTAAAATATGTAATCGAAAATAAAGCACACGGACAGCGTGTTAGAGTTATTTCGAACAAACGCCTACTTCGCCGTCTATTTGACAACTGAATGAATGAATTAGAACTGCCAACGTATTGTCAGTGGTTGAATGATTCCTTGACAGTTTTGCAAAGGGAATCATACATTGGCCGAGAAATACAAAACTAGAATAACAAAAATAACAATAATACAAAAATACTTTTTGTTGGTTTAGGTCACGATTGCGAATTAATTGTTGTCTTTTTTTTGCAATTTTCCAATAAACAAAAACTGAATTTCAACTTTTTAGTTTAACTAAAAGTTTGCCAACATAAATAAAACAATATTTCACTGTCAATGTCATTGTCAACCTAACCACGCTACAATTTGCAATTTCACATTAAATGTTAGTCTCATTCATTCTTCAAAGCGTGTGGTGTTGTTGTATTTTTATTTAATTATTTTTATGTTTTAAAGATGGGATTCGATGATGGTCAGATAATTTTAGACAGTGAAAATGGTGCTTATTATGCCGGCCAGACTGTTCGCGGGCGAATGGTTTTTACCCAGGGTAAAAATAAAATTATTCATGGTATGTGTTTGCGCCTGTTTTATTATCACTGTCCAAAAAAGATCCTCATTTGAATGAAAAACCTTTTATTGTTGCGCCGGTTCCGTGTGTAGGTTTTAAATATTTATCACAATGTCCACTATGTGATGTTATCTTCTTAATTAACGGTCAATTTAGTGCATTGTTGTAGTTGACGTAATAATATACGATAATAGATACTCTAATACTTTCTAAACTGGAATAAGTATACATCCAAAAATCTACAATCTTGTGTAGCCATTGTCATGCTAATGTCAAGGATATGCTATAGAAGTAGATCATTGTATTTTTGTCTACCTCCTATTATTTCAGTCATTTGAATTGAAACCTAGTTTTACCCCACTTGCATAATCATAATTTGAGCCGAAATACGCCCACTGTTGGACATAGGCCTCCTCCAAGTGTCACCATAACAACTGGTTCTAACCCCACCGGTCTGGTCCAGACCCACTTGCATATTATTATGAAAAGTAGCATTCAAGCATTAATTACTGTATACCAAACTTCAACAATATAATGAAAAAAAATGTTTTGATTTAGGTCCAAAGCTCCATTGGCTATCTACTTATAAAAGCCATCTTTAAAAAAAAAATACAATCATTAACAATCAGCCTAATTGAGTACAACATAATCCACAGCACCATTGTAAATTGGATAATGAGTGTTATGACTATACTTACTTACATGTTTTTTTTTTAACTTAGTGTTGCTAGCTGACTGACCTTGACTCAAAAGATTTATGCCACCATGTAGAAAAAGTACTTACAGTAATATAAAAAGTTTGTTTAACTTTAAAAGCCAATGTAAAATATTGCTATGATTTACTTTTTTTTTATTGCCAGAAATGAAACCTTGGTTATAAGTTAGAGAACAATATGGGGTAACCGAACATAGATACCTATGCTTTGCTAGTACTTTTTTCTCAGGTGTTACTTATCCTTATATTATGATTAAGATGACTTGTGGACTCAAGTTCTTTGCAACTCTAGACGTCCCCCTATCACACCCAGTGATATATGTGGAAACAGGGATGCAGAATAACTTATTAGAGAAACTGTGTAGTATATTTTACAATAGGAAACTTAAAATATCAAACATGGAGTATTTTTATTTAAGAAAAATAATGCCTGATAAAAAAACAATAGCGATCTACTAAATAGTCTTGTTCAGTTACGGTTTGTAGACGTAATTCTTTTTGCTATTGATTTCTCATACAGTCCTTTAAGATATGGTCTAGGTTGGTCTAGGTAGGTTTCTAGAACGAAAAGTAGAAAAAAATTTGCCAGCTATGTATTGCAAAACTTTCATTCTCCTTTATTGTAATTTATTTTACCCAAAGCTGCTCTTATTAAATAATTTGTCAGAAATAAATGTAGTTTTCATGCAATGTGCTGAATAAGATAACACTCTAATACATAGAAACCCATATAATAGCAATGTGTAAAATAGATGGTAAATTTTACTGTGTCTTTTTTGTTTGTGAAGCATATTAAACTTTGAGTGCTGTGTACAGCAATAATTGGATTTCAGATGTATGTACTGTATGTTATTTTTAACTGTGCTAATTGTCTTAATCTGTAATCTGTCACTGTACTTATTAAAATAAAATAAATAAATAAAGTTTTATTCTGAAATTCTTAAAAACTGTTTGGATAGCTGGCTTTTCAAAAATTATATTTCTTATTTTGATTTTATATAAGTCAATATCAACTCAAATGATTTTCACTGCATTGAATTTCAACTAAACTGGTTTGAATAATATATTATATTTCAATCATTGAAACTAATAGTTATTTATAAAACTAGTGACAATTAATCTATTGCTAATAATTGTTTTTTTTTATGATAAGCCTTGACAAATGGCTTATCATAGAAAAACAAAACACACAATAATATCTGTTATAGTAATAAAATATTAAAAAAAAAAAAAATTAATTGCTATGCAATATATTATCAAGTTGTTGGTGATAATTTTGCTATAGTACTGTAGACTTTTATACTGTTCCATAGCTCGGCAAAGATTTGGCCAATTCTATCCAATTGTAACCCTCATCAGATTATCTTACATCTTTGTGTATGTTTTCAGCTTTAGCATACAAAAATATAACCTAATTCTTCTCAACATTTTATTTCATAACAAAACTATATTATCTTATATTACATAATGAAAGAACAATATCTAATCAATAATGACAATTTTAAATATAATACTAAATACAAATAACATTTGCACTGAATTTCAGGTTTGTCCTAGATAAACATGTATTTTTTCTATTAAATTGAACAGTGCAGTGTTGAAACACAATATTTACTTACAATAGGTACATATTATTACAATTTTTGTATGAGAAATAGAGATAAACCTTTCCGAAATTATTATAAAATTGATATTATATTTGTTTCATCTTGTGTGTTTCAAAGGATAAAGACTAACACAGATATCACCGACTTGGCAATGAATCAACTTAGGAAACCCAAATAATTTTTTTTGCCAAGATGACCCGTGATAAAGTATAATAATTTTATTAACCTTACTCCTATCAGGGCATATTATACCCGGTGAATCACATTTCAGTATATGCATCCTTATTCTGTTACTTGACAGTTGCCTTATCTACCAAAAGGAAATTGAATTAAATTTGAAAAGTTTTTAGCATAAGTAATTTATTTTAAAATTTTTGTCTTACTCTTTGATATAAATAATAAAAAATAGAAAACAAACAATTACCTAAGTAAGCAGTTACTATATTGTAGTGCAGGGAATATATTGTAGCAGGAGGGTATCTGTTATAATTTGTTTATACTGGTTTTTTTTTTCAGGCATCTATGTGGATATGAAAGGCTTTTGTAAGGTCCACTGGACGACGTCACGTACCCGGCGCGTGAATAATCGCACGCAGCACTATACGGTGTACCACGATTCTTACGAAGAATATTTTAGAACCAAACATTTCGTGTTTGGCAATGAAAATGGTAAGGGTTAAATAATATATTACATTATGTAGATACTTTCTTTAATAACTGCCCCGACATATAAGTTCGCGTGTTTAAAACCAGCCAGGCACATTGCTTTGTGTAATTTATTTCATCACCGCTGTTCTATAAACGATGAAGGAAAACATGTTGAGGAAACCGGCATGTCCTAGAACCAAAAATGGGGCTCCGTACCTCAAAAGGAAAAAATCGGAACCCTTATAGGATCACTTTGTTGTCTGTTCGTCTGTCTGTCTATCAAGACCCTTTATCTCGGGAACGCGTGGAGGTATCGTGTTGAACTTAAAACTATATACTCAGGTCTACGGGCCCCTGAAGCTGTGAAAAAATCAATCTTCTGAGTTAACGAGAAAAAAGCTACCGCAGTTTATGTCGCAAAAACCGTATATTTCGACAATCTCAAGGAATCGAAATTCATAGGGTACTTCCCGTTGACCTAGAATCCTGAAATTTGGTATGAAGCAAGGTCTCCAAGGAATTTGTAGTTACATCTCATTATTAACTTTCGGAAAAATCTTTGTAACTCAATTCGGGAATTGAACTGTTTTCATAGATAAGTTTGTACGGGGGTTCCGTCAGTGCGCGAGTTTGACTCGCACTTGCCCGGTTTTTCGAGTTTGTCGCGAACAGACGAGGTAAGTGAGATTTTGTTTTGTAATATAATATATTCGATGAGGAATATGAGGAGAATAAGGATTTTTATGCAATGCTACATTCTAACCAATTTTTAACCGTGCACTAGCTTCTGACGTTTTATAAGTGCCCATGTAGGCTTAAGTGAAATAAAAACTTTTGACTTTGACTTTGAACACGCCCGGCTTTCCTCGCGTAAAAGAAGAAAATTATCCCAAGGCAACTTTCTCCCGGGATAAAAAACTATCCTATGTAATATTCCAGGACACAGTCAACCCGTGTGCCAATTTTCATTCAAATCCATTCGGCCGTTTGTGCATGAAGGAGTAACAACACAAACCAACATACACAACAAACCTAAATACATACTTTTTTTTTTCTATGGGATCCAATGACATTCTTCGCTCTTGGGCGGGGCGAGAGGGTGTGTCAGATTTTTACCGACTAATAACCCAATCCTGTTCCTCCGTTGCCTTTCATACAAAAGAAAGAAAAATATTTTATTTGGCGCACAATGTAGAAAAACATGTTGAAACTTAGAAAACAGAAAAACTAACATCATGTGTCTCACGCTAGCGTCAAAAAGGTCCAGTTCAGCGAAAAACCAGCACAGACATACAACATACTAGGGCAGAGTCTTCCTTTCAGAAGCAGACCCTTAGCCCCAGTAGGCTTCGACCCTGCTGGGCCCCTACGGTACCTACATATACATACTAACTTTTACTTTTATAATATTAGTCTGATTTTTTGTACTTATAAGATTTTTACCTCCCGAATAAATCAACTTGTACATCATCATCATCTTCCTGGCCTTGTCCCGTGTTATTCGGGGTCGGCGCAATACGTTTTTTTCTTTTCTGCCCTGTCACTCTTCATGCTATCACTAACTTCCTTTTCTTTCATATCACTCTTCACACAGTCCATCCATCTTTTCTTTGGTCTTCCTCTCCCTCTCCATCCATCCACATGTAAATCAACTTGTACATATTGTACGTAAATAACTAATTAAAAAATCAAAACACAAAACAGCCGAAACAAATGGGCTTAAAAGAAATAACCAAAAATAAAATCTTTTCCTTGAATACGGCCCTCGTGTATGCCTTACAAGGAATGCAGCCTGAAAACAAAACCACAAAATGGAAACCTGTTTGAGCCTGTTTCATTACATAACAGTCTACCTACCTGTTACGTTATAATGCAGAAAGCAATTTATTATTGATATATCGTCTTGTATAATGTGTGGATGGAAAAAATATTGTTCTAGTAGTCCCATAGTAACATACCTATTCTGGTCTAGACTTATACAGGTAATTTATGTTACAGTCAATACTGTTAGTTAGTCAAACTACTTTTGAATAGCTTTAATAAAAAGTCAATAAGTCCTTTTAAAATGCATTTTATTATTTTTGAAAATAATGAATGTTTAAGTTATTTATAAGTATGTACCTAGAAACATAACACGGTGGAGCATACGGTGGAGGTGTGCCCCGCTTAGGCAGAGCAACGCCGTGTCCTCGTGGGGGTAATCGGCGGCGGCAATCTCTCGCGCCGGGCCTTGGTACAGGCCATGGTCCGAAGCGAAGAGGAGTGGCAGGCGGTCGCCTCCTTTTGCGAAGCAGTAATGCTTGCGGGTAGTAAAGGAGGCGGCCGATCGCGTGAGGCAGCGGTCCTCACGCCCCAACCGCCGCCGGGATTCCGATCCCGATTTCCGGCCACCGTAGGCGCGGGCTTGCGGACGGCGAGCAATGGGTGGCTTGCCGTCCGACCGTCCAGTAACCGTCCGGACCAAGCCCAAGTCAACGGCGCGTGCTGTTCCACGCGCGGCTCAAGGAGATGTCAGCAACTGTAGGGGCCCAGCAGGGTCGAAGCCTACTGGGGCCAAGGGCCTGATTCTGAAAGGAAGACTCGGCCCTGGTACGAAAGGCAACGAAGGAACAGGAGTGGGTTTTTAGTTAGTAAAAGTCTGACACTATCTCCCACCCCGCCCAAGAGCGGGGGATATCATAAGATGATTTTCCAACCGAAAAAAAAACCTAGAAACATAAAGATGTTGGGAAAAGTGTAGGTAAAAGTCCCTAACCTTTCCCCAAATAGCAAGCGGCTGAATGTGAATACCTGTATTTTACATGGAGCGACTGTCTACCACCACACCGCGCCACTCCTTTGATGACACCGCGCACATGATGTTAGAAAATAGCAGATTCTGAACTAATTGACCTCCATTGGTGTAATTGCTGCAAGGCGTTCCGATGTGAGAATAAACAAATAAATCAGACGTCCAGGTTGTTGGTCTGATAGGCAGTCGCTGGACAACACGGTAATCCTTGTATAGACTGATGGTCAGACTTTCTGGCATCTAACTACCTGTAGCGACCGTCAAAGATCTACGAATGACAACTGGGACTAATGACTTTACGTGCTTTTCGAGAACAGGATGTCAGTAAATTCCTACTTATAGATATACTTAGAAAAGTACGTATGAATTGAAAAATTCACGTTGGTACTTGCCCGCTTTCGAAACTGCAACCTCATGCATAAAGAGGCGGGTGCCTTAACTACTAAAAACATGTTTTTTTTTTAATTATCACAAAATACTTACCAATTTAACGGGATTTTTTAATACATTATATTAATTTTAAAGTAGTTTTAACTGTTTAAAAGTGGGTTTGACAAATTAATAGTATTGACTGTAACATAAAGGTACATATAAAATAATTGATCGTTGATAGACATCATTGTACCTTAACAATGAGTAATGATAGTAGCTCATGAGCAGCTTACATCTAGATATAATTTATGGGTGTGTTATACCCAGTATAACTACTTACTAATGTACTGTTAAAACCTTTGCTCCTATATTGTAGGCAAGAAACTATGTCAGTTCTGCGGTATAAAAATCTATATGGATGACATGTCATTACACTATGTTGATTGAAACGCCATGAATTTCATGGCACTTAAAGGCCTATTACACTGCGCTATATTCAGCACACGATATTCAGACTGTCTTATTTTTTGTTCCGAGTTATACCGGCCTAACCCTTATTACACTACGCGACATCGACTAAGACTGTGTGAATATCGAGTACCGAATAAAGTGGGGTAACTTTGGCCCTGGAGTATAACTTTGGCACAAGCTTAGTAACCAATAGAAACGCAGTAAAAATAGTTTCTCATGTTCCTATTGGTTAATAAACTTGGGCCAAAGTTATACCCCAGGGTTAAAGTAACCCCACTTTACGGTAGTGTAATAGGCCCGTAACGCGTCATGAAATTCATAGCGCTTGAGGAGTTTTAGTTGCGAAAAAAGGATCCTCTATAGGCTAGATGCGCTGTAACCAAGAATTTTTTATACTATCTGGATTAATTACGTCTACCTCAAAAACGTACCGAAGAATACGTTACAAAGGGGTATATTGTATCTTTCTACTAGTGTGTCCATAGACTAGTTCGTAAAACGGGACAATGCTGTTTTAAAGAAATTCAAGATGTTATTTATACATTATATAGATTTGTACTTCCAAAAACTATTAATTAATATCGACTGTTCTCAATATGCTTAGCAAAGAGAACAATGGGAGTTTTCTTAGTTATGGTTAGAAAATAGCAGATTTCTATAGGTATATATATTGCGTATATATTGCGGTGGATGCGAGACACAAAGGACCGTTGGCTGTGGCGACACTTGGGGGAGGCCTATGTTCAACAGTGAACGTCATTCGGCTGAAATGATGACGATGATATCGACGCTGAAGTACCAATACCTCCTAAATATCATTTTTCGAGAAAAACAATTTGCCGCTGTGAATTTAAAAGCGTTTTTCCCGCATGTTTTAGTAAAATCTCCGAAGTGACTTTTTGTTACAACTGCATTAAATTAAAATGTGGAAATATTCGTAACTAATGTGTGAATTTCATGGTTACTCGAACACTATTATAAAATATATTAAAGCAGTATAATAATGAAACCAGAAGTTATTATAAATCTTTGACTTCTAAATAAATTTAACTGGGTATTTTTTCAGGTTTCCTAAACGATTAGGAGTTACTGGTACTTCGCCATCGATATATATAAATCTGCAGCATCGATCTCTGGCTAGGAGTATTAATTATAATTAATAACACAATTTATTTTGTTAATTTCATCGAGGCAAATAACAAAGAAACATCATAAATGAAGTTAGTTGTTTTTTTTATTTATTATTAATGATAGGCTAGCGTTTGACCACCATATCGCCTGATGGTAAGCGATGATGTGGTCGACGATGGAGCACGCTAGCCTAGAAGTAGCCTATTCACTCTTGACTTAAAGACACCTAAGTTGCTAGCTATCAGGAAACACAGACTACATGTAGGTTGTCACGGGCTGTCGCATCAGAAATAGTGCGGACTTGCTACTTTGCTACTGTCCACTCAATTCTGTAGTATGGAGCAAAGCTATGGGGTCACGCTGCTGATAGGTTACGTGTCTTTAGGATGCAAAAAGGAGCATTCCGAGTAATTGCCCATATATCTTTAGAAAAATCTGCATGACCTTTCTGTGTGTCGCTTGGAAAACTAACCTAGCCAGGGATTGTTATATTTCAGGCTGCTATGTTCACGTGGGATAACGCATGTACCTACTTATACAAAAAATTAAGAGACAGACATAATTACTACACTCGACAAGCCAATAAGCTAGCTGGAGTACCACATCGACTAGCAAAGTCTGATAAGCTTACGCCCATTATAGGCCCCAAAATATTCAACAAACTACCGCCGTCGGTTACCTCGGCTACGACGAGACCTAGCTTTAAGGCCAAACTTAAATGCTGGGCTCACTCAGAAAACATTATATTCTATAGAGGAAATGCTAGATAATAAAATATCATAATATATAATACAATAACGAATGATAATGACTAATCAATTTTTATCTATTAATTTCAATGACAATCAATTTATTTATTTGATGAATTAATTGTATCAATAGTTTTCACAAGTACTTCATTTAATTAAAATATATTGTGACTTGTAAATGTAATTTTTACCAATAAATATGTTTATCTGTTAATGTCACTAGAAGAATTAAAGTGTAAAATAGCATATTTAAAACAAGTTAAGATACACAGAATACAATAAATACAAATAAAGTTTTAGTTTTCATAAAAAACGGACCTAAATAAACACCGTTATGACCGCTCATTGTGACACCCTATTAATTTTAAGTTCCTAATGTAATTTGTATTTTTGGTGTACAATAAAGAATATATCTATCTATCTATCTAAATCTTCTTTGAGTATTTTTCGCTATTATAATAATGTTGGTTTCGAGTTTACACATTTGAAAAATTCACCTTGCAATTGTTGAAGTCAATTAGCTTAATTTAACTTAAATGACAGTGGTCAAGGCAGAGAGGTTCTGGAGTAGTATCCGCGTACCAGAATACGCAGCGTTTGAAGGACTCCCACAGAGTGGACCGACGAACTGGTGACAAAACTTTGAAGGGCTTTTCTTGTTATTTAAATTTTGTTTGCAGCTTTTAACTATGTGCTCAAACTTAATGATTGTAATGTAAATAAATCGATACTTTCTTAGAAACTAATAGGCTGGTATCAAAGTTAAAACTTTAATCAAAGTTTTGTCCCAATCACCCCTGCATCTGGTGGTCTAGTGGTTAGTGACCCTGACTGCTATGCCGGAGGTCGTGGGTTCGACTCCCACCCAGTACAAATGCTTGTGTGATGAGCACGATCATTTGTTCTGTGTCTGGGTGTAATTTATCTATATATGTATGTATTTAGAAATATATAAGTATGTTTATTAGTTGTCTAGTACCCATAACACAAGCTCTACTTAGCTTGGGACTAGACGGCGTTGTGTGATAGTTGTGAAATATTATTATTATTATCTCTATTCTATATACCTACGGACAAACGGGGTGACCATTTGACGGTAAGAAAAGACGCGGAGGATAGCAAGGTTTCGACCCGTTGCACGATCCTTTTCGTTGTCGTGCTTTTTTCACTTAAATCCCTCAAATGACGATGTTTTTGTAAAAAAACGTTTTGGGTCGACCTTCGGAAAAACGAAGATACAGAGACCAAATGTCGAATGATCAACTTCGTACACCCGTGTGTACGAATGACGCTTGAAGCGAAAAATCCAAATTAGGCAAAATAAATTGTTCTTAACTGTTCAAATGTAAAAAGTGCCATGTACAGAGGAACCAACAATTCTCACATAAGTCGATAGAAAATATTTTTTTCTCGTATTTCTGTATGAATGGTAAATGTTGGTGGTCGACAGAAATTCAGAATGTATTGAAAGAAAAGAAGAAAAAATTCAAAGAATGGCAGCGTGTAGAGCCAGGAAACGCTAGTTTAAAAGCGGGAAAAAAAGGAGTAAGACGTTTTAAAGAAGAAAGCCAAGGAAACCGTGGCAATAGCAAAATTTAAAGCCCAGGACAAACTATATGACACACTGGACAGTCCTGCAGGCCAAAAAGAGCTATACCGGCTTACTAGAATAAGAGAGACAGTAGATGATTATTTCTGTATGAATGGTGAAAAGAAGAGCTTCTTGAATTCTCGGGGCGAGTAGCAATGAGTTCTTATAGTGAACCGACGAAATTGTTTTTGTCCCCAGGTGAACACCAACTCAAACCGAATAAATATGAGTTCCCCTTCGAGTTCCACATCCCGGCTAACTGTCCCTCAACTTTCGAAGGGACGTACGGCCACATCAGATACCGCGTCAAGGTGGTCATGGTTACTTCCGGGATCTTCTCCTTGAATAAGGATAAGTGGGTCCCCATTAAAGTCCACGTGCCGATAGATTTGAACGAGCAGGGTGTGTGCAGGGTAAGAACTTTGAGAGTTGTTTTTTTTTTCTTTGTTTAATTGATATAAATTAGTGTTTGACTGCGTTATCACCTGGTGGTAAGCAGTGATGCAATGCAATCGTTGACGGTAAGGCTCACTTGATTATTAAGAGCCTATTCACTCTTATGGATGAAACGATACAAGTAAATAAATACAAATACATACTCGATAATTTTCTGCGAAACCAATTACTTGTAGTATTGATACTTTAAAAATAAATTTATTATCGAGTAGGTATCGGTCAAAAGTACTCATATCCCTTTCAGCGGATTTTTTATCTTTGGGAATAAAAAGAAGTCACACGGTGCCAGATCAGGACTGTAAGGGCGCCTCAAGACTCTGACCGGTGTGGTGTCCACTGTTCAGGAAGTCCCTTGTTTTGAGCGCTGAGTGCGCGGGCGCGTTGTCATGGTGAAGCATTACCCCGCTGAGCCCGATGTTCGGTTGCTCATTGCAGACAAAACTTCTGGCAGGCATTTTGCGGTATACCATTTGGCGTTGATGCGACTTTGGTCTAGTTATGGAATTGAAATCAGACACCGCGTCAAAGTGCAGAAACTAGCGATCAAAATTTTCTCTGCGCTTCTCGATCGCTTCACTTTCGTAGGCTTTGGTTCTGACGCTTTGTTTCTGGATCCTATTGATAAATCCAGGATTCGTCACCTGTCACAATGTCGTAAACACGCCAAGACGAGCCTGCTTCGAATTTTTTAATCATATCAGCGCACCACTCCACACGGGCCTGCTTCTGAGCTTCGGTGAGGTGGTGCGGAACCCAGCGGCAAACTATCCTCCTCACGAAAGTGTTCGTGTAGAATCTTGTGAACGCTTGCCGAACCAATCTGCAGTGTATGCAGATCTCTTCCTATGTATTTCGCCTGTTTTCTTGAATTATTTTTTTACTGCCTGCACACTTTCTTCTGTGACAGCCGTCGGAGGACGACCACTCCATTGTTCATCCCCTAAGTAAGGCGACCGTGCTTGAACTCGTTATACCAGTGGTAGATGGTTGCTTTTGAAGGTCCTTCATCCATTATAACAATTTTAAGTCGATCATATGAATCATCAGGTTTTAGGCCACACCACATCGTACACAATCATCGAACGAAAATATTCTCGATGCAAACCCATTTTTAAATGAGACACGATAGTTTGATTTGGCTCTCGAAAAAATATGGAGGGAAATTCAAAATTCGAACAATGGTATTTTTACTTTTATATAACCAAAGTTTTCAAAATAATTACAAGTGGCCAGTTCCTTACATAAAAACGTTTTTTCGCAAAACTTTCCGAGCCGGCCTGGTAACTTTGTGTATTTTCATCGTACAGTTATGAAATTTTAATTTGGGTGTGTTCAAGGCTAGAATCAATCGGCTCTTAATAAACTAGTGCGCCTCACCACCAACGATTGCATCACTACTTACCATCAGGTGGGATCGCAATCAAGCACTAGATTATATCAAATTAAAAAAATATATTGTATATAGATTCTTTTGCATGAAAATACTAGACACGTATATTCGGGTTTCGCATATACTAAAACTAATGTTGTAGAATCACTTTGTCCGTCTGTCTGCCTGTTCCATCTGTCCGCCTGTCCAGACCCTTTTTTTCAGGAACTTGAGTATATAAAACTGTAATTAATATCAAATACTCACTATCCCTCGCAGCAGTGAAAAAATTAAACTTCTCAAGTCACGCAATCTAAAGATAAGGCCATTTATGCTCCATTTAGGCGCATATTATTAGGTATCTCATCATATCCTACTCACTAGGAAATCATAGTGATCAAAGACACGATTTTTTTTTAATGTGATAACTCATCGAATGACTTCTTTCGCTCTAGGGCGGAGTGTGAGGGCGTGTCAGACTTTTACTGACTGAAACCACACCTGCTTCAGTTACCCTTTGCGTTGTCAGAGCACGGTGTCCTTTTCGTACTTTTTCCCATATCACTAGCGGGCAGCGGCCCTGGAACTGGAACAATACGTGCCGTCGATTATTCGGATTCGGTTCTTACAACACAAGCGTACGGCGAGCTACCTATTGCTCGTCGTTCACAAGCCCACATCAATGACAGAATAGGAGTTGATTTTTTACGTATACTGTGTCTTTGGCTGGCTGTTATAAATAATCATATATCTTTGGTATAGCAAATGTATAAGGTAGGTTTTGTAAATATATTATTCCTCTAAACAGGAACCGATGGAATTCGACTTATCCAGCACCTACTGCTGCTGGTGCATGAAAGCCGGCTTCTCAGAGATCATGGTGCGGATGCCTGTATCAGGATACTGCCCCGGGCAAATCATACCCATGGAGGTCTCTTGTCAGAACGACAGCAACGTCGAGATCGAAGAGATCAAGTTTGCCATTAAAAAGGTAAGAGTTTTTTGACATGCCAATGCTTGTAATTTTGATTCAGGACATATACTTCTTCGATCTTAGCCAAAGAGGTTGATTTTTGTGGAGTATGCAGACTTATAACGTCAAAAAAAAAACCGGTAAATACTGTGAAGAAATTATTTAAATCGGACCAAAAATTACAAAGATACAGCAATTTTAGTGTATTAGTTCCGGAAACGCGCTCGATAATGAAGCGACTCGCTGTGACGTTATCTGTCATGATCGGTCTCCACCGGCGAATGAATACGATCAAGCCATTCGTCGCACGGATCAGGACAGATGACGTCATCGTAAACAGTCCAGCGAGAGCACACGTTTCCAAGTAGCCGTTCAGAAAAACTCGTATTAATAATTAATAATAATAATAATGCAAAGTCAGATTCAGTTCACAGATTCAGTTCACAGATTCAGTTAATAGATAATACAATGTCAGAGTTAGTTCGATAAATAATAAAATTTCAGATTTGGTACATTAAAAAATAAAATTGTTGAATAAATAAATAGATAACAGATTTCAATTTACAATAATAAAATACCATACAAGTACAACAAAAATCCAATCAATTACGTATCGCAATATGTATTTTTAACCGACTTCAAAAAGGAGGAGGTTCTATGTTCGGCTGAATGTATTTTTTTTATGTATGTTCACCGATTTCTCGGTCAATTGAGGACCAATTTTGAAATTATTATTTTTTTATTGTAAGGTTATGCTTCCGAGTTGGTCCCATAGAAATATTGTTATGATGTTGATCATGAACTTTGAAGATATGGAACAGAACTCCTCATAGGATCACAGCAGAACCGTCGTAACAAGTAAAATTACTTTGTTTATACGTCTAGTCGATGACTCACTGAAAGAAAAGGGGGAATATATCGAACTGATCTGATGATGAAGCCTGCAGTTAGGCGCCGGAACTCTGTAATAAATTAATGTTATCTAACAGTGTTTGGGATTATTAGAATTGTTATGAGATGCACTCTGGCTATAAGGTATTTAAGTTTGGCTGAGGGGTACTTTTTAGTGGTGGTACCATAACAAAAAATAAAAAACTTTTTCCAAAAAAAATACAACCGACTTCAATTTCGGAAGTCGGTGTTAAATAACGAAGAGGCAAAACTGTTATAGAAGCACCGAATTCGGAAATTAAAGTTATTTTGCACTTTTCAGTGTTTTTTTTTTACTTTGAAGTCCTTTGTACAAAGTATTGTAACACTTGTCCAGAAAAATCTAATAAATATATTTTTTTAATGTAATTATTTAGAACTATAAGCAACTCGCCCCGGTTTCTGGTTAAAGATATTTATAGTTCATAAAGAAATTTACATTTCACTTAAATGAGAACAAAATTTAAAACTAAGGTAAACTAAATCATACTTCGACAATCGGACTTACAAATTATTGTAAGTCTGTGTTACTATTAGAAAGTTTAGTGTGAAAAATCTTTGAATTTCTCTGCTTTCTCTACTATAATAATGCTTGTTGTATACCTACTTAAACATTCCACATAAATCACTCTGTCTAGTGGTGAAACCTACTTTTAAATCTATTTTAATTTGCATGGTTCTCATATCATTTGACAATTACATGTTATCTGTATAGACTTTAAAGAGACTGACCCCTGAGCTTGTTTCGGTGTTTCTTCTCAGGGTAGTCAGCTAGGAAACACCGGCCTCATCTAGTTTTAATTGACGAAAAAATTGACGTGTTAAAAGTGTTTTAAAAAACCTATTCATCATCTTCCTGCCCTTGTCCCGTGTTATTTGGGGTCGGTGCAACACGTTTTTATTTCTCATTATGCCCTGTGACTCGTCATACTATCACTAACTTCCTTTTCTTTCATATCACTCTTCACACAATCCATCCCATCTTTTCTTTGGCCTCCCTCTCCCTCTCCATCCATCCATATGTATGCTCATAATTCTTTTAGCAACATGCGTTTCATCCCTCCTCTTTACATGATCATACCAAGACTATCGATTCCCCTTCACTTTTCAGTCACTGGTGCCACTTTCAGACTTCCTTTTATATGCTCATTTCTTACTTTATCCATTTTAAAAACCTATTATCTAATTAATTTGTCTTTTATTATTTAGTAGTTTTTGAGTACAGCGCGTTCATACAGACAGTCTTATAATGTGTAAGGATGTAATGCTTTGATTTTGTACCTAGGACATAACATACATCGCAGTTCACGAGCCCGGCCAACGCAGAGACCATGACACGGTCGCTGAGATAACGAAGGGCCCAGTCCCGGGGCGCACGACTCGCAACTGGACTGTCGAGATGGAGGTGCCTGCTTTGGACATGTACAATTTTAACAACTGCCGCTACATCGATATTGAATACCATTTCAAGGTAAGAAACAGTTTTATTTTACAGCCAGCAACGAAATAATAATAATATTTATTCAGAGTTAAAATTTGGTAAAATATTTACTTAAGATCCTAGGAATAATTACAAAGGTATGGCTATGTTATGTGCCTATACTTTCCACGCGGGCCTCAAGGAGATGTCAGCAAACCGTAGGGGCCCAGCAGGGTCGAAGCCTACTGGGGCCAAGGGTCTGCTTCTGAAAGGAAGACTTGGCCCTGGTATGAAAGACAACGAAGGAAGAGGAGTGGGTTTTTAGTCATTTAAAGTCTGACACACCCTAACACTCCGCCCAAGAGCGGGGGATGTCATTGGATGATTTACCCACCGAAAAAAAAAAATTTTTTTTGCTTGCAGAGTAGTTTAAAACACTAAAGAAAAACAGTACACTCAGTATAAAGTGGGTCCTAGGACTCCCTTTCCTAAACTAGGCAGAAATTCTGTCTGTATCTTAGAAAATATGCCTATACTAACTAGGATAAACCTGGGTCACAGGGGATAGAAGCTCTTACACTATGGTTTTGTAAGACAATAAAATTCATAACTATATCTAACATCAGTCTCGAAATAGTGAAAAAAATAATTCAATTGTTTATCTATATATATTAAAATGAATTCCTATCTCCCTTGTCTCGCCATCACGCGTGAATGGCTGGACCGAATACACAAACATTTTTTTTTTTGTTGTTTGTTCAATCTTATGAAAAAAATTATTGGTAGAGTTGGGTAGAGCAGAATAGAGTCAGTTGACGGGATCAAAACCGCGGGCAAAAGCTAGTAATGTTATATACTTAGTTTACTTAAACACTAAACGTCACAATATGTCTAAATGTCGTCAGCACATTAGTTTTTGAAATCTTATGTTTGCTTCGAGAATTTCTTATTGAATAAAATGTAATTAATCCTAATTACTACTTTTATAAAACGCATAGAAAAATAATCATGTTTATTTGGCACACAGATGCACACAATGAGGAAACAAGTACCTATAGAAACTTAAAAAAAAAATCCAAGCATGGCTGCGCCAAATAGGTCCAGTTCAGCATAATTCCAGACTGCTACCTGTAGTTACATATATGCCGATAGTTTTCAAAAAAGAAAATACACAAATTTAAGTTTTTCAAAATTCAAATATTTCACATATACTCAATATTTTTACTTAATTATACATGGGCACTTATGAAATGTCAGAAGCTAGTATACGGAGTAATCAATCACGCCTCGGAAGTTTTTACGGAATTGGCACACGGGTAATCCTTGGCCTAGATTAGCACACATCATCTTGTGTTCCCGTGTGAAAAGTTTTGACTTTCACACGAGCAATACAAGTATTAAAATAATTAAAATTCATGACTAGATTCACGAAAATGAAAGTTAACTAACTTCCTTACACACAGTACCACATTTTAAACTCCGTTCGTTTTTTTAATGGTTGATAAAACAAACTATGTAAAATACTAAAAAAATCTTGGAATCAAAAAGTTAAACTAGCATAGGTACTTCCGATTTCAGTTATCACACAGTTTTGGACGCATTCAATTGGGCATAATATATTATAATTTATTATATTATAAATAGAAATAATTATGTTAGATTTACGTATACCTATTATTTTTCGTCCCATTGGACACCCAATGTAAGTGCGGTGCCCCTGCAGTATGAGGGACTAATGCGAGCGATGCTCAGTGGCGTAGTTAGTTCTAAAGGTTATGTCAATTTTTTTTACAAAGTCGCAATATGCCACGACGAAGATGGCCAGTGAATAACATGTTACGAATTTTTGCACACTACGGGGACCCCTGTAGCCCTTGGGCCCCGTATCATTGTTATGACGATAACTACGCCCCTGTCGATGCTGCAATTGCAATCTTTACCGTTACCTCGAAAAAAAGATGAAGATTACATTTCGTCTGTTTGTATTGCTTAGGTATCTACGGAAGTCAGCGGCTGCCACAAGGATAATGAAGAAACCAGACCTATAATCCTCGGCACTATCCCCTTAGTAGGCTTCCAAGATACCGTACAGAACCCACTGCACGACCAGCTGCCTAAGGTTCAAGCTCCCCCGCCATTTGTAAACCAACCATATCCTGACAGCAATGGCTACCCCAGTAACACTCCCTATCCTGGCGGTAACCCAGGCTACCCCACTACTCCTAATCTTGGTGGCAGAACCTCCCCCTATCCTCAAGGTAATCAGCCTTATCCCAACGCTTCTCCTTACCCGCCAAACCAGCCTTACCCGGGTAATGCCCCACCATATCCAGGCGTTAGTTCTCCATACCCAGCAGGAAATTCTCCTTACCCGGGGGCAAATCCTCCGTATCCTGATGGAAACTCACCTTACCCTCCAGCAAGCTCTCCTTTCGCTCCAGAGAAATCTCCTCAAGGTCCTACCCCGAATTTCCTCCCTCCGTACCCGGGGGCTAGTCCCATGCAGCCATTCCCTCAAGTGACACCAACCAGGTCTGGGCTGAAGACTGGGACCATTGGCTTCGGGGTAGCTGAAGGTGATGGAAGTAACATTCCACTACTACCTGCGGTTGCTGCGGTACCATACGTAAGTTTTTATTTATTTAAACTTCATGTACAGTAGTGGTACATAGGCGGACTTAATGCAACAAGGCATTCTCTACCAGTCAACCTTTGGGTTAAAAAAGACAACACTGTGGTAGGTTTGCACAATAAACAAATAACAGATATTATTATTTATTATTATTATTTTTGTTTCTATTTTTACTTCTCAGCCCTTAGGCTGGTATTACACATACTACATTTACGGGCCAAGCCAAGTAAATGTAGCGTGTGGTGTGTTATGTGGTGGATGCGTTCTGAAGATGACCTATTTCGTGTTCGTCTATTTGTAAGAACTTTATGACAATGCGACATGTATTTAAGATGGCAGCTTTTTGTAAGGGATTATACCCTTACAAAAAGCTGCCATCTTAAAAAGGGTATCTTTAAGATTTAATAACTTTAGACTATGGAGGAGATGATGCGGGGGATGACACCTGTTGTGAAAAGGACGATAGGGACCACATAAAACTTTTCTTATCGCCATATTCTAGTTATTTCCTTCTTAAGTTCTACATATTTACTAATTTTTTCCGTTATTGTCTTCTGTATGTTATGTGTATAATTATTTTAAAAGCAATTCTCAATATTCGTTTCTAAAGTATTTCAGTCGCCGCCTGATCTCAGAAGCTAATTGAGGCCATGAGAGTCAGAGAGCTATACTTTTTTCTTTACTGAGGTTCTACCACAAGCTTACGCGATCCATTTGATGACTTAAACTGAACTGTTAAAGGGACGGAGCTATTTAGGGTGTATAGATCCTTCCTTCTTTCTCGCACGCTGAACCCATTTAAAAAAACCGGCCCATTTTTTATTAAAATCAGTATTGTAAAAATGATAGGCCCTCTTTGGCTTGAAGGTCGTGGCTTAAGTGTCGTATTTAAACGCAGATTTTATGAAAAAAAAAAACATCTTTTTTTAAAATAAAATCAGTATTGAAAAAAATAGTTAGGCTTTCAGTCTCAATTTTAAACACTTTTTCAAATATTTTCTTAACGTATATATATAAATATACAACAATGGAAGATAAAAGATTTCGCACAGTGCAGTCCGCCAAGGTCACTCAAGTAATAAACACCTGAAATCTTTAAGTCACAATGCCGATTTTGGTGCGCAGTTTTAATTTTAAAACCTTTTTGCTCATTACGTAGTCCCCCATTCATACAATGCGTTCCAAATAAGAATAGGATCGAGTGCCATGTGACGTCACGTCATACTGTCAAATCTCAAGAAATTGGGCAAAATTGAAGAACTCAGAGATGAGCAAAATTGAAGAACCAGATTCTGATTCAACTTTTTTCGTTCACAGTTCGTAAATAAATTAAATTTTAAAAATATCTTGTTTTACTCACCATAATAATTCTTCGATTTGACAGTATGACGTGACGTCACAACATGGCAATCGTTCCTATTCTTATTCGGAACGCATAGTTATATATCCTAATCTTACGTTAGTTCTGTGTAGGTATTTTACACGCACCACCGGTCGTTATGGCGACATTTGGGGTAGCCCTATGTCCAACTGTGGACGTCTTTTGCCTGAAGTGATGATGATGATTTTACACATATTTTTTGTCACAGCCCACAAGTCCTGCATCGAACCCATACGCTGCCTCCGCTCCTGAACCTTCCACACCCGGCAATGATGAACGTAAGTGTGTCACGCAATTAATCTATACTAATATTATAATAAAGCTGAAGAGTTTGTTCGTTTGTTAAATCGCGCTTATCACAGGAAGTACTGATTCAAATTGAAAAAATATTTTAATGCTGGATAGCATATTTTATTGTGGAAGGCTATATAGCGTGACTGGCAATTAGTGTACGATACTTAAACACGTGATTGTGCTCATGATAAAAAACAATTTTTATTATGGGAGCAAAGCCGAAATCGCGAAAAAAATATCAGCTGGTAAGTAGATTAGGCAAACATAAATGTACTGAACAGCTGATTTTTTTCAAGATTTCAAAGAAAGAGAAAAAAAGATGTTGGTTATCATGAGCACAATCACGTGACTAATTACCAGTCATCCAATATACATATATAATATCCCGCTACGACCTACGGGAGCAAAGCAGCAACGAAAGACGCGGGTGAAACCACGGGGAACGATTATTTATATTTTATTATTATTTTAATAATAATAGTGAAGAGTTTGTTTGAACGCGCTAATCTCAGGAACTGCTGGTTTGAATTGTAAAATTATTTTAGTGATGGATATCCCATTTATCGAGAAAGGCAACAACATCACGCTACGCCCCACGAGAGTGCAACAGAAACCATATACGCAGGGGACAGATAGTCAAGTCAGAAAACATATTTATGACAGTTCTTATTCGATTTACAAATAAAAAAAATGTTTAACTTTTGGAACAACGAAGGTCGAATGCCTTTAGAATCCATACTTTTTTATGGCCTTTTTAACACGAATAATCACATAAAAATTAACATAAAATACATAGTTCTAAAGTTGGTATTTGAGTTGGTAGCGGTGGATTCATTGGTTTTACAAGTATATGTAAGTTGTCAATTTACTAGGTGTTTTCTTGACGTAGAATTTGATTAGCAAAGTTAATCAAATCTTCGTGGTTCCTACACTACTTTTTCAAATTAGCAGTGAAAACTTTGTTACAGAAACAGTACCACTCGATGATAACTCGGAACCCCCGCCATACAACCCAGAGTTTATGCCCTACCCTAACAAGGACGACAAACAAAACAAAGAAGAGAAAAAAGAAGAAAAGAAAGAAGAAAAGAAAGAAGAGAAGAAAGACGAAAAAGAAACTAAATAATAAACTACCTCAATGACTGCTTCTTCGCGACTTAGTAATGACAGTGATAATATGCGAATTGCGTATTGTACGCCAACTTTACTTGCCATAGCAAAGGCAACTCGTTCACTAAAAGTTTCTATAGAAAGAAACTTACAGAAAGATCTAGCACATGGTGTTCTGTAGTTCCTGCTTACCTAACGGGGATATAGGCATGAATTTATATATTTACCTGACCGGACAAACATTGTCCTGTCTTAAGCCGCGTTCCCACTATGTAGTAATGGTTAATATATCGTCGGAAGACTATCGTCTCTAGATGTTCCCATTATAACGACCGTTTGTCGTAAAAAAAATATCAGTTAGTGACTATCGTATCTAGTTGATCCCATTAGATGAACACGACATTTTTTCGTTTCACCGCTGTATCATTGTCGTTTGCACATTGGTAGCAAACTAAAATTGTCGACATGATTTAGGGCACTTTCAAGTTATGCTTTTTTTGACGGCCTGCTGCGGTGACGATGTGATGCGGCATCCGTAACGCGCACGGTCGACAACAGGACGGCAACGTCACAAGCAGCACGTGTTCAATTCGGTGTTGAATAGCGCATCACTGGCATACAAACGCATGGCAGTTTTTAATTTTGTCGCTAGTTGTCGTACTGCTAACGTACTGCAACCGGCCGGCTGCGGCAAGGTAAACGTGCGGCAGCGGGTCGACATGAAACGCCTAAATTGAAAGCGCCCTTAGTCTTGACAATTTTTTATCGTTTTACGACTGTCGTGCTATCCGTTCTCACAAGCGGTAAAAAAAACATACGACTGTTTATGTCGCAAAAAACGTAATTTCGACACTCAAGAGAATCAAAATTCATAGGGTTACTTCCCATCTGCTTAGAACCATGAAATTTGGAATGAAGCAAGGTCTTATAGTACAAGTATATAAATCTGAAAACCGTAAATTTGTAGTTACGTCACAAAAAAAAAATACTAGTATGGGAGTCCGATTCGCACTTGCCCAGTTTTTATTATTCATGAACCTGCGTTTTTACTTCATTTTACACCAAGACAGTTTACTTCCCCGTTTTATTATAAATATCTTATTTTAGTCAATGAGTACAGTTCGGGTATTATCACTGCATCGAAATCTACTTCGCGAATTTTTTATACTTGGGCCAGCGTCATTTTTGTAGTTAAACTAATTTCAACTTTATGAGAGGAAGTTTAAAACTTAATTTCATTTGTAAATTCATTACTACACAGTTGATCTGCGCTGGTCTTGATGTATGCATACTATGGTTAATATTAGTGCATTTTGAAGCTTTTTTATTTACATTATTTACGATAGTTATTAATTTGTTTCGTCGTACTGCAAAACAATTAATTTTAATAGGATAAAAATGACTACAGTGATATTTTTTTAACGTTTACATCCTAAAAAGTACAAGCGAATGTGGTGCCCTCTGGTTCTGAATTATGGAAACTAGTTTGGTTTCACTATGGAAGTTTGGCAGTGCCCAATTTCACCTCATTTTCATGAACGAAATTAATGTGACAAATAGTCAAGCCCGTGTAAACTCATGTTTGAAATGAATTGTGAATTGTTAACAGTCAGTAATTTACTCTCGATAGACAAATGTAATTTACAAACCTGGGGTTGTTTCCATAGCCTGCATCTCAGTAAAATAGAAAGGTTATACCGAGGGCTAGAACGAGCTAGAATTAAGGAAACAAAACGTAACAAACAATACATGTTTACATCACTTTAGTACTTAAGATTAATATACTTAAAGATCTATTTTAAATGGCCCTGAAAGCCGCTCTTTTGAGTGGTAACTTAAATCTTAAGATTTGTTTTATGAAAAATATGGGCATCTCGAAGTTTGTCAAAAATATATAACAGATTTTGTTCTGAAGTTTATAGGGATAATGTGCCTAATTATACAAGAGCCTTTTATGTGCCTACAAGTTTTGACGTTTATAATTGGATTGTTCTAATGGCCGCTACTTTATTTATAATGAGGGTTTTCTATAGTGATGTTCACCAGGTGGCAGCACTGAGTCGTCAGGTCTAGGCACCTGTCAAAACGCTTATAATAATGACATTATTTAGACATCAACGTCAAAGTCAAACGATAGACGTCAACGTCATGACTTTTTCAAACTTAGATTATCTACCTCTACCTTTAGATGTAGCCATGAGACTGTAAGGAAGTGTTTTTTTTTTTGTGTGTGGTCTCTCGCAGGTCAACCTAGGAGGTTGTCGGCTGCTTAACCGGACTTGTGTAGGGAAGTGCAGAAGTAAGAAGCTTATGTACGAATTAATTAAGAAAATTGAGACAAAACATAACATGCTCTGTCTCATTCGACGTGTCGGTTTTTTGCTTGGCGAACTTTTAAAAGTTAGCCAAACAGGCCTGTCACTGTCACAGAGAGGTCGACTCGAATAAATTTTTGTTTTTAGAATAATTTCAGCAGTTAAAGTAATAGTTTTAGTGTATGTATGAGAAATAGACTCTAATAGTTAAGTTTTTAGTGTATTTCCGTGGTCATATTTAAGGAAAAGTTTACGTAATAACCTCATTGAAGTTTTATACTGTCTCATGTGCGGCCACGAGGTGGCTACCTCTATAGGTATTTAGTTTTCAAAGGAAAAGACCTGACGGCTAAGTGGCGCCAACTGGTGGTGTGATTTTTCCTGAACACCCTCATTGTAATATTTAATCGTTGTTTTACAAAATAAAAATATAAATCTATAATGATATACTTATTTAACTACGCAAGATTTATATAAATGTGGATATAACCTTCAAAGGTACAAAGTTGCAAATGTTATATTTAGATGTTAAGACTTTAAGCATAGGTTAAGAGCTTTTTTTATATTTTTATTACATATTATACTCGTTTAGATTTTAAAATTATGATGTATTTTACAAATGTTATATTATTTTCAGCATTTAACTTTATATATACAATTAGTTAAGATAAAACGTAATGCAAATAAAATTATTTAAATAATGTTACAAATTATAATCGTCTATTTTAGAGTAAGTTTCGACCGAAAATAGAAAAATACTATGCGATTCAAATAAGAATAGGAACGTCAATGACCACAATCTGTCAAATGTTACTTTATAAGCACAGTTTGCAAAGAAGATTTATTTGCGTATCAATAACGTTTTTTTTTTTAATTTTTTTAACCGAAGTTTAGGAAAAACGTGATTGTTTGATCTAAATTAACGTGTTGTTTTTGTTAAGCCATAACTCAAGGTTTATATATGTGGAAAGTCCTAAAATATGTGGTTCAAAAATGCTATAAGTAGGGTCGGCGCAACACGTATTTTTCTTCCATTCTGTCCTGTCACTCGTCACGCTATCAATAATTCTTTCATATCACTTCTCACACCATCCATCTTTTCTTTGGCCTCCCTCTCTCCTTATTTTCGTTCATGATTAGTAAATTTAATTTTCAAAATATCTTGTTTTGTTCACCCTACCCGATTCGATTTGACATCTATGACGTCACAACATGGCGCTAAGTCGATCTTATTCTTATTTGAATCGCTAGATATTTGAGTTTATTACCAATTTACTTAATTTTTTTGTTATTTTAAAGTTTCTACTTTTTTTCTTTGACATTAGTTTTTCCGTCTTTTTATGGTGCTTTGATAAAATATAATTATCTTATTGACTTGTCTATAGCACAAAAATAATTACCATTATTGGTTACCAACATTATTCTTTGGTGATACTTCATATTTTTTCATAACTTCTATATTGCAAGTCATAGTTTTAAGATTGTTTACTTGATATGTTTATTCCTGGGTATTACCTAGTCAATAGAAAAAAATAAACGTCTTTTACCGGGATGTGCCTTAACCATACTTCATTATTTACATAGTTTTCGTCATATAAGTTTGAGGTGGGTGCCTCGTGGCTCGTCGTGCGCAACTGCCTACCCCAATATGGTCTAGGGCCCACCCTAAACTGTCGAGCTACCGTTTCGAAATTCTATGATGGACGCCAAATTACTGACAACTACATACACAAATTAGACGTCGACCCCGCCCCCCGCCCCTCCCCCATAAAAATAAACCTAGATACGCCAATGTTGGCCGCTCTGAAGTAAGCTACAAATGTCTGTGCACTCCCACAGACTACAATGCATCGCAAGTTCCAGCGAGCAGTAGATACTAGACATATATCTCAAAATCGTCTATGACGTCGCGTCTCGCTAGGCCCCGCTAGAGACACTTCAGTTTGGGCGCATGCGGCAGCTTCATATATGTTTCATTTTCGCGTCTGTTTTAACACAATCGCCTTATCCTTTCCGGGGCCTAAGGTCTTCTGTCCACGAACGCGTAGCTTCATAGACGCGTATTCGTCATGATACGCTTGGTGTACGCTTGCGTGAAGCTTATTTAAAAACTATGAAAGTCGTCGTGCCGGCGTATCGTTGCCGCTTCGTCGACAGTTTCATAGTACAAGGTATAGGCCTAATTCTTCTACTAAATCAGCAGCCCTTCAGGCCATACCCGTCAGAAAACCAAATTCATAGCATCGGCGATCTTATGTGACGCTAACTGTACTTTTTATATTTTACTAAAACGTATTTATTGCTTCCTCATGTCAGTAAAGGATAAAATCCAAGCCATTATAAGTGTTCCTGTAAAACAGTAAAGTATTGAATGCGAAACCTGTAATTTTATGACAATATTGAACTACTTTAAAGACAGTTTTACCGTAATAATCTCGTTTTTTTTTTAATGTTTTATTTTTGGACCTAAGTAAAAACGTATTGTAATGATTAATCGTTGTTTTATTTGAGTAGTTATTTACTATACACCTACCATTATCAGGATAGGATTGTATGGGTGACAGCTGTCGAATTCTTACAACCCATCCTTTTCTCTCATTTTAAAGATGCATATGTAAAAAAGGCTATACGTAACTACCAGAAGTTCTCTTTTGTAAAAAGCTTACCGTGAAAGCTTAAGTGGAGCTATAAATCCAGCTAGGATCCTAGGCATCTGCCGGGGCTGCCAAAGATGTTCGGTAGAGCTACCGCGACCCTGCAACGCAAATGGTACCTGGAGAAACAGGTGGGTTTTAGTCAGTAAAAGTCTGAAGGTCCCTCTCGCCCCATCCACAGCCGGAGAATTCAATTGATGATTTTCCTCCAAAAAAAAGATCTATGAGGGATTGGCTGCTAACTTCACAGAATCCCACATATTCAGAACCTTCTTTTACAAAACCAACTTGAAAGCATTTCAAGAAAAACGACAATTGGTTTGAGAGAATCTAGTATTGTAGGTAGTTTTTTTTAACACGTCATAAATCGTAAACCGCAAATTACCTTTCAAGTTTGTACGGAACCCTCAATGTGCGAGTCCGACTCGCACTTGCCTAGTTTTTTTGTGACTGACCGACCTTGAGAATTCAGAAGTATCTGTAAATAGTTTTATTGATATAAATGCATTGAGTTAAGTTGACTACACTAGACGAACCTCCAGTAGGCAATGAGTCATCTAATTGCCAAGTATACCTAATGAACAAATAGCGCCGGCATGCCTATAGAAACAATGCAGGAATTAACACTACGTAAAAATAGCACCGAGCGCGATGAACTGCTAGACTGTAACCATAGATATGTGGGTATAACCTATCTTCCTAAATAATTCACATACAGACGCTAAGAGAATAATAAATAGGAGCAGGGGCGCCGACTTTTAGAAAACCTCATGGGTGCTCATTTGATGGACTCTAACAAGTGGCGAAGTGTGAGAAGAGAAATGTAGACTGATCGACCGACAAACAATAAATGCCCTACTTACATACTGCGTACTTAATAACTAATTGTTTGTTGAAAATAGAAACCATTATATAAAAGTTAAACTAGTTTTTAATAGCAAGAAATATTATAATTTATACGTAACCTAAAAGGCGATTACTGATCTGTTCCTTGATGTTTATTCTCATGGGTGCTCGAGCCCCCAAGCACCCACGGAGTCGGCGCCCCTGAATAGGAGTTGTTTCAATAAAACAAAGTTAATTCTCACGGTAACAATTCGTATATTTTATTAACCGCTATAAACATGTCAGAAATTATAATGTTAGAAAAACACAATATAATAAAAAAATATCAAAATCTTAAACATAGTTTGTGTTGCACACAAAAGGCAGGTCTCTGTTATTAGTGTTGACTTGTACTAAATTATTATTCATAACTAAACCTACTAGTTCTCCCAGCTTTTTAAAGCACAGATAACTTTTTTTTAAGTCATTGGTTGTATATTTTATTTTATAATTATTATGTTACAGTCAAAAACTCATTTATCAGAGAAAAAACAAGCAAAAGTATTTTTGTCTGTAAAGTTTGGTCAATAGTAGTTTTGTCTGCACAATTTATTCAATAGTAGTTTTGCCTGAAAATCATTAGTTAACAGTGCCTTTGACTGTAAAGTTAAAAGTGGTTTTAAGTATACATTATCAAACCTACAATATTTATTTCTTAGAAAATAACCAGCAAATATCAAAAGTTACCTTAATTCAGTAGGCAGCCAACAATGAAAATCGTTATAAACACTTTTATTATACATAAATCTTATATTTAAATAATAATTGTTCTTAATAATAGTAAAATTAATAACTATGATTTCTGAACTAAATTATTAATTAAGTTTCTGTGCTAGTTGTCCACAAATACCTAATGTTATTCTTATTTTTTTTTATTTTTTTTTCATTAACATTCAACACCTCCAATGATTAGAAAATTAGACATAACATTCTTATCCTACTATAGGCACTTTCAAACTAAACATTTATGAATTTTATTTGTTAATAATAATTAGCAAAAAAGTGAAAATCATCATCCATTAATATTAATCAGATTTATTAATAAACAAAACTAATTCTAAGTGATGTCTTAAAGAAACTGTAAATAATAATAATTATTCTTTTACTGGTAATTTTAACTTATTAGAATATATTTTGAGATATTTATTTAAAAAAAAAAACAAAGGAAAAACATTTAACAATATAAAAAATAGTATCCCACCGGTATCGGGGACAACCCGTCTAAGCCATTATTATATTTATTTTTTAAAGTGTGTACTTATAATATATGTAGATATAAACTCTGTACTGTAACAAAATGCTGACAAGGCAAATTATATCTGCTCAAATGTCTGTATATTAACATTATTATATCAAAGTAGTTACATAATAACAAGTAGGTATATTTGTTATATTAATAGTATTATTCAATAAAATATAGTGGACATAGAACTCGATTATTTATTTAATTCTTTACGCTTACAAAAGTGCTATGATTAGTATTTGAGGGGTGAAAGTACTCGCCAATACGTATTTTTGGCATGGGATAATATTGTAAGGTTAAAATATCAATTGTTCAGTTAAGAGAAAGCAAAAAAGCAAAACATAGCGCTAAGAACTTATAATGTACCTATGTTTTACAATGAATAAATGAATCTTGAATCTTTAGTATGGTCAAAATATGTTAGCCACTCTTGTAGTTAGGCGTTCTGAACATTCGTAAAAAAACGACTGTTTCTTTTAAGAAACAGTAGGTTTTTGCAAATTTTCATTAGAAATATATTTCTATTCAGCGAGTACTTTCACTCCTTACAATAGCCAATGAACTATTACTCACCTTTTATAGCTTACCTGACCACCGTAAATAACAATGAAACTTTTTTACATCAAGTTTTTGACCTAATATAAAAATAGTTTGTATTTTAAATGCTTACATAAGATTATACAAAATATGGCATTTCAGTGTTGTAAATATCTACGGCAGACATTGTCTGTTGCTAAAAAAAAGGCACCTCGAGAAAGTTATCATATAAGCATCATTTAACTGACAACTTTTCCAAATTGAAAGTAGTTTTTTATAAGGCTTTTATATAAGTATATATTTTAACAATACATTTTACAAGCTCTTCCCAGCATTGGAGAAAGCTTATGCAAAATAGTTAAATATCACGCTGGTCTGATGATGCAGCTGGAAATTGGTCATAGGAAATCCTCAACCAAACAAGATAGTACCATCATGTTTAGGTTCATTGGATACACATGGACAAGAAATATTACATTATAGTTAATTAAAAGCTCAATTTAAAACGCTTTTACTAAGTTGCGTGCTAAGTCCGAGTTGTTTTACGTCGTTTGTTTTTATCTTACCGTGTTTGGTTCTCTGATTGGTTAAGAGCATAGAGCTGGCCAATCAGAGCGACGAACGCCATAAACAAGTCTATTGCGTTAACGTAAAACGTATCGCACTATTATTTAGTAAGTACTTTATAAGTACAGTCTACACATAAGTACAACATATATTTATCTTAAGTGCAATATAAGCATAGGTATCTATATATATAAAAGAAAGTCGTGTTAGTTACACCACTTATAACTCAAGAACGGCTGAACCGATTTGGCTGAAAATTGGTGGGGAGGTAGCTTAGAACCAGGAGACGGACATAGGGTACTTTTTTTTTTTACTTTTTTTTTTTAGTGTAGTGTAGGGAAGAGTAGGGTAGAGTAGGATAGAGTAGGGTAGAGTAGGGTAATTTTTTTTTTTACTAAATCCCGCTTTTGGGCAGAACAACGTCTGCCGGGACCGCTAGTATTTTTATAAAGCAAGTCCACAAGGCCGTTAACTGTTATCATTGTTATAAAAATTTTAATCTCTATAGTATAAAAGTCGCTTTCAGCGTGTTTGTTTATTCGCTTTCTCACCCTAAACCATGCAACCTATTATGATGCGGAAGATTTTTATGTATAGGGTTATTTGTGTGTTATCATCACTACTTACCATCAGGTGGGATCGCAGTCAAGTACTAGATTATAACATTAAAAAAAAAATTGCACCAGTGCAAAGCCAGGGTGGGTCACTAGAAACCCTACCACGAGCTCTTAAAGCGATCCATTTGACAACCTTAACTGAACTGTTAAAGGGATGGAGCCATAGATATAATAAATTTATATGGATGGAGCTATATAGGGAGTATAGCTCGCGACAGTTTAACACGTCTTGGTAAGGCCCCTGGGGCCCAAGTCTGCTATTTTTATAAATTCGTCATTCCAACACCATCCCATTGTCATTTTGCTAAAAGTTCGTAATCTGATAATCCATAATGTCCGATCAATGATCCTGTGATAGAATGACAATATCGAGCTGTCTCAAAACAAATTAAAAGCAATGACTGCACAATGACGTTCTAATGGTAGGTCACTGATCAAAGGAACTGTCAAAATTTTGGCAGTTATCCACATACGTCAAATATTCATTTGTCATTATGTACGAGATTTCCATTCTATGCCATTTCATTCAATGGAGTGTCAGTGGTTGACCATTGGAAAATCATAATAACGCCATTATATTAGTAGATTACCAAACTTGTCAAAATCAACAATTATGAAATCAATGATAGACCATTCTGACACTATTGTAATAGCAGACTGGAGGCCCTGTTGTGATATAATGTCAGAAAAAGTCTTAGCACTACACAGTATTATATTCTTATATCTATTTTATTTTTATAAAATTTATAAAACGTAATTATAAATGCTTAATAAGTAGAAAATTACAGTAAATACATTTTTCGCACCCAGTTTTGTTACTCTAGAAATATTCGTAAAATCGTATAAAACTTTTTTGCGCGTCAGTACAGTTTGTGTTAAAGTTGCGGTCGAAAATATTGCCGCTAATGGCTTTTTTTTGAATCAGTACGCTGTGTGAGAGTTTGTTTTTACGATAACGTGATCGAAACGTTCACCGCGTTTGGCTCGCTGATTGGTTAAGAGCTTGGAGCGAGCCAATCGGAGCGCCGCACGTCATAAACGTGACGGTCACGTTAACATAAAAACAATCGAACTAGGCACTCCGAAAGCTTAAGTCAATAGCAGCCCAGTTATTAACAGTGAAACCTGGATAAGTGCGATCTCAAAAAACCTAGGATTTTATATCAAGGGTGTTATGGAGCTCCGTAACCGAAACTCGAATATCCGAAATAAAAAAATATGCGTAACCGAAACCGATTCAAAACTATCAGAATCAGAATATCTTTATTGTGGGTATGTACAGATGTTTTTAGTAATAAATGAATAAATAAAGGATAGTTCCAGATAAAGGTCACTACGGGTTTTTGGTTTTTTTTTTACCCGGCCAAATAAATGATAATCTAGACTAGAAATAAAAGTGAAATCTTAGTTTTACTTTTATTATTTTAAAATGAAATGAATAAATTATTTGAAATTGCCTTATCCGTAACCGAAACTATTCGAAACGAGAGGATAATCCGAAATAATTTCATAATCGTATCCGAAATCGCTAGAATACCATTCTTATATCCGGATCCAAATCCGAAATTTCATATCGACCGCCCTGTGTGTTAAGGCGGTACAAAAGAATTAATAGATAAATAGGTAAACATATAACCCACACTACTGTCCACGGATTAATCTGAGGGTCTTAAAGACAAGAGTGAAGGTTACTTTTAGGTAAGCATGCTCCATCGCCAACCACATAGTTACTTTCCATCATGTAAGATAGTGCTCAAACGCGAGCCTATCAAAAGTAAAAAAGAGGTGTTTTAAAGTAAAAGTATCAGGACTTAATTAATAGGTTTCTTATATATCCAGGGTGCATTTATCCAGATTACACTGTATTTATCTTAGCCGAACAATGCAATTTAACATAGTAAATTATTTAAATACTTAACTCTTGTATTGAAATAACGAGAAAAATATCTGACCTATTCTGTCTTTTTACAACGCATTATTAAGATAACGTAGGTACATATCAAATATCAGTGTAGGTCAAGGACTTATCAGCGGCTGGAGCATCAGAACGCCAATACGATAAACCACACATCTCAAAGACCTTGAAAAGGACTGGACCAGTTTGCCTGCTGCGGTCTTTCCGTCCGATTATAATTTAGGTACAATGCGTTCCAAATAAGAACAGGATCGATTGCCATGTTGTGATGTCACGTCATACTGTCAATTCGAATAATTATTATGGTGAGCAAAACAAGACATTTTTAAAATTTAATTTTTATGAACTGTAAACGAAAATAGTTTAACCAGTATCCAGTTCTTCAATTGTGCTCATCTCTGAGTTCTTCAATTTTGTGCAATTTCTTGCGATTTGACAACATGACGTGACGTCACAACATGGCAATCGACCCTATTCTTATTTGGATCCCATTGTATATTCAAGGCTAGACTGAATAGGCTCTTAATAAACTAATGCGCTTTACTATCAATGATTGCATCACTGCTTACCTAAGGTGGGATTGCAGTCAAGCACCAGTATGTATACCATTAAAAAAAGAACTTCGAAACCCGCTCTTACTACTACGAAATAAGGGTGCTGTTAACGTCAATATGAAATGTGCGGTGTCGTTGAGAGAACAACCTACTTAGCTGCTTGGGGGTGGAGCGGTAGGCGCATATCCGCCTTGGCCATATGGTGCTCTACCATTATTACTTCCTGCATTGTTCGCAGCATAAGGAGGGGGATTCGTTGGATAACCGGGCCCACCAGTTGGGTAACCAGGACCACTTTTTGGGTAGCCTGAGCCTCCAGTAGGATAGCCAGCCCCGCCTGTCGGGTAACCAGGGCCGCTAGTAGGATAACCCGTTCGACCAGTTGGGTAACCAGGTCCTCCAGTCGGATACCCGGGTGTATTGCCAACAGGCACAACCTCCGGTATTTTGAAACCGATATCAGAGCCTTGCAACGGTCTCGCTTTCATTTCCATTGACACAGGAGCATCGAACCTATGCTGTGTAGGATAGCCACCGCTTCCGGTTGGATAGGGATAAGGAGGTGGATTGTTCGAGTATGGGTCTTGAGGTTGGTTGTTCTGGTAGGATTGAGATTGATTGCACTGGATTCTTTGAAGACTAGTGTTGGATCCTCTGGTACTTCCAATGGGGGGTGGTGGTATCAAGAATTCCGTAGTGTTGTTAGGGTTGGGGATGGGCCCCGTAGGCAGGCTATGAGCCAAGGGGTGAACATACGGGCCTTCTGTGAACCCCTGAAGTGGGACCTGACCTAGACACAGTTCGGCCTCGTCTTGCAGTTCGTCGTTACAGCCTGACAGTTTGATTGTTATCTGAAATAGAAGAGATTTTATAACCACCCTTTCGCGGCTACGTAGTACCGATGTCAATGCCTTCAGTCGTGGCTTTAGGTTGACAATAATCCGAAAGGATGAGTAGCAACGAAATGCGCACCCGATAATCCAGGCGGAATATTACTGAATTTATCTTTATTGTTTTAAAGATACTGAATAAGTGGAGAGCAGTTTTTTTTTTTTAAGATTTTGATTTTGTCCACGATATTTAAAATCAGATTATGAAATTATCGATATATACTGACTTTACTAAGCCAGTTCTAGAATAAAATTTAGAGAATAGCGGGCTTTACACAGTCGCTCTTTCGCTCATAAAGTAGTAGACATGAGCGAAAAAGCGTGCTTGTGCAGATGTTGAAAGGGGACAAGAAAGACCACGGGTTCCGTGCTTGTCACTGTCATCAATCACGCGCGCAATTCCATAGTCTCCTGAGAACGTGCGATAGATTTGCTGTATAAAGAGGGCTATTGGGAGAACTGCGGCGTAGGGACCATTCAAGTATTATGTAAGCACTACATGAGAGTGGGGGGTATTTGCTTTGCTTATTTTTGATGACATGGGGGATGGGGGATCTAAGTGGTGATTACATCAGCAGTATATTTTTTTCTAATTTTTTAAGAGAACGATGTCGATGTTCCAAAATCACACGAAAAAACAGAAACACTAGCAAACATCCAATGTTATTGAAGACTTAGAGTAATGGATTCCTGTGTCTTGGAAAATTAACAGTCCTTAGCTGTTAATTTAAATTAATATGCCAGAATTTTAAATGAAGTTTGTATTGTTCCTCCATTTCAAGCCTATTCCTTATTACTAGACTTCATCATCATCATCATTTCAGCCGAAAGACGTCCACTGTTGGACATAGGCTTCCCCCAAATGTCGCCACAATGACCGGCTAGGATCGGATGATTTCTAGACTTGCTCATAAATTAATGACGAAACCAGAACACATTGAAAAATGAATGTACCAATGTTTACGTAAGCATGGAGATGAGAGAGAGGAGCTTTGCTTTTTTTTGCTGACGAGGGAACCCCCTCCGGGTTTCATATTTGCAAAAAAATTTGGTTACGTAATATTTGAATGGCCCCATAACAAAAAAATTAACGTACTTACCCTGAAGAAATACCCCACATCAATGATACTGCAGTTCTCAAGGTTGGGCGCTATTATCTCTGGCACTTTCAGGTCAACCGTAAATTTGCGCAGGCTTTTGCCCATTACAGGTCCCTTCTTTATGATCGTCATCACTTTTTCTGGTGGTATGTACTCGGATTCTGGGCGCTGGCTTCGGTAACGCTCTTTCTGTTAATAAGGAATATTTAGAATAGAATAAACTTTATTGTACACCAAAATAGTAACAAAACTTTTACATTACGTAACTTAAATCTATGGGTACAAAGGCGGTCTTATCGCTGACAGCGATATCTACCAGACAACCTTAGGGTGGACTGTAAGAACTTGAAATAGAAAAAAGGGGGGAGTCTGTGGTGTACTGCAAATTAATAAAGTAAATATTAGATCAAAATTATATACTAGACTATACATAGATATAATGTAGCTATTATATATAAAAGACAATATATAAATATTATATATATAAATACATGTTATAAGTTACACAATTTCATACAAAAAGATGGAAAAAAGAAGAGAACAATAAGGTAAAGTTAGTGACGGAAGAACTGAATTTAGGTAGAAGCAGGATAGCAAATTAGAGTGAAAGGAAGTGAGCTTTGACTAGATTTTTGAAAGAAGCTAGTGACTGGGCTTGCCTAATTGGCATCCGCAACGCGTTCCACAATCGCACCGCTTGGACTTTGAAAGATTTGTCATTAAACTTGGTAGAATGCGAGGGCATTAAAAGTTTACAGCATAAAGCATTAAGTTTAGTATTATACTTCATAAATATAAGTTTCAAGTTTCTTATAAAATACGAAAGTTGTTTCAGAGGTTTTTGATCGGGAATGGACAACTGATGAGTTCCAAGTTGTTGTATTGCAACTACACTACAGTTGCTACGGTCGGATTCTTACAATGTTCTTCTTTCTTTCAATCCTTTTGTCTCATCATGATGATGCATATTTTCGTCCTGCTTTCATCCTACCCATGTAAAAAAGAACTTGAGAACTATTTTTTGATACTGTATGTTTCGTAATCACCTTTACTTAGACAACACTTATTCCAGCCCAACGATCATACACACCACTCATAACATTTTTTTTTTAATATGATATTTTATTTTAATTATATTGCTATTCATTGATTATATCTATTTTTTTTTTTTTTAAGTCACCTATGGCATTTGGATTGACTTAGAATTGTTGTTTATTTATTATAGTTTGATTTTTAAATTAAATGTGATTTAGTGTATTTCTTTTTATTTTTTTTGAGTTTCTATTTATGATTGACACTGAATTTTGTTTATTAATTTTAATTTAATTTGATTCAGTTTTTTTTTTCTTCTTGCAACTGTAATTTCGGTTACTTATATTTGTAGTTTTTATTTATTTATTATCATTTGTGTATACTGATATTTTTGAAGTCCTTCCTGCACCTTCTCTATATACTGTACTGCAGTCTATACCTATTGCTTATTAGTCCTGGGCCACCACGATACAGGCTGTCCCTAGTTAGGGGCCCACGGCCATCTCTGATGTATTTTATTTATTTTCTTCATATTTGTATATTTTACTTTCAAACTTGTGTGTGCTAATAAAAAATATTATTATTCTCTTTATTTAACCTTAAAACTTATTAAATACCTGCATTTTTAAATACTAATTGAAAGATATTTAAAAAATCATTTAAAATGATGAAAAATTGTATCCCACCGGTTTCGAGAATAGAGTCCAAGCTACCGGCGGTCAGGGCTCCAGAGAAAGGAACCTCCTAACAATGCGAGCCGTGTCCAGGAGTACCGCTTTCTGAATCAAGCCCTTGATCCAGTCGCCTAACGCGAGCCCCCTAAGGTGTTGGTCGAAGCTCTTGGCTATTAAGCCATTGCCCGACACGATTATCGGTACAATGATCGCCGAGTCCACATCCCACACGTCGACAACCTCGCGAGCCAAGTCATTATACTTAATTTGTTTATCTTTCTCGACTTTCTAGAGGTTCTCGTCATGTGGAACAGAAATGTCAACAATAATTGTACGCCTCTCACTTCAGTCCACCACCACTATATCAGGCTTATCGGCTACAATAGTTCTGTCAGTGATGATGGGCCGATCCCAGTACAAAGTGATATGACCAAGCAAGCAAGTACTCTCCGTTAGCTAGATGAGAATAACCAGAGATAATGTGACGAATTGATTCTTCCGGACGGTGACATGCCCGACAGATGTCAACCGTGCCGTCCTTCACAATAAATATCCGATAGTTATTCGTCATGATCACTTTGTCCATAATTGCACAGACAAAACCTTCGGTTTCTCAAAAGAGGTCACCGAAACGCAGCCAGGCTATGGAAGCCATATTGGTCTACATCATCATTATTATTATTAATTAATCACAATCAGTGGTCACCATTCGAATGGCCTCATACGTAAGACTTTGTAATTGGCATCACAGATATGTAATACTGCCTACCTACGTAATACTGCGCAACTACGAGATAATACGTAGTCGGTGTCTGACATCATTACCAGCTACTTACAATGCGATTCAAATAAAAATAGATCTGTCAAATATTACTTGAAAAGTATGTATGGTATGCAAAGAAAACTTATTTACGTATCAATAACGTTCTTTTTTTTTACTTTGTTCGACTCATAGTTAAAACTAAGTCAAGAAAAACGTTATTGCTGTATCTAAATTGGCTAAATAATTTTTTAAGTCTTATTTTCATTCATTTCACCTTCTTCTTCCTTTCATCACTTCTCAGACACTTCACACATTGATGCAGAGATGAACGGAATTGTAGAACTATCATCATCATCATCATCATTTCAGCCGAAAGACGTCCACTGTTGGACATAGGCCTCCCCCAAGCGTCGCCACAATGACCGATCCTGTGCTTCTCGCATCCACCGCACTCCCGCGACCCTCACCAGGTCGTCGGTCCACCTTGTGGGAGGCCTTCCAACGCTGCGTCTTCCGGTGCGCGGTCGCCACTCTAGAACCTTTCGGCCCCATCGGCCATCTGTTCTACGAGCAATGTGCCCTGCCCACTGCCACTTAAGTTTGGCGATTCTTCGGGCTATGTCGGCGACCTTGGTTCTCCTGCGGATATCTTCATTCTTTATGCGATCACGCAAGGAAACTCCGAGCATAGCCCTTTCCATTGCTCTTTGGGTGACTGTAAGCCTTCTGATGAGGCCCATTGTAAGCGACCATGTTTCAGAGCCATATGTCATCACTGGCAACACGCACTGTAGAACTATATTCTGATTAAAACTATTTCCGTTCAAGATCCGTAAATAAATCATCATCATCATCATTTCAGCCGAAAAACGTCCACTGCTGGACATAGACGTCCACTGCTGATTTATTTACATCCGTAAATAAATCCAATTTAATAATATCTTGTTTTGCTCACTCTACCTGACTGATTGAATTTGATAGCTATAACGTCACGAAATGGCGCTAAGTCCATCCTATTCTTATTTGAGTGGCATAGAAACATTGAGTAGTTGGCATTCAATAGATTAACGCAATTAATAGGACCCGCACTGGGCCCGCGTGGTGGATTACAGCCGATTCCCTCTCGTAGAGAGGAGGCCTGAGTCCCAGCAGTGGGACATTAAATCGCTGATTATGCTATAATGAATAGGACGTTACACTGTCATGGAAACAGTTGGTACTATCGTTAGCCAATCTCAGCTATACCTAACCTGTAGTACTGTAAACAAAAAACAAGAATGGGCATTTTAATCCAAAAAAATGCTATATATAATTCACCCTACCGAGAGGAGGTTATCACCAAACTTGTATATTGTACGTCAATTACCGTTATTGACGTCTGGTTTCCTCAAACAGTTATGAACGGTCACATAAAACCACAGCATAATTATAAACTCATCTATCATTGAGGAAACTTGTTATTTTAATTAGTAATTTTAATTTCCTGTTTCTTTGGTTTTATGAGCGGGGACCGCGACTGCTGAGCTTAAATATATATATATATATATATATATATATATATATATTTAATCAATGCCTGGCCCTACACCAGCAATCATTCATGTATCGCGGGTGCATTCACAAACATGTAAACTTACATAAGCTAACACTAAGCAGCTAACGCGGGAGCTCTGCTTCGCTCCACTCCCGCCTTAGCCTTCTAACCTAACCTTTCCGTGTCGGGGTGTCCCTAAAATTACGTCACTTTCCTGCTCTCGTCTTTTACACACATTACCGGCTGCGCATTCGGTATTGTAGACAATACCTAAGCGAAATATAAAATAAATAATATTTCATACATTACCCAGACGTTTTAGGTATTCTATACATTGCCTTGGTATTGTATAGAGTACCGGTTTATACAGATTGCCGGTAACAGATTATATAGATAAAAGGAGAAACTGACTGACATATCAACGCACAGCCAAAACTACTAAGACGAGGAGCGTGAATTTTGGACAAGGTTTTAAGGACGTAGACGAGCACTAAGAGAGAACTTTTCAAAATTCACCCCCTAAGGGGATGAAACGGGAGCCCAAAGTATGTATGGAGAAACCTACTTTTACGCGGACAAAACCGTTGGCAGAAACTAGTGTGAAACTATATTAAACAAGCTTTTGCCAGCGGCTTTGTGAGCATGAAACTATAAAATAATTCCAAGAGGAAGAAATTCCTAGGATATAAAGTATATATTGTACTATTCCAGGACATGGTCTACCCGAGTCCAACATTTCTTTCTTTCTACATACAAAATTTCACCATCATCATCATCATTTCAGCCGAAAAACGTCCACTGTTGGACATAGCCCTCCTCCAAACGTCGCCACAACAAAATCAAGTCTTAGTCAAAGTCAAAAGTTTTATTTCACATCGGCCTACATGGGCACTTATAAAACGTCAGAGAACGGTCCTGTGCGTCTCGCATCCATCGGGTTCCTGCGACCCTCACCAGGTCATCGGTCCACATCGTGGGAAGCCTTCCAACGCTGCGTCTTCCAGTACGTGGTCACCACTCCAGAACCTTTCATCCCCATCGACTATCTGTTCTGTGCATATACAAACTTTCACCTTAAAGTGTGAAACTAACTTACAGTTAACTTACCGAAAAAATTTCGAATATCATCTTCGTGATCTCGACACTGCTTTCGTTATCCACTTCGATGGACACGGGTATTACCTGGCCGGGACAGTAGCCCGACACGGGCATACGTACACGAATCGTCGCAGGGTTGCTTGAGAAACAGAAACAGTCGCATCCGTACATCTCTTCGAATTCCAGCAATATAGATTCCTGTTTATGTGAAAAAATTTATATAAGAAAACTGAATACATTTGCCGACATCATTATCATCTTCCAGCTAACTTGCCAACTTGACCCTTTTTTTTTTAGGTGGGAAATCATCTGATGACATCTCCCGCCCTTTTCGTTTCAGATTTTACTTACTAAAACCCGCTCCTGGTCCTTCTTTGCCTTCGTTCCAGGGCCCCAGGGTTCTCTTTCGCATAACCCATGGCCCCAGTAGGCTTCGACCTTGCTGGGCCCCTACGGCCAACTTGACCATTAAATAGTCATTTTCTTTACGTGGGAAATCATCAGATGACTTCTTACAATATACAGTGGAGCGCGAGGGTGTGTCAGACTTTTGCTGACTAAAACTACACCTGAGTCCCCCAGTTGCCACTTGCGAAGACTCCACTAACTCTTTCGAGTAATCCTGCAGCCCTGAAGGATGCCAGGGATGTCATTGAGCACCGTAACCGTAATAGAAACCGATATAAAAGTTTCGGATAAAGGCGGAGTCTAAATGACAGGTTACGATAATCTAGACTAGAAACAAAAGTCAAAATATGCTATTTGTATTTCTACTTTTATAATTTTCATATTCTCATATCCGTTATCGAAACTATCCGAAAGCAGCGGATAATCCGAAATAACTTCATATCCATATAATATCCGAAACCAGTATGATATTATTCCTATATTAAGATCCGGATTTCATATGTATCCTGATGCCTAACATTCGAAAAAAAAAAAAGGAAAATTACAAGACACACCCTGAAACTGAACTAAGTAGACAGAAATAGGGGACATTGATTTTAAATTAGAGATTGACCGAAGATTCGGCTTCGGTTTTATTTTCGGCCAAAAAAAAACTGGTTTCGGCTGGAGTTTGGGTATTACAAAAAAGTGAGCGAATATTCGACTCGACTGAAACTAGACTAGACTCCAACCAAGTCTAATTGAACACTAAAGTAAAAATTGTTTTCATAAATGCATGTAATTGTTGTTCTGTCTATGTCAATGCATCTCCGAATGTAGGTCGCGTTCAAAGTGCACTTACATGAGCCTACATTCGGCTTATTTAAATAATTTAATAATCAAGTTATTTTTCCATGTACGAACACCGTACAAAAGTTATAAACTAACGTTATCGAAATATAGTTAGGAATAACTGTATCGAAACAATTTTTTTATTTATTGGCAGTTTTTTTGTTACCTCGTCTGTTTCGGTTTCGGTTACGGCCGAAACTAGAAGAGGGGCCGAACATCAGCTTACGGTTTCGGCTGCAAATCGTGTTTCAGTCGATCAATAATTTAAAGTAAGCTGTCACTATGATAAGGGAAAAAAATAAAGAGAATAAAATATGGTATTTCTGCATAGATTGTTGCACGGTAAGTAAAAAAATATCATTCAATCCGAAAAAATATTATAATGTAATATAGAATAAGCGTGCAAATTTTTTATTTGCTAAATTAAATAATTTTTAACTTCACTAAACAAATATGAAATAATTTATAAAATGTCTTCTCTTCATCAACAAAAAAGTTATAAAGCTTTAGAGCTGTTAATAAGAAACAGAAGGCCGACGTAGTCTTTGACGTCAAAGTTCATCACGTCCATAAAGCCGTCATCGAAAACGGTGAAGTTATTGACGAGAGAAACAGATATGTTTACTTAAAATTGTTACCTTTATCTCGTTTGTTTTTTTAATATTGTTTTCACTGTTAAAGTTGTCAAAAAATAAAAGGCCCGAATACGAATGAGTAAAAAAAATACTCGCAATTAATTCCATCATATTAGTGTTTTAAAAAAATATTATTATTTTATTGTATGATTCAGTTTCGTTCCAAGTTACATTCTAGGATAATTCTCAAATGTCAAAACGGGCCTTTTATTTTTTAACGAGTTTAATATTCTATTTTTTAACGAGTTTAATATTCTATTTTTGAATATTTATTGATAAACTGGCAAGATAATTTTTTTTTTCATGTGTACTTCCTATTCCAGAGGACGACACAGAATATAATATTCACATGGATTCACATGGGTACTTACTTTAATCCTGTCGCTTCCCGTGTTCAAATCAAACGGTGCTACAACTTGGAAATCCTTTGTGATCACTGCGTGTGCATGTATGTTTTCCGGAGTTACCAGGTGAGCTGTCATGGAGTAAGATATCTGACCCTGCTCCCCTTTGAAGGATGATGGAGCCGTGAACGGTATTTGGAACTTAAAAGGAATCATTTGAGGACCAGTTGGAAGATTGGAGGTACCTGCAATGGGTGGAAAAATTAAATTTGTATGTTGGGACTTCTCTCTCACCACATAGGACTTAAAATTTAAAATACATCGCAATAGTTATCAGTTCTCCGCGTAATTAGGATACAAACAACAGTCCGAAATTAGCTATCGGGCAGTTGCCCTCGGACCAGACACAACACTCGTCTAGTCGGAGGATTCTTTTTTTTCAACGGAGGTTTGCAGGGCACAGTTCCGCATACCTTAAAATGTTTACTAATAATCGGAAAATCGAGGAGCTCTTAGCTACGAACAGCCATAAACATCGATCCCCATGGTTTAGCAATACTTGTCGAGGTCGGTTTGTGGATGGGTGACCATCTTAGTATACCAAGATTCCTCCGTACTTCGGAAATCACGTTACACCATTGGTCTCGGCTGTCATGTGTAGAAGTATGGCGGTCGTTACTGACAGTCAGAAAACAGGAGATCTGGACACGAGTCTCGCCAAGGGACAAACTACAATGTGACGTCATCGCTATAGAAAAGCGATGTTCCCACTACGTGCTCACTCCTTCTCGTTTAAATATTAGACAAGCTAATTGCTGCTTTATTTTATAAACAATTTTGATGCGGTTTAAAGAATTTTTTTCTTAAGTATGTTGTTTAGAGCAAAATATTTTACAAAAATAAACACAGGCAAGTATCCAATTCTCTGGACAGTCTTGACTTCTGCATAATGTTTAGCATAGTATAGCATAGTCGGCCTTATAATATTATATATTATATATATAAGCCTCCTAATTAGGAGAGCCAGTGCGGGTTGGTGGATGTCACATGTCGTTCGTCGCATTTTTCTAGGATATGCCGGTTTCCTCACGATGTTTTCCTTCACCGTTTTGAGAGCAGTGGTGATGAAATACACAAAGTAATGCGCCTGGCTGTGTTTGAACCCGCGACCCACAACTCGTAAGTCGGGGCCGTTACCACTCGGCCACCACTGCTGCATTAATGCTTAAATCCTAATCCTCAATCCTGCATAATGTTTAATCGAACCAAACCTATATTGCATCCAATAAACATATCACAAGTAACACAAGTTACAAAGTTAGAACTCAAATGTAATACCTGATCCACCTCCTGCTAGAGTGATGGTGTGATTGAAGTATTCCTCTTTCCCTTCATACTTGACTATTCTATGATTTCTAACATTCCCAATTTTCTGTATTTCAGTTTCAGTCCATGACACATTGGCTTCTCCGACGAATTGTATGTAAATTACTGAAACAAAAACAACAATAATATAAATAAATACTCATACACATAATTTAAATAAATCTTTGCCAATAACTCAGCTATTGGGCCGCGGGATTGTTTGAAATTGTTACCGTCTCCCTGAAATGTAAAGGGCGACTGAAGGAACACGTGGGTTTTAGTCAGTAGAAGTCTGACGCTCTCACATGTCGGTCGGTCCACCTAGAGCGGGAAAAGTTATTTGATGATTTCCCACCCTCAAAAAAAAGTTATCCTAGCTTTTGAAGACCCTTAAGACAGGTTGTCCAACCCCCTTCAAGAGTTTGTTTGTTTGCCTCTCTTTTCACGGAATCTTCGCGTCTGGATCCTGGTAACAGGCGGCCCCCTACCACCAACCTGCTTCTCCTTACAATTGCAAGACGAGCATGTCTGATATTCGCATCCAGCAGAAGAACGTCCATAGGGTGTTGTGGAACCTTGACGTGATTGTGTGCTTGGATCGCAGACTTCCTGAGTGACCAATCCATCCGAGTGCTCATGGTCGATGGCTGCTCGTTAATTGGCCATTAATGCTGGGGCCCCTCAGGGGCCAGTGCTCTCAGCAACATTGTTCTTGCTGTACATAAACGATCTGCTTAAGCCCGGTAACTTTGGGTATGCAGAGCACAGCACAGTTGCTGCACAGTCAAATATCCAGTCTTTCCGAGAGGCGCTTGCACTTGTCCTTGGAGGCGGTCTCAGAACGGGTCGGTACCAATCTCGCCAGGTTCAATGCTGCTAAAACCAAAGTGTGTCTTTTTTTCACTAAAAGGAGCCAATTCCGCCCTGTTTCAACTAGCCAATAACCAACCATCTTGATCATCTTGATGTTAAAATGACATCAAGTCTCAATTTTGGGCCATACATCAAGGCCAAGTCTCAACTGGCGGCAAAAAGCTGGAAATATTATCAAAGGTCAGACAGTTCTTCACGCCGGAATAGCTGCTCAAACTTTATCAAGCGCAAGTTCTATCGTGTGTGGATGGAGTACTGCTCTCATCGTTGGGACGGATCTGCCAGATACCAGCTTTTTTTGCACTTGAGTTAATTGAGAAGCGAGTCAAGAGGACTATTGTTAATGGTGGACTTGTCGATTCAAAACTTCAAAGTCTTAAGCATTGACGCCAAGTTGCTAGCCTGTCGGTTTTTCACCGGTTGCATTTCGGAGTGTGTGCGTCGGAATTCCATATAGCCTAATTCCGCCAAGCTTGTTCCATCATCGAAACACTAGGCGTGCGCTGATTCGCCACCGGTACGTGGTAGAATTCCCTGATAGCTACAACCTAGTAGTAGATCTTTTAAGTCAAGAGTGAATAGGTTATTTCTAGGCAAGCGTGCCCCATCGTCGACCACATCGTCGCTTTCCATCAGGTGAGATAGTGGTCATGTCATGCGCTAGGCTATCAAGAATAAAAAAAAAACCGGTTGTGATTTCGTCATCGCTCGACATCTTCTGAGTATAAGGTACACCAAGTCGACACACTCACCACAGTTTTTTTTTTATTTATTTATGTTTGATAGGCTCGCGATTGACCACTATCTCACCTGATGGTAAGCGATGATGTGGCCGACGATGGAGCACGCTATTTATGAGGGACATTGACAATAAACCCAACACCACCCTGGGACTGTTGATCACCCTCCCGAAAATAGAGCCGGTTGCCGAATATGAGCATTATTGTGTCCTACTGCTCTCTTTGGACTACACAAAATCCCATAATACTCCACTGTAACCCGCTTAATTCTTCATCGAGTTCAGTGATCATCTCGTCGGTCCGGAGTGTTCACGTGTTACACATACGTAGCCCGTTCTGGAGATTCTTTACACTCTTTGCTTTCATGGGTAGACAGGCTGCCGGGCACTGGAGGCATATTTTTGTTGTGCTATTGTGGTGATTGCAGTGTGGTTAATATAATGAGACACAGAGAATGCCCATTCTCTGGTGAGTCCCTTAGTCACCTCTTCCACACCCATGGGAAAAGATGGGATGATGCTATTTTTTTTTACACAACTATCACACACCGTCTAGTCCCAAGCTAAGCAGAGCTTGTGTTATGAGTACTAGACAACTGATCAACTGATAAACATACTTAAATATTTCTAAATACTTACATATTATAGATAAATAACACCCAGACACAGTACAAATGATTGTGCTTATCACACAAACATTGTCCAGGAATCGAACCCACAACCTCCGGCATAGCAGTCAGGACCATTAACCACTAGACCAACAGGTCAATATATAAATTCAATACCATACTGAATGAAATCGGGGAAAAAAAAAACTACAACCACAATCAGAGAAGACAACCCCATACATATTATTGATCAATGATTCATCATCTTCCTGCCCTTATCCTGTTATATTTGGGCTTGGCGCAACATGTTTTTTTCTTCCATTCTATCCTGTCACCCGTCATGCTATCACTAATTCCTTTTTCTTTCGTATCACTTCTCACTTCTTTGGTCTCCCTCTCCCTTTCCTATTATTGATCAACCATTAAAGTATCAAATATCATAGATATTTAGGGTTTAAGTGGATGGGTGGGCATGTGTTGTGTTAGAGCCCTCCATGCCAAAGAAAGTACTATGACCGTCAGTCTCAGTTCCGGTTTGTAGATTAAATGTTTGTTTTTGTCACTTGTTACAGGTAGTTATAAGCTCCTAAGTCAAAGATTTAAACAGATAACATTAACCCTACCTTTGCCTAATTCTTGTCTGAAAACTTATTTACTGATTAAAATAATCTTCAAACACATAATATAATCATCACATTTGACAGTAATATTACTTGTAGAGTAGCAAAAGCTTTTATGTAAGTGCATGTATGTTTTTATTCCTTCATACTCAAACGGCTGAACAGACTTGGATGAAATTTAGCACATGGATAGACCTGACCTGGAATAGCTCATTGGATAATTTTCTATTTTCATGTGGGCGGGGCCACTGACTAGGGGGGACTACATAAATTAAGAATAAAAAGCTCATGTATCAGAAAAGATGCAGCAGGTATCTATAATGGAATAAGAATAGGAACGATTGCCATGTTGTGACGTCATGTCATACTGTCAAATCGAAGAAATTGGGTAGGGTGAGCAAAATAAGAAATTTTTAAAATTTATTTTATTTACGAATCGTGAACGAGAAAAGTTTAATCAGAATCCAGTTCTTCAAATTTTCTCTACGTCACTGTGTGAAGTGTCTGAGTAGTGGCAAATGGAAAAAGAAAGCCAAACAATGAAAATAAGAAATAGTTTTTTTTACTAATTATCACTTAAAACAATATATTTAGCTAATTTATATTAAACATCACACCTTTACTTCACCTAGATTTAACTAAGACAGTAATACAAAGCAAAAAAAAAACCTTTATTAATACACAATTTTTTGCAAACCGTACTTTTCACTCAACATTTGACAGATCGAGGTTATTGACTTTCCTATTCTTATTTGGTTGGAACGCATAGTTTAAGTGTCATGTACACATCAGGCATCACTATTTAGTGTAGGTACTTACCAGAAAAAGTCAATGGATGATCCAGCTCAAATTTTATTGAGCCTGCCACAACCTGGCCAGCATAAAACACGAATACTGGAGTCGTATCCAAATGTATAATACCATTATTGAAAGCGGCAGCCATTATCTTGCCAAAACAAATTATCACCCAATAAAATAAAACGAAACTGTTTAACTAAACCGAAAAATACACAATGAACAAAGTTCCGCGCGAAATAAACCGGAAAGTTACTTTATAAAGCAAATCAATATCATGTATTATTCATACTGCATTTCTGGTTATAGACAAAATATCATTCACATTACACAGACACAGACAGCACCTACTTTGCCTACTACAAAGAATTTGGGCAACGCCAAACTGAGGTTAATAAAAAGAATAATCGGCGAATAATGACTATATTTACAGTCTACGTTAGAAAATATTAACTCATAGTACTATGAAAGTAGAGTTTAATTTAGCTTCACAGCTTTCGTTATCTCTATAATTGGTTTGACCTCGCTTTCAGTGCTGCCAGACGTTTGAGCCTAAATTCGCTAAATTAAAATTCAAAGTAGCTATATCGTATCCGAAGCCCAATATTATTCTTCCCCTTTTTCTTTTAAATACACATATAAATAAACTCAAATAAATATTTAATTCAAACAACACATACATTAAATATTGTTCAATACTTATGTATTTACCCCATGTTACGTCGTGAAATAAACTTAAAACTAAAAATGTTTTATTTCACATTGGCCTACATACATAGGCACTTATAAAACGTTAGAAGCTAGTGCACTGTTCCAAATTGGTCGTTTCCTATGGAGAAGAACAGGCTAGAAATTCCATGGTTACTTTATATTTCCATATTACAATATTATTAGATAATGTAAGGACAGTGTAGACCAGTCAATATTGTGCCACACAATAAAAATAATCATAATAATAATTGTCCTTGGGTGCTAGTGCATAGCGTGTACAGGGATAATCATCGGTTGGTATCACGTTCCATTATAATTATCTAAAGGGCCTCTGCGAGTTGGCTTCGGCTCCTCGTACGCCCTCCAAAGGTCCAGGACCTCAGGGTCCTTCGCCCCTGGGCTCCCCCGCTGACGCAGAGTCTCCGGCCCCAGCTTGTGGAGGGTGTGGTGAGCACTCTGTTCCCTGCGCGTGGGGAACACTCTCCCCCGCCCATGGCTCCGCCACCAACGGTGTCTGACGTGGACCACGATGGCGACGACGACGTCAACGCTCCAGAGGTGACCGAGGTAGAGATGAGAGTGGCGGTACGAAGGCTGAGTGCCAAAAATACCGCCCCAGGACCCGATGGCTTGCCTGGGAAGGCCTGGGTCCTGGCCATGGAGGCTCTCGGGCCTCGACTAAGAGGGCTCTTCAGCGCATGCATGGAGAGGGGCCAGTTCCCACTTCGCTGGAAGACGGGGAAACTGGTCCTCATCGCAAAGCCAGGGCGCCCTGCGGACTCTCCATCCGCGTACCGGCCCATTGTGCTGCTCGACGAGGTGGGCAAGCTCTTTGAAAGAGTAATTGCAGACCGCCTCGTCGCGCACCTAACACGGGTAGGGCCGGATCTGGCGGAAGGCCAGTTCGGCTTTCGCAGAAGGCGCTCCACGGTGGACGCCATCATGCGCGTGCGAGCTCTCACGACAGGGGATGCGGTGTCTCAGGGCAGGTGTGTCGTGGCGGTGTCTCTGGACATCGCCAACGCCTTCAACTCCCTGCCTTGGAGTAGCATTAGGAGGGCGCTGCGGTATCACCGGACGCCCGACTACCTCTGTCGTGTGGTCGAGGCTTACCTGTCGGACAGGTACATCATCTACCCTGGTCACCAGGGAGAGTGGGAACGTCGAGAGATGTCGTGCGGTGTTCCACAGGGATCGGTACTAAGGCCGCCCTTGTGGAACATCGGATACGACTACGTGCTGCGCGGCGACCTCCCTGGCGGGGTCAGCGTGGTCTGCTACGCAGACGACACGCTGGTCCTAGCGCAGGGAGAGTCGTACCAGGCGGCGGTCGAACTAGCGACACACGGGGTTGCGACAGTCGTGGGCAGGATCCAGGAGTTGGGACTCGAGGTGGCATTGCACAAGTCCGAGGCTATGTGCTTTCACGGCCCTCGGAACGCGCCACCACCGGGTTCCCAACTAACGGTAGGAGGAGTCCACATCGGCGTCGGGTCAACGATGAAGTACCTGGGACTCGTTCTCGACAGCCGATGGGATTTCGAGGAGCACTTCCGACGTCTGGCTCCCAAACTAAATCGGACTGGGGCTGCCCTCGGGCGGCTCCTGCCCAACCTTGGGGGTCCAGATGCCTCCTGCCGGAGGCTCTACGCGGGAATCGTTCGGTCCATGGCCCTTTATGGCGCACCGATATGGGCGCCGGCGCTGCGGAAGCAGCCGGCGGCCCGGCTGAACGCATGCCAGAGGGTCATGGCCATAAGGATGGTGCGAGGTTACCGGACGATTTCCCGCGAAGCGGCGAGCCTTCTTGCCTGCCAGCCACCATGGGATCTGGAAGCAACAGTCCTTGCTCTCATGCACGATCTACGCATGGAGATGCAACGCCGGGGCGAAACTCCGCTGCCGCGACAAATCGAAGCATGGCGGACGGAGCTCCGGCGGGTTCTCATGGTGAAATGGCGACAGCGACTGTCGCGACCCAGTGCTGGGCACGCCACAATTATGGCGGTGAGTCCCCTCTTTGAGGCGTGGTTGGAAAGACCTCACGGCGTCCTCACCTTCCGCATGACGCAGGTTCTCACCGAACACGGGAAGTTCGGGAAGTTCCTGCACCGAATTCGTGCGGAAGCGACGCCCGGGTGTCGCCACTGTGTGGACCGCCCGGAGGACACGGTGGAGCACACGGTGGAGGTGTGCCCCGCTTGGGAAGAGCAACGCCGTGTCCTCGTGGGGGCTATCGGCGGCGGCGATCTCTCGCGCCGGGCCTTGGTACAGGCCATGGTCCGGAGCGAAGAAGAGTGGCAGGCGGTCGCCTCCTTCTGCGAAGCAGTAATGCTAGCAAAGGAAGCGGCCGATCGCGTGAGGCAACGGCAACGGTCCTCACGCCCCAACCGCCGCCGGGATTCCGATCCCGATTTCCGGCCACCGTAGGCGCGGGCTTGCGGACTGCGGGCAATGGGTGGCCCGCCGTCCGGACCAAGCCCAAGTCGTCTACGGCGCGTTTTGTTCCACGCGCGCCTCAGGGAGATGTCAGCAAATCGTAGGGGCCCAGTAGGGTCGAAGCCTACTGGGGCCATGGGTAGTGTGAAAGCGAAACCCGGGCCCTGGGACGAAGGCAACGAGGGAACAGGAGTGGGTTTTTAGTCAGTAAAAGTCTGACACTATCTCCCGCTCCGCCCAAGAGCGGGATTTGTCATAAGATGACTTTCCCACCTAAAAAAAAAAAAAAAAAAATTGTAAATTGTTGGTAGTAATAGAAAGTAATCTAAGAATTTGCGAAGTCTACAGTGTTCACACAATTACTTAAAAAAAGAAGCTATCTATATATATAAAAGGAGAAACTGACTGACTGACATATTAACGCACAGCCGAAACTACTGGGACTAGATGCGTGAAATTTTGCACAAGCTTTCCTTTTATGACGTAGGCGAGCACTAAGAAAGGATTTTCCAAAATTCACTCCCTAAGGTGATGAAGTGGGGTCCAAAATTTGTATGGAGAAACCTACGTTTACGCGAGCGAAGCCGCGGGCAGAAGCTAGTATAAAATAAAAAAGCTGAAAAAACATTTGATCACAGCTGCAGCCGGCATCGCGTCATTTGTATGTTCGTTTTAAATCGTAGTATCTCTGCTTAGTCTGTGGTTTGTTTCGTATCAAGAATACTTTGTGTTCGAATATGTTATTTTTGTATTTTATTAAGATTAATATAAATAATTAGTATAATAATATTTAAGTTTCTTATGTTCATTTATATGTAGTTCATTATAAAACAATAAAATTGTCTAAATCTTTAGATGTACAAATATGTACTGCATAATTATTCAGTACATATTTATGTTCATTTCGGAACGCACTTGAAGTTTTGACTTTGACATTGACACTTGACAGACAGTTGACTTGATATCTCTCTTTTTCTGTAGTCACGTTGTTGGTGATTGATTTTGATTGTATTGCTTAGGTTCTTAAGAAATTAAAAAATAACTACTTTTTAAAATGGGAAAGCTAGACGTAGCAATGTTGCGTTATTTAACTGCCGAAGACTTTAGAGTTTTGACCGCTGTAAATATCTTTTGTTCAATAAACAATCACTTGGTAACCTCAAAGTGAAAGTTTGTATTTTGATATAAATTGTTGTTTCTTGTAGGTGGAAATGGGTATGAAAAACCATGAACTGGTACCTGGTTCTCTCGTGGCATCCATAGCAAATCTCCGTCATGGTGGTGTCCACAAATTGATGAAAGAATTATGTAAACACAGATTGTTGACATATGAGCGTGGAAAACATTGTGAGTTTATACCTGCGCTAATTAAATTAGGTTTAATCAATTTTATGACAAACTTTACCGTTTACTTTCTTTTTGTAGATGATGGATACCGTCTTACAAATGCTGGCTATGACTACTTGGCTCTAAAAGCCCTGACCAATAGAAAAGTGATTGCTTCGTTTGGAAACCAAATTGGAGTGGGCAAGGAGTCCAATATTTATACAGTGGCCGATGAAGATCGCAATCCTTTGTGTCTGAAACTGCACAGGTAAATTTTGATTATAAATACCACATGAAAATTTTCATTTTACAGACTGTTTGACTGGCCTGTTGGTCTAGTGGTTAGTGGCCTGACTGCTATGCTGGAGGTCGTGGGTTCGATTCCCACCCAGGACAAATATTTATGTTATGAGCACAATCATTTGTTCTGTGTCTGGGTGTAATTTATCTATAATATGTATGTATTTAGAAATATCTAAGTATGTTTATCAGTTGTCTAGTACTCATAACACAAGCTCTGATTAGCTTGAGACTAGACGGCGTTGTGTGATGGTTGTGGAATATTATTATTATTCTCTTTATTCCTTGTAAACACATATAAACACATTTAATCATATTCTTTATTGTACACACAACCTTTGTAAAACAATAAAAATAGTAAAGCTGATATACACAGGCGAACTTAACCCTCAATTGGTTTTCTTAACACAAACATTTTTGTCACCATCACTGCATATTTGAATTGCATATACCTAGTCATTGAATATGGACAACAGACTAGCTGGATCCAAAATCAGATGGCTCATGATAACCTACATTACTGGTTTCTCTATTGAACATTGTAATGGCCTTCATTTGAAAGAGGGTGAATCAAACTTATGACTGGCCTAACTTACCCAGTAGTTATCTATATATGTATGTATTTAGAAATGTATGTTTATCAATTGTCTAGTACCCATAACACAAGCTCTGCTTAGCTTGGGACTAGACGGCGTTGTGTGATAGCTGTGGAATATTAAAAAAAAAAAACTTCATAGATAATTTAGTGCATCCCTCCAGATAATGCAATGATCCTTTTTTATAATTTCAGACTGGGCCGCACATGTTTTCGCAACATAAAAGATAAGCGCGACTACCATGCACACCGCAACCGTGCATCCTGGCTGTATCTGTCCCGTATTTCAGCTACCAAGGAGTTTGCTTACATGAAGGCCCTGTATGACAGAGATTTTCCTGTTCCCAAGCCTATTGATTTTAACAGGCATTGTGTTGTGATGCAGTTAGTGAGTGGTGGACCATTGTAAGTGTGGAATTTTCTTTTTATAATTTAATACAATATTATAATATCTGGAAGAGCTACTAGTCTATGAAGGACCTATTCAAAGGTCAGTTGCCCATAGCACTGAAACAAATGCTCATAGATATGAATATGATAAATAGATATGTGTATTCTCCCTGTCTTCACATATGGCACTAAGACTTGTAAAGTCCAAACTCATTGTTTACCAATGAGTAAAAGAGTGTAGTGCAGTATACTAGGTGTTAAATTGATGGATTGAGTTTGAAATTTGCTGCACTCCAAAGCCAGGCGCGTCAAATTAGACAGATTCCTCCAGAACTGGAAAGAGAAAACATTAACCCGTAAAAGGTCCTTCCCTCCACTCCTTGTGTGTGGAGTGGAGGCAAGGCTTTGGCTAAGAGTGGGACAGAACAAGCTAATAAAAAAAATGAAAATTATATCGACGGTTGTATGGCTAATTGAAACCTGACCCAAACGACGGAGAAAAATTGGCTGATTCCGAATATGTATATAACTCAATATTGGAAAAAAATTTGTTTAGATCAATTAGCCTTTCAACCGTCTATATGTAAAATGATCAGCATAAATATTAAAAAATTCAAATATTTTTATTTCACATAGGCCTACATGTGCACAGTTCCAAATTGGTTGTTTCCCATGGAGAAGAACCGGAATAAAATTCCATGGTGACTCTTTTAAAAAAAAGGGTTAATGTTACAATATTTCCATATTACAGTATTAATAGATATTATGTAAGGACAGTTTAGACCAGTCAATATTGTACCCATTAGCACAAAAAAAAAGCATAATAAAAAAGTGAGTTGTAATAGGAAATAATCTAAGAATCCAGGATCTAGTGTTCATTACTTTCACATTATAAAAGAGAGACTATATAAAAAAAAAGCAAAAAAATAATAATAATTACAACTACCAATAAATTTGATGTTAACAAAATAAATTAGTAACGAATTTAAGGTGCTAAATATTGCAAAAGCTATGTGCTAGTTAGTTGTTTGATGTTGCTCAAGTTTAATTCATATGAGCATTTGATAAGGTTCAATGTATGACCTTTACTTGACACCATTCACCAAACTGAAGAAGAACAGTATTTATTTTTTAAATTATGCAGATTTTACAATAGTTCAATGAACTATTCATTCTGCCTCTAACAGACAGGAATATCACTGTTAATGTAACTCAAGTGTCCCACAAGGATGCATTCTAGGTCCACTTCTTGCTTATGTTTATTGGTTTCTATGGTTGCAGGACCCACGTATCTTCAATAGCAGACGCGGAAGGCTTATATGACGAGCTGATGAACTTGATAGTGCGCCTCGGCAATTGCGGTGTCATCCACGGAGACTTCAACGAGTTCAACATCATGATCGATGAAGACAACCATCCCATCATCATCGACTTTCCGCAAATGGTGTCCACCTCGCATCCTAATGCTGAACTGTGAGTTTTTAGGACTACTATATCAATTCGGCAGATTTTTGAGATTCTTTGTTCAGAATGAGGATGAGTGTTATTTTTAATCACTATCAGCATCAGTGGCTCAGAAGGAGATCGCGTGACGAGTTTGGCCAGAAGTAGCTAAGGACAGAAAAGAGTGGAATAATAGAAGGGAGACCTTTGCCCCGCAGAGGGACACAACAGGCGAATAAATAAATAAAATAATTAGCAGGTCTAGTCTATACTAGGGATTGCGATCCGAGATCGATTATGAAAGAATCTATTTTATAGGTCAAGAACATCGTTTTTTTTAATATGAGTCTTTCAGAATGGATCAATTCTGTGAATCGGTCTCAGAAACTTAAATTGAGATTCGATTTTTTTTATTGCGGAATGCAGCCATATCATTAAAAAAAAAATGCTCAAAGCACCTATTTACCTTAAGTTCATTTTTAGAATATTGTACACCCTATTACTCACCAATTATAGAACACATATGCATTGTAGTATCATCTGTACCCTGCTATTTATGATGCTGTACCTGCAGGGTAACCATTGGATTGATCTTTAAGAAATTGGTTTTTTAGAACCAATTTATTACTGAATCGATTCTTTGTGCTTCGAATCCATTCAATTATCGATATTCTTCAGGAAAAATCGCCATCCCTAATCTACACCAGGCTATGCTACTTGTACAATTTCACGCCATTTAAAACCAATTATCGGCTTGACACTCGTGTAGCTTCAGCAAGCTATTTACTGATGATTGAACTTTTACTTGGGTGCCCAATACCTTTTTCACCTTATTGTCATTTTCTTTGAAAAAATTCCTATTAACTATCTTTGTGACCTAGTTTTCGCACTTAGTCCTTGGTGGATCATTGTGCGTGGGCCGTGGCGACCTTCATTCCAACCAGCCCATCTTTCCCCAGAAGTAGATGAACCTTTTCAGTTTGATCAGGGCGTCTATGAATAAATTCGGTGCTCCCAAGGTTCGTGTTCTTATTTCACTGACGGCTGTGCACTCGAGGAGCTTCAGTTTCCTCTGACTCCATGCATGACTCATTATTTTATTTTTTTTATTTTTTATTTTAACAGTTACTTCGACCGCGACGTGCGTTGCGTCCGAGAGTTCTTCAAGAAACGTTTCGGGTACGTGAGCGATGATTACCCCAAGTTCAGTGACCTCGAGCGGGATGATGAGCTCGACACAGAGGTCGCATGCTCCGGGTACAAGCGCACCAAGGATGTTGACAATGAACTGCTTGAGGTAAAGCGATAATCGAGAACACTAAAATATTCTTCCTATAGTTTTTAGGATACAAACAGTAACTGGTTGCAAATTTTTTTTTCAACATCGGTTTAGAATTAAGAACTTTTGGCTTCGCGATTCAGTCATTCTTTCTTATCTAAAGGATTGTGTTCTTGTTAAAATTCGAGGTTTCATATTTACAGTTTAGTTACATCTGTAAACTTATATTTGGGGACAATTTAGGTCCCAATACAGTCCCCTGCGATACACTTAGCGAAATTGCTGGTTTTTTTTTTTATAAAACTTCGCGACTCATATAGGGCAATATAACGCGTATATACATTTCTGGTTTGTTTCCAGGAAATGGGCATTGGGCTCCAAGTAAGTGATGATGAAGTGGAATCTGATGATGATCAAGAGGCAGAAGGCAAGAGCAAGATGACGGAGCAAGACCTAGATGAGCTTAGAAAAGAGGTAAATAAGATCTTTGTTTTTATATAGATTTAAGATTATTTTATCGGTCTTGGCTCTAATTTAGTCAATGATGAAGTTTTAATTATAATTTTGATGTCTTCAAGGCTATAATAATAGCGCTTCACCATCAACGATTGCATCATTGTTTACTATGATACGATCTCACCCGATCGCAGTCAAGCAGACTTAAAAAAAAACATTTTTACGTAACATAACTTCGTTGTAAACTAATCCGATTACAAACTTTTAGGTGGACGCCTCAATACAGAACGACGAGCGCCCAGTCCATCAGATCACAACTAAAACCGTTAACCTAACCATAACAGATAAAGAAACAACAAAAGAAGAAACTAATAATAAAAATACAGAAGAAGATGAAGAAGTACCGACACTCATAAACCCAACAGAAGATGACAACACAGAAGTAGACAAAAACTCTCAAAAGTACAGACTTGCGATGATCGAGAAAGCATTATCAGATGTTAGATCAATGAGAACATATACGTCAGCTAGTACGATAGCCCCAGAAGTAGTGAAGCAGCAAGTCAAGAAGAATCTAGAAGTAAGACAGAAGAAGATGGAAAGGAAGAAGGCTATCGCGAAGGGAGAAGCGAGTGCTGTCACGAGGTCAAGAAGAGATAACAAAGAAACTATTAGAGAGAGCCATGGGCTCTGGGGATGGGATGAATAAAGATATTGTATTATTTAAATGTCGTTTTAGTTATATAGGTGTGAACCATTCTTGTGGCGACGCTTGGGGGAGGCATATGTCCAGTAGTGGACGTCTTTCAGCTGAAATGATGATAATAAACCATCATAAAGGTTTTTCCACATCTGGTGAATGTGCCGCTGGCGACCCGCTCGCGAACTGTATGCGAGCATTTCAAGTTCGTGCGCCGCGCCGGCCGCGGTGAGGCAAGAGCCGTGCGCTGCATATACTTCCCCCCGTCCGCAGACATACAGTATGAAAGGAAACGGAACTGCATGTGCCTGCAGAACTTGCACAGCACGCCCCCACTGTGCAAACCTTGCCTAAGTTGCGCTAAAGACGCGTGCCAAACAATTATAGTAACTGAACGCGTGCAGCGCAAGAGCAGCTGGTAAGCAGATCAGCACATTTGCCAGATGTGGAGACACTCCAACATTACTATTACATCTTAATCTTTGCGTCGAATTTGTACAGATGTGCTCGATTATCTTCAGTTTTGACGCTACCGAACGAGATTCGCGAGTCGCACTTTCATTTTACTAAGTTATCGATGTTTACGAAAATATACATCATCACTTCACAATAAGGTTTATATTCATAAAAAATAGTTAATATTCCTACAATTTAGTAGTCTTCATTCTCGACTGTAGTCTGTTGTGTTGTCGGAAGAGAGGTAGTCACTCGATCATTGGTACTCTTGATCCATTTATGATTCCTCTTGTAAATCAGTTGCAGGTGGGTTTCTACGAAAAATATCTGCAAGAAATACCGTAGAGACAGAATAAATTAGTAACTAAATACAGAAGAGATACGTTTCGCCTTCTGAGTTCGCTACGCCGATGTTATAACTTTTGGCTGTACAGAGGACAGGATAAGGCGGCGTGGGCCGTCAAAAGTCCCGTGACTAGTTGGCAATCGGTTCGACAAAACTTCAAAAAAAAATAATTATTTAAAAATCCCGACCGTAAGAACAAGGTTGCTGTCGGGTTTTATTGATAGATACTACAAGACCTATCCTTTTTTTTTTCATTTAGTATGTTGCATTTGTTGAAAATTCACATTGAGCTGTTTAGTTCATTAGGTACCTATTGGTTTTTTGGTAGGTTCGTGAAGTAGTAGTATCTTTTTACACCACCTGCTCGATAATGCCCTTTTATATGTCATATCTGTCCATAAGGAGATAATGTAGTATGGGCGATCCCTAGTGAATAATGAGATTTGAATTTGGAAAGTCTTATACATTAAGTGAATTAAAATTACGTGCATCAATCAAGTTTATTTTAAGTTCAAACTGGCCACTAACAAAAAAAAAACAATAAAACGTTCTGATGATTCTCTGAAAAAAAAAGTAAGTAAAAGGATTGCCCCGAAAGCGTAATCCCCGCAAGTCCTTTTCATACAAGTATTTATTGTATTGCGTGGAATACGTACGCGGGACGCGTTTTTTTACCCGACTACGGCAAAGCCAAAGGAGGGTTATGATTTTGACAGGCTATGTATGTATGTATATGAGTATTTTGCATTTTGAACCCGCATGCGTGATGAAATCCGCACGATAGTAAAAATACCCTAATGGCGGCCAACATGTTCTTTTTTTTTCAAAACACTAAAGAAATATACATATCTACTCGCGAAAAACATTACCCTCTTTCAGGGGCAGTCGGCAGATAAATAGCTATCCTTACTTTGTCCTTCACATAGATATCAGAAAGTTTTATTTTTTATATTTCTATGGACCTTCACAACTTCTCACCTTTTTTTGATCACGAGTGTAACCATCCAATCTAAACGTGAAGCCAAACACACTGGTCGATATTTTAGACTCGAACACCGAGACGTAGTTGTCTTCGCTATGGAATGGATAATTTCGTAGTTCATAGCGTCCAGCTTGAACGGGACATTTCATTCTGTAAGGAAGCTTGATCAGTCAAGTTTACTAATGTATTTGTTTGGTACGTTAATAGTACATTTTAATAAAAGTGGAGAAAGTTTGTTATTGTGACGGAGGCGGAATTCGCTCGAGCCGCAGGTGAAGGTGTTGTGGAGTACTGCAGTGACAAATTTCCATGTGTATCAAAAGACGTTATTCAATACCTACTTACAAGATAAATAAAAGGTGGTCGTGCCCAGCTTGATTATATACAATCAATTGTGGCGGGGGCGAGCTCGCGCACTTTTTCGCACTAGTGCGGAAAACAGTAAATTGCGTGCCTAAAAGTGGTAGGGATAAGAGCAGGTTTTCTAATAAGTGTATCGAAATTATTATTTTTCTGCAATCACTGAATTTGAGCTTATATTATTACAATAAACAATACTTATTTACATAGTTGATCAACCTATCAAATCAACTTTATTGAGTTACTGCACAGACCACAACTGGGCACAGTCCCCAAGCTTTCGCTGCCAGACACCATTAAAAACCGTCGAAGTTGATCGAGTGACTTAAAATTTCATAGTATTATTCTCACTTTGGAGTAGTTAAATTGAAGAGTGCGTTGTATAAGTTCTGGTCGGTTTCGTCCTCACCACAACCATTTTTCACCACGAAGAATGACTTGAAGAAGTCACATGAGTCTATGTTACGAATGTCCACACACTTCTGCATAGTCGCCTAGAAAATAAAACGTTTAAACTGGAGAGGGTGGGTTATGTCATCATCATTATCATCATTTCAGCCGATAGACGTCCACTGCTGGACATAGGCCTGCCCCAAATGTCGCCACAATGAACGGTCCTGTGCGTCTCGCATCCATCGGATTCCCGCAACATACACCAGGTCATCGGTCTACCTTGTAGGGGGCCTTCCAACACTGCGTCTTCCGGTACGCGGTCGTCACTCCAAAAATTTTTGTCCCCGACGGCCATTTGTTCTGGTTATGTCCTGGTGGTAATCAGTTGATGAAAGCATGGGATGTCATTGGATGAGGAATGTAAAAGACATGGACCTTCATAAAGGCCTACGTCCAGCACTGGAGATCTTTCAAGTAAATGATGATTTGGTAGACGACAGTAGTGTCCATGCGACTTTTGCAGGTACCTTACTACTTACCTTACTGAGCTACTTGTTGCCCAACATTGAGGGTGAACACTGAAGCAGAGAGCGTACCGTGAAATCTCCACTCTGCATCAATGGAAAGTTTGAAACAGTGTCAGTGGAGCTGAGCGGACTTTCAAATAAAAGAAATGACCACGCGGCCGCGCCGCCCCGAACTGGACAGAACGGAGTCCAGCAAAAAGCACGAAGCGGACGGTACTTTGACTGCACTCCGCATCAACAACATTTATTATTTTCCACTGCTCTTCTACGCTCCACTCCGCCCAGCTCCGCTTCAGTGGAAACGCATCCTAAAGCAATGGCCTATCAAGAATGAACCATAAAAGTTTTTCCAACTTACCTCTATCTTCCAGCCATTAATAATGTCTTCAGAAATATTGATCACACCACTCAACTTCGAATCATAAGACTGCGTTGTAATGCTAAGTTCAGAAACCTTTCCGATAGTTACTTGCGGTTCGTAGCAGGGCCCGACGCGTGTGACCAACAAATGTGTTGGCGCTCGGGCACTGTCTATCGTAATGAAATAAGAAACTAAAAGAACTGTTTGAATAAAAAAATCTGGTTCCGTTTTGAATGCCATGGTTCGGTTGAGGAACAATCGCAGATTAATAGATCGTGAGGGGTATATGTGTATCGTGTACATTGTACGATATCATGTGCAATTAATTTTAATGTATTTATAATGAAAAAGTCACTGACGACGTGATTACAAAAGTTGATGAGTATTCTAGTATTAATATCATAGCAATTTGATGATAAAATCAGATTCAGGTGATGCGAACGACTAATTAGAATCTCATTTGCAGTTGTGATTGTGATCATGAATTTAGAAAGGACCTAACGAAAAAGAAGAAGAAGATAACGATAATAAGAAGAAGATAAGAAGGTAACGATCTCCTCAGTCACCGACAGTACGGGTTTCGCCACAATCGGTCTACTGGGGACCTACTAGTGTATACCACCCACAATTGGGGGCGAGGTCCTCGAGAAGAATGGAGAAGTGATTGCTGTCTCCTTAATTGACTCGAAGGCCTTCGACAGGGTATGGCACGCCAGCCTTTTGAGTAAGCTTCCAGCGTACGGCATTTCCCCTGGTCTAATTAACTGGGTAAAAGACTTCCTGACTGAATGGTCCCTCCGAGTTGTTGTCGATGGATGTTCATCAGATCCCATGACGACTAATGCCGGAGTTCCTCAGGGGTCAGTTCTCTCTGCAACTCTTTTCAACGGTCCGGACTAAGCGTTTCACTCCGTCGTTTGTACCGCGTACATCGGAGGACTGGAACAATTTGCCTGCTGCGGTCTTCCCGTCCAAATATACTTTAGATATCTTCAAGGCTAGAGTGAATAGGCTCACTAGTGCGCCTCACCATCAATGATTGCATCACTGCTTACCATCAGGTGGGATCGCAGTCAAGCACTGGTTTATATCAAATTAAAAAAAAAGACCTGCTACGTTTACTTTTATTAAATGTAATGTAAAATGCGGCATACGTAGGTAGTATCCCTGCCTAGTCTGTGGGTGCGACAGCAATACAATAAGACCACACACCCTCAACGTAAAGTTTAGTATCGAATAAGACAGAATTGATCGTCTTGCTCGTCTTTCACCAGCGTCATACCTACACAACTTTATCCGCCTTGTATTCTGACAAGTACCTAACTGTTTAAGAGATGTAGGTAATTATAGTACAGAAAGTTGTGCATTTATTTAATAAACTTGTGAAAAGCTGAAGTTAGGTCCGAAATAAAAAGTCGTATATGTACAGTATGTGAATGGATGATTGCCAGTGACAGGGAAGTTTCTGGCGGGGTTTTTTATTGGGAGTGAAGTTCAGTGGATGTTTTAATTATTCGCCAATTGATTGATGTGTATCAATCAATGTGATGTGTGTATGATATTATGATGTAAAATTGGTCATTATGTGCACAACTGGACAATTATGTGGAATCATTGAAACTGGCGCGATTTTGGTAAAAAGGAGCTGAGAATTTAATTGTAGTGTTACCTCAGCGAAGTTTACCAAGAAGTCAAAGTCAAAGAAGGAGAAAGAGAAAAACGCTGACACAATACATTTGCTACCAAATACTACAAAAACATTGAAATGTGATACATCCATATCCTAATGAAAAACAAGGTAAACTGTATTGAACATAAGACTAAGCATTATGGTTGAAAGACTATAGCCTTAAAAAAACTGCCAATGACAGCTCATGGTCATGACAGATAGTAAACAATAACAAACTTTTACGTACCTAACCTAAAAAGGTACCCTGTGCCTCAAATTTTCATTCAAGAAATAAATACACACTTTTGTAATGTGAAATTGAATAACAGGAAAAAGTTAACCCATCACAATGTCTCACGAAGATAGTAAAATCCATCTGATAAAGGTTTGTAAAATTTTACTATTAATACGTGGTCATATTCCGCCACAATATCAATATTTCTAAGTAAATTGTGTTATATTTAGAGTTTATTTCATTACTTTCAGAAGAGAAAGGAAGCTACATTCATAGCCAATGAACTAGATAACAATGCCCCAGTAGACAAAATAATTGATCAACTTGAAGGACAACTCAAGAAAAAGAATAAAATCTATACATTATACAGTCAAACTGTGAGGCAAAGGCGGACTACAGCAAGCAAGTACAGAGATAATAAGCATTTCCTTCTCGTTGGACACCCTTTGAATGTGTTCAGTGAGGATTGGGACGGAGGTCTTACCTCCGGTTACTTTGAAACATTTTCTCACAAAAGCCTGCTGCCAAAAATGATATCACTTATTAAGAATATTGACAAGAAGGATCCTGTAACAGAGTATATGAAGAAGAAAATGGTTTGGCAGGACACTATGCAAGATTATAAGAGAATTATGAGTAAGTTAATTATTGTGGTTTGATGGTTACATTCTAAGTTATTCCACTCTGACTGTTTGTGGACCCTTTGTCTAAGTTCACATTTAATCTAAATTTTTTGCTTTTTCCATTGTTTATGAAAATTATAAAAGCCGTCATGATAAGGTTAGTATCAGGAGTGTTACTACGTAAATGCTGGGTATCACTGGTTATACTTATACATTATTTTCATAGACAAACAGGATCAAGTAGTACTATTTGTAGTTAGGTACCTTTTCTTGTGTGCACTGCTAGACCTTGAGATTCCTAGTATAACGTTCTTCCATCTAAGTTCAGATCAATAAAATCCGGTTCGAGCTAGTGGGGATTGTACTGAACAGTTTTTTGAAGCTGGGGTTCTACCATATCATGTTAAAATGTCAAGCGTGCAAGGGGGAAAGAGATAGTTCCATATCTCTTTCTCCCTTGCACACTGTATAGCTCTATCACTTTTAAAGTTCAGTTTAGGTCACCAAAAGGATTTTGTTAAGTGCTTGTAGGGTGTCAGGTCGTAAATAAATCGTTATTTTATTTTCACCAGGTCTAATGAGCAGAAAGCGTAAATACGAATGGATCAATGAAGAAGTACTACATTGTCCTAAGCAACTGGTAGAGATAGCAGCATATTATGAAAAGAATCCTGACCCATACTTCGAGAGTAGCTACAATTGGTACTATGCAGGCCACGGGAACATGTTGATGATCAGTTTGAATGGCCTTGACTATTTGGTGCACAGTGAATTTAGTTGCTTGTGTAAGTAATATGAACTATGTAAAAATTGGTGATTAACCCTTTGAAATCCAAGAAGCAGCACATGGGAAGTATGCTATCTACACCAAGCCTTTTATTTGCTATTATATAAATACCTACAAATTACTAGAGAATTAATATAATAATAATAATAATATTCCACAACTATCACACAAGCCGTCTAGTCCCAAGCTAAGCAGAGCTTGTGTTATGGGTACTAGACAACTGATAAACATACTTATATATTCTTAAATACATACATATATAGATAAATTACACCCAGACACAGAACAAATGATCATGCTCATCACACAAACATTTGTCCTGGGTGGGAATCGAACCCACGACCTCCGGCATAGCAGTCAGGGTCACTAACCACTAGACCAACAGGCCAGTCAAATTAATGCTACAAAGATCAAGCTTAAATTTTGGTTTGGACAATTTTTGTTTAAATATTATTGCCTGTTTTTTATAATATCAGGCTATAATGTAGCACATTTATTTGTCACTTAAACTCGTTGTTTGCGGTCTAGTTGCCCATTACGTGTGTCGCTTGTAAGTGTTTTTGGTGTTCAAAGGGTTAAACTAAGTAAGAACTAGACTCTGTGTGCATCTGAGTATTCCCATGCATGTTTAGATTAACTTACCTAAACCTAAAAGTGGTCTGCCTAACAAAAGGCTAGTGGTGTATTTCTCATACAGGCATTTTTTTTAGGTGTTTTAAATCACCCAACAACCCCTCACTCCTCCCGTCACATGTTCTTTCTGTCATCCTTTGTGTTCCAGTGTTGTGATAACTCTTCCAAAAAATCTAGCAGTCCATACACATCTGAACTCATCCCGATATAAACCTAATATTTATGATAAAAACTGCCTTTTTAGGGTTCCATACCCCAAAAGGAAAAATCGGAACCCTTAAAGGATCGCTTTTTGTCCATCTGTCTGACTGTCAAAACCCTTTTTCTAAGAAACTCGTAAAGGTATCGAGTTGAAATTAAGACAATATACTCAGGTTTGCGGTCCCTTGAAGCTGTGAATAAATCAAAATTTATGAGTTAACGAAAAAAAAAATTCCGGCCGTTTTTGTCGCAAAAAACGTGTATTTTGATTTTTGATTCCCGAGAGTATCGACTCTCGGGAATCAAAATTCGGAAGGGTAATTCCCGTCGACCTAGAATCCTGAAATTTGGCATGAAGCAAGGTCTCATAGGACAAGTGTGGGAAAAAATCTGAAAACTTTAAAATTGTAGTTGTCACTTAACAAAAATACTTTTGCGATTCGGAAAAATGTTCATAACTCAATTTGGGAATTGTACTGTTTTCATATGTAAGTTTGTACGGAACCCTCAGTGCGTGAGTTCGACTCGCACTTACCTTTTTTATGTTTTTAGCCTATACTTTCCATTTGTATAATTTTTGTAACAAATGCCTCCAAATTCTTCCATGTATTTTTTTTTTCCAGCAACCTCGAACTAACCTTGTGGTATCTGAACAGTTTAATTTGTTTTTGTCAAGTGATAAACTTTCAATAAGTTTTTGTGCATTTTTCAGATATTTCCCACTTCATGAGATACAATCTGTTGATAGAAGACATTGTAGTAAAGTTTGACTGTGGAGAAGACCTCAACATCCTGGAAACAATATCATCACTGAACATTATAGCATTGAGAACTAAAAACAAGATATTTGTATTAAAAGTACAGGAAACCGATGGTTCCATACAACTAGAAAAACTTAAAGAAATGGAGTCTACATTACCTTTCACTGGCATATCATTTGATGAATATCATAAAAACATATTGTATGTAACTACTTTAGACTACAAACTGACTGTAGTCAACATAGATAGGATGACGGGGCGAAGTAGACAGTTAAGAGGAAATGTTACAAGCTTGATCGACAATTGGAGCACAGTTCTCGGCTCTGAAAGGGGATACTTCACACATGTCTCGAAAAGTTCTATCACCCTCTACGATAAGAGAACGAACTCTGCTTTTCAACGGTGGAAAAACCTAAGAAGAATTACTGACGATGTAACATGCAATGACATTAGCGTCGCAAGCCACGCTACAGACAAACGTCTGCTATACTTCGGTACCGACCATCATCTATTCCTAATGGACTTACGTTACAATAAAACAGAAAAAAACAAACTAAAAGTAGTGCAAAGATGGACGCATGGTATGCAGTGCTTACCCATTTACATGTCAGTCTGCAAGTTTGATTATAACAAAGAGCTAGTTTCTTTGAGCAGCCAGTGGTGCGAAGACCTGTGTGTGGTCAGCAATCATGCAGACAGGCTGACCAGACACACAGACATCAGTAGTGTTACCATCCCCTATCGCCCGCCAAGTATACTACAAGTTCTAAATGAGGCTAGAGAGAAAATGCTTTGCTGTGATCTCAATAATCCTCTTGAAAATAGACTAAGTACTTCCATCACTGGGTTATTAGTTTTAGAACAAGATGATAAATATAACTTGCTGATGTTAAATTCACTAGGTGACGTGTCTTATCACACTCTTTGCCCACAATATATGACTGCCTTTTTCGACGACACCAGCACAGAACTGCTAAATGAATGGAGTAAAGCATACAAGAGAAAAACAAAAGACTTGGAAGTATCATCTGTAGAAGACATTAGTAACATTTGGAAAAAGCTGAAAAGAATACCGTATGACTTCAAATTAGGTGAAAATAAGTTTTATAGGAAAGAGAGCAAGTTCAGTGAAAAGGAAATATATGACGCAGTCGAAAACGAAGAGATTGACTCTGGACTCCTAGAGATATGGCCCAAGATCGGTTTTGAGGAAACCAGGGATGATTCCTCCTTTAGTTTATTTTTCTGTAACGACGACAGTGAAATAAAACAATAATTTTATTTATAAACAACTATATTTACTACCTATATGACTGAGTTTTTACAAACAACCTTGCATACATCAAATCAACATACAAACATATTCACAATAAAATTAATACATCAAAATGGCGACGTGGTCATAAACTTGCGCGTGCGCCAGTCGTAGGTAAACAAGTTTAGAACTACGCCGTCGGAAAAACAAGTTGGGAACTATCAACCATTCATACTAACAATTTAATTGGTGTTACATCAAGCAGTCTACTTACAATGCATGTAAATGCACAGTTGTTAAGCTTAGCTTTTTAACAAAAGAACATCAGTAGGTAACCCGCAGAGGTATTCGTTCAGTCTTCGGATACGTCGTCGAAAACTGGAAAAATAAGCACAGTTGATATCTCCCAACCAGAGGAAACAACTAGAACAACTGATAACTTCAACATTTCATTGTAGTATGCCATAAATCTTTTAGATACTACAAAGATATAGGTACCATTGCCATCTTTTAATATCAAATAAAAAAAAAAGAAAGTGAAAGATATATACAGGTGAAGTAATGAAGTAAGTTGTAGAGCATTTTACAGAAAACATTAGGAAAGAGTAAAACGAAAACGAGTATAACAACAAAATACTATGCGTTCCAAATAAAAATAGGAAAATCGATAACCTCGACCTGTCAAATGTTGATTGAAAAGTACGGTTTGCAAAGAAAACTTATCAATAGGTAACGGATTTTATAGGTTTGTATTACCGAGTCTTAGTTAAATTTAGGTGAAATAAAAACCGTTATTGTTTAATCTAAATTAACTAAATATATTGCTTATGTTATAATTAATTTTTAAAAAGAAACTTCCTTATTTTCATTTTTAGGAACAATTCGCTTTCTTTTTCCATTTGCCACTTCCCACAGTAACTCACAGATGAGCAAAATTGAAGAACTTGATTCTGATTAAACTTGTGTCGTTCATGATTCGTAAATAAATTGAATTAAAAAATTTGACAGCTATGACGTCATAACATGGCGTAAAAACCGGTCCTATTCTTATTTGGAACGCATTGTATGTAAGAATATTTAACGAATTCATTAACCAGATCAAGTATTTTATTCTTAGCTTTAATTAGTTAACATTTCTGAATTAGATGTATTACATTACTTAATTGAACAATTTGAATACGTATTTACTGCATTAAACAGACTGCATAGTAATTAGTGTTTAAAGGCAGTGTTGGTTCGTAGTACTTGCAGATTGAGATACAATCTTGCTCGAATTATACTAAGGGAGATGCTCAAAGGTAGCCTGCAAAATTAAACCCTATTGAAAACTATTTCATGAAAAAATCATTCAGTAGGGTAAGAAGAACTGAGGAGGTTGTATTGATAATTTCAATGATTATAATTGGGTAGTTGACTTAATTTTTTTTGTTATTTGTATCACAGAAAGATTTTTTTAAATCCGTTCAATATTAAGTAACATAGAAACCTTTCAAATCAGGTGGAAGGGGAAACTGTCAAATGACCGTATAAGGATGCACATATTGAAATGTGACGTCACCACCATTAGGTTACGTGTGTGCAAACGAGATAGCAGGATGTTTCCACCGCGCCCCCACTCTTTCTTATACCAATATTTGGAATGCGAATTGCTGCTCCATTTAATAATAAATTTTCATCCTGTTTACAGGAAAAGTTTTCTTTTTAGTGTTATTAATTTGTTGTTTACTATAAAATATTGTACAAAAACACAGACAAGTACCCAATTGCGTAAATAAATACTTATTACGCCCGCCAATCATATTTTAACCCACATACAACTTGATTCTGATCTGCAAATGCAAAAAGAAAAATTTAATTTCAACTTGAGAATAATTTAATTCCGCGGGCTACCCTGGCGTTTGACCATAAGCGTCCATGGCAACACAAGTTGTGCAACAATGTTGCAGCAACATGTTTTACACACAAAATGTAGGTAGTTTTCACAGCAACACAAAAACATGTTGGTTATGTCCATGTGCTCAGACTACCTTTTGCTTACGGGAGGCACTGGATCTTTCATGCTTAGAGGTCGATTTCGATTGCCCGCTGAAGGCTGCATAAGTTTATTAGGGTCAGTTCACACCGAGATGCGACGCTGCGGGAAAAGCGACTCAAGATAAACTTTATTTAATACACGAAAAGATACACATTTCAGATCGAGGTGCTTCACGGAGCAGCGTTGCGTGGTGCAATGTATTCTGATTCTCAGAATAAAATGTGTATCTTTTCGTGTAGTATATAAAGTTATATTGTGAGTGATCCCGTTAGTGTCCGAACGAAGTTTAATTTATGTCCGAAGCCGAGAAGCAGGCTGCCAACACAAACTTCGGCGAAGATGAAGGTGCGATCGGACACTCACAATGTGTGGTGGTGATGGTGGCACGTGGCTGTCATACCTCGTGGTGCTAGCGCCGGGTGAAGGTCCGGAGCCAGCTTCTGGTGAGGGGCTGGTCGGGTCCCTTGTTCTCTCGCTCCTTCTCCTCCAGCTGCTCCATGAGCTTGCGTTGGTTCTCGCGGAAGGCGGCGATGGGGTCGTCGAACTGGCTATAGTACGTGAGCACTTCACGCACGTCGATTACGTCTGACATCGCTATCGCTGTGGGGTTACAATGACACTAGAGTTGTTTTTTTCGAAGAAGTAGGCAGAAGGGTAAGTCCAGTGATAGGGTAAACACTAAACTTCATTGTTTTTTTTTGTCATTGATAGGCTCGCGTTTGACCACTGTTCAATATGTGGTAAAATATAACGATAATGTGGTCGACGATACTTCTGGCCAAGCATGATCCTTGGCCAGAAGTAACCTATTCACTCTTGACTTAAAGAACCCCTCTGCTACATGACTTGGTTGCTCCATATTGTAGTACATGAGAGATTTGAAATCTGATAATGCCGCAATATCATAACAATATCACATTAAGGTTACAATATGTCTATGTTGTGTGTAATTTTTTTTTTTTTTTTTGTTATTGATAGGCTCGCGTTTGACCACTATCTCACCTGATGGTAAGCGATGATGTGGCCGAAGATGGAGCACGCTTGCCTAGAAGTAACCTATTCACTCTTGACTTGTAATATTGTCAATATGCATGTATTGTCTAATATATACTACAGACTACCCCCTTTTTATGTTAAGTTCTTACAGTTTATCCTAAGGTTGTCTGGTAGATATCGCTGTTAGCGATAACACCGCCATTGTACCCATACATTAACTAGTTCAAAAGTTTTATTACTATTTTGGTGTACAATAAAGTTTTATTCTATTCTAATATGCATATAGTGATTCTCTAGAGGAAATTGTCAAATAAATGTTTAAAAAGAAAAATTACACATTTTTAGGGTTCCGTACCTAAAGGGTAAAATGGGACCCAATCACTAAGACTCCACAGTCCTTCAACCATGGTATAGTTTCGCTAACTGATTGTTAAAGATATTGTTGTGTTCTTACTCTGTAGCAGGTTGGCTAAGTCCAAGAGTGTGGTGTCTTCGTCTGCGCCCTTCCACTTCTTGAGTATCAAAGAGTTCTGCGGGTGGAACTTTGTGGCTTGCTTGTTCCAGTCAATTACTATAACCTGCAATTACAACAACTATGGGTTGCAGATGATAATCCATATCACCTTAGGCTTATAACAAGGTTTCAATGAAAATCATTTTTTTATAGCACAGTTTATACCTTCTTCGTTAGTAATTTTCTTTTTGTTTCGTTAGTAATTTTCTTTTTGTTGACATGTCATTTATTGATAATTGTAATTACTAATTGTTCTTGTTTTTTTTTTTTATATATAGCTTCTTTTTTTTTAATGTGAATGTGAGAACACCGTGGACTTCGCGAATTCTTAGGTTACTTCCTATTACGACTCACTTTTTTTTTTTTTAAATATTATTATTTTTATTGTGCTTTTGGGTACAATATCGACTGGTCTACACTGTTCTTACATAATGTCTATTAATACTGTAATATGAAAATATTGTAAACAATCATTTTTTTAAAAGAGTAACCATGGAGTTTCTTGCCGGTTCTTCTCCATAGGAAACGACCAATTTGGAACCGTGCACTAGCTTCTGACGTTTTATAAGTGCCCATGTAGGCCTATGTGAAATAAAATTTTTTTGACTTTTGACTTTGATTTTTTGACTTTGATACCTATATAATTCGGAAGGTGAAACTAAAAAATAAAAGCTTGTAAAGAGCAGGTCATTCCTATCGTCCAAAAAAAGGGGCAAAGAAAATTAAAGTTATTTCGAAAACTTATCTGGCTATATTTTTCTGCGAACTTCCATACTCGAGTAACACTGGTTGCGCCGAAAAATTTTCAGTTTATAATACGGTGAGCCACTTGGCAATTTTTTCTTTAATGCCCCCGAAAATCTGACTTCCGGGGATCGCGTAGAAGTAGCATAATCAGCCTTTTAATGTTCCCTCTGCTGGGACTCAGGCATCCTCTCTCTAGTAGAGGGAATGGGCCGTAATCAAACACGCGGGCCCAGTGCGGGTTGGTGAATGTCACATGTCTTCGAATTTTTGGTTCTAGGACATGCCGGTTTCCTCACGATGTTTTCCTTCACCGTTTTGAGAGCAGTGGTGATGAAATAAATTACACAAAGTAATGCGCCTGGCTGGGTTTGAACCCGCGACCTACAACTCGTAAGTCGGCGCCGTTACCACTCGGCCGCCACTGCTCAATAGAAGTATTATTTAATAAATAAAATATACCTTTGAAAGATCCCGATTAAGTCCTTCCAGATTCTTGACATGAACGCCATCAATGAAGTGCGTGGAGTCTCTGAAGAGTCTGTATGTGATGAACTTGTTCTCGGGGTCTAGCTTGTCTAGCACCGGCCATATCATGAAGGCGTTCTCCGAGGTGAAGATCACTACCTCGTAGTTTGAGCTGGCGACCGTCTGCAGGAACTGGTCGACACCTGGACGCTTCTTGAACCTAATGATGTAATAGTAAATTTTGATACAAGTGGAGAAAGTTTGTCATTGCGACCGAGGAGGAATTCGCCTGAGCCGTAGGCGAGAGTGTTATGGAGCCGAGAGCTGCAGTGAAAAATATCCACGTGTTTAAAACGAAGTAGAAGAACTTAGAAAGAAATAAATAAACATGGTGGTACGCCTCGTAGGTGTAGCTAAATGCCCAGTCTGATACGATAAATGGAATACATTACGGCAAGGACGAGCTCACGCACTTTTCCGCACTAGTGCGAAAAATAGTAAATTGGTGCCTAAAAGCGGTAGGGATAAAAGCAGATTTTCGAGTAAGTGTATTGAAAAAGAATTATCATCATTAGGTATTCGCATTTGCTTAGCTATTTAGTCGAAGTCTGCAGCTTAATTCCAGCACTTTACATGGAGCGACTGTTAGACCTTCATAAGCCAGTAACTGGGTAACACGATATCCTTAAGTTGACCTCTGTATTTTTGTGTGCATAAAGAATTAAATAACTAGTATAGCGCAGCATGGTTTTCAATGGCAGACAAATTTCAACCTTAAAAATATTCTACTTCTACTCTGGTGGAGGTAAGCGATCAATGTAATTTTTTATATTTTACACATCTCCATTTTGTGAGACACAAAAACAAAACAGCGTGTGCTTAAAGTGCTTTGTTAGGTTTGGCCTGGCCCTTATTCAGCAAGTAAGGCTACCATCAGACGGACTGCATCGCAAGAAGAGCGCGCAGTCGATATAAATTCAACTGCATGCAGTTGTATGTTCGACTTAGTTCATTCATGATATCAACTTCACGCGGTCGGCTGCAGCAGCAGTTCTGTGAAGTAAATACAGTTGTGACTTCAACGTTACGCAGTTGGCTACAGTCGTGTAGTGTCGACGCACGCTGTCCATCGCTAACCGCATACAGTTGTCAGTTAGTCAAGGAGCATAACACGCATCGGTCGCGTCGAACGCACATTGACATTATGCGATAAATTTCATCTTTATTTTGAAGCTCTTAAAGATCAAATTTTACACTTAACTCCTGGGCTAGATGCGTGGCGTCAACTGCGCAAAGTCAGATCCGACTACAGACAACTGCATGCAAAAATATGACGACTGCGATGCAGTCCGTCTGATGGCAGCTTAAGACAGAAGAACTTACCTCCATCCAGTCTGGTAGGACCAGTCGGGATGTACTAGGACATCAGTAAACTCAAGCACTAGTGTGTAAGTAGGCTGGTACGGAGGCGGCAGCGGGTCAGGAAGCAGCTTCTCACGAGACGGCTCTTTTATCATCTGTAGGCACATCAATAACATAATTCAAGTCACTATCTTATCTAAAGGCCTCCTCCAAGATGGACTGATGACCTGGTGAGGGACACTTTAAGGGACTAAATACATTTTTTCAGCTCTATTCAGCTTTTGTCCATAGAAAATATCACTTTTATATGGAAATGCATACGCATTCGTTCAGCTTTTCACGTGAATTCAGCTTTCGCGATAAACGGGCATGAAATGAGAACCAATGTGTTTTTGTCTTGCGTATGCTAACGACGGTGTACGGCGACGGCGCCGCGTACGCCATGATGGCCTTTCACAATCTTACGATGCTGTACGCGGCTGGTAGAAGCAGAACTGTGTAAGTGTAACCAACATCGTTCAGCGAAATTCTGATGGAGAAAATAAATGTAGTTACTACTTAAGTACCCGCGACCTACAATTTGTAAGTCGGGGCCTGTACCACTCAGCCACCACTGCTTTATGTTGCGGGTTCAAACCCAGCCAGGCGCATTACTTTGTGTAATTTATTTTATCACCACTGCTGCTCTTAAAACGGTGAAGGAAAACATCGTGAGGAAACCGGTATGTTCTAGAACCAAAAATTCGAAGACCGTGTGACATTCACCAACCCGCACTGGGCCCGCTTGGTGGATTACGGTCCATTCCCTCTCCTAGAGAGATGAGGCCTTGGTCCCAGCAGTGAGGCTGATTATGCTTATACTACATACTAAGTATGCGTTTAGACACAAACGAAAACTTCCATATGGTGGCTGCACTGTATGTCATAAATATTTATATTAATATTCTTTCATGAATAATGAGTATGGACTTTATATGTATAGTAAGCTCGTTGCTTACTAAATAGAGCCTATATATTCAAGTTACAAAGTGGAACACACACAACTGCGAGGTGCTGGAGTGCTTTCTTGAATCTGAAACCTAGTTACTAAAAAAAGAAAGCTTGCTATGCAACCAAAATATTCTGAGGAAATTATAGTCAAATAAAAGTCGCGATTACATTGTTTTGTAAATCTGCCTTTCCTATTTCGCGGTGTAAAGATTTTACCTTTTCATAAAAGGTGAGTTCCTTCCACGTGCGCCGCAGATACTGCAGCACAATAGGCATATCTGAGAACTCATCCTCGAGGATCTCTCCGTTTTCGCCGCGGCGAGGAGCCCCCATTTCCACCACCAGACAGCTGCCCATAACCGTCATAGCGCCGCCGAATACTGCAAACCTGTAATGAGGAGGTATGTAGTACAAGGAGGTATTTGATCGTGTGTTGTTGTCGTCCTTATAGAAAGCGAATACAAGATTATCGCGTTCATTTGTGCACATCACGTTTTTTAAACGCGCCGTTGATGCGCGTCTTAGAAAAGTGCGTCGATGGCGCGCTTATATCCTATTAAAGGTCTACAAGCTGCGTCTGACTCGCGTGTGTATCGCGTCTGTATCGTCACAAACGCGCGTCATTGGCGCATTTAAAAGACATGGTGTGCATAGGCCCTACAGGCCTACGCAGACCGGGACGGCACGGCAAAGGATTTAAATTTTTACCAATAGGACATTCAACCATATCGAAATAGAAACACGCCATAAATTCCTATGCTTTAAAATGATCCCGTGGCATTGAAAGGAATATTATCGCACGGTATTGAAAGACGCGTCACGGACTCCCGCGGCAGGATGCCGTGGCGCGCTGCGGTAGGCGACGGCATGCCGAAGGACGCCAGCACTCTATCAAACGCTACTTATGACTGATATATGTATCGAGCAGTAGAAGCTGCCGTGGCAAGCTTCAACGTGACGCGGCATGCCATGGCATGGCGCTGGAATGCCGCAGTATCTAAGTGGCTAGTGTGCGCTGACTGGCAGCAAAATCCTTTGCCATGCCGTCCCGGTCTGCGTAGGCCTCAACGCGAACATGTCTCGCCGACAGAGGGCGCTTTGTGGTTTTACCGAACAAATTATGTAATTATCGCGACGCGCAACGATAGCGTGTTCGCTTTTTATTTGGACGACGCCTGCCTCCAAGAGTGAGAGAATTGCAGGATGTGACAAAACAAAATATGCCCAAATGAGATAAGTTAATAGCTTCTGAACTATTGAATTTGCATGAGGGGAAGCCAGTGCTTTTGACGTTTTATAAGTGTCCACGTCCATATCAAAAGTTATCAAAGGTTTTTTTACAGCGAAGGCCCTACAGATACATGAGACGGTGTCGCGATAGGCCACGACAGAGATGACCTGACTAGCTGGATAGATTTCGTCCTTATTATGTAAAACCGAGACAGATGAGCTCATTTATTGGAGCATTTTGAAATAGAAACAGAGGTCAAGTTTTTATTTTGATCTTATGTAGAGAATGCTAGAACAAACGGAGAGAGCTATAAAAATGAAAACACTCTCGCGTTTAATTCTTCTGTCACCGAAATGGATTACCCAGTCGCAAATACACATGCCCTGCCGAACAGGACACGAAAACACAATTTGACCAATCCGACACAAGCGGTAAAAGAGTTGAGAGCTTGTGGTAAAAATCTATCTAAAAACATTTAATAGCATTATCATGACATACCCCATCTTCATCCGTCTCCAACTCTTCTCATTTTCTTCTGTCTTCTCCTTATTTTCCTGTTCAAACTTCTCCTGTTCCTTCTTAATGGCCTGTGCATCTTCTGTGGACAGCGGGGACTGTGGGAAAAAGCGGCCCAAGATATCCGGTTTTTCCGCTTCGTTTTTATTTTCTGAAATTAAAGAATGAAAACTTTAAATTAAAAATCATTCAAATAGTCTATAATATAATATGTAGTAAGTTTTATTACAGTAGCAATAGATTATTTTATTGCATTTTTTCACATTTACGTGTACAATGTAGTACCTTGACATGTTATTTGTTTTAATTAATAATCTATACTACCACCGTTATTAAAAAGGGTAATTTTTTTTTTTAATTAGAAAAATACTGATTTCCAAATTATATATTTAAATTACTATTTTACGAAATAGCCATTCAATCATCATCATCATCATACTAGATAGATAGATTATGATTCCATAAATAAATATGTGTTGCATCACAAATCCTATTTTAATTAACATATACAACCTGAAACTGATCTGCAAAATGCAAAAAATATACAACTATGGGCTACCCAGGCACTTTTTCCTGAAGAAAAAAAAAAACTAATATGGGCTAGCCAGGCGCATTTTCCTAAAGAAAAAAAAAACTAATATGGGCTAGCCAGGCGCTTTTTCCTAAAGAAAAAAAATACTAATATGGGCTAGCCAGGCACTTTTTCCTAAAGAAAAAAATTATTTATACTTTTTTAAATTATTGGTTTCTAAAATAAAACTGAAATGAGGTAAACCAACCATGTGACATGTCTAGACAGATCTCTTACATCAGAAATAATTTGTAACCTTTTATGATAAAACCAAGGTTTTCTGAAGTTTCTACGTGGGAGAGATTATTTTGGTATATTTTTCGACTAAGTATATATTATTTTTAACCCTAGGATACCCCTAGTTTCAATATGATATCTAGTTCTAACTCAAACATCTCAATGATTTCAGACAATATTTTAATGATAATAATTGGTATTGTTTGCAATATTATTGTCCGTTATTATTAAATTTTATTTAACAGAACACGTTTACTTGAATGAATACATTATTGATTCAACATTTGCCGGGTGTAAGGCCGAAAGTTGAATACTAACCTATATTTTTTGTACTGTACAATTTGGGCACATTGGCAGAAAGTAACCATATATTCTGCCTTACAAAATTATTAGACTGTAGATTTACTATCTTACAACACGCAGTTCTTGTTAGAAAAAGCACTTTTCTGAGAGACATTATTTCATTTGAAAAAATCACATTCACAACAAATGAAGAAACGTCATTGGACTGTCATATTTTTTTTTTATGTTTAGTGATGCTATTTGAAAATCTTTCTTATGCCGAGGCTACATTATCGCTTGAATTTTAGAGTACTGTCGCGTTGGCGCAATAACTTCGTATTCAGGATACGTACGCGTTGTTGTTGTATACATTAGTGGTCAATCAAAGATGAATCGTATTCTATACGACATATTACAAAGTACTCTGTGACTGCTGGTGTAGACGTCGATGGACTCAAGCATTCCTGTTCGCCCATGTTCGCCCGACCGAATATGCTATTCGGTGTACTACTCGGCAACATTTGTCGCGATAGCCTGAATATTCACTGAATCCTGTAGCGAATTTAGCTAGCGATAACTTTAAAAAGTTAGGCTAGTTTTCATCGCTGCAAGTTTGAAAATTACTTATCTGTGAATGCTTACAAACATTCCAATCTGTAAAATTAATATTTTTTAACATAAAGTGAAGTAGTGATGGGGGGAAAGTATATGATCATCTGACAGCGAATTGACACTGACAGTATTAGTTCTGGATTCTGGAACGTCTCAGAATTTTGAAAAAAAAAGTTTTAGCTACGAAAAATCACAAAATTAGAAATTCTTTACAATGATAAATGAAAAAGGTAGTTGTTAATAAATAAAAAGATGTCGTCAGCAAGCAAGCAATCCTCTTTGATGAGTTTTATCAAGAAAACTACTGGAAATTCGAGTTCAAATAATATAAATACAAGGTAGAATAACTTAATATGTACTTTTTTATGACTCCGTTATTTCTCGTCATTGTTTTTATTATATACATTATATTTATTAATCATTATTTTAAGTTATTTTCTGTAATGACAGAATGTCAATAATACAGACAAAGAGGTGTATTTATTTCTTGCTTTTATCTCGCAACATTTATTTATTTAACATGGGGGTAGCAAGTGATAATTGGCTGTTTGTCTATTGTTAAATAGACCTTGATGGAATAAATTTAATAATTTTAAATATATCAAAAAATTGTTAATGTGTTAACATTACTTAATTCACAACCATGTTTATATGAGTCATCCATAAACATCATCAGCTGTTGTTGGGGAATTCAATCTTTATCATCAATTTTAAGGCAAGGAATATCTTGTATCTTTACCTCCAAGTCTTTAAAATAATGCTATGAGATGAGCTTTCTTTCATGTTTACGTGTTGATTTTACCAATACACATTTGAAATAACAAGTTTGTACATGTTCTGAGCATAACACAATACAGGGAAACCTAGTATAGGCAGGGTTCTGGGAATTTGTAACCATGTTTTTATGAACCAAAATATCTCTTACTTTAGTAAAAAAATTATGTGTTGCCCATGTGGGCCCCATTAGAATTAATTAAATTAAATTTTAATTAATTCTAATGGGGCCCCTGGCATGCTTTTCAGAGGTTCAGAGCCCCAGGTTGTGAAATTTATAAATACTAATAAACATTACATTGATGTCTGGAGTTAATGTTTTGTTAAGCCTTCTATAAAGCCTCTTCCTTCCGTTCTTAGCATAAATGGCTGCCTATCTGTCATAGCAGATCCCTCAGATTCTTCTGCATTCTCTTCACCATAATGAATGCACACAAATCCTTGTGCTCCTGATTATTTAAAACAATCAGTTCTAGTTTTGGGCAGTTCTCATAATCTTATTTATTTATTTATTTTAACTTCATGTACAGTATTTGTACATAGGCGGACTTAATGCCACAAGGCATTTGTACCAGTCAACCTTTGGGTTAAAAAGACAATAATGTGGTAGGTTTGCACAATAAATGAATAACAGATACTTCAAACAGAACAAATAAAATAAAAAGTGAGTTATTTATAATAATAAAATACATAATTATATGCTAAAATTATAAACTAATAAATACTATGAAAAATATCAAATCATTAAGAGAACTTAATAATAATTCTGACAAAAAAGAAACTTAAACTTGAATTAAAATTGTGATTGTAACTGTGATCGGCATGGGTTTTACAGTGTGTATCTGCATGCCAAATAAAATATTTTTCTTTTCTTTATAATATTTATTTAGTAAAGTATTTTTTATTTATTTTACAGTGGAAACAAAAATGAGCAGGTCTCAGAAAAGAAATCTAGATTTGTATTTAAATCGAAGTCCTCAAGTACTACAGCTAACTGTAAGCATAATTAATATCTAAATTTTTCTAATATTTATATCTTAAAATATGTGCCAATAAACTGCTTTTATAGCATTTTTAGCATGTTGTATTTCATATTTGCAGTTACACCCCCATTTAAAAAGACTACAGACAATCAACCACAATCAGCGGCAAGTATCAATGATAATAATAAAAAATTAAATATTTTTTATTACGTACTAATCAAATAATTCTAAATTGTATTATAGACCTCAAAAATCTCAAATGGTTATCAACAGTCGCCTTCACTCCTACCTTTACATAAAGTGAACAAAGTGTCAAATAATGGAGTTAGTTCATTCACACACAAGACTAGTGATGATAATCGAAGTAATGATATGTTTGATATGGATGTGGTAAGTCATCTGACGCCGAGTTTCAGAAAATATATTTTTTTTAAACAAATTATTAAATTTGTTGAATAGCTTTTTAACATATTTTCGATGCGATCGATTTTTTAGACACGGAAATTTGATCTTATTTATATGTTATGGACCAAGTGAGTATTAGAACTTTGTGAAAAATATCCGGTCAGTTTGAAAAATACCCAATATATACAATGATTTATAATGCTTATCACCTATGGGGCAGAGTAATTAAAACCAATTGTCTTTCACTACAATCTGACATCTATCACTGAAGTCGAATCAACAAGCAATAAGTATACCCATAATTAATTAAAATAATTAGTCCAAGGGCACTCAAGGGAATTTTACGGCACGGACAGGTTAGGTTAGAAGGGAAAAAACTGGGGCTAGAGTGAGTAAAATAAGCAAAAGAAATCACCGTTATCCACTTTGTGTTAGGTTACTTTAAACCCCGCAGACAGAAACAGGAGGCCTCCGCAGAGGGACACCGTCGACCCTACCTAAGCCGACAGTGTATGAACCACTGCATCATTTTGTAAAATCGTAAAGACAATTGAAGTATTTAGTGAAATGAATATTTCTGCAATGATATTTTAACATACATAACACAGAAATATTTGCGAAGTGAAACATTTGTGAAATCCGTATTTTGTCAAATGTTTACTCATAAAGTAATATGTCTGCGAAATGAGATTGTCAAATGATTAATTTGTAAAAAGTGATGTATTTTTAAAAAGATTTTTGGCAAATATTTATTTGTGAACCCTGTATTCGCTTTCAATGCAAAACTAAGTAAACGCAGCTTTTTTTTTTTTTTTTTTTCGGTGGGAAAATCATCTTATGACATCCCCCGGGAGATAGTGTCAGACTTTTACTGACTAAAAACCCACTCCTGTTCCTTCGTTGCCTTCGTCCCAGGACCCCGGGTTTCGCTTTCACACTACCCATGGCCCCAGTAGGCTTCGACCCTGCTGGGCCCCTACGATTTGCTGACATCTCCCTGAGGCGCGCGTGGAACAATACGCGCCGTCGACGACTTGGACTCGGTCCGGACGGTTACCGGACGGTCGGACGGCGGGCTACCCATTGCTCGCCGTCCGCAAGCCCGCGCCTACGGTGGCCGGAAATCGGGATCGGAAGCCCGGCGGCGATTTGGGCGTGAGGACCGTTGCCTCACGCGATCGGCCGCCTCCTTTGCTAGCATTACTGCTTCGCAGAAGGAAGCGACCGCCTGCCACTCCTCCTCGCTACGGACCATGGCCTGTACCAAAGCCCGACGCGAGAGATCGCCGCCACCGATCGCCCCCACGAGGAAGTAAACGCAGCTGACGAATTTCAAGTGACGCTCTTGGCGTCACTTCGTCAGCTGCGTGTGTCACGCGTTTGTTTTTCTCCCCGAACCCCGTGATATGTACCTGAATATATATCATTGTCCGATTGCCTGATAACCATAATTATGGCAATATTTATAATGTCTAGCAGAATCATCAGGGCCTCCTCTAAGAGAGAGAGAGAAGGCAATCTGATAATCAAGGAAGTTGAAATTGTTATTATTTACTTCGCCCTTAGCAACTTGTTATTATTCAAAATGCCCGGGCATTATGAAAAATGCCCATAACATATGAAAAGTATGAAATCACTAGACCAGCCTATCACCAACTTGATCATAGCTGGTTTCTACTCCATTATAATTTTTTTTTAATGGTCCCACTACACTACGCTTTACTCATATCATGGTCGCGGCCATATCGAGAATTGTTAGACATGGCGACAATGACCATGGTCATTGCAAAGTTTGTCTAAACATCCAACAATTTCAGGACGATATTCAAGAATTTCCAGTAGCATTTCGCAAGAAATCTAAGTCTCGAACTCCTGAGAAACTGAACAGATCAATTAGAATAAGCTCAACCCCTACCCCACCAAAAACGAAACATGGGACACAGAGTAATAAGAAGATTCTCAAAACTCCCGAAAAACCGCAGCACAAAGACAAGGACCCTTTGAAGAATATAATGGTGGATGAGTCTATTTCAGGGTTCTTGGAGAAAGTAGCTAAACATCCAGCAATGACGAGTAATAAGGTAAATAAATTCATGAATTGCCTTCTTTTCGAGTGTTTCGTAAAATTGATGTTCGGTCACATGTCGATTTTATTGCATCAAACCCATTTGGCTAGAGGTCCCTCTAGACAGAGGTCTGGAAGGAGAAAACGAGGTCTTGGCCCAGCAGTGGCACATAAAATAGGCTATTAAAAAAAACCTGTTGGGGCATAAGCAAACTAACGAAGTAGGATATACCAGGCAATGATAATTTTAAAAAGCTGCATTAGTGAAAATAATCAAAAAGTAGAATATAAAAAATGACAAAATATCAACAGTTTTTAATTAAAGGCAATGTGCAAATTTTGAATAAAAAAAACATGTTTGTATTTTCAATTCTAATTTTTTTAGGATACAATAGAACCTGGAGACAAGGATCAGTGTAAAGAACTTTATATAGACTTACTAGAAAAAATATTTTACGCCTTTGACAAAATACCAAATTGTATAAAGGAGAAATTCCCAGGGTATGACCGAAGAATATATGCTAAAGTAAAACAATTACAATATAAACTGAAGAAAACATTAGCTAAACCTCATAGCGTAAGTGCAGAAGTATCACAGAATGGAATAGACTATAGACTAAGTAATGGTGACCATAAATTGAATGGTAGTCATAGTCCCTCTTTGCTTAGTAAATATGATGATGATATAGATGACTTTGACCTAGAATCTAGTGGAGTACATAAAAGAATAACGGAATGCCTCCAAAAAGCTGATAATCCTAGTACAGCAACATCCACACCTGACTTTGTTATCAACAAAGCACCAAGGAATGAATTACCAAAAAAGTCTTTGTTATTCGACGCATTTTCACCACTCAACAATTCATCCAAATTGGAGACGAGCTGTCAAACCGAACCAGAGAATACAAGTACATCTGAACAAGTTAAAGGTAAGGGGAAGTTTGTTTTCAAAAAGCCGTCAAGGCTTACGATAGAGGAGAACAAATCAACGCCTAACAAAGACATACCATCATCTACTGCTGAGAGAATTAGAAATGCTTCGGAAAGACTGAAACCTTTGACTACGACTGAAGCGCCGAAATGTGTACCAGTAGCTCAAAGCTCTGTAGAGTTTCAACCACCACAGTTAAGCAAAAGCTCTCTACTAAACCTCGCCAGACCTAGCACAGATTCTATCAATGAAGAAGACAGTGAACCAACGGATGACTATGAAGTGCCTATAGACATGGATGACGTCACAGACATAATGCCCGAAGCGACACAATCGAGCATCATTAACATCAGCGATTCTGTCGCTAGTACCAGTAATGCAGAAGCTAAGGACACTGTTATAGATATACCAATTGACGAAGACGGCTGGCCTGAATATAGGCCCGAAGACTTTGAAGAGAATTTAGAAGATGTTGGTAATCAGGAGTCGCCAGCGGTCAATCTGATGGATGATTCGGTTGTGAAGGAAAAACCTAAGTATGAAGGAATGGGCGACTTCCATGCCGGCACGCAGAACGATGGTATCACTGGTGAGTTGTAGTTTTTCTAAGTATATTTTAACAATTTGTTATAACTCATCATCATGATGTCATGATTATCATTCTAAAGCCACGGTTCCTAACCTGGGGTTAATTACCCCTACGGGGGTAAAACTGGTAAATTATATTCCAATAAAAGATCGAATCTAGTTCGCTAGTTCATTTCATACCCTAACTGTGTAATCAAATGAAAAGTCGAAGCCGCGCTTATATCATAGCGCGCGAAAGGTGTTTACTTACGTGTACCTAAATATGTTCGTAACGGTACGGAACGTAATAACCAATTAAATATGTACGTAAAGGAACGGAACGACCAACTAAATATGTACGTAACGGAACGGAACGTAACGACCAACTAAATGAACACAGCTGGGTATTAGTCAGTACGTGTAATACTAACACTTGCCTCACGCAGAGTGATTGCCAAACTCAAAAAAAGAGTTACTCGTGTTCGGCGCACCATGTTTAAATTTTTTTATTCTCTTCTGTCACTCGTCATGATATTATTCTTTCCCTTGGCTCCTCCTCCTTGCGTCGTATATCTCAATGCTGAGGGTCGTGACCTCCCTGCTTCATCACTTTCACTCGTACGATATTCCCGGTGTGAAGGGCATTGTGTACCGTAGAGTCAAGAGTAGTACGGATCTGGTCGGACCAACGTAATTGGGCTGCGTTCACGAGGCCTTTTCCCATCCACTTTACCGGTCACGGTAACCCTTTCGAGGTTAACCGTCTTCCCTTGCAATGTGACCGAAATATTGTTGAATCTTGCGAAAACACTCGGAAGATAAGGGATACGGGGCATCCTTCTTCAGCATCACATCTCAAAGGTGTCAATACGTTTACGGTCTGGAACTTACAGCGTCCTTGGCGAACAAAATGAAACAAGATGCTCTGTGCATTTTCCAAGAAAGGGGCACCTATAATTAGTAATACAACGGTAGTGTCTTAACGGAAGCGGAAACGGAAACAGATGTCAAAAGTAAATCTTTGCGGAAGCGGAATCGGAACTGGAAGTGTTAATACTATAAAGAAAAATCACAATTTTATTTTTTTAAAACAATATGGTTTATGTCGTAATCACATCACAGGGCGCAGTGAGGCGCAGATTGAACCAAAAAAATATAATAATAAAGAAATTTGTTGCGACATGTCCGCTCTCGCCCCTCCCCGCGTCTCTTCCGATGTGTCCAGTCGATCACGCGCCCCCCACTCCCGCAGGGGTTGGGGGCACGTGATCGACTGGACAGAACTCTGCAGAGAACTCTAGACGGAAGAATACAGCGGGGAGTCTAGAATTCTGTTATAAATTTTGCTGAAGCAGAAGCGGAAGCGGAAGTGAAATAGCTTGTGTAACTTCTGCAGAAGCGGAAGCGGAAGCAGAGTTCTGTTGCAATACTACCTATAATGTAATATTTTAGAGATTTTTTCAACCGATGTAATCTACAAAAGTATCACTTGTGTTACAGGCGAGTTTGACGGCTTGGACTACCCGCACTCTGCATTAATGATGGAGGTGTTCCACGAGCGGTTCGGGCTCAAGTCCTTCCGGCCGAACCAGCTGCAGGTCATCAACGCCACGCTGCTGGGGCACGACTGCTTCGTGCTCATGCCCACTGGAGGTGGTAAGTTACATCACTCTGGTCCATAAAAAGCTGACCCTACAGACGTCGTTTGATTGATAGCTAACACTAATATTGACAACCAGGAACAGTTTAAATGTAAAAAAGTAAAATATGTTTTTATTTTATCCAATTGACTGGTCTAGTGGTTAGTGGCCCTGTCATTATGCCGGAGGTCGTGGGTTCGTTTGCCACCCAGGGCAAATGATTGTGTAATGAGCACAATCATTTGTTCTGCACTATGAACGATTTTACTGCGAAACCTTGTTCAATCAACTTCTGGCTACTGCGATGTTTTGTGACGACCGCGTACCGAAAGACATCGTGGATAGGTTGTTTTAATTACCATTCCAACACTAAGTAATAACTGTGCATTTGTTGTCTCACGCTAAAATGAGGCTGTAATAGAAAATGACTAGAGGCTTTTAAGTTTTTTTTTTTTAATTCGCTATAAACCAGTGCTTGACTGCGATCCCACCTGATGGTAAGCAGTGATGCAATCATTGATGGTGAGGCGCACTAGTTTATTAAGAGCCTATTCACTCTAGCCTTGAAGGCACCTAAATTATAGTTGGACGGGAAGACAGCAGCAGGCAAATTGTTCCAGTCCCTCGATGTACGCGGTATAAACGACGAAGCAAATCGCTTAGTTCGGACCGTTGGTGTTTCAACAACGTAAGGGTAATATAGTAATATAGTTTTAAGTCAGGTGCGAGGCCCCCCGGACCGCGAAGCTGTAGGCGGTGGCCCACGTCGCCCATGCCTTGCGCCGCCTCTGAACGGACATTCTTATGCTCCAGCGTCCGCCCCAGGAAACGTCCCGGGCGTCGGGAGTTGTGGGGCGATTTCTGGCCATCGTAGCCCGAGTCGTTGACGGCGCGTAGTGTACGCTCCTCAAAGAGATGTCAGCATATCGTCGGGGCCCAGCAGCTAGGGCCAAGGGGAATTTCCGAAAAGGGAACCCGTGGTCCTAGAACGCAAAGAGCAACTAAAGGATAGAGGTGTGGTTTTAGTCAGTAAAACTGACACGCACTCCCGCTCCGAGAAATGATTGGATGATTACTTACCTCGTAAAGAAAATGTTTTTGCCTAAAGTTTAATCATTTATAGCGAGAAATAAATTCTGACAAACTTTGCAATTATGATAGATGGCGCTCTCTGCTTTTAAAGAAATCTTAAAAACGGAGGTTACTTATTGAAAACTGTAACAAATTCGTAACGAAAATAAATCTAAGTACTTGGCTATTGCCGTAAGATCGTTTGAAGTAAGTTTTCCTAAGTAACATAACATCACAGTAACAAGACGTCGATTGAACAATCTTAGCAGTAAAATCAACGATTGTATCACTGCTTACCATCAGGTGGGATCGCAGTCAAGCGCTAGTTTATATCAAATAAAAAAATAAAAAATCGTTTACAGGACAGTTTTTCGATATAACGAAATTATCGTTATAACAAGGTGTCGCCGTATAAAGATGCCGTTGAAATGTTTTCGAAAACATAAAATGATGATACGGCTTTCGCACTCAATTCCGCTTAAAGTGCCCTGTTTCAAACTATTTAATATGGGTACGACAACTTGAGCTAAAATGCTACAAGCCAATTGGGCTCTAGGGCGTGGTTGGCTAGTTGATACTCGAAAAACATAACTCTCCTGGCGCAGTCGGGTTAATAAACTGTGAGTATTTCATTTTGTCCGCATGCCTATAGGACGCCAAGGTATTGGTTGCACACGGGCAACTAATATCTTGCACGGGTTAAAAACAAAATAAATTAATTAAATAAACAAAATTGGAAATATATGATTCTCGTTTGCAGGTAAATCGCTCTGCTACCAGCTGCCGGCGATACTGATGCCCGGCGTGACCATCGTGATATCCCCGCTCAAATCCCTCATCTTGGACCAAGTCAACAAACTGCTGTCGCTTGATGTAAGCCCAAATCTAATTGGTTATTTATTACTGTGTCTGATTTCTTGTATAGAAATCAGACACTTCGAAAAAAATATCGACGAAAGAAAGAAAGAAAGAGAAATTTTAATAATGTGAGTCTCTCACACAGGACAAAAAATATAATAAAATAAAAATGTTGACTACACTGGTGAGTAGTCAACATTTATTTTTATTTATTTATTTTTTCAGTATAAATGAGATATGTTAGTCAATCTAACTTTATGGTTAAATTAAACTGAGTACTTAACATATCTTATTTATGATGTGCCACGCAGTCAAATAGACATTCCCCAGGTTCTATGTGCCTCACCGAGCTTATAATAAGCATATTTGTTTTCTATGATAATATCTGAGTTTTAATTATTACTAATAAAATATGGCAAGTACCGAAATAAACGGTTTATTATTGTATTAAACCCTCCAAAGAGGAACTAATGAGTCTACATTAGTCTACAATATCAGACACATGCATCGCTACACGGTTAACCACTTATTTGGTGGAAATGCGGCCTGTGGTTATAAATATCCGACTGTTTTTATATACTACCCTCTTCCCCATTTTTTTGTTTAGGCTGTACAGTGTCATTATTATAAATCAGTCGTACTGTCTAGATCCCCGCAGCCCACATGTCAGGAGACGTATCCCTAGCCACGATGGACGAGATCTACCACAAGCTGTCACTACGCGAGCCGGCCATCAAGCTGCTGTACGTCACGCCCGAGAAGATCAGCAACTCGTCCAAGTTCCAGTCTATGCTGAGCATGCTCTACTCGCGCGGGAAACTTGCTAGGTAATGTAGAGAATACTGTAATGCAAAGAGCAGCTGAGAGGCCCTAGTCTCTGTTTACAATGAAATGGATTGTTGATTCGAGAGCTCGTGGTGCCCTGCCACCAGCTCCTAACGCGATTCATGTGTAATTTTTGATATGCGAATGTTTTATACTGCTTGTGGATTATGTTGCTGAAAACTTTAAATCCGACTGCGATTGCAGTTTACAAGTAATGATCAGGTTGACTAGTCAACATTCGATGGATAATAGATACGTAGACACACCTCCCTTAAAGACTAAACATTACTGAGAAAATTAAAAGATTATCGTTTAGAGATCATACTATTTAAATTGCGTTCGACTGAAGTCGATGTTATTTACCTCAAAACGTAATCGTATGTGTATAATTAGGGACCATCAATGGGCATAATTTGAAACTAACTTCATAGTTTGAACAATTCCATACCATTGGTTGCTTACAAATTGCCGGCTATCTATATCATTCTAAATTTTAAAAGGATCGCAAAGCGATCCGGCTCGAAGGACCATTGACGTGAGTGAAGTATCAACTCTGTGCTGCTCTTTATCTGCTTTGAATTTAAGTATTGTGGATTCAGGTTCGTGATCGACGAAGCACACTGCGTGTCGCAGTGGGGGCACGACTTCCGGCCCGACTACAAGCGGCTGTCGGTGCTGCGCGCGCAGTTCCCGGACACCAGCATCGTGGCGCTGACGGCCACGGCCACGCCGCGCGTGCGCACCGACATCCTGCACCAGCTGCGGGTGCGCGCCTGCAAGTGGTTCCTCAGCAGCTTCAACAGGCCCAACCTTGCCTACAGGATAATGGAGAAGAAACCTAAATCTGTGAATCAGGAAATTGCGACGCTTATCAAGCAGAAATTTTTCAGGTTTGCTTCAGATTGTTTTCATAGTTATCTTGTGGCTTTTGACATTTTACTTTTTATTTTCTTAAAGAAAAAAAAAACTGTCCCACATTAAGAATTACTCCTGTATCGTACACATCGTATACACGAATATAATTTTCATAAATAATTTTATCTCAATTATTTTTATCTTATTTTCATTGCTTTAGTCATTTGCATTACTGGTGTTGACTTTGATTTCATCCAAGCTGGTTTACAGGGTATCTGGCATAGTGTACTGCCTATCACGGAAGGAGTGTGAGAGTTTATCGGTGGACCTGCGCAAAGCGGGCATCCAGTCGGCGCCCTACCACGCGGGGCTCAGCGACAAGAAGCGGGAGGAGGTGCAGGCGGGCTGGGTCGCCGATAGGTATAATGTGGTGAGTGAACTGCTACTGGATGGGATTCAGGGTCAGTGGGCTCATTACTCAAAAATAACGTTAGAATATCGAGATCCATTGTGTTAGTAACAAAATCTCTTAGCCTATGTTAGTCCTTAATAACTAATAATGATCTGGGGGGCTACCATGACGTTTAAAGTAAGATCGTTTTATTCCTTTTCCATTGTGGGTAAGAGATGGCGCTAGACAACCTGTATAGCTCTGTCTCTGAAATAAGAATGAAACAATCTTACTTTGAACGTCATGGTACAGGGGCTGGTCCGATCGCCCAGTTCGGGCTATCTACCCGGGCGGCTATTGAGTGCAGGATGTTGTTAGGACTATCACGCAACCTGCGAAGCATTTAGACAGATTTTTCACGCCATACTGCGTCATAGTTGTCGGTGCGTGTGTCGGCAATCATTCAAAAGCGTGGCAGACCTAACAGAACCCTGAACACATTGTTAAATTGGATACGCAAAGCATTGTAGGCTCTTTGGCTATATCTAAACAACAAGGCCGTATTCAGCGATATTTGCCTGCTGCGGTCTTCCTGTCCAACTATAATTTAGGTGTCTTTAGGGCTAGAGTGATTAGGCTCTTAATAAACTAGTGCGCTTCACCATCAATGATTGCATCACTGCTTATCATCAGGTGGGATCGCAGTCAAGCACTGGTTTATATCAATTTAAAAAAAAAACACTCTTTTGTGTGTTTTTTTTTGCCTTGTGTAACTATTTCTTTTTATTTTTACGTTTTTTTTTAATGGTTGTTTTCTCTGTTGTAGTTTTGTTTGATTTGATAAGATGGAAGAGACTGGTCTCCACGACACAGAGAATCCTAGTGTGGAGTCCAGAGATCTGTAAAATTGTATGTAATACCTTTTGGAACAATAAACATATTTGTATTTATAAGTCATCAATTCTCCAGCCTGTTCCCTGTTGATGTTGGAATCGGGCTGGACGCATCCTATTACCTGTATTTTCATTCAGTGACTACTTATCTGACCTCCAGATCCCAACTGGGTAACACAATTGTAACCACAACGTGGTTCTCAAACTTTCGAGCTTCTAACTACTCTTAAAAACTAAAAATTTTTTTTACGAAAGAGGCTTCCGAGGCTTTTAAGATTAATACTAAGTGATAGTTGGGTAATGGCTCTGTAGTTCCTGACCCGACGCACGAACAGTACCTCGTGAGGTCAAACCCAGGCAAGTGCTTTATTTTGTGTAATTTATTTCATCACCACTGCTCTCAAATCGATCAAGGTAAACATCGTGAAAAAACCAGCATGTTCTAGAACTAACAATTCAAAGACATGCTCGAACCCGCACTGGTAGATTACAGCCCATTCCCTCTCCTACAAAGGAGTTTATGTCCTATGTTCTATAAGCATTGCTGTTAATAGACAAAATATTTCTTTCAAAATACATTAGTTTTATTATACCTTTGAGTTGTCCGTTTGTCTGTGTGACTGCTTAATTCTTTAAAACAGAATTTGATAGTTTTTGTTTCCGCCACAAATATGTCCAGCACGCCAGAGTCACGATTACATGACAGATTAAAGCAAGAAATCGTATCTTGGCGCCGAAAGCATGTTTTTGCGTTTTGACGGGGCGGTCAAAAGGTTAAGAATTTATTCCGGAAGGTTTCCATTTAGCCTACATAGGTATACCTCCAGTAATATGATTGATTTAACATGTTGCGCCCTGATGCTCTGTGGTCAGATCTGCGCGACGATCGCGTTCGGCATGGGCGTGGACAAGGCGGACGTGCGCTACGTGATCCACCACAGCATGCCCAAGTCCGTGGAGGGATACTACCAGGAGGCGGGCCGCGCCGGCCGGGACGGGGAAGTCGCCACCTGTCTGCTGTACTACTCCTACTCTGACGTCGTCAGATATAGAAGACTGCTTGAAAGTACGTTGAAGTCTATCGTTTTATTATTTTTACATTCTGCCCTTCAATTTTTTTTAGGAGTATTCAGTAATACAGCGAGACCACATAGATCTTAAGAACTTGTTAGTTACCTATATTCTTGCAAATAAATATATCATTAATTCATTCAGTTTACGGGATATAAAGTAACCAAAATTATTCTGAACTTTAAAACTAGCTATCATTTATGACTATGTACTTAAAAATATTTTCAGTTGGTATCGATAATTTTTCTCCTGATAGAAGATCGGCGTAATTATTTTGATTTTTTGAGCATTATATAATATTTTATAGCCCCCGTTTTTTAAGTTAAGTAAAAAAATAAATATATAAACATTATTTTGAAAGGTTGGCAATCCGGTGGCAATTGTCGTGACAGTATAACTGTATGTGTATCTGTGTATTCTATACCCCGCGTTCCGAGTCACGATAACATCAATGTTAGCATACCAACAGTCGTTCCTTCCGAGTGACCAATTTGTTAATGCGCGGGGACCATTTATTTTAACGTCCAAATTGATAAATCGTTAATCTGACCTTTTTTTCGACTGGTTTTGATATTGCATTTTCATGATAATAAATATGTTATGTCTTAATTGCATAAAGCTGCAGCTAAAAATAAAATGAAAACTTAAGGTATTTAATAGAAAAGACAATTAAAATAATTTTTAATTGTCTTTTCTATAAAAAAAAGAAATATAAAATAAATGTGCGCAGCTTTTTACAAAAACGGGGGCCTGAAAAATTTATATTTAATCACGATTGAGTAGTAGAATAAATAAGCTTTCTCATATGGTATATCACATTGGTGTTCAAATTACCTTCGGAATAAAGGCCCATTTTTACTTCTCATATATGTGTCTAAAAAGTAGATGTGTGTTACGACACATCTACTTTTTAGTGAAACTAGAAATGCGAAATAAAGAAAACTCTCTTGAGCAAGTGTGATGATCAATTTCCATGCCTTCTTTACTTCAGAAGGCGTTTTACCCTGAAGAGGGACTAATCTAGCTGGTTATTACAGTAGCTATGATTTGCAGTGGAACGAAACACAACGGCGGAGGCGCGCGGCGTGCACATCGCGAACTTGCTGCACATGGTGGAGGTGTGCGAGAGTGTGAGCGAGTGTCGGCGCGCGCAGGTGCTGGCCTACCTGGGCGAGCGGTTCAACCGGGAAGAATGCGTCAAGGACCGCAGCACCGCCTGCGACAACTGTCTTAATGCACACGACTATAAGGTCATTACAATCCTATGTGGGGTTGCGAAGCGGTCTGATGGGGTCACGCGAATTCGACGCGGCGAGGTTCTACGTGCGTGCGCAGTCGCCGTTTTAGCTGCCATTTATAATATAGAAGAAATACCGCACCGCAACAGTTCATGCGGAAATATCAAACCAAGTATTCACGACCGCTTCGCTTCGCTCATCGCCACACCGCACCCACGTGCGGTTGATCACCTAGACCAACGCAGTAGAGTATTGTTTGTTCCATTCGCGCTGCGTCGCTTCGCGATCGCGATCGCGTTGAATCGCGTACGTAGGAGATTCTAGTCGAAGTGACGCATAATTTTTTCTGGAATGTGCGCGCATGCGTGCGTACTCGGTAGAAGAAGACTTTGACCGATTAATTTATATTAACACAAAAAAGACGTTCGCATCGTCTTTTTTATGTTAATATAAATTAATCATTATTTTGTAGAGATAGAGCTATGTACATTTATAGATTGTCGGTTCAATTCGGTTCAAGGTCTACTTATTTTTTTTTTTTGTGATTTTAATAAAAAACGCGCAATTACGTAATAATAATACCCCTAAACGCGCAAAGGGTTTTTATATACGGAAGGTCCTCCTCCATACCTTCTCAAACATAATTCTCAATAATTGATCAAAATAGTTTTTTTTTTTATATGTATTAAAAATCTTGCGAAGGGTATACATACCTAAAAGGTACGGATATATGGTAACCTTTTTTATAATAATTATAGCCGGTGGACGTGACCGAAGACTGCAAGGTAATAGCGCGCTGCATCCGCGAGAGCTGCAGTGGCCCCCGAGCCTCCTTCACTCTGCTGCACATCGCGGACGTACTGCGCGGCTCCAATCAGGCGCGGCTGCAGGCGCTGCAGAACACTCCGCTGCACGGACGGTGAGTTTTATGTAGGTGTGAGGAACTGAAGACTGCCAAGTGATAGCGCGCTGCATCCGCGAGAGCTGCAGCAGCCCCTACCTCAAACTTTAGTTCAGAGTAAAGGAATCCCTTCTCTCCATAGGAAAAGGAGAATCATCCGATCAAATATGTAAGTCAGTTATATAGGGTGACTGGTCTTTGGATATTATTTTACTGAAACATGTAGGTACATTGATTATCATCGATAACGCGGGCGAGGACGCCGCGCCGCTAGCAGCTGATTGGGTAAAGGCGCGTGTGCGAATTCAAAGTTTCAAACAGCTGTTTTGTTATTGTCATTAAACTAATGAGTTTAGAAAAAAAGTTTCTTTGGGAAAGTTGTTTGTAATCATGAGTACAATCACGTGTTTAAGTATCAGTCACTAATTACCAGTCATTCTATATATAGGTTTGATGAATCCTCCTGCGCCGAATACCCTGCCTGCGCCTAATACCCCCGCCTGCGCCGTATTCCCCCGCCTTCGCTAAATATCCTCGCCTGCGCCGAAAATCCCCGCCTGCGCCCAATACCACCGCCTGCGGCAAATACTCCCGCCTGTGTCTAATACCCCCGCCTGCGCCGAATTCCTCCGCCTTCGTTGAATACCCTCGCCTGCGCCAAAAATTCCCGCCTGCGCCCAATATCCCCGCCTGTGCCTAATAACCCCGCCTGCGCCCTATTCCCCCGCCTTCGCTGAATACCCTCGCCTGCGCCGAAAATCCCCGCCTGCGCCCAATACCTCCGCCTGCGCCAAATACCCCCGCCTGTGCCTAATACCCCCGCCTGTGCCGAATTCCCCCGCCTTCGCTAAATACCCTCGCCTGCGCCGAAAATTCCTGCCTGCACCCAATACCTCCGCCTGCGCCAAATACCCCCGCCTGCGCCATATACCCCCGCCTGTGCCTAATACCCCCGCCTGCGCCGAATACTAACTAAAACTACTTGTCTATATTATAATTAGTTGTAAGATGTTACAATGTCACTGTTAGTTGCTCCTATTTAATAAAATAAAAATACCTCCGTCCGGTTCGATTCGACCCCTCCCCCTCTCTAAACACGTAATTAATGGACACCACCCTTCTCCTAACTCCTCCTAAATAACGGATTTTGATGCGTTTTTATTGCGTTCTTCCTTGCTAGTTTTATGTATGTAATTTGCACCTGTGCCGCCAAGGTGGGTCACTAGTTTAATATGTTTTTGTGGTACAGATGCAAGTCGTGGCACCGCGGCGACCCAATGCGTCTGCTGCGGCAGCTGGTGGTGCGCGGCCTGCTGGCGGAGCGCCTCGTCGTCAACAACGACATCGCCAGCGCCTACGTCGTGTTGGGGCCTAAGATTGACCAGTACGTACTGTAGCAAACACGCTTTAACATACCAGATGTACATAAAAACAAGAAAAGATTTTTCAAAATTCACCTAAAGGGATGAAACAGGTTTATAAAATTTGTGTGGAGAAACCTACTTTCAGGCGAGAGAAGCTGCTGGTAGAAGCTCATATTTAAATGACTGAACGGATAGTAAAGTGATACAATTTTATAAGGTTGAATGAATGAATATAACAGTGAACATTTTTATTGGATTTGTGTTTGGGTTCAAACTTGAATGGTATGAGTTTGTGCGCAGATTGATGCGCGGGGGTCTACGCATCGTGTTCCCCATGAAGGTGTCGCGCGCCGCGGCCGCCGCGCCCGCAGCCCCCGCGGCCCCCAGCGCCAGCTCGCCCGTGGCCGCGCTGCTCAAGCGGCTGGAGGAGCGCTGCTATGCCGACCTGGTGGAGGCTTGCCGGTAATCACGCTAAATCATACATACTCTCAAATAGTACATTTTAATATAATTAGAGCAACTTTGCCATTGCGACCGAGGCGAAATTCGCCCGAGACAAAAGAGAGGGTGTTATGAACCTGAGTGCCGCAGTGACAAAATTCCACGTGTATCAAACGACGTTTTTCAATACAATTACGAAGAAATAAATCCGTTTATTTATTTCTAACGGACCGGCAACTAGTGAGGGTTGTGCGGCGCCCAGTTTGGTACGATATATGTAATAAATTGTATCGGGAGCGCACAGGCGCACTTTTCTGCACTAGTGCGAAAAACAGTAAATTACTTTCCTATAAACTGTAGGGATGGGAGCGGGTTTTCGAGTAAGTGTATTAAAAACATTACAGTTATGGGACAGCCTGGAGAAAAATACCAATAATCAAAGTTTTGATATAAAAATGTATTGTTTCGTGCAGTGAGATGGCGTCAGCCCGCGGGGTGTCGTTAGCGACAGTGCTCCCGCAAGCAGCCCTGAAGGCCATGGCGGCGCGCCTGCCCGAGCTGCAGGAGCACATGCTGGCGCTGCCCTACGTCACGCGCGCCAACTACCACAAGTACGGCGAGCAGCTGCTCAACATCACCAGCGCCTACGCTATAGAGAAGATGGGTGAGTCGCACACACACAGTACGTCACGCGCGCCAACTACCACAAGTACGGCGAGCAGCTGCTCAACATCACCAGCGCCTACGCTATAGAGAAGATGGGTGAGTCGCACACACACAGTACGTCACGCGCGCCAACTACCACAAGTACGGCGAGCAGCTGCTCAACATCACCAGCGCCTACGCTATAGAGAAGATGGGTGAGTCGCACACACACAGTACGTCACGCGCGCCAACTACCACAAGTACGGCGAGCAGCTGCTCAACATCACCAGCGCCTACGCTATAGAGAAGATGGGTGAGTCGCACACACACAGTACGTCACGCGCGCCAACTACCACAAGTACGGCGAGCAGCTGCTCAACATCACCAGCGCCTACGCTATAGAGAAGATGGGTGAGTCGCACACACACAGTACGTCACGCGCGCCAACTACCACAAGTACGGCGAGCAGCTGCTCAACATCACCAGCGCCTACGCTATAGAGAAGATGGGTGAGTCGCACACACACAGTACGTCACGCGCGCCAACTACCACAAGTACGGCGAGCAGCTGCTCAACATCACCAGCGCCTACGCTATAGAGAAGATGGGTGAGTCGCACACACACAGTACGTCACGCGCGCCAACTACCACAAGTACGGCGAGCAGCTGCTCAACATCACCAGCGCCTACGCTATAGAGAAGATGGGTGAGTCGCACACACACAGTACGTCACGCGCGCCAACTACCACAAGTACGGCGAGCAGCTGCTCAACATCACCAGCGCCTACGCTATAGAGAAGATGGGTGAGTCGCACACACACAGTACGTCACGCGCGCCAACTACCACAAGTACGGCGAGCAGCTGCTCAACATCACCAGCGCCTACGCTATAGAGAAGATGGGTGAGTCGCACACACACAGTACGTCACGCGCGCCAACTACCACAAGTACGGCGAGCAGCTGCTCAACATCACCAGCGCCTACGCTATAGAGAAGATGGGTGAGTCGCACACACACAGTACGTCACGCGCGCCAACTACCACAAGTACGGCGAGCAGCTGCTCAACATCACCAGCGCCTACGCTATAGAGAAGATGGGTGAGTCGCACACACACAGTACGTCACGCGCGCCAACTACCACAAGTACGGCGAGCAGCTGCTCAACATCACCAGCGCCTACGCTATAGAGAAGATGGGTGAGTCACACACACAGTAGAATAAGAAATCATATACAATGCTTAAGATGTCCAGTAAAAAGACGCACGCGGCATGTTTCAATAATATTGTATCATCACCAGGCCTCCTCATGCAGTACCAGGATGAGTTAGAAGAAGAAGAGTCGAAGGTCGTAGAAGAAGAGCCCGGCTCGGACTCCGACACGGACTGGAGCCGCCTCGCACAGGACAGCAGCACGCCCAGCAGCCAGCGTGGACGACGTGGAGCGCGAGGGAGGACCTACCGTGGGGGCGTGCGCAAGAGGTTACTGTCCCTTTCATTTTATATGTTTACTGTTACGTACTTGGGTTATCAAATACCGATTTACAGGTAGATGATAACTTTCATACAATCAATAATAATTTTCCACATAATAATAACTAGTGTAGCAACAGAACTCTGCTTCCGCTGCAACTTCTGCAGAAGTTCCGCATGCTTTTTCACTTCCGTTTCCGTTTCTTGTTCCGCAAACTTTATAACAGAACTCTTAACAGAAGAGTACAACGATCGATCATTCTACGCATCATCGTGCCTTGTGACGTTTAGCTTAAGAACGCAAATTTTCTCATGTTTGTTTTGTTCTTCTGTTGCCAATAGTTCACCAATACTTATGGGTCCCCCCTCCCCCCCCAGCAGTGTAGCTACTGAGCAATTATTTAGCGGAGCTGGTTTAATATATGAAGAAGACCGGAACAGACTCAAAGGGGTAATAGCGGGCAAATTACTTTTTATTAAATATAATTTATTTCTGTTTAATTTCGAGTACTGTAGTAAGTAAAGTACAAACTTTTTTTCTTCATATTATTAACATTTCCGGTTCCGCTTCCGCTTAGATTTATTGTTGATTTCTGCTTCCGTTAAGACAATTTCGTTGCATCACTAACAATAACCCATCACTATGTATAGTACTAGGATCCGTTTAACTATCGCAGAGAATATTGCTTATCATGTATCACAGTTCGCACTTGTATCGCTGTCAAAACCAAACTGCCTCGTTTCCGGCAATTTTACTTCGGGCCAGGAATATTCTAGAAAAAGTCGTTTCATGACCTCTGTAAAACAATACAGTGACTTCGCAGGTCATAAATCAAAAAAATCCTCAGAGTCGTTATTCAGACAAATGATAATGATGATGACTAATTTAATAAGTCAGGCCTTATGTTCCTTAAAAAAATAATTTTCTTACTAAGCCACAGATTTCTTTATAATTCTTTTTTTTTTGTTTGTGTGTTTGGCTTGGAGGTCCTTTAAGCCATGTCTTCGTATGAATAGTTCATTAGTTTACCACTAGAATGCGGGTGCAACACATTCTAAAGTTTTTGTAGTATTTGGCAGTAAATGTATCGAGTTCTTCCTTAGCCAAAACTACAATAAAATTCTCAGCTCCATTTTACCGAGATCGCGCCTGTTTCAATGATTCCACATATTGTCCAGTTGCGCAGACACTTGAGATACAAAACTACACCAATTTTACATCACAATATCCACTACGAATCAATTTGCGAATAATTAAAACAGCCACTGAGCTTCGCTCGAAGAAATCCCGCCAAAACCTCTTTATAACTCAAAAGTGCCTGACCATGTGAATGAAATAAGCACCGTGTCTGATTCTACTCTCTGCTTTAATCTTTCAGGTTCAAACGTAAAGCGACGTCATCAGCCAAGAAGAAGGCGGCGCGCGGAGCCTTCGCAGCCCGGCGTGGTGCAAGGGGAGCTTCCACTTCCACGTCCACCGGTCAGTACTAACTTCTTCCTCATATCCTCATCACTAAAGTTTATGACAGTATGAGATTGTTCGATGCACAAGAGGTCATCATGCCGCTCAATTTTTGGCCATCCGATCCAATTAGCCGACTTCTTTTTTCTTTACCCTGGGTCTCATTTTTCCTTCACGTTTCTCCCGCTCTAGGGTGGTGGCGGAGGGCGTGTCAGACTTCAAGACCTGTAACTGCTTAAAGCGGGTTCCTGCACGGTTTCATACAAAAATGTCTGCGTGGACTCCGTGAGTACTTTCGTATGGAACTGCGCGTGCACCCGCTTTACGTAGGTTCAGGCCTTAGTAACTAAAGTTCACTTTTATGTTTCTTCTTTGCCTTGCATTCCAAGACTCAGATGGACAGACATAATATTTCAATACTTTATATTTTCCGCACTTCCGTAACATGGTCTATCAAAAACTGACTTGATCTATAATTATCTGCTTGGTGTGTTGCAGGAAACCGTCTGGGCAGCATGCCGGTGCCGCGCGGCTCGTCGGCTCAGCTGAACACGCGGCCCGGAGTGTTCAACCCGTCGCGGCTCAACCTCATATGAGCCACGCCTAATAATAGATTAAGGTGAAAGCTACGGCTCCGGGAGTGGTTATGCTCGCTAGATGGCGTTGAACTCAATTTTTTTAGTTTATGTTGTTTTTAGTGTATGGGAGTAATATTAAGTTAAGGAAATGTTATTTGCTAAAATCTAACATTTCACCTTATTGAACTTAGTCAAATTATTGCCTCAAAATCCACTTAATTCTCACTGTTCATAACTTTAGGGCCGACGCTGCGTAAAGCGGGCGCCCGCGCGGTCCCATACAAAAGAGCCGCGCCCCGCGCCCGCGCCGCTACGTAATAATACTTTAAAGTTATCTATCGACACGACTACATACACACCGTATTAAGAAATGTTTAAACTTCGGCGAATCCCGCGCAGGACGCAACTGTGCGTGTAAATAAGACATTTACACAAACGTTTTTTACTATCCGTGCAGTCGATTTTGACTTGTATTGCGTTGGTGGCATGACAATTGGCAGCTGCAGTAAACAGTTGGTATTGTAACCACTTTTTTGCCTTTAATGCCATCCTTATACCTACGTAATAGAAGTCAAAATTTGGTTGCACGGACAAAATAAAACGCTATTTTTATTTCAAATGAAGTGTGGATGCTATAACGATTACGAAGACACGCGACTACTCGCGCCAGTTTGAAAACCTCCGTACAAGTTAGTTGATAATATTAAAAAGAAATAAGAATCGCCTCAGTTTCACCAAAGCTTTAAGTAAGACTCGTTTACGAGTCAAGTTTCTCGCTTATGATGAATGAATCCTCGCCTCTCGACGTATGAGAAACTATCCGCATGTAAACGAGCCTCAATAATGATCTTACTTTTGGTAATTCTTAAAAAACTTTAATTAAATTACAAATAGACTTAATTAATTTAATTATAATCCAATGTGCCTATTATATGTTTTTATACTGTAAATAAATGTTGAATTTCGTGTTAATGTGTGGTTTTATTCAGCATTCTAATACGAAGTTACTATTTTATTTTTTATCGGTAGTTGTGTTGAGTAGGTACCTACTTGACTAAGAGCCTAAGAGGAATAGATTTTTTTTTACAAAACAGGAGTTGTAAAAAAATTAGTTCCGTAATTATTCGCATAGAATTAAATACCGCGTTTTGTTTGTGTGACAACTTGCAACACTTCCCATTTTGCATCCTTTTCCTGCACAACCTCGACAGAAAGGGAAGGACAGATGTACTCGCTTGGTATTGCTCGCAACGCTTAGACGGCGTCCCGCGCATTTTGCAAGAATAAATTGGTTATTGTTGAACTTATCCGCTAAAGAAACTAAACCCGCTAACGCTTTGTGCTTGAGAACTGTGCAGTGTTCAGTGAGTGTTACACGTCCTCGTCACTGGAGCAGGAGTCGCGAAATCCAGAGAACGCCGGCCGGCTGACACGTGGACATCCTCGAGTTCAAAAGGTTAGTGCAGTTCCCTCCCATATACGAGCTGTTTTTCTCTGCTTCCTAATCCTAAACGGCTCCTATAAGATCCATCTACTGCAAGGTGTCAAGTACATATCTGAGAAACGCTAATCCGCAAAAATACAGTCCACTTCCAATATTAGTAGCATATATGCGCTTCCAAGGAGTATCTAGTTTTGTGTCTGTGCCGACACCGACTTTCGAAACTTTAAAAGTTAATTGTATTTTTATATTCTCTTTTTAGTTGAGGTTCACTACAACTAAAACTAAAAAAATATATATATATAGGTATATTAAAAAAACAAAGACGTGCGTATTCTATCTGTCCTTTGATTTCCCAACGTTTTGTACTATTGATTTTCGCAGAGATGAGATAGCGAATTGAATTCGAAAAATTTTATTCTAGAACTTATTGCTCAATTAATGCTCGGCTTCTAGTCTAACTGGATGCAACTGAATACTGCTAAGATTATGGCTCCTGCCTATACAATGTTATTAATACACATCGATAAAAAAGGCAAGAGATGAGTATTATTATTATTAGTTCTAGAACTAGAGCTCGAGACCAAAATAATACACAAATTTTACATGAAGCGACTGCTTATCTGACATCCACAACGTAGTAATTGGGTAACACGATGCCTTTTTTCAAAACTGTTGTCAGACTTCCTGGCGTTTGCAAGATGGGTATCAGGCTTCCTAGCGTTTGCGCGAATGGTTTCAGACTTCCTGGCGTTTGCGAGACTAGTATCAGATTTCCTGGCGTTTGACTACCCGTAACGACTGCCGAAGGTCTTTAAATGACAACTGGGACCGACGGCTTTACGTACTTTCCGAGGCACAGAGTACCTACTCTCTCAGAATCAGCGGTATGTTATGATGGTCACCCATCTGCAGACAGACCTCGGCGGGCATTGCTTAATAAGTTTTATAATGGAGATGGATCCGTGTATTATTTTTTGGCCTTGAGCTCTAGTTCTAGAACTAATAATAATAATACTCATCCCTTGCCTTTTATTAATAACATTAACTTGTTCACTTAAACCTCCCAAAATCATAGCTGCTGCTGTTGATCTTTGTTTTCCATATGTCTCAATAGTTTCCCGCCAACCTGGGATTGTTTTTGTGTGCACTTATATAGCACGTACAGGGATTATCGTCCACTGGTACCACGTTCCACGAAAAGCGCCTAAGGGGCCTCTACGAGCCTTTCAAAGGCCCAGGACACCAGGGTCCTGAGATAATATACCTATATCTCAGGACCCTGGTGTCCAGCGGACGATAATCCTTGTACGTGCTATACTACACACAAGAACAATCCCCGGTTGATGGGAAATTATTGTGACATATGGAAAGCAAAGATGTAGAGCTATGATTTTGGGAGGTTTAAGTGGACAAGTTAATGTTATTAATTCACATCGACAAAAAAGGCAAGGGATGAGTATTATTATTATTAGTTCTAGAACTATAGCTCAAGGCCATAATACACCTAGGTACCATTATTTTTTTCTACATCTGATTTAAGTCCGCCTCTGTACTTTTGTGTGCATAAAGTATTTAATTAAATTAAATATATAATAATAGTATGTGTCGAAATAAAAAGCAATAACTTCTGTACATGTATAATGATCTTCATCGCGTTGCCCGACTTTGCGAGGTCGAGCGCTTCTTTGGTCCTCTGCAGCGGGAAGTGGTGCGTGATGAACTTCTTGAGATCGATCGCTCCGGATGACACCGCTGCTAGCGCTGGCGGGTATCTGTGAAAAATAAAATAAAACTGTAAACAATGGTGCCGATGTCCTATGAATGGTCTCACTATGTTTTCCTTCACCGTTTTGCTTTCAAAACGGTGAAAACATCGAAGACATGTGACATTCACCAACCCGCACTGGGCCCGCGTGTTGGCTTACGGCCCCTTTCCTCTACTAGAACAGAGGCCTGAGTCCCAGCAGTGGGAACATTAAAAAAGGATAATGATGCTATTATATTTTGAGAGCAGTGGTGATGAAATAAATTACACAAAGTAATGTGCATGGCTTGATTCCGCAGGACGAGCAAGGTTATCAACATAGTCCGAAGAATCGCCAAACTTAAGTGGCAGTGGGCAGAGCACATTGCTCGCAGTACAGATGGTCGATGGGGACGAAACAATGGTGTAAAAGAAGTCGGTTAATAATAATAACGGTACAGTTGATGCATTGGATGAGCGATGCTGCTGAGCCGCGTGACTCGGGTTTGATTTCCGTACGTAACAAAAATTTGTATGACCTACAGATATTCCGGGTCTGGCTGTTTTATATATGTGAGTTTACATGTTAGTGAACGCACCCACAATATAGGAGTAATTCTTAGTGTGGGACAAAGTTTTTCTTTTTTAGATAACCGATTGGTATCCCAGAAATTGAAGACGGGAAAGACTGAATTGTCTCGTGGCTCACCCTCAAGGCACATGACGTAACTAGTTAAATGTGGGTGAAATAACTAAACTGAAACATCTGTGATCTGCTTAACCCGTCCGTCTACAGAGGCGTGAAGTTAGCTGTGAGACTTACGTGTTAACAATCCTGTAGGATCCTCGCACGTCGACCTCTCTTAGCAGCGCCTGTGTCAGGGGCACCTCCACCTTGCTGTCACCGATGCCCACCACTAGCACTACGCCGGCTGTCTTTGTTACCTGGCATTAAAACATACATGATAAATAAATACTTATGAACTGCCTCCACCGCCTGCCTTGTCTATAACTGTCTGCTTATTGATAGACGAGAAGTGAATAAGATTGGCAACTCACCATCATCATCATCAATTATTCCCTAACAGAGCTACCGAGCGAGATAGAAATCTCAATACCAGAAGCATCGAATATGTGTGGTCATTACAAAGACCAAGGTGAAGTGTACCATACGTCTATTCACTGGCACCATAGGTGGCAGAAACTGGTGGGAAATTAAATGTGTCCCGTCCCCCAGACATATGAAAACACTCTTAGGGCCGAGTCACACCGGAATGGCAGCGACGCGGCGAGCACTTTCAGTGTGAAATGATTTTAAAGTTTATCATGAAAAGGTCGCGAAGCAGCCCGCGAGCGGCCGCGCGCCACGCGCATCTTATCGGTAGTTCTAGCCTACTGCCTAGCCAGCCGCTGCCATTCCGGTGTGACTTGGCCCTTAGTCGGTAGGAGTCTGAAATAATTCTTCGTTCTCTCTAGATGGATCTAAGTATAAGGAATTTTCCACAAAAGCACAGTAGGGATAAGGTAGCTACAGCAGTGTGACATATTACCAGCATAGCGACTCTTTGAGCGGAGGCATAAGCGCAGGCGTCGATGGTGACGTCGGGCTGGCAGCCCAACTGCGTAACGATGCTGTCCACCATCTCCTGATCAGAGGAGTCCCTCTTCACCAGCAGTGTGTAGTCGGCTCCCAGCTGCCGTGCCGTGTCCAGCCTAGACTGTACCACGTCTGAGAAATAATTTAAATGATTTTAGTGCATAACATCTTTACAATATTCCCGAGTTGGAGGAGATGTAATAGGATGTTTCACCATTTATTCTTAACCCTTTCCCAGCAATGTGATCCGCTGGAGGTCAATATTTACTGTATAGGTAGTTGTGTCTGTAAATAAGCATAATGGCCTTATAATGTTCCCTGCTGGGACTCGGGCTTCCTCTCTAGGAGAAGAAATGGGCTGTGCTGTGCCCAGGCGGGGCACAGCTCTGCCGTATACTCCACCGTGTCCTCCGTGCGGTCCACTCAATGGTGACATCCGGTGCAGGAACCTCCAGAACTTACCATGTCCGGTGTGGACCTGCATCATCCGGAAGGTAAGGATGCCGTGTTGTCTTTCCAGCCACTTTTCAAAGAGAGGACTAACCGCCTTATTTATGGCGTCACCAGCTGTTGTTGTGTCTGCTGTACTGTAAACCTACAAGTCTACAATAGGAGCCAACCTATTGCCTTCCACAGCCACATCCCGGCGCTCCTGAGCTACCCGTCACCCACCTTCTTCACACGAAGGCTACGATTTGATCTGCTTATTTCGTCAATCGCTCTCTATGTGGCAATTGATAACGGCACAAATGGATACTCTAGTTGGTTATTAAGAAATTATTATTATTATTAAGTTCTGGACAATAAGTTTCGTAGCACCATTGTTGTAAAGAAAAGTTTTGATGTTGCTATAATACCAGTCATAAGTATAGCGCTGGCACCCATGGCCCGCGCCGTCATCGCGCACAGGATGCCGATGGGCCCCGCGCCCAGGATCAGCACGCGCTGCCCCAGGCGGATGCCGGCGCGGCTGCACGCGTGCAAGGCGATCGCTAGCGGCTGGACTGCAGCTCCTTCTTCCATGGTCAAGTTGTCTGGCATCCTTGTGAAAGAAGCAGTATGTATTTAGTCATCATCATCTCTATTTTACTGCGGTAGAGTTTGCCTCTGATGTGTTAAATGGCTACTTCAACACAAGTAACTTTGATCACACGGATCACTTTTTATTTCTCTGACTTGCTCGTTACACGGTTGACAACTGACTGCCTGCAAGAGCCACGTGCGTACCACAAGAAAGCTGAGACCGAGCCGGAGAGTGGGGACCAGATTTAGCGCGGCACCTCGGCAGAAACAGTAAACTGTTTATTCAAATCAGTACCTGTTAAAAACAACCAAAACAATTCTTACATCATCATCATCATCTTCCTGCCCTTGTCCTGTGTTATTTGGGGTCGGCGCAACATGTTTTTTTCTTCCATTCTGCCCTGTCATTCGTCATGCTATCACTAACTTCCTTTTCTTTCATATCACTCTTCACACAACCCATCCATCTTTTCTTTGGTCTCCCTCTCCCTCTCCATCCATCCACATGTAAACTCATAACTCTTTTAGTAACATGCGTTTCATCCCTCCTCTTCACATGACATATGACAGATCCATACAGTATGACAGGTCTTATCACGGACTTGTAGATTTTACCCTTCAACTTGAGGGGCATCCGTGGGCACAAGTGGTTCCCGTAACCTGTCGCCATTTCATCCATCCTGCGTTGATCCGATGTGTTACGTCCCGGTCTACCTCACCATCTCCTTGAACGAGTGACCCGAGGTACCGAAAGTCGGAGCAGATCGGTATGGGCGTTCCAGCGAGAGCTAAAGGCACTGGATTGGAGACACCGCCGAAATCGCAGAACAAGTATTCTGTTTTGGTTCTACTCAATTTCAGGCCAACACTCTCCAGTCTGTGCCACCACACCTCCAATCTGTTCTGGACCTCTAGGCCACTCTCGGCAACCAACACAATGTCATCGGCAAACAGCATACACCAGGGAGCACTTCCTGAATGTCCGACGTTAGAGCGTCCATTATCATTAGGAAGAGGTAAGGGCAGAGAGCCGACCCTTGATGTAAGCCAACAGCCACATAACCAAAACAATTCTTACAAAAATATAAATATCTGAAACATTTGATTTGATGTCTTCTTAATTTATAGCGTGACCAGGTGAAATAGGAGTTAATTTATATATCTATCAAACGACCAAAAAACATGTCAGACACGACCACGAACCGAGCAATCGCCATTACAATATCAATCGAAAAGGAAAGGGATTATATATATATAAATGAATTTCTATTTCCTTAGGTCACGCTATCACGCGTGAACGGCTGGACCGATTTCACTTTTTTTTTTTTGTTGTGTTTGTTATTGTCAGGAGAAGGATCTTACGAAAGAAAAAATTTAAAAAAAATGGTAGTAGGGTAGAGTTGGGTAGAGCAGAATACAAGACACCATCTAAATAATTAGATTCCAACTGGTTGCGCCTATATCGCTTGGTAATTGCCGCGTAAAAATTAGTTCCGTAATTAGCCGCATAGAATTAAATACCGCGTTTTGTTTGTGTGACAGCTTGCGACACTTCCCATTTTTGCATCCTTTTCCCGCATAACCTTGAGAGAGAGAGCGCACATATGTATTCGCTTGGTATCGTCCGCAACGCTAAGACGGCGTCCCGCGCATTTTGCAAGAAAAAATTAGTTATAGTTGAACTTATCCGCTAAAGACTCTAAACCCGCTAACGCTTTGTGCTTGAGAACTGTGCAGTGTTCAGTGAGTGTTATACCTTCCTCGTCACTGGGACAGGAGTCGCGAAATCCAGAGAAAGCCGGCCGGCGAAACGTGGAGTTCAAAAGGTTAGTGCAGTTCCCTCCCATATACGAGCTGTTTTTCTCTGCTTCCTGATCCTAAACGGCTCTAATAAGATCCATCTACTGCAAGGTATCAAGCACATATCTGAAAAACGCCAATCCGCAAAAATACAGTCCACTTTCAATATTAGTAGTATATGCGCATCTACCAACAGTTGATAGACTTACTTGTGACAGAAGTCGGCGACATGCTTGTAGTAGCGGCAGAGGTTGCCGGCCGTGCCCATTGAGGAGCAGTAGCGCGGCGACACGCACAGGTTGTAGCGGCCGACCTTGCAGTACTCACAAGAGCGGCACGGCTGCGTCGGCTCGATGGACACACGGTCACCCACAACCAGGGAGGTCACGCGAGAGCCTATCTGGTGGAAGAATAAATATCTCTTAAAGGGGATACATGCTCCAAAGTAGCACTGGTCATCTCTTAGCTGCCAGTGGGTTAATTCAATTTCTATGTTTTTAATTAATTTTTATTATTACATATCTACATTGTGCTCACATATTAGAAGCGACAAGAAATAAGTAGTGCATTTTACCTTCACTTTTTTTTTTGACTGACCGACATTTTGACAACTCAAAAGTGCCTGTAATTGGTCTATTTGAAATCAACGTTTCTGATTTCTGCACGCGACATTCAAATTTCTTTAAGTTTTTACATTTTGCAGGTCATTTCCATTTGCCATTTAAATATAATTAGTGGCCGTAACACGTATTAATTTGCGAATTTTAAATCATTGAAATTATACGGGGAGCTGGGCGGAGTGAAGAGGAGCGGATTGTAAATTGCTCGAAATCTTCACTCCACATCAGTGGAAACAGTGTAAGTGGAGTCAGGGCAGCGCCGACCCCCCACAGCACCTGTGTGCGAAACCTATGAAGCGCCTCTTTTTTTCACGAATCTTCATGTTTCAACTTAAGTTTTTTTATTATTTATTAATTTTGATCGAAATAAATGTTCTCCAGTTTTATATACTTAGATAATATTTTCCTAAATAGGTAAAACCCAAAGCGTAAAATTAAACTACACGCATGAATATTATCTTAGAAGACTTGTACAATGAGCACATTATAATTATGTTTTGTTATTTACAAGGCATATGTTGCGCCTATTATACCTACTTACTTATCGATACTCCACTACAATTACTACAAAGAATATGTTGTTGTGTAAGTGTAACAAAAATAATTTCGATGGCGGCGCCTCTATTGTCTTGGCGCCTGTGTGCCGCACACTTCGCACATAGGGGCGGCGCGGCCCTGAGTGGAAGGTAGCTCAACTCGACTCAGCCCTGCTCCGCTTCAATGAACACACTTGCTTTTCACAGCTCTTCTCCGGTCCAAACCATTGTGAATGAAAGCTGTTGTAACAAATTTCCTAGTTCACTCACTTTGACAATAACGCCAGCTCCTTCATGGCCGATCACGATAGGTTCTGTGAGGACGTCCAACCCGCAGGTCCCTGTGGTGTATAACTTCACATCAGAACCGCAAATGCCCACACAATCCATCTTCACTAGCACCTCTGAAACAATATTTAAACCCTGACTGATATAACAGATATGGATACACGTGCACCACCACACACATCACCACACATTACCACATTCACAATGTGATGATACGAGTATTTAGCCTGATTTTCGGCTGAAGTGATGATAAGATAGCATAGCATTCAGACCGTTCCCATTGCTGGGATACAGGCCTCTCTCCTTACTGGAGAAGAAATGTAGGCCCATTGCATTTTTAGTTCAGAACATGCCGCTTTCGTCACGATATTTTTACCGTTTTGTTTTTGTTTTTTATTTATAAATATTTTGCCCCAGCACTAGGAATTACTACTGTATGGTGGGTGCGTTCACAAGCATGTAAACTCATATACCTACACAAGATTCCTAGACCTGGAACAACTATCTGTAGGTCATACAAATATTTGTTCCGTGCGGGAATCGAACCCGCGACACACAGCGCCGTAGTCAATCGTTCAACCACTACTGTGACTGGTGATGATGACGACATAAGTTACACAAAATACCTTAAGTAGGTTTTAAGTTCGATCCCTCCGGCGGAATCTCATGGTGGAATGGCGACAGCGACTATCGCAAACCAGTGCTGGGCACGCCATAATTATGGCGATAAGTCCCCTCTTTGAGGAGTGGCTGGAAAGGCAACACGGCGTCCATACCTTCCGCATGACGTAGGTCCTCACTGGACATGGTAAGTTCGGATGGTTCCTGCACCGGATCCGTGCGGAAGAAACGCCCGGGTGTCACCATTGCGTGGACCGCCCGGAGCACACGGTGGAGGTGTGCCCCGCTTGGGAAGAGCAACGCCGTGTCCTCGTGGGGGCGATCGGCGGCGGTGATCTCTCGCGCTGGGCCTTGGTACAGGCCATGGTCCGGAGCAAGGAGGAGTGGCAGGCGGTCGCCTCCTTCTGCGAAGCAGTAATGCTAGCAAAGGAGGCGGCCGATCGCGTGAGGCAACGGTCCTCACGCCCCAACCGCCGCCGGGATTCTGATCCCGATTTCCGGCCACCGTAGGCGTGGGCTTGCAGACGGTGAGCAATGGGTAGTTCACCGTCCGACCGTCCGGTAACCGTCCGGACCGAGCCCAAGTCGTCGACGGCGCGTACTGTTTCACGCGCACCTCAAGGAGATGTCAGCAACTGTAGGGGCCCATCAGGGTCGAAGCCTACTGGGGCCAAGGGTCTGATTCTGGAAGGAAGACTCGGCCCTGGTACGAAAGGCAACGAAGGAACAGGAGTGGGTTTTTAGTCGGTAAAAGTCTGACACTATCTCCCGCTCCGCCCAGAGCGGGGGATGTCATAAGGTGATTTTCCCACCGAAAAAAAAAAGTTCGATCCCAAAGGTGTGTCTATAGCTGGTAAATGCGCCGCTCGCCAGCCGTTTGCGAACTGCATGCGTGTTGCTCGCGTACGGTTACAGCCTAAATTTGGTGCGCAGCTCTGGCAAGACTCGAGTGAGGCGCGTAGGCGGCGCAGGGGCTTCGTACGAACATGAAATGCACGCGCACAATTCGCAAGCGGCTCACGAAGTCACGAGCGGCGTATTCGCCAGGTCTCACACCTCAAGACTTACAACCATTCATAGGCCCCTACTGCTTCTTGACACTAGCATGGTGTATGATGCCAACAATCAAACGTGATGGGCAATTCTCGTGCTTTCTATGTATGAGATCTCTTATGTGAGGCTCTACCACGAGTTCTTAACGCGATTCATTTGATAACCTAAACTGAACTGTTCCATCCCTCTTCCTCACCCGCACGCTTGATATTTTAAGAAGTCATGGTAGCCAGCATTCTTGTAGAAAAATCAAAGAAATTACTTACCGTCATCGCTAATTTCTGGCACTGGAATATCTTCCTGAAACAAGATGCAATTATCGTAAAGTTCATCACAGATTATTTTTAGGTTAAAGTGCTCGAGTAGATAGATAGATATATTCTTTATTGTATACCAATAATAAAATTACAATAGGAATTTAAAATTAATAAGGTGTCATAATGGGCGGTCTTATCGTTGAAAGCGATTTTTTACAGACGACCTTTGGATGGAGTAGGTTCGATTGTTCTAAGTATCGATGTAGATACAGTTCTATTTTGTTTTCCCGTGGAGTCTTCAGGTATGGTCTGAGGTAACGTCGAGATATTCACTTTAGGCACTTTACTTTCAGAGATTTTCAATTAGGTATTCCATGAGATAGAAATTACGGAAGAGTTTCGAATAGCTTTACTCTGTTAGGTCTAACATTTATTTAAAAAGTAGTTACGATTAAATCAACCGATAGACTTTTTCATTTGAGAAATGAGCGATCCGTTTTGGACAAAATTTTGTTATAAAACTCACAATTCTGACATCGTAAGGTCCATGTAGAATCGCGGCGCAGTTCGCGGCCATTTTCGTTGGATTCTCGCAGTACAGTGGTCCGATCGTTTTAATTATGTAATGAGCCTTATTTTGTTTAATGTTTCTCTTATGATAATAAATGTAATCATGATAACATGACACTGAAAGGTCTAGTTTGTTATTTGTTAGTTAGTAATCATAATAATAATCGTCCCGAACTAATTTTCAGTCACGATCGATGACAAATCTCAACGTACATACGCAGTACAACCAAGTACGCAGGAGAAATTACGGCTTTCCGTGCTTTCCGAGGCACGGAAGTATCGCTCCACTAATTTCCGAACTCCAGGATGCTAAAAATCCAATAGCACCATTTGCCCGTGGAACACTACGCGCCTTCGACAACTCCGGCTCGGCCCGGACGGTTACAAGACAGCCGGACGGCGAGCCACCTATTTCTCGTCGTCCGCAAGCCATAAATAGATACTTGTGTGAACAACAGTGAAGACTAAGTATCTACTTATTTCAAACCATATTAAATAAACTAGGGAATTAAATAAGTCTGTAAAGTTGATACAGTAATTGAGAATTTACGAGGCCTGATGAAATACTCGTTTTTTTTTTTGCTTCATATACACTAGCAGTCTTATTGTTATCGTATAACAGATATGGCGATTTATTTAGTTTTATATTCAATTGACCCTAAAAGATAATCACATTTTATATAGGTACGTTAAAGATATTCACGCGTAAAAATACTATAAGTCTATTATATTGTAAACAGTAATGTTGTCCCAACTAAACCTGTTTATGTAAAGTTTTTTTCCATACTATGTGATGTATCTGTACTCTTTGTTCTTATTTTGGAGGTAAGATAAATGTTCAGTAAGTAGGTAAGTACCTAAATTTTTTTCTAGGTAGACGTATTAGGAAAGAATCCTCCGACGTTAAAAACGATCATTTACGTTATTTTTTTTCATTATAGTTAATAAATAATAATAATAATAAATAACAATAATTCCACAACTATCACACAACGCCGTCTAGTCCCAAGCTAAGCAGAGCTTTTGTTATGGGTACTAGACAACTGATAAACATACTTATATATTTCTAAATACATACATATATAGATAAATTACACCCAGACACAGAACAAATGATCGTGCTCATCACACAAACATTTGTCCTCGGTGGGAATCGAACCCACGACCTCCGGCATAGCAGTCAGGGCCACTAACCACTAGACCAACAGGCCAGTCAAAAGCTATTTATATTTATTCTAGTTAGCTATTAGCTATTTATTCTAGTTATTTTTATAACTAGAATAAAATACACACACTGGCGATGTTCCATCTGTACATGGTAGACATCCTAGTCATACGCACAAAACGTTTTGGGATCACATTCATTGTGGGAGGAATTCCCTGCCGGAGTCTATGCTTTCTGATAGCTGCAACCTGGGGGTCCCTCAAGAATTAATAGGTTACTTCTAGGCAAGCTTGCTCCATCGTCGGCCACAACATTGCTAGCCTTCAAGTGAGATAATCATGCATCATTATGATTACTATACAAGTAGTCGCAATATCTCAAAGTTGTTGGGACGTATTTTTGTGACAAGCACATCTTGGAGGAGCTCTAGATCACAGCTTTTTTTTAGGTGGGAAATCATTTCATTTAGTGGGAAGTTTGTTTCAGACTTTTACTGACTAAAACTCACTCCTGTTCCTTCTTTGCTTTCGTTCCAGGGCCCCGGGGTTCTCTTTCGCATTACCCTTGGCCCTCTAGATCACCACTGGGATGTCCTAATCACACTACATGTGATTTGTTGTATTTAGACAAATGGAGGATAATAAGTCGCAGTAGGCAGGGTACATCTTGCAGAACAGATGGTTGATGGGACTGAAAGGACCCGGAGTGGCGACCGTGTACCAGAAGACGCAGGATCGGTAGGCCTCCCACAAGGCGGACCGATGACCTGGTGTGGGTCGCGGGAAACAGTTGAACGAGACGCGCAGGACCGGTCATTGTGGCGACACTTGGGGGAGGCTTACGTCTAGCAGTGGACGTATTTCGGCTGAAATGATGATAATGATGATAAAATAATAAAACCACAGATTTCAGAAAACATAAATCTTTATTTTATATAAAATATATTTCATTTTCATTTGTACTTAATCTTTTAAACAATTTTGTGCCTGATTACTTAATATCTTTTAAAATAGGTACCTACTTACTTCAGAATAAAGTAACAATCTTTTGAAACTTAATCTTAATCACAAAACCTGTTTTTCCTAAAAAAACTATTTTAAAATACAATTCATAAATACCGACAAGGTTATCCAATAAATCGGTCAGATATTCAAACAACTTAATATTTATCTAAATAAAACTGTTAGTCTACTGAAACAGATTATAATCAACTTGTTACATAGTACCTAGTTAACAAATGGAATAAAAATATCGACTTAAAGGTTCCATCGGCTACTGTATTCGAGGCGGTCCGACGCGATCACAACACAGAAGCGAAGCGGCGCGAGGTGAACAAACAATTTTTATTTTAAATTCGAAGAAAATAATAATAGTAAAAATATACACAAAAGCTGCATTTATTTATTAATTTTTATATTTACGGAAGGGACTGGCCCTCACGACACAGGGTATCTTAGTGTGGAGGCCAGAGATAATATTGTTTATTTAAGTATATAAGTCAACTGATGTTGATGTGATTATTTGTGTATAAAATTTCTTGTACCAACGTTTGAACAAATAAAGACTATTATTATTAATTTTCTATACGTATTGCGGCACCCTACGTGCCCAACCGCACGTGTGTGCGGTGCGGCTATGAGCAAAGCAAGGCGGACGCGAATAGTTGGTTTGATATTTTCGTGTGAACTCTTGCGGTGTGGTGGCTTGTTTAAGTTTGAGTAAATTGTGGCTATTCGCGCGCACGCCGCGTCGCGTTGAATTTGTGCTTACTGCATCGGATTCGGACCGCGTTAAATTGCCCACGTGGGATGCCGCATTACTCTATATGCGATCATCCAAACACAGGCTAATATTCAAATGGTTATTACAACGTGCCAATACATTTGTTGCAATAAATTATTTCGCTTTTACACTTCACCGAAATTTACTTTCATTTGGGTCCATGGAACCTCCAAACCGTAAACCAAACTGAGACCTTACCACGAGCTTCTAACGCGATCCATTTGACGACCTAAACTGAAAAGTTAAAGGGATGGAGTTATATAAGATAAGTATATACCTCTAACCCTTTTTCTCGCTCTCACGCTTAACATTTTAAAATGTTAAGGCCCCTGTTCTGAAGTCAAAGGAAGTTAGAACTTAACGGGGTTGTTAGCGTCCCTCGGCTGCACATGGATCATGACCTTGATGCCCAGACCCTGGCGTGCCACCTCGTAAGCCTCTAGCGTCTGCTCCATACTGAAGTGATGCGTCACCAGGGGCTTCACGTTGATCTTACCGCTTGCTACCATGTTCAGGGCGATCGGGTATCTGGGGACATTAAAGATGGATTACAATAAATCGGTATTTTTATTATTTAATTCGTCATGAGACGAAGAACAGGACATAATATCTTTATACTATATATCATTCCTCCTAAACGGCTTGACCGATTTGGATGTAATTTTGTGTGTATATTTGAGTTAGTCCCTAAATGATTTGATAATACCAATTGGACACAGTAGGTGGCGCTGCAATCTGGTTCTCAAATTTTTATTCTGACGAAAAACCAACTTTCGGACAGGACAACGTCTATCGGCACCGCTAGTATACTATATAATGTTGCCTCTTCTTTTTTGGTGGGGTATCAAATGACTCCTCTTCGCGTTCGCCTCGCGAGAATCAGAATTTTACTGACCTAAACCTAACCGTATTCATTCCAGCCTATTGCGTTCTAAGGTCGCGGTAACTCTTTCGAAAAATCCCGCAAAAATCTTTCTGCACTTATACCGTGTTATTTGGGGTCCGCGCTTAACGTTTATTATTTGGGGTCCGCGCTAGACGTTCATTATTTCGGGTCCGCGCTACATGTTTATTTTTCTTCCATTCTGTACCATCGACGGAGAAATAACAAGTGTCTACTCTCTTTCAAATCTGGACGAGACAATTCTTCGAATAAAAAAATAAGTTGCCAGTGATAATAAACCCGACCACACATTCCTCATCATATCCACATTCCAATTTTAATGACTTTTGAAATTATGACTGTCCTTGACTGTCACGAAAAAATAAAACAATATTTTAGAAAACATATAATTTGTAGTTTATATTTAGCTGCACAACACCGGACAGCACAGGACCGTTCATTGTAGCGACACTTGGGGGAGGCCTATGTCCAACAGTCAACGACCTTACAGCCACTAGCTGTTTAATAGCAGGCGACACATATCTGTCAACATATATGATTAAAGATCTGATGTCTTGACCAATCATAACGCAGTACCCCGCTGAAATGATGTTAATGATGAATGTAAGCTAGATTTAGAACTTAGAACAAGCCGTTTTGGCTCTATGGCGTGCCAAAAAATATACATACAAACCTACACTCGAAAAACCATTTTGCTTCTGGCGGAATCGGGTAAAATTGCTATAAACAGGTTTTAGCATATGTTTAGTAGGTATTTATATATACTTATAAAAAAACCGGGCAAGTGCGAGTCAGACTCGCGCACTGAGGGTTCCGTACAAACTTACCTATGAAAACTTTTTACAACAAGAAAATAACAGACTTCAAAAAAAAAAACACTAAAAGGATCAAAATATATATTTTTTTTTTAAGTCGGTTATTTTTTTTTTGTAAATATTTTTTATTTTACACTTTTTAGTTGTGATACACTTATAAACAGAATACTTGTTTCTTATGAAGATTCCAATTAACCCAAACACTGCTAGGTTACAGTCCTAGTCAATCGTAATGGCGGCGTGAGTGACAACAACATTTCTTGTGTTCAAAAACAAAAAAATTGCGACTGTGATCTAAGGTAAGGTTGACTTTGAATTTATGTCAAATGTGTTCTAAATGGTCTATTGCTAAACCCATTGTATTAGGACCTTTGTTAAATGTTATAATTTGATTTTTAATGGCACGGTTACTGTTGATTTCATTATAAGAAATGTTATCAATCACGAAATAAAAAAGCTAGTGTTGGGGTTTTTTTTTTAGGTGAGAAAAGTCATCTTATGACAAATCTCGCGAGCGAGAAAAATAGTGTAAGACTTTTACTGACTAAAAACTCACTCCCGTTCCTTCTTTGCCTTCGTCCCAGGGCCCCGGGTTTCACTTTCACACTACCCGTGGCCCCAGTAGGCTTCGACCCTGTTGGGCCCCTACGATTTGCTGACATCTCCTTGAGGCGCGCGTGGAACAGTACGCGCCGTCAACGACTTGGGCTTGGTCCGGACGGTTACCGGACGATCGGACGGCGAGCCACCCATTGCTCGCCGTCCGCAAGCCGGCGCCTACGGTGGCCGGAAATTGGGATCAGAATCCCGGCGGCGGTTGGGGCGTGAGGACCGTTGCCTCACGCGATCGGCCGCCTCCTTGGCTAGCATTACTGCTTCGCAGAAGGAGGCGACCGCCTGCCACTCTTCCTCTCTCCGGACCATGGCCTGTACCAAGGCCCGGCGCGAGAGATCGCCGCCGCCGATCGCCCCCACGAGGACACGGCGTTGCTCTGCCCAAGCGGGGCACACCTCCACCGTGTACTCCACCGTGTCCTCCGGGCGGTCCACACAGTGGCGACACCCGGGCGTCGCTTTCGCACGAATCCGGTGCAGGAACTTCCTGAACTTACCGTGTTCGGTGAGAACCTGCGTCATGCGGAAGGTGAGGACGCCGTGAGGTCTTTCCAACCACGCCTCAAAGAGGGGACTTACCGCCATAATTGTGGCGTACCCAGCACTGGGTCGCGACAGTCGCTGTCGCCATTTTTCCATGAGAACCTGCCGGAACTCCGTCCGCCATGCTGCGACTTGTCGCGGCAGCGGAGTTTCGCCCCGGCGTTGCATCTCCTTGCGCAGATCGTGCATGAGAGCAAGGCCTGTTGCTTCCAGATCCCATGGTGGCTGGTAGGCAAGGAGGCTCACCGCTTCGGGGGAAATCGTCCGCTATCCTCGCACCATCCGTATGGCCATGACCCTCTGGCATGCCTTCAGCCGGGCGCCGGCTGCTTCCGCAGCGCTGGCGCCCATATCGGTGCGCCATAAAGGGCCATGGACCGAACGATTCCCGCGTAGAGCCTCCGGCAGGAGGCGTCTGGACCCCCCAGGCTGGGCAGGAGCCGCCCTAGTGTTGGGGTAAGATGATCACGCACATGGTATACAAGTTGATCCGTGCGGATCATCTTTAACCATTTATATTTTAACAGATTATAGATACATGTTTATAACTATTTAAGTATTATTCATAGGTAACTTAATCAGACTTCATATTTATAGCGCGAAACTATCTTTGGGGTTTAAAGAAAAACTAATCGTGGCGAGTGGTCAGAAGACTATATTACAATAAAAAGACGAGATAAGGGCACAAATAAGGTGGCTCTTGGGACAATTAAATATTTATGAGAAAAAAAAAACTGTTTTTACGGCAGAACAGGAACTTGAGCTCGTGAAGTATATTACAGATATAGAGACGAGGATGTACGGAGAAGATGTTTTATCGTTGGCATATTAACCGCAATTCTAGTTTTTTATTTAATTTTAACAAAATTTAACTGTCGTTCCCCAAATAAGAGCAAGTTGATCCCCAGGGTCATCTTGCCCCTTACGTAGGGATCATCTTGGATACCGGGGTGTACAAGACGATCCTTTGGTAGAGTTTTAAAAAAGTGGCGCATAATAATAAATGAGCTAAAATAATAACAATTTGAGTATGACAATATGTAGACTGGTAAATTTACAAGATATATATGCTTTTACATAACCTCTAAGTTGAACTACAAGAATATTCATCGTACACCTTTCCTCTACCTTATAGCCAAAGTGCATCTCATGGCAATTCTAATAAGCCCAAACACGGCTAGGTTACGTTGATTAATTACGGAGTTCCAGTACCTACCTTCCGGCTATGTGAGGGTGAAGTTCCGTTGACCATTTCTGGTCTTCTTCATCAGTTCCACTTCATCAAATGTTATTTTTCGACTGTAAATGCTTAAGTTCTCGATGAAAATACCAAAATCACTATATGATAGCCTTTGAGGAGTTCCCTCGATTCCTTATGGATCCCATCATCATAACTGGATTTTGAAAAAAAGGGGACCAATCTGGAAGCATATCCTATAAAGGGAAATAAAAATTTTGCATATTCGACCATAAACGACGGAGTTCTGAGATAACAAACAAAAAAAAATTATGATAATAAAAAAAAATACAACCGAATTGAATAACCTCCTCCTTTTTTGAAGTCGGTTAAAAACAGTTCAATTCCCGAATTGAGTTACGAAGATTTTTCCAAATTTGATACTTCCACGCGTTTCCGAGATAAAGGGTTTTGACAGACAGACGGACAACAAAGTGATCCTATAAGAGTTCTGATTTTTCCTTTTGAGGTACGGAACCCTAAAAAGTGTTAAGAGCGTTCACTCGAAATTACGCGCTATTTGGCCAAAAACCATGATTTTCAAACCCGTTTATATCCATTAATGATTTATTGTAGAAACATGTGACTTACTAATAACATTAGGAAATATTCTTGTCTAAATAGATAAGTAGGATTTTATTTAAATTAATAGCACGCTTGTGAACTATATTCACATATGTAAATAGAGTTTTTTTAATTTTACTTTTAGAGCCAATTTCGAAGCTTGACAACTTCTACAGTTCTAATAAAAATAATAAACAAAAAATACAAACCAATAAAATCATGTTTTTTTGGTCAAATAGCGCGTAATTTCGAGTGAACACTCTTAATATAACTTTGTAAAGTCGTAAAAGTTTAACCCTTACTTCCCTAGATGGCGTTGGGATCGAATTAGATCGCGCTATGGTTTCGTTACCGCGCACATGATATAGTCTCGAGCGACATCGGCGTTGGTCACAAAGTAATTTTAATTATAATTAAGTGCCACATAGTGTGGAATTATTCACATTGTGTGGTACGTGTGCTATTTTTGGAAAGCTTTGCTATCCGCAAAGCTCGTACTCTGTTTATCGTCCTGTTTCATTCCCTTTCAGGACATTAGCGTAAATTGCTTCTTCTTGTGTGGCGCTATATATAGACTAAAATGGACTAATTGTCTGAATATCGAGTGGTGCCATACCCATACCACGGAGGCGTATGGCAGATTATGGAGGACAGATTTCTGTCCTCCATAATCTGCCATACCGTTAATCGTAGCCGTGATGACCGTCAGTCAAAAAGAAAAGATGATGATATTCCACCAAAATGCTGGTTTCGCACGAGCGAGAGTAAGCTTTTTAAATTGAGAAAAAAACTGGGCAAGTGCGAGTCGGACTCGCGCACTGAGGGTTCCGTACAAACTTGAAAGGTACCTAAATTACAGTTTACGATTTAAGACGTATTAAAAAAAAACTACTTATTAGATCTCGTTCAAAACAATTTTCGGTGGAAGCTTGCATAGTAATGTACATCATATACTATTTTAAGTTTTATCATTCTCTTATTTTAAAAGTTACAGGGGGGACACATTTTACCACTTTTTTTGGAAGTGTCTTTCGGGCAAACTATTCAGTTCAGAAAAAAATGATAGTAGAAACCTCAATATTATTTTTGAAGACCTATCCATACCACCATCTACCCCACACGTATAGATTTGTAGAAAAAAAAATTTTTGGGTTTCAGTTCTAATTATGGGGAACCCCCAAAATGTATGTTTTTTTTTTTCTATTTTTGTGTGAAAATCTTAATGCAGTTCACAGAATACATCTACTTACCAAGTTTCATAGTTCTTATAGTTTCGGAAAAAAGTGGCTGTGACATACGGACGGACAGACAGACAGACAGACATGATGAATCCATAAGGGTTCCGTTTTTGCCATTTGGCTATGGAACCCTAAAAGGAGAAATTGTCTGACTACATATCAACGCACAGCCGAAACTACTAGGACTAAGAACGTGAAATTTTGCTCAAAGCATCCTTTAATGACGTAGGGGAGCACAAAGAGAGGATTTTCCAAAATTCACCCCCTAAGGGGATGAAACGGGGGTCCAAAGTTTTTAAGGAGCAAACTGCTTTTACGCAGGCAAAGCCGCTGTTAGCAGCTAGTTTTGTAAAGTATGTGGCGGCTGGGTAGTGTGGGTACATACTCGTTGACGTATCGGAAGATGCCGCGGATGTCGACCTCGCGTGCGAGCGCGCCGGCCAGCGGCACGGTCTGCTCCACGGCGCCCATGCCCACCAGCACCGCCACGCCGCCCGACTTCGTCGCCTGCACACACAACAACCTTACAGTAATCATGTTTCAAAAAATAGCAGTAAAGTAAAAAAAAAAAATCGTAGGTTAGTGGCCCCTGACTGCTATGCCGGAGGTCAGGACAAATGTTTGTGTGATGAGCACGATCATTTGTTCTGTGTCTGGGCGTAATTTAACTATAACATGAATGTATTTAGAAATATATAAGTATGTTTATCAGTTGTCTAATGCTCATAACACAAACTCTACTTAGCTTGGGACTAGATGCATATAGCATAAGCATAATTAGCCTTTTAAATGTTCCCACTGCTGGGTCTCAGGCCTCCTCTCTAGGAGAGGGAATGGGCCGTAATCCACCACGCGGGCCCAGTGCGGGTCGGTGGATGTCACATGTCTTCGATTTTTTGGTTCTAGGACATGCCGGTTTTCCTTACGATGTTTTCCTTCACCGGGACTAGATGGCATTGTGTGAAAGTAATGAATATTATTATTATAGATCTGCCATACTTTTATGTTGTTTCTCTTAGATCAAAAAGTGGTGAAACTTCGGGATCAAAACTTAACAACCTTCGTTTCGTTCGGAATTCCAACATGCCGCCCGGTCATTATATAATATACTATTATGGATAATCTACTTATTTATTTATTTAATTTTCATACAACACAAAGTACAAAGGCGGACTTAATGCCTTAGGCATCTATCTTTATTTCTGGTCATTTCACTCACCAACATGGCCGCTCTGACGGTGGCCTGCGCTCCACTAGCATCAAAGGACACATCGGGCTGGCAGCCGAGCAGCTCGTGTATCTTCGTGACTACTTCGGCCTCTTGGGACTCACGCGTCACCAGGAGTGTGTGGTCGGCGCCCAGCTGCTTTGCGAAGTCTAAGCGGGACTGGAGCACGTCTGTGGAAGAAACGAGATGAAGATTGAAGATCACTTCTGCCAAAATCAAAAGCGCAAACAAGAGTCCTTCAGCCTTATTAATAACAATCGCTAACAATATGCTTAACTTAAGTCGTGCGTGACATCTTCTAGTTCAATTCGTTATCAACTGTCACGCATCACTGAATGACTACCATGGGGCCCAAACAAAAAATGGCGATGTGACGTCGCATCGTAAAAATCTATGAGCTCGCACGATGCGCAAGAACATAAAAATTGCGAATTGATTCACATCGCACACCGTGGACTGGTGAACCAATGTTCAGGTAACCATTCAATACCCGAAAGCATCGGCTCTGCCGCACGAAATCGCATCGAAAAAATCTTATCGCAGGTTTCTGCGATGCGGCGTCGTATCGCATCGCATCGCAGTTTTGTGCCCTTAGTGAGTAATAACGTGCCGGGGGTGCAGATCTTTCAGAGTTTAGATAGTTCGCTAAGACTTACCTGTGATAAGCACGGAGCTGGCGCCCATTGCCTTTGCGGACAGCATAGTGAGCAGGCCGATGGGCCCGGCGCCCAGTATCAGCACCACGTGGCCGCCCGTGAGCCCGGCGCGCCGGCACGCGTGGACGCCCACCGCCAGCGGCTCCAGCAGCGCGCCCTCCTCCATCGACACGTGGTCGGGCAGTCTGGGGACAGACGGATAAAAAGTTGCCATGAAGATTTCATCGTTTCTTTCTATAGTATAATAGGATACCGTTTTGGAAAGGCTAAGCAAGTTCCAACTTTTGAGTACCTAGGGATGGTCTCGAGGTAGCGGAGTAGGAAAGAAAAACAAAGAAAAGGTTCGCGTAGATAGTGGGGATTCAATTTAGCATTAAATTGTATGAAATAAAATATCGTTTTCTAATGTTTCTAAAGTTTCTCTCAGTTTCTATAAAGTCTGTCGGTAGACATACGGCTGCTTATTTCTTCTGAACCACTCGATTTTGATATAGTTTTCACTATCATGTGTGAGCGAAACACGAAATAGTACATTTTGATACAAGTGTTTGTCATTGCGACCGAGGCGGAATTCGCACGAGCCGTAGGCGAGTGTGTTATGGAGCCGAGGGGTGCAGTGACAAATATGCACGTGTATCAAAAGACTTTTTTCAATACACTTACGAAGAAATGAATAAACGGGGGTTGACCGGCGACCTGTGGGGGTCGACGCGCGCCCAGCCTGGTGCGATACATGTAGTAACTAACATTGTGGCGGGTAGTAACTAACACGCGCATTTTTTTGCACTAGTGCGGAAAACAGTCTATTGCGTGCCTAAAAGCAGTGGGATAAGAGTGGGTTTTCGAGTAAGTGTATTGAAAAAGTGTTTTTTACAATACTATTATAAAGGTGAAAGTTTGTGTGTGAGTACGTTTCTTACTTCTTCACACTCGAACGGCTGAACGCATTTGGACAAACGGGTACACGGGTAGACTACGTCCTGTAATACTACACTTTATATACCGGGAATTTGTTTACTTGGGACGGTTTTCTACTTAGTAACTACATAAAATAGCGACGAAGTCGACGAGGCATACTAACTTGAAGCAGAAGTCAGCAGCGTGCTTGTAGTATCTGACGAGGTTGCCGTGCACGGGTGGCGTGGCACAGAAGCTCATGTCAGGACACAGATGGTAGCGGCCGGTCTTGCAGAACTCGCAGTAGCGGCACGGTACGCCTGGCTCAATGGCCACGCGGTCGCCCACTTTCAGGTTTTTCACTTTGGCACCGAGCTGTGGACGCAAAGGTATGTTATTAGACTTCTTAGCCTTAGTCATCATTATTCAGTCTGGTGGTGAAGGCCACGGCAATGCGCAGGAGACGATAAGCACTGGACTCAAGCTAGAACTACACTGCGCACACGTGTACCACGTACGCCGATCAGGGCGCATCGGTCTCCATACATTTTATATGGAAACTAGACTTGTAGAGCTACACTAGATCCACGCCACGCGACGTCATTCTACATACAAATCAGGCGTGTTACACGTGTGCGTCGGTCTTATGTAGTTCAAGTTTTAGGATTGCCAACCGATTTTAACGAAAATAACGTGTAATCATTTTAAGTAGGTACCTAGGGAAAATTAAATTATTTGAGAAAATGTTTTTTTCAAAATTTTATTTATTTGTTTCTTTACTTGAAGATATGCTTTTATGTGCTTCTAGCACACACTAACAGTTTTTCATTAGGTAAGTACCCTTACATTTTTGGAAACATATTCGTAATCAGATAATAGTTTTTTTTTTTTTTTTAATTCGCTATAAACCAGTGCTTGACTGCGATCCCACCTGATGGTAAGCAGTGATGCAATCATTGATGGTGAGGCGCACTAGTTTATTAAGAGCCTATTCACTCTAGCCTTGAAGGCACCTAAATTATAGTTGGACGGGAAGACAGCAGCAGGCAAATTGTTCCAGTCCCTCGATGTACGCGATGTAGTTCAGTAATGATTCATAATTATTAGTGTTTCATTTTACGTATCACAGTAAAGATTGAAAATAGAAAGAAAAAACGTTTATTCGTACCTCACACATGCAGTAGAATTACTTAAGTATGAAAAAAAAAACTTTAAAATCTGTACAAGGCCAAAAAGGCGCCTAACTCAGCATATGCGGCGAAAATAGAGTATTTTTATACAAAGTATATTATAAAGTATGGTTGGCAACCCTAACTGGACTGGGCGATGTGGCGGCTCATAAAGGCCTATGTCGATGTGGCGGCCCATGAAGATGCTGAGTTGGGCAGGAGGTGTCACTCTCAACGATAGGGTTAGAAACGAACACATCCGTGGAAGTTTTAAGATCCGCCCAATTGGAGAAGAAACTCAGTGAGAAGCGACTCAGATGATACCATCTGAGTCGGTCATGTAATGAGAAGATCTGAAGAACATATAATGACTATTGAAGTCCTACACTTGAATACAGGTCCAAAAAGCGTGGTAGACCCCTTCTGATGTCTGTAATTAGAAATGACCTAAAGAAAGCCCAAGTGAATGACTCGACGACCCAGAACCGAAATGTCTAGCGACAAATTACGAGGAGAGCCGACCCCAAATGAAATGGAATAAGGCTAGGCAAAGATAGAGTAAGCATAGATAGGTACAGTCAGTCACAAAATAAGAAACTAATGCTAAAGTGACTAAAATTTCTTTATAGAAGACCGTCAATGGTTTATGAATAATCATAAGCATAATTGACTTTGTAATGTTTCCACTGCTGGGACTCAGGTCTCCTCTAGGAGAGGAAATGGGCCGTAAACAGACACGCGAGCCCAGTGCGGGTTGCTGGATGTCCTATGTCTTCGAATTTTTGGGTCTAAGACTTGCCGGTTTAATTACAATGTTTTCCTTCACAGTATTGAGAGCAGTGGTGATGAAATTTTTGAAATTTAATATTTTCAAATTAAATGCTTTTTAAATAATTTTGTACGCCGGTTACGGCAAAACATGTTGAACTGTATTGACTTTATCTCCATCTTAACATACACATGTTTATACAAATAAAAGATCTAAAAAAAAAAAAAAATACACTAAGTAATGCGCCTGGCTGGGTTTGAACCCGAACCTACAACTTATAAGTCTGGCAAGTTACCACTGAGCCACCACTGCTCTACATACATATATTACTAAATAAATATGAAGTGTCTGTTTATAATTTAAAAATATTTTGTATTACTAAATGCATTATGTCGACATCTAAGCAATTTTTGAACTTTGATCTGTCTGTCTGTTTGTGCGGCTAATGTCCGAAACAGCTGGACCGATTTTGACGGCACTGGTCAGCTGATGTCATAAGGAGTACTCACAAAGGGGTCACTCAAAGGGAATGGAAGGGCTATGCTCGGAGTTTCCTTGCGTGATCACGTCAGAAATGAAGATATCCGCAGGAGAACCAAGGTTACAGACATAGCCCGAAGAATCGCCAAACTTAAGTAGCAATGGGCAGGGCACATTGCTCGCAGAACGGATGGTCGATGGGGATGAAAGGTTCTGGAATGGTGACCACGTACCGGAATAGGCAGCGTTGGAAGGCCTCCCACAAGGTGGACCGATGACCTGGTGAGGGTCGCGGGGATCCGATGGATGCAAAACGCACAGGACCGGTAATTATGGCGACATTTGGAGAGGCCTATGTCCAACAGTGGACGTCTTTCGGCTGAAATGATAATGATGATGATGATGATAAGGACTAACATGGCTACTTTCATTTTAGAAAAATAATTAGGGTTCCGCGCAAAAAATAAACTTCATGAAATTGTGACTAAATGGCATTGCCTTGTTTTAAAAGTCTGACGTTGTTGAAGTCAAAGACTAGTTAGGTATAAATAATTTTTTGTTCTCAGGGGCGTGCTCCATCGTTGACTACATCATCGCTTGCCATCGGGTGAGATGGTAGTCAAACGCGAGCCTATCATTAATAAAAAAAAAAGGTACAGGTATTTGTCGTTTAAAAAAAGTAAAATGACAATGGTAATGGCATTTATAATACAATCGACCTTGTTTGCTGTTAGTGCATTATGATCTGATGTACTCAGTTATTCTTGGCATTCAATTTAGTTCGTTTGTGCACATCTTAAGGCATGTAGTCCCTTGAACATCTGGCCGGAATTAAATGCACGTGACACATACTCGTACTGCCGCCATCATAAAGCCCCTCTGGCCTTTAAAACCATTTTCTTTGTGAAATATTCATTGATTTACAGCAAGGTAGATTTATGTAAATCAATCACATTCTGAAGAACACTTAACCAGTTTTTTTTTTTTGGTGTAAACATATTTTCTAGCGATCAAAACCGTTTGAAAGTAGTAGGGAAAACAAGAGAAAAAATATCATGTTGTTAATTTGTTTTTTTTTTTTGCAATAGAATTTGTCATATGACTTTTTCTAGTGTTATATACGAATCTATAATTTTTTTTCATATCTATTAACCCAGTCGTTACCGAGGTAGGCTTCAGATAGTCACGGTTTTATGGCACTAAATGGGAACAAGGGCCTTAATTCTACTCATCTTATGTCTCGCTCTACTGATGCGTGTAGGTCAGCAACGATTTTTTTTAAATGATCTACAGAATTAAGATATTGATTGCACGACACACGATGGTTGCAAAGAAAAAAGTTTGGTAGGAGCAGATTATTATTTATTTTTTTGAGTTGGGAAATCATCCAATGATTTCTCGCGCTCTAGGGTAGAGCGAGAGGGTCTGTTAGACTTTTAATTACTAAAACCCGAGTCTCAGTGCGTTTTTTTTCACCGCAGGGCTTCCTAGATCTCTATGTGATACAAAAATATGAGAGGCCAGCAATGACTTTTTTTTAATTCTTGATACGTTCGCGATTGACCTCTATCTCATCTGATGGAAAGCGTTGATGTGGTCGACAATGGACCGCGCTTACCTAGAAGTTACCTTACCTATTCACTCTTAACCTAAAGATCCGACATCCGAATTCCACTCCTTAGCTGTACGCACAATGAATGTGTTCCCAAAACGTCTTGTGTTTATAGATAGGATGTCCACCATGTACCGGCGGCGCATCGCCGTACGCCTGGTGGTCCTATGATGGAACGCATGCGCTTATTTCACCACAATGCGCGCACTTCTATGTCACTATACTTCACAGATTACGCGTTAAAAAAACGCAAGGCAATGCGCGCTAGGCTTTAGTAAAGACAGTAAAGATTTCTCTTTGCGTTGGATGAACCAACAAGCTTTTAAACCATGCTTAGGTATGACGATAGGTGAGTGGAGAAGGGCTCTCCTAATACAATTGAATTTCGAATCTTGGGTGGGTTCTAGACTTTTTTTTCCGGTAGGCAAATCATCTTATGACATCCCCCGTTCTTGGCCGGAGCGCGAGAGTGTCAGACTTTTACTGACTAAAAACCCACTCCTGTTCCTTCGTTGCCTTTCGTACCAGGGTCGAGTCTTCCTTTCAGAATCAGACCCTTAGCCCCAGTAGGCTTCAACCCTGCTGGGCCCCTACGGTTTGCTGACATCTCCTTGAGGCGCGCGTGGAACAGTACGCGCCGTCGCCGACTTGGGCACGGTCGGACGGTTACCAGACGGTCGGACGGCGAGTTAGCAGGTTCTAGATGAGTTACATAAATAGAGTCGTTGTTTACGATTATCGCAAACTTAGATAAAGACTTGAAACCCACTAAAGCAAGATAGCAACTGCTTACTCGTTAGATGTTATCGTTTTATCTTGAAATATTTACTGACATCGTATGTTACTATGTTTATTATATCAGTCTATTAAACCGTTAAGTACATTATAATGATTTTATCATCATGAGTCGCTAAAAAGCAAATAAACAAGTCGGGTCTTTAATGCTTGGTTCTATTCTTGCCAGACGTCAGTACACCAGACCAGTAAAACACATGACAGACAATTCAATTGTAGTGAAGAAGACATTATAATAATTAAGTATGAAACAATAAAGTTTTCCCTACATTTTATGAATAGAATTGCAGAAATAATAAATACCCAAATTACTAACAGTAGTTGCCTGTAATTTTTACAATAGAAATAATTTTCCTTGAAATTATGTGCCTGGGCGTGATAGCTACAACAATCAGGGGCGTAGCTACCGCCGTATCAGCCATAGGTACCTATCAATGATACGGGGCCCCCAGGTTTTAGGGGCCCCGACTTATAGAAGCATAAAATCGTAAAATGACAAACAAATAGACAGACATCATAATATCTTCTTATTAATGAAAGGATTTCAAATTTGGTGTTAGTTCTATTTCGTAATACAAAAACAATATTCTTTTTGAATTTGCCGCAGTCGGCAAAAAAGGGGCCCCCATTTATTTTATTATACAAGCCTAACTACTCTACTGACAACAATTCAAATAATTGTAAGTAAATGACTTCCTGTAATCATACAAAATACGATTTCTTAAACTTTTAACAAATTATGAAGTAAGATGGCTGGGGGAGGTTCTTCAAGGTCTTCAGTTGCAGGGAGTGATATTTAGAAAAGTAAATTGGTTGCGACTAGTTTCTCATCAACTCAAATATTATCATATTTGATTTCAAAGGACTAAAGAGAACGGAGTTATAAAAAAGAGTATCATTTATTAGAAAAAAAAAATGAAAAGGTATTTTTTAATACACTTACTCGAAAACTCATAATTCATACATACATACATATATAGATAATTTACACCCAGACACAGAACAAATGATCGTGCTCATCACACAAACATTTGTCCTGGGTGGGAATCGAACCCACAACCTTCGGCATAGCAGTCAGGGCCACTAACCACTAGACTAACAGGCCAGTAAAAATTTTAAATTTATTTGCAATTTTTTTAAATTTAATTTCTAATATGGGTAATTACATAAAGTTATTGAAATTATATTACAGTCCAACCATATTATACCTTGAGGCATGCAAATCACGAGCTTTATTATTATAATAATACATTTTCTTGCAAAATTTATTTATAATTAGATAATATTACAATTAAGTTTTATTTATTTCACCGTATCAAATAACAAAGAAAAATTTTATATGAAGTTGATAATGTCACTTGAAGAATTGAAGTAAAAATGTCATTTGTTAAATAATAATGTCAAGATACAATTGTGACTCGCTTTTATCCCACCACTTTTCTGCACTAGTGCGGAAAACGGTCTATTACCGTTTTCCGCACTAGTGCAGAAAAGTGCGCGGGCTCTCCCCCGACTACACGTATAAACAAAGCAATTTTACTTGTTACGATAGTTTTACTATGATCCTAAGTGGAGTTCCGTTCCATATCTTCGAAGTTCATCATACAATATCACTTAACAATATTTTTATGGGACCCATTCCAAAGTAGGTATAATCTTTCAATCAAATAGAAAAGACAGTTTGTCATTGCGACCGAGGTCCATGTATATATCAAACAACGTCTTTCAATACACTTACAAAGAAATCAATAAACGGGCATTGACGCGCGACTCGTGGGGGTCGCGCCGCGCCCAGCCTGATACGATTAATATAATAAATTATGGCGGAGGCGAACATTGCATATTTTTCCGTACTAGTGCGAAAAACGGTACCTATATCGTGTGCCTAAAAGCGGTAGGGATAGAAGCGGATTTTCGAATAGGTAATTGTATTGAAAATAATTTATCTTTAATTGAATATCAGAGTAAACTATTTTTCTCGATATTTCTCTAGTAGTTATTTATCGCTCTATGGACCAAACAACGCAGATGAAGGTCAACTTATATATTGATAAACCTACGGGTGATAGTGCACTGACGCTCGTAGGTATTATTTACATATTTATTTATCGTATGATAACCATTGTTATTAATTTGTCGCAGAGTTTAGCGAAGAACATGCGCATTACCAACGGGGTCCCACCACAGTGCAAGTTTGCTTCCCAGTTCCATTAGGAAGGTAGTTCCGAAGATTTCTCGCCAACGACCTTACAGCCACTAGACGTCTCATAACAGGCAACGCATATCTGTTATTAGACGTCTCTCGTGGCTCCCCGCGTACGTCCTGCTACCTTAAAATCCCTCAGATATTAGCGAATAGGAACAGTCAAAATTTATGGTTTTCTTCCAAACTATGGTGTCTAGTAAAAAGCTGTATTGACTAATCTTGATTTCTTCTATTCAGGACCACTACCAAACTGATTTGTTTCTACCAAGACTCAACAGAATTGTTAGATACAAAACAGACAACATGAATTCACTAAATAGCAAAATTAATGACAAAGAAAGCTTTTGAAATAACCGGCTTAATCTATCTCGCATAGATAATATGATAAACTTTCAGTTTAAGTTTTTGAAAGCATAAGTCACATTTCTGCAGTAGCGTTGCAGTCGTATTTTTGAGGATTAAAAACTTTAGTTCTAGCGACACACTTCTCCCGTTTAAGTCGTAAGAGAGAATGGAATCGAGTCGAATGTACCTAAAATATTGTGCAAATCTTGGCAAAATATAAAGAACCCAGCCCCCCTAGCTAAGTTACAACCATTTCGCTTCGATTCTCTTTTCGTCTATCGCCTTGAGTAGGCCACGCTTCTGATTTCTTTATTCTGACGTCATCTCAACGCTCAGTCACGTGGTCAGAACAAAGAAATAGGAGGTTGTGGCCGACTCGAGGCGATCAACGAAAAGAGAATCTAAACGAAACGGTTGTAACTTGGCTAGTGGGGCTGAGGTCCTACCATGATCTCTAAACGAGATCTATTTCACCACCTCAACTGAATGAAAGAGAGAGATATATAGGGAGTATAGCTCCATCCCTCTTCCTCGCTTGCATGATTGACATTTTATCAAGTTATGGTAAGGCCCAATCCCTCCATAAGTAACCGTAATGAACTGTAACAAAAACGGCAGCAAAAGTAAATCTAGATTAAATTATTTTTCAATAGCAAGGCAACAATGTGAAGTTCACGGCTATTACCATCGCCCACAGAATATAAATAGCCGACCTGACAACGACCTGTGTGTTTGTGGGTGTGTCTCTCCCAAAGATTATAATAATATGTCTTTTCGTACAATTACGTCGTAAGACAACACACCTCCAATACAAATTCTACACTAAACCAGTATTTCATTTAGATTGCTAACCGGACCTATGAAAAATGTAGTCGGCCTTGTATAAATTTTTGGCCCATATGTGACAATGTTTGCAGATTAAAAATAATATCGTTGCCATAAGTGGGCTGGGCGATAACAATATAAATTAACGCAATATATACGTCAAACTGATAATTATATAACAGTTTGACGCATGATCTTGACTCTGTGTATTCTTTTATGGTTAATTTTTTATTTTACTATAATTACTTTATTAAATTATTTGGCTTCATACATCAATGCTTCATACACATTGACGCTCTACATTTTTTTAAATACTGATGCATGTATGATATACTTGTGGCGTCATCGCTCATCGCATCGTCCGCTGATGTTCGCAACCGGCAACGATACATTATTTTAGAAGTATGCGGATCAGAGTGTAAAGTCCCGCAAACCTCCGTTGTAAGGCATCCATTACACAATATGTTTTGCTGTCAGTTTTGCCACAGTCAAATATTTTGATTGACGAAAAACCTACCGTCTAATGCGGTAACTGACGCTTGCATGACGAAAACATAATGGCTATAACATTCCGTCATGCAAACATCATTCATGATTGATGGTTTTGATTGACGCTTGCATGTAATGGATGCCTAAAGGGAGAATTGTCCGACCACTGATGGGTAGCGGATATGTAGCGTCTGGTCCGGGCATCGATCACTAATAAAGAACTTCAACAGACTACAACAGGAGGTGTTTTATAGTTTCTGTCTACTTGCATAGGAAAAGGCGATATCAAGTTGAAAAAGAAGAACTTTCTTACCTTAGCGACGACTCCAGAGGCTTCGTGGCCCATTATCATGGGTTCCTTGAGGAGGAAGTGGCCGCACGCACCGCTCTGCCAGTAGTGCACGTCGGAGCCGCAGATGCCGACGCAGTCCATCCGGAGAAGCACCTCTGTAGTCAAATAATTTGATTGGTGGCCGTTGGCTCTTTGTAATGGGGGCCATTATAAAGGATGAAATCAGAAACGTTTTAAATAGACCATTTACAGGTACTCTTGAATTATCAAGATATCGGTCAGTCAAAAAAAGTGAAGCTAAATTGCACATTCCAAAGCGTAGATCTTTATGGAGAAGAACGTACAAGAAACTCCATGGAAACTCTTTTGAAATTCGATGACTTAATTATAATTTTTTGGAGTCGTTTGCGGTGCGGGTGCCGACTCAACAATTGGAGACCTTCCTCAAAGGACAGTTTTTGCCGAAGGGTGTCGTGTATCAACGATTTCGTGGAAGGATACCAACCTCGCAACGAAACACGACGCCGTCACTTCGTAATTGTTATGGTTTTTTATATGTAAGTATTATTCTATTATTTGTGTATTTTGTCTACGGGCTAACTATTATAACTGGTGAAATGCGAGTGCGATATCCTCCATGTTAGATACATTATTTGCATGAACCTGATTATTTAATCTTCATGGGCATTCTCTACCAGTCAACTTTTGGGTTAAAAATAGCGTAGGTGTATAATAAATAAATAATAGATATTTCAAATAGAACGAAGTATTATTACAATTAGGTGCTAATAATAAAATACATAATAAATATGCCAAAATGATAAACTAATAAATATTATGATTGAAATATATTAGATAATTCAAAATATAACAATTATGATGAAGACCAATCTAAGGTAGATAGACAAGTAGTAGTCCCGAATTTTAGGCTTGAAGGAAAGTTCACTTTCAATTTTTAATACCCGACCTATCCTAAGGGTTCAGAGCGACAATGCGGTGCAGTATCTATCCGTAATCGAATTTGTAGGTCTGTACGAGATAACGTCCTTATTGGCTAAATAAAATTAAAATGCTTGCTCAACGTGTATTTCATTTTCTCCGAGACTTTAATGAAATCTGATAGTTATTCAATATTATCACCAGTTTTAGTGTTAGCATTACCAGATTCGCAAGTAAAACGAATTTATTCTTCGCTGTTTATTATCTCATTAACTTTTATCTAAATACGTACACTTACCTAAGTATTTTTTATCTAAATATAAATTCTATCTCTTATTGTTTTACTGATAAGTATTATGAAGAAACGTAGAATACAACTTTTTTTTCACAAATGAAAGCCAGGAAGGAAACTTCAAAAAAATCGTGCAAATCCTGTGATGTTTAAAACATGGGACGACAGCCAAAATAATATATTTGTCAATATATATAAAAGGAAAAACTGGCTGAATGACATATCAACACACAGCCGAAACTACTTGGACTTGTAGCGTAAAATTTTGCACAAGGTTTCCTTTTATGACGTAGGCGAGCACTAAGATGATTATTGATGAAGAGGATTTACCAAAATTCAGCTCATAAGGGGATGAAACGCGGGTCTAAAGTTAGTATGGAGCCGTTTGTATGGCAGGCGAAGCCGCTGCCAGAAGCTAGTGTATTATATAATGTATCTGTGTACTTCATTGGGGCTGATGATTGGTCCTCGGCTAGCTCAGACCTGAACCGCCTGGAATACAAATTGTGGTCTGTGTTAGAGGACTTGGCCTACTTTAAATGTCACAATGATTTGAAATTATTAAAATATTATTTACGATCAGCACTGAACAACTTTCCAATGGACACAGTGCGTAAAGCGATAGACACGTGGCCTATACGCTAAAATGCCTGTGTACGGTGAAACATACACTAATAATGCACTAATGCTTATTCGTGCATTTGTACCTCTTTTCACTAATTTATATTAGTCGAGCATTCAGTACACGATTAGCGGTCATCGCGTGTGCTCCCTCGCTCCTTTGTATTTCTAAACCGTTGCGATAAATATATCTGCTACTCACCATTTTCCTAACTCTGTTCCTTCACTTCTCGACCTTATATTTGTCTCGTCTCTCGATCATGTCGCTAAACATGGCCAATGTTCAGCTGACGCTTTTTCCTATCATGATCTAATTTTCACTTCCTATAAAATCCGACCACCTAAGCATAAGTCCAAAACTCTTCTGCTTCGCAATTTTGATGGGATGAACATTGATCGTCTTCGTGAGGATGCTAGCAGCATTGACTGGACGCCTTTGGTTTCATCCTCGTCCTTTGACGAGCAGGTTGAAATCTTGACTTCTACCCTGATTAAGTTATATGACACACATGCTCCTATTCGGGCTGTGAGAGTCAAGCATCTTCCTGCACCGTGGCTGACTAATGAAATTAAACTTCTACTTCATAAGAAAGCAGCCGCAAAATTTAAGTTTAAAATTCAGCCTAACAACACCAACAAGGAAAAATATGTCTCCATTAGAAACCACTGCAGCAAGGTGTGTAGAAACGCAAAACGCCAACACATCCATACTTCAGTTCAGAATGGTGATCCAGCTAAGGTCTGGAATTTTCTTAAATCATTAGGTATCGGAAAAAAGTCTCATGACACGATTCCTAAGGACTTAGACTTCAACTTACTCAATAGTCATTTTTCTACTTCGCCCTTATTAGATGGGGCCACCAAAGCAACTACACTAAGTCATCTTTCAAACCTTCCGTTACCTGATTATTCCCCTTTTGTCGTAAGTCAATTCACCGCTTGTGATGTTAAAAAGACTATCTTATCGATTACATCTAACGCTGTTGGTAGTGACTGTATCAGTAGAAAGATGATCATCCCCATCCTTGATAACATTCTACCTGTCATCCTTTACATCCTGAACTTTTCTATTTCCAGTAGTGTCTTCCCACAAACTTGGAAAGATGCTCAACTTATCCCTTTGCCTAAAAAATCTCATCCTGCTTCTTTTTCCGACTATCGTCCTATTTCTATTCTTCCATTCCTATCCAAAGTCCTTGAAAAGCTTGTCCACCAACAACTTAGCATGTTCCTTTCTAGGCACAATCTATTAAATCCTTTTCAATCTGGTTTTCGACCTGGACACAGCACTACCTCAGCACTCGTGCATATCACAGATGATATCAGGTCAGGCATGGAGATGGGGAAGTTAACAGTACTTGCTCTGCTTGACTTTAGCAATGCTTTTAATACTGTTGACTTCGACATTTTGCTTGGCATCCTTTGCTCTTTTAACATATCTCCTTCGGTAATTGACTGGTTTAAGAGTTACCTGTTTGGTCGCCGGCAACGTATTTGCATTGAGGAAACTTTTTCTTCTTGGTGTAACACATCTGCCGGTGTGCCGCAGGGTGGCGTTTTATCTCCTCTGCTTTTCGCACTTTTTATTAATGCTATCACTCAACGACTTTCTTCTTTCTACCACCTGTATGCTGATGATCTCCAAATATACACTCAATCCCCTCTCGATGAGCTGTGTGATGCCATTGAGACTATTAATAAAGACCTGAAACAAATAGGTGACTGGAGCACTGAGTTTGGGCTGAAGATCAATCCAAGCAAGACGCAAGTGATTGTTGTTGGTAGTTCCCGGACTGTATGTAAGATAGATTGGTCGACACTTCCCCAGGTTTATTTCAATAACACCATAATTCCTCTAACTCACACGGTGAAGAACTTGGGGATTTATATCGACAGCACTCTTTCCTGGACTAAACAACTGCAGGAAGTTAGTCGTAAATTGTTTGCTTCGGCGGGCTCCTTGAGGCGCCTTCGCAATTTTCTTCCCATCACTACTAAAATTGCCATAGCACAATCTCTTCTTTTCCCAATCCTGAACTATGCTGATGCCAGCTATCTTGATCTCAATCAAGACCAATTAGATAAGCTTGAGCGACTTCAAAATCTCTGTATCAGGTTTATATTTGGCTTGCGCAAGTATGACCACGTTTCTGAATTTCGTACTCAGCTCAAATGGCTTCCTATTCGCCTTCGCCGGAATGTTCACATACTTTCTTTGCTTTACAATGTACTCTTTAATCCTTCTACTCCTTTTTATCTTAAAGAACGCTTTCAGTTCCTCTGTGACACACATTCTAGGTCCTTGAGGTCATCGGAAAATCTAAAACTTAGTATTCATGTGCATTCCACTTCGTTCTTTGATAGATCTTTTACGATTCAAGCAGCTCGTTTGTGGAATGCATTACCCATAGAAGTGAGGCGAGCCCAAACGCTACCAACGTTCAAAAAATGGTGAAGGAGCATTATCTATCACTTTAGTTACTTCTTCTCCTTTTTAAATTGCAATTATTTTTGATATTTATTAGTATATTATTTGATTTTATTTTTTTATTATTTATTTATGTATTATATTTTTAAGTATTATTATTTTTTAATTATTTTATTTTATATTATTCTATACGTTGTTGTACACTGACAGCCCGAAATATTTTCCTTTCGATCAGTCCATCCAAAGGTTGTCTGGAAGAAATTGCCCTGTGCAATAAGACCGCCTATTGTACACTTATTTATATAAATGTTTGTCCTGTATTATGTTAAGGTGTGCAATAAAGTTGTATAATAATAATAATAATAATAATATCTATTTAGTTTAACTATTCAAGCAGTAGTATCGTTTCATCAACCACCTAACTTCTACAGCCTGTTTAAAAGATAAGGGACATTTTGAGAAGAAGTATGTATTAGTTCTTGTTTAGATTTTTTAACACATGAACAAAATTGTTCTAAGAATATTGCATTATTTTTTATAGTATTATGATTTTTTAATTTGTAATAGAATGGCCGTACTTATTGTACATTGTTTACCACTAAAAGTTAAATGAAGTAGAAAGTCGACTAAAATTGCAATAGCGAAGGTGGCGTTCAGTGTTATTGATTTAGTGATAATGGCTGCAAACAGCCATATCGACACAACCATGCAGATAACTAAATAAAGGTAAACTTGTAACCATCGATCCCTTGTTACTTTCATAGTGTAACATCAGAGCAGCAGAGCCGTGGTGACCCAGGGTAACGGTCTGGACTAACGAGTTATAGGTCGCGGTTTCAAACCCAGCCACAGTATTGCTTACTTTGTATAATTTATTTCATCACCACAACTCTCAAAACGGTGAAGGTAAACATCGTGAGGAAACCGGAAATCATAGAACCAAAAATTCGAAGACATGTGACATCCACCAACACACACTGGGCCCGCGTGATGGATTAATTACGGACCTTTCTGTCTCCTAGAGAGGAGGCTTGAGTCCCAACAGTGGGAACATTATAAGACTGAATATTCTTATTATACATAACATGAAGCCCATGTTCCCCGATAGGCAGTACAATGACCATGTCAAGCGTAGGAGTGAGAAATAGGGATAGAGCTATACACCCCATATAGCTCCATCTCTTTAACAGTTCAGTTTAGGCCGTCAGATGGATGGGCGTCTAAAGGTAAGTAACCTTTAGAGGCCCTACTACCGTCAGTTACATGGTTGGTATAAAGCTATATAGGAATTGGAGGCAATAATTTGCCTAACTTCAATAAAGAGGAAAGTCTGGTTTTTTGAAAATACCGTTTCCTTGACTTAATAGTGCTCTCGTACATTAAAAACTAAATAAACTAAAAATGTTGTACCTCGTAGCTTTCGACTAAGGCGTAAGCGCCAGTATGGCCCTCGAAATTCAAATTTTCTTATGTTTTTGCATTTTGCACAGGCGTAGCTACTGAAGGGCTAGGCGGGACAGTGCCCCAGGGGCCCCAAGCTCGTTGGGCAAAACCTGTTAAGCATTCCTTTTTGAACTAACTAAAAATTCTCCCACCTTCGAAATCGAAATAAAATAGGTTGCAACACTACTTTAATCATGGCAACTCATTTTAGTCAGTAAAAGTCTGACACTGATCCCTCTCGCTCAACACAGAGCAGGTGAAGTAATTTGATAATTTCCCACGTAAAAAAGGGGTCCCTGATTTTATTGACCCACAGCCGTTGGTCAACTATCTACGCCACTGGTGTCAAGTTGTCAGATTCAGATTCATTTGATTTTTGTATGTATTTTATTATAATATGCTTGGCGGCCAAAACGGTTCATATTATATGATACATATTATAATCATAAAAATCATCAATAAATTTCTCCTTCTCTGTCAAATCCATCCAAAGGTAGTCTGTAAAAATGGCTTTTAACGATAATACTGCCCATTGTTAGACCTTAGAGCTCACACACACTAGCGGCATGTAATTACAAATGTCAAACCATAGTGACACTTAACACACGACGGCTGCTGCCGATCTTCAAAGATGGAATGTCGACGGATGCCGCCGACGTGTCGACGACTGCCGCCGCCGCGTGTCTGCGGCTGCAGATACTCTGTCTATCTATCTGCCGTTGGTCATATGCCGCTTTTGTGTATAAGTTTTTATTCATTTTAAGCTCCTACTGTTATTTTTGTATGGTTAACTATCTATCCTATCTATTGACTGGCCTGTTGGTCTAGTGGTTAGTGGCCCTGACTGCTATGCCGGAGGTTGTGGGTTCAATTCCCACCCAGGACAAATGTTTGTGTGATGAGCACAATCATTTGTTCTGTGTCTGGGTGTAATTTATCTATAATATTATATATTATGTATAAATTTAGAAATATTTAAGTATATTTATCAGTTGTCTAGTACTCATAACACAAGCTCTGCTTAGCTTGGGACTAGACGGCGTTGTGTGATAGATAGGTAGATATATATATATCAATACAACCCTCTCGGTTCGTCGCAATGATATCAATGATACTGCGTGACGCGGTGATACGTCTAAAACAGAAGTCAAGACTTCGCGCTAGGAGTCCGTAATCTGCTGTTCAACCAAACTTTATTTAACTCACCATCATCAGCTATTTGTGGTATCGGCGTTTGTACCTGAGAAAATGAAACGAATTGGTTAGGATAACATCATCTTGAAGACCGATGACGTCTACTGCAGCTGGAACATTGGTATCTCCACCAAGTATCGCTATATCGATCTGTCCAGTGAATTTACGACTTCGGTACACCTCTCAACAATGCTTAGATATCATCATTATTATCATTTCAGCCGATAGACGTCCACTGCTGGACATAGACCTCCCCCAAATGTCACCACAATGAACGGTCCTGTGCGTCTCGCATCCATCGGATTCCCGCAACCTTCACCAGGTCATCGGTCCACCTTGTAGGGGGCCTTCCAACACTGCGTCTTCCGGTACGCGGTCGCCACTCCAGAACCTTGTGGTCGGTCACAATGGGCCTCATCAGAAGGCACCCAAAGGTCAATGGAAAGCGCTACGCTCGGAGTTTCCTTGCGTGATCGAATCAGAAATGAAGATAACCGCATGAGAACCAAGGTTGCCGACATAGCACTTAGATATAAAATTATTTATTTATTTTATTCTATCGAACCAACCCAGCTTCGCACGGGTCTTACCTACATATCTTTGAAAGTCTCAGCATTCTAGTCTATCTATTATACTAAACCTTCCTCATTAATTGCTCTGACAATTCGTGAAAACCGCACGAAAGTCCGTACACTAGTTTTTTAGTTTATCTCGAACATACAGACAGACGCGGTGGGGAACTTTGTTTTATAATATGGATGGAAGTAAGAAAAGAAGGATAAGAAGGAATATCGGCCTCCAATAAGATCATAGGCTCAATAATGGTGCGGCAGGAGGTATTTATGTGAAATGTTAGATTTAGTAGAACTCATAGGTTCCGGACATGGAGCACAACAACCAGCGGGTATCACCAATGTGAGGGCCGCCCGAAGGACATGGTGATGGTGTGCCCCATTAGGACGGAGTACCGTGTCCTAGTGGAGGCGATCGGCGGCGGTGGTTTCTCACGCGCGGCCCTGTTTCAGGCCATGGTCCGGAGCGAGAGTGAGTGGGAAGCGATAAACATGAGGGAACCGACATCCTCACGCCCTAGCCGCGAACACAGGAGCACACAGGAGGCACGCGTGGAACCTGCGTCTACGGTGGCCGGATCACCCTGTGACTCCCGACGCCGGGAGCTTCTCCTGTGTCGGTGGCCCATGTACCTTGTGGCGTCGGCCCTACCCCAGGGGCCCGGTAGGCCCGTACCCTTTATGGCCACAGGGAATTTCTAAAAGTGATACTGTACAAAGGGCAACTGAAGGACACAGGTGGATTCAGTAAAAATCTAACACACCCTTTCGTTTCACCCAAGAGCGCGAGAAGGTCGATAATTTCTCACCTCAAACAAAAAAATGTGGTCTTGTAATTTCTGGTCTGGTAGCAGGACTTGGTCTATGAGAATAAGGGTGATATTTTTGGATAGGAAAAACAAGCAGCATAATGAGAAAAACAACCATTACAAAAAATAACATACAAGTCTTATCAATTGCTTTGAACAAGGTAACTTAAATTCTTTCCTATTTAATTTTACTTTACAACATAAATGGAAATATACGACATATCCACCGTTGCTAACGAATGGATAAGCAAGTAATCTACATATTGAATAATAATTACTACAAATATGATAACGTTAAGTAAACACTGGTACTATCTTAACTATTAATCCAATAATATTAATAGTAGGCAAGAAATATTCCATTGTCAGAGATGATAACTATGTCTTTGGCAGTAGTATCGATCGCCAAACTAAACATAGCTTTAAAACCGTATTTAGATTAAATTTAAATTCATTTTCACACTTCACGATCTTTTGAATTTCCAGACGACTCAAAGATATTTAAATATTCAATCGATTATATAAGAATACTAATTCTATTTCGCTTATTAATTTAATTATTTAGTTTTATTTTCATAAAGACTAGATATTTATTATTGACTTACCAGAACCAAATCCTTGGGTTTGTTGAGAAGAGCGGTTAGATTATCTGTGGCCATTTTGGACGTACGTTTGTCTCGGCTCTCACTGAACGACTGGTGAAGAATGGAATGAGGGGACCGGACCAAGTTGAATGGGGCAGTGCGCCAAATACATGTGAGTGAGCGGGAGGTGTGTCCGTTTGTGTGTAAATTTGTAGTGTTCAATAGTAAATTACTTGTACAATGAGGATAAGGACAAGCGAATGATGAATGAGTTGAATGACTTAGACGTAAACCGTGAAGGTCATATCAGTGACGGTCTTACCGAATTTATTTTTATTTATTAAATCGTTTCAATTTTTACAAATTCTCTGCTGTAATTTAGTGAATCTATACTGATATAACATTATAAATCACCACGTTTTTTTGGCTGTTTGTCATTTAGATCTTTTAGTGTTAGAGCGAATAGTCCATTTATCAGAGGAGCGGAGTAGTAACCAAAGACACGGTTGAAACCGCAGGGGACAGCTAGTTTCTAAATAAACATCCACTTTTCCGATTTTGTTTTACATAAATTGTCTAAGACTTAATTTTTTAACATCTATGTAGTTATTGTGTTATTTTTTGTCAATTGTTGGTTTTGCAGAATACCTACATAAGTGTATAATTTTATAATTATATCTAGCAGTTATAGAATCCTAAGTACACTCAAGTGATTTGATCTGCCTATGCAGATAATAATAATATATAAATAAATGCATTCTTTTCTTAACAAAATATAAGTAATAGCCAGATGTAAAATTTAGATAATTACTAATTTATTTAGGTACTAACTAACATAATGTCAAGTTTCGTTATCAGCCATAGGTATCAATTACTTCGTTATGAACGGACGAACAGACAAAATCATTTAAATAAGGCACAGAATTTAAGTAAAGAAATCTAAAAAAGATTAACTGTTGCACCACCAACAACTTGATATTGTTATAATAGATAAAATATTTCGCTATCTCCATTCTGTTAAGGACAACGTTATAAAGTTTACTACTATGAAACATTATTTGCTTTACCGACATTACTTTATTGTCATATAAATTATTACGTCATAGTTTTTATTTGACATACTTAATTATAATAGGTCTTCACCTATGAAATTGCCTTTTTTAAAACGGGTTGCTTTAAAGGGTTATATCTTTGGATTGATTTGGAATTATAAGTTCAAATAAACTTTATATTAAAGGTAACTTTGGTTTTTTTTTTTTCGAATTTCGCTATTTATTGGTTTTCTCTACGACTTTCTTCTAACAAAAGAAGTCTGTGTTCCTGATTTAATAGCAATGCTTCTTTGGCCGGGGGCCCCACCAAGCCAGGGGCCCGTGGCGTTTTGCCAGCCTTGCCACCCTGTAGTTACGCCACTGGTTAAAGATAATGTCGTTCAATCTACCTAATCTTCTCTCAACTATATTATGGTCAGCTTCCAGTCTAGGCTGTAGGACTTAGTAAAAGTCTGACACTCCCCGTCGCTCCGCCCTAGAGCAGGAGAAGTCAAAAAGTAACAAAAATTACTAAAATGTGGGTTTTAGTCAGTTAAAATCTAACACTTCCTCTCGCCCCACTCAGTGTGGGAAAAGATATTTGATAATTTTCCGATAATTCTACCCTTTAAAAAATGGGGAAACATTATACTTTATTATGGTTTGTACGTATAGGCGTACTTCATGCAACAAGGCATTTTATACCAGTCAACCTTTTGGTTAAAAAATATAACACTGTGGAATCTATATATCTTTAAAAGTTTAAATATACATATAAAAGCGAAATGACACTCACTGATTAATCACGAAATCTCAGAAACTGTAACACCTACAAACTTTTTGGCAGATAGGTTCCGTAGGGTGTAAACATTCGCTAAGAACGGATTTTACGAAATTCACCCCCTAAGGAGATGAAACGGGAGTCCAAAACTTGTATGAAGAAACCGACTATCACGCGGGCGATGCCACTGGCAGTAGCTAGTCATTTCATGATATGGCCAACTTGATATGTCAATCCTGAAATGACTGAGTGAATTTTGAAAAATCTTGTCAGTGCTCTAAATGAGCACTTAGAGAAGATTTTTCAAAATTCACCCCCTAGGGGGATACAACGGGGGTTCCAAGTTTGTATGGTAATAGATATTTGTTATAGTTTGTTTTTTTTAATTCTTTTTTTTTTGGTTTCCCACTTAAAAATAAAAAATGCCCACACTCAGTTGAACTATGGGGGCAGGTTTCGCTTCATAAGGTCTAAACACTTTATACAAGGTTTCGTTTAGAGATATTACCTAAAATCTGTGTTGGTTCTCATTATAATAACATTAGAAAATAAATAATTATCCGTGACACTAAATACTACGCTTTATGAAAAGTGAAATCAGACTTTACTGCTTGCAAATAAAGTACACAACCGCGTGAATTGATTGATTCAATGCAATATTATTTGTTGTTTACAGATACATATTACAGATACATAAAATAAAGCTGGTAGCTATCAGGGATGTTGTTCTCAGATCTGGATACGGATGTAGATAAAGGAATAATATTATATCGGTTTCGGATACCGTTAAGGATATGAAATTATTTCGGGACAGGGACGCCGGCTTTTAGAAAACCTCATGGGTGCTCATGCTTATTTGATGACTCGAAAAAGTAACGAAGTGTGAGAAGAGAAATGCGCACTTGATCGACCGACAAATAAATAAAGGCTTGCTATTGCTAAACTTACATACTGCGTACTTAATTACAAATTATGTTAGATAAAAATAAATAATAATAAATTGAGACAACATCACGTACATTGTCCTGGTCCCAGACTAAGGTTTTCCCTTGTACTATGGAAACCAGGAACAACGAAGGTACAACAAACACCCAGACCCAACACAAATATATGTTTCATCAACAAAAATTTGTGTTGATGCGGGAATCGAATCCGCGACCCTTGCGTCTGTCTCAACCGGCGCTCTAAACCACTGCGCAAACGGGTCGTCGGGTAATAAAAAACCGCCCATCCCTAAAAGGCGATAACTGATCTGTTTCTTGATGTCTATTCTCAGGGGTGCTCGGCACCCACTGTTTATTTCTCATGGGTGCTCGAGCCCCCAAGCACCTACGGAGTGTTTGGCTGTAAGAAACAATTAAAAACCTGTCGTTCTTTAGGCTCCGCCTTTATCCGAAAATATCTGAAACATTTCGGTTACGGTTGCAGTTTATTTTTATTTTGGATTAATTTCGGTTACGGAACCCCATAATATTACTGGTAAGTACCATAGCTAATAATCATATGCATACAATTTAGAAAACTGATTGAGTTATAATAACGTACCTAAACGTTATTTTAAATACCTCATGATTTAGTAGCAAGGTAGAAGTTCTAGGCATACATAGATGCGATGTGCTATCAAATAGTCCTTCTACTATTCTATATATCATTGGCCGCTTGTGCCATGGCGCCGACTCACTTGTTGGTGACGAGGGCTGGGCCCTGCTATGGTATTGGAAAGACCCCCGTCACCGTTTCCGAGTTGAGTCTGTCCACACAAATATACAATTCGCTGCTCAGCGGAGAGTTCAACGTATCTGAGGATATCGAAAACGGCTGGAAAGTAAAGGTGAATTTAAACTAATTATGTCTTCAACAATATGTTGAGCTAATTTAGATTAAGCGATAACGTTTTTTATTCACTTAGATTTAACTAAGACTCGGTTAAACGAAGTAACACAAAAACCGTAAGTAATTTTTACGCAAATAAGTTTGCAAGCTCAGACCAATAATGGTCTGAGTTTGCAAGCCGTACTTTTCAAGTAGGTAACATTTGAGAGATAGCTATGTCATTGACGTTCCTACTTTTGTTTGAATCACATTGTATTGCTTGAAAGAATCGGCTCCGCATCCTTGCTCCAACTTGATACCTCGCAAAACACACTTTCCCTTTATTGTCCTCATCTGAATAATAATAATAGCAGTTTTTGTTTTTTGAAAGCCAATTTTCCCAGAAATGTGAAGGCATGTCCTAAGGGGACCGCAAAAGAATAGCTCTACATATAAAAAACTAGCTTTTACCCACTGCTTCGAATATAGCCTATGTTACTTAGGAATAAAGTAGCTTTCTATCGGTGAAAAAACTTTAAGCGATCGGACCACTACTTTCAGAAATTACCCCGTCGTCCGATTATAATTTAGGTGTCTTCAAGGCTTGCTTGTGAATATGCTCTACTAGTGCGAGTCACCATCATCGATTGCATCACTGCTTACCATCAGGCGGGCTCGCAGTCAAGCACTAGTTTATATATTTAATTAAATAAAAACAGTTGTGTTGGCCTGCCTGGTGCTAAACAAAGGAATGTTGTTTCTTTGGTGGTTTGGCTGGTAAGATCTCCATGTTCCAGGCCACGATGCAGAAATGCGTGGACATCCGCAACATGGAGTCGTGCGACTTCTTCCGCTCCTTCTACTTGGTGAAGAACGGCTGCAGTGTAGAGGACGAGGAAGAGCAGGAGACATATAGCAATATGCTGTACCACTATGCGCACCCAAGGTAAGGGCTAAAACCATATAATTTAATGTAAAGACGTTTATTTGTACGCGTTCACAATTCAAACAAAAATTTGTGTTGGTGCGGGAATCGAATCCGCGACCCTTGCGTCTGTCTCAACCGGCGCTCTAAACCACTGCGCAAACGTGTCGTCGGGTAATAAAAAACCGCCCATCCCTAAAAGGCGATTACTGATCTGTTTCTTGATGTCTATTCTCAGGGGTGCTCGGCATCCACTGTTTATTTCTCATGGGTGCTCGAGCCCCCGAGCACCTACGGAGTATTTGGCTGTTAGAAACAATTAAAAACCTGTCGTTCTTTAGGCTCCGCCTTTATCCGAAAATATCTGAAACTTTTATTTCGGTTACGGTTGCAGATATTTTTTTTATTCTGGATATTCGATAATTTCGCTTACGGAACTCCATAATATTACTGGTAAGTACCATAGCTAATAATCATATGCTGCATACAATTTAGAAAACTGATTGAGTTATAATAACGTACCTAAACGTTATTTTAAATACCTCATGATTTAGTAGCAAGGTAGAGATTTACTAGGCATACATAAATGCGATGTGCTATCAAATAGTCCCTCTACTATTCTACATATCATTGGCCGCTTGTGCCATGGCGCCGACTCACTTGTTGGTGACGAGGGCTGGGCCCTGCTATGGTATTGGAAAGACCCCCGTCACCGTTTCCGAGTTGAGTCTGTCCACACAAATATACAATTCGCTGCTCAGCGGAGAGTTCAACGTATCTGAGGATATCGAAAACGGCTGGAAAGTAAAGGTGAATTTAAACTAATTATGTCATCAACAATATGTTGAGCTAATTTAGATAAAGTAATAACTTTTTTGTTCACTAAGATTTAACTAAGACTCGGTTAAACGAAGTAAAACAAAAACCGTAAGTAATTTTTACGCAAATAAGTTTGCAAGCTCAGACCAATAATGGTCTGAGTTTGCAAGCCGTACTTTTCAAGTAGGTAACATTTGAGAGATAGCTATGTCATTGACGTTCCTACTCTTGTTTGAATCACATTATATTGCTTGAAAGAATCGGCTCCGCATCCTTGCTCCAACTTGATACCTCGCACAACACACGTTCTCTTTATTGTCCTCATCTGAATAATAATAATAGCAGTTTTTGTTTTTTGAAAGCCAGTTTTCCCAGAAATGTGAAGGCATGTCCTAAGGGGACCGCAAAAGAATAGCTCTACATATAAAAAACTAGCTTTTACCCACTGCTTCGAATATAGCCTATGTTACTTAGGAATAAAGTAGCTTTCTATCGGTGAAAAAACTTTAAGCGATCGGACCACTACTTTCAGAAATTACCCCGTCGTCCGATTATAATTTAGGTGTCTTCAAGGCTTGCTTGTGAATATGCTCTACTAGTGCGAGTCACCATCATCGATTGCATCACTGCTTACCATCAGGTGGGCTCGCAGTCAAGCACTAGTTTTTATGTTTAATTAAATAAAAACAGTTGTGTTGGTCTGCCTGGTGCTATGCAAAGGAATAGTGTTTCGTTGGTACTTTGGCTGGTAAGATCTTCATGTTCCAGGCCACGATGCAGAAATGCGTGGACATCCGCAACATGGAGTCGTGCGACTTCTTCCGCTCCTTCTACTTGGTGAAAAACGGCTGCAGTGTAGAGGACGAGGAAGAGCAGGAGACATACAGCAATATGCTGTACCACTATGCGCATCCAAGGTAAGGGCTAAAACCATATAATTTAATGTAAAGACGTTTATTTGTACGCGTTCACAATTCAAGAACCACGGGAATCGTAATGTCTCTGTCGAAGATTGCCGACCGCGTGGTAAATTTGCCAAATTTGACTTTCCGGCCAAACGGGTGCTGTTTGGTGGGCAATTGTCGGATAGTTTGTCGGGTTGTTGTATCGGTTCAATTCGCGCGAAGAACTTTGATAGCGCGATGTAGGATTTGTTTGTGTGACGTCAGGTCTTATAGTAAGTATATAGTTCATATGTATCGGCATAGATGACGCTGCAACAGTAAAGTTATAGGAGCATGCAATGGCGCCTTGGCGAGGCGTCTATATGTGCTCAGCCAGACTGGTAGCGCGGTGCGAGTGCGGGAACGCGCGCGTTGTGCCTGTCCGCAGTCGAGCCATCATTACGACGCACGCGGTTAGCTCGAACTAGTTTGAGATGCCCGAACCCGCGCAGTTGCTGCTCGCCGCTCGCGCACTCACTGCAGCCACTTATAATGAACGATCTATGGCGTGAGTTGCCCGCGCGAGTCCCGCGTCGAGCAGCCCGCGCCGCTTTCCGCGTAACTCCATAAAAGTTCTTATGTTTGAGTTTTCTTCGCCGCGACCGCGTTTGCAGTCTGGCTGATCACCATAGCTTGTAGCGGTGAGGCCGGTTACGAACATATCACTTGCTAGGCTGTAGGCGCTAAGCAAGCCGCCTATTTGTGCTTATACAGCCTTACAATCGTATAGGCTGGACAAGTTAAGCTATGACATCTCTCGTACGGCGCAGGTTACGGACGGCGAGCCTTCCCACCGTTTGATAAGGACCAGGCCCCAGTCGACAGCGCGTTGTGTTGCACGCGCGCTTCAAAGAGATGATGAGCAAAATTGATGTGTCCAATTAAGGTCGACGCCTGCCAAGGCTGCGGATTGTTCGAAGGAGTTACTGTTACCTCGCATTAAAGGGCAACTGAAGAAACACTATGGGTTTTAGTCAGTAAAAGTCTGACAATCCCTCTCGCTCCACCCAGAGCGGAAAGGGCAAATATAACTTCTATTTGGTGTAAAAAAAAAACCTATTACATCTCTCTTTGCGTTCCTTGTAATCGTGTATCCAGATTTGGACCAACTATCTGTAGACCATATACATATTTGTTCCGTGCGGGAATCGAACCGGCGACACGCAGCCCAGAAGCCAATTAACTACAGCGCCAACCGTGGCGTCGAAGGAATGGAAGGCGACTAACAAATGGCACTTCAATTATCAATTGGCGGACGGGAATAGAAACGCCGGGACGCCCTAGTTGGAACGACATAATATATCTAGACAGATCTTATTGGAATGTTTTTCAGAAAGGCCATATGCGTAGTGTTCTATTATAAAGCTAACTTTTGCCCGCGGCTTTACTCGCGTGAATGTAGGTTTCTCCATACAAACTTTGGACCCCCGCTTCATCCCCTTAGGGAGTAAATTTTGGAAAATCCTTTCTTAGTGCTCGCCTACGTCATAAAAGGAAACCTTGTGTAAATTTTACGCTCCTAATCCCGGTAGTTTTGGCTGTGCGTTGATATACGTCAGTCAGTCAATTTCCTCTTTTATATGGGTGGGGGATTTATAACAAAAATCCCCCACCCCAGGTCCGTCTGTCTGTCTGTTTGTTCGCGGTAAACTCAAAAACTACAGAATGGATTTTCATGCGGTTTTCAACGATAGAATTTTTTATATGGTGGCAAATAATGTAATGACTTCTCCCGCTCTAGGGCGGAGCTCGAGGGTGTCAGATTTTATTGACTAAAACGCACACCTATGTTCCTGCTTTGTCCTTTGCGATCTAGGACCATGGGTTTCCCTTTCTGAAGTAAACCCATGTCCCCAGTAGGCTTCGGTCCTGTTGAGCCTACGGTTTTCCTGACAGCTCTTTGAAGCGCGGAACACTACACCGTCAACGACTCGGGTTCGGTCCGGACGGTTACCGGACGGCCGGACGGCGAGCAATGAGTAGCTCGCCGTAAACGCATACGGTGGCTGGAAATCGGGGTCAGAATCCTGGCAGCTGGGAACTATTGCTTAAACCCATAGAAAAAGGCGTAAGATAGGTATCTCTGTATCTGTAAACATATGTATCTCTCTATCAAGGTATACCTATTTTCTTTTTGATGATCACAGATTGCGATGTCCAATAAAGGCAGGCCGCTACAAGTTGATAGACTACCCGTTCTTCACTGAAGACAACTACCTGGTGGTGCCCGAGTCCAAGATCTCCAGCAGCGTGTTCGGATACACTTTCAGATTAGACGGAATAACTAAAAAACGTCGTCAGGTTACACATTTTCTTACACATTTTGAACGAAACTGTCTGTTCAGTGGTCGCATGCATTACTGTTTGTTGTGGCGCCATCTGTTTCGCCACATATAAACTACAATAATAGACTTGACGTTACACAAATTTACATTGTGCCAAATAAAATATTTTTCTTTCTTTACATAGCGCAAAGGAGTGGAGCCTTTGCCCAGGAGTAGGACAAAACAGGCTAACAAAAAAAAATTGATAATTTACAGATATTCTGCGTAGAAGCACTGTTGCAGCTGATGTACACGCGGCGACACAATTGGGTGCCGGACACTCGCGTCAGAAATGTTAAAGAATCAACTGTCTCTACTCCCAGTACACACGTCACTGTCAGTGGAGAGGGCCAGTAACACGCAGGTGGAGTCAGAATAAGAAAATTTATTTATATTTTCTATTATCATATGTTGCCAACTGCTAATGGCTGTTCCAATTATGAAATGCCAATAGTTCTTCCAATTATGAAATAAAAAGTAATACTATAAAGTTCTTTTCTTTAATCGCTGCCCCACAGTAGGAATTACTCCGAGTACGTTACCCCAGCAGGAAAGTTGTACGTAGAGCGATATGAGTGGAACGTATAATTAGTGCGTTATGCGAGTGTGCACTGGAATTGCACAATCTAATTCCGCCAAGTCCGTTCCATCATCGGACCACTAGACGTACGGTATTGCGCCACCGGTACATGGTAGACATCTCACCCTTACGTACAAAACGTTTTAAGAACACATTTATTATGCTTACAGCCAAGGAGTTCCTTGCCGGAGTCTGTGTTTCCTGATAGCTACAATTTAGGGGTCTTTAAGTCAAGAGTGAATAGGCTACTTCTAGGCAAGCGTGCTCCATGGTCGGCCACATCATCGCTTACCATCATGTGAGGTGGTGGTCAAACGCGAGCCTATCATTAATAAATAAATAAAATCTGCTGTAAATGTGCGCCGCATATAAAATTAGTGCGTGTTGCAGTTTTGGGAGAAAATGGAAAAAACGATTCTGCTAGAGTAACGTTACCCCAGCATGAAAATTTTGAACGACTAGAACGAGAGAGAAATATTATAAGAGAAGATAGATAATTTGTGCGTCTTCTGGACAGGGTTTTCGAGATATTGGATTTCCTGCTGGAGTAATGTTTTGCAGAATCGTGTATCTTTAAAACCATTGTACTCTGTGCGGCTGTAGTATAAAACATACAAGGGTAGCTCGTTGATGTGTGCGTATTTGTGACAGAATTAGATATTTATAATTTTCGAGTAATCCGCCGCACTCGATCGGCAGGGGGTGCGCGCGTGCCGCTCGCAGTACACATACATAGTTCAAACGCGAAAAAAGCTACGTGCATGCACGCGCGCCTCAGTCGAACCTTGCTGGTGCTGCACTAGGGTGGCACACCAAACTTAACACAAGTGGCTCGCGAGCGGCGCATTCGCCAGGTCTGGACACAACATAATGTCACCAGTCAAGGAGACACCACCAGTTAAGGAGAGCGGAGGCTGTAGGTACTGTGCCCAGGTCTGAATGTAGACTGGAATGAGCTTACGAGGTTGTGTCAGTAAACATACCCCGAAAACTGCTTGTGCACGCAGGCCTCGAGCATTTTAGAAAGAAAAGGAAGAATGGAAATTGGGCGAAAATGACTCGGTAGGTAGGGATTTGAAATTTTAGGAAATGGACGGACATAGCCCATACGCCACAGGGATAGGAATTGTCCAGAATCGAGAGAATAGTTAATGATGTGGGCAATGGGTGAAAGGAGAAAATCGAGGATCAGAGTGATCATAAAACGACTGATATAATCATGGACTTGGTTTTAATAGACAATATTTAAAGAGAAAAGCAGAATGGCTCTATGATTGGGTTAGGTAGGCCAGAAATCAAATCCACCGTCTGGGACAATATTTGAGAATTCAAATGACAGGTGGTAATGAAGTGACGGTTGATATCAACTTCAACTTCAACTTCAACTCTTCATTATGGCATTTGCGGAATAGGTTGATATCATCTTAGCCAATTAGGGAAAACATGACAGATAGATATCGGCAGAAGATGAAATGTTATCACGAATGTGGCGGCGTTTAGCACGGCACCTGATAACACCGAATTCTGGCAGTTTTGCAAGAGGTTCTTATTTTGTTCAAAGCGATCCTTTCTATATGTTCTAAATGCCCTATCCCGACACCTCATTGCAATAAACCCTTTTTATAACTGACAATTATTACACCAGTGTATCATTAGCAAGATATCTTAAATAGCGAAGCACGGATTTTTGTGGCACCATTCGCAGGAACAGACGACATCTGCCAAAAGAGGTTGCGCAAGCTATACTGAAAACGGGTGAAATTGCCGTAATGCAAAATGACTGAATGTTCTAAAGTGTCATGATAAAAGAGACGTTGTCATGCTCTCGACTTGCCATGGTAAGGAGATGGAAATGACAAAAGGTTTCAGACCAATTATGAAACCGCAAATGATCATGGACTATAACAAGGGAAAATTAGGAATAGACCTGTCCGACCAACTTGCTAGTTATAACTCACCAGTACGCAAGTCTTGCATTTGGTATAAAAAGATCGCAATAGATCTTATTTCTATTGCAGTTGTAAATTCAATAATTATATTCAATGAAATAAATACAACAACAATGACAATGTTGAAAGGTCAAGAAATGATTGTGGAAAAGTTGTTGAACATACGATATCCATCACCAACACAGCCAGTACTGAATATGACACATAAATTAACGAATATACCACAAAACCCCAACGAAAGGATAGTGCAGCGACGATGTACTGGTTGCTATAAAAAAATGACTAGTCAAACGACAGCTTATGCTCGAAAAGGAGTGAAGCAAGTACAAACTGAATGTACAGTTTGTAATTAATAAAGTGTTTTTGTCTTTTATGTTACAATGAGGTTCATTATTAAATCGGAATGTCAGAGTAAAAAAGAAAATAATGATTTTTGAAAAAAGAATAAAGAAGAAAATTTTATCCCCAATACGAAAATTGAGCCATTGTATTGTGGATTAAGATATCACTGGTAGCTAAAAAACGATAATTCACCATTATAATGTTGAATTTAAACAACTGTCCAATGAACAGTTAAAATAACTTTTCTTTTGCTCAAAAATTGCACAAAAAGGTTCACAGATGCGTGTCCCAAGCGGAAGCACTCGCGCTTGCACTGAGATGAATCGGGCCGAGTTATCGTGTCCGTGAGCGGTGTCTATGTGTGCGTTGCTCGAGGGCACTTCGTATGAAGATTGACTTCTGTACATTGGTATTCTGTGACTTGATCGTCTTACTCCCCAAGGGTTAAAATAATTACACATCAAATTTTTCAAACTTATATATTTTGTAAATAAATAAACATTACCGAATAAATTTTTAAAAACAACAAATTTTGTAGTCACTTTTTTAGAAAAATAATAAATCACTTCGATTAAAAATACGGCAATCGATACCAAATATTATTTATGATACTTTTACAAGAACGATAACATACATACTACCTATAAACTAACATGAAACATAATGCATTTAATTGTATTCAAAATAAAAAGCAAAAAACTAAAGGAAGGCTATTGAAATTGTTTTGATACAATGGTGCAGTACTAGTTCGTTTCAGGACTCTCAAATGCGATACAACATTTCAGGAAAAGACAAAGCCGCGAACACAGTAAACACTAAAATTGAATAAACTGTAACTAAGACATCTCTTTTCATTTTCATAATCGGATCAAAGTCTGTTTTGAAACGAAATTTGTCGTTATCTGCTTTTCTCATAGTTTTAATCCTCACTTTTTCAAAGGATTCTCTTCTCTTTTTACGCGACTTAATTTCGTTTGACGATTCCATGATTTGATTATCAGCATCATAAAAATCAAGACATTTCTTAGTTTCTGTTGTAATTAAAACATGTGGAATATTTATAACGCTTTTATGATCTGACGGTGCAGCATTTGTCGCGAGCAGGGAATCTACTAGAGGACATTCTGCAAAGAGCATTGACTGTATAGATGGCGTGCTAAGCACTCTAATCAGAGGTTGCGTCGCGTCTATACTATGACTTATGCCCAGTGGTAGCAACTGTGAAGGAACATCCGTCAATTTATTGACAGCCTCTCTGATGTCTGCACCAACTTCTTTATCAACATAAATCCGTTTGGGACACCACAGTTCGTTAGTGTATTTTGGTAATATTTCTGATTGGAAATTCAATTGACTAGCACGCCTTTCAAAGCCATCACTATCGGATAAATAGAACGAGTACAGACTTGGGTTGGACTCCAGCTGCCGGAGTCTCTCGAGTGACGTTAAAGAAACTACATCGCAATGGCTGCTTTTCACGGAATGTTCTTCCAGTGCAGCAGCTTCGTTTATTAGTATAGTTTCCAATACCTTGCCTTGCTGGTTCTCCGACGGGATTTTGTCATCTTTAGTCATTTGTGTTTGACATGTTGAAATATTTTGAATTTCGTTTAAGAGTCCGACTAATATGTCTAGGGATGTTGTGTATTCTATATCTTCAGGTTTATTTGCAACAGACTTTTGTTTGTTCCCTATGGTATTGCAGGTTTGTGTCTGTTCGCCATTTAATGTATTTTCTACTGTTTTATTTTGATTGGAATCTATGAAGACGTGCGTAGGTGGCGCATTGGCTGCATTACCCAGTTTTATTTCTTGCTTTTCGACTGATTCTTTGACACGAGTAGTACTTGTACTTATCCCTATAGTGACTAATGTCGTAGTGGCTATAATGTCAACCTGAGCAGCTTGCTCAAAGCGAAGAGTAGGCTGTTCGCTTTTGGAAGTGTGATTATCTTTATCACTTTTATGATTAGAAAGTAAAGGCTCATCCTCCTTAGTTTTTTTTGGAATCTCGTCAACTAATTGAATAAGAGAATTAGAATTGCGCGTTATTGATTTATAGTCCGGAAATGCATATCCAACCGTAGCAATTTTCATAGGGAAATTGGTAAAATTCCAATCTATATGAGATTTTGATAATATGGGCAAAACGGTTAAGTCCGAAAAGTTTTCAGAAGAATGTTTTCTCATGTTTTGTGTGATTGGAGTTTGTACAACGACAGAGCTTGCATCTCCAGATTGTAGAACGAATACATTCTGCTTTGATTGTTTCGGGGTCATGATCAAGTTTTTGATCCGTAACCGTTTTTGAAAACTACCCACAGGAATACGGTTACATAAAGCGTTTTCTAACTTTTCCAATTCTGTGACTGATCTAATAGTTTGTAACTCGTATTGGAGACCGCCCTTCTTCTTAAAATTGGTTTGCTTCTGTTCTTTTTCAGAGTTCTTATCAGTATTTCCAACTGACGTTTTTACATTATTATCATTCATTATATCTATGACATAATCAGAACAGGAAGATGGAACTTGGGCACCCGACAAATTTTCAACGATTGAAGTGCTTTCGTGACCTTCAGGCAGTACCTCCAAACCTTGTGAAGTGGTAGTCTTCATAATGGAGTTTATAATATTGTGTAACCTGCTTCCTAGCTCGGTAGACTCTTGAAATGAGGTCAGTGCAGATGAGGTTGATGACGCTATAACAAGTCCACAAGTTGTAGCAATTACATATCCTACTTATAACTATAAACGAGAAAGTTTGTATGTACGGATGTTTGTTACTTTTTCACGCAAAAATTGATGAATAGATTTCGATGAAACTTGGTACACGGGTAGACCATATATCCTGGAATAGCACATAGGATACATTTTATCCAGGAAGTATGTATCCTTGGGACAATTGTCTACTATCAGGCGGCCGAAGACGCTGGCAGCAGCAGCTTAGTCTTATTATATATTTCCAAGAAGATTTCTTAAATTAAACCTAGCAATGAAGTTATGGTACGCACCTAGTTCGATGTCATTCGGCAGAAGAGGAACACGTGACTTCAGGGCACTTTGAGGGTCGTCGATGACGGGCGACATAGTCCTTACGCGCCCGTAATGACTTTTCAAATACGATTCAACTGCCACCATTTTTTTCTTTCTGCGTAAATATTTAAATATCATTTAGCATAACAGGTACTAACTAAAATCCTACCTGATATAAAGAACCGGAACGGGTTTGCCTTATAGCGTATACACTTACAACGGCAATATCTTTTATTTTCTCAATTTAACAATATTCATTGCGATACTGTGTGCACGACGCCAAGCAAACAATTGTTTAACATTCCCTTCAAAATTCCGCGGTTTGTCATTATAGGTTACATATTGGCCCTTTTCACATTAGGCGATAACGATATGATATTGTGAGACTGGTTGTTTCATACATTTTCTCATCATCATCATTGACAAAGATAATGCGTTCTGCTAAGGAGTGAAATTCCCTGCCGGAGTCTGTGTTTCCTGATAGCTACAACCTAGGGGTCTTTAAGTCAAGAGTGAATAGGTTACTTCTAGGCAAGCGTGCTCCATCGTCGGCCACATCATCGCTTACCATCAGGTGAGATATTGGTCAAACGCGAGCCTATCAATAATAAAAAATAAAAAAAAGACAATTGTCTCCGTCATCGACATTATTGTCACGGCGATACTGGCGAAAGCGCGCGACCGTTGAAATTGCTAGTGTAATGTGGAACGTGATGAGGTACTCGAGACTGCTTGGTGGCATAACGCATACTTGAAGCTGTTGGTTAATATCAACTCCACATCGTCTGATAAATTAAACTACCAGTCCCTCGACATCGTGCCGTTTTCGTTATCTCCTAATGTGAAAACGGCCATTGCAAAGCAGAAACAATTACTCAAGTTTTCAAATGATTTACTTACAATGCTTGTGGCGTTTCCGGCACGCTGACTTGTTTGAAGGACGAGCCTATCGCTTGATTCAGCCTGTCCTTTGCTTCGGGACTGCTGCTACGAGACTGACGAGTTCTAAACGCTCGCTCTAAAAAAATATAGACAGATGATGAGTCAAATTACTCGCAAAAAAAAACCTTCACCTTGATTTTTGAGTAGATAGTAACTTGAAATACAATTTAAAAAAAAAAAATTAATATCGCTTTTATCGTGATTAGATACCAGTACCTACCCATCATCACCTCTGCAAAATTTCGATTGAATTTATGACGATTTGTTATCCAAATCTTTAAAAGTTTTCAAAAAACAAATTTTGAAAAATTTTATGAAATAATCATGTGAGTGTCGGAATTACCGAATACCAATAGAGCGTTCAGGCGTTATCTCCTTTTTTCCACGCTGCCTCTTCATCAAAATTGCATTGATGAAACAAGAAGCTTTTAAAGCATGGTCACGTTGACGATAAACACATCGGGAAAAGCCCTCTTGGAAGATTAATTTTGTAAATAAAATACTGGGCAAGTGCGAGTCGGACTCGGACCCTGAGGGTTCCGTACTAACTTGCCTATGTAAACAGTTCAATTCCCAAATGGAGTCTCGAAGATTTTTCCGAATCGCAGTTTTTTTTTTGTGACAACAACATATTTACAGTTTTCGGATTTATTCCTATAGGTACCTGTGCTGTGTAGACCTTACTTTATGCAAAATTTCACGATTCTAGGTTAACGGTAAGTACCATATGTTTTTTGATTTCCTCGAGAGTATCGAAATATACGTTTTTTGAGATATAAACGGGCGTATCTTTTTTTGATGTTTTCACAGCTTCAAGAGACCGCAAATTTGAGTATATGGTTTTAATTTCAACTCAATACCTCCACGCGTCCCCGAGATAGTCTTGACAGACAGATAGACAGACAGACAGACAGACGGACGGATAACAAAGTGCTCCTATAAGGGTTCCGGTTTTTATTCCTTTTGAGGTACGAAACCCTAAAAAACACAAAACCTAAATTATCATTTCAAGATATCAAATAAAATTCACCTTTACACACCTGAGGGAGGCACAGGCGAAGGTGACTTCACCGCGCCTGCAGCTGGCACTGGCTCGGCTCCACTTCGCTTCACCTTGGTTCTAGTGTTCCCGGACCCTGCCGGTCTATCCAGAGAGTGTGGAACGGATGCTAATCTTTGCAGTCTATCTGCCATTAAATTTTTGCCATATTTCGTATGGTACTCTTCACTGTGAGCCTGGACGTACGATTTCTTGGGCTGTGCGAGTGAATTCAACCTAGAACTGTATAATTTGGAAGGTCCCCGCACAGCTTCACCTCTGGCTTCTTTGGCTTCATCTAATATGTCTACTATTTTCTTTCTTGGTGGTTTCTCTGCGTGCTTATCCTCAACAGGAATCTGCTGTTGCGGAATTTTTGGTGAATCAATCTCTTTATGATGTCTAAGTTTCTTTTCTTTGGGTGTTGGAAGCCGCACGTACCTGTCCACCTCGGACTCATTGTGTTGATCAAATCGTGAGCGCCGTTTAAGAGGGCTTTTTCGCGACGCACTCTTACCACTTTTACCATCAGATATGGAGACCACGTCAGTTTTCTTAGCAAGCTTTTGTTCAACATTAGGCTTTTGTCTATTTTTTTGTACATTTTCAAATTCATGTAAAAGTTGTGAGATGGCTTTTAAAGGATTTTCTGATATTTTTTTTGTAGGACTGGTAACTAATTTCCTGCGATTTTTTCGATTATTTTCTGTATCAGTTATAGGGGTTGGGGATTTCGAGCTGATAATAACTTTAGGTACGACAGGTGACAAACTTCCCGGTTTTTTATTATGAGTATTATTAGGTTTTTCGGCGGTGCCGGTGTTACTTTTATCGAAGCTAAAAGAACTGGGATTAGACGATGGTACATGATGCTTCAGGCTTGTTCCACTTTCACTACCCTGGCACGTAGAGCTCATTCGGCCTTCTTTCACATCTACTTTTTTGGGAATAGTTACAACAAACTTGCTTTTTGTCGGCTTATGTTCAGTCTCTTGAGATTTTTTCAATGAATTCATCAAGGTATATATTTTGTCTATACTTTTTTTACATTCGACTGAAGAGTTAACCTTCTTTGTGTCAGTATTGTTTTGCTCATTCGGATTTGTTGGAGAATTTTCCGGAACTTTAAGTATGCTTTCACATGTTTCCAACTCCTTTGAAGTACTCTCATTCTTAGTTTCATCGACTCTCGTAGCACTCGATCTGGCAATATAAATAGGTTAGTCTAGTAGAAGATTAAGGCCCTTGCTCCCATTTAGTGTCATAAAACAGTGACTTTCTGAAGCCTACTCCTCGGTAAAGGCTGGGTTAATATAATTTGAAAAATAAAATATTTATTATGATTCAATAATATTATGAACATATGATTTTTTCGTAACATTTGCCAAAAAAAAATAATTAACAACATGATATTTTTCCCTTGTTATGAAACGGCTTTGATCTTTAGAAATATATTTTTTGTGTAAACAAAAAAAATGCTGGTTAAGTGTTCTTCAAAATGGGCATAACATATGTAAATCAATCAATATTTCGCAAAGAAAATGGTTTTAAAGGTCAGCGGGGCTCAATGCGGACGCAGGCAGGTACGAGTATGTGTGCATTTAACTCCGGCCAGATGTTCAAGGGACTATAGACCTTAAAAAAGACCTGGTGCTCAAGATATTAAAAAAATAAAGAACGCAGTTCAATGTAAGTAACCATGTACAGTACTTACGTTTTATCTTTATCCGGAAATATTTCATCGTCGTCAATATTAAGTTCGCTTTTAGACGGACCAATGAGCTGGGAAAGATAATTTAAGTTATTTCGGAAAACATTGGAAATAACTGAAGTAGATGTGGAACAGAAATCTTTCGCATCGTTTTCATTTCGTTTCATATTGATATACATCATTTCCGTATCGGCGTCATCTAAGTAATAGCTCCTGTTGATATATTTCTTGTGGTTGTTATCTGGTGTTGACGCCATCGACACGTCGTGCTCGCCCTCATTATCATCTATATCTATATCTAAAGCATCTCGTTTTCCTCCCTTTCGGTTTTTTCCTTTCTCTTGTTTACTAGGATCCCCGTTCGCTTGTCCGTAGATAGAATTATAGAAAGATTTATTGGATATTGATAACTTTGTAACGGAGCTAGCCGACTGAGGCAGAGAATTGCCTTTTGCGTACTTGTGCTTAGTAATCTTGCAGTTTTCGGCTAGCGCCATTTTCTTCTTTTCTCGTTTCTCTCTTATTTCTAATAGTTTTCGTCGTTTCTTTTCTTCCATTATAAAAGATTGGTTCTCGTATGGTGACTTTATTCTGACTCGCGTTGGCGATTTTCTCTTCTTAGATGTTGACTGCGATATGTCTTCTCCGCTTTCTTCTGTAAGAGCGCTCTGCATGGTTAATTTCCGCATAGTCATACGCAAATCATCAGGAAACACATCACCAGATGCTTCCCTTTTTGCAATCCTAAGTTTGCTATGTAGAATGTCTTTTAATGCATCATTCGAGTCACTCGAATCCAGAAAGCAGCAGTTCTTGAACGACGTTGCATTCTCACTATCACTGCATACATAATCAATGCTATCCAGATAAGAACTTTCTATTGCATTGTCAATGGAGTGTGCGCTGCCCTCAGACACTACGGACACTTCATGTACATTTTCATCGAATGTTGTCGGTTCTAGTTCTATTATCTTAAGCTTAGTTTCTGGAACATATTGGTTATTAGTTTCTTCTATATAAGGCAAATCAGCTGGTTCTAAACAAGGCAAGGGCTGCACGTCTGATCCTAGTGTATCTGAAAAATTTAAATATAATTATAGACATTTTTTTTTTCAATTAGGCTAATCATTTAATCCTTAATTCTTTAAAAGTTGTTACCGCATTCAACAGGTGCAGATTGTAGAATCATGATTGAGTTGATGTTGCTGATAACTTGTCCAGTCTCAGAACGTTGTAACTGGAGCACCACATCCACTCTTTCTTCAACAGGTCGGTTATCTTTTTTGCAACTAATTATAAGATTTTCAGCACAACATTTACTCAGAAGTTTATAAGGTCCACATAGAATTTTCGGTACTTCCACAACGATTTTCTTTTCGAGAATTTTTGACAATGATCTTATATCGACTGCTGAATGAACGATGTCATCCCATGTAGAGCTTCCCCCACTAATCTTTCGTTCCACATGGAGCGGTATGCTGGTAGACGTCGCTAGGACTTTAGTATTCGCAGGGAGATCTTCCGTAGTTCGAACAATTTCGCGCCACTTCTCCTTAGCTTTGTCAGTTAAATAATCACCATTGCTGATACGTTTTAGTTGGTCTATCGTATTCTTAACATAACGTATTATATTGTCCATATAAAAGTTGTAATTATCTTCCAGACGTTTACAACAAATGTAGTCGAGCAGTGAAGCTGGGAGTATGGCGCCCTCGAAGTCAGATGTTTTGTTCATTTGTTTTAAGCTTTTGAGCTGTTCATTTATATATGGGTCTTTGAATAGGAAGTGTTTGTCGTAGTCGGTGGCGAGGTTTGAGGTCTGCATCTTGAGGTTACCTAGTTTGTGGCAGAGGGTGTTCTCTGCGGAGGACGCGTTGAAGAGGTCGAAACGCTCGTCGTTGAGAAGGTCGATGCGCTCATCGTTGATGCGGAACACACTGCGCAGCTCCTCGCTGCTGAAGCGCTCACTTACGTCAGAGTCCGACTCGTCGTTGTACACGATATTCTCCACTCGCTGGTTCGGCTTTTTCCGCTTCAGTTCGTTAGCATTTGACATCAGCTTTGTGCCCAGGTCGATGTTCTTGTACAGAAGCACTAAATCTCTGGTAGTTAGCGTGTCAACATCTGAATAAACGTGCCAATAGTTTATTATCTACAATTGGTTTGATAGCTAAGTATAACGATGATATTTCTGGTCTAGTCATTCCACCAGCCACCAGTTTATACAGAGTGATGAGGCCACCTTCTATAAACTAAGATTAGGAGAACGGTCGGAGAGTACACATCCTTCTGATCTTCCTAGTACTTCATCCACCCTACCCTTTCATTCTTTTCACTTTGACCATCGACTAGGTATATTAATAAACAGAGTAAAGTTGTGCCAAGTTGAAACACTAAGGGCTAATGCAAATTACTTCTCTCCAGAACTAGCCGAGGTATGTGGAAGCTGAATATATACCGATATGCCCTGACGTTAGTATAATAGAACTGTGAAAATAGTAAACAGACGCAACTACTCTTTTTGCGTTTCTGTCTATAAGTGACGATATAACATCATAAGTATTTTATAGTGGGTCTATGTTAATACGCGTCATAGTCGACAGCTCCAGCGTACATTGTTTCCTACGTAAGAACAAAGTAAGAACTTACCAGTGGTGTCAAAGTTTTGATTTTTCGCCATGAGCTCGAAGAGTTCATTAGCTGTCTGGTAATCATGTGAATCCTGTACATCCTGTCCGGAAACTGCGCCGCTCTCCCCTTTTGCCCCGTCATTGTCAGGTATCTTACTTATTAACATGTCTGCTATCACAAAGATTTTGATTCTAACGCTTTTACTAACAAAACTAACAACTGCTTCAAAAGATATACAGTATACAATACAATAAAGCTTGTAAAAACACAATTGACAAACCCGTTTCTATTATTGTAAATTTTTGGTATCATTTTAAAAATATACACATTGAAAAAGAATTTGTGTCATTATTTTGAATTTCGAAATATAACGCCTTTTTTTTAACGGCCAGTGTCAAGTTGACAGTTGCTGATGACCAAAAAGTTAACATGAACAAGTCTAATTGCCTGTGTTTATTTACAATAAATAACACTTTTTTTCTGAAATATTATCAAAAATAATTATTAAGTGAAGAATTAGCATTTCAAATATTGGTTTGAGAAAGAGTGTGGGCGTGGTGGGAATATCTCACTATCTCTTTTGAGCACACGTAAAAAAATGGCGGTGACGTCACATTTCAATATGTCCATTTATTTATTTATGTATACACAAACACTTAAAAATTAAAGGAACAAAAGCAGATAGAAGAGCACGAAGGTACTGCTTATATCAAATGAAATTTCTTTTAGCAGACCTGCGAAAGGAGAGTTGGATGAGAGATGTAGACACATCCTTAATTGACAGTTTTCCTTTTCACCCAAAGAGATTTAAAGATATAATATTTAATGTCTTTGTTTCATCAGATTTGAAACTTTTTAGCTTGAATTATATTTAACGAATTTATAAATTTCTTCATATATGATGATGGATAAAGTTATCTTTTGATACAAACAATAAAAAAAACCTCACGATGTTTTCCTTCACCGTTTTGAGAGCAGTGGTGATGAAATAAATTACACAAAGTAATGCGCCTGGCTGGGTTTGAACCCGCGACCTACAGCTCGTAAGTCGGGGCCGTTACCACTCGGCCACCACTGCTTTCAAGAGAGTTTGTTATGCTCACTAAAATTACTCACTGTTAGTGGCACGTGTGTTGGATCATTCGGTTCCCTTCAGTTGCTGAGTAGTGCTAATATTCGCGTCATGTCCATGAACGGGTGCTGTCAGTTGAGACTGGTCATCTCTTAGCTGCCAGTTGCTATTTTAATATCTATATTTAGTTTTTATTTATACTTTATTACATTGTTCTCACATGATAGACAAGACAAGAAACATGTAACAGAGATATTTGTAATTACAGAATATGAAAACAGTGTCCATGTAGTTTCTTGCACATTCTTCTCCATAGAGATCTACGCTTTGGAATGTGCAATTAGCATTTTTTTTTTCTGACTGTCTTTTTGACATTTCAAAAGTGCCTGTAAAGTTTATTTGAAATGACATGCTTTGAATCTTTGAAACAGAAACACCTCTAGTTTTTTTTAGTTAGAAATTTATCAAATGGCTTCTCGTGCGGACTGCGGGTTTGTTAGACTTTTACTGATTAAAACCCACCTGTGTCCTTCAGTCGCTCTTTGAGTTCCAGGGCCACAATAACTCTTTCAACGCAGCCCTAGCGGGTATCGGCCTTCCACATAGTCCGACCTCGGTCCTTCCAGGACGGCCGGATGGAGAGCTACCCGTCGCTCATCGTTCCCAAGACCGCGCCTACGGTGCCCAAGACTTGCCCTGCGACTCCTGACGCCCGGATGTCTCTAACGGCGGTAGTATTTTTTTTGGAAAAAAGTTTTTCTATGACAAAAAAATTTAGTGAAACGTTAAGTTAGTAATTACATTGATAACTAAGCTGAGATTTGCAAATAAAACCATCAATTAACATTTTAATAACATTTATTAAAATATAACAATTAAATATTAAGTACATTAATTATGCAAAATAAAATACTGTAATAGAAATTGGAATGTTAACTTGATTAACGATTACATTTCATTAGTTTAATGCATTATATCAGTCTTAATAAATAAATATGTCTAAAATACGTGAAATATTGATATATTTTTCTAGTTATTCGAGTGTCATAATAGTTCTCTAGTCTAGAGTAACTTATTTTAAAATATACATATTCCTAAGAACAGTTCCCTGGCGACAAATATAAGTGTTCCAAGAAACAGTGACGTTATTTTTACGTTAACGGGATCGGAACGTTTACCGCGTTTGGATTTGGTTGATTAGACTATTTAATAAAATAAAATAAACCGAAAATACAAAACACAAAGAATCCAATAAATACCTAATTTCGGAAAAAGAATAACGTACCTCTAATATAAAGTTTATTTGAACTTAGAATTCCAAGTCAATCCAAAGATATAAACACTTCAAAGCAACCCGTTTTAAAAAACGGCAATTTCATACTTTAACCCCTAATATTAGGCACTGATTTATTAAAGTTTGGAGGGGGGCAATCGGAGCGCCGAAAGACATGTGTCGATCGCGTTAACGTAATTCACACTCGCATTAGGCACTGCATAACCTCCTGATTTAAAGATTTTGAAAGAGACTGTCGTACAAGTAGGTATGTATGTCCGAGAGAGACGACGCTCTACGTTACCATTTTTTCTTAACTTTGATGTGTACAGTATTAGTACTATACTAAGTTTTGGAAACTTTTATTTGCACGCTCCAGCAGCCGCATACTCGACATAAATGGCATGTATTACGGACAAGCCTGGTGATGTGAGCTAGTGCGGGACAAATAATTCAATCATTGGCTACGTGAATCAGTACGAGTTACAATCATAACCGTGTAGTGGTCCACCAGTACTACGGACAGAATGATTGCCAGGTGAATTGACCCAGTACGAGCAAAATCGTTGCGGGGTGAAGTGACTGAAATGAGCCAGTACCGACAATAGCACATTTTGATACAAGTAGAGAAAGATTGTTATCGTAACCGAGGCAGCATTAAAAAAATTGACAAATTTCCACGTGTATCAAACGACGTTTTTTAATACACTTACGAAAACATAAATAAACAGTGTTAACACGCGCGCCTCCCGGGGGTCGATGTGCGTCTTATACGATACATGTCATAAAAATGTGGCGGGTGTGAGCACAAGCACGGCATCGCACTAGTGCGAAAAATAGTCAATTCGTGCTTAAAAGTGGTGGGATAAGAGCGGGTTTTCGAAAAATTATTGCTAGGCGAAGTAAACCAGTAGGTACAGAAAAAATAATGTTTCAAGCAGGCCTCTACAGTCAAATCCAAAAATATAAGAAATAACGAAAAAAAATAAAAGTAGTCTCGAGCCCAATTTGATGAAAATATGTATTTTTTTTTTTTGTTTTATCTATTTATTTAAATATATACATTGTGATTAATTTTTTATCTATGAAAATAACTCTTATTAATTGCTGGCGCATTATTTTATTTTTTTCATCGACATCAAATAAAACCTATTAGGATTTGAAAATCTTTAAGAACATCAAAATTTAATAGCATTATTTTGTGTTGTTAGCAAGAAGACGAGACAAGAACAAGAAGCTTTTTAATTTTATTGGAATTGTCTGTGAATAAAGTGCGTCAATAAGATATTTCTTTTGATTTCATAATTGGAACCTTACGATAATTGAGTAAATAAATTATTTTATTAGAACTTCCATACAGACTAACGTTTTTATTTGATAAAAACGTTAACTGTATTCCAAAAACAAATCTTATGATAACATAAGTACCATCTCATTACAAAACTAGTCCTAAATTTCGAGCCTATTTTTGTATATAGATCTATATTTCGACTTTATTAAAGATTATAGCATAAAAACTATAAGGAGTTTGAAACTTCATATCAGCTGTGAGCTGGCAGCCGTTCATATCTATTTTTTTTTGTAAAATTTCACTTTTTGATACCATTTTATACTAATTCATACTCCGCAGGGTTGCAAGAAATTCCATCTCGGATACATTTAACTTTGGCGCCAGAATCCACTTCGTTTAAGTTGTATTAGTTTCAAATTCTTTTGTTGATTTTATTGTCCTCTTATTTTTATATTAGAAGGAAGCTTATTAAGCAACTTTTGTGTTTTAATATACCAAATGCTATATTAATGGCGTCTTTTCTTCATTCTGTGAAGTTGTCAAAAATTGAGAAATGTAGTACCAGTTGCCAGTTAACAGACGATATGAAAAATAAATATGTAATAATAATAATAAATTAAATAAGTTACAGTAAGTACAAAATGAATTCTAACTTTGGTCCAAGCTAAAATTACGGGTTAGTTTTAGCAATATAGGTTTTTAGTCGAAAAAAGTTCAATTAATACACAAATCTGTATTTGCTCTGGCCTTAATAAGAAGAGATCAGTAGATACGTGGTTTCTACGCCGGTGTCCTAAACAACGACTCCAGCAGTTCCGGCTCCGTCAAGTCTTTCTTATACTGCTGCGCTAACTCCTGGATGAGGTGGCGACGGCGTACGTGTGGCGGTTGGTACCTGAAACATCGATTTTATTATCGTGTGTAAGGAAGTTTTCTCTCAGGGTGTGTCTGTTAGGGAGCAGAGGTAGTCCAGTAAGTAACTGACTCGTCTAACGAATCGTAAATTACAGGTTCACACCTGAGCGCTTTGTTTCATATTAGCTTCTGCCAGCGAATTCGAACGCGTCAAAGTAGGTTTCTGGTTTCTCCATACAAACTTTGTACCCTCATTTTATCCCCTTAGAGGGTGAATTTTTAAAACCGTCTCTTTGTGCTTGCCTGTCATAAAAGGAAATCTTGTGCAAAGTTTTATGCTCCTAAGCCCTGTACTTTCAGTTGTGCGTTGATTTGTCAGTCAGTCAGTTTCGGTTGTGCGTTGATATATCAGCCGGATAGTTTCGGTTGCGCGCTGATATGTGAGCCAGTCAGTTTTGCTCTTAACGAATCAAAATGCACCTTAAGTTCACATGCCGAGAGACTCTTTTATCGTGCCTGTCGTGCACCTTTGAACAGCCCACTCTTGCTATAGGTTTAGAAGTTGTGTTTTTGAAAAATGACAAATAGGTACCTACGTTTTATAACATAAAATATATTCAGCTTTTATATTTATTGTTAGCGCGCCGTAGGTGGATTTTCATACCTACAACGCAGAGTGCACCACTCCTAATTAAACTGACAGCAGCGGACAATGCCCAGCTGTCGATGATCAATGCCCCACTAAAACCATTGTTATAGCTGTCACTTAAGTCCTTCTGATTAAAAAATATGATATAGCACAGTGTGATATTTATATTACTCTTTATGATAAGATGGCCACTGCAACACAGTGTAACAGTAAACTTAAAACAAACTATATTTTTTGATTTTTTGATATATATTTATATAACTATATTTTTTTTTTTTTTGATTTTTTGTTTTTTTTTTCAGAGAAAGACAAACTAGAAATTGCAAAAAATAAACGGTGTTTATACATTTCGTGAGTCTGAAAAAATGTTAAAAGTTGTGGCTCACACAATGAATATACAGACCTGAGGCGTAGTTCGCACATGTATTAGTCTGAGACGTGGCTGTCGGGCAGCAGGCGCGGCGCCAGCAGCGCGCCGTCCGCCAGCACGAGGCCGCAGCGCCGCGCCCACATAGTGACACTTACAGATCAGTGTTGAGTCGGGTGCGGCGCGCGGCGTCCAGGGCGGCGCGGCGCAGGCAGTCGGGCAGCAGGCGCGGCGCCAGCAGCGCGCCGTCCGCCAGCACGAGGCCGCAGCGCCGCGCCCACATAGTGACACTTACAGATCAGTGTTGAGTCGGGTGCGGCGCGCGGCGTCCAGGGCGGCGCGGCGCAGGCAGTCGGGCAGCAGGCGCGGCGCCAGCAGCGCGCCGTCCGCCAGCACGAGGCCGCAGCGCCGCGCCCACATAGTGACACTTACAGATCAGTGTTGAGTCGGGTGCGGCGCGCGGCGTCCAGGGCGGCGCGGCGCAGGCAGTCGGGCAGCAGGCGCGGCGCCAGCAGCGCGCCGTCCGCCAGCACGAGGCCGCAGCGCCGCGCCCACATAGTGACACTTACAGATCAGTGTTGAGTCGGGTGCGGCGCGCGGCGTCCAGGGCGGCGCGGCGCAGGCAGTCGGGCAGCAGGCGCGGCGCCAGCAGCGCGCCGTCCGCCAGCACGAGGCCGCAGCGCCGCGCCCACATAGTGACACTTACAGATCAGTGTTGAGTCGGGTGCGGCGCGCGGCGTCCAGGGCGGCGCGGCGCAGGCAGTCGGGCAGCAGGCGCGGCGCCAGCAGCGCGCCGTCCGCCAGCACGAGGCCGCAGCGCCGCGCCCACATAGTGACACTTACAGATCAGTGTTGAGTCGGGTGCGGCGCGCGGCGTCCAGGGCGGCGCGGCGCAGGCAGTCGGGCAGCAGGCGCGGCGCCAGCAGCGCGCCGTCCGCCAGCACGAGGCCGCAGCGCCGCGCCCACATAGTGACACTTACAGATCAGTGTTGAGTCGGGTGCGGCGCGCGGCGTCCAGGGCGGCGCGGCGCAGGCAGTCGGGCAGCAGGCGCGGCGCCAGCAGCGCGCCGTCCGCCAGCACGAGGCCGCAGCGCCGCGCCCACATAGTGACACTTACAGATCAGTGTTGAGTCGGGTGCGGCGCGCGGCGTCCAGGGCGGCGCGGCGCAGGCAGTCGGGCAGCAGGCGCGGCGCCAGCAGCGCGCCGTCCGCCAGCACGAGGCCGCAGCGCCGCGCCCACATAGTGACACTTACAGATCAGTGTTGAGTCGGGTGCGGCGCGCGGCGTCCAGGGCGGCGCGGCGCAGGCAGTCGGGCAGCAGGCGCGGCGCCAGCAGCGCGCCGTCCGCCAGCACGAGGCCGCAGCGCCGCGCCCACATAGTGACACTTACAGATCAGTGTTGAGTCGGGTGCGGCGCGCGGCGTCCAGGGCGGCGCGGCGCAGGCAGTCGGGCAGCAGGCGCGGCGCCAGCAGCGCGCCGTCCGCCAGCACGAGGCCGCAGCGCCGCGCCCACATAGTGACACTTACAGATCAGTGTTGAGTCGGGTGCGGCGCGCGGCGTCCAGGGCGGCGCGGCGCAGGCAGTCGGGCAGCAGGCGCGGCGCCAGCAGCGCGCCGTCCGCCAGCACGAGGCCGCAGCGCCGCGCCCACATAGTGACACTTACAGATCAGTGTTGAGTCGGGTGCGGCGCGCGGCGTCCAGGGCGGCGCGGCGCAGGCAGTCGGGCAGCAGGCGCGGCGCCAGCAGCGCGCCGTCCGCCAGCACGAGGCCGCAGCGCCGCGCCCACATAGTGACACTTACAGATCAGTGTTGAGTCGGGTGCGGCGCGCGGCGTCCAGGGCGGCGCGGCGCAGGCAGTCGGGCAGCAGGCGCGGCGCCAGCAGCGCGCCGTCCGCCAGCACGAGGCCGCAGCGCCGCGCCCACATAGTGACACTTACAGATCAGTGTTGAGTCGGGTGCGGCGCGCGGCGTCCAGGGCGGCGCGGCGCAGGCAGTCGGGCAGCAGGCGCGGCGCCAGCAGCGCGCCGTCCGCCAGCACGAGGCCGCAGCGCCGCGCCCACATAGTGACACTTACAGATCAGTGTTGAGTCGGGTGCGGCGCGCGGCGTCCAGGGCGGCGCGGCGCAGGCAGTCGGGCAGCAGGCGCGGCGCCAGCAGCGCGCCGTCCGCCAGCACGAGGCCGCAGCGCCGCGCCCACATAGTGACACTTACAGATCAGTGTTGAGTCGGGTGCGGCGCGCGGCGTCCAGGGCGGCGCGGCGCAGGCAGTCGGGCAGCAGGCGCGGCGCCAGCAGCGCGCCGTCCGCCAGCACGAGGCCGCAGCGCCGCGCCCACATAGTGACACTTACAGATCAGTGTTGAGTCGGGTGCGGCGCGCGGCGTCCAGGGCGGCGCGGCGCAGGCAGTCGGGCAGCAGGCGCGGCGCCAGCAGCGCGCCGTCCGCCAGCACGCCGGCCGCGGGCGTGGCGCGCACGCGCACGAGGCCGCAGCGCCGCGCCGACACGCACAGCGTGACCACCTCGTGGCGGCGCCACGGCAGCCCTGTCTCGCAGTATGGGAGCAGGTCGTCTGAGGAATAACATGTTAAAATCTATTTATAATTCAGTTTGGTTGTAGCGGCGCATATATACGACCAAGAGGAGCGCATACCGCCGTTCGCCACCGTGCGCCCGCGCACACTAAATTATGCAAGGTGTATCAAGGTGAAAGAAATGTGGGCTGGCAGCCCGCATCATCGTGCTCACTCGTCGAAGGGAACCCGGCACATTCTACCGTCATTACTGAATAGTGTTTCTTTTAAGTTTATTAATGTACCCTTTATATTTAGATAGAGGGCGCAAATGCTTGTCTATATTCCTCGACCTCAAAAAAGCCTTTGACACCATTCGTATTCCCATCTTAATTACCAAGCTAGAAAAACTTGGAGTGCGAGGACTTCAACTCCGTCTTTTCGAGAGTTATCTTACAGATCGAATGCAGCGTGTTCGTATAAGGAGTTTTGTAAGCGCGGATCTTACGGTTTCGTTTGGCATTCCACAGGGTAGCATTTTAGGCCCTACACTTTTTCTCATTTATAGTAATGATCTCACTGGTATCGACATTCCCAAGGGTGACATCATATCATACGCTGATGATACAGCTCTTCTGTTCTCTGCTGATACCTGGGATGAGGCCTTTAATGCTGCACAAAATGGGTTTAATATCGTAAACCAATGGCTTAGACTTCATCTTCTAACCTTAAATTCTGATAAAACCAAATACCTGACGTTTAGTATACGTCATTCAACACATATAAGGAGCAACCACAACATAGTCCCTCAAAAATGTTCCCTAGACACACACTACAATTGTAAACCAATAGAACGTGTTAATTCAATTAAATACTTAGGTATCCTCTTCGACGCCAATCTTAACTTCAAAGACCATATAAAATTGCTTAGCGCTCGAGTCAGAAAGCTGATATATGTGCTTAGGAAGCTGCGATTCGTTTCGATTGCGGTGTTGATGCTTGGTTATTGAAACAAATCTACTTTGCTTTGTGCCAGTCAGTACTCACATACTGTATCTCATCCTGGGGAGGAGTTCCTAAAATAGTTATTAAGCCCATTGAGATCGCTCAACGCGCCATTTTGAAGGTCTGTGCTTTCAAGCCTCGGTTATTTCCCACTATATAAATACTGTGAGGTGCTTACTGTCAGACAGCTCTGTACATACTAACTATAATTTTAAAGCAACATCAAGATTTAGCATATGACCCCAACCTTAAACACAGGCGCAGGAAACAATTAGTATGTACTCGTGTACATAAACCGGAAACGTCTTTTATCAGAAGATTTTTTTGTGTCCCCATGTCTATAATAAAATAAGTTATACTCTATTTATTCGCTTAATAGGGTTCGTTGCAAAGACAGGGTGAAAAAGTACTTGTGACATTAACTTATGATGACACAGAAAATTTATTTATCGTACCGAGGTAGACAGGGTCCTTTGTGCAATTTCTAATTCGTTCCTTATAACGTTCCTTCATACACTCACACCAGTTTACTCCGCACACAACATTTCATACATCATCACACGCACACAAACCAACACAACACACACACACACACACACACACACACACACACACACACACACACACACACACACACACACACACACACACACACACACAGACCAACATTCATCGCCCATTACACTCTGACTCACTTCTCATCATGCATACACTCCAACTCTTAGCTTAGCTTCTCTTTATTTTTATTATTATTTCCTTTATTTCATTTATATAAACATATTAGTTACATTTTTAAATATTTCAAAAATAAAAAATAAAACATTTAAAAATATAAAAAACAGCATCCCACCGGTATCGGGAACAGGGTCCAAGCTACCGGCGGTCAGGGCTCCAGAGAAAGGAACCTCCTAACAATGCGAGCCGTGTCCAGGAGTACCGCTTTCTGAATCAAGCCCTTGATCCAGCCGCCTAACGCGAGCCTCCTAAGGTGTTGGTCGAGGCTCTTGGCTATTAAGCCATTGCCCGACACGACTATCGGCACAATGATCGCCGAGTCCACATCCCACATGTCGACAACCTCGCGAGCCAAGTCAATATACTTGATTAGTTTATCTTTCTCGGCTTTCACGAGGTTCTCGTCATGGGGGACGGATATGTCAACAATCATTGCACGCCTCTCGCTTCGGTCCACCACCACTATATCAGGCTTATTGGCTACAATAGTCCTGTCAGTGATGATGGACCGATCCCAGTACAAACTGATATGACCATTATCAAGAACTGGGTCGGGCTCATACCTGTAGTACGGCACTTCCGATTCCACAAGAGAGTATTTCAAAGCAAGTTGCTGATGGATAATCCTGGCTACAAGGTTGTGTCTATGCAAGTACTCTCCGTTAGCTAGACGAGAACAACCAGAGATAATGTGACGAATCGATTCCCCCGGACGGTGACATGCCCGACAGATGTCAACCGTGCCGTCCTTCACAATAAATCTCCGGTAGTTATTCGTCATGATAATTTCGTCCATAATTGCACAGACAAAACCTTCGGTTTCCCCAAAGAGGTCACCGGAACGCAGCCAGGCTACGGACGCCAATTGGTCTACTTCGGGCCTGTGAAGGGCCCGGAAAAAGCGTCCGTGAAGTTCCTTGCTTTGCCATACTTCCCTGCGATCGTTAGTGTCAAGCACTACCGGTTTGCGCCAGTTCTCGTTAGTCAGGGCGAGCGGGGTGAGTCCCTTGTCCACTGCCACTACATCTCGATGCATACCCACGTCGGCAGCTAGGAAATATTCCCTGAGACTGCATACCTCGCGGTTGTGTAGGGTCTTAGCATTTAAAAAACCTCGACCCCCACACTTCCGCGGGATATACAATCTCATCACCGACGATCGTGGGTGATGCATTCGGTATGCAGTCAGCAGTGTGCGGACCCTCCTATCCAGGGCGTCAAGTTCTGTTTGAGTCCATTTGAGTACGCCGAAAGAGTACATCAATACCGGCATGACCCAACCGTTGAAGGCGCGCACCTTGTTTCCGCCTGAAAGAAGGCTATTGAATACCTTCTTCAGGCGTCCAAAGAAGCGCGCCTGCAACGATTGCTTCATGTCAGTGATATTGATGCCTAGAGCTTCCGACATACCCAAATACTTATAGGTTTCGGTTGGAGAGAGGGATCTCAGGTTTATGGAATCCGTGAGTTGGGTGCCCACGGATTCCACAACCTCCCCTCGCTTTACATGCATGACCGCACATTTGTCCACACCAAACTCCATCCTGATGGCACTACTGAAGGTTTCAGTTACCTTCAGTAGCTCCATCAGTTGCAGATTGTTGGGGGCAAAAAGTTTCAGGTCATCCATGTAAAGTAGGTGAGATATTACCTGACCACCTCTCTTCAACCGATAGCCTAGACCTGAATTCTCCAGCAGTGTACTTAGAGGATTCAAGGCTAGGCAAAACCAAAGTGGACTCAAACTATCACCCTGGAATATACCTCGCTCGATCCTTACAGGTTCGCTATTCCTCTGGGTATGTCGACATCCTGGATAGCGAAGGACCGTACTCCATTGCCTCATACACGACATCAGGAAGGTGCGTAGTGTTGTATCAATTTTATACAATTCCAGCACCCTCATGAGCCATGTATGAGGAACAGAGTCATAGGCCTTCTTATAATCTATCCAACATGTCGACAAATCCTTTCGGGAACGTCGAACCTGTTGGCTAATGGTCATATCGATGAGGAGTAGCTCCTTAGTACCGCGGGACCCATTCCTACATCCATTTTGAGAGGCAGACATGATAGCGTTATTATCTACATGATGGTTAATCTTTGCTCTCAAAATGGATGTAAGAACCTTATAGACTGTCGGCAAACACGTAATCGGTCTATAGTTTTTGGGTTCCGCGGTGCTACCAGATTTGTGGAGCAGGTGGGTAACTCCTGTTGTAAGAAACTCGGGTAGCGAGCCAGACTCCAAGGCGGTCTGATACTGAGATGCCAAACGAGCGTGCGATCTTTGAAACCACTTTATCCAAAAGTTGTGCAGTCCGTCCGGCCCTGGAGATTTCCAATTAGGCAACGGACGGACTGCACGGGCCACATCTTGGGGGCTAATTGTAATTGCCCCCATTTCTGGGATCGGTTCGCATGCTCGTTCGACCTCTCGAGTCCAACCACCTTCAGTATGACTGACAGGCACCGACCAGATGTTACGCCAGAACGAAATCATGGCGTCATCATCCGGAAGGCGCGTGTCAGCCACACCTTGGTCCGGCTGCTCCCAAGCTCTATATACCCACCTTTCATTACTCCGGAATGTGCGATTCTGGGTGTACCGCTCAACCCGCCGCTTATACCTTCGGATACGGTTTGCCCATGCGTACACCTTCTGCTTCAGGAAGTCGATGCGCTCTGTGACACAGGACATATAGTCTCGGGGGCTGATGTCAGTCCCCGAAAACGCCCGTCTCACAAAGCACATCACTCGAGGGCGAGTGTTGCCCTCCCTGAAGCAGGTTAGTTTGCCGATGAGTACTCTGGCCCCACCAATACGACGCTCGATCCTGCACTGCCAGGCCGGCACAGCTGGTTTTGGTCGTGTAGCTACGTCACTGTTTGGAAATTTGACGTGAGCTACACGACATGCCGCTACAGCCGCGCAGTACATTATCGAGTGTGTATCAGTGAGATCTTCGCAGTCATCAAAATAGTTTGACAACTGCGAATCCAGAGCAGCCACCAGCGCCTTATTCTTATTACACATGGGCAAACGAGGTAATCGCGGCCTAAGTTTAAGCGGCATGTTGCGATACTCCCGAATAGCACACTCCAAAGCACTCCTCAATTCATTGTTAGACTGGGTACTTACATGTGTAACCATGTCAGTGCTCTCCTCGTCAGCGTGATTGGGAAGATGGTTGGACGGTGATACCTGTGAAGGTACCGCCGTCTGCGACGAAGAGGCAATGGCATGGCTACCCATTTCCGTTCGGAGGCGATCAAGTACAGTATCGTCCAACATATGATTACGCTGGATGACCCGCACCTGATCCGATAGTCGTTGGGCCGAAACGTTGACGGCTGGCTCAAGCACCTGAAACAAAGAGAGCATCCGAACACGGTACGCGGTCAGGTTGTTTCCTCCCTCTGTAGCCCCATAGTATGAGCGCATGACGTTTTCATTGATGGATTGCGTCCATCGCATGCGCTGCACACTTCCGCCGGGAGCTGGGACCCTATCAGAGGCCGGTGGGCCTCGGGGTCCTAAGCCACTCGGCGGCCGGCGTCCTCGCCGTCGACGCGCAGGTGGTGGTGACGTGGGCGGCGAGTAGTACTCGTCGCTCGAGCTCGACGCAGCTGCCGCGGCCGGTGTCACAGCACTCGCAGTGGGGCTGGGTTCCGGCGGCGGCGAGGCGGAGCTGAGCGACGAGGCCGGAGGTGGTAGGCGTGCACGGCGAGCTGCGGCTCTCGTCAACATGGTTGTATAATTTTCATTTCTGCTAGGTTTCGTCTATTTTATTATCTTTCATGCTGGTGACATATGTCATCTGTCTGGTTTATGCATTTTATTATTATTATTATTATTTTTGTTTTTATTATTGAATCCAAATAGCTGTACTCGTTAGCTTAATTTTTGTATGCAAATAATTTTTTGAGAGGTTTGGCGCTGTATACCGAGATACAGGTTTTTACCTAGTTCGGTTACAGATGCAACTATTATACTGTATTGTATTTATAATCGCTTATACTAAATTTTAAGTTTCTTTTGTACAATCTTTTTGGGTAAAATAAACATTATTATTATTATTATTTAGAATTCTTTTGGAAAGTACTGTATATAAGCAGCATTTTTTAGTAAATGACACAGATCGTTATTCGCCATTTAATTACCAACACGCAACACCTAAATGGTCAACAACCGTGACCGTGAGTTTTCTACAATAGTATAAAGCACTCACCAATAGGTAAATTCAAGTGATCTTCGAAGTCTTCTAGCCAAATGATAAGGATTTTCGTCGTGTAATCCCTATTACGCCTTCCGCTGCCTAGAATAAAATAAAATGCATATTTTTTACCACTAACAATCAGACACTGCCTGCATACGACGTCAATTATTCTGGGCGCACCAGGCAATTGGGTAGTCAATTCATTTTTTTAATATTTTTTATCAAAAATTAACTTTATTCAAAATAGCAAATAGAAAGATTTTTATCGCAAATTCATTCAAAATTTAGTAAGTTAGAAACCTTCCAAATCTGGTGGAAGGGTAAACTGTCAAGTAACAGAGAAAGGATACACAAACTGAAATGTGACGTCACGCATGTAGGTAATGCTATACATGACACAACAGAGACGATAGATGTTCCCACTAGGCCCCCACTCATCTTCATAACAATATTTGAAATGTTACCACTGAGCTTTGCGGCGGGCCGCTTATATCGCTCACACTGCGCGAGTACGTACCTGTTGCGTGTCGTCCACACTTACCGGTGAGCTGCGCGGCGGGCTGCTTGTCCAGGTCGAGCGAGAGCGCGCGCAGCTTGTCGTGCAGCTTGCCGGCCGCCGCGCCGCCGCCACCCCCCGCCCCCGCGCGCTCCGACTCGCTCACACTGCGCGAGTACGTGCCTGTTGCGTGTCGTCCACACTTACCGGTGAGCTGCGCGGCGGGCTGCTTGTCCAGGTCGAGCGAGAGCGCGCGCAGCTTGTCGTGCAGCTTGCCGGCCGCCGCGCCGCCGCCACCCCCCGCCCCCGCGCGCTCCGACTCGCTCACACTGCGCGAGTACGTGCCTGTTGCGCTGCTGCCTCCGGATACGTCCCAACAAGAGCCCGCGCCCTTATCAGATCTGGCATAAACGGGAATATTTAAAAAGTGCTAGGGAGTAAGGAAAATGCCATACGCATTTTTCTGTAGGTAATTTCACGACGATCAATTTTGTTATTACCTCTATTGACCTCCAAGCTGATATTTGCGAAAAACTGATTTTCGTGACCTTTTGACCCTTTATAACTTTTTTAGCCAGCACGATATCAATGTCGATTTTTCACATCTTCATTACAACGCAGAAATAAAGGTGTATACAAAAATCCAGCTCACTAGAAATTTTTCCGCAGATTGGGGTTAAAATGCCTAAAATGACTGGACTAGAAGTCGGTGTTAAATAAGAAACAAACAATACCGAGAAACATCGACTTTCAAAATTAAAGTTATTTTGATCCTTTTAGTGTTTTTGTTTTAGTGAAGTCGGTTATTTTTTAACCCCCAACGAAAAAGAGGGGTGTTATTTTATTTGTAAAAAGTTTTTAGTCATAAAATTCATTTTACACTATCATACAAACGAGAACATAAATATCAACTTACCGATTGGACAGACAAGAGCCGTCGACGTCGGACTTGATGCTATCGTTTCTATCCTCGCTGTCCGTGGGTTCGCGTCCGGAAGGTACTACGAAAGCAATCTCGTTCGTCGAGTCTGACCAGTATAATACCTGAGAAAAATAAAAGCGTATATGGTATTTTTTTCAGTGTCAGTTGAATCTGGTCATCTTTTAGCTCATCATCATTATCATTTCAGTCGAAAGACGTCCACTGTTGGAAATAGGCATCCCCCAAATGTCGCCATAACGATCAGTCCAGTGCGTCTCGCATCCATGGGATTCTCTCGACCCTATGCAGGTCATCGTTCCACCTTGTGGGACCACCCAACGCTGCGTCTTCCGGTACGTGGTCGTGATATCTTTTAACTGCGAGTGGTTTATTTTAATTTTTATATTTTGAATTGTTTTTCGAAATATGTTTTTGACAAACTAGTTAGCTTAGTTGATATATGCAAATAGCATCATGTTTCTGACCCACAGACTCAAGATGTCAAACGTACATAGTTTATTTGAAATAAATTCTTTGATTTGATTTTGAGTACATTGTCTTTTTCAAAAGATAGCATTAGTATTAATTTATTTCAATTTCTGTCTCAAATCAAAATGTAACAGCAGGCGTAGTCCGTATACTAAGAGATTGTTCGAAAGAGTTACAACAATCTTGGCACGCAAAGGCAACTGAAAGAACAAGCCGGGTTTTAGTCAGTAAAAGTCTGACATTCCTGGAATGAAATGATAATTTCCCAGCTGCAATGATTTCAGTACCTGTTCTCTAGCGTCGTATATAGCGGGCGCGTGGTCCCCGTGCGGCGCGGCGGGCTGCGCGCGCGCGTCGTAGCTCGTGTCCACGTGCCCCGCCCAGCCCGGGTGCCCGCGCACCAGCACCGGCGCACCCAGCCTGAATCAATACGGACATATTTTGCAAGAAAGCTGGAGTTGGACATGTTTTAATAGCATTTTGATACTAGGTGGACCAAGTTTGTCATTGTGACCGAGGCCGAATTCACCCGAGTCACAGATGAGGATGTTATGGACCCGAGTGACAAATGTCCACGTGTATCAAACGACGTTTTTCAATACAATTACGGAGAAATAGGTGAGGATGTTATGGACCCGAGTGACAAATGTCCACGTCAAACAACGTTTTTCAACACAGTTACGGAGAAATAAATAAAGGGGGATTAGTTGCAGCGCCCAGTCTGATACAATACGTATAATCAATTGTGGCAGGGATGAACTAACGCACTATTCCACACTAGTGCGAAAAACAGTGAATTGCATGCCCAAAAGCGGGTCGAGGTTTTTTGTATTGAAAAAAAATTACCTACCTTTTGGAATTAACTAAGTCAGATCAAAATAGAAACAAGAATGTTTTAAGTTCAGATTTCGACTTAATTGAATGCAGCTCAGTTTGCCATTTTGTACGCAGCGTTGTGATCCATTTAATAATTGTTCAATGCATTTTTTTGTTACTTGTTAATTTATATAAATTATTATTACTTTAAGCTACTTCTTTTATTTCATAATTCTAATTTAGAGATCGGCGCCAATGTACCAGTAAGACTTACCCTCTGAGCATGCGCACGAAGGCCGGCGGCACAGTGCTGAGGCTGCGCGCGTTGCGCACGATGTCGTGCGCGCTGAGCTCGCCGGCGCGCGCGCAGAACACGTGCACGGTGACGCAGGCGCGCGCGCCGCACGCGTCCACGCGCCGCAGCGCCGACGCGAAGCCTGGCGCGCTGTCGTCCAGACCTACCAGGCGAGGTAACGCTCCCTACAAAGTTCAAACGTTCGTTATAACGCAATAGAGAATAAGCATGCAATTTTTTATTTGCTAAATTAAACAATTTTTAGTTTTTATAAACAAACTAGCTTTTGCCCGCGGCTTCGCTCCCGTCAACTGACTATTCTACTCTACCCAACTCTACCCTACTACCAATTTAAACACAACAAAAATAATAGTGAAATCGGTCCACGCGTAATGGCGTGACCAAGAGAAATAGGGATTCATTTTTATTTAAATAGATATGGAAGAATTTTTAAAATATATACGTCTACAACGAAGTTATAAAGCTTCGTCTTTGACGTCAAAGTTCATCACACCCATACGACCGCCAAAGAAAACGGCGTTTTGTGGGGAGAGACCGATGTATTTATTTTAAATATTTATATCTCGCTTGCTTTTCTATCAATTTTGATATTATTTTCAAAGTTAGTATTCAATTTTTGTATATTTATAGATAAACTGGTTAGGTAACAAATATTTTTTTCATGCATATTACTAGACTCGGTCGTTGTCCCAAATTTGATTGCCTTTGGAAAACGACGTTAATGAACGAGCTCCAGTTTTTTTTTTTCGTTTATTAAACAACAACATTAATACATTCATGCTAACGTATTTACATACTAGCATAAACCATAGAGGGTTTAATAGCGGTGCCTTTTAACAAACTAGGTCCAGCTTCATCGTTTCGGTTACATGACGCCCACCATTTTTTTTTTATTCCATAAGTGCTTATTTTCGAACTACTCATAGCCCGCATTCCGGCAACAATGTAAATGTGTAACAATCAATGTAATTAATAAATCGGATGCTCGAATTCGAGTAGTCTTTCGAGCACCCGAATACGGAATATAATAAATAAATAATGAACGATAAAATGTAACGAGACGAATGACGATCAAATGCACCATTACAAATTAAATAGTGCAATTAGCGTTTTCTTGAAAGTCGCTTTGAAGAGTGCCGGAGCCGCGTAGGGCGACATTTGAATTAAGTATGTTATTTTCGAAAAATAATTTTATATCTTAAGTATTAATATTACTTTTTTATGCATCTACAAACGTGATTATTTTGTTCTAGAAACTAAAAGTAATTTTGCCATAAAATTGTATTGTTACCTTTTTATTGCCCCCTATGTTCAGATATCCGAAATGCGACAGGAACAATCTTGCTGTCTGGAATTCTGTTACTGGCTCGGGAGGGATGTACTCTTCAGGAACCTAAAGTTAAAATAATCGTACGTAAACAGCCGGTGTGGCAAGTGCCAAATATACAGTTAAATTGAAATATTTGTGGCAATCCTGTTTTTTGCGACCAGTCGTGCCTTCATAAAAAAGAGCGCGTGCTAGTGATTCTTGTGATGAATGAACAGATTAAAGGAGAGGTGAAAAAATGGGCATTTATTCCGAAGAAATTTGAACATCTAGTGTCATACCTTAAAAGAAAGATTATTTATTACGCTACTCGATCATGATTAAATATTTTCAGGCCACCGTTTTTATACACAGCTGAAAAATGTTTAAGTAAAAACAAAACGCACACTTTTTTATTAATTCGTTCCTACGCAATATAATTATTTAAAATGTATAGTCCGGTCAATCTAGACCAAAAAATGAGAGTAGTGGTACATAAAATCCCAACAAGCTGAAAATCAGTAAAATTGTTCAAAACATAATTATATATAATATTTAAAAGTTCCCCATCATTCCCGTGTATGGAAAAAAAATATTCAAGGTCAAAGGTAAAAAAAAAATAGTTTTTCGCGATTTTCAGCATAACGGTAAGTTTTATCATAAAAGTACCTTAGACAAAAATTGTAGATCATAAAATTATCTATAAAAAATGTATCAATACTTTTTTCCTACGAGCCACCGTTTCTGAGATATAACGATTCAAAAAGTTATAAAAGTTAAAAAAGATACAAAGTTATACTGTCACGTCAATTACTACAGGGTTGCTAACCCCATAAAATAATGTTTATAGTGATACAAGCATATATATTTTTTGCATTTCACTTTTAAAAAAAGGAAGCATGTAAAATATTATTTAGTGCTCAAAAAAATCAACTACACTCTTTCAGCTAGAATAAATCACATAGCTGTTCAAATTTTTAATTATTCTTGGCCCAAGCTCCATACATTTATTGAACGTCTCCTTTAACCTACAGTTGACTACGATATAGTTTATAAAATGAAAACACCAAAAAAACTTAACAGATGGAAATAAAAGTAAGTTTCACAAAAAATGCTATTTACAATTTTCCTCGTTTTTTTTTCTGTTTTGAAGACATCCAATCCTCGCTCTAGGATGGTGCCAAAGGACATGTCAGATTTTTACTGAATTATCCCACCTTTGCCCTTTAGTTGCCCTTTGCGTTCCAGGACCACGGTATCTCTTTCGAAAAATTCCTGTGACCATAGCGGGCATCGACCTTACTGGGCCCCTACAGTTTCTCTATGAGACGCGCGTGAAACACTACGTGCCGTCGACGACTTGGGACTTTGGTTCCTTACAGGACGGCCGGACGGCGAGCTACCTATTGCTCTCGTCCGCAAGCCCGCGCCTACGGTAGTCGGTGATCACCCTGAGACTCCCAACGCCCGGGGATTGCTTTTCCCGTAAAGTCTTCATTTGAAATACTGGTTGGTAAGGTTACTCACAACATTGTCTTCGCTTTCTTTGACTTTTTTCTCGATGGCGGCCTGTTGCTCCAGCAGTTTGAATAACGTAGGGGCTTCTGGATCGTTCAGTTGCCGTAATACTGCTTCTAGGCTTGGAAATGCAGAATCCCTGCAAAAAGAAAAACATGTTGATGTGGTGAAGGAACTGATGATACATATTAAGGGTATTTTTAAATGTCCAATGTGTCTACGTTTCCCCTGTTCCAACATGAACCATACGTTGGAGTGTCTAAAGTGCCTATATACCTGCACTTCGGAGACCTTAATGAGTGACACCGATGCCTTTGGTGCCGGTTGTAATTCTTAGATTTTACAGATGCCAGAAAGCCTGACCTAAAGTGCCTATATACCTGCACTTCGGAGAACTTAATGAGTGACACCGATGCTGTTGGTACCGGTTGTGATTCTTAAATTTTACAGATGCCAGAAAGCCTGACCTAAAGTGCCTATATACCTGCACTTCGGAGACCTTAATGAGTGACACCGATGCCGTTGGTACCGGTTGTAATTCTTAGATTTTTCAGATGCCAGAAAGAATTCTTAGATTTTTCAGTTGCCAGAAAGCCTGACCATCAGTCTATCCAGGGAGTATCGTGTTACCCAGTGAATGAGTATGGGTTGTGGAAGTCTGATAGTCAGTTGCTCTATATAAAACATGAGTATTGAGACGCATTCGGTAGGAATAGAAGCCAACCCTAAGCTTTTTGCTATATAGCTACGGATACTCACAGTGCGCACGGCGGTGCGTGTGGCAGTGGGCGGCACGCGGGCGCCGCGGCGGGCCGCGAGTCGCGCATGTCCACGGGGCGCGCGCACGCGCCGCCGCAGCCGCGCCCGGCCGAGCGCGCCGCCCCGCGCGCGCTCAGCGACCACGCGTAGCGGCCCCAGCCGCAGCGGATTATTACTGCGAGGACACAAACAAACAATCAAAACATTGAAATACAATATGGAGACGACGATACCACAATAAACGTAAACCTTCGCCTATTCGCGTTAAGAAAATAGTGACGTCATCGTTGTCACTCGGCTAAGCCACGCCTCTTGACCAATCAGATCATAGTAAATTAAAAACCCATTGTTCGGGTGGCATAGGCTATATTTTACAAGAATACAATCAACATGGTGATGTTTGTCCCTAAAAAGGGGAGATCTCAAATTTTTTTAGCTATTTTAACCGACTACAAAAAAAAGGAGGAGGTTCCCAACTCGATTGTATTTTTTTTTATGTTTGTTACCTCAAAACTCCGTCGTTTATGGACCGATTTGCAATTTTTTCCCCTTAAAGGATATGCTTTCAGATTGGTCCCATTTTTTTCAAAATCCAGTTCTGATGATGGGATCCATTTGGAATCGAGGGAACTCTTCAAATATTATAGGCAAATATATAGGCGGTTTTTTCATCGAGAACTTAAGCATTTACAGTCAAAAAGTAACATTTGATGAAGTGGAACTAATGAAGAGAACTAGAAATAGCCAACGGTACTTCATACTCACATAGATATCACAATGATGATAGATAAACGACTATGACAATACAAATAAATACATGGTGCTGAATATGTTGAAAATGGTATCATCAAAGCGACCTGATGATGATGATGATGGAGCCGGAAGATAGGCACCGGAACTCCGTAATTAATCAATGTTTCCTAGCCGTGTTGAGCTTTGGAATTGTCATGAGATGCAATTTGGTTATAAGGTACTATCGAACTGATCTGATGATGGAGGCGAAAGGTGGAAGGGAGACGCAGGAACTTCATAAAACAATGTATCCTAACAGAGTTTTGATTAATTGGAATTGTCATGAGATATAGAAACTCTGGTTATAAGTGTATCGTAACTAAAAAGTGTGAAATAACCAACTTTTTACAAAAAAAAAATAACCGACTTCACTAAAGAAAAAACACTAAAAGCATCAAAATAATTTTAATTTCGGAAGTCGGTGTTAAATAAGAAATAAACAATATCGATAAACACCGACTACCGAAATTAAAATTATTTTGATCCTTATAGTGTTTTTTTAGTGAAGTCGGTTATTTTTATTTTTGTAAAAAGTTTTTTATATCGAGTGCGATATCAAAAAAAGAAAAAAAAATCTTAATTCAGAAATATTAATGTATATATTTTACTCTATTTTTATTACGTTTTTAACTACTAGATCATCGAAGCTTTCCCCTTAGTAACCTGAATATAAATTTTTAACTTTGTGTTACTAAACTATCAAATAAATGGAAAGTAAACAAATAATTCGTTTGTAAAAACTAGCAAAAAAAGTAACTGTCTAGCAGTCTAATGCAGTTGGTAGCTTTTAGTTTGGTTCAATTACAGATTCGATGCATCAACTAGTCGTTTTTTTAGTCGAGTTCCTGTTCAATTTCTACATTGGGATTTATATGATAGTTTCAAAATACTCTATAAACTAGTTTTGCCAGTGATTTCATTTACCGCCGTATCGACTTCTCCATATTCTATATATTTAATTCCCAATATATAAAACCCGAAACCTACCCATTCAATCAATCAATGCTTAGTGATTTCAGTAGAGCTTCCGAAAGAGTGGGACTTAGAATATGGACAAAACCAAAGTCATGGGAAATAGCCATGTAGTACCCACTCCTATCAAGATCGGGGACTCTACACTCGAAGATGTTGAAGACTACGTTTACCTGGGACAGACGGCCCAGTTGGGTAGGTCTAACTTCGAGAAAGAGATCAATCGTCGAATCCGACTCGGCTGGGCAGCGTTCAGGAAGCTGCACGGTATCTTCTCGTCCAATATACCAGTGTCTCAAGACGAAAGTCTATGACCAGTGCATGTTGCCAGTGAGGACATATGGCGCTGAAACGTGGTCGCTTACAATGTGCCTCATCAGAAGACTTAAAGTCACTCAATGGAAAGGGCTATGCTCGGAGTTTCCATGCGTGATCGAATCAGAAATGAGGATATCCGCAGGAGAACTAAGGTCACCGACGTAGTACGAAGAATCGCCAAACTTAAGTGGCAATGGGCTGGGCACATTGCTCGCAGAACGGATGGCCGTTGGGGCCGAAAGGTTCTGGAATGGCAACCACGTACCGAAAGACGTAGCGTTGGAAGGCCTCCTACAAGGTGGACCGATAACTTGGTAACGGTTGCGGGAGTCCGATAGATGTGAGACGCACAGGACCGTTCATTGTGGCGACACTTGGAGGAGGCCTATGTCCAGCAGTGGACGTCTTTCGGCTGAAATGATGATGATGATAAAATTTTATATTATAATATCTGTAACTTTAAGACGACACAAGCAGAATCTATTATCTCAGCTACCAGGACATCATGACTCACCAATAAGTGTCGGCTGCGGTTCCTGACTGTTACTAAGCGGCTCCTCCAACAACGACAGCAGGATACTTCCGTCGGCCACGAAGTGACGCAAGCGGCCGTGGCCCAGCGCGGCCAGCCAGCGCTCATCAAGGCGGCACCATGATGACCCATTGCCGCCATTACCTATTTGCTGGATTACAGAAGATAGAATCTTTAAATTTAAATAAAAACTCCTTTCATAACAAAACTAATATTATAAAGGCGATGTTTGTGTGTGTATGTTTGTTACTTCTTCACGTTCGAACGGCTGAACGGATTTCTGTGAAACTGGTGCATGGATAGACCATAACCTACAATAGCACAAAGAATACTTTCCATCCCAGTGTTTTTTTTTAAGATGGGAAATCATCAAAATGACTTCTAGCGCTCTGGGTGGAGCGGGAGGGCGTGTCAGACTTTTACTGACTAAAACCACACCTGTATCCTTCAATTACCCTTTGAGTTCTAGGATTTCCCTTTCAGAAATTCTCCACGGTCCTAGATAGCGGGCATTGGCCCTCCTGGGCCGAGGATCACTACGCGCTGTTGACAACTGGGCTCGGTCCGGCTAATTTCCGAACAGCCGGACGGCGAGCTACCCAGTGCTCGACGTCCACAAGCCCGCGTCTACTGTGGCTAATAGTCGGGGTCGGAATTACGGCGGCTAGGGCGTGACGACCTTCGTTCCTTCACACGTGCAGCCAAATTTCAAATCAAAATCCCAGGGGTATGTTCCCTTGTTATAATTTTTTACTATCACGCGGGCAGTAACGCAGGCAGCAGCTAGTATTTACATAATATGAAGCATGAAAAGTATAGAATTAGGTCGCAAACACGCCAACTAGGTTCAAGCGCCAAGTTGGGATATCTGTTATTGGATTTTTTCATTAAAAAATTACCAGTTTCAGGTCAGAATCTGTTGCTGATTAATAGAAACTGCGGCGTTTAAGAAGAAAGCTACGGTATTGCGTGTGTCCATGTTTACACTAGATGGCGCTATACTCAAAATTTTCAGTGCATTTTGTTTTTAGTGTATAGTATTAATTGGACACTCTACTCTATTAAAATTAATCAAACTAGTAAAAAACTCTAGTTCGCGTGAACTATTTCCTTCATAATGTACTCATAAATTAAAAACATCTACAGAAACACATTACACATTTAATCAAGATTCTGAATGACGAAATTTTTTTCCAAAAACTTTTGAAGTTGGTAAAAAAAACTGGGCAAGTGCGAGTCGGACTCGCGCACTGAGGGTTCCTTGCAAACTTTCTTATGAAAACAGTTAAATTTCCAAATTGAGTTAACTCAGAAGTTTGATTTTTTGACAGCTTCAAGGGAACGCAGATCTGAGTAAATGGTTTAATTTCAACTCAATACCTTCACGCGTTCCCGAGATAAAGGGTCTTAACAGACAGACAGACGGACAACAAAGTGGTCCTATAAGGGTTCCGAAAGGAAAACCTTTTGAAGTACGGAACCATAAAAACACGTAACCTGAAACAAGTTTTGTGAAATATTAGAGTGATTATGGGACGCAACAAAGCGTTCAGGTGTTATGTCTCCTTTTTCGCATTGCCTTTTTATCAAACATTGTGTTAAGATGGACCAAAAAGCGTTTAAACCATGTTCAGGTTGACGATAGACGAGTTGGGAAGGGCCCTCTTGTTTTTCGCGCTCTAAGGCGGAGCGCACGGGCGTGTCATACTTTTACTGATTAAAACCCACTCCTATGTTCCTTCTTTGCCTTGCGTTCCAAGACCCCGGGTTTCCTTTCGGAAGCCAACCATGGTCCCAGTAGGCTTCGACCCTACTGGGCCCCTACGATTTGGACATCTCTTTGAGGCTCGCGTGGTCCGTACGGCCTGACGGCGAGCACCATATGTGACTGTTTTATGGGTAAATGTCCGCATCCCTCCCTATGGAAAATACAGGTATGCTAGTATGTTGTCAAGTTAAAAATATTTTAACACAACTTTACCTGTTCCAGGATTAACATTAGCAGAGATTCGGCAGCATCTCGTACTCTCATGGATACAGGCTTCAATTCCTTCTCATGTTTCATTTTTGGTGGCTCACCAGGTTTTCCTGAAATAATATGAATGTACTCGACCATTTTATAGATCACACAAATTTTAACCTTATTTTCAAAAATTTGTTTCTTTTTGATATTTTTTAATACTGTTTTAGAGGAATAGAGCGTACAGCCACACATACCTCCGTTAAAAAGAAAGGATTTTCCGACCAGACGGATGTTATGTCTGATCTGGGTAACTGACCGGTAGATGATTTCGGGCTGTTGTATATGTTCAAATCGCCCTACTACAGCACTGTAACTGTAATAAACAGAGAGTGACTTAGTAATCACAACAAGAGGTAGTCATGTAGTGTGGCTGTGCTCGCTCGCTCGAATTCAGTACCAAGCTGTCAAAAGAGTGAGGAGGTCACCTTGACTCTTGCTGCCCGAGATGCCGAGCTCGACGACCTCCAGCAGCGTGGCGATGCAGTCCTGGTCGGCGAGCAGCGCGGGACACAGCCAGGCGCTGAGGCAGGAGTAGGCGGCCACCACGCACGAGTGCAGGTCGCGCGAGTGCGCCTGCGGGGGCCGGCTGCACTGCACCGTGATGTAGTCGCAGATCCAGCGCACGGCGCGCTTGCGCTCGATCGCCTCTGAGTTACAACCAGTAAAACATATAATTTTCTTCTTTTCTTCGTATCGATGAGAAAAGTTCTATTTTTCAATAGAACTTTTGTCATCCTCTTTCTCAGTTTTCCTCCAAAATTATTAAGTTCTCATGCTGTAGTGGAGGTGGGCTTATCGAGCTATATCGTAGCATGATCTTACTACTTATTTCATATAGACTACCAAATTCATGGTTTTTTAAACTTACCGATTACAAATTCTAGACAGCATGCAAGATACAATACATAGATATTAATTAAATACTCTCTCATTCAAAATAATACGAATCTCAATCAGAAAGTCAACATTTAACTATAGTCTATTCGTGTTAAGGAAACAGTGACTCATCAGTGTTACTGCAAAGTAAAAGCTTATTCATACTGGAAGAAAAATTAAACCATTGATATTAAAGCAATATTTTTTATTACACATTATTTTCAAATACTAATATTAAGTAATTATTTTAAAATTTACTGATAATAGTCAGAATTTTTACTTGATTCTTACGAATTGGTGTAATTATATTTTTAAATTGACCAGAGACGTCCGTCTGAAGGGCTTACTTCAATTGGTCAATGTGAACTCGGCTTTCTAATTTACTGTGATCTAATTGATCTATGGGCATGGCTATGCTGAATGACAACGATGAGTCACTGTTTTCTTGACGTGAATACACTACAGTATATCGTTTCAATCCTAATAATATGTTCCAAGTTATACGAAGTTCATAATTTATTATACAATATTTATAACCGACCTGGCTTCGAAGAGTGCAGCTTGGCGAGTCCAGAGAGCAGTTCCAAGGCAGCCAGGGAGACCTGCAAGTCGCCCTTCCACGAGGAGATGAGGCGGTGACACACGAGGTAGGTGGCGCGCACCACCAGAGCAGCACCTGGCGGGACTCGCACGTGACAATACATCGAACTACACTTGAACTATATAATTCAAGATACAACTATTGAGTTATCGACTTTAGCGTTGTGTATTTTAATTTGATTTTTTAATGACGGAATTTTATTAAGCTAGGCTCACATCACTGTGTCGTATTTTTTTTAGGTGGATAATCTCCCAATATAGTAGATATTGGGAGATTTTTCCCTTCTGGGTTGAGTGAAAGGGAGTGACAGACTGTTATTGATTAAAAACCCACCCGTGTTCATTTCGCGTTCCAGGGTCGTGGTAAATCTTTGGACCAATCACATAACGGTGTTATGGGACCAGCAACACCAGTTAAATTATTCTAACCAGGCCTCCGTTATGTCACAACGAGTTTTGTACTCAACTAACTGCAGCAGAGCAGTAGGTAACGACACGACCCCATTTTTTTTTAGGTGTTAAATCATCCAATGACAACTCAAGTTACTCGTTTGTTTTCTTTGCCTTCGTTCTAGGACCCCGGGGTTTTCTTTCGCACAACCCATGGCCCTTAGCTTCGACCCTGCTGGGCCCCTGCTGTTTTGCTGACATCTAGAGGCGCACGTGGAACACTACGCGCCGTCGACGTCTTGGGCTCTTTGGCTTGGCCGATCGCCCTCATGAGGACACTGCGGAGCCCAGCCCAAGCGGGGCACACCTTTACCGTATTCTCCAACGTGTCTTCCGGGAACACGACCCCATACAGTTATGTGGCCATAGCTTAAAAAGAAACCCGAAAAACTATGGATTGCAATGGAATTTGAACGTTGTCTCACATGATATAGAGTTTGTTTATCCAGATAACTATCTCAAATTCTGAATTTCACTGTACCATAGGATACGGGGACTTATCTATTCCATAAAGTTTTTCATAGCTACAACACGTGTGGCTGTCTCCTCTAAAGATCATCTCGCAGCTAACAATTTAACTAAAGTAACTAATCAACTTGATACTTACATGATCTGAACAAGATGGTTTGTTCAGAAAAATGTGGAAACCTAAGAGTTTGTTTCTGTGTTTTTTTTTAAGGTTCCCAAATCATCCAATGACATCTCTCGCCCTTGGGCGGGGCAGGAGGGCGTGTCAGAATTTTACTGACTAAAACCCACTCCTGTTCCTTCTTTGCCTTCGTTCCAGGGCCCCGAAGTTCTCTTTCGCATCACCCATGGCCCCAGTAGGCTTCGACCCTGTTGAGCCCCTACGGTTGCTGACATCTCCTTGAGGCGCTCGTGGAACACTACGCGCCGTCGACGACTTGGTCTCTTTCCGGATGGTTACCGGACGGTCGGACGGCTAGCTACCCATTGCTCGCCGTCCGCAAGCCCGCGCCTACGGTGGAATACAGCCGGAATCCAGGCGGCTGGGGCGCGAGGGCCATTGCCTCGCGCGTGCGGACGCCTCCTTTGCTAGCATTACTGCTTCGCAGAAGGCGACCGCCTGCCACTCCTCCTCGCTCCTGACCATGGCCTGTACCAAGGCCTGGAGCGAGAGATAGCTGCCGCCGAGCGCCCCCACGAGGATACGGCTCTGCTCAAGCGGGGCACACCTCTACCGTGTGCGTACCGTGATTTAGATCTAAGAGTTGTCAGATAGGAAACGCCGAGCTCATTTAATTTAAAAACATTATTTTTTAACGTATTTTTTTTTTTTGTTTATTCTAATTTACAGGTTAAAAAAGTGTGGACACATGAATGCGATAAATCAACTGCCTAGTTTTGCCCAAGAGTTCTACATCTTTTATTTGGATATTCTTGTCTTCATCAGTCGAGTAACTCTCTTCATGTAAACGAGGCTTTATAACAATGATTCAATTGTTATAGACTACTTGACTGCAACTGTATGAAGCATATTCAGGCAGATTTTCCTAATTCACAACATTTATAGAGAGAGCAGTGGTGGCCGAGTGGTAACGGCCCCGACTTACGAGTTGTAGGTCGCGGGTTCAAACCCAGCCAGGCGCGCATTACTTTGTGTAATTTATTTCATCACCACTGCTCTCAAAACGGTGAAGGAAAACATTGTGAGGAAACCGGCATATTCTAGAACTAAAAATTCGAAGACATGTGACATTCACCAACCCGCACTGGGCCCGCGTGGTGGATTACGGCCCATTCCCTCTTCTAGAGAGGAGGCTTGAGTCCCAGCAGTGGGAACATTATAAGGCCGACGACTATGCTAAACATTTATAAAACACACAATTCTATCAATTTGTACAATATAGCTGAATAGACTTACTAAACTGTTTTGAATAAAATTAGTCATCGAATGTGCTAAATTAAAATTTATCAAAAACAAAAATCATGTTCAAAAATGAAATGTACTGTGAAATCACGAAATAAAGGCAAGCAAAACAGTAACACATAAAACAAGCGTTGATTTGCACACTGTAAACTTTAAACAGAATGTTTTAATTGTAGAGAAAAAGTAAAGTGAACATAGGTATGTTACAGTCTTCAGATTGGCTTCAGTCAAAACTCTTATTAAGTTTTAGCTACTTGTAAGCACTTGGAATTATTAAAAGTGTTTAAATGGCCACCAATAGTCATAATAACAAAGTAGTTTTAACTGGACAAAAGTACTACACATTTACGGAAATGGAATTAAAATATAAATCAACGCTAATAAATGTATAAATCAGTGAAAACATTTTTGAAATCCGTCAATAAATGACTGACAAATTAATTATTAAAGTTTATGCACAACGATTGTATTCTCTCACTGAAGAGTATCTTCATTTGCCCTAAATGAAAAATTTATTAGCAATGTTTTTATATTTCATTATAACAGTAAAGGGAATTGTAACGTACTGAAGCATCGCATGAAACCAAATTATTCTTGCAAGCACAACTTTGAAGTTCTATAACTTTTTGTTTTTTTGAGATACTTTTATGATTCTTCTAGGTTACATTGTACTTACATTTTTTATTAGTATTATTTTTTATATTAAAAAATTGAAACTTCTCCATTATTGCTGTTTAAAGTGATTTTGACCAAGTAACAGTTTTGACTGTGTCAGGTACATCTTCTAGGCTTGCTTGCTCCATCATAATAATCTATGTCAAGAGCGAACAATAATTAAAAAAAATACGATTTATTTCAATAGAGATTTATTTAAATTAACATGCTTGAGTTTACAGTGTGCTTGTAGAAAGGGCAATATATTGACATTTCACTCAATATAAAAAAAAAAGTTGCACATTGTTTTAGCATCATTTAAAGTTGCAGACGTTCAAACGACCCTATCTTTACTTTGTACATTTTTTATCGTGCCAGAGTCATGATGATAGTGAGTGTTTTGAACGTCAGTTATTAAATTATCAGTATATTGCCCGTTAGGTCGCAAATAAAAAGGTGTGTAATTACCGAAAACAGGCGAGGATGGGTCTAGCTCCCTAACGTCGGCGGCAAAGTCGTCGAGAGAGTGCCCCTCGGCGCTGCCAGCCGCGCTGCCGCTCTCCGAGCGCGCTACAACATCGCGCCAACCCAGCCGTCATCATTCAAGTGTACTTAACATCTTATTTATTTAAACTTCATGTACAGTAGTGGCATATAGACTGACATGGCGGTCTCTACCATACAACATTTGGGTTAAAAGACTACACTGTGGTATATAGTGTATATTTGTGTTGTATTAAACTTAGGCTAGCAGCTTACAAGGGATTTGTAGTTTTTGAAATATTTTGGATTATATTTATGTTAGCTCGCAAAATAAATGTAGCGTGTATGTGTGTGAGTCATCGTGATTATTGCAAATGTGTGTGATAGCAGTGGTTAAAAAATAAAGAAAGAGAAAGATATTCAACTTTCTTTCCTTCTCTTCAGCATGAAACAGGTGATATTTACGAAAGCTGTTTCTTGTGTAAAAGCCTTGAAAAAGAAACTTACTAATTAAGTCTCTTTTCTTACATTCAGGTTATTCAGGAGCATCCAATCACCATCCACATATCGACAAGACGGTTCGTCTTCAAGAATTCATATACTGACAAATTGTCTATGATTTGTGACCATTTGAATTGTAATAAGAGTTTATGAACTACTTATAATACGAGTCATAGATAGAGAAAAAAAAAACTATTTGTCGATGTGCGGATAGGCTTGGACCATGTGAAAAAGCTCGTTTTATTTGTGGAAGTATATCATATACGCAATGACGATTTATGGCTAATTTTTCAATGTTTTAATAACTTTTATCTGAAGAACAAAACTTAGGCTTAGACGGCTTGTTTATAGAAAATATGCGAAAATGTTCGCCTGACTTTACACAGGTTCTTAATTTAATTTATGATGGATTTTCCAAAAAAATAAACTTTGTGCTGACAATTACGAAAAGACCAAAAATCAGGCAAATCGGTGAAGCCGTTTTCATATTATGATGCTCTGTAAATACATGTGACAATTGATTATGATACAATATAGATATGTCAACCCGCTTTATATTTATTCTTCAGTTAAAAATGATCAAACAATTGAAAACTCGTTGCAAATCTGAAAAAGCATAAGTACTCATAATTATAGTCCACATAGGCGTTAAGAAAATAGTGACACATCAGTGCAACTGCAAAGCAAAGGCGTTTTCATACTGGGGTAATTCAAATTAAATCATTAATATTAAAGCAAACTTTTAATTACACCACTGACGCACCAGAACAAGTATTTGAAAGCGGGGCTTTCAAATACTTCAGCTAGTTGAAAGAAGAATACAGCGTTATGATTGGTCCAATGTAATTACGGCACTCTAGGGATGATACAGTTTTAAATAAAAAAGCATCGATATTTCTTTAATGATAATTCCTACAATTATTAATTGGCTTTTTTAAGTTTCTATTTCTTAACATTTTTTAAACATAAAATATGTATAGACTAACGCGGAGGTGTTTACGGCTCACAGAAATGGTCGAAACTAATTGAAATTGTTCTGGCGACCTGTGTCAGATCTATAAGTCATATGTGTTGACAGCCATCAGTCGCCTGTTATTGGGCGTCTATGGGCTGTATGGTCGTTGGTTTACATAAACAGATCAATATGAACACGCCTTTATAATTCGTTATGAACTAATTGGTCAAGGAGCCTGGTTAAGCCGAGTGACAACGATGACGTCACTATTTTCTGAACTGAACGGACTATAGTTAGGCTCCACTTACCTTTGTAATCCGTGCTGTGCGACATGGTGGAGCCGGGCGGCGCGCTGTGCGCCTTGCCGGGCGCGGCGTGCGCGTTGTGGCGCACGCACAGGTACAGCGCGCTCAGCAGCGGCACGGCCAGCGCGTCCGACGTCTCCACTTGTACCGCCGACACGCAGATTAGAGATATCTTGCCACGGGTGAAGTCGCCTAATGTCATGCCGGCACTGAAATTTAATAAAAGGTGATTAGAGATGTATATTTCTTGGCGGTCGGTGTAATAATAAGAACTTTGTGCATTGTTATGATATTTATTAAAGAATACAGTACACCACGGTAAATAGCGGCACGTCTAACGTAGGCATGACATTGGGCTACTGTACACCTAAAACCTTCCCAGCGCTGGAATAATCAGAAACCAGAAACGTTTATTTCAAATAGACCAACTACAGGCACTTTTGAAATGTCAAAATGTCAGTCAGTCAAAAAAAAACAAGTGAAGCTAATAAAATATAAAGTTTATTGTTTTAGCATAAGGTTCAGTTTTGGTTGGTAAAAGCGATGTATTTACTTGATAATATTGGAGTCTTCCTGAAACTGCAGATGAAATAATATCTTACCCTAAAATATGTGATGCTGATGCCGATGTAGTGCTAATTAAGATCAAATTCGCTTGGCTATCAGTGTGCTAAAACAAAAAATAGGTGCCAAAAACCATTGAACTTGTTCATCAGAGACATTTCTTTGTAGAAAGTCAATCGTTCACATGAATTATTGCAAAGTATTTAATAATTTAGGTAGTCTACCTGCGTGAGGTTTAATTGACTCAAAAACATCGAGACACATACAGATTTTCTTTCTTTTAATTATTATTATTATTATTTACTTACTATTCATTGCATCCTGGGAACTCAGGAACGGGCAGTCCCTTATAATGGTAAGGGAAAGCGACCAGAGATAGTAGAGCGCTGATGGCCGCCTTACGCAGCTCTCTCTTGTCTATGGAACCACACTCCAGTTTTGGCTCCCTCTCTGACAGAATTTGGTCTAATGCGGTCACGAAGTCTGGAACTAGGACTAACACGCCATCTAGGTCCAGTCTGGAAAAGAAACATTATTTATCCATCTATCTTAAACAAATAAAAAATAATTGCCGAATGTATATTACGCATCAATTCAGAACGGCTGATTTGACTAAGTTTTTTTGTCGTACACGTAATTGTCTGAATAAGGTTTGTGTCACAGAAAATTTAATGAAATCGAAAAAAAAAATTGCACCCGAGCGAAACCGGGGCCTAGTAGACAATAAATACTGTAAAATCTTTCGCCGTCACGGGACGCTCAGCAGACATGGAGAAGTCCAGCACAAGGAAGTCGAGAGCAGTGGCGTGATTTCCCCAACACATTTGAAGAAAAGCAACCAGGTACGGATTACCTAAAGATGTCGAGCGCGTTGTACACGACGCTGGCGGCGGTGGTGGGGTCCCGCAGGCCGCGGTGCAGCGCCGCGTAGCAGCGCGCCAGGTACGGATTACCTGAAGATGTCGGGCGCGTTGTACACGACGCTGGCGGCGGTGGCGGGGTCCCGCAGGCCGCGGTGCAGCGCCGCGTAGCAGCGCGCCAGGTACGGATTACCTGAAGATGTCGGGCGCGTTGTACACGACGCTGGCGGCGGTGGCGGGGTCCCGCAGGCCGCGGTGCAGCGCCGCGTAGCAGCGCGCCAGGTACGGATTACCTGAAGATGTCGGGCGCGTTGTACACGACGCTGGCGGCGGTGGCGGGGTCCCGCAGGCCGCGGTGCAGCGCCGCGTAGCAGCGCGCCAGGTACGGATTACCTGAAGATGTCGGGCGCGTTGTACACGACGCTGGCGGCGGTGGCGGGGTCCCGCAGGCCGCGGTGCAGCGCCGCGTAGCAGCGCGCCAGGTACGGATTACCTGAAGATGTCGGGCGCGTTGTACACGACGCTGGCGGCGGTGGCGGGGTCCCGCAGGCCGCGGTGCAGCGCCGCGTAGCAGCGCGCCAGGTACGGATTACCTGAAGATGTCGGGCGCGTTGTACACGACGCTGGCGGCGGTGGCGGGGTCCCGCAGGCCGCGGTGCAGCGCCGCGTAGCAGCGCGCCAGGTACGGATTACCTGAAGATGTCGGGCGCGTTGTACACGACGCTGGCGGCGGTGGCGGGGTCCCGCAGGCCGCGGTGCAGCGCCGCGTAGCAGCGCGCCAGGTACGGATTACCTGAAGATGTCGGGCGCGTTGTACACGACGCTGGCGGCGGTGGCGGGGTCCCGCAGGCCGCGGTGCAGCGCCGCGTAGCAGCGCGCCAGGTACGGATTACCTGAAGATGTCGGGCGCGTTGTACACGACGCTGGCGGCGGTGGCGGGGTCCCGCAGGCCGCGGTGCAGCGCCGCGTAGCAGCGCGCCAGGTACGGATTACCTGAAGATGTCGGGCGCGTTGTACACGACGCTGGCGGCGGTGGCGGGGTCCCGCAGGCCGCGGTGCAGCGCCGCGTAGCAGCGCGCCAGGTACGGATTACCTGAAGATGTCGGGCGCGTTGTACACGACGCTGGCGGCGGTGGCGGGGTCCCGCAGGCCGCGGTGCAGCGCCGCGTAGCAGCGCGCCAGGTACGGATTACCTGAAGATGTCGGGCGCGTTGTACACGACGCTGGCGGCGGTGGCGGGGTCCCGCAGGCCGCGGTGCAGCGCCGCGTAGCAGCGCGCCAGGTACGGATTACCTGAAGATGTCGGGCGCGTTGTACACGACGCTGGCGGCGGTGGCGGGGTCCCGCAGGCCGCGGTGCAGCGCCGCGTAGCAGCGCGCCAGGTACGGATTACCTGAAGATGTCGGGCGCGTTGTACACGACGCTGGCGGCGGTGGCGGGGTCCCGCAGGCCGCGGTGCAGCGCCGCGTAGCAGCGCGCCAGGTACGGATTACCTGAAGATGTCGGGCGCGTTGTACACGACGCTGGCGGCGGTGGCGGGGTCCCGCAGGCCGCGGTGCAGCGCCGCGTAGCAGCGCGCCAGGTACGGATTACCTGAAGATGTCGGGCGCGTTGTACACGACGCTGGCGGCGGTGGCGGGGTCCCGCAGGCCGCGGTGCAGCGCCGCGTAGCAGCGCGCCAGGTACGGATTACCTGAAGATGTCGGGCGCGTTGTACACGACGCTGGCGGCGGTGGCGGGGTCCCGCAGGCCGCGGTGCAGCGCCGCGTAGCAGCGCGCCAGGTACGGATTACCTGAAGATGTCGGGCGCGTTGTACACGACGCTGGCGGCGGTGGCGGGGTCCCGCAGGCCGCGGTGCAGCGCCGCGTAGCAGCGCGCCAGGTACGGATTACCTGAAGATGTCGGGCGCGTTGTACACGACGCTGGCGGCGGTGGCGGGGTCCCGCAGGCCGCGGTGCAGCGCCGCGTAGCAGCGCGCCAGGTACGGATTACCTGAAGATGTCGGGCGCGTTGTACACGACGCTGGCGGCGGTGGCGGGGTCCCGCAGGCCGCGGTGCAGCGCCGCGTAGCAGCGCGCCAGGTACGGATTACCTGAAGATGTCGGGCGCGTTGTACACGACGCTGGCGGCGGTGGCGGGGTCCCGCAGGCCGCGGTGCAGCGCCGCGTAGCAGCGCGCCAGGTACGGATTACCTGAAGATGTCGGGCGCGTTGTACACGACGCTGGCGGCGGTGGCGGGGTCCCGCAGGCCGCGGTGCAGCGCCGCGTAGCAGCGCGCCAGGTACGGCGCCAGCACCTCCTCGCGGCACTGCTTCGAGCACAGCACTCGGCACAGCGTGCCCAGGGCTTCTGCGCGGCCTACACACACATGTAACTACCTCGTAATCAAGAACTTCAATGTAAAATGTAAAATCAAAAGAACTCTCGCCTAAATCCTTACACAGGTATCATTATAGGATGATTAGGATGGTTGCAGTCTTACTAGGACATCAGTGTGGCGCCACTCGCCATAACTAGTAACCAATTGCTTTACTAACAAAATTAATACAGCTTTATGGGTTTACCACACCTAGTGGCCGCTTGGCTGCGTAAAACTTGCATATTTTGTCAGTACCGCGACTGGTTACGCCACTACTGCTGTCCTCGAGTGATATCATCATCATCATTTCAGCCGAAAGACGTCAACTGCTGGACATAAGCTTCCCCCAAGTGTCACCACAACGACCAGTCCTGTGCGCGTCGCATCCATCTGATTCCCGCGACCCTCACCAGGTATGCTTCTCACAAGATGGACCGATGTCTACCTTGTGAGCTGCCAACGCTACGTCTTCCAACACGTAGTCGCCACTACAGAACCTTTTGGCCGTCACCGATCATCTGTTATACGAGCAATGTGTAACGTGTGATAATGTTAGGTAGTGATTCTGTAGATGACCTATTGTAAACTTTCTAAAAAATATAAAATTAGAATTTACAGATTATCCTCTAAAAAATAAATATCAGCGAGTTTTACCATATTTCATATCGCAAGTTTTCTTTTAGATTTATAAAAACTGGATGACATCGGCCACTGTTGAAACACTTTGTAAAAAAATCAGGTAGGATGGGAATATAACGTGAAACGTGCCTGGTTGATAGCTGAGCATGTTCAATTTGTACGCAGCGTCTGACAGTGACGGAGGAGGCGGTGTGCCTTCCGTGCGCTCTGAAACAATTAGCATTTATTCGTAACACATTCCGAAGATGGCAATATCAAGATTAAATATGGAAGCATCTATTTAAATCATTGTTTCCAATCGGGGTTTTTTTTTTCACTTAAACGAAAATCAACTTTACGTTTATACAATCATAAAATTGATTTATCTTGTAGACGTAGTGCATGCTGAGCTTCACGTGGCGGTAATAAAGTTGATTTTCCGTATCGACATATCGTCTCTCGGAGACAGTTGTGGAAAATATCGAAGTACTTTTGAAATAATTACCAATAGGAACACGCGTGCATTTTTTTGTTTGCAAAATTAAATACTTTTTAGCTCTGGTAAACAAATATGAAAAAAATCTTTATCAACAATGAAGTTATAAGCCTTCAAAGCTGCTAATAAGAAAGAGAAGTCCAACATGGTCTTCGACGTCGAAGGCCATGACATGACGCCCGCACGACCGCCATAGAAAACGGCGTCTTGGCGAGAGAGACAGATATATTTGTGTAAAATTGTTTATATGTATCTCGTTTGCTTTTCTACCAATTTATACTCACGTTGATTATTATAAGCCGGAGTTGTACCAATGAGTGCTGCCTCAAACAACCACTCTCCGAACAGATGAAGGATTGAGTTCACTTTCGGACGAAGCGGCGTTAGAGGCGGCTTTTCAGATTCACCTACTGAAATATAAATCATTTTGAACTAGATAGATAGGTATACTCTTCATTGTGCACCATACATAATACAGTAAGTGCTTACAATTAATTGGGTGTATCAATAAAAGTATGGCAATGGATCAATCAATTGACATCATACGTATTAGTGATGTAAAGCCGAGAACAGATTCACTAGGCTTCAATTAAAAGAAGAAGTACAAAAGAGATCTTTTTATTCAAAAGGAATTCTCATCGGATCAAACGGAATTGTTAGGAGAAATTGTAAGATTCCCCATCTGTGTTGGAGGAAGCTTTGTTGGGGAATCTGTGTTGGAGGAAGCTGTGTTGGGGATCCTGTGCTGGACGTAGCTGTGTTGGAGGAGGCTGTGTTAGAGGATCCTATGTTGGAGGAAGCTGTGTTGGGGAATCTGTGTTGGAGGAAGCTGTGTTGGGGGAAGCTATGTTGGGGAATCTGTGTTGGAGGAAGCTGTGTTGGGGAACCTGTGCTGGAGGTAGCTGTGTTGGGAATCTTTGTTAGAGGATGCTGTGTTGAAGGAAGCTATGTTGGAGGAAGCTGTGTTGGGGAATCTCGCTTGGAGGAAGCAATGTTGGGGAATCTGTGTTGGAGAAAACTGCGTTGGGGAATCTGTGTTAAAGGAAGCCGTGTTGGGGAATCTGTATGGGAGGATGCTGTGTTGGGGAATCTGTATTGGAGGAAGCTGTGTTGGGGGATCTGTGTTGGAGGAAGCTGTGTTGGGGAATCTGTGTTGGAGAAAACTGCGTTGGGGAATCTGTGTTAAAGGAAGCCGTGTTGGGGAATCTGTATGGGAGGAAGCTGTGTTGGGGAATCTGTATTGGAGGAAGCTGTGTTGGGGGAACTGTGTTGGAGGAAGCTGTGTTGGGGAATCTGTGTTGGAGGCAACTGTGTTGGGGAATCTGTGTCTTGAAAGCTGTGTTGGGGAAACTTTGGTGGGAAAATAGTGTTGGTTTAAAATGTTCTGCATAATTACCTTGAGATGAAATAGAGTTGGGCGGCGTGGTGGGCACCACGCTGGGCGGACGACTACTCGTCAGACCAATGAGCGATGTGCGAGGAGTACCTGCATATACGCACAATATTACTGTAAAGGCGCTTTCTTCATTTATTATATTAGTCAGAGAAATAATAAAGCACAGAGAAACTCATAATAAGTGATAAAAAAAAATATAAATTTATATATTTTAATCATTTTATGATTAATCTATTTTATTTGTTGCTATTGTATAAACCAATAAAATAAAATTATGTCATTGAAAATGGACTGGAAAAAATTAAACTACTAAACTACTAATACGACCTACCTTAAACATTAAAACTAAAAATAAAAAACAAATCAGTTAAAAAAGTGACCCAAGAAATGAAAACACAAAAAGGGCACTCAAAAACTAAAGGAATTTGAAAAAGCGATAGATATCAAACAAAAGAAAATAAAATGCACCAAACAAAAGTGCTTGTATAAAACAAGTGCAAGAAACTAACAATACATCTACACTTACTTATACACATGAAAATAAATATTACATTACATATACACTCAATTCGAAATAAGAAAACTTTTTGTACTATCCGTTCAACCGATTATAACTTCTACTCTGCTGGTGACATGACAAATGGCAACTGCAGTAAACAGCCCCCCTAGCCAAGTTACAACCGTTTCGTTTCGAATTTCTTTTCGTCGATCGCCTCGAGTAGGCCACGCCTCCGATTCCTTTATTCTGACGTCATCTCAACGTTCAGAAGAAAGTAATAGTAGGCGTGGCCGACTCGAGGTGATCAACTAAAAGAAAATCGAAGCGAAACGGTTGTAAGTTGGCTAGGGGGGCAGTTGGTATTGTAACCTCTTATTTCCTCCCCTCGCACATATAGTGGTATTATTATTACGTAATAGCGCGCTTTTAAGTAAAATCACCAAAAAAGAAGAAATAAAAAAAACTGGATTTATTTAGGTAAAAGGTAGATATAGAGACCAAAATTGTCGGCCGAATAAATTTCGTTAACCCGTGTGTACAAACGAGATAAAGCGTTTTTCAAGGTCAATCAAGTTGTACAGACGTATGTACAATCGGCGCTGCCATCCTTATGCCTAAAGAACAGAAATCAAAATCGGTCGGACGGACGCTAAAAACGGTTTGTTAAAATGTCTAAATTTATTTTAAATGGAGTGTATGTACCTACTCTACAACTTATTAGCTTTTAATCTCTAAATTTTAGAAGATTTTTACATGTTTTTTTCTATAACTAAAATACAACTTACTATTTTCTGGATTCTTGTACAGTACTGTAGAGATCGATTTGGAAACCGTTTTGTTTTAAACATAAAATTAATGCTTTTTCAGTCATAGATACCACTCACTAGAGATATGTCAAACTTATTTTATACGTGGTTTAACCTTTTAAATATCGCAAGATTTCGCATGGGTTCATTAGATAAAATTTCCAAATGTCACCCGAACACCGTAGTCTCATAAACAGTAGGAAAAAAAATTTGCTGTTTTGTTGTGTTTGCGTTCTAGAGCCACGGTAACTCTTTCCAACGTTTCTGCAGCCTTAAAAGGCATCGGCTTTACTGGGACTTCAGTTTTGCTTACATCTCTTTGAGGTGCGCCCGACTTGGGCTCAGTCTCTACCGGAATGCCGAACGGCGAGCTACCTATTGCTCGTCGTCCGTAAGCCAGTGCCTACGGTGACCGGGGATCGCCCAGCAACTCCCGACGCCCAGGGCCTAAACGGTCACCCGTTTTCCAACCTGTGCCCAAGCGTGGCAGACGTCGATTGTATGCTCTTCCATGTCCTCCGGGTGATCCACACAATGGTGACACCCGGGTGTTTCTTCCAATGGACCATGTCCGGTGAAGACCTGCATCAAGCGGAAAGTAAGGACGCCGTATTGCCTCTCCAGCCACTCCTCAGAGTGGATTTACCGCAGCGATTGTGGCATGCTCTGAACTAATCTCCATACCGTAGCAGTGGACGTCTTCTGACTGAAAAATAGCGACAAAACAAAACGGTTCCCACATGGTTGTGTTCTTACTTCGTTCCGGCAGCTTGTCGCGCGGCCTGGTGGCCGACACGCTGAAGGACTTGGCGAGGCGGCGGTGCGCGGGCGGCGTGAGCTCGGCGTCGTCCAGCTCGGCGCCCCCCGCGCCCCCCGCGCCCGCCGCGCCGCCGCCCGCCCACCAGCGCTCCGAGCCGCGCCCTGAACCCCACGGTACACTACTTATGGTACACTACAGTGCTACACATGCCTTATTTCTAGTAGGACTCCTGGTGATTTACACTTGATCGTTAGCCCGTCTTCGGATATTCTACTTGAATTCGGGCACCCGATGCATTAAAATGAGTTTACATATTTGTGTGTCTTTTAAATCTTAATAATTTTCGTATCTTACAATATATCTTTGAACAAACTTTTGTTCTGTGAAATTAAAATGTGCTTTAAGAAAATCAATCCCCACCAAAATAGAAAAAGAAAACAAGTCCTGTTTCCAGAAGATAACTTTGTCTATAAATCTTGGGACTCACCTTATCAAGTTTTCATCATATTTGCAGCAATAGATCGTCTTAATTGTCAACAAGCTGCCTAATTGAAAAATGTGCTCACTACACTACAGTGCAACCCCAAACAGACTCAATCAGGTTTCTAAAGTTTACCAAATTCTCAATTTCGAATACTCTATTCAGAAACCGGTGGTTAACTTTAAAGTCCGCATTCTAGAACGAAGCTAACTATTATTTATAAATACTAATAAAAAATAAAAAAATAGAAACATACACGCAATTATGAATACTGTCTTTGAAACAGAAGTTTGTCGTAGACGTTCTAGAATACGGGTCTAAAATGTTATAATTTTTAAGAAATAAACACTTAGTATTAAGCCCAAAGCGATAAAAGATTTGATGCCCGCATAATTATGGCATTGATCAAAAAGAAGGCAGTAAAGCAGTTTCTGTTTCGTGAAGCTACTCTTCCTCATCTGAGACGGTCAAAGTGACGAAGTATCCGTTTTTTTAGGATTGAAAATCATCCAATGAATTTTCTCGCTTTTTAGCGGAGCAACAGGGCGTGTCAGACTTTTACTTTCAAACACAACATAGGTATGCTATGTTCCTGCTTTGCCTTGTGATCCAGGACCCCATGGTTCTCTCTGTGTCCACTTTGCTTTGCTCATCGCCGCACCGCACCCACGTGCGTTTGACGTAGGCCATCGCGATAGAGTACCAATTGTTTGCTCCATTCGCACCACATCGCTTCGCGTTCGCATTGATACCTACGTAGTACACCTACGAACTAAAGACCGAGGGATCTGTCAAGTTTGGAACTAGTAGTTCTCGTAGTTCGTGTATAAGGACGCTCTCGCGAACTAGACAAGAGGACTCCCAAGCAATTCTGACATTTGCCTATCGTCATTACTGATAAATTGTCATTTTGTCTAAGTTTGTTGAAATAAATAACAACGCGAATAGTTTTAAAATCGAAGCCAGATATGAATGAGTTAAAAAAATTACTTTCGTATTTTCAACGTTTTGATAGAGCCCAATGTAACTTATTTCTGGAAACGTATCCTAAACGACTTTTATCACATCTAAAGCATCGGTCTCTCAATCGTAACGCACAACGCAGCGGTATGCGGTGTCGGAGACATAATCGTATTAAAAACTTCTATATAAGAATGATATTTATGTGTTCAGCATCGCATACCGCGAAGAGACGGAAGATTCATGGGTCCCTCTGGTCCCTTAAGCAGTCACAGAAAGAAAATCTCTATTCGAATTCTACATGCCATGCCGTGCAGTAGATCTACGATAGCCCCCACACCCACACCGACAAGATAAGAAGCCGTACGTACCGAGGAAGGCATCCACGTGTGCCGCGATGCCCTTCATGGCCTTGTGGAAGATGGAGGGCAGCGCCTGCAGGCACGGGTGCTGGCTCGGCTCGCGGCTACCCTCGTCTTGCGTTATCGAATACTATTCAAAAAGTAAAGGTATTAATAGTATCATTCAAAGACAAACAATGCCAGTTTTCCAAGATGGAATTCACAGAAATACATTCACGTTAAAGTGCAAGAACAGTTTGAATTAATGTTCACTTCTTCGGTATGACATCTTTCTAGTGTTTTATATAATTTAGCGTTCAAATTTTTGGAATAGAAATCCCTTTCAATATGACGGTTAATTAATATTTTTTGCGATATTTCTTGGATAGCAAACGAATCTTAATTTTTATTTTTTTTATTTAGCCTATACTGTCCCACTGCTAGGCAAAGGCCTCCCCCAACTTCTTCCAAGTATTCCTTTTCACCACCACCTCAAAACAGTCCTTGCGGTCGGCATCTAGGTCGTCTCGCCACCTCTTCCCAGGTCGACCTCGGCGGCGTCGTCCATCTTCAGGTACCCACCTTGTGGAGATCCTTGCCCACCGGTCTTGTCTATCCTCTGAATCTTAATCAACTTTTGTAAATTTCTAGTGTGCTACGCAATAAACGAAAAGAATGTAGATGAAATTTAGTATTACAGACACAAAAAAACAAATAAAATCAACCCCTGTACGACCCTGTTCTTATACAATGGAGTCGATTTTTTTAAATTATGTTAATTTTTTTATGAATAAGTTAGAACTTTTTTTAAGTTACATTTTTACCAATTATTTATACATTATATATATAATATAGTTTTTAATCGAGTCCCATAAGCAAAAAAAAGTCGTCAATTCGACGATTTTTTTAATATTCATAATATTATATCGATTGATTAAGCGTCAAATCATGGATTTGTGACAAGTGGCAATAATGGCAGAAATGTTGCTGACACAGAACGTTACATTGAAAACTTTAAAAAAATTGTACTCAGGTTAATAAAAAAAACTAAATAATCGGCGCATGGTTGAATTTGCAAAACATATGTTTATAATATAACTATAACTATTTATGTAGAGTTACCGAGTGTTTGGTGACAGTTTCAAGTGTTACTTTTGTTCGAGACTGTGCATCTTGGGTTTTTAATACATCAATGTATATATTACAAATACATCGGTTACATGTCGGTAGTGTGGTGTTACCTGCAGGAAGTCGGGCGTCTGGCTGATGACGTGCGGGCGGCACAGGTCCACGGGGTTGCCAATGGTGTGCAGCATGCGGTACCAGCTCTGCATCACGGCCTCCGCGCTCATGTCGGTAGTGTGGCGTTACCTGCAGGAAGTCGGGCGTCTGGCTGATGACGTGTGGGCGGCACAGGTCCACGGGGTTGCCGATGGTGTGCAGCATGCGGTACCAGCTCTGCATCACGGCCTCCGCGCTCATGTCAGCCGGGATCAGGTTGGCGTCCTCTTCACCTGCATAAGTAAAGTCCAACATTCAGTTTCTTTTTTAAACGGCGTGACCCTGACCTATGAATAAAAATTGAATACTTTTCAAACTTTAGTTTTAGCAAAACACGGTTTGACACGTCTTAAAACCCAAATTACTTAAGGGCATTCAATTCGACATACATTTTCACTGTTTTTACACAACCGATATTTTGGAAACACAGTATCTTGTGGATATTATCTAGGCTTCTATTGAAATCACTTTGTAAATTTGTGTAAAACTAAAATAGTAAAGACCTCTGAAAATTTGCTATTTTGTATGAACTTTGACACTTCATAATATATTCAAAAATTTAAAAAGTCAAAAAATATAACAATAGAAGCCTTGCAAATTTAATCAAGATTCTGAATGACAAAAACACGTAGTGGTTTAAAAAAAAAACACGTATCGTAACGTTCCTGCAACAAGTTTTGTGAAATATTCGAGTAAATCACGGAATTACCGAATGCTAACAGAGTTTTCAGGCGATATCTCTCATTTTTCGCGTTGCCTCTTCGTCAAACATCGCGTTAGATTACGTTAGATGGAATAACAAGCTTTGAAACCATGCTCGATGTTGACGATAGGCGATTGTAAAAGGACCCTTTTAATTCAGAAACTGGATTTCTGAGTTGTGTATTTGGATTTGAAGAATAGCTCAAAACCTACTTTGAAAGTAAAATTTGACAGGTTACAGAATTTCAGAAAACCGATTTTGACTTCTATCCTATAGACATAAGAATGGCCTTAAAAGCAAAAATGTGGTCGCAATACCAACTATTTACTGCAGCCGCCAGTTGTCATGCCACCAACGCAATAAAATTTAAAATCGGTTAAACGGAGAGTAAAAAGGGTTTGTTTAAGTCTAATCTTATTGGGAATGGAGTACCTACAGGTATCGATCGCGGGCACAGTGCTCTTTTCTTTTCGTTTACTTCCGTTGTACTGTGTCTATGCCGAATCATTATTTTTTTATTATTCTAATCGATTTTGAAAAAAATGTGGTAATGATTTGATATTGTATTTTTCTAGATTATTTTTAATTATGATTTTTTTATCTATTGATTAGGCACAGGTCATAACGAAGTCCTTCTGTGGATGGTTAAAAAGGAAATTTAGTTACCAGTGTTTGTAATACAGTTAACACGACGTCCTAAGCGAGCATTTCAACAGTCACGTTGAAATGCTGACTCGATGACTCTGTACTACGTGCGAGCAAAATCACTGCTACAGCCATAATTAGTTTAAAACATGCCACCACAGCGCAAGAGTTTGCGCGAAAATATTAAAACAACTTATCGCAACCACTTCGCTCGTTGCCGCACCACACCCACGTGAGTTTGGTCAAGTATTGGTGGCCTAACAGCAATAGAGTATCAATTGTTTGTACGTACGCGCCGCTACGCTTCACTATCGCGTTCACGTTAGATCGTCTACGCAAAACACCGCGTAACTGATGGTTCCTTTATGAAGCCGGTGTTACTTACTGATAGGCATGACGGGAAACAGCGGGCCGTACATGTGCTTGAGCAGCCTCGCGGTCAGCGCCAGCGACGCGCGCGTCCACTGCTCCGTCAGCGGCGCGCGGTGGCGCCAGCGCACGCACTGCTCGCGCAGCGTGCGCCACAGCGGCGGCACGGGGAAGCATCTGGTGGGGATTACGTACACATTAGCAAGCTTCATCGGTTCACTTGCAGTGACATTAATGACACCACATAGAAACTAAAATTCAATTAGTAGCTGTACACTCATTTTCAAATTTTGACTATAATCAGAAATGTAAGTGTGCCTGGCTTATTGATATGCTAAGAGTATGATGTCAAAGTAGTGTTGAGATATTTTTTGGTTCATACCAATTCAAAAGTTAGATGGGCATTTATGAGCTTAGATTAGTATCTTAACATAGATCTTACTCAATATTTAATTTTAGTTCTGAACTATCATAGCTAAAAATTGCAACAAAAACTACAACAGACATTCAAAAATTTTCAATATTTTCACTTTTTTATACATTTGTTTTTTGATAAATTTTGATCGCTTTTACCTGTGACACGCCAATATCCAGACTTCAAACAGAACACATAACACTCTCTCGCACAGCTGCTCAGCAGCGGAGTGATGCGGCGCAGGCGGCGACAGCAAGGCAGACGCAGCCGCCAATAACAGGAGCAGTAATGACTTCCACTCGCGCGCCCCCAGGGCTCCACCATCAGCCAGTGCGCGGGACAAGCGCAGCACCCGGTGGCAGAGGACGGCCTGCTTGCTGATCAGGTCGCCACCTGAGAAATTTACTTTATAAGCCAGAGGACACGAATTTGAACAAAGATCAGAGACCCTACCACAAGCTCTTAATGCGATCCATTTGACGACCTACACTGAACTGTTAGAGATATGGATTTATACAGGGTGTCTTTGACATCCATGCACGTACGAATACCATAGATCCAGTACATGATTCTGGACCCCGGTGGGATTTGGTGGAAATTTCCGTCGGTTTTTCTAAATTAAAAAAAAAACTGCCTTTTATAATTTAAACTGTATAAAATCGTTATTCTAATAAAATCATTACAAATTTTTAGTAAAAAAAAAAAATTATTAATAACTTTTAAAATTAAAAATGTCATCGGGGTTGATTAGAATAACGATTTTATCTACCCCGATGATGAATGATGAATTAATAAATTTTTAATTTAAAATTATTATGTTTTGTTTTTTTAATAAATATATCATCGGGCTTGGTTAGAATAGCGATTTTACCAGATTAAATTTAAAAAATAACAGTTTTTTTTTTTTTTTTAATTTGAAAAAAAGCCGACGATAAATTCCATCACTCACATCACTCGGGGGTCCAAAATCATGTACTGGATCCGTAGTATTCGTTTGTGCGTCGATGTCAAAGACACTGTATAGGGTGTACAGCTCCAACCCTCTTTCTCGCTCGCACGTTTTACATTTTAACACGTCATGGTAAGGCCCCTGTTAGGGGTGCTACGACAGGAAACCTCCACGCGTGTCCGCGGGCTGTAGTTCCCTTATGGATACGTCCAGAGCGAAGGCCAGTTCGCGGGACGGTGCACCCTGGGAGGCGGCCAACGATTCCCCTTGGGTACTTCTGCCTAAGGGGTCTCGATTTTCGCCTGCGAATATCCTGTCCGAAGGAACTCTTCAACGCGTGTCCCTCTGCTATAGCAGAAGGCACAGTGGCGAAGTAAGAGCGGGCTCGGTGTGCACTTACCCTGCCACCGAGCAGGCAGGAGGAAGATTTGCTCTTCCTTCTGCCACCGTTAGTCTCGTAGCCTCAGAGATTGTCCAAGGTCATGTTTCTGACTTTCGATGGGGGTCGAGGGTCCTGGCTTAACCGCCCGGGCCGCGAGGAAGACAACCTCTATAAAAAATTACCCCAAACCTCCAAGCGGCGGCGCACCGTGAGGGAGGTTGTTAGCTTGGCTAATGGGTAGCTTAATTAGTCTCTAGTGCGAACCACTCAATTTGAGCCGGTACAGAATGTTTTTTGTCTCGTGGGAACAAAAATGAATATGTCCAAATTTTTTAAAACCCCAAGTGACGAGGAGACGCAGAGCGATGCGCAGTCGGAGTCCGATGCGGCATCCAGAGGGAGCTCGAAGGGCTCGGAGGGCGGTGGAGTAGAGGGAGACTCCGGGAGAAACGCAAATTCCTACCGGAAGCGCTCCAAACCGGGGGACGACGGGTCGTTCTCCGAGGGTGAGAAGGGCTCGGCCCCAAAAATCCCTACCAGTAGCCGCGGTGTGGGCCGAGCGCGAGGAAGGGGGAGGGGGCTCACTGTCCAAGAGTCCACCCAGCGAGCTGAAAGGCTCGCCGTGGAGGGACGCTACCCCAGAGCGACCAGCACTGAGGCTGACCCCTCGGGGCTGTCTGGCAGTGAGCCAGACGCCGGAGGCGACTCGGCTATCGATGAGGCGCTAGAGAGGCTAGAGTTAGTCCTGGCATCTGGCCTGAATAGCGTAGCCAAAAAAAGGGAGAAGTCCTCCAAGAGGAGTGCTATCTCCCAGGCCAGGACCTCTCTCCAAGAGGTAGTGGACCCCATCCGCAGGGGGCTTGCCAGGCTGCGGGCCGACAACGCTCGGCTACGGAAAGCCTGGGGCCAGCAAGAGCTGCCAATGGACGACTCTTGCAGACTGGCAGGGGAGCGCGAGCGGGGGCAGGGGCAGAGTCAGCCAACGCGCCAGCCCGAGCCGGAGAGCCAGTTGCTGACGCTGGTGCAGCGGGAGCTGGCTGCCTTTCAGCAGCAGGTGCAACAGCAGCAGCAGCAGTTCCAGTTGCGGATCCAGCAGCAGCTGTCCCTACTGGAGGGCATTGTGCTGCGCCCCCCACTTGCGGCCTCCGGCCAGCGAAAGGCGGCGTCCTATGCTGCCACTGCTGCGGCCACGGTTGCTGCGCCCAAGCCGGGCCCGTCGGGGCAGGCCGAGCGCGGGACTGTGGTACCGCAGTCCGCGAGGTCAGCCCCTCTGGCCAGAAGACAGCAGCAGGGGAAGCAAGCCGCTGCTGCTGCCCCCCCTCCCAAGAAGGGCAAAACGCCGCCGGCCACTAAGGCGGTGGGAACCCCTGCTGTAGCGGCAAGCAGACGGCCTTTGCCGCCTCCCCCGCCTACGGAATCTCCGGCCGAAGCCGAATGGCAGGTTGCTGGAGCCAAGGAAAAGGCGGGTAGAGCGGCTCGGGCCGCAAAGAAACGAGAACGGCGGCGGCAGCGGAAAAGAAGGGCCATCGAAGCCAGGTGTCGCGCCCCGGATTCTACGGCTGTAGTGATTACACTGCAGCCGGCTGCGGAGAAAAAGGGCGTGTCCTACGGCGAGGTCATCCGGAAGGCGAGGCGAGCGGTCAACCTTGCCGAGCTCGGAGTCACCGGGGGCTTCCGGATGCGGCATACCGCGACTGGTGCCCTTATGCTAGAGGTCCCCGGGGCAAACAGCGGCCCTACCGCAGACGCCCTGGCCGAGAAAATAAAGGCGTCCTTGGATGCGGAGGAGGCCCGAGTGTCCAGGCCCACAAAATGCGTTGTCATGCGCATTATGGGCCTGGACGACTCAGTGACGGTAAATGAGGTTGTGGCCGCCGTCGTCAGGATAGGGGGGTGCCTGGCCAACCAGGTTCGGGCAGGCGCCATCCGTGCTGACGGCACGGGCATGGGGTCGGTGACGGTGAGCTGCCCTGTGTCAGCGGCCAGGAATATCAGCGGGGAGGGCCGACGGCTTTTGGTGGGCTGGGTCTCCGCACGGGTAAAACTGCTGGAGCCCAGACCTCTACGTTGCTATCGCTGCCACGTGGGGCACCACGTGGGGGCCTGTTGCGCAGCGGAGGTGGATCGCAGTAACCGCTGCTTTCAGTGCGGTCAGCCCGGTCACAAGGCCATCACTTGCAGTGCAGCGCCGCACTGCTACGCATGTGCAGCGGCAGGCAAGCCAGCCGAACACCGGGCTGGGGGCAGGTCCTGTGATCCCCCCGCCAAGGCCAAGGGCAAGGTCCCGAGGCCCATCCCCGCGAATGTGCTCGCCGCTGCGGCCGCCAAGTTGGCCACCGCCGCCATCACTTCCGCAGACGCCGCCGCGGCGACCACAGTGGCAGGGCCCTCACAAGGGGCTCGGGAGGAGACTGTAATGGATTGTCAATAATAGCTCCATTACGTCTCCTCCAGGCGAATATCAACCACTGCGCCCCCGCTCAGGATCTGTTGCTCCAGAGCATGGCGCAGTGGTCGATAAACATCGCCGTAGTCTCCGAGCCGTACTACGTCCAGCCCAGGGCCGACTGGGTGCAGGACCTGAACGGCTCGGTGACCTTAATTTCGTCGGCCGCCGCCGGTACCCCGTCCCTCGAGGCCGTCACGAGGGGGCAGGGTTGCGTAGCGGCACGGTTCGGGGACATCGCAGTCGTAGGTGTATACCTCTCCCCGAACCGAACTCTCGCCGATCTCCACATCTCCCTTCTGGAGCTGAATGCCGTCGTCGCTGGGTTTGGTTCCCTCCCCGTGGTCGTTTGCGGGGACTTCAATGCCAAGAACCTGGCTTGGGGTTCCCGGTACACAGACCAGCGGGGTCGGATGGTGGAGGACTGGGCTTTGGAGCTAGGCCTGGTCGTCCTAAACCGGGGTTCTGTCCCCACGTGTGTGCGGATGCGGGGCGAGTCAGTGGTGGACATTTCATTCGCCAGTCCCGCTCTGACACCGCGTGTCGTTGACTGGCGCGTCATGGAAGGGGTGGAGACGTACTCAGACCATCGATACATCCGGTTTGACGTCTCCGCCCAGTCCTCAAACGCGCCGGTCCAACAAACCCCGTGTGGTCCGCGTTGGGCGCTGAAGCAGCTGGACCGGGAGCTCCTCCTGGAAGCCGCGATGGTACAGGCCTGGGTGCAAGCACCGGACAGGCCTGTTGACATCGACGTCGAGGCAGAGTGGTTCCGGGAGGCCATGTCGCAAATCTGCGACGTGGCAATGCCCCGAGTCCGGCCAGGACGTGCCCGGCGCCAGGTGTACTGGTGGTCGCCAGAGATCGCGGCACTGCGTAACGCGTGCAATGCCGCGCGGCGCCAGTACGCCAGGCACCGCAGGCGCCGCATCCGTCCGCCGGATGCGGAGACCAGAGAGGCGGAGCTCTACGAGGGATACAGAGAGGCGAGACGCACCCTCCGAGCGGAGATAAAGCGGGCGAAGGTAGAGGCCCGCAACGTGTGGCTGGAAACTCTGAACAGAGACCCATGGGGGCGCCCCTACAAGGTGGTGCGAGAAAAGCTCCGCCCCTGGGCTCCCCCGCTGACGCAGAGTCTCCGGCCCCAGCTTGTGGAGGGTGTGGTTAGCGCTCTATTCCCCACGCGAGGGGAACACTCTCCCCCGCCTATGGCTCCGCCACCTGCGGTGTCCAACGTGGACCACGACGGCGACGGCGACGACATTGCTCCAGAGGTGACCGAGGTAGAGATGCGAGTGGCGGTACGTAGGCTCAGTGCCAAAAACACCGCCCCAGGACCCGATGGCCTGCCTGGAAAGGCCTGGGTCCTGGCCATGGAGGAACTTGGACCTCGACTAAGAGGGCTCTTTAGCGCATGTATGGAGAGGGGCCAGTTCCCACTTCGCTGGAAGACTGGGAAACTGGTCCTCATCGCGAAGCCGGGGCGCCCTGCGGACTCACCGTCCGCGTACCGGCCCATCGTGCTGCTCGACGAGGTGGGCAAGCTCTTTGAAAGAGTAATTGCAGACCGCCTCGTCGCGCACCTAACACGGGTGGGGCCGGATCTTTCGGACGGCCAATTTGGCTTTCGCAGGGCGCGCTCTACGGTGGACGCCATCATGCGCGTGCGAGCCCTCACGACGGGGGATGCGGTGTCCCAGAGCAGGTGTGTCTTAGTGGTGTCTTTGGACATCGCCAACGCTTTCAATTCCCTGCCCTGGAGTAGCATTAGGAGGGCACTCCGGTATCATCGGGTGCCTGACTACCTCTGTCATGTTGTCGAGGCCTACCTGTCGGACAGGTACATTATCTACCCTGGTCACCTGGGAGAGTGGAAACGGCGAGAGATGTCGTGCGGTGTTCCGAAGGGATCGGTACTAGGACCACCCTTGTGGAACATCGGGTACGACTACGTGCTCACGGCGTCCTTACTTACCGCATGACGCAGGTCCTCACCGGACATGGTAAGTTTGGGAAGTTCCTGTACCGGATCCGTGCAGAAGAGACGCCCGGGTGCCACCATTGTGTGGACCGCCCGGAGGACACGGTGGAGCACACGGTAGAGGTGTGCCCCGCTTGGGCAGAGCACCGTCGTGTCCGCGTGAGGGCGATCGGCGGCAGCGATCTCTCGCGCCGGGCCTTGGTACAGGCCATGGTCCGGAGCGAGGAGGAGTGGCAGGCGGTCGCCTCCTTCTGCGAAGCAGTAATGCTAGCAAAGGAGGCAGCCGATCGCGTGAGGCAACGGCAACGGTCCTTACGCCCCAACCGCCGCCGGGATTCCGATCCCGATTTCCGGCCACCGTAGGCGCGGGCTTGCGGACGGCGAGCAATGGGTGGCTCGCCGTCCGATCGTCCGGTAACCGTCCGGACCGAGCCCTAGTCGTCGACGGCGCGTAGTGTTCCACGCGCGCCTCAAGGAGATGTCAGCAACCGTAGGGGCCCAACAGGGTCGAAGCCTACTGGGGCCATGGGTGATGCGAAAGAGATCCCCGGGGCCCTGGAAAACAAATGGCAAAGAAGGAACAGGAGTGGGTTTTTAGTCAGTAAAAGTCTGACACTATCTCCCGCTCCGCCCAAGAGCGGGGGATGTCATGAGATGATTTTCCCACCCGAAAAAAAAAAAAAAAAAAAAAAGGCCCCTGTTAAATCAAATAGTCGCATCCTTTTATTGATGTGGGAAATCGTCAAATGACGATGGTGTAGCGAGAAGGCGTGTCAGACTTTTACTGACTAAAAATTACGTGTTCTTTCGTTGCCCTTACCCTACTAGGGCCAAGGTAAATTCTGTCGATCAGTCCCGCAGCCCTAGCAGACACCAGCCCTACTGAGCCCCTTCGGTACACGTAGGTACAAAAACATCCTTTAAAATTACGAGCCTGTTTCTAAACTAAGTATTGGGAGTTATGAACTTGTCAAACAATACTTTAATATCAAACTTTGCCAGGGTGTCAAGCTATAAGGCTTCTATGTCCCCCAGAGATCGGTTAGATTCAATCCGTATATCTCCGTTCCTTCTGCCTCTTTTAATTACAGACAAAACACACACATGGTGCGAGCGAGTAAGGAATTTAATATTCTTTGTAAAGAGTTCTCACTATACCACTAAAACCTATTCTGCACGCACTCGGCTGAACGCTGACTTTTTATTTTTATATATGATATAAACTAGCTAGCTATAAACTAGATCGCTTGACTGCGATCCCACCTGATGTTAAGGCAGTGATGACACCTAAATTATAATTGGACGGGAAGACCGCATCAAGCAAATTATTCCAGTCCTTCGATGTACATGGTATAAAAGACGAAGCGAAACAGTCCAGACCTTAGAGGTTTCAACAACGTAAGGGTGGATACTCGCCGTTCGTCGGGTTATAAATTGGACTTAATCAAATCTGGATTGCCAATTAGCCTCTTCGCACGCCTTTCTATCGAGTCCAAAGCTGCCAGATGACATTTTTAAAAGTATAGTGCTAATTGTACTTAAGTGATATAATTCATAATTTTTTTTATCATGCTTGTTAGTGATCCTAAGCTTTACTACTTTTTCTGTTTTTACCCGTAAGAACCTGTAAATGGATCAATGTCTCAAATACAATTGTTATCCACTTGTTATAACTGTTAATTCTCATAGATTAAATAAATAAAGTAGAGTTTGACAAATACTTAACTTCAAACTTTTAATTCAGTAACCGAGGAAAAAGTATTATCATCATTCAGCTGAAAGGCGTCTACTGCTGATCATAGGCTCCCCCTAAGTGGACGCTTGTAGCTAACTATGTGCCATAGTCGGGCCCCTAAGCGTCTGCTGTCTGACAGCTTGCAGATTAGGACCCTAAGTGGCAGAGTATGCAGTGGGATAGAGTTAAAGCAGAATTTAAATGTTTATCATCAATTAAAAACCTCCACTTCTGGATTTAAAGTTTCCCCATATGTGACACAGCAACAACGTAAACAACACGAACGTTTGAGTCAAGTTGTTGCCAAACCTAGACTTAGGTCTCTCCTATGTATTGCCACAACAACCAAACCTGGGCACATTAATATAAAATGTTTTATTTTTATTAAATCCTTTTCTGATAACTTACCCAGTTCCATTTGGTATATGAATGCGAGAGCTTGTAAAATAAATGTAATATTTATATTCTTTATTTACACACTTCTATAAATGTATACTTTTAAAATATTATAACGGATTAATTTACTAGAAGTATAATTCAGAATTGGATGGACTTGAGAGAACCTAAAATTAAAAGAGAGAAACCTTTTTAAAAATTATTTTAGTCCATCCATAGGAGGGTCTGGTAAATATTGCTGTCAGTGATAAGTGCTATTGTACCCATAGATTTAAATTAATATATAAGATTTGTGCAACTGTTTTGGTGTACAAAAGACATTAATATATTCTTTTCTAAAACCTGTGGAATTTGCTTTAGTTTTTCCACTAGGTTCTTGTAATCTAAGTTTGAATTCTTATTCTTTTTCTTGGATTATATTTAAAAATACGACAAGTCTACAGAATTCAAACAAATAGTTCAACTAGAGTAGATAGAGTTATCATGATGACACTAGATGAAAAAAGTGAAATCATCATTATTATCATTATTCTGGCGTTATTTTTCTTCCATTTCATTCTGTCAGGCGTCAGAATATCAAGTGTTGGATTTTTGACGCTCGATTTAACTTGAAGAGAAGAAAATAAGCGTGCTATCGTCTTAGTAGCGTGTCGTTGGCAAGTCATTACATATTATGTTTGGCCTAGTATTTAGCTAAGGAAAAACATTCGCTGACGCAATCATAAGGCCTCATCTAGTTTAAAAAATAACAAAAAAAAAATTGATGTGTAAAGTGTTTTTTTAAACCTATTTACAAAATAAATATCATTTATCATTTAAGGTCCTTAGTCCTTACATGTACAGGATACGGAGCCAGATGAAAGGTGGGCCATGGTATGAGGAGAGACGCCGCACAAATACTGAAGATCAAGTCATCCAAGAACCCTGAACTGAGGAGGTATTCTTTACTGCGGCCGATCTGATGAGTCTATTTAAAGTTTTCCGGGTCGACCCCGGTACCCGGTGCATGTCCAGGTCGGACGCTCTCGGACGACTCGATGAAATATTCAAAAATATGCAAGCAATAATATTTAGGCGTTTTTCCCCAATTTCTGAATTAAGAATTTGAAGTTGAGCATTTCTCGAACACTACTTTCGCCAGAAAACCTATCAAAAATTTAGCTTTAAAGTAGGGTTTATCCTTTTAACCACCTACGTCGGATATATGGACAAACATTGTCGAGTTTGTTCCGCCAGGATCGCATATCCACGACCAAATACTTCATCTCGTCAGCTCTTGTTTCACCTATGAGGATTGAAGAGCTAAACGAGATGGAATACCCGCAGTAGCTAACACACGACCCTGGCGAATAGGACACGATAACAATCGTCGGACCAATCCGACGCAAGCCGTTAAAGGATTAAGACATTCCTAACACATAATACTTAATTCAGAAACCCGCCCTTAGAGTGTGCTTAGTGTTAATGATAACGGGTATCAGTCAGTCATTTTTAGTAGATGATAGTAAGCAAAATTGAATATAAAGATAAACTCACTCTCATTAGGTCTAGGCACGAACAAATTATGCAGGTGTCTGAGTATCTTCCTGGCGTACTTGTGGGGGGCGGCGGCCACGGGCGGCGGCAGCGCGGGGGGCGGCGGCATGGCGGGCGGCGCGGGCGGCAGCAGCGGCGCCAGCCACGCGCAGCACACGCGCACGCAGTCGCGCAGCGCCTCGTGCTCCACCAGCGGGAGGGACAGCCCGAAGCGGATCACTTCCAGTACCCATTCCACCTGCATACACAAGTATTAAGATAGTATTAAGATACAGTGGCAACCACTGGCCAATTCAACTTTTCTCATTATACTATACCAGACCCTGTATTTGTATTTGTGTAAATTGTAATTAATTAGGTATGGGAATAATTTCCTGACAAATAAATAATTACTATTATTATTAGCAATTATTGTCCCAATAGCTAGTAGTGATGGAATCTAACCATAGCTAGTTCAAAGAGCTAACGTGTAGTGTCCCACACACGAGCCATACGCGACGGCCACAAACTCCGCCTCGAGAAGCTGGAAGCGGCCACAAAGGCGCGCGGGATAGCCATTTGTGGTTGGGGGTTGCTACTTGCGGTCGATAGCTGCTACTTTTTTATCCCAAGCTTGCAGTACCATAATGGACTCTGATTAAGAGGCTTTAATTGCGCGAGTGGCGTGTGGCGGCTTTTCGTGGCCGGTGCAGGGCAAGATTTGTAGCGTATGGCGAGTTCATATAAAATGTATGAAAACTACTGGAAAAGACAGCAATTAATTCCAGTCTCCATGAAATTATGACAGAAATGTATTTCTGACAAGTCTTACTTCTGCCATAGTGGAGTAGTCTTTATTTCAGCTAAATTAAAATTCATAAGCACTAAAGAAGTAAAAAACCTTGTTTGTTTATTAATGCTTTTAGTAAACCACAAAAAAAAAGACCTTGATTGTATTCAACATAAGGCAAAATCACTATCTTCATCATCATCATCATTTCAGCCGAAAGACGTCCACTTTTGGACATAGACCTCCCCCAAGTGTCGCCACAATGAAAGGTCTTGTGCTTCTCGCATCCATCGGATTACGGCAACCCTTACCAGGTCATCGGTCCACCTTGTAGGAGGGCTTCCAACGCTACGTCTTCCAGTACGTGGTCGCCATTCCAGAACCTTTCGGCCCTAACGGCCATCGTTCTGCGAGCAAGGTGCCCTGCCCATGATTCTTCGTGCTATGTCAGTAACCTTGGTTCTCCTGCGGATATCCTCATTCCTGATTCGATCACGCACTATCTTATAAAGCAAAAATTTTAATTCATTTTGCTTATCCTTATACAAGCATACAAGAGCGTGTACCTCAGCGTCAGTGGTGAGGGGGCTGGGCTCGTGCGAGGCTAGCTGCTTGACCACGGCCAGCACCACGTCCCGCCCGCCCACCGCGCCGAGCACGCCACGCCCCCCGCCCTCCAGCGGCAGAGAACTCCACTCGGAATACATGCCGCCGCTATCTTTATTCTGAGAAAGTTTAAGGTATAAATAGTTAAAATCTACATAAAGGAGAAGCTGACTGACTGAAATATCAACACACTGTCAAAACTAATAGAAGAGTCAAATTTTGCATAAGATTTCCTTTTTTGACTTTGTCCGTCAAATATCGGTCATTGCGGACTCAGTCAGAGTTGAAACCTAAAGTAGCCTATGACTTTTCTTGAGGTTCAAGCTTACTCCATACTAAATTTCACCAAAATCGGTTTAGCAATTGAACTGTGAAAATGTAACAGACAGACAAAGTTACTTTCACATTTATAATATTATAGTATAGCTATACTATGACTGTTGAGTCTATTTCAAAAATCATGGCTAGCCTGAGGTATTAAACTGTCTATATTATTATCTACCTAAACAATTTCCACCTATGTTGGACATTGTTTTTTTTTTTCGATAAATTTGTCTGCAATCAGCATTGGTTAGGTCTAATAGGTTTAAGTGTCCTCCTGTGAAGGAACTCTTCACTAGTATTAATTTATTTAGGGTTGTCTTATAGCCAACATGCAGGTAAATAGAGGGGCGTTGTGCAACCTCTAAATATTAACCGATTATTGTGATTTTTGGTACATGAACACTGTGCATGAGTGTATCAAGAATTCGAGCTACGTCAAATGAAAATTGAAAATTAAAAAAAAACATGAAACACCCTACTGTACTTAACATGATTTATTTTAAATAAACAACTTTGTTAAAGCAGCTTAACCTTTTGAGTACCATAATTAGAGGCACAATAGAAAGACAATTAGCGAGTGATCACCCGCATTTGCTTGGGGTTTAATGAATTAAAAATGACTTTTACTATTAATTACATCATTATAGTTTAACTGTATACAGTAGATTATAATGCCAACCACATAAGCTAATCTCTGCACCTCTAGATTACATTGTCATTATTGTTGCTGGCTCAGTTATGTGATTAATACGGCTGGACACATCCCTATATTGTGTGTCCTCCTGCCACTCGTTGGTAACAGGGTCCTGAAAACAGTGGCCCGCACATATGTTTCTATTCCATGCAACCTGGCAACTCGCATGCACCCTCCTACCAACTCATAAGTTGGACAGTGGGTCGTCTTAGGGGCAGGTTTTATGTTTTGTACCACTGTCCATGTGATACAATATACAGTCTAGATAATAGCTCGGAGTTTTCTTTATTATATAAAGCACCCAGACAATAAGATGCATTGAGAATGTTTCATCATTTTACAAAATACATGAACTTCAGGGCGTAACTGCTTGAAGTACTATAAAATTCTATGAAGACTTGCATGAAGAATAAATAAATAAAATGTAAGTAGTTAGATTATAAATGGTTAAATTGCAGATTATACTCAAAGCAAACTTTGAGGAATGGATCCAAAGAGAAAACACGTTACACTGATATTGTTACACGCTTGAGAATGTAAATACAAGCAAACTTACTTGGTTGTTGACTCTATTGAAGATGCTCACATTCATAAATAACACTTAACGGTACCCTTTATAACGGGTCACAAACTTACACCAATAAAAAATCACAAAAGCATTATAGTTAGCAGACACTATTAGAATTCAATCAATATGATAATTATTATATGTTAATTCACTACGAATCAAAATCTCTAAATATTTTCCTCAGTCTTCAAACAACTGGGAATGAAAACGTAACTTTGTGAAATAGATATATAAAATGCCAATATGTACGAAAGGGAGAGTAAACCTAAATATGAGAGGCGTATTTTACACAGTACGTCACCTGTCACTGTCAAAATACCGGAACCTTACTTTAGTTTTTTCTCTGTTTTCTAAGAGTATTTGACAGAGAGAAGGCTATTAACAATGTTTAATATATGTATCTTAAAATTTTCTGGAACGCACTAAGAAATATGAGACACTTACTATTTCGTTCAGAAATAAAGTGGTTAAAAATCCAAAGAAAAAGATCCTTTTTACTGCATACTTCCAACCAAAGACTTCGGCCGCTTTTTTAGTATATTACAAAGTACTCTGTGGGCCGCTTTTCCATATGGCTGTACGCGTTACGTTCATACGCTAAGGTGAGGGCAGCCAGGGCAGGTTAAAATCGGGCCAGCCGTCTCGGAAATTAGCTGGAATTAACAGATACAACAGATACAATTATATCTATATACTAGCTTTTGCTCGCGGATTCTTTCCCGTCAACTGTCTACTCTACCCTATTACTATTAATATTATAGTTACCTACCTACCCTATTAAAATACCCTATTACTATTATAGTTACCTACCTACCCTATTAAAATACCCTATTACTATTATAGTTACCTATCTACCCTAATATAATACCTTCCCTGTATGCTGGTGAACAAAACAAAATTAAAACTGGCCGGTACCGTTCTTAAGTTACTTATAGCATGACCAGGAGAAATGAGGGTTCATTTTTTTTAGATATAGATTATTTGGACATAGTGATGCAACGGAAGTGTCTTAATGGAAGCGGAAAACGGATAAATGCGGATGCGGAAGCGGAAGTGCTAATACTATGAAGAAAAAGCACAATTTTATTTTTTTAAGGGCCTATTTTTCAATCCTCAGATAAACAACCAGATAGTCTTTAATCGAAGGATAGCAAGATTTTGAGTTTTTCAATGGTCCGATAGGGTCCCTATAGTTAACTATCGAATAGAGTCCCTAACGGAGGAATATAGTTACCTGCTACTTTAAGGGCCAGTTAGGGTTTTATCTCTCCGTTATGCATGACGTTTTTGGTTATGTTTGACAATTTACATTCATTTTGTGCGTTTTATTATTACGTAAAGGTAAGTCAGTACTGTAATTTGTAGATATATATTATGGGCGTGTTGAACCAATTAATGACAAGAACATGAAATATTTTAATTTAAGTAAGTACATACATACACGAGCGACAATGAATTTGGAGAAGATTTTGGTTGAAAAAAGATACCGTAGCTTACTTGCTTTTATTGATTGAGGATAAGATCATGCGAATAATTTCACCAATGAACCAAAAAATCTAATAATAAAGAAACTCGTTGCGACATTTGTGTACCATACCCCCCCCCCCCCCGTGTCCAGTCACCCACGCACCCCCCGCTCCTCGCTATATTCTTCTATTTAGAGTTCTGTTATAAATTTTGCGGAACTTCTGCAGAAGCGGAAGAAGAGTTCCGTTGCAACACTATTTGTTGGACATACCTGATATGGTAGTGTAAGGCCCCAAGTACTCTGTGGGAGGCCCTAAGCTCAGGGCTTAGATAAGCTTAGAGGTTACGTGTAGGTTTAAATAGATTTGTTAAGGCAGTAAAAAAAAATCAAACAAATCATATCACAAGTTTGTTTAAAAAAGATTTTTTATTAAAAATTATATTATGCAACATTATTATAATACACTGAACACCTTATCTATATTAATATAAAAAACATATAAAAAGAAACTTAGTCATGTTGGTCACATCAACATGTTTATAATTATTAATAAAAACAAGAATATCTCAACAAAAACACAAACCAGGCAACTGCACAAGGATGTCTCTGCATCAAAAAGTATTATAGTAAATTGCTCTGCACACTAAAATTATATTCTAAATTATCTATTATGTCAATTTGGGTTATGGCATTGTACTAGACATCCTTTACTATTTTTTTTTTTTTCAATCCTGAAACCGTTTTTATAACAAAAGCTCACAAAACTTCATTACATAATAATAGAAGTACAGTTAAAACATAATTTACAAAAGTAGTAGTTACAATTTTGATACAATTTATGCATTGCCAATAATTGCCATACAGTGTGGCAATGCCATTGACATAAGAAATATATGCCACCGGACTTTGGGCACATAGTAGGGTTTTATTTTGATTTTATTTTATTGTGATTATAGTAAGTATTTTTAAATTTAAATAAGATTCCCGAGCTAAAAAAACCTACATTAAAGGCTATATATTCGATATTTTTATTTACAAGACATTCAATATAAAAGAAAGAATTTTGTCACTGATGCTAGTCTACCACAACGGAAACACAATGTAAAAAGAAATGTTATTTTTAACAAGATACTGATAGTTAAATACATATGTTTTTCCTAGATGAAAGTGTAATATTTACATTTAAACCCGGCCTCATCTAGTTTAAAATGACGAGAAAAAAAATTTATTTGTAAGTGTTTTTTTTTTAAACCTTAAATATCATTTAAAATACAATAATAGAAATATGTACAATTGAATGAGGCAGTTTTGAGTGATAGGAGGTGATATTTAAGGCCTACCGCTTAACACGGACAGTGCCTAAGTTAGCTGCATGCACTGTAGATGTGTGGTGATGCAATGAAAGAGCCGTCTTTTGCTGTTGTACTCTTTAAATCTTAGCCATAGAGTCAATTAAACAGTCAGCTAGGAAACACTGGCCACACCTAGTTTAAAATGACAAAAAAAAAAAGATGTGTAAAAGTGTTTTATAAACCTATTTGTAGAATAAATATCATTTATCATTATCATTTAACAGTGTACTGAAAGTTTTATCAAAAACATCTAAGTACAAGTTTTAGAGCAGCTTGGAAGTTTTCAGTCAAACTAATTATACAATTTTTTTTATGTGCAAGAAGATGAGACTATACAGTTGTCCCACAGTAATTTGGCCCATCCAATCTGACACTTCTTATAATTCTACAAGCATTTACTTACCTACTTAAAAATTTTAAGTACTTCCAAGGCGATATCATAATCTTATTACAATCTAGCCTTGTTTATAGACTAAAATGTTATTGAATTACACTATGTATAATAATAAATTGTATTTACTAAGAACCAAAAGGAAAGTGATCAAAGCACTTTTCTTACTGTCCCAATTAAGGCGAATACACTATGTTCGTGTTTGTTAGGTGCTACCTGTTCTACATTACACTATTTACTAACACTAAACTTGAAAGTTTTGTTATTTGTAGTCTTCTCATTATATTCATGTCAGATCATAAGGGTTTATATTTCAAAAGAGTTCTGTACTACATGACATTGCTAGCATTACTCAACAGTTTAACAAATTTAAAAACAAAAAACTTTGACCTTGAATATGTTTGTCAGATGGCCGCTGGTCAACTATAATTATTTTGATGTACAAAAAGACAAAACCAGAGCTATTATTACTACATAGTAATCTCAAAAAAAAATACATTTGGTTTTTAACTCGAAAATATCTTGCTCTGTAGTTTTGGGATCATTCCTTTTTGTTAGTAGTTGTGATTTTTTTTTATATATGGTGTTCAGCACCAATGAATTAATACACCAAATATGTGACTAATAGTAAGCAAAGTAAGTTAGATTATTAAGGGTTATTGAAAGCCCCTTTAACATGATAATTAAACATTTTTTTTGTTTTGATCAAAAATTCCCACTTAACAATTTATTGGGACAAAATGTTTTTAAAACATTACTAAGGTAATACAACAATGTTATTGATAAGCTGTTGTGTGCCAGATAAGCGAAACCTGTTAGATATGATGCAATTTTCAGTTAAGTTTGTTCATTTTCTTTTCTTTCATTAATTTATCCTCGCACTCCATTATCATTAGCATCTCTAGCTTCAATATATCTTGCTCTCCATTTTCCACATTCTTCTTGCATTACATTATACCTCTCCTTATTCTCATCTAGCAATCTCTCTGCCGCCTCCAACTTCTCTTTGTATTTTTGGGCCAGCGGGTTGTTTTCCAATTTGTCTGATGAATGAGCCAACACTGTACTCTTAGCCTGCTTCACAGTAGCTTCAGCCTCTTTTATTATCATTTCAGCTTTCTTGCTCAGTTCATCTTGAATAATAAGCATGCTGACTAGTCTGCGAATAACAAAAGCCAAGAAAATAGCAAAGCCAGTTATGTAGAAGTTTCTCTGAGCTCGAAAAAGCTTCACACTCCCTTTCATTTCACTTGCCAAGTGGGTATGAGACCCGGGTTCCGTGTTGGAATACTTTTTCATTTCTCTTATAGCATCAATCAGGAACAGACTTAGAACACCTAACAAGACATAGAAGTATGCTGCAGCGTGGTTTCGGAACATGGCAAATATCCGAGACTTGAAGAATAGGTTCCATCTTCTGGGACTGAATATGGGTAATATCATGATGATGACGATGGCTATCTCGAGGTAGAGGTAGCCAGCAATAAATGTCCATTGAATAGACATTGTACTGGTCTGTTCTCAGCCGGCCGGTTTTATTAAAAGTTAAATAAGTTCACTTATCGTTATAGAAATAGTAGTCTTACGTGTTTACTAGTGCACGTACTTCCAGAGATTTTTTTCTTACTGTTCTCTTTATAGAATGCACTTGTTGTTAATCGCAAAAACGCATGACATCACCAATTTCACTTTCAGATTACGAAAACAACAAAACAACTTTGACATTTGACCATTCGACTTGCTCATTGACTTTTGACAGTTCAAAAGTTTTTCATTCTAACTTGTAACTTCATATTTCTGTCTCGTTTAGCTTATAGTGGATAAAGCGAAATAGCAATACAATCACTAGAGATTCTTTATCCCTTCAAAGTATCGGTTTTGATTGGCCCTGATTGGCCCACATCAGTAACTATAAAATACCAGATGTATTGTGAAGTCCGGACCATAAACTGCAGAAATTAGAAACATTCACGGCTCGTTCTCAGAGATGATGCATTTTGATGCTTAATATTGTATGTGCATCAATAAAAAATCGTATTAATTAATTTTGGTCGGTTAAACTAAAACAGAATAATAGAAGTGTGGCGGGCAAAACACTATATTAACCTGCATTACTGTATTCTATTTATGTGAAGGAATTCTTTGATGCCATATTTTAGATTTTTATGTTAGTAGATTTTGCTTTAAATATAAATTAAGGAAAATTTTATGGTTTTACTTTGTTGTTTTAAAGTCGACTAAAAGTGAAACATTTGAATAATAATTTTACTATACAAGTATTGCCAGGCTATGGTCTGCTGTGGACAAAACGTGAAAAAGAAATAAGCATCTGTCAATTTGTCATGTCATTTGCAGTCATTTGATCAATGTAAAGAAAATTGATAGAAATTTTATTTTAATCGTAAATTCCACAACACAATGACTAGTATAGAACTAGATATATGGCGAGGCGAATGGGGACTCGCCTCGATTGATTTAGAATGTCTGAAAGTCTTAGTAAGTGCTTTTCTTCATAACCTAAAACCTGAAACTATGCCGGTATATTTTTCGGTATTTATTCTTTATCGCATTGTTCGCAGACTTATATGAAATTTATTGGAGTTCCCGTAAGAGTTCGAGAAGCGAATAACCCATTTTTCACACCTAAGGGAAGGCTCCCTGTCATGAAGGACGGCCGCAAGCTACTTTCAAATTTCGAGGAAGTTGTGGAACATTTAAAATCTCTGGTAAATCTAGTTCTCGTTTGTTTTCAACAAAGTCTTGCTATTGTCATTTTAAAATAATAGTTGCACATGCTTCCTGTATTTTTTCTCTAATGTGGTCTATGTAAAGCAATATTACATCATGTTTATCTAATGGTGTAACTATGGTAACCTTTAGTTTATTACATGTAAGTTGTTTACTAATATCGTTACAGCACTATAGCACAGATGTACATCTAAACACAAAGCAGGCTGCAGAAGCCAGTGCGTTCACACAATACTTACGAGAGAAACTGTACCCAGCGTACCAGTATGCATGGTGGGTTGATGAAAAGAACTACTGTGATTTAACCAGACCAACATATGCCAAAGCTCTGTGTATCCCATTCAACTTTTACTACCCATCACATTACCAGAACGCAGCTAAAGAAATGGTTGATGCTTTATATGGAGAACACACAGATTTAAGGGAAATTGAAAAAACGGTAAGAAAAAAAAAAATCAGTTATTATCTAATTCTATATTAATACTATAAAGCGGTAAATTTTATAAGTTTTTATGTCCCATACTTCTCTTTTGTAATCTCAGAAACTACTGGACTAATTTTAACAATTCTTTTACCAGGATGCTACATTATCACTATAGGCATACATTTTCTATGTTCATGCTGACACTGGCAGTAGCTAGTGTTTCATAACATTGGTAGTCTTTCTTGGATACAGTCTTCTTATAATCTAATAAAAAAAAAACAATATTGTACAACATTGAATGTAAAAATGCCCTAATATGAAATTAATTCATTAAACCCCAAGCGAACACTCACTCTGTCGTTGTTTCTCTAATCAGTAAATAATAATCTAATCAAGAAGTACTTAAAATTTTTTATTGTGTCTATAACTACGGTATTTGAAAGATTAATAAACATATGGAAATCTTCTGAATATAATTGAATTTCATATAAACATCTGTAGCGACATCTATGGCGTCACATAAGAACTAATCCTGCATCACGCAATCAAAGTTCTCCATGCGATTTGAATATATATGCCAGACCAAAATCATCTATCGGGCAGCTGCCCACCAGACATAACACCCCGTCTGGTTGGAGGATCCTCCCTTTTCAAAGGAGGTTTGCGGGACTTTACTCTCTGTTCCGCCTAACTCCAAACACGGGTCGACATGGGTGGCCATGGGTCGACTTCTGAAAAGAAAACCCATGGCCCTAAAATGCAAGGGCAACAGAAGAAACATATATAGACATCAACATAACAGTTTACTCAGTAAAGGCTGACACAGCCGCTCCACCTCAAAAAAAAAAAAAAATATAAGTTTCTGCTTTTTACCCAAATAAATTGGGTTATGGTCAAGAGGATAATATTGTTGACCCTGTCTGTGTGTGTCTGTCCTGTTGTGTGTGAGTGATAGTATCACTGCTGGAAGGAAGATAACAGACAAGACTGTGATACAGTCATCAGGGTGGCTAGTACCTATTATAATAGGTCTTTATCTATAGAACTGCCATTTTTTTAAAAGGGGTTTAGAAGTGTTATCTTTGGATTGACTTGGATTTATAAATTCAAATAAACTTTATAATAATATGAAAAACCCTTTTTTTTTATTAGCTTTCATAAATACAAAACACAAAGAAACCAATAAATACCTAATTTCAAAAAAAGAATAACATACTGTTAATATAAAGTTTATTTGAACTTATAATTCCAAGTCAGTCCAAAGATACAACACTTCAAAAAAGGCAATTTCATAGGTAAAGACCTATTAAAATAGCAGTTATTGTATGTCGGGCTGGTGTCTACAACTGCACATACAAAGTGCAAATATAATAAAGAAAAATATGTTTTTTTTTTATGAATTTTGAAACAATTTTTCCAATTTCCTCTTCAGAAGGACCTTTCTGAGATTTCAACAAATAGTTTGAAAAAAGTTCATCCACATTGGTTCAGTCAGTCTGGAGATCTGCACATAGCAACACAAAATTAAAAAAAAATATAATTTGATATGAAATAAGATGTTAATTCATTTGATACTCAATTTAGTTTTTCCTCTATTTCAGATATACAGTGAAGCCGAGAAATGCCTTAAAACACTGTCAGACAGGCTCGGCGAAAGTGAATACTTCTTTGGCAATCGTCCCTCTTCCTTTGATGCTACAGTATTTGCATACCTTGCACCACTGATAAAGGCGCCATTCCCCAACTCTACTCTACCCAATCACGTGAAAGGAATAGCAAACCTTTCAAGATTTGTTGCTAGGATCAACCAGAAGAATTTTAGACATGTAACAGATGGTAAGTGAAAAAGAATCATTTTTATTTGTACTTCCAATCATATATTTTAGGTCATCATACAAAATTCACATAAATGATAGACAAGGATTTTCCGGTTTGCTCTTGTGGCCTGTGGTTCATGTTTGCTCCTGTGGCCTGTGGCTCATGTTTGCTCCTGTGGCCTGTGGCTTATGTTTGCTCCTGTGGCCTGTGGCTCATGTTTGCTCCTGTGGCTCATGTTTGCTCTTGTGGCCTGTGGCTCATGTTTGCTCCCGTGGCCTGTGGCTCATGTTTGCTCCTGTGGCCTGTGGCTCATGTTTGCTCCTGTGGCCTGTGGCTCATGTTTGCTCCCGTGGCCTGTGGCTCATGTTTGCTCCTGTGGCCTGTGGCTCATGTTTGCTCCTGTGGCCTGTGGCTCATGTTTGCTCCTGTGGCCTGTGGCTCATGTTTGCTCTTGTGGCCTGTGGCTCATGTTTGCTCCCGTTGCCAGTGGCTCATGTTTGCTCCCGTGGCCTGTGGCTCATGTTTGCTCCTGTTGGCTCCTGTGACTTAATCTGTACCTTAACACCTTCATGAATACGCGCGGGATTTACTCGCGCTCAAATAAATGCTATCAAAAATTGAACAATGTCCATTTGAGCCTTTACTTACGTTTGACAGAATACAACAGACTGAACTCTAAGAAACAATCAACGGGCACGCAATCAGATCGCGAAGCAGCCAACTTCCCGAACCAGACCCGCAACAAGATCCTCGCCGCCCTGTTCGCGGCCGTGGCCATGACGGGCTACGCCGTCGCCAACGGGATGTTCCAGGTCAGTGAGCAAGGTTTAGCGCCAGCACCAAAGCATCATTTTACATATGAATTTATCTAGATATTTGGGATATTAAATACTCTCTCTCTCACTCACACACTATTGGAATAACCCCCTTTTTCTTGACTGCAAATTCGGAGAGACGTTTGTAGCACTTCGAATTTACAGCCTTAGGAGATACTTTGCTAAATGATTTGCATGTTGTTTTTATGCCTTTTTGACTGTAAATGTAAACAAATCGAACAAATAAGGTACTGAATAATTTGAAAGTTTAAAAATTTTAAAAGGAATTCTTGTCAGAAATATGTTTTGCTTGGTGATAAATGTGACTCTACCATTAAAAATTCGTTACTTGTTTACATTATTGCAGAATTTGAAAAATGCATGTTATAAGTAGTGTTTGCCTAAGTTGTATTCTTATTCATTCTCACAACATATCATTTTGTTTGTTCAGGACTTCAAAGAGTTTGAAAATACGCGAGAGTACAACGACATGTTTGAGAATGATGAAGATGACAACTGACGCTGACTGCCGCCCGGGAGCGCCCCCCGCCCGCCACCGACGCGGCCCACTCACGGCCAGCCGCCAACATTGTCCACACACTGACCACTGTTTCATCGCTTTTGTATTACGTGCGATCGGAATTCAAGAAAAGTACGTATATGACTGGTCTCGGATCACGTGCACCTACGTGCACGCACAGTGCGGTTTTGGCCCGTGTTTTCTCTGCTTTGGATCGCACGCAATACACTCAAGTATACTATATTTAAATAATCCTTTTCTTTTAGTACAATATTATGTCCACAAAAGTTAGCTACAAGTTGTAGCGTCGTAGTATTCTCACAATGTTGGCGGTTCATAAACAATTATCCTAATATTTCGGCTAGTCTAGTGATAGTCGTGGCTTTTAGTGACTTGTAGAGACTGTTATGTTCCTGTTTTATTGACGAAACGTCAAATTATACATTGTTATTAAGTACTAATGAAATTATTATTGGATGAAAGATTTTATGATTTTTGCTGCAGTCACAGAACATTTATAAAGTCACTGGTAGTCTCAAATAATATGTGTATAGTAACATATGTATTGCGTTTAGTACTTGGTTTTTAAGATTTAAATTAGGCATGTGTGTCTCGATGTTTGGTTGGTGCTTCTGATTGCTTGTTTTACGTGCTGTATGAAACAGCATATTTTCAAGTTTATTTAATTTTACTTTCACATTTAATTTTACTTTCTTGAATATTATTGATTATCGAGTAATGTTGCCTCCTGTTAAAGTGATAAGAAACATCACAAAAAAATATCTAAAAAAATAATTATATAATATATCTGAAAAATCTTTATCTTATTATCTTTGATTCAGTAGATATGCTATATACGCTATCCAATGTATCTGGACGATAAGACTTTATTATTACTCAGTATTAGAGGTGGTTTTACTATGTTTCCTACTATCACTATCTCTTATACCAGTGGTTCTCAACCTGTGGTCCTCAAGAACCAAAACTATTTTTCCTACTATTATTATCTTCTTATAAACCAGTGGTTCTCAACCCGTGGTCCGTGAGAGCCAGAATATGGTCCGCGAAATGTCTAAAAATTTTAAACTTCCAAGTGAAAAGTGACGTGTTTTCTAAGATAATACTTGTTATTTTTGATTTTGAAGAATAGTCGTGCTACAAGTTTTAGGCCTCTACACACTAAAGCCGGCACGGCGGGTTATAAGCGGTAGGCTAGCCGTGGTACGATAGACAAAACAAGCCCGCCAAGGGTAAAACAGCCAGCGCCGTCGGCTTTAGTGTGTAGTTTTATTAAACATATTTAAGTTTTCTTCTTTAGTTCTGATCTCTAGACTAACAACAAAAAATGCAAGTGATCCCTGATCTGAATGTTAAATGTGAAGCAGTCGGAGGCGCATCCAAGCATTCGAGACATGTAGACCTTGGGTTATATTTTAATAGATAACAATACTTACCTACAGGTACAGATTTTGGTTTTATGAATGAGAATTAATTTGTTGGTTGTTTAACTTATTCCGTTAAGCATGAATAAAATGTGGTTCGTTGATGTTGCATGTTTTATTTATTTAGTTTTATGTAAAAACTAGCTTTTTCCAGCGGCTTCGCCCGCGTGAATATAGGTTTCTCCATACAGATTTTAGACGCCCGTTTCATCCCGTTAGGGGCTGAATTTTGAAAAATCCTTTCTTAGTGCTCACCTACGTCATAAAAGGAAGCCATGTGCAAAATTTCACGTTTCTAGTCCCAGTAGATTTGGCTGTGCGTTGATATGTCAGTCGGTTTCTCCTTTTATATATATAGATCTACATCATTCTAGAAGTCGGTATCACATCAATATCATCACTCCCAACACGGCCAAAGCTTACTGGGGCCATTGGTTAAGTGAAAATGAACCCCGGGGCCCTGGAACGCAAGGCAAAGAAGGAACAAACAAGTGGGTTTTAGTCGGTAAAAATCTGACACGCCTTCCCGCTCCGCTCAAGGGCGGGGGATGTCATTGGATGATTTCCCACCTAAAAAAAATATATAATTATCATCACTATAAGGTTTTTGGAGTCACCTACAATCAAATTAAACAACATTATTATTTATTAAATACTTTATGCACACAAAAGTACAGAGGTGGACTTAATGCCTTAGGTATTGTCTACAAGTCAACCTTAATATATACATATAGAAAAAAAGCAGATAAAAATAGTGGTAGGTGCAATAAAAGAGAAAAAAAGACGAATACATGAAAGATGTACGAATAAATCATAGATACAATACAATTACGATATATATATACCTAATAAAATAACAATAGCAAAATCGTCTCAAAACGTCTTTCGTTACTTTATATTAATATATATGTATATATATTAAATATATATGTATGTGTATTTTAATTATATGTATACTTTTTTTTACTCTTGTTTTTCGTATAAAATTTTCTTTTTATGCACCTACCATATTGTCTCTTCACCACCCTAGGTTGACTGGTAGAGAATGCCTCAGGCATTAAGTTCTAAAGACTAAATAAATAAATAAATAAATTCCTACTGCAGATCAATAAATTAAATACACTAATATAGGTGGGTATTCAAACATTTGATCCGAATTAACAATTGGGAATTATATTAATGCTGTGATGATAATACTGTTAACTTCTTATCATTACATTCTGAGCTTATCTGAAAGAATTAGTTTTTCGCTTATTTTTAGAGTTCCTTACCTCAAAAGGAAAAACGGAACCCTTTTAGGATCACTTTGTTGTCCGTCCGTCTGTCTGTCCGTCAAGACCCTTTATTTCGGGAACACGTGGAGGTATCGAGTTGAAATTAAAAACATATACTCGGGTCTGCGATCCCTTGAAACTGTGAAAAAAAAACAAAATTCATAGGGTACTTCCCGTTGACCTAGAATCATAAAATTTGGCATGAAGCAAGGTCTCTAGCACACAAGTACAGGAAAAATTTGAAAACTGTAAATTTGTAGTTATGTCACAAAAAAAATAGCCCTTCTGAAAAATCTTCGTAACTCAATTCGGGAATTGAACTGTTTACCTAGTTAAATATGTACGGAGCCCTCAGTGCGCGAGTCCGACTCGCACTTGCCCGGTTATTTTTCTATCGGACCAACTCTGCAGGCTACTCTCTGGTAATTTACTAATCTCATTGTATTACTCTCTTCAATGATGCAATGAATTAATATCTATATTTATTCAGGGAATAAATATTGCTACACCCTGCTAGTAAACTAAAGTAGCCGATTTATTTATGAAACACTACAGCTATGCCACCACGAGCTTTTATCGGCATCCGTTTTTCGACCTAAACTGAACTGTTAAACTAACTAACTGTTGTTGACTATGTAGACATCAGTCAACTGTGTTTATTGTCTAGTGTCTATGGTGCAGCACAGTTATGCCCGGTTTGCACATGGCCCGACAGATTGCTGTAATTTCTAGTGCGTCTATTTGGGCAGAATAAACATGTTTTCTTTCTTTTTCTTCTTTCTTAAAGGGATGGAACTATATAGGGTGTATATAATATAGTATATATATAGCTCCATCGCTCTTTCTCACTCACACGACTGACATTTTTGGTAAGTCCCCTGCACTTCCATAATTATTCTGTAAAATGTATTGTCGTTGAATGATCTCCTGTGTATTGATTTCAACGTTGCTATCAGTGAAGGCTACAAAAATACGTAAATTAAGCGTCCTGCCACAGTAGTGGTGTGTCCAGGCTTTTACGGCAAAGGACATCACTGTGGCAAGTCCTGGACAAAAGCCGAAGTTCGAACACAGTAAATGTGCTGATCGATACTGCTCTCTATGAGAACATGCCTCTTCCTATCAGCAGGATATGCAAATATGCAGATGTAATGACGCGTATCCAAAAAAGATACTAATTCCGCCTTACACATATAATTTTACCAAAACCGCTCCCTCGAATTTGAATTTTAATGGCGAAAATATATGTCTAGCTCTGTATTGTACAAAGTCATATTATTATTTTTGCAAATCCAACAGCAATGGGCATCCTGGAGCTGGCAGAGAACGATGCTGATCAACCGGCTCCACATCGCCAAGAAACACTTCGACAAAATTACTAAATTAAAAGCGGCTAAAGAGGCCAAAGGCTCCAAACCGGCTTAATATTTTAACTAGGGTTAAATTAAAGTTTTCGTTTTATTTTACCTGCTATATGTGTGTCCATGTAGGTAGATAACTTTTTTGACTGACCTAGTGGTTAAGTGACCCTCACTGCTATGCCGGAGGTCGTGGGTTCGATTCCCACCCAGGACAAATGTTTGTGTGATGAGCACAATCATTTGTTCTGTGTCTGGGTGTAATTTATCTATAATATGTATTTAGAAATATATAAGAATGTTTAACAGTTGTCTAGTACTCATAACACAAGCTCTGCTTAGCTTGGGACTAGATGGCGTTGTGTGATAGTTGTGGAATATTATTATTGTAATATATTAACTGCTAGGACAGAAAGTTTACTGAGTTTAACATTAGGCAGAAATCCCTACTAGTTAAACAACATGGAAAAAAAATGTTTTATACTATTCTATTCAATTCTAATATCAGCCAAGTGGGGATTTATGAAAAAATAAGTAACAATCCCACCAGATGTTGTTTTTAAATTAATAAATCAATACGTTTAATTAGGTAAGTAATTATGTCAATACTAACTTCTGTCAGCGGCTCCGCCCGCGTGGAAGTAATTTCTCCATACTAACTTTGGACCCCCTTTTCGTCCCCTTGAGGGTGAAAATTTGTAAAATCCTCTCTTAGTGCTCGCCTACGTCATAAAAGGAAGCCCTATGTAAAATTTCACGCTTCTAGTCCCAGTAGTTTCGGCTGTGCGTTGATATGTCAGTCAGTCAGTTTATCCTTTTATATATATAGATAATTAACTTTCATTATGAATTATTTTAATTCTGTAATTAAGTAGACTATCGCATTTTTTCTTTTATTATTTAGAAACAACTACATCTGGTGAGGATTGTTTTTTTTTTCAGAAATCCACAATATCAGCCTAGTGGGGATTTTTGGATAAATAAGAACAATCCCCACTGGTGTGGATTTGTCGGTGGGGAATTCTGGAATAAACCTGTTCTGCATGCACCTTTGTTGCATGTAATACGATTCCGACTCGGGTTTGCTTGGACTCCTGTCTTTTTGGCCAAAATCTGCGTAGAGACAATTCTTAGTGTGAATGCGGTCTGAGGAGACTTAGGTAGGTACTTAGGAACACTTGTTTTTTTTCCTGTCCTCATTTAACAATTTCTTTTTCTTGGTTCTCCCTTCTGCTATCTCCCGTCTAATAACTTAATCTATTACCTGTCTATAGCCTATACACCTGCAATAAAACTTGCCCGTTGTAGCCAGTATTCTTAATTGATTAGTGACTAATCAATAGGTGTATAGTGTCCTCAACACTGAAAACCGACCATTGCCATCTCATACCTTGGCACTGGCAAAATCATCGAACGTTCTACAGTTTTTTGTGTTATCAAAATTAAAATCAAGGAAGTTAGTGATAGCATGACGGTTGACAGGATAGAATGGAAGAAAAAAAAGTGTTGCGCCGACCCCAAATAAGATGGGACAAGGGCAGGAATATGATGATTGATGATGAAAAATTTAAATCAGTGATGTATTTATAGTAAAATCAATTCGGAAAAGGCTTGATATGTGTCTTTTTCAATGTTTAGTATGTGTAAAGTTCGTAAGAAAATAGGTGTAATATTGTGTTCTCGATGAACTTAATCATTTCCAGCACATATGTTTTAATTGTTATGAATAATTGTATGCAACCAAAGATGGTTTAATTTTATTGAGTGAGATTTTAAAAAGACTTCCTAGTATTACTTATACGATTTTAAAGACACTAAAATATTCTTAAATGTTGTACTGTTGAAAATAAAGAATAGATGTACAAATAAAACAAAACATTTCTCGTAACTTCTTTATTCCTCACATTTGAACATTGTGTAACAGGTACACTTACAATTTGGTACGAATCATTTCAACATACGATTTGGACTGCACTGGGCTACATGATAACTATTACTAAACTGTTTTTTTTTTTATATAATGATATTTTATTACACTGTTAGAGGTCAAACACAGGAGCGGCATGTTACCAACGGCAGAGATAACTGCAGCCGTCGACACGGGTCAACGTCAGCTGTTGACGCTCGACATTCCAACAAATGAAGATCAGCGGCCGTTGTGTGTTAATAAGTGTCACTATAGGTCGACGGCGGCCACAACCGCTTGTCGACAAAGGCTGCAATCCCAAGTCGACGGCGGCCGCAACCCCTTGTCGACGGCGGCCGCAACCCCCTGTCGACGGCGGCCGCAACCCCCTGTCGACGGCGGCCGCAACCCCCTGTTGACGGCGGCCGCAACTCCCTGTCGACGGCGGCCGCAACCCCCTGTCGACGGCGGCCGCAACCCCCTGTCGACGGCGGCCGCAACCCCTTGTCGACGGCTTCAGTTACCTCTGCCGTTGGCAACAAGCTGCTCGTGTGTATGGTCTCTTTCAAGACGAGATGGCACAAATTTCCGGGGTAGGCAGAGACGTAGCTTACAATAAAAATGACGTCAAAAAGTGATGAATCGTAAATGGAAGTAATTGCAGTCTTACATTACTACGTGGCTACATTATCAAAGTCACTATTTCAATCTTGTTAAAAATCGACTAAACTAAAATGTACCATGCATCCCATCTCTTCTTTTAGTACAAAACCACCCGCCCATGCAACGATGAAAGTGAAATTAAAACGACAAAAGCGTCGTTTATTAATCAGTTTTTAACAGTTCGTAAACTTATAAATTACATAAATATTTGCTTCTAAACGATAAAGTTTATTATACTTACAATGTTACAACAATACTGCTTGTTTTTTCCAACTTGGTCAAGTTAGATAAGGCTGTGGTTACACTGGAGAAAGTTCGCTATTGAATTTGAGTGCAAACTGTTTTTATTTGAGTTGTTTTTACGTTAACGCGTTTAGCTCTCTGATTGGTTAAGAGCTTGGAGCGGGCCAATCGGAGCGCCGCACGTCATAAACGTGTCAATCGCACTAATGTAAGACAAACTAGCATTAGGCACTCTGAACGTAAGATAATTCCTCTCGTGGCCACGGCTTAACATGCAGTCAATATTTTAATAAGGTAACAAGAACAGAAGACCACAAACGCGTCAAAATATGTGATGTTGGACATTTTGCAACATATCAAAACAAATCAGAAACTCCTATTGTACATAATACGTGCCATCTACAATGTTTGTTCGTGAACAACAATTTTTTAATATTATATCTTTTGTTGGCCAGTTTTAGTAAAGTTTCTGACTTCAAGGCTATTTTGGGCCCTTTTACTCAACGTCTCATCTTCCCTGTCGTTTCACAGGTCAGTTTAGTTTTCAATGTTTCAATTGCCCCAATACATTGTTTATCAAAAGTGGTAACTTTAGAAAACTATGTTTTATTTTACTCAAAATTACTAAAAGTTTACCTGACAAGAATAACATAAAACTTTCATTGGTTTTCATGCCTTTTCAGTTTACTAGATGGTTTTTACACATTCCCATTTCTTTTAACTGATATAAAATAGTGCTTGACTACGATTCCACTGGATGGTAAGCAGTGATGCAATCGATGATGGTGAAGCGCACTAGTTTAATAAGAGCCTATTCACTCTAGATTGCTTAGTGTCACATGATGGGAAGATTTTCCAGTTAATTTTATTTGAACTTTTAGTAAAATCGACTTCTCATTAGTTGGGGCTATTGGAAGCATTAAAACATTTTCTCTACCAGTCATTATAATCTCACTAAGAAATAAACATCGCATAAAGACTTGTACTGTTAAATTATATGTGAATACATTGTATTCAACAAATTAACTATACCACGACTATGTTAGTTAAAATTGATGGACATTCATAAGTATACATTAATATTAACATAATTATCAGTTCGATACTACAGCTGAACAAAGTTATTACATAAAATGATTGTTAACCCTTTAACGGCTTGCGTCAAATTGGTCCGACAAGTATTTCCGTGTCCTATTCGCCAGGGTCGTGTGTTTACGACTGGGTACTCCATCTCGTTTAGCTCTTCAATCCCAATAGGTGACAGAAGAGCTGAGGAGATGGAGTATTTGGTCGTGGACCCGCGACCTGACGACTCGACCCTGGCGTAATAAACGCGAGAGTGTTTGTTGGATATCGGAGTGTTTCCGACATAGGCGGTTAAAGAGTTAAAATTACAATTATAGGGAAATAAATATTAAAATAATAACAAAGTACTTAAGTAAGCGTTGAAGCTGCCATATTTACAACATAATCAATTAAAAACATAATGAATTATTATAACTACATAAGTTAGATTTGGTTTTGTATACATCTCGGTTATTAGGGTAGAGTTACGTCGAATGTCTTAACACTCCATTCGCATCAAGATGAGACATTTAAACAAACACTTTTCACTGTCCGTTCAACCGATATTGAATTTTATTGCGTTAGTAGAATGACACATGGCAGGTGCAATAAAAAGTTTGTATTGTAACCGGTTTTTTTTTTGCTTTGAATCCCATTCTTATACCTACGGAATAGAAATCAAAATTGGTTGAGCGGACAGTGAAAAAGTTTGTTTACATGTCTAGCTTCTTGCGAATGGAGTATAGATAAGTAATTAAGTTTATTATTGGTGCTGTGTCATCGGCTAATAATACGGTTTAGTAATGGTAACAAAGTACTTATTTATACATATGAAGTCGAATGCTACAGGGTAGCCTGTGTAATTCAAAGTTTCTTAAGTATTTTTGCAGTGTCAGGCTCAATGTTCATTAAAATATGATTCGCGGCCATAATAAATATGATTTTACGAAATTATAATAATAAAATTACCAATACAAAATTACCCTCTCAGTTCCTTCTTACCATATTGAATGACTTTCTCATGAAATATTCATCTAATAGGCCTTTGTATGGCCTGTTGGTCTAGTGGTTAGTGGCCCTGACTGCTATGCTGGAACTCTTGGATTCGATCGACTCGTTCGATTTCCACCCAGGATAAATGTTTGTGTGATGAGTACGATCATTTGGTTTGTGTCTACACTCAGAAATTTTATCTATAATATGTATGTATTTAGAAATATACAATTATTTTTATCAGTTGTCTAGTACTTGTAGCACAAGCTTTTCTTAGTTTTGGAGATGGCGTTGTGTGATAGTTGTAAAAAAAATAGGGAAATAGGGTTTTTTAATTGGAAAATCATCCAATGACTTCTCCCGCCCTAGGGTGCTGGGCGCGTCATATTTATATTCTTTAATGTACACACAACTTTTATAGAACAATAAAAACAAGGACAGCTGAGGTACACAGGCGAGCTTAACCCACAATTGGGTTCTGCGTGGCGTGTCAGACTTTTACTGACTAAAACCCACTCCTCTGTTACTTCGTTTCTTGCGTTCCAGGACCCCGGGGTACCCTTTCCGACGACCCATGGCCCCAGTAGGCTTCGGCAATGCTGGGCCCCTACGATGAACTAAGAGGGTTGTATTCATGGTTTCATTGAGTATAAATTCCATAAATAAACGTTTCACGAAACGTTTCACGGCCACCAATCATATTTTAGATAGAGGTGTGGTGGCCGAGTGGTAACCGGCCCCGACTTACGAGTTGTAGGTTGCGGGTTCAAACCCAGCCAGACGTATTAATTATGCCAGCCAGACGTTTTTATTTCATCACCACTGCTCTCAAAACGATGAAGGAAAACATCGTGAGGAAACCGGCAGGTCCTAGAACCAAAATATTCGAAGACATGACATGCACCAACCCGCACTAGGCCCACGTGGTGAATTACGGCCGATTCCCTTTCCTAGAGAGGAGGCCTGAGTCCCAACGGTGGGAACATTATAAGGCCGACTATGCTATGCTATGCTATCATATTTTAATCAACTTACATATTAACACGGACCTGTAAAATGCAACAAAACTTAAGAAAATTTGAATTTTGCGGGCAACCTTTGAGCATCCGACATAAGCGGTCTGTTCACTATCCTACATGTTACGACATATTTTTAGCGACATCTCTTGCGCTACATATGAACTAAACTATGAAATCGTGCATCGCGCCATTAGAATTCTCCGCGCGATTTGAAAATATACAACAGCCCGAAATCATCTCTCGGGCAGTTGCCCAGATCAGACAAAACATGCGTCTGGTGGAAGGATCCTCCCTTTTCATCGGACGTATGTGGGAGTTTACACTCTGTGTTCCGCATACCTCTAAATATTCACTACGACATCAATTATTGCAAGGAGATTGTCAGGACAGTGAATAGTCCACTTTTTGTGAATATTAATAACAACTATAAGCTCTGTTAGTAATAAGCAGAAATAGAAAATAATTAATTCAATCTGTTACAATGGAATTATTCAGGAATGGCCCAATTGCGTCTGCGTTACCCAAACGCGTAGACGAAGTATAATTTCGAATAATTTTAATGGTCACACCATAAAACGATTGATTATAAAAATATAACTATTATTTTTAAATGGAATATACATTTCTCAATCAATTCCTTGTTACAGGGAACTTATAAAAATATGTTTTAACTCTATAACCGCTTACGTTGAATTGGTCCAACGAATGTGTTCGTGTCCTGTTCGCCATGGTCGTGTGGTTGCGACTGGGTACTCCATCTCGTTTAGCTCTTCAATCCTCATAGGTGACATAAGAGCTGACGAGATAGAGGATTTGGATGTGCGACCCTAGCGGATAAATCCAACGTAAGCGGCTAAATAGTTAATAGAGAAAACGATCTAGAACGACATCACGATTATATACACCTTAATTATTATGTACGTCTTACCAACATGAATATATTAACTTGTAATTTACCTAATACTCCTTATGATGGCTGCGGCGTTGACACTGTGAGCCTTGTTCGATTGACTTGTTCTAGATAAAATTCCAGTGAACAATTTGTTGTTGAATGTTTTCTGTTTAAGAAGAACATTACGAAAAGCTTGTCTATAACTATACAAGCGAAAAAATTACAGGTAAAAATGAATAAACATTTATTTATTGATAGGCTCACGTTTGACTACCATCTCACCTGATAGTAAGCGGTAATTTGGTCGACGATGGAGCATGCTTGCTTAGGAGTAACCTATTCACTCTTGACTTCAGAAAACACAGACTTTTGGTTTTCATTTAAGGAATAAGCTTATTTTTTTTTTTTACAAATTCATTAATTAATCTACCATTTAATACAAAGCAAGACATTCGCAACAGTTTTAAGGACAACAACGAACCGCTCACCAAAGGCAATATGTACACGTCGCAAGCAAACAAATTACTATGAATTAAAAACAACTATTCAGCGGAAGCGACACTACGTAGACATTTAACATTCAATCTTACTACATGAAGATAAGTGTCAGGATCGCTTGCGACGGCTGTTTTATCTTAATCGGGGGCATTGAGTAGGGACTGTGATTCTACGAGTTGACTAGCGTCTATGAGGCTGACTTGCATAGAGTCTAGGCTGCCGGTGATGACGTCAGAGCGGCCCACACTGAAGGGGTAGAACCTGGAGACGGGTGGTCGCTGTTGAGGGTCCGAAGGTTCCTCGCCGTTGGAGTGCCGCGACAGGATCGAGAGGGACGGCAGCTTCTCTTTGATTTGGTGGATCTGTTGTAGAACAAGCAGGTTTTTAAATTTTCTGCTATATTCGTGGTAAAAATGTTACTTATCAAGGAAGATATTTTTTTTAATGAATAAATTTAAAAAATGCTGGGCTGATAGCTCAGGGTATGCCAGATATAATGCCTATAACTCGAGATAAAGTGTGAGAATATTACCGCACCTTCCCCTTGACACGATGTTACATAATATTTTAACTGTAATTACCAGGATAACATGCGCGTGCTGTAGTAGTTTACAATGAGGTCATTAAGCAAACCACCAATCCATTCTGAATTGAAACTGACGTCATTTTCCTTAATATTGTATCGCGCTTAGGGAGCAGCTATTAGTGACATTAGTGTTACTAGGATCACATGAGTGCATTGTAGTACCAAGCTAAATGAATCAGTCAAAGTCAGACGTCGAGTTGCAGACAACAACTACGCGGTATACAATAGCACCGTATATTTTTTTATTACATTACTCATGTAGCATAATTTATACAAGGACAACCGCGGTACCAGGCTTACATGAGCGCGTTGTAGTTTACAGCCCTACCTAAGGCATCATACGTCATAAACGGCACTAGGTTCAGATTTTGTTGACGTGAGGATATAGTCCCAAAACTACTGTATTAATAAAAGTTTGCTGTTTTATTTTTAATGTTTCTATTGGGCTTTGCTATTATGATCTATACTGACATATCTTTATAATGGAACCATTGGAAACTTTTGTTTAGACTTAAAGTACGTTTCCGTTTACCATATTTTTTAGCTGATATGCTGTGGGTCTATCTTTTTAGTAATTGTGGTTATAAAATTGATAGTTTTTCTAACATTACTGACATTTAAGAACCAGGATAACATGAAGTTCTTGTAGTTAACAGCAAACGCATCCTCATGACGTAGTCACAACCTATCATGTTCGTATTATGGTTATGTCATTGTTAACATTTTAGTAAGAGGGTAATGTAAATCCTCTGTGGTATTGTATTGGGCTGTGCTATTTAAGCACTTATGATCTATACTGACATATCTATGAAATGGAACCATTGGAAAGTTTTGTGTTAGACTTAAAGTACGTTTCTGTTTACCATAATTAGCTGATACACTGGTCTGTCTTTTTTAGTAATTGTGATTATAAAATTGACAGTTTTTCTAACATTATTGACATTTAAGAACCAGGGTAACATGAAGCTCTTGTAGTTTACAGGGAACGCATCCTCATGACGTAGTCACGACCTATCATGTTCGAATTATGGTTATGTCATTGTTAACATTTTAGTAAGAGGGTAATATAAATCCTCTGCGGCATTGTCAGCTAAGAGTCTGGAGAAAGGAAGGTATAGTTGATATATCTCTTCAAGGCGATCTTGGATGTATACTGTATATTATTTTATAGGTTCACATACACTTATATTTGTGTAAGTAAATAGATAAAAATAGTAATCATAGAAAATAGATTACGCACCCAGAAACAATGCGCATTTGCTGCGTGAATTAGTAATCTTTACTCCTAAACTGATATTGATATCTGAGGCACTCCTTATCAGCTGTATTATGGTTCTGTCATTACCAGCGTTAAGTACCAGGGCAACATAAATCTCCTGTATTGTTATCTATTGATTTGGTGAAAAGAACTAAGAAGTATACTGACAGTGACGCACTCATCAACTTATCAGCCTTAATGGTTATGTCAATGCCAGTGTTATAGTACCAGGGTAATATAAATTTCCTGTATTATTGTCTAATGGTCTGGTGAAGGCAAGTAAGTATAAGTACTTGACACTGACGCACTCATTAACTATCAACCGTAATATGGTTATGTAATTGCCAACATTATAGTACCAGGGAAATATAAATCTTGTGGAGTATTGTGTAATGAGTAAGTCAAGGGAAAGTGTACTGGCCCTGACAATGCATAAAATACCCACCTTTCTTTTTACATTGTTGTCATGACATAAACGACATTTAAGTATTAGGGCTACATAAACCTGTAGCAGTATACTAAGTTTTTGTAGCGCCGTGTAGTTGTGCACATAATACCGGACAGCGAGGAATCCAGTATCGGTAGTCGTCACTCGTAGTAGAATTGTGACTATAATTCCGGCTTAGGTACCAGGGCTACATAAGTCTGCAGCAGTATACTGACCTTCTGAAGCGCGGCGTAGTTGTGCACATGGTACTGTATAGTCCCAGAGAGCGGGGAGTCCAGTGGCGCTAGCCATCGCTCGTAGCATTGTGACCACAGTTCCATGCCAGCTACTGATGTGCAGGGTTCTAATCGACTCAGTTCGGTTGCCGACTTGCTTGGAAAGGATGATTGCGCTGTGGAAGAGTAAAAGATTTTTAAATGAATTACATACAATTTTTAATTTCGATATCGAATAGAGATCGTAGAGTCATATGCTCTCATATAATCAGCCTTATAATGTTCCTACTGCTGGGACTCACGAGGGCTCCTCTCTAGGAGACAGACACAGGATTGGTGAATGTCACGTATCTTCTATTTTTTGGTACTAAGACATGCCAATTTCCTCACGATGTTTTCCCTCACCGTTTTAAGCAGTGGTGAAGAAATAACTTACACAAAGTAATGTCCCTCTGGTTTGAACCCATGGCCTACAACTCACAAATCGGCGCAGTTACTACTAAGCCAACACAGCTTAGCATTCATAATTTAGTGAAGACCAGAGGCGAGCTCTCAACGCGATCCATTTTATGACCTACTTTAACTGTTAAAGGGATGGGAGCTTAATTTTTAATCAGTACAAATACTTAAAGGGCTTATTAGAGAAGGTCTTGTTATTTTTATATTTAAGTAAAGTCTCAGTAAATAATATTCATAAACAGCAAAGTTATTAGCATTAGTTTATATCCCAAAATATCGCTCAATTTATGGAAATATTGTATACAGATATATGATTATGAATGAATGGCGATCAAAATGGAAAACACTACGTGTAGTCTTTTCTAGTAGCAATTGTTATGAATGATTGAATTTGACATTATGAACATTTTCGTGGATAATTTTAGGATTTCGTTTTTTTTTACTTTTAACTACACGAATATGATGAGTAACGGGTACTGATAGAGCCTCATTTTATTTGTACCAGTTAGAAAATTAGTAGTGGCCGAGTGGTAACGGCCCCGACTTACTAGTCGTAGGTCGCGGGTTCAAACCCAAACAGGCGCATTACTTTGTGTAATTTATTTCATCACCACTGCTCTCAAAACGGTGAAGGAAAACATCGTGAAGAAACCGGCATGTCCTAGAACCAAAACTTCGACGACATGTGACATTCACCAACCCGCACTGGGCCCGCGTGGTGGATTACGGCCCTTTCCCTCTTGTAAAGAGAGGAGGCCTGAGTCCCAGCAGTGGGAACATTAAAAGGCTGAATATGTATGTATGTAGTTAGAAAATGGTGGTGTTTAGGGTGTTTAGCTCTATCTCTCTTTCTTCCTGACATTTCAACACGTCATGGTAAGGTCCCAGTGATAAATAGATGTGGATATACTCACATAACCTTTGCGAGTGTAGGGTGTTGGGCTTAACGCCATACAGCGGGTTGTAGAACAACGCCTTGTCTTGCTCCGAGAACTGCTCGCCCCAGTCCCATACGGGCCTTTGTACGAAGTTCTGAAGAAAAAAAATGTAGTTTGAAAATATTTTTGGTTATATTCAATGTATAGCAAAGTTTGACAATAATGTAAAGATGGAGTCCAGACCTGACAACGATAATGTAACGCACATGCGTACAGCTACCGTCAGCTTGGCGGTCGTGCGTCGCCAACCTGACAACGATAATGTAACACACGTGCGTACACCTACCGTCAGCTTGGCGGTCGTGCGTCGCCAACCTGACAACGATAATGTAACACACGTGCGTACACCTACCGTCAGCTTGGCGGTCGTGCGTCGCCGACCTGACAACGATAATGTAACACACGTGCGTACACCTACCGTCAGCTTGGCGGTCGTGCGTCGCCAACCTGACAACGATAATGTAACACACGTGCGTACACCTACCGTCAGCTTGGCGGTCGTGCGTCGCCAACCTGACAACGATAATGTGACGCACATGCGTACACCTACCGTCAGCTTGGCGGTCGTGCGTCGCCAACCTGACAACGATAATGTGACGCACATGCGTACACCTACCGTCAGCTTGGCGGTCGTGCGTCGCCAACCTGACAACGATAATGTGACGCACATGCGTACACCTACCGTCAGCTTGGCGGTCGTGCGTCGCCAACCTGACAACGATAATGTGACGCACATGCGTACACCTACCGTCAGCTTGGCGGTCGTGCGTCGCCAACCTGACAACGATAATGTGACGCACATGCGTACACCTACCGTCAGCTTGGCGGTCGTGCGTCGTCAACCTGACAACGATAATGTGACGCACATGCGTACACCTACCGTCAGTTTGGCGGTCGTGCGTCGCCAACCTGACAACGATAATGTGACGCACATGCGTACACCTACCGTCAGTTTGGCGGTCGTGCGTCGTCAACCTGACAACGATAATGTGACGCACATGCGTACACCTACCGTCAGTTTGGCGGTCGTGCGTTGCCAACCTGACAACGATGTTGTGATTCACGTGCGTACCTATCGCTACCGTCAGCTTGGCGGTCGTGCGTCGCCAACCTGACAATAATGTTGTGACGCACGTGCGTTCCGCTACCGTCAGCTTGGCGGTCGTGCGTAGCCAACCTGACAACGATGTTGTGATGCACATGCGTACCTATCGCTACCGTCAGCTTGGCGGTCGTGCGTCGCCAACCTGACAATAATGTTGTGACGCACGTGCCTACCGCTACCGTCAGCTTGGCGGTCGTGCGTTGCCAACCTGACAACGATGTTGTGATGCACATGCGTACCTATCGCTACCGTCAGCTTGGCGGTCGTGCGTCGCCAACCTGACAATAATGTTGTGACGCACGTGCCTACCGCTACCGTCAGCTTGGCGGTCGTGCGTTGCCAACCTGACAACGATAATGTGACGCACATGCGTACACCTACCGTCAGCTTGGCGGTCGTGCGTCGCCAACCTGACAACGATAATGTGACGCACATGCGTACACCTACCGTCAGTTTGGCGGTCGTGCGTCGTCAACCTGACAACGATAATGTGACGCACATGCGTACACCTACCGTCAGTTTGGCGGTCGTGCGTTGCCAACCTGACAACGATGTTGTGATTCACGTGCGTACCTATCGCTACCGTCAGCTTGGCGGTCGTGCGTCGCCAACCTGACAATAATGTTGTGACGCACGTGCGTTCCGCTACCGTCAGCTTGGCGGTCGTGCGTAGCCAACCTGACAACGATGTTGTGATGCACATGCGTACCTATCGCTACCGTCAGCTTGGCGGTCGTGCGTCGCCAACCTGACAATAATGTTGTGACGCACGTGCCTACCGCTACCGTCAGCTTGGCGGTCGTGCGTTGCCAACCTGACAACGATGTTGTGATGCACATGCGTACCTATCGCTACCGTCAGCTTGGCGGTCGTGCGTCGCCAACCTGACAATAATGTTGTGACGCACGTGCCTACCGCTACCGTCAGCTTGGCGGTCGTGCGTTGCCAACCTGACAACGATGTTGTGACGCACGTGCGTATCGCTACCGTCAGCTTGGCGGTCGTGCGTCGCCAATCTGACAATAATGTTGTGACGCACGTGCGGGCGGCCGGTACCAAGCTAAGTTTGTACGGAACCTTAAGTTTGCGAGTCCGACTCGCACTTGCCCGATTTTTTTAACATTGGAAGTCGGTTGTATTTTTTTTTTTTTTTTGTAAAACAGTTTTTTTTTTACACTTTTTGGTCGTGGGCCAACAACAAACTAACTAGAGTAAGAGTTCCTTTCCATATCTTCGAAGTTCATCATCAGATCACAACAATATTTCTATGGGACCAACTCGGAAGTATAATCTTTTAATCAAGAAAATAATTTTATAATCGGTCCATAATTGACCACAATTGCTTGTTTGCGCCAAACTTAATTGGCAGAGGGCACGGCATATTGCTCGCAGAAAAGATGGTCAATGGGAACGAAAGGTTCTGAGTGGCGACCACGTACCGTAAGATGCAGCGTTAACGCGGTCTTCCACAAGGTGGACCGATGTCCTGAAGAGGGTCGCGGGAATCCAATGGATGCGAGACGCACAAGAGGTGAGGTCAGACGTCAAGGTGACACTTGGGGGAGGTCTATGTCCAACAGTGGACGTCTTTCGGCTGAAATGATGATGATGATAATAAAATCCCAAATCTTACCTTAGAAACAGCCAGCTCGCGATCCCTCGCACAATTAAACAGAAACGTATCAAAGATGTGGTTATGTGCGCAGTCCCATAGCGTCGTGAGATACGTCTCGGTGAACTGGAAGTCAGCCGGGAACTGCTGCAGTAGCTGCCACACGCAGTCCAGGTATAGGAGCAGCACGGGGGCCGTTTGAGCGGAGCTCGTGTCTTTAGCGATCGAGTCTTTCGGGTTGCCTGGACGGGGGAGGCCGAATCTGGAGACAAGATATTGATAACGTGTTAGTTGGAGGACTATAAACTTTATTGTTAGGGCAATAAAGGGCAAAGTTGCGCGAACATCGAAATCTTTCATCGTCGCTCGCTAGCATGACAATCACATTAATATAATAAAAGCGAAAAATCGTGTGTGAGTGAGTGTGTATGACTGGCCTGTTGGTCTAGTGGTTAGTGGCCCTGACTGCTATGCCGGAGATCATGGGTTCAATTCCCACCCAGGACAAATGTCAGTGCGATGAGCACGTCCGTTTTGTACTGTGTCTGGTTGTAATTTATGTATAATATGTGTGTATTTAGAAATATATAAGTATACTAGCTTCTGCCAGCGGCTTCGCCCGCGTGAAAGTAGGTTTCTCTATACAAACTTTGGACCCCTGTTTCACCCCCTTAAAAGTTGAATTTTCAAAAATCCCTTCTTAGTGCTCACCTACGTCATAAAAGGAAGCCTTGTGCAAAATTTCACGCTCCTAGTCCCAGTAGTTTCGGCTGTGCGTTGATATGTCAGTCAGTCAGTTTCTCATTTTATATATATAGATTTATCAGTTGTCTAGTACTCATAACACAAGCTCTGCTTAGCTTGAGACTAGACGGCGTTGTGTGATAGTTGTGGAATATTATTATTATTATACTTCTTCTCTAAAGATGGTGAAGGAAAACATCATGAGGAAATTGGTATGTCCTAGAACCAAAAATAAAAAGACATGTGACATTCACCAATCCGCAGTGGGCCCATGTGGTGGATTACGGCCCATTCCCTCTCCTAGAGAGAGGAGGCCCGAGTCCCAGCAGTTACTTAGGTAGTGTTACTTCTTCATGCTCAAATGACCGACTGATTTTTATGAAACTTAGAATACTTTTTATCTCGGTAGTATGTTCCCTTAAGATAATTTTCTATGTACTTAAAATTATATTTAAATAAATACTAATAATTATCAGCTATTTTGTATAATTATCTGTGGATAACGTCGTTATTAGTGTATATGTTACTTCTATTGACTAAGTGCCGATATTATTGTATTGTATACTACGTACAAAAAAAAAAAAATTAAAAAATTGCGTGTTGTTATAATGCACAGAGAATGCTGCCCATTCTCTGGTATGTCCCTTAGTCGCCTCTTACGACATCCACGGGAAGAGATGAGAAGGTGCCATTCATTACGTCCGCACACCATACGGAATCGTCGGTGGCAGTGCAGAGGTCACGTGTGCTGCATGTTTTGGGATACAGGTAGGACAGGAGGTGTGTTATAGTTTGCAGCTCGGCTCCACACTGTCTTCGTTGTTTTTTCTTTTTTGTTTTTTTTTTTTTCTGTGTTTTCTGTCTTGTACTGTTTGTTTTGTTGTGTTTGTTTTGTTTTTCTGTTATTATTTCGTTCTTGTGTTCTCTTTGTTTGTTTATACCCTTTTTAGGGGGAAAGTCGATTTTCAAACCACTCCTCCCGCTCTAAGTAGCGAGAGGGAGTGTCCGACTTCGATTAACTAAATCCCAACCGAGTTTTTTAGTTGCCCTTTTGGAATAATCTCACAGCCCTTATTATTACTATATATTATCTAAACTAGTAATAATAACGTTAAATATTAATTGTCATGAAGGCCACAGCTCTTATACAGTTCCAATAACATGCCACACTTCATTACGTAGCAGTAATAGTCGCGTAATCAAACCCGAATAATCATTTTGAACTTTCCTTATTACAATTTTGTTATATCTAACAATCGACATTTATAGGCAATTAATTTGAACATAAGGAAATAACACAACGGACAGTGGTTCTGCATAATTATTACTCATTATAAAAGGATTTTTTCCCTCATTATCTGTTATGTGGTCATAATGCGGTCAAGTGTTGTGATGCCCCAGCAGTTAAGGCAAAAACAAAACAGGTTCGAAACCGGGCAAGTACCAATGTGAATTTTTCAACTCAAATGTACTTTTTTAAGTTTATCTAGGACATTACTGACATCCCGTGGTCATTCGTAAATCTTTGACAGTTGTTACAGGTAGTCAGACGCCAGAATGTCTGACCATCAGTCTATCCAAGTTAGGGCTGGCGAACCTAAGGCACGCGGCGAGATAATTCTGGCACGGCAGTGTAAGATGTACAACATATAGACGACTTAATACAGTAGTAATCACACTAATTTTCACTTTTATTTAATTAAAAAAATAAACAAACAACTAATATAACGCTATACGAATTTCGAGTTGCAAATTAAGTATTTAGTTTGAAAGTTGTTATTTGTAGGAAAAAATAATAATTGATGGTGGCTTATTCAATTCAGAAAAAATACTGTTGATAGCTTTATTTAATTAAACAACTCGCTGACCTGGCGAACTTCTTAGTGATTCAGAATCAATAAATATTGTGTTAACTAGTTCTTCATATCAATCTTAAAAAAAAAATATTCTAGAAATAAAGTGTGACAAAATAAATTTTCATCATTTTTTTTTTCATTGCTCTTCGTGTTGGACTTTTACTGTTCTTAAGTTGTAAATGGTGTAACTAGCCCAACTCTTTTTTTTTAATCAAAATATGTAAAATGATTTCACACGAAAATAAATATAAAAATAAGGTAAATTAAAAGCAAACTATTTTGGGTACTAGGAAACAACAAAATAAATCAGGACACACTAGGGTTTCCTGTGTATTATTTTGTAATACCAGAGATACATAAGCTACTAGGGACACATAAATATATGGTAGTGCTTGAACATTGTGGAATGGTAAGGTCGTTTAGTATTTATAGCTACAACCTAGGGGTCTTTAAGTCAAGGGTGAATAGGTTACTTCTAGGCAAGCGTGCTCCATCGTCGGCCACATCATCGCTTACCATCAGGTGAGATAGTGCTCAAACGCGAGCCTATCAATAATAAAAAATAAATAAAAAATATTTTAATGGTTTTGTGCAAAAGGATGAGACCGAATAACGTAGCACGAAAAAAAAGAGATAATTATATATTTATTAGTAAACACGTGTAAACAATGCTATGTAATAATTATGTAACAAGTTCATACAACGTACCAGGAGCATATAAATGTGAAGGAGTACTCACCTATCACAGAACGGGTGTCCGAGCGCGATCCATTCCTTTTGAATGAGAGACTGGAAGCCTGATATCGTTCTGAAGTATGGGTCGACTAGCAATTGAGTGAGGCATGATACCACGGAACAATAGTCTACGCCGTCACCTGAAATATTAGCAAAAATATATTTAGTAATTGAAAAGAAAAATTATTGTTAGCCAGAATTACTATAAAAAGCTGTTTGAAACAATTATGTACTAGGAAAACAGCACATTCAAAGAGTTGGTTTTATTTATGTTAAACGGAACATGAGATTTTAATGCGGGTAGTAACGCGCTATTTTGTGCGCACGTACGACCTTTTCACAAGCAAACTTAACCCTTATTGACGATTACGTAAATACCTAAATAGGTGCAAGTGGCTGCTCTAATCACTGACCGAACTGACTTTTAATTTTGATTTCTATCAAGTACCACAAAACGGTGCAAAATCATCTGTTGAAGTTATGCAACTTTAACAGACGACTTTGCACCGTATTTCCCCTTTCCGTAATTTCCGTAAGTACCCTATGAATTTTGATTTCCTCTAGGGTATTGAAATGTATGTTTTTTGCCACATAAACCAAAGTATCTTTTTATCTTGTGAACTTACAAGTTTGATTTTTTCACAGCTTCAAGAGTCCGCAGACCTGAGTATATGGTTTTAATTTCAACTCGATACCTCCACGCATTCTCGAGATAAAGTGTCTTGACAGACAGACAGACGGACGGACGGACAACAAAGTCATCCTATAAAGGTTCCGTTTTTTCTTTTTGAGGTACGGAACCCTAAAAAGTGACATTAGATAATAATATTTTTCGCAGCCTCGTTGGTGAAGACGATTTAGGTCTACTGTTCACGGACGCGTAGCTTCATAGACACGTATTCGTCGTTATATGCGTGGGGTACGCCTGCGTGAAGCTTACATACAAAACTATAAACTCTGTTGACGAGATAGAGGAGCCACCGGTTCGCGTCTGGGATTGAGTAGTACTAGGAGACGAGAATTTATGCGGAGGTGACAGTTACCTTCTTGTAAGACAACAGTGACGTTATTAGACAGATGTTGCGCAGCGTCGTCGGCGAACGCGATGCAGTTGGCGACGTAGCGGAGCCACCGGCTCGCGTCCAGGATTGAGTAGTACTGGGAGTCTTGCATCTGTAATAAAAACAGAGAAATGTGAATGTTATCGCAAAGTATTAACAAACAAGTTATTAGTGACTCTGAAGTTTGTTTAACTTAAGTCCTGTTGATTGACTATCTGAGAATATTTAAAAGGTATACGGAACAGGAGTTAAGTCCCACATACGTCCGTTGAAAAGGGAGGATCCTCTGACGGGTGTTATGTCAGGTGTGGGCAACTGCCCGATAGATGATTTCAGGCTGTTGTTTAAAAAATTGCGCGACGCAGAATTTCGTAGTTTAGTTCTTGACCTTATGCCGAAGTTAAAATATTAGTAAGACAGCGAGGCTGGCTACTCAGGATGAACATACATTTCAGTAGCCCCAAGTGCTGGTGAGGTACAGAGATTCAAATGAACTACCGCGAAAGGAGACCACATTAAAACCTTGTATATCCTACTAATATTAAAATTGTGACAGTCTAAAGGTCCAATGGTAGGCTAGGAATTAAATTAAGATATTGGATTATTTTATCCCTGTAGTAGTACGCTCCCCTTGCGGTAAAATATGAAACGCAGGCGAAGTCGCGAGCAGAAGCTAGAATAATATAAATATACCTTAGTACCTTATCAATACGAAAACAAATAAACCACATTTAATTCTTAAATAAGGTTAAAAGGAAACCATCAAGTGTTTCATTCATAAAACCATTAATTACTACAAAGCAGGAAAACTATTATTTATTAGTGAAGTAACCGCAAAGTTTTTCAAAGTGTGCGGTTTCAATACTAAGAATAAAATAATTCTTAGAATAGTCTACCAAAACAATGCCAGTAAAATATAAGCTATTTTTGTTTATTTAATAATAATTCCATTAAAAGTAACTAAAGGGCCTCTGCGAGTTGGTTTCGGCTCCTCGTACGCCTTCCAAAGGTCCGGGATCTCAGGGTTCCGTGATATACTTATACATAATACTAATTTTGACTGGCCTGTTGGTCTAGTGGTTAGTGGCCCTGACTGCTATGCCGGAGGTCGTGGGTTCGATTCCCACCCAGGACAAATATTTGTGTGATGAGCACGATCATTTGTTCGGTGTCTGGGTGTAATTTATCTATATATGTATGTATTTAGAAATATATAAGTATGTTTATCAGTTGTCTAGTACCCATAACACAAGCTCTGCTTAGCTTGGGACTAGACGGCGTTGTGTCATAGTTGTGGAATATTATTATTATTATTATTCTTATTATAATAATATTTTTCTGTTTTCAGATTTATTCCTATACTTGTGTTAAAAAACCTTGCTTTATGCAAAATTTCAGGATTCTAGGTCTACGGGAAGTACTCTCGAATTTTGGTTCCCTTGAGTGTCGAAATACTTATACGTTTATTGTGACATAAACAGCCATATCTTTTTTTTCCGTTAACTTATAAGTTTAATTTTTTCACAGCTTCAAGGGACCGTAGACCCAAGTCCACGCGTTACCGAGATCAGACAGACAGACAGACAACAAAGTGATCCTATAAGGGTTCCGTTATTTCCTTTTGAGGTACGGAACCCTAAAAACAGTATTAATTAAGTGACCATCGGCTACTTATCATCCTGGAAAAATGCACATCGGCTCGGCTTCTAGACTAACCAGATCCAGCAATTTAAATGGACTGACTGCCTTTCTGACCTAGAGGTCCCAGAGGTCTGGGTTATAGAGAACCCAGTAACATGACTTCAGACTTTTACTGACTAAAACCACACCTGTATCCTTCAATTAACCTTTGCGTACTAGGACTACGGGTTGCCCTTTCAGAAATTCTCCGCGGTCCTAGCTAGCGGGCATCGGCCCCACTGGGCCCCTACGGTTTGCTGACATCTCTTTGAGGAGCGCGAGGATCACTACGCGCTGTTAACGACTGGGCTCGGTACGGTTAATTACCGAACAGCCGGACGGCGAGCTACCCAGTGCTCGACGTCCGCATGTCCGCGTCTACCGTGGCTGGTAGTCGGGGTCGGAATTACTTCGGCTAGGGCGTGAGGACCTTCGTTCCCTCACGCGTGCAGCCTCCTCCTTCGCTAACATTACTGCTTCGCAGAAGGAGGCGACCGCCTGCCATTCCTCCTCGCTCCGGACCATAGCTTGAACCAAGGCCCGACGTGAAAGGTCGCTGCCGCCAATTGCCTCCACGAGAGTAACTGGGTAACATAACACCCCATAAGAAGACTGGTGTCAGATGTTCTGGCTGGTGATGACTGGCTTACTTACTATCTATAACGATTGTCAAATATTTACAAATGTCACCCAGGACTAAAAGCTTGATGTTATTTTTGGGGCACGAAGATGGTCTCGGTTTGTAATGGACGGTAACCCATCTACGGCCCGACCTCGGTTAAGCAACGCTAACCTCATGTATCTGAGTTCTGATAATATAGTTCGTGTCACTTACCCAAAACTGTCCAAGCGTGGTTGGTGTGCAGAGTTCAACAAGCTTCTTGTATGAAGTCTGTAGGGTTCCTAACGGTGGCAGTATGCCGGGGCCGCCGGCGTTCGTGAATGTGTTGCCGCAGAGGTACAGCACGTGCGGCGGCGTCAGCTTCGGGTGGGAGCGACGCACCTGCGAATGTAGACTACGTTAGCGGGATAATATGTTAGCTCGCCGTCCGCCCGTCCGGTCAAGACCGAGTGCGAATAATAATAATAATATTCCACAAATATCACACAACGCCGTCTAGTCCCAAGCTAAGCAGAGCTTGTGTTATGGGTACCAGACAACTGATAAATATACTTATATATTTCTAAATACTTACATATTATAGATAAATTACACCCAGACACAGAACAAATCATCGTGCTCATCACACAAACATTTGTCCTGGGTGGGAATCGAACCCACGACCTCCGGCATAGCAGTCAGGGTAACCAACCACTAGACCAACAGGCCAGTCAAATAGTCGATGGCGCGTAGTGTTCCACGCGCGTCTCAAAGAGATGTCAGCAAAACTGTAGGGTCCCAGCAGGGTCGATGCCCGCTAATGCTATAGGGAATTTCTGAAAAGGCAACCCGTTGTCTTAGAACGCAAAGGGCATCTGAAGAGCATAGGCGTGTTTTTAGTCAATAAAACTCTGCCCTTTCGCCCCACCCTCGAGCGAGATCATTAGATGATTTCCCATCTCAAAAAAGAAAAGTGGGATAATATTTAATTTTGCTTGAGCGTTTGTTGGTGGTGAAGATGTGCTTATTTGTTTTTTTTTTGTATCTGTTGTTTTTTACATAAATCGTACCTTTATTGCCTGGAAAATTATTGGACGGCGATAAACAAAAAAAACCGGGCAAGTGCGAGTCAGACTCGCGCACTGAGGGTCCGTACAAACTTACCTACGAAAACAGTACAATTCCCGAATTGAATTACGAAGACTTCCTCAAAAAAAGTTTTTTTTGTGATCTAATTAAAAAATTTACAGTATTCAGATTTTTTCCTATACTTGTGCTATGAGACCTTGCATCCGCGGGCCCTAACAAAATACCAGCGCTGCGTTATTTATCGTTTTAAATATCGCAGCATATGCTGAGTTAGGCGCCTTTTTGACCTTGCACAGATCAGACAATAATTTTTATTTTTTATATGTACTTAATTTTACTCTATTTTAATCCCTATGTATTCTACTGTTTTTTTAATTTTACTGTAAGTGTGAGGTACGAATAAACGTTTTTTCTTTTCTTTCTTTCTTTCATCATGCCAAATTTCAGAATTCTACGTCAATGGAAAGTACCCTATGAATTTTGATTCCCTTGAGTGTCGAAATACGCGTTTTTTTTACGACATAACCGGCATGATGCAAGGTCTCATAGCACAAGAGGAAAAAATCTGAAAACTGTAAATTTGTACTAACGTCACCATTTTTTTTTTTCCATTTCGGAAAAATCTTCGTAACTCAATTCGGTAATTGAACTGTTTTCATAGGTAAGTTTATACGGAACCCTCAGGGTGCGAGTCCGACTCGCACTTGCCTGGTTTATTCCTTTTGAGGTACGGAACCCTAAAAACGAACCGTAGATATCGCACATAACCTGCGCCACTCAATAAATCCTAGATGTAGCGTATGAGTTCAATAACTTCTGCACAACTTTATTGTTTATTTTCCGCATTTGATGACAAATGCTTAGGTAAGTTCATAGATTGTGCGAGTAATGATTTGAAAGAACAGGGGCTTTACCGTAACATGTTCGGCTCCTCCTGCAAAGCAGTAATGCTAGCAAAGGAGGCATCCGATCGCGTAAGGCAACGGTCCTCTCGCCCCAATCGCCGCTGTGATCCCGATCCCGATTTCTGGGCACCGTAGGCGCGTGCTTGCGGACGGCGAGCAATGGGTGGCTCGCCGTCCCACCGTCCGGACCGAGCCCAAGCCGTCGACGGCGCGTACTGTTCCACGCGCGCCTTGAGGAGATGTCAGCAAACCGTAGGGGCCCAGCAGGGTCGAAGCCTACTAGGGCCACGGGTAGTGTGAAAGTGAAACCAAACTCGGGCCCTAGGCGAAGGAAAAGAAGGAACAGGAGTGGGTTTTTAGTCAGCAAAAGTCTGACACTATCTCCCGGTCAGCTCAAGAGCGGGATTTGTCATTAGATGATTTTCCCACCTAAAAAAATCCCATACTTTCCCAGTGCTGTTCAAAGGCCTCCTCCAACTTCTTCCAGGTATTTTTTATCGTGCCACCTGGAACCAGACTGCGGTAGGCGTCTAGATCATCTCACCACCTCTTCTCAGGTCATCAGGCCATCCTTAGACACCAACTTTGTGGACACATTACTAGTTACGTAGGTACATCAGTTTGATTCAACATACCTGTTCCAACAATACACTTTCCGCCGTCGCCGACTGCTCAGTACTCAACAGCTCGCCACTCCTCAGTAAGGCAGCACCTTCCGGTCTCCCCCACACCCATATAGGCACCCTCCCCGACCGAAAATGTCGAGCCGATTCCATCAGATTATAATCAAGAACAGAGCTGGGTACTATTAATGTCTCTCCGGCAGTCAGCATGAACGCATCAGAAGTTCCATTTATACAAGTTATCCTCCAATGAGGGCATTCACATCGTTCTAGTTCCCTCTTCCAGTCTCCTGGCCGCTGGAACATGTTCATGTCGGAGGGGAGAGTGGGGTAGTACGGCTCTCGGTATTCGAAGGCGAAGAGAAGGTCGTGCCTCTTTGGAAAGGCGTGGTGCATTAGTGCGAGCGCTATCTTTCGGCCGTTGTCGATTGGGGAGTTCGCGAAACTGAATGTTAGCACCTTCATATTCTGGAATAGAAATTTATGGAATATTAGTTTGTTTGTCTTTGTTAAGATGAAATAAAACCGGGCTTCTACTTTATTGAACTTTTTAGGGTTCCGTACCCCAAAAGAAAAAAATACGGAACACTTATAAGATCACTTTGTTGTCCGTACGTCTGTTTGTTAAGACCCTTTATCTCAGGAACGCGTAGAGGTATCGAGTTTAAATTAAAACCATATAGTCAGGTCTGCGGTCCCTATAAGCTGTGAAAAAATCAAACTTCTAAGTTAAGGGAAAAAAAAGATACGGCCATTTATGTCGCAAAAACGTGTATTTCGACACTCTCAACGGAATCAAAAATCATAGGGTTCTTCCCGTTGACCCAGAATCCTGAAATTTGGCATGAAGCACAGTCTCCTAGCACAAGTATAGAAAAAAATCAGAAAACTAATTTTGTAATTACATCATAAGAAAAAAACTATTTTTGCGATTCAGAATCATTTTCGTTACTCAATTCGAGAATTGAACTATGTTCATAGGTAAGTTTGTACGGAACCCTTAGTGCGCAAGTCCGACTCGCGCTTGCCCAGTTTTTCTAAAATTATTTAATTTTATAAGTGGAATGGATTTCCCTCCCCTTTCCTTGACTTAATAATGCTTCCATACACTGATGGCCCAGTCGTTATGGCACTTATAACCAATGGGTACATATGAATTGAAAAATTCTCATTTTTTTTTTTTATAAAAAAGGATCAGCAAACAGCTACAATATAAAACTTAGGTACTACAGGTATACAAAACATATAAACAATATTGTAGCCCATAGCGCTGCTCACAGATTAACTGTGGGATACTTAAATAAAATCACTAGGATGACTAGTTTAAACTAACTTAACAAAAAAACAAATACAAAGAAAAGCAATAAAACAGACTCAAATATGTGGAGTGAGAGAGAGAAAAATAAAGAATAAAACATTGGTGGCCTTTCTAAGTTTACCTAGGACATTAATGACACCCTGTGCCTCGGAATATATAGAATATAGTTTATTTAATAAAAGTGGCACATTTATATTAAGATACATAAAAACAATTATAACGCTTACAATGCATTTTTGCCTGAACTAGGTTGGACCTGTGTGTCAGGCTAAAAAGTACTAAGAACCTAAGAAATTATAAATTAACAATCATTCAAATTCACTAAGTATATTAAATGACCTACATTTAATTAACTAAAAGCAAAGCATGTTTTATTTGCAAACTAAAAGGAGATCTTCTGTCTCTCCGTACGAGATGCTGAGTAAGTATTGCACAATAATCTTTTTACAGCTATGATAATTTAGTTTATACAAACCTTTTCTATTTAATCTATTGTACAAAAATGGGCCTAAAAATGTGAAATATCTTTTTACAAAGACATATTTTGAAAAAGTATTGGAATTGCATACAATATCATTCCCTCTCTTATTAGTAATTTCAGGGTAGAATGCACGTAAGCCCCGCTGGGCTCTGTTGTCATTCGTAGATCTTTGACAGTCGTTACAGGTAGTCAGACGCCAGAAAGTCTGACTATCAGCCTATCCAAGGAGTATCGTGTTGCTTTTTTTTTCGATGGGAAAATGATCTTATTACATCCCCCGCACTTGGGTGGAGCGGGAGATAATGTCAGACTTTTACTGACTAAAAACCCACTCCTGTTCCTTCGTTGCCTATTGTACCAGGGCCGAGTCTTCCTTTCCTTGGCCCCAGTAGGCTTTGACCCTGATGAGCCTTTACAGTTGCTGACATCTCCTTGAGGCACGGCGCGTGAAACAGTACGCGCCGTCAATGGCTTGGCGTCCGGACGGTTACCGGACGGTCGAACGGTACCCATTACTCACCGTCCGCAAGCCCGCGTCTTAGGTGGCCAGAAATCGGGATCACTATCCCGGCGGCGGTTGCATTACTGCTTCGCAGAAGGAGGCGACCGCCTGCCACTCCTCCTCGCTCCGGACCATGGCCTGTACCAAGGTCCGGTGCAAGAGATCACTGCCGCCGATTGCCCCCACGAGGACACGGCGTTGCTCTTCCTAAGTGGGGTACACCTACACACCTTCCCGTTTTGGGAGGTACCTGTTTCGGATCTGGCAGGAATAAACGCTCGGGAGTCACCATTGTGCGGATTACCCGGAGCACGCGGTGAAGCATATGGTGGAAGTTCGCCCAGCTTGGGCGGAGCTCTGCCGTGTCCTCGTGGAGGCGATCAACGGTGGCAACCTGAGCTTACGGACCTGTTTTAGGCTATGGTATAGAGCGAAAGGGAATGGGAAACGGTAACCTCCTTTTGAAATGGAATGATACAAAACTTATTTATGGTTTGATCATTTTTGCGCCCTATCAGAGTCTGCGCCCTGTGCCTGGGCACTACTGGCACAGCCCTAGTTGCGGCACTCAGTGTGAGAGCCCAATATCGTGTTATTCACTTCAATAAATACTGATTATTTTAATATTGCCAAAAACATCTGTTATACCCATTCTAATAAAGCCAATATGCGCAAAAGAATGTTCATACACAAACACACCGTAACCTATATTTACATATAACATAGATATGTGTTAGGTACACAGATAATACGCATATTTCGTGCAGATGGGTTACAACAATCTGTTCGGGTCACTATCTAATCTGATTAGCGCGTGACTCAATGTCACAGCGAGTGGATAAGTGACGAAAATTATCAATAGGTGTTAAATGGCTTGGTTAAATTAAATATGTCCGCTGTTGTAAGTAAAGTTTTACAATCATGCTATGGGCCGATTAATTAAATGATGTTCTAATATTCATTATTATTTGTAGGGAAATTGTTATATTATGTATCAGAGATCGGAATAGGTAGAGTGTACGAAGAATTGAGTAATATAGAGCTGATAGTACCTCCTCTAAAATTACGGAATCATAAATATGACGATTAAATCCCGGGATTTAAGAGCGTCCTTCCCGGTTTCCCAGAACCCAGCAAGACGATACCCCAGAGGGTCATGGCCATCCAGATGGTACGGGGATACCGCACGGTTTCCCGCGAAGCGGCGAGCCTCCTTGCTGGCTTACCACCGTGGGATTTGGAGGCAACAGTCTTTGTACGCATGCACGATCTGCGCGTGGAGATGCAACGCCGGGGCGAAACTCCGCTGCCGCAACAAGTCGCGGCATGGCAGAGAGAGTTCCAGCGGGATCTCATGGTGGAATGGCGACGACTGTCGCAACCCAGGGCTGGGCACGCCACAATTATGGGGGTAAGTCCCCTCTTTGAGGAGTGGCTGGAAAGACAACACGGCGTCCTAACCTTCCGCATGACGCATGATCTCAATGGACATGGTCAGTACGGGAGATTCCTGCACCGGATTCGTGCGGAAGAAACGCCCGGGTGTCACCATTGTGTGGACCGCCCGGAAGACACGGTGGAGCATACGGTAGAGGTGTGCCCCGCCTGGGCAGAGCACCGCCGTGTCCTCGTGGGGGCGCTCGGCGGTAGCGATCTCTCGCGCTAAGTCTTAGTAAAGGCCATGGTCCAGAGCGAGGAGTGGCAGGCGGTCGCCTCCTTCTGCGAAGCAGTAATGCTAGCAAAAGAGGAGGCACGTGCACGCGCGTGGCAATGGCCTCCGCGCCCCAGCCGCGATTCCGAAACCGATTTCCAGCCACCGTAGGCGTGGGCTTGCCGACGGCGAGCTACCCATTGCTCACAGCGCGAAGTGTTGCACGTGCGCCTCAAGGAAATGTCAGCCTACTGGGGCCACGGGTGATGCGAAAGAGAACCCCGGGGACCTGAAACGAAGGCAAAGAAGGAACAGGAGTGGCTTTTAGTCAGTAAAAGTCTGACACGCCCACCCACCCCACTCACGGGCGGGAGAAGTCATTGGATAATTTACCACCTTAAAAAAAACACAATCATTACAAATATGAATGACAAGACTATTTATAATATTGAATGTTTTCAGAAATCGGTCCAAATATAGCGTACAATATTTGTTAATTATTAAACTTAGATGTGACTAACAGTTCTACGTAAGTAATAAGTTACATGGTAATATTAAGGGGACTAAACACGCCACTTCTAAAGAATTGTAGGATCAATACAAATAATATTGACAAAGCTAGAACTGATTTTAGCTATTTTGTTTTTGTTACTCCTGTTGTATTTATCTTTCTTTAATTTTCATTCCTTAAAATCATTCCTTCATCATCAATGATCATCATCATTTGCCTAGCGGCCAGACAGATAATGATGATAGTTGGGAAGAACGTTAGGGTGTGTCCAAATCTGGCGAATGCGCCGCTAGCGAGCCGCACGCGAGCTGCTCGTGCACTGCACGCATGCATTTACTGCAATTGTTTGGTGCACCTCTATAGCGCAACTCAAACAAGGTTTGCACAGTGCACTCGCCAGGTGTGGGCAGACCCTTATTTTTATACCAGTTTCCAGCCTGAACGGATGCAATGTAGCTGATTAACAGTGTTTCACTCGGCGACCTCAGACTTTCAGGCATGTCATTTTCCTTAACGGCGACGCGACGATTATCAAAGATCTATAAATTATTGATTTTACACAGTTTATATTGAATCGAGTTATAATATATATTTATTTACTTTTCATCAATGCTTCCAAGTCGAATCTTACCAACTAGTTATTTACAGCAGACAAAATTCCTACGATACCCAACATGAGTGTGGTGCTCGTGTTTAAAACATAAACCACATATTGGAGTGCTTTAAGTGTCCATACACCTTGGAAGACTTAATGAACGCCACCGATGCTGCAACTAAACTAACCACCTATTGGGCCTAAAGAACTTAAAGATTAAACCATCGCGAAGAGAAGCATAAAATTCCTGTAAGTACCCACCTTACATATAACCTGTAGCCCCTTCACCTTCCCGGGTGTATCACCGTACGGCATGAGCCGCCGGCGCCGCTGCGGCCCGCCGTCCGTCAGCCACACGGCGCCGACGCCCGTCAACGGCACGTCGTATGCGCCCAGCAAGTAGTTCCTTTGGCAGTACTCCTGGGTTAACAGAACTGGATTTATATGGATTGAACTAGTAAAGTTATGAGCTTAGGTTAGGTTCTTGTTACCAGCACGATTGAAGCGCCACAGAAAAAGACCAAGGACCTCTATTCAAGTAAGGGGTGACCAGACGGTTGCAAACTAGCGTTCAAACCAAGGTGACCTTGGTTTATGTGTTTGGTTTGTGTTACGGCCACATGGATGTAAACCACGCGCCAACACGTTCGGTGGTTGGGAAAACGCGCCTCCCGACCAAGGGCGTTGAAGTTCATGGTTTACAACTGCTTTCTACACGGATTGAAACTAGCAAGGTCACCTTGGTTGGGACGTTGGTTTGCAAACATGTGGTCACCCCTTTAGTCGCTATAACAACAGATTAAAAACCCTCGATTTATGACAATAACCTATAGGTACCTGTAAATTTGATAAGTCAAGGTGGAGTCGAGTTGGAAGATATGACTTAAAATGGTGGCGAAAACCACAATGAGTTTACATGATTTTTAGATTGCTCTAAATGATTTCCTCCAAAAAATCTCGCCAGCAAAGTAATTAAACAGAAGTAGGAACTAATTACTACAATACGGTAAATACGATCTGTCGGTTTTCAGACCAATATAAGGAAGTTCAGTACCAAGGCCGCATAAGCCGCGAGAGCAAAGAAATAGTTTCTATTGTTGACCTATGAGCGTTCGTAATCACAAAAGGAGATTTCAAAGTTAGTAATTTACTCTACCGGTTGACAACCAAGAGCGTGCACTAAAACTTTTTATTATAGATAGATAGGTCGAGTTTGACCACTATCTCACCTGACAATAAGCGATTATGTGGACGACGATAAAGCACGCCTGCCTAGAAGTAACCTATTCACTCTTGACTTAAAGACTACTAGGCTGTAACTATCAGGAAAGACAGACTTGTGCAGAGAATTCCACTCCATAGCTGTACGCTCAATAAATGTGTTCCCAAAACGTTTTGAAAGTATGAGTGGGATGTCCACCATGTACGACGACGAAACGGGCTTGGCGGAATTAAATTTCGCAATTCCAATGCACACTCCCCGAAATGTTAACGATAGAAAACCGACAGGCTAGCAACTAGCAACTCGGCGTATCATTTGTACATCGATCAAGGGCCTTACCATTAAAATGTCAGGCGTGGGAGCAAGAAAGTGGGATGGAGCTATACACCATAATATATATCTCCATCCCTTTAACAGTTCAGTTCAGGTCGTCAAATAGATCGCGCTTCTTTATTAGTGATCGATGCTTTTGTAGCTTAATTTAACATTAATTTTACTTTTATATACGGTATGCCATCGTATTCCTTCCTGTTTTGCCAAAACTTTTTCCGGCTACTCACATGCATAATACCACGTGAGTAGCCGGAAAAAGTTGCATAGTACCCTTTATGAAAAAACTAGCTTCTGCCAGCGGTTTCACCCGCGTAAAAGTAGGTTTCTCCAACAAACTTCCACCCCCCGTTTTAGGGGAGTGGGGGGTTAGAAAGAGACAAAAAGTAGCCTATGTCACTCTCCATCCCTTCAACTATCTCCACTTAAAAAACGTCAATTCGTCGCTCCGTTTTGCCGTGAAAGACGGACAAACAAACAGACAAACACACTTTCACATTTATAATATTATATATAAGTATGGATACTGGTAATTAAATGTAAAACTCCAGTACTAAGTTTCTTCGCCAACATCTAATACAGGTTTAAAGCAGAATTGTAGCTACGTTTGTGGAACTTCCTCAAGGGAAGAACCCAGCCCAGATAAATCATCGAAGAGGTTCATTCCTAAGACGTGAGTCAGGGGGTCTAGGTTCATTAATTTATTGTCAGAATTTCCTTGATCAACTGTTATTGCTTACTTCGTCATAATGTCTACTGTAACCATATATGGGTTTTTTTATACAGCAATAGGACAGTAACCGGTACAACGATTTACAGATGTTATTGTCGTGTCGAAATATTGAAGCCCCTTTAGGTTACTTTTTTCATGGTTTTGGCGAAAGGTATGCATATTCACTGTCGATGGCGCGGACAGACACAAAAAGTATGGTAAATATTTGCTCCTATCGTTATCTTGGTTCGTCCATAACCAGAAGGTTATACTCACATCATTAGTTGAGTTCTCCAAGGGCACGAAGGACAGCTTGTAGTTGGTGATGAAGAGCGAGCCGAAGCGGCCACGGTCCCATTCGCTGAGAGGCGTCAGCATCACCACGCTATGAGCCGCGCCTGTTACCAACTCGCCTGAGAACAAAGAAGATTATGATTTAATAATATTTCAATATAGTTTCAGCATACGGAAGACCCAGTTTTGAAAGGCCTTCCACAAGGTAGACCGATAACCTGGTAAGGATTCGATGGGTCCAAGAGACACAGAACCGGTCCATGTGGCGACACTTGGAGGCCTATGTCCGGCAGTGGAAGTCTTTGACTGAAATGATGATAATAGGACCAGCTTTAAGTGTTATATTTATCTCTGGGGCTATTTAAAAGGCTGTCCATCCACTCAAAGTTTCAAAGCAATTTTATTTCAAATAAACCATTTACAGGCACTTTTGAAATGTCAAGAAGTAAGACAGTAAAAAAAAAAATTATGCTAATTGCACATTCCAAAGCGTAGATCTCTATGGAGAAGAATGTGCAAGAAACTCCATGGGCACTTTTTATATATATATTTAATATATCGGTTACATGTTTCTTATCGTTACTATCATGTGAAAACAATGTAAATAAAGTAAAAAAAAAACTAAATATAGATAATGACGTAACACACGCGCCACTCTTAACTGCCATGCTCATTTATGTCAAACAAGTCCAATAGTAACACTGTCTTTGTCTATACAGTGCTGGGCATAACCATGCCACTTTCTTTCTTTCTTATTTTCTTATCTTCGTTTGACTGCAGCTGATTGAAACTTTGATGTGCAAACAAGGACCCTTGTTTCCACGCCGTATGTGGGATTTCAGCCCGTATTTCCTTTTCTAGTAAGGATGGTGTTCAAACGGAGTGTGCTAGAGGGCCTGTTTGGCTGTGAAGTGTTCTCCAATTTAAGTAGTCTCAGTGATTTGTAATAGTTTATCGAAAAATTATGAATCTGCATACCGTGAGCTATAAAAGTAATAAATATATAGTTAAAAATCTCTTTTATTTAGACTGAAGTTCGACTAAAAAAATGCTCTACAAAAAGAGCTGTCGTTTGGTTAACTGAAGCGATAGTTGTGAAGGTCAGGGTGACTCAAATTTCAATTGAAAGGTTGCGGATTAAATTCTACCCTGTGCTATAAAAACTTGTTTATATATATTTATGTTACCAGTAATCTGTTTAATTACGGTATTCTATAATAAGCCGGTAATGTGTGTAAGAGACAAGAACAAGGAAGGCCCTGCCCCCCTAGTCAAGTTACGATCGTTTCGTTTGCGTCGAACGCGTCGAGTAGACCACGCCTCCGATTCCTTTGTTATGACGTCATCTCAACGCTCAGTCACGTGGTCAGAACAAAGGAATCGGTGGCGTGGCCTACTTGAGGCGTTCGACGCAAACGAAACGATTGTAACTTGGCTAGGGGTGCAGCTCTCGTCTCTTACACACATTACCGGCTGCGCATTCTGTATTGTATAGAATGCTTAGGCAAGGTATAAAATAAATAATATTTCATACATTACCTACACGTTTTAGATATTCTATATATTGCTTAGGTGATGTATAAAATACCGGATTATACAGATTGCCGGTAACAATATATGTATATAAAAGGAGATACTGACTGACTGACATATCAACGCACAGCCAAAACTACTGCGCGAAATAGATGCGTGAAATTTTGCACAAGGCTTCCTTTTAAGACGTAGGCGAGCACTAAGAGGATTTTCCAATATTCACCCACTAAGGAGATGAAACGGGGGTTCAATGTTTGTATGGAGGAATCTACTATCATGCGGGCGAAGCCACTGGCAGAAGCTAGTAAAAAATATATTCTGATTGTGATATATAATGATTTGTGCAGAGAAGAGCCTCTGACCAGACGGGTGTTGTGTCTGGTCCGGGCTACTGCCCGGTAGTGATTTCGGGCTGTTGTATACATTTTATACGCGCGGAGAACTTTATTAGCACGATGTCGGAATTTGAATTTTAGTTCCTATGTGGAATCTGAATCCAATTGATTATTTTTATTATATTTTGATTTACCGCTTTTGCGCTTGACTGTATCCACCAGTAGCTTTAAACAAAGAATATTTTTTAAAATTGAATGTGGGTCCAGTTAACCAATAAAAATACAGAAAATAAATTGTGTTGTCAAGTGGACCCGCGACTTTGACCACAGACTTTCTATATTTATAAGATAGATTTGAATAAATATAATAGGTACTTTAATAAAATCAGGCATTGCATGACTGTGGTTTTGGCGTGCAGAAAAATCTGCATTACAATAACGTAAGAGGAAACCTAGAACCCGATAGGCGATGACAAAACTAGAATTAGAACAATTTTATCATCGAGGGTAAATGGTACGATCTGTTTACCAGTTACGTGGTTAGAACACTCATCATCATCATCATTTCAGCCGAAAGATGTCCACTGTTGGACATAGGCCTCCCCCAAGCGTCGCCACAATGACCGATCCTGTGCTTCTCGCATCCACCGCACTCCCGCGACCCTCACCAGGTCGTCGGTCCACCTTGTGGGAGGCCTTCCAATGCGTCTTCCGGTGCGCGGTCGTCACTCTAGAACCTTTCGGCCCCATCGGCCATCTGTTCTACACTCATTCTTTCATAATTTCTCTTTGTTATGTAAACAGATGTTGAAACGCGAACGAATGAGTCAAAGGGGATTTTTCTAACGATGAAAGATCTTTTTACGGCTTTTTTGTTACGTCACGTCGCCAGCGTCATCATGCGTGTTCTCAAGGTGACTAGCGCTGACGTCAAACTTGCACAAGAATGACTTAATCGCGATATTCTTCCTAAACTGTTTTGTGCAGTAAAAAGCGTATTTTTAAGCAAACAGGGTACAGGCGCATCTATCTATTTTTAGGTTTCCGCAGTTAGTCCTATGTGGACTATTTTAAGTACGTGGGCCATAGCGGCCATAACTTTAGGTATGGCCGCCATGGCCCACGGTACAGGCGCATTTTATAAAGCTAGATTCTAATCAGTCCCCTGTTGAAAATAAGCTATTTTTAACAGGGGACTGAATAGATTTTTAAATTAAACGACTTAAGCAAGTTTTCAGTTTGGAGTTTGTTTCTGTATTTGTCATGTATATGACTAAAGATTGTACTTTTACAGCTTTTTTTTTTAAATATAAACAGATACTTTATCTATAAAAAAAGCGGCACCGACCTATTCACCATGGAATGAGTCAATCACGCTCTAATTAACTTTCGATTCAACTTATTTGATTTCATAATATGTATTGTTATTATGAAAAATGAAGCATGCAACTACCTTACAGCTTTATAACACAAGTTCATTTCATATGTTATTAAAAATTTAACTAATAAATAAATTTAATAAATGGTAGTAAATTAACTAGAAACCTGAAAATGGAATTTAGAAAACTCATTTCAAAATATGGTAAGCAAAAATTATTGAACCGAAGCAAACATGTTATTCGGGGCACTTGTTAAAATTTTGCTGCAAACCTGATACCGCAAAATAATGATTTTAATAAATAACCAAGTATCGTAGAGTCATTGTAAAGGTATACACATACTTTATTCCGTTCCTACTGCAAGAAATACCTATAGTAATAAGTATATTGTGGGATTCCAATTCATGAAGAGGGCGTTAAAACTTGTGCAGCTGTAGTTTTACATTACCGACTTATATCTATCTACCTTGGAGGATGTTTTTGTGAAAGACAAAAAAGGCTGGCCCATTGGTTACCTTAACTTTCATTGAAATATCCATCACTTCCTAGAAATTAACCGCCAAATAAAATGGTTTTCTTTCTTTCTTCTTTTTCTTTGCTAATAGAAGATTGCAGATGAAATTAGCAAGGCATTTGTAAATCGGAGATGAACCAAGTACTAGGCTGTTAAAGAATAGAAGAGGTTGTTTCATATCGAACAACAACAAGGGACCTTGCGAGGCGATACATATTGGCCGTCAAAACAAAACTGGTACTAGGGTGTCATAACAACTAAGGATGTTAGTGTGTCGTGTGCAAGACACTACAGCGAAAAGTTTTCATATTGGCATCTGATACGATTGAGTTTTCTAGTGGCCTTCACACTCCGCGATCTGGACCATACTTTTTTATCGCGATTTGTCGAAGGAAATAAGAACGATTTGCGCAATACGCGCTGACCGTGAACGTTGTCTTTGACTCATGCGGTATCGTGGAACGAAAATATTTGCGGTATTGTATGTATTTTGGCGGTTTACTTTTTATCACTGGGCAATTTGGTATTTCAAGGAAATCTTGAACGTATCATCGCCGGTTTTAGTTTTTGGGTCCCAAACTGTCTGCTGTTTTATCGCTACTGTTCATAATCATTTCAGACAAAGATGTCTACTGTTGGAAATAGGGCTCTCCTAATTTCGCCACAACGACCGGTCCTGTGCGTTTCGCATCCATCATATTGCCGCGACTCTCACCAGTCCATACTGTGGGAGGCCGACCAACGCTGCGTCTTCCAGTTTGCGTTCGCCATTCCAGAACCTTTCGACCCCGACAATCTATTCTGCGAGCAATGTGCCCTGCCTACTGCCACTTAAGTTTGGCGATTCTTCGGGCGATTTCGGTAACGTTGGTTCTCCTGGAGAAGTCTTCATTTCTAATTCGATCACGAAAGGTGCGTTACCACTAGGGTTACCGACATACCTGCTGCTATATTATTTTGACCGCCTAGCCATGATACCTTCTTTGAAATCTTGTCTCCATATTAGAATTTTGGATTTTACGACTTCCGCGAGATTCGATGTATGGCTCCAACATGTTTTAATGATCGGGTTTTAAAAGATTGCTTATGAATAGAATTAGATAAAGTTTAAGTAAATGAAAGTACAGTATATGTGCAGTTCATAGGCAAAATCGTGGGTAGGTAGGTACTAAGGATCATTGCAGTTGTGTGGTGTGCCGTGTGCAATGTGCTTGTGCATACCTACCTAGGTACTACAACCACAAGAATGCAAACCCTACATATCACACTGTTTACAAATAAAATGGAAATTGTAAATAAATTATTGTGACATATTTTTACACTGTTGGAATGATAAATTATACTTTCGATAAGCATAGGTACTCGACAAGGTCACAGATATCACATGCATCAAATTAATTAGATAGGTACTAGGACAGCATAACAGCCGTGTAATTATTGAATCAATTAGAAATATTAAACGTACCTTTCCTAAGAACACCCATTGCGAATCACAATACGCCATCAACTGGAGTATAGGACACCACTTCCTATCACTACTGTGGCTCGCGTTACCAGGCATTCATATAAGGCGATACAGTTACGCATACGTAACACATACATAATGATTATTATTGTAATTTGCATTATGGCCCTACTTGAGTGAAATGAAATGATGGGCATAAACAGAGGTTAAATTGTTTTGTCCTTGGATGGGTAATTAAGACAAAATGTAATGTGTCATTGACCTGTCGTACTTTGTAGATTATCGCGCAATGATGTACCTATAAAGCCATGTATTTTTTTTTAAGGTAAAGTTTCCTTTGTTTATGGTTAATCCTATGTGGGTATTGACAAAAATTATCAATTTAATTGTTTCCATAATATTCATTTTCTATTATATTATTCTCCTGAATTAAGCTTAGCGTCCACCGCGTCGGAATCGGAGCGTACGCAGTGTACGAGCCGTCGGTATTTACAAAATGCCGATAGGGTGCGTCTACTGCATATACTGGATTTTGCATCGGCAATTACAGATCCAGTGCACGCTGTAACATACGAATCAATACAAAGCAACGAATCCTTCCGCTCCGTACGCGTACGCTTCGATCCCGACGCAGTGGACGCTTAGCTTTAAGTAGTACATCAATTTAAATAGTCTAATTTTACAATAGACTATTTAGTCTATTGTAAAATTAGACTATTTAAATTGATGTACTACTAGGAAATTCGGTTAGTCAGTTGTTTTTTTTTTTCTTTATGTAAAGGATGATCAATCTCAGGCTTTCTTATCAGGCAGTTTAAAAAAAGAAAATAATCTAATAAATTTGCAGATTCTGCTATCTTTAAAATCGAGTGCATGACTGAGATAACTCTCAGGTGAGTCACCTCAGTCATAGACTTGAAAAAAAGAAAAAACCGGCAAGTGCGAGTCGGACACGCGCATGAAGGGTTCCCTTCTATTATCTATAAAAATGGCAAAAAAAAAAAAATATTTTCATAATTTTTTTTTATTCTGTTTTAGTATAATTATGTTGTCATAGCAACAACAGAAATGCATCATCTGCGAAAATTTCAACTGTCTATCACGGTTCATGAGATACAGCCTGGTGATAAACGGACAGACCTATGGACAGATAGCAGATCCTTGGTAATAGGATCCCGTTTTACCCTTTGGGTACGGAACCCTAAAAAAATTGCTCTATTACTAATTTTCATCAGCTGATAACAAGTTGGTATTTTTTTTTTGGTTGAAAAATCATCCAATGACATCCCTCGCTCTTGGGTGGAGCGAGAGGGCGTGTCAGACGTACTGACTAAAAACCCACTCCTGTTCCTTCGTTACCTTCCGTACCAGGGCCGAGTCTTCTTTTCAGAAGCAGACCCTTGACCCCAGTAGGCTTCGACCCTGCTGGGCCCCTACGGTTGCGGGATCTTGAGGATCTTGAGGATCTTGAGGCATGCACAAGTTGGTATGGAAAGGACTTTTTTTTTTAAAGGTGACCATAAATTTTCACTAGTGAAAGCTGTTCATTTCCATAGGCAGAAGCAGTTTTTAAATTATGATGGATAGTGTATCTATTACATCCTGTATAGATTTGAGCAGGCACTTAAGGAAGCAGTCAAATAAATAAATTAGCCAAACAAAATGGTGGATGCTCATTGCTATCTTTATTTCAAATCAATCAAAATAGTTTTTATTGTTCCTCATACATTGAACTGCATTACAGGGCTAGAGGTTGTCCCTGTAAGTTTATTTATTTAAACTTCATGTACAGTGGTGGTTGGTTCATAGGCAGACTTAATGCCACAAGGCATTCTCTACCAGTCAACCATTGGGTTAAAAAAGACAACACTGTGGTAGGTGTGCACAATAAATAAATAACAGATATTTGAAATAGAAAATAGTATAGTTAAATTAAGTAAGTAGTTAGTTACTCTTTAGAATTTTCACGCCTATTCATTAATAATAATAATTATTATTATAATATTCGGATTTATTATGTCCCATTCTCTGGAACCTCAACTGCCGGGGCCGGTAGCTTGGAGCCTATTCCCGATACTGGAGGGTACTTTTTAATTATTTGTATATGTACTTGTTAGAAATATTAACACAGTCCTTACAGAGAATGCATCCTTTAGTTATCTATGCTTTTATTTGAAATTCCTAGTTAGGTCTAATAGATCTTCTGGTCAATAAGGATATTCAATTAAGTATTTAGTTTAATTAGAAATATTTAAAAATGTGTAAAATATGTTAAGAAATTCAATAAACATTATAAATAATAATCATTTATATTTATAACTTGTTTTTCAGTAAGATAAATATTACAGTTATAAATAAACATGACTTGTAAGATAAAACTAGATTATTTTTGGGTAAGAATTATGGAGTTCCATAGAGCATAGCGCATTTCACACTTCTCATTAAAAAAAAGTATTGAAATTATTTCTATAACAAATTGGTGTTACTCTACCAAATTGATTGTGCAAAGGTAGCATTCAATTGTGTTAATTAATGTTAAATCATTCCATGACATAATCATAATATATATCTCTTATATTTTACTAAGTAATCATTAGTATAATAATTGTTTAGTTATATAATTATTTAATCTTGAGTATAAAAGTTTATTAAAAAAAAAAATAACAAAAAAAACAAATAGCATAAAAGATTTTCTATTCTGTCTATTCTATTCTATAGCTATTAGCCCACTTCCTCCCTCATAATTTTTCTGTGCCTAACATGGTCCATACTGATCTATAACAATTTTTAATACCATCTATGTACATAAGGATTGCAATAAAGTATTAATTTATTAAACCACAAGCGAACCCCGGTATTCACTCTCTCATTGTGTTTCTAATTACAATTTTCGAAAGGTTAAATATTTATATTATATATATTTATCACATACTTTACTGCACATCATGATGCTTTCTATAAAAAAGAAATACGTATATATTTTTACCCAGAAATGCCATGTAACCTATGTTGGGAGTGAATATATTAATAAATTGTTTGGTAATGGTCTTAAAAAAATTGGTTTTATTTTCAACTATAATACTTCAACTCACCATTTAGAAGCTTAGGTTTCACTTCCTGTAGTGATCCATTTTTTTCTTCTTTACCCTGAAACAAAGTTGAACAACATTGATAATTTTTTATTGTCAATTAATTCATTGAAGTGTTGTTTACTTAGTTATGTTGCAGGCTTATCTGAATACATGTGATAGTGAGCTTTAAAATGGCTTTAAATTAAAATTACATTCTATATGGTCTTTTTACTTGCCAAGTAACGAATTCTTATGCTTCAATATTTCTGAAAGGGAGAACTTTCTAACCTCTTTCCAAATAAATAACAACACAGCAAAATTGAAATGGTTGAAAGAATAAGATCTCGATTATAAATATAAAATATATAGAAACTATATCTACTTACCGGAGGAGAAACATTGATGTAACTCCTGAAGTTTTGAACCAACTTTTTCTCATTCATTGTAATCAAATAATACCAACACTGCGTTGACCCACTTTGATCGATTTCAACTATGTTTTTTAACCTATATATAAATAGATTCTTATATTAGGTTGAACCGAAGGTGATAATTGATTAAATTAACAGTTATCCACATGATTCTACTTATTTAACATATTTTTGATAACAATCATCCGCGCAAACACTGTACTATCTGGTTACAAATTATTCATTAACAGATTGGTCTATATAAGGCAAACCCATTCGGCGATTCAAACTAAACATAATTAACACTAAAATTAGCTCGAGACGATGTTATAATCATGTTGAAAGTAAAAATTTTATAATTTTAGAATATATGACCCACAGCAACACGCAAACGACGAACGACAGATAAATTGGTATTGCAAGAGTTTAAAACTTATTTATAATTTTTTTTACAATAATAATTAATTACAATGCAACATAAAAAAAAAATATCAACGCAAGTCGCAAAAAAAGTGGAAATAATTTTAGGGGGTTTGAACTCAAATTATGTAAGGTTAATTACATTAATCTTTTTTCAATATATCTAATGTATCAAACGTGATAGCAATCTTGGTTTAGATATCTCTGTAAGAATGGACTCCGATTTTAGAAGATAGAAAAATAAATGTTCTGTGGTGCAAACAAAATTCTTCGATTTACCGCTGGTGCTCTGCAAAGATGCAGATGAGGAACAAGTTATTATCTTCAGAAGAAAAGTTTTAAAAGATCAATTTTATTCTAGCCAGCCACTTAGGATCGATATTCACATAGACAAGAATGGCACAAAAGTTTTTTAATCTATATCGTTGCATCATCTGTGATTTTTTATTGAAAAAAAAACCCGTACCATAGACTGTGCATGTCTTATAAAAAAATGGCGATTGTTAAATTTTTGTTGAGAGTTTGAAAGCACAATCCTCAAGCACGTATTTAAAACTTTAAATATCTGTTGGTGAAACTGTGAATATATATTCTGAAAATGGCGGACGCTTTGGTAGAGCGGAGACCCACCGCTCGGTTTTTCTGCCACAGGTGTAACATTGAATTCGAAGATGTTTTGCAGGTAAAAATCAATAGTTTTGGTTATATTTCCCATTAAATGGCCTATCCTTAAGTGTATTACGTTTATAGATGATACATACTTCAACTCTAACATTAGGAGTTGGTTTTTTATAATATTTAAATAGCGGGGCGAGATTTCCGTGGCCAATTTCCATTGAGGCTATTGGTGCAGCCGGTCGGTTCACAATACTGCGTGACATTTCTTTGAGAAAATTGTTCTGGGGTCAGGATTGACGGAAATTGTCAATTTCACGCAGTTACATCATTTGCATTATGTGGCGCTTTGAATTGTGAACCCTGCCCCATGCATATTTTTATGTACTCGGATATCTTCATGCATACATCCCACAATAGCCCCTGGAATGTCACTGATGTTAATAGAATCTAGTTAGCCAAAACAGACCACCAAGGATAAAGTTTATTGACTGGCTCATACATGCAATATTTATTAGTCATCATTCATAAATTTTAAATAAATCATGTATGAACATTTATTTTTCCTTTTACTATTAAAATGTATGAGTACTCTGTTGTGGGTATCTCTAACACAAAAGATAATGAATGAAAGCCTTAATTGAGTTTTGAAAAAAGATATACTTAGTAAAATACACTATTTCAGGATTATACATGCCCATACTGCGCAAGCGGTTTCATTGAACAGCTTGAGAACGAGACCGAGGGGCTGGCACTGTCAGGTGATGACTTCAGTGATGCGGACATGAGCAATATTGATGACATGAGCAATATCGATGACATGAGCAACCTGGATGACTCGGATGATATCCACCACTTGTCACAAGTATGTTATCTAGTACTTAAAGTATCAAAATAATAAAAATTAGCCCTTACTGAAGAGTTTGTACTATATCACACTATTAAACAAGTAAAGAACTGATACATGAACCAATCTCTATTGTTCGACCACAAGCTATTTTTATAAATCATAGGTGTTGTTTATATCATTGTGGTATAGATTACAAAACCACTAGCACTCAGTTTTATACAAAAAAAAGGCACCCTGAATCATTTTCTAGAACCCGTCAGTTCAGGACAAGCTGACTTGGACAGAATCTTAATTGAAATACAAATACATTTGTCCATAAAAGCAAGTTTATGTACAAAGTACAAAAAGGTACAGAGTAAAAAAAGTTATATTAAATTTTACAATTTTTGGATAACTATGTTAAGTATTAACTTTGTAAACAAAATAAAAATGATAGATTGAAAAAAGTTACCAACAATTTTGCAATTTTTTAATAACCCAGTATATTTGTAAACAATACAAATTATTCTATACTTATTTTTTGCACTTTTAACATGTAAAAGAGATTTAATAGGTCAAATTCAATATTTTATTAATAGTAACTTACTGCAAAATATCTTATTAGAAAGTTACTATGGTTATCAGAATATCGCACAATTATGTATGTAACTTTTTACACTTTGTACCCATAAAATTGACAGAATCTATTGGACACCTCCCACAATAAATTGACCCTCCATCTTCCTATATGCATGTTACTAAATTCCATTTATGGTATGAGCCAAGTTGAAACATGAATTTTAAACTGTCATTAAGATCATGATGTTGGCTGCCCAATGAACTGTGAACAAGTAGGTAATAAATAATCAGTTAGCTGCGTGAGTCATTTGGAAATGTTTATGATCTACCATCACAGCTTGTAGTGCAATTTCGCTTGAGTACCTGATTAAGATACAGTTTTTCTTGAATGTTATAATAGATAAGATATGCTTCAAATTGGATTTTGTTAAATCATCATTAATAGTCTTCCTTTTCCTTTAGCAATGTTACTTACCAGGTGAAAGTACTTACCAGGAATTCATAGCACCTACATACAATTGTTAGTGGTTAGTTCCACTAATTTAACTTGTAAAATGGTTTTTTCTTTGGAAGTGGGTAATTATCTAATAAAACTTCCCTCGCTGTAGGGTGGAGTGCGAGGGCGTGGCAGACTTTAACTGAATAAAACCACACCAGTGTCCTTTAGTTACCATTTGCGTTCTAGGACCAAGGATTTCATTTTCGGTAATTTCCCGGGGCCCTAGCGGCATCGGCCTTGCTAGGCCTGACTCGGGCTTTTCCGGACGGAGGGGCAAGCTACCCATTGCTCGTTGTCCGCAGCCCAACTTGTAAAATGCGTGATGTTTTGAATAGTCTATTGATTCTCATACCACCCTCCGCTCAAACTCCTATTGGAAATGAGATAGTTATTTACTCATATGAGTATGCGAAGATTATCAGTTATTTACGTCTCACCGTTGACGACGGCTGGTCCTGAAAATCAGCGCTGTCGCTCTGTCTTACTCTCGTGAAAGATAAGCGCTCAGCAGCTGGTCTTTTTGCGAGATGTGACGCATATTCTACCACTTATAAATTATATAAGTCAATATTGTTATTTGTTTTTATTTTTTAAGGTATGCGCCATGTTTGACGTAAACTCTTTTTCTTTCTTTCTTATTTAATTTAAGGGTATGAGTGTTTCATACAGTGTTTACAAATAAATAGTTGTATGTTTGGGTTTCTTATCATCATAATGTTCTGATAGCTAAAATTAGCTATGTTGCAGTCTGATGCAGTTTTGTTTTGTTATTATATTGATATTTCAGTCTGCACAAATACAAGATAGCAAAGCCATAGAGCACAATGAAACATTTTTTTATTTATGGGCATATAAAAATTACAGTTCAAATTGAAAAATAATTAGGTACTTGTTCCAATTGGAATTGTTACGGGCGAGTCACACATGTTATCGTCCACGCAAATAAGTATGTCAAGTCAGGACTCCCGCGGGATGTGGCCGTGCTAATTTGACGTCGGCGTAAGTTATCGCGTGCGGTCGCGTCACGCGTCATGCGAAGTTTCAGCATGCACGTGACGCGGCAGCGACGTGCTATCTAATGTTTTGAACTTCCCACTGTTCGCCACCACGCTGCCGCTTGGCGACCCACGTGCCCACGTATTAATAGATCCGATCGATTATGCGCATTTGTTACAGGCAATGTTTATCAATGTCTTCTTATTGCCCTCGCTGAAACACTGATAAGAATCTTGTTAGAATTTTCTCGAAATTTCTAGACGTTTGTTTACTTTTTGTTATCAAAGTAATGTGGAGAATGTCTTTACACAGGAATTTAATATTAACTTAGGCATTTTTTATTTCCTTGCCCCATTGTACGAATAACTTCTGTATCGTGGGTGCGTTCACAGACATGTAAACTTACTTACATACACAGGAGAGCCACACCCGGAACATCAGCTATAGGTAGGCCATTTGTTCCGTGCGAGAATCGAAGCTGCGACAGGCAGCGCAGCAGCCAATCAATCGCTCAACTACTGCGCCAACCGTGCTTTCCATTTTAGAGAGAGAGAGAATTAGAGTCGACTTTATTTTACATTGAATAGGTAATTTTGTCGCTATCATAGCCTGCTTAGGTTCTATAAAATTACGAAATCTCTTCCTTGTCGATATCACTCTTGACAGAGTGGTCGTGGTCATCACTTCAGGTGTTGGTGGCAAGCTTCACAACACGCCGCCACTCCTCTCTGATGGCCGCCTACCTCATGCATTCGTGCAGTGATGATGAGCCATTTACTGCCGTTTTAATCTGGTCAGTCCACCTCATAGGCGACATTCCTCGTGGCCTGGTACACTCAACAAAAAAAAAAAAATTACGAAATATTCCACAACAATTTCAAAGAAGGGGAAGATTCCGACGTTGTGTTTTATATACTGTAGGTAGAAGAAATGCAAATAAGTACGTAAATGGCAGTGTCTTTGATGACGTAATTTTATTGTTAAGCTCAATGTGCACCGTCTTGATCAATAAGACGAAACGGGCCGAATATCCGCTATGTTAATGCTATCGAAGGCCGAACGCCTGTTTTTGTTGTTGGGATAGTGATAGAAAGACATGAGTGCCAGGTTACGGAGCTTTTTTTTTGGAATAACAAACAATTAAATAATAAGATATATCAACAATAAAACACATCATTCACATCATTGAAAACTGTCAATAATATACATACTTTATTTTCATATTTATTTATTTAATAAAATAAAATTGAATTACATTAGAATAAAATAGAATACAATATAATAAAATACGTACAATATGCAAGTGAGAGCAGTGGTGGCCGAGTGGTAACGGCCCCGACTTACGAGTTGTAGGTCGCGGGTTCAAAATCAGACAGGCGCATTACTTTGTGTAATTTATTTCATCACCACTGCTCTCAAAATGGTGAAGGAAAACATCGTGAGGAAACGTGCATGTCGTAGAACCAAAAATTCAAAGGCATGTGACATTCACCAATCCGCACTGGGCCCGCGTGGAGGATTACGGCCAATTCCCTCTCCTAGAGAGAGGAGGCCTGGTGGCCAACAGTGGGAACATTATAAGGTTGATTATGCCATACTATTTATGCTAACACTACTGAGTCACCACTGCTTTCTTCATAAAATTACTACACTCCATCCCGATAAAACGTTCTAAAACCGCACATTCTGATATATGTGACATCCACCAACCCGCACCAAAAGGCTGATTATGCTATGCTACGTACAATACATTTGAAATTAAAACTTTCGATTACATTGAATAAGATTAAGACAAATTATTTACATTAAGCTCATTCATATTTTAAAAACGACAAAAACCATTAATTTTTCTACAGGGCTGATGTCATGGATAAGGTGTCAAGCTCTTGGGTTGCCTTGAGGGCTTTACTTTAAGAAAAGGGAAAATCAATGAAAAATAACCAATAAAAATAATAAAATATAATACTACGTATTAAGCTAAAGCCAGAAAGTATACAGTCAAAGAGAGTCCAAACTGAGAAAAAAATTTAGATTTGATGTTTTTCCTAATTTCAGGGCACTCCTCCAATGTTGAACGATCTAGCATTCCTAATGTCGGGCGGCCGGTTACGGTAAGTCTAAATAATTTCTACCAATCTTAATAATATAATAATAATATTACTATTCAATAATAATAATATAATAATAATATTCCACGACTATCACACAACGCCGCCTAGTCCCAAGCTAATCAGAGCTTGTGTTATGAGTACTAGACAACAGAAAAACTAATATACTTATATATTTCTAAATACATACATATAATGCCTTGTTTACATGTGGGCCCAGCCTCGGCCAACTTAACACAATGGCTAGGGAAAGCGATTGGCCGAGGCTGGGCCCACGTGTAAATGAGGCATTATAAATAAATTACACCCAGACACAGAACAAATAATCGTGCTCATCACACAAACATTTGTCCTGGGTGAGAATCGAACCCACGACCTCCGGCATAGCAGTTAGGGCCACTAACCACTAGACCAACAGGCCAGTCAATAAATCAGCTCCGTCATACAAAAATGGGAACCCTATCCGCGCCGTGACAAGCAATTTACATTTGCTGATTAACATCAGTATAATTTTGTAGTAACCTTTTCCCAACTAACTTGGGATATTGAATACGGCTGAATACCCGTGTTCTACATGAAGTGATTGCCTATCAGACCTATATACCAATATCCCAGTTACTGGGCAACACAATACTCCTTTGAAAGACTGATTTTCAGGCTTTGTGGCGTCTGACTATCTGTAGACTGTCAAAAAGATAAAATTGACAACCGGGACCAGTGGTTTTATGTGTTTTCCGAAACACAGGGTGTCAGTAATTTCCTAGATATACTTAGAAAAATATGTAAATCATCATCTTCCTGCCCTCGTTCCGTGTTATTTGGGGTCGGCGCAACACGTTTTTTTCTTCCATTCTGCCCTGTTACTCGTCATGCTATCACTAACTTCCTTTTCTATCATATTACTCTTCACACAATCCATCCATCTTTTCTTTGGCCTCCCTCTCCCTCTCCATCCATCCACATGTATGCTCATAACTCTTTTAGTAACATGCGTTTCATCCCTCCTCTTTACATGACCATACCAAGACAAACGATTCCCCTTTAACTTTTCAATCACTGGCGCCACTTTCAAACCTCCTCTAATATACTTACATTTCTCACTTTATCCATTCTCGTCACACCACACACATCCATCTCAATATTCTCATCTCAGAAAAATATGTACATATGAATTGAAAAATTTATATTAGTACTTGACCGGTTTCGAACCCACATCCTCATGTATGGCGGAGGCGGGTGCCTTAACCGCTATGCCATCACGACATTAACCAGTAACTGGTATGAAGACCTAGATACCTTAGTCAATTTAAAATTATTCTTTTCAAAACTGATTCTGGTAGCGTACAAAAGCCGTGACCTTGTATCGCACGCACCTTCGTGCAATTACGCCCTGGGGTGCAAGAGGGTATGATCGTGTGTCTGGTGCCTATTATGGGTAAAGTAATTACAAACACACCGTTTGCGTGTACTTCTGTACGGATTTGTAACTTTTAATCCTTATAAAAATCATAAAATAAACTCCAAAGGGCCGATTCATACTGAAATGGCAGCGACGCGGTGAGCACTGCAGAGTGTAATGATTTCAAACTTTATCTACAATACGATTCAAATAAGAATAGGAACATTAGTGACCTCTATTTGTCAAATGTTACTCGAAAAGTATGGTTTGCAAAGAAAACTTAATTTGCGTATCAATAACGGTTTTTTTTAATACTTTGTTTAACCGAGTTTCAGTTAAATCTAAGTGAAGAAAAACTTTATTGCTTAATCTAAATTAAAAAAAAACTACTACCACTACTAACACTTCTACTACTACTACTACTATTATTAGTTAAAAAAGACTGTTCTCTTTCTTATTTTAATTTTTGGCCACATTTCGACTTTTTCCATTCGCCACTACTCAGACATTTCATACAATAACACGGAGATGATCGGAATTGAAGAACTAAATTCCCATTAAACTTTATCGTTCATTTTTTTTTAATTCTTGGTAGGTTCTCGCTTGACCGCTAATTTCGTTCACGATTCTTAAATAAATTTAATTTGTAAACTGTAGCAATACAAGTTTGCTTACCTTACCTGATTCGATTTCACAGCTATGATGTCACACCATGACGCTAAGTCGATCCTATTCTCATTCGAGTCGCATAGTATATCCTAAGACCAGCCCCCCTAAAAGTTACAACCGTTTCGTTTCGATTCTCTTTTCGTTGATCGCCTTGAGTCGGCCACGCCTCCTATTCCTTTGTTCTGCACGTGACTGAGCGTTGAGATGACGTCAGAACATAGGAATCGGAGACGTGGCCAACTCGAGGCGATCGATGAAAAGAGAATCGAAACGAAACGATTGTAACTTGGCTAGTGAGGCTGTATCGCTTGCATCGCAGTAAGGTTCAAAAAGGGTGCAGTCGCGCGGCTGTTTCTACCGGCCTCTTCGCGTAGCTGCCGGCAACTGCCATTCCGGTGTGAATCGGTCTTAAAAGCATATTGTCGGCTCAGTCGTCCCCTAGAATGGCATTTGGCAGAGGGATTGATCATTGCAGTGTATTATTTGCCTAACTAGTCAATTTATACTCATGCCTAGAAGGGACCTTTGTTCAGCAAAGGCACCAGAAAGAGATCAATGATGGCAAATAAGCTTAGATTATACATGCGTGCAAGCTACCTGTGACATTTTGCTACTGTGCCACTGATCAGAGACTTGCTCAGGGGTCCACTCGTGCTCCTGTAAGTGTATGACCCCTCCTGGTACCTGTTAGCAGAGGAGCTGGTCGCCGCGAGACGCTGATGGAGCAGCTGGTGTGGATGATAGGGGGCGCGCGCCCCGCCACCGGTGCTGTCACAGCGGGCGCGCCCTTCGTGCTCGTCGGAGCGCCCGGGGACTACGTGTTTGGCGGTGAAGGTAATCCACATTTTTGTGATTGTGATCCAATATCTGTATGCAATTAAAGTAGTTTCAGGGTTGTTTATACATACACTTCTTTTTAACGTCATTATGACACAAATAATAACCAGATAGCATACACAGTCAATAAAACGAGATACTCAGACACACTTTCACCCGCGTGATAGTATGATTTTTTCTATACAAACCGCCCGTTTCATCCCCTTTGGGGGTGAATTTTGGAAAATCCTCTCTTAGTGCTCACCTACGTCATAAAAGGAAACCTCGTGAAAAAATTCACACTCCTAGTACTAGAAGTTTCTGCTGTGCGTTGATATGTCTGTCAGTTGCTTCTTTTATATAAGTCTATAGATTCCTAGTTTAGGCATGTAAGACTGAACATTAAGTTTTATTTTTAAGAATGAATTAATTTATCCTGTAAATAATTTTGAATAAATGATAATTATTATTCTAAAAGTGTTCTTCTTCTCAGCGATTTGTTATTATTTACTTTCAGGCCTAGACGCAGTAGTAACACAGCTGTTAGGTCAACTAGAAAACGCGGGTCCTCCGCCCTTACCACGAGAACAGATAGCGGCCCTGCCGTCCGTACAGGTCACTGAGGAACAGGCTGCGGCCAACACATCGTGTTCAGTCTGCTGGGAGAACTTCAGCACTGGTGAGTTAAACTTCTTGCTTATTATAGTTGCCTGGTACTTACAGTTCCCTTACTGCCTGGATTATGTTATGGTTTCTTTGATGTAGGATTAAAATGTGTGCACTTGTTTCTGGAATACAGGTTGCATACAAATAAATCATCTTTAGTCTTCTGAGAGAACTATAAGTACCAGGTTACTATCTTGAGTACTCTTGCTGAAAATAGTAATAAAATTTGTGTCACACAAACGTGAACTAAATACTGCCGGCCTACATAATGATTCCAAGCCTATGAATACTTCTTCAAAAGTGTGTTAGCCTGGTATTAGCAGCAGCAGATCATTGCTTCGTTTTGCTCACTGAACAACAGGCAGCATCAATCTGTTTGTAGAATTTTCCAATCTGAGCACTACTAATATTAAACAATCGCTAAAAATAATAATATATATTCTAAATATATGTCTCATACAAATTTCAGGCGAGTCAGTATCTCGGTTAGAGTGCGATCACATCTTCCACGCGAACTGCATCACGCCGTGGCTGCAGCTGCACGCGACGTGTCCCATCTGCCGGCGTTCGCTGCTGCCCGAGGAGGCCCCGGAGGTCCCCGCGGCCCCGCCGGGCCCCGCGGACCCAGCGGCCCCTACCACCGGCACCAGCACACCCGCCCCCAACACCGATACCTCCGCCAGCCAGTATCGTGAGTACTTATGTAAGATTGCTCTGCACCTTCATGCGATCCTAGTAAGGATACAGATCACCATAACGCTTACCATTTACTATCAGACGTGAAAAATTCAAAATAATTATTAGAGGGTCCTTTTTCACTCGCCTATCGTCATTATCGAGCATGGTTTAAGCCTAGAAGCCTAATCTACGCCTGCGAGGCGTACACGCAATCGAATATCGTTTGTCTCTTTCTAACGGTTGAAGCTAGCGCGTAGAAGCGGTAGAAGCTGCTACCATCTTAGTGGCCGAAGGGAGCTAGCGGACGGTGCCCGTATCGTTAAGTCCCGCTATTTTTGATGTATAGCACGCCTGCGAGACGTATGTTTAGGCTATGTGTAACTTTTAACTAAGTTTGTGTGATTTTAGTTTTGTTTGTATATTTTATATCTTTTTTCGGCTTTGTTTTAGGTATAAATATGACACGTTCTAATATCGTCGTATCCTTCGTAACTGCATAATAGCAACTTTTCAGGAGACATTTTTTGTGTTTAATTAAATTAAATATTATCAAATATGATTAGTGATTTCATATAATGTGTATTGATATCTTAAGATTCGGCTAGGATTATTTTCAATAAATTATCTTTATATTTTAAATGCATTTTGTCCCTTAAATCCTTATTCTCTGCTGTGTCAATTAATTTTCAATATTGGGTAAATAGAAAAAAATCATAATGGTGATTGTGGCCGTGTTCTATGGAATGGCTATATTGCGATACGAAGCCCTAATTACGTTTGTGTCTTTCTTCTACATATGTTTCAAATTATGTTTTTGTTTATTCTTCCGCAGATAAATGGCATAATGTAACTTATTGCTCGAGTCCAGCACTACTTCGCATTATGTCATTAGAATGACCTAATTAAGTACAAACTCGTTGATGTTATGATATTTGAACTTATTCAATACTACAATTTAACAAAACGCGTTCCGCCGACTAGTGGCCGAACGGCGCTAGTACGCTCTCTCCGCGCCCGCGAACCCTTACTATTCGCGAAGAAAGAGGGCGCGACGGCGATTATAGCTCTTTTCTTCGATGAAAACGTAGTGCTTAAAATTGTAGCTTTTTAGAAAACCTAATTATTTGATAACCTGTAACGTTTTTAATTGTTTTGTTGACCTGGTTATATGTGGTATGATGAGAAGAATTGGATTATGCAATAAAAAAGAAAGCCCCTATGTTCGTTAGGGCACTATTCGTAGCATACGACGATATATTAGACAAAGACGATATTTTAGGAACCTTAAATGAGGAAGATAATCCTTCCTTGGAAGATTCAGAATCCGAAGTTGAAGATCATCGACGACGTTCAAAGCGAAGATGAAAATAATTATGTGACTGAATACGTTTCGTCTTTACAAGAATCTGGTCCCTCCGAAGAAACCGATCCAGCCCTTGTTGCAGAAGCTGATCCATCATCTGGCGCTGACCGTGTTTCACCACCAGCCAACTCGAGGCGAATTTATCGTGTTCGTGGTATCCGAGGTAAGAATGGACACATTTGGTCAACTGTTAAAGCTCAAACATCTCACAGAACTCCAGCTATGAACATAGTCCGCACCTCTCGAGGTCCAGCTCACATGTGAAAAAATGTTTTTGATCCTGCGCAAATTTTTAATTTATTCATAACTGGTGAAATTATATCTCAAATTGTGAAATGGACTAATGTTGAAATGATCTCTAAACGCCAAAAGGTAGGAAAAATTACAGCGACTCAGAGATTTCACTGATGTAGAAATTCGACTTTGACGGCAGTCATGAAGGATAATCATCTTTCAACAGATGAGTTTTTTGATCCTACCTTTTCTGGTACACGATACATATCAGTTATGAGCAAAGAAAGATGTGAGTTTATAGTCAGATGCCTTAGGATGGATGATAAGACTTTGAGATAAACTCTTCGACCAAATGATGCCTTTGTACCTGCTAGAAATGTTTGGGAATTGTTTATAAAGCAATGTCAAATCAATTATATTTCTGGATCTGAGGTGACAATTGATGAACAGTTACACGGTTTTAGAGGTAGATGTCCATTTCTGATTTACATACCGAGCAAGCCGGATAAATACGGCATCAAGTTTCCGATGATGTGTGATGCAACTTCCAAATACATGATCGACGCGGATCCATATATAGGCAGAAGTACAAATACTGGCGGGGTACCACTTGGTGAATTTTATATAAAGAAATTGTCACAGACTATTCATGGATCAAACAGAAACATAACCTGTGACAATTGGTTTACTTTCATACCGTTAGCCAAAAGCTTACTTCAACAGCCATAAAATTTGACTCTAGTAGGCACTATACGATCAAATAAACGGGAGATTCCAGAACAATTGAAAAATTCGAGATCACGTCCCGTTGGCAGCTCTATGTTTTGTTTGGATGGCCCCCTGACACGTATAAGCCAAAACCTGCAAAGATGGTGTATCTCTTATCCTCTTGCAAGGAAAATGCAGTAATAAATGATACAAGTGGTAAACCTGATATGATTCTATTCTACAATCAAACGAAAGGCGGAGTAGACTCATTTGATCAAATGTGCTCCTCGATGTCATGCAGCCGCAAGACTAACAGATGGCCGATGGCTGTATTTTATGGTATCCTAAATATGGCTTTTGTTAATATTCTGCTATAATATATGGCCACAAAGTGATCAAGAATAATAAAAAACCATTGAACAGAAGAAAATTCATGAAGCAACTCAGTACAGATTTGGTCACGCCTTGGATGGATAAGAAACTTGAAGCGCCGACATTGAAAAGATCTTTACGAGAATATATAAGCCAAATTCTCGTAAAACCTACTGATTCAAATAATGAAACCTGAGCCGAAAAAACGTAAATATTGCTCTTTTTGCTCCTATAAAAAAGCGAATGTCAAAATTAGTGTGTTATAAATGTAAAAAATCTGTGTGTGTCGAGCATAAGTTTGATATGTGTGTAGACTGCTCCTAAAGTTTAGGTAGTCTTATAAAGTCTGATTAGTTTTAATGTTTGCTTTAAGAACAAATAATTAGCGTTAAAAAATATATATTTTCTAAAAAAAAATATATGTTTCAGTTGATTTTGAAGAAGTTATTTTTTTTTGTTCTATTTTATGCATATTGTTTTTTCGATGTAATAAATAACTGTGATTATAGTTGTAATTTATTAAAATGTTGTTTTATTTTTAGTTTATATTCCAAATTTAAATTTCTGCTACATAATAAAAATAATAATTAAATAATATTTCAAAAATAGGGCTTTTATATGTGTACGCCTCTGAGACGTATATTAAGGCTTTGTGTGCGCCCGAAATAGATTAGGCTTCTAGGGTTAAAAGCTTGTTAGTTCATCTAACGCAATCCAACGCGATGTTTGACGAAAAGGCAACGCGAAAAAAGAGAGATAACGCCTGAAGACTCTGATATAATTCGGTAATTCCATGATTTACTCGAATATTTTACAAAACTTGTATCAGGAATTACGTGTTTTTTTTTAAAACTTTAAAAGTTTTTGAAAAAAAATTGTTATTCAGAATCTTGATTAAATTTGCAAGGCTTCTATCGTTATACTTTTTTAATTTTTGAGTAAATTATGAAGTCTCAAATTTCTTGCAAAATAGCAAACATTTGTATTCTTATTTTGATCGCATATTACAGACGCTCTCTTGACTAGGTACAAACCATTTGAAATACTTTTAACGTCATTTGCACACCTACAACGACCATGTTTTCTCACTCAAATATATCATCTGTTACAAACTGCAGCCATTGAGAGTATAGCTTGTGCTGCATTAAGTTTGATTTGGAGGTAGAAATTAGGTCTTGTTTTAAAAATCATCCTAAATTTAGGATTCATAGTGTGAATTTAGACTTCATAATGGTGTGTATATTTTTGTTTTGATAAATATGAGTATGTAGGATAGTTGGTGGGCCCTGCACAATAGTTTAGTTGGTGAGGTGATCTTATGTTGTCCTTTGCAGCGTCGCTGACGCAGCTTCTGGTGCGGCGCATGCCGCGGCGCGCGGGGCCCGCGGGGGCGGCAGGGGCGGCGGGCGGCGCGGCGTGGGCGGCGCTGGGGTCGTCGGGCAGCTCGTCGGGCAGCATGTCGACGTCGTCGTCGGTGACGGCGGGCGGCGTGTGGGCGCCGCAGTCGCGCTCCAACACCAACTCGACGAGCTCCAACTCCACGTCGTCGCTGAACTCGACGGAGCGCGAGCGCCAGTACAACATGGACATAGACTTCGACTAGGTGCGTCCGGTGCTCTGCCGGCCTGGTTCTCTGCTCGACAGTGACGTTCGCCTCGGCAATGGTTGTGTTGGTGAAGTGTTATGTTGTGATGTGCTCGTGATACGATGTTGGACAGTAAGTTGAATCGTTTATTTTTTTATTTATGACAAATTGATTATATTTTTCATAATGTATCACATGAATACGACCATTGTACGAGATCTATGTATAAAATATATAGTTGATACCATTACTTAACATTCTTACTTTTTAGATAAAAGATCATATGAATGGTCAGTTGAAGTTGTGTGCCTTTGATTTGTATTTGCAGTGTAGTGTTATATTTTCATATATATGAGATGACACAGTCATAATGTTTTCTAATGTTGCTATGATAAACACACTGTGACAGACAAGCATGGACATTGAAACACTTTTGTAACTTGAAGTAAATTATTTTGCTACTGTGAAGATAATTATTGTTTGCAAAATATTTAGTTTTCCAACTGTGTACAAAATTTCCTGAGTGGGTATCAACTTCATGTTTTGTTACATGCAATTTTCTTATTGCAACAATTTTTTTCTTTTGTAAATTTTGTAAATATGCATGTAAGATTAAGAACTTTGCTATAAGCTGTAGTATATCTAATACTCAGGTAAATAGCCGATATATATTTCGCCAAATGAAGTGATTTTAAATTGGGTTTTATTGAAATAAGGGGATCCTTTAACTATATATTTCTATAATCGTCTAGTAATCCAAATACTTTAGGACTTATAGGAATATTCCATCTATATGTTGTCAATGCAAGAATCTTTGAATTGAGTAAGCACATATTTTTTTGTATATAATGTATGAGTTTTAAAGAATAATGTTTTATTTTCTGCTTTTGGAAAAGAGTTTTTTTTTTGTAGTGGTGACCTTTTTATATAAACCGCTTTTTATTCTGGGGAAATACTTGCTACAGAGGATTTAGTGAGTGTTTATGCAAATATTAGGATAGATGTATAGTCAAATATATTGATTGGTATGACTTGGAGTTTAGTGTTGATGTGAGGAGACTTGTAGGCGTGACACGCTCAGGCGACGGTGCGTTCGAGGTCACGGGCGGCCCCGGGTCCTAGACTTGTATCAGATATAGCGGGGTTTGTAAGTGAATGACTACATTAAATTATTTTAATATTAAAATATCTTTTTTTTTTCGACTGAGTGCTGTATAATTACTGTTCCGTTTGTGGTTTGCTCAAGTGTACAATGAAAACAATGGGATTGAAGATATCATTAAACTACTAACGCATAAGTTTATGTCCTGACTAAAAGGATATAGTATCATATATACAATATGATAATATTTGGAGTAAAAATGTGTGATCTAATCAATATGATGTCGTGTTATCTTCGTATGTTTGTAATATACACGAGGGGGAGAACATTCCTGGTGGAGTTTGAGTTGTTAATAGTTTCATTTATTCCAACATTGAGAAGGCCATTTTCACATTAGACAATTACGATAACGACACGATATCGTGGGACTATTAGTTTCACGCATTTTCTAATGAACAATGTAAGGCTTGATTTCCTTATATGCTGACATCGGTCACTGACGGCGGTAGAGCGTACGAATAAACACAATGTTCTATGGGCCATAGCACAGCAATGCTGACATCTGCGCAGATTTATTGCTACTTTGTCATACTCGACCGACGGTACGCTCGACCGACATCAGCGATCGATGTCAGCTAGAAGAAAATCAAGCAGAAGTTACCGGTACTTGCAGGTACTCGAGACTGCTTGGTGGCATAACGCATACAAGCTGTCGGTTAATGTCAACTCGACATCGTCAGATAAATGTAACAACCAGCCTGACGATATCGTGTCATTATCGTCATCGCCTAATGTGAAAACGGCCAAAGGAGTGAAAACATTTTTCGTGAGAATATCTTTTTGATAGTGAACCGGCTATATTGTCTATGAAGTTTTGACTAACTATAACTATTTGTTTTTGCACGGACTCAGTACGGCGCCCGCGTCGGCACGCTCGAGGCCGCGGCGCGCGGAGTTACGAATATAATAGGCCTACCACACACAAGCTTCACCACAGTTTTAATAATATTTATTTTATTTCAAGTTAGGTCTACTGTCCACAGACGCGCAAATTTATAGATACGACACGTCGGCACGATACTTCGCTTTGAAAAAAATTAAAACTATGAAACTATCGTTTCATAGTTTTCTATGTAAGCTTCACGCAGGCGTACACCAAGCGTATATAGACGAATATGTGTCTATGAAGCTACGCGTCCGTGGACAATAATAATAATATAATAATAATATTCACACAACTATCACACAACGCCGTCTAGTCCCAAGCTAAGCAGAGCTTGTGTTATGAGTACTAAACAACTGACATACTTAAATATTTCTAAATACATATATATTATAGATAAATTTATTACACCCAGACACAGAACAAATGATCGTGCTCATCACACACATTTGTCCTGGGTGGGAATCAAACCCACGACCTCCGGCATAGCAGTCAGGGCCACTAACCACTAGACCAACAGGCCAGTCAACTAATAGACCTAATAATACCCACATCATAAATACTTTATACACTAACATACATAACTATATTAAATTATTTTGTTAGTAATTATGATTTAAAACTATGATAATAACACTTCACTTCACACTCAGTGGCAGATTAGCATATAGTAAGAGTATAGTCCCGCGTGTACGAGGATCCTGCATTTGATCGCAAAAAAAATCTAGTCTATATAAATATATCGAAATCCGAACACAGCTGATTATTATTTAATTGAATATGATAGTCAATCTCTTAGATTTCCCTCATTACCGTACTTTCCACGTACCTTATCCAATCTTAAAATACACGGGGTTATTGGTGATTGAGAAGTATTTAAAAGGTCTACACAGGGGCCCCTTTGATCGAATTTGCTACAGGCCCCGCTCTAGGTTAATCCGCCACTGTTCGCACTATATTAACTTGGTGGTGTTCTGTGGTACTTGTCCGCGGAAGCGACGGAACATCACGACCTGTGGCCAAGTCTTCTTCCATAACAAGGTGTTTGAGCTACACAGGCTTGCTTGTACACGGAGCATCGTGTGTGTGGTTGGTAAGACTCATACAGTTTTACACAGCGTTGTTCCGTCTACAAAGCGGCCTGCGCAGGCAAAACTGTGGTGAAGCTAGTGCGTGTGGTAGGCTCATAAATAGAACAGCTTTCAACGACACTAATTACCTATAGCCAGTACACGATACTCGATGTTCCTATCCAACTTAGGTTACTGACTAGCGTTGATTGGACGGATGTGTCACCGGGCCCGACTAACTTCCTAACTGGCTTCAATCGAACTAGATACGTGAGCTCTATAAGATAATAAATACACTAAATTATATCTCGCCTAATTACTCTAATAAATAACATAGACATCATTAACATATTCTAGGCTCTTGGTGATTCGTGTGTCTCAAATATGCATTTCAAATTTTAGATCCAGTTAATCTGGATCTTAAGACTGATCTCTTAAGTGATAATACTTAAGTTAATAAAATTTGAAATTGTATTTTTGTATAATCATCACTTATTCGTAGATTAGGCCTAAACATTCTGAGGGGTACATTGACAGAGGGGTTTATACGTGATGCAAAATCTGTGCCCAAAATTGGTTCTTCTTTTTCTTTCTTCTTTTTTATATACAACATGTAACAAGAATAATGCACTCCCTTATACACCCCAGTTTGAAAATTAAGTTAGTCATAATTCAAACATTGAAAATTTACTTAAATAGGTTTTTTTTTTTAAATAGTCGTCTTAATTGTAACTAAATAATATGGAAATCGACGCTCTACACTTTTAGTGCATCGGTATTAGTATCTACGTACGTACACAGAAACCCTTATCCAGAGGCGTAGCTTGGACTAATTTAGACGTGGGTGAAGGCACATCAGCGAGGTCTTTTTCATTCATAAATTCGAAAACAAGACAGCGACTGTCGCAACCCAGTGTTCGACCACATCATCAATGGTCATACGCGAGCCTACCAGTTAAAAAAAAAACTTTCGTTCATAAAGAGCCCTCGCTTGTGCGAGGCCGTGGGCGAGGGCCCACTTCGCCCACGCCTATTTATGCAACTACCCTTATCACCTTACCACTTAAAATTATCAAGAATTTATCAAAATAGGTAATTTTATATCTTAAAATAATTAAGAATATTTTATGATAAAAAAAAATACCTACTTTAAAACACTTCAGCAGCCGATTCAGCAGGGGCTTTACCATGACTTGTTAAAATGTCAGGCGTGCGAGCGAGAAAGAAGAATGGAGCTAAACACCCTATAGCACCATCCCATTAACAATTCAGTTTAGGTTTAGCTCGTGCTAGGTCAACATACTGCTTTCAGGATTTTCGTTTCTTATGTTACATGTTGTAAATTCTTTTGTTGTTGTGAAAGGCACAAGTTTATAAAGTATTTGCACTCGGTTCATATTTATTAATGGTTAGGTCGGAACACGCCAGTTTCAAGTAAATTACGGTTGGAAACAATTAATTTGATATGGAACTTTGTGTAGGCGCGCGCTATCTGGGTCGATGTCACAGGCAGGTGTTTGAAGTGAAAACACATTAGGATTGTTGATCGTTTTTATCGATAAGTGCATTGCTGTACTTACAAGTATCGATTCGAATAAATAATAAATGCGAGTGTTATCAAAATATACATTTGTCTAAGTTTTATTAAAAATAACGGACATTTCATTTTAATAATTTTGTGTAAATGAGCAAATTTATTTTTCTTCCTATCAACAAGATAATATCGATATTACAATCCACTGCCGGTCACGCTTATTGAGTAATATCATAATCGTAATATTCTCATAGCTAATAGAAATAAATACCCTCACTCTACCTTAGGATACCACATAAAATAGTTCAAATACACGTAATATTAACATTGTCTTAAACAATTCAATAAAAAATACAGTATTCTACATTTACCTGTCTTTTATTACTATTATTTTGCCCAATTGTGTATACTCGTCTCACAAGCTACTTGCACATGTCCAAAAAGGGTTGGCAGCTATTATTATTCACATAGGTGTAATTGAAATAACTGAAAATCTAAAAAGGGTTTATGAACCATCTTTTTGCAATTGAGCCAACACTGAAATCGCAAAAGAATCGGCTGTTTCAAACATGATTGAATAAACAGATATTTTTTTCAATTATTTCGATTAAGCATAATGTTTTTATGTATGAATAGTGGTATTTCCTGTCCATAGTCCTAGTCTAAACTCTGATGGCTGTTGCAAGTAGCTTCTGTCTTAGGTACCATTACAAGATTTTTACTCTTTGTATAATAGAACTTTTGTATAAAGATTTCTAGGTTGGTGTTGTCTATTCCATAATAATAAATAAATAGTAGCCATTGCAATGTAAGTTTTGCAAAGTTCTATATCAAATTAGGAACTTGTTACATAATGTATAAAGGCAGACTCTTAGAGGTTTGTATAAACGATAAAACAACTAAGGAATGTAAATGTTTTTAATAACATTAAATTTTAATGTAAAGTTTGAAAATAAATGCAAGTATATTGAATTCAGTGTTTTTATTTTACTATGGCACTATGGCTTATTCAGTTTTTTTTTAGGAATTGAAAGTGATTAGCGGGCTTTACAGTCGGTCTTTCGGCCGTGATACAGTAATCGTGCGTGAAAGGGGACTCATCAGTCGCGCCCGCAATCTTGTACGCTCCTGAGAACGCGCGATAGAATTGTTGTGTAAACATTCAACCGATTGCAGCGCCACCTACCTGGTTCAATTGTATTTTCAAACCATCCAGGAAAATATAAACACAAAAGTACCATCCAAATCTGTCAAGACGTTTACGAGGAGTTAGTAGACAAACACACGTACAGAAGAATTATAATTATAAAGATAGCTTTTAAGGTACAAACAATAAAACATCTATGTAAATGGCAGCTGTTACTATTATAAAAATCGGCAGTCAAATAGTCTTAATTTAGTATTTAATAGGTCTTTACCTATGTAATTGGAGATTCTATAACCAGCATTTTCAGAATGAATTATCTGTGGATTGGCGCGCAATTCGAAATTCAAATAAATTTTATTCGAAAGACGTGTTATCTTATCTTGATGTGGGGCTGGCCTCAAAAACCAGAGCACTTCGACCCTTCTGGATCTTTTGTGCTAACATTAAAGATCCAGAAGGGTCGAAGTGCTAGTGCGAAAGACGTGTTAATTTAATTTCAATTTCAGTCATTTGTTTTTAGATAGTTTTTTGTTTTTGTGACATTATGGTAGTTTTTGGCGCTATGGATAAACTGAAAATTCGTACAATTTTCGAATATGAGTTCCTACGTGGAAATACCGCTGCGCAAACAACACGAAACATTAACGACGTGTACGGGCATAACACTGCTTGCATAAACACAGTCCATTATTGGTTCAATCGTTTTAAATCTGGAAATTTTGAGTTGAAGAACGAGCCTCGCGGTCGGCCGGTAACTATTGTCGACAACGACGAATTGAAGGCGATAGTGGAAGCGGATCCTTCTCAATCTACCGCTGAGCTTGCTGCGGGCCTTGGAGTTAGTGTCAAAACAACATTGAAGCACTTGCGTCAAATCGGAAAGATAAAAAAGCTAGATAAGTGGGTGCCACACGAACTAAGCGACCGACAGCGAGATTTACGTGTCGAAGTATGCATAGCACTACTGAATCGGCATAGAAACGAGGGAATTCTTAATCGAATTGTTACCTGTGATGAAAAGTGGATCCTGTACGACAACCGAAAGCGATCGTCTCAGTGGGTGGACCCGGGTACAGCACCTAATCAGTGCGCTAAAAAAAAGATTACTCATAGGAAGATGATGGTGACTGTCTGGTGGACCAGTGCCGGACTTGTACATCACAGCTTCTTACCGAATGGTACAACAGTGACGGCAGATGTCTATTGCTAAGAATTGCAAACAATGATGGAGGAGCTCGCAATTCAACAACCAAGACTAGTCAATCGCTCTTCCCCATTGCTTCTCCACGACAACGCGCGAGCTCACACTTCACGACAGACCATCGCAAAGCTACAAGAGTTACAGCTGGAAGCTCTCCGTCACCCACCGTACTCACCGGACCTTGCCCCAACAGATTTCTACTTTTTTCAAAATTTAGACAATTTTTTAAGTGGGAAAAAATTCAACATCCGTGATGCAGTACAAAACGCTTTCGCTGACTTTATCGCCTCCCGTCCGGCAGACTTCTACAGTAAAGGGATAAACAAACTGCCATCAAAATGGCAAAATTGTATAGATAATTTGGGCCAGTACTTTGATTAGCTGAAATAAAAAAAATACCAAAATTTTTATATTTTAAAATTATCATACAAATCTCCAATTTCATAGGTAAAGATCTAATATTAATATGATTTATTTGATGTCTTACTATATAATTACAACGATTTTTCGTCCTTGAATCGAGTATTAGATCAGTTCACAACGGATCTGATCTAAATACTCCGTTTACATAGGGTTCCTTATTATTTGCACACAAACAATAGTACCTATCAATTAAACTGGTTTCAGTTATTCTGACGTTTTTGTTGAAATATGCACAATAAAGTTCTATAAATGATTTCTAGGAAGATGATGTTCTTGTCACTATTTGGTACTTTATTTCCCTTTGAAATTTTCAAATCTCAATTATAATAATAGCGTCATTTTGATTGATCTAGTGTGTGTGGATTACAATTAAACCTGTTTTGAATTACGTGACATTAAAAGCGGAATTCACCAATAAAATTAATCGCGTTTTAACGTTTGGCTCGCTTAATCGCGTTTAGCCGCTGTCACTGTCACTTGTAAAAATACAGACAAGTGACACAAGTGACAGCGGCTAAACGCGATTATGCGAGCCAAACGTTAAAAGGCGATTAGTTTTATTGGTGAATTCCGCCCTAAGAAGTTTGGAAGACATATTAAAATTACTTTACAATTTAGAGTACCAATTATTTGTCCTTTTATTCAAACTTTTTGTCAAGTAATATTGACACTAGATATTACGAAGGGTTCCTTTAAAAACAAGGTAAATAGACACCTTCACAGTACGGAAATAAAAAGGTCTGTTATTCAATAAAATAACTCCTTTTAATCCAAATTAATGCATATTATGTGATGCGAAGGAGGGGTTGAGCAGGTAACACAGGTCAATTAATTATGAATTACCAGAAGAGCAGATGCGCGGACACGTGCGCCGGAGCGCGGGCGCCAATCGGACGGTCACTAGAGCCCGGATGATTTATTATGGTGTAAGTTGAACATGGTCCTTTTGAGGGAATTATAACTAGAAATGGAATTTGTTAAGTACGGTATTGCAGGTGCATTTAGAAATTATACGATTTTCAAAGTGCTGCTAGTGTGAAAACTTTTTTCTAAGTACAATATCTTCACAACACGTGGTTCTAAGTAGGTGCACTAATATAAATAAATATAGTAAGTTACTGCTACCATAGAGCTCAATCTCACATCTTTATTAAAAAGGTAATAAAAGCTTGTAATCAAATAAACTAAACCGGCAACAAATTCATTTTCAGATACAGAAAAGGAGTATGCAAGGATAGAGTAGGTAAACGCTCTCTATATCTTGTGTGATAATCATGTATATATATATATATATTATGTATTTATTTTTAGTATAAGGTATCTATAGTAAGTAAGGTAGTATTTATTAGTTTAATTTAAGATTTCACAAACTCTTCTTTGCTTATTTTCTACACACTATAGTCTAGGTACATCTCTTCTAATCTCTCCTTTCGCAGGTCTGTTGGAAGAAATAAACCAACTTCTCTTCTTATCTTCTTTTTGAAATAAGCAGTACCCTAACAATTCTTATTTTAAGATACCTATCTTCTTCTGTATATTTGTGTGTACATAAATAATAAAATAAATAAATAAACGCCTGGAAAAAACTGGCGAGCTATTTTTCATCTATTCGCATATTGCACGTCGCAGCGCAGGCGCGGTATCTTCTAAAATGTAAAAGTACCTGTGATGCTTTTCCAGCTTTAAACTTGACTAGAAGTAATAACGAACACAATTTATAACTACTAAAAAGCACGCATCGTAAGTATTATATAAGTACACTTTCATTTAAAAGCGAAAAAAAAAATGGAACTTTATTCTTTGGTGCCTGATTCAGAATGTGTTATGTTGTTAAACATGGTACCTTGAAGATGTTTATTAGGTTGGCATTCTTTACTCTACGGGGAGTGCAATAATGGGATTTATTAGTGTAAACATCTTTATAGTACCCGGCCGCCATATATTGTTCCTGGAACAAGCATTTTGTATAGAAGTACTAATATATTGCTTGCTTGATAAGTCAAGGACCTTTTAACGCCCCTTTGCAAAAGCAGCTGCAGACTGAATAGTGCCAAGTATGATTAACAGGTGGGAAAAAATTATGAAATGCATAAAAAATCGAGTTATTTATATTTTGGGAATGCTGCATGGACTGTGTGTAATGGAATGCTTGTGTGTTGAAACAAAGCTGTAGACGTGACTTAGAAAGACGTCTGCTTCTAAATCTCCTTCGTGTTTCTTTTTTTTATTTTCGAAATCATCAAATGACTTCTCTCTGTTTGGGTGGTGCGAGAAAGGGAGTCAGTAATTTACTGACTAAAAACAACAGTGTTCTTTCAGTTGCCCTTTGTGAGGGTCATGGTAACTCTTTCGAACAATTCGCAGCCCTGGTAGGCATCGGCCCTAACTGGGCCCGTTAATCTTGCTGACATTTGTTTGAGACGCGACCCGGGCTTGGTCCATACCGGATGGCGAGCTACCTTTTGTTCGTCCGATTATAATTTAGGTGTTCAAGGCTAGAGTGAATAGGCTCTTAATAAACTAGTACGCCTCACCATCAACGATTGCATCACTGTTTACCATCAGGTGCGATCGCAGTCAAGCACTGAATTGTCTCAATTAAAAAAAATGGTTCATGATGGCCAGACATTTCGAAAGATAGGTAGCTACTTGTGTATTTTATTTTTTAAATAAATTATCAATAATTATGTTTAACATACCATATCAAAAAGCCACCACTGCATGGGGTGTAAATATCGTATTCAATAATATTTATAAGTACACCCCTACCGAGCACTTTAGTGGTTACCACCGTGACGGTAGCATGATGTAACAACTGGTATTATGGCTCATTTAACTCTCTTCACAAACAGCATACGGCGCGACACACTTTGGGGTAACCGGTGGTGCATCTGAACAGTGTAGTGGTGGTTCCATTCATGTGAGACTCCTAAGGTGGATGCTAAAACTTGACAGCGGAAACTACATATATTTATGCGGAAGTATTGAGAACCTCTTTTGAAGAAATCGGTGAAAAAATTCTTGTCTTTTTTATTTGTAAGAATCAGAGATTTCACGGAGATTTGATTCCGATTCCTAAAGGTCAGAACATCCGCTTGATTTTTCACCACCGATTCCGATTTCGGTTTCGATAAATTTTAATCGGAACTTATATTAGAGATGTCCTCCGCACCTTCTGTCGATTACCTACTCTATCATTTGTTGTTTTGTTTCGTTTTCAATGTTGTGAACTCGCTCTTTATATAAACTGATCCGAGTTTTGTAGTGTTTCATTTGCCGCTTCTGCCTCCGTCTCCGCTGCCGACAAAATTAAAAAAAATCCGATTCTGAATTCGGTTCCGATATAACCACTAACGTTACATTCCTAGTATGAATCCCGCTCTGTTCAATTAGTATTAGACTAGATATATACGTGACTAGAGTATCTATTACACCATATTAGTCATAATCATCGCATGGTATAATAAATTCTAACAGCTGTTTCTTATCGTCTAATATAAACGAGCGTTTAACATGGCCATAAGTTATCACAGTCATAACTTATAAAACATCATACACCTATATTTTATCGCTCCTTATATTTAATTTAAAACCTCGATCACACGCGAGTGGCCGCCTCGCCAGTCCGCCACAAAACGATACAAAACTGATCGGTGCAGCGGCGGGCGTCGGGCGGCGAGGACGAGGTAAACAAAACGAACGCGGGCGCAATGCAATTATTACAAAGGTGCGTGCGCGCAGCTGACACCGCACCTGCCGCCATCTTTAACATTTCTTTAAGTTTTTTTTCGCCATCGGAGTTATTGGCCTATTTTTTATGGCGCAAGCTGTCCCGGCAGCTGACGCCGCATGTGTGGATAAAGGCTTTGTTGCCGTTGACTGGCAGGACAAGGATTCCTTAAGGCGGTATCTAGGATAATAAGGGCGACGCCAGCTGCTCAGATTGAAAGGTTTGTATCTTCGCCAGCTGTGGGTGCTTCTCCGCGTCACACGTGGATAACTTTAATTTTTTTTTTCGCCGCCTATTGTTGTCTTGTCGTTTTATTTGGGTTTCAAAAAAAGTTGATTGTGACTTTTTGTTGACTTTGGCTTCCCGTGCGATCATGGGAATATGTTATCGAAATAAGATAATGTTCTAGACTATTTAAATCCATGCATTACTTTTAAAAGAATTAAGATATTAAAATGCAAGAGCGAATATATAACTAGCTATAATAATGTAATCTTAATGGATGGCCGCACATAAAGGCCAGGGACCCTTGAAATCCTTGATTATTATGTTCCAGTAGACAGATTACTTTTATATCTACTGATTGTACACCATATAATCTTGATGTTGTACCTAGGTATCTTTATAGAGGTGTAGGTCAATTCTTATGGTACCTGTTTTTTGAGTTGGGAAATCATCACATACTTAGTTACTTGCCTAACTTATTATGGTCTTAGTGAAGCTGGAAGGCGTGTCAGATTTTTACTGACAGAAATCAACCTGTGTCCCTTCAGTTCCCTTTTGCATTCCAGGGCCGCGGTAACTCTTTCGAACATTCCAGCAGCTTCTTATGGTACTTTAAGCTAAATATTTCATCGTTAACATTAAGTTCGTTTAGTTGAAAAGGTTCCTAGGTATTTACACCTAGGTAATTATTTTCTTTAACCAAAACGCCCAAAGAAACGATTAGCAATACGTGAAATTCCACATATTGTGTCCATGATGATTGTAGAAGCTTCGTCGTTGAATGTGACTCAGGCGGGTCTACGACCTAGCACCACGCAATGGGTCTGACAAGAGCGATGTACGTGTTTGTGCTCAAGTTGTCCAGCCACTTTATTATGTGGCTGTTGCACTAACTTTTGTTCGGGCACCTGCTGCACTTTTCTGTAATTAGTTAAAGAATATCGAGGACAATGGAAAGGGGAAAGGTTGTTGTAGCCTAATTATGACCAACTTATCATAATTAGTATCGACGATGTGTGTTTAGTGTTTAAATGTGACAATTCTCTTTGTTTTATTTTTAACCTTTTAACCGTCGGATTATCATGATGATGATGATGATGACTCTCGCTTTTATTCCGCCAGGGTCACACATTCACGACCAAATACTCCATCTCGTCAGCCCTTCTGTCACCTATGGGGATTGAAGTGCTAATTAAACGAGATGGAGTACCCATGCGCAAACACAGGACCTTGGCTCTCGATCCCGATTTCCAGCCACCGTAGGCGCTGGCTTGCGGACGGCGAACAATGGGGAGCGCGCAGTCTGACCGTTTAGTAACCGTCCGGACCGAGCCCAAGTTATCGACGGCGCGTAGTGTTCCACGCGCGCCTCAAGGAGATGTCAGCAAAACCGTAGGGGCCCAGCAGGGTCAAAGCCTACTGGGGCCATGGGTGATGCGAAAGAGAACCTCGGGGCCCTGGAACGATAGCAAAGAAGCAACAGGAGTGGGTTTATAGTCAGTAAAAGTCTGACACTATCTCTCACTCCGCCCAAGGGCGGGGGATGTCATTAGATGATTTTTCCACCAAAAAAAGGACCTTGGCGAATATAAGTTTAAGGGTCTGTAAACTTTGTAAATAGATATTGTTAGGGTTTAAATACAACAGGCATCAAATACAATAACGTATTTACAAACATTTTTTTATACCTCCTCCAATAAACGAACAGTATTTTCTTTTGATTCTAAGCGTTACATAGAATCTTTCCCATAGCATTACCGTATTAGCAGGTCTCCCATGGATCGATGGTGCACACCGTTAGAGAGGCACCCTTCACGAAACTAGGTCATGTTCCCCCATAGCGAGCACCCTAGTTACCAGGAGACTAGGACTGCACAAGAGATCGAACTTTGAATCTGCTGGAATAGATAAAGTTCCTTTTTTAAGAGTATCGCAGTTACCTACATTATATTTTCCTTCAAGCGTAAAATTCGGAACTACTAGGTACTTGAAGTCCTCTCAACCTTAGTTCGGTCTTCGTCATCTTAATTATAATGATTTGATATTCATCAAAGTTTTTATTAGTTTATATTAGCCTAAGTATATAAGTAACTTAATTTAATGAAACTACGTTCTATTTGAAATATTTGTTATGCGATAGTTATTTATTTTTATATAGCATACCTACCACATTATTGTCTTTTTAACCCAAAGGTTGACTGGTAGAGAATGCCTTGTTGCATTAAGTCCGCCTATGTACCACTACAGTACATGAAGTTTAAATAAATAATTTATATCCTTATTGATATATAAAGTTTATTGACTTGTAGTCAGTTTTAATAATCATGCTCTACTTCGAGTCTTGAAAGTGGTAAGGGACTGTATTGTTTTACACGCCGCTACTCTGTATTTAGCAACGATTTTAAATTCGTTTCAAGTTATTATGTGTCAATTATATATAAATAGGGTCATAATGTAGGCTTTTGTTTTCTGACGCGTAAACTCAATAAGTAACCGACTTCGGAGGTCGATGACACTCGCTGATTTTGCCTTTCCTCAATAATAACACATAGGCTAAAACGCTTACTGGCTAATAAGTCCCTGGATTGAAATTACCTATTTTTGTACCGTTTCTAGTTGTAAAACACAAACATTGAACAACAAAACAAGGCCTGTTGTTCCATCATTTTGCTGATATTTTGTCTTCCCTCGTTTTATATGTTATTCCATTTAGGTTAATATCCCCGTTAATATGCGTCCTTTTATCCCTTTTATGACGAATTGTTGGAGACAAAATTGTTTTCGGCTTTCGGATTTTATCGATCAATAAGCTAATGGGTATTTTATTACGTTGTTAATTGATTTTGATTTGATAAGGGAGGGAAGCTTGTACTTTATGAAATAAACGACGGGGAAACTACCATTCAGTTCCATGATAACGGGAACTTGAAGACTGGTAAGGTAATGTTTTGTGTAATGAAAGGAGAACTGAACGATCTAGGTATATGTATGTATAGCAGTACAGGGAATAATCTGGAGGCAATAAATGTTTACTTGTCTAACTAATACCACCATCATTATCATGTTTTAGTAAAATGACTGAAAGATATAGTGGTCTTTTTTTTTAAAGGCTTCTTTAGGTCTTTTGCCGAGCGAGAGGGCGTGTCAGACTTTTACTGACTAAAACCCACTCCTATGTTCCTTCTTTGCCTTCTTTCCAGGACCCCGGGGTTGTCTTTCGCACAACCCATGGCCCCAGTAGACTTCGACCCTACTGGGCCCGTACGGTTTTACGGACATAGAGCGGCTTGTAAATTAAAAGAAATATAAAACGGGTACAGTACATACTCTGTATACTTTTGCTTTGATGGCACACAATTAGAATATCGTCAATCAATAGCAGTTGAAATTAATAAACATACTCAGCACTTACTTTATGAGATGTTGCTTGCTTTGGTAACTAAAATGGACAGATATCGTAAGTGGAGCCGCGCGTTGACCAGTCGCAGTTCAATTTAGTTGTCAGTTCAAAAAAAATACATTATATGTTGCATTAGTTAGGGTTCACCAGTTTTGTGTGTTCGGCGACTCCGTGGGTGCGCGGGGGCTCGCACCCATGAGAAATAAACAGTGGATGCCGAGCACCCCTGAGAATAGACATCAAGAAACAAATCAGTAATCGCTTTTTAGGTTACGTATAAATTATAATATTTCTAGATACTAAAAACTAGTTTCATTTTTATATAATGGTTTCATTTTATATATTTATTAATTAAGTACGCAGTATGTAAGTAGGACATTTATTTATTTGTCGGTCGATCAGTGTGCATATCTCTTCTCACAGTTAACTACTTTTTCGAGTCCATCAAATGAGCATGAGCACTCGTGGGGTTTTTTTTCTAAAAGCCGGCGCCCCTGGTGTTCGGGGTAATGTGTGCTGTAGATAAGTATTTGCAGGAATATCACAAATTGAAGTTTATATTTCCGAGTAGTTATAGTTACTTATGACTGTGTCAATACCTCACAGGTCTAACGACGACTAAAGTAGCTGAGCAGGCGTGTGTACCTAACTCTTTATTAAACCGACTCACTGTTCCGAAACATTTTAGTGTTCCGAAAGATTGGAACAGCAGTAATGCTTTAAATGCATCATTTGGAACAGTTGGAACACTGAAACACTCTTAACTTTAAGTGACCTGCAGTCTTTTTAAAATTCAAATTAAGGGATATATTTGTTATATATAAATATATTTATAGATCCATCAACCATATCTGAAATGAAGGAAAACATTAGACAAGAAATCAAAAACTTTCCTACTCAACTTCTGAGGCGCGTTTTCATGAATTTTGGAGATCGCTTTGAAAAGTGCCGGAGCCGCGAAGGATGACATTTGTATAAAGTTATTTTTAATAAGTAATTTTCCCATGTCTTCAGTTTCTGATTTTGTAAATTAATGTATATGTCGGAGAAGTCAATAGTACGGAAGCTTGAGAACGAATGAATCACTTTGACAGAATCCGCGCTGACGTTTGCACGAACTGAGCAGATAAAAGTGCCGACCGTAGAGGTCCGGAGCTCCGCCACAGGCAAGTCCGGTTAAGCAGCCGTCAACGTCCTAGGTTGACCTGCGAAAGACCACACACAAAAAAATAGGTCCGGAGTTTGTTTATTGCTCGATACCCAGCCATCGCCACCAAAACGGAGTCCCTGGACAGAGCTTCAATGATGATCGGCATCTTCAGCCGACATATATTTATATGTATTTGTGATTTTTTTTTGCAAACATTATTATGGTCGGGGTGGATCGGAAAGTGTTTAGATGTGTAGTGTGCTCATAGGAACATGTTTTAAAATACCTAACTGAGACTTGCTGTTCGCAAGCGAAGTGAACTTAAAACCGAGTTCCCCAACTTACGAGTTGTAGGTGGCGGGTTCAAACCCAGCCAGGCTCATTACTTTATGTAATTTATTTCATCACCAATGCTCTCAAAACGGTGAAGGAAAACATCGTGAAGAAACCGGCATGCCCTAGAACCAAAAATTCGAAGACATGTGACATTCACCAACCCGCACTGGGCCCGCGTGGTGGATTACGGCCCATTCTCTTTCCTACAGAGAAGGCCTGAGTCCCAGCAGTGGGAACATTATAAGGCCGACTATGCTATGCTTGATGCAATAATAGAGCTGTGCATGTTGCCAAATACTAGTCGTAAACAAAAATAGTTGAGTACATCGACAGGATAAGAAGAAAAGTCAAAACTGACGATGTTATCTCTCACTAACACTCAAAGTTTTGCTGAGAGATATCTTATTGTCGAGTTAGCATACCTGCATGAAGTTATTGGTGAACAATAAAGGATTCACCGTTTCAACGCCACGGATTTTTATAGAAAAAAGGTTACCAAACACCACGAACCAGCAATTCGGTGCCGAAAAACCAATACTTATATCGTCGCGTACATTAAAATTGAAAGTTCTAACACATTATTTGTCACTTAAATCAGACTGTGGCGGCGCGGGCACGAAATTGATTTGTCACATATATCAGACTGGTGTTGAAAATGTTAAGAATGTTTCTACTTTTCGTACATTCTGCTTCGCTCTGGCTGTCTTCCTTTGCATTTTTCTAATTCTGTCATATTTTCCATAATTATGCGAATAAGTCTGTTAGTATAATCGGCTATTTATAACACCCGTTTGTTATATATACTATCGAAAGATACAGGTAGTGCCACAGTACTGTAGGTGTTTAATTGTATTACTCTCGTTTCATGGTGCCCTGGTCGTTGTATGGGGTCACGGAGGGTTGTATCGGGGTCGAGGACTTCGGCGCACCCCTGCTTTCACCACAGCGTTACTATGGAAGAGTATATTAATGATTTTAGTCCCCGTTGGTTTGGCAGTCACGGTGAATTAGAACAATAAATAGGTTGGCACAATTATCACAATACTGTATTGGTTACACTGAATTTTGGTGAAAGGGATCAATCAATCATGTAAATTAATTAGTTAATTTTAGTAATGTATGTGTTGCTATTAAATGTTTTATTTATTATTTATGTGTGGTAGTTATTCTCTTGTAAGGGTTTGATAATAATACCCTTCAAAGCAGTTTGAGACGAGAACTACCGCGCGTCATGCGCGGTAGTTCAAATGAAAGTGTGTAGGTGTCACAGAGTTGATTCCTATCATATTTTAGTATTATATTGAGTTTATTTTTGTACTATAGTTTTATACTAAACAACCAATCATCGTCTTCCTGCCTTTGTCCCGTATTACTTAGTGTCGGCGGAACACTTTTTTTCTTTTATTCTGTCCTGTCACCCGTCACGCTATCATTATCTGCCTTTTTCTTTCATATCACTCCTCACACAGTCCATCCATCTTTTTTGTCTTTCCTCTCCCTTTAAACAACAAATTATACTAAAGAAGAATCTTTTTCTGAAAACAGCGTTAAAATTGGTTAGTAATTAAATTCCTCATATCAATATTTAAAATGCTAATTAGTGCATTTAGGAAGAGTGAGGGTGTGGTGGGAATATCTCGCTATCTCTTTTGTACACACGTACCCTAATGGCGGTGACGTCACATTTCAGCGTTTGCATCCTTATTCTGTTACTTGACAGTTTCCCCTTCCACCAGATTTGAAAAGTTTCTAAATTAACGGATTTCAAAAATTCTTTCTATTTGGAATTTTAGATAAAGTTACTTTTTCTACCCGCTTGTAAATATTATTATTAATAATAATTTATTAACTAGACAACATTTTGTCCACAAATATATGTTAGTAATTCTATATTTACGTTAGTTCATCATCAAATATAAATAATAATATACGAAAACAATAAAATAGACTGATAAAATGTTTAATAAAATTTAAATGTCAAAATTACAATGTCAGTGAAATTTAAAATGCTATTAGAACAATGAAATAAATTATTATTAATACAAACTAAATATATTCCTATTAAGCTATTAATATTTATTAGTTTTGATGTTCATAAGCAAATAAATATAATCTTAAAAAAAAATAAGTTACTTTAGTTATTCAGTGAAAGGACCGGTAAAGAAACGCAGAAAAATAATTATGGATCGGACTTTATTTAATTCTTAATTCATTATTAAGGCGACACAGTAGGTATGCGCAGTGATTGAGCGATTGACTGTTACACTGCAAGTCACGGGTTTGATTCCCGCACGGAACAAATATGTGTAGTGTCTACGGATATTAATTGTTTCGGATCTCGGTGGCTTATGTATGTGTGTACCACATCCAGTAGTATTTCCTGGTGAATGGGCCAACGTTTTGAAGAAAATAAATATAAATAATAAATAAAGGCCTTGAGTATCTCGATATGATACTTACATCTTATTGACCATAAAAAAAACGAGTAAGCAACTCATCGAGACGATGAGAACCCGTCCTATACAAAAAACTAGACCCATAATAATAATACAATCCCAAAGATTTCGACATGAATGGCGAAGACTTGAATTAACCCTCTCATAATTATAAAACAGGCCTAAATAACAGTAAATACTGTGGTTATTAATAGTCTGAGGCCCAAAGAGGATAATAATAGCGATGTAATTAGCGGGTAGGGTCAGCGGCCGAACGAATCCTTGGACGGCGGCGGCCACCGGTGCAGCGCAGCGGTGTCAACGTGCGTCCTCCGACTGCATTCGATACAAATATGTACTTTTACTTCGACGTATGTAGGCTGCGTTTGTTGTTCGTTGGTCAGAGACGTAGGTACCCTGTTATAATAATAATAAATTTTTATTTTCTACTAAGGGTGGAATTCACCAATAAAACTAATCGCGTTTTAACGTTTGGCTTGCATAATTGCGTTTAGCCGCTGTCACTAGTGTATTTTTCTTTTGTTGCATTTTTAAAAGTGACACTAGTGACAGCGGCTGAACGCCATTATGCGAGCCAAACGTTAAAACGCGATTAGTTTTATTGGTGAATTCCACCCCAAGGCCCATAGACACTATCACTACATAGTAATTATAAAACAAAATCGATTCCCTCTGTCTGTCCTTATGTATGCTAAGATCTTTAAAACTACGCAACGGATTTAGATGTGTTTTTTTAATAGATAGAGTGATTCAAGAAGAAGGTTAATATGTATAATACATGCATAATATAGTAGAGAAACACTGGTAATTTTAGAGGTTTATAATGTAAATAAAATTTTTTTTATGCGCTTATTGCAAACGCTGGCTGAACCCTACGAGATAGATCAAAATAATGTACTACAATATTGTACACCTTAAAAAGGTCTATGTTAATGTTTATAGTCTGCAATGGTATATGTCTATCTCTTAGGGATAACCCACAATAGGCATTTTTTATCCTTTACTTTTTATGAAAAATAATGGCTTATTTACGAAGCGATTTTAAGCAATACGGTATTATTCCTTATCCAATTAAGTACCTTAAATACATTGTGCATTTAATATAGATCAATATGGCCCTTTACAACATGTAATTCAAATGAGTATTTTCGAAGATATTACAGATTTAAAATGCAGGGACATAGCAGTTGCAGTGGTCAGCATTGCACCCGTGCAAAGCCGGGGTGGGTCGCTAGTATTACATAAAAAATAGTCTGAAAAATAATAAACTAATACATAATATAATGTAATAACATTTTAATATGGGTTGACGGGAAATATAGGTACCCTGTTAGGGTTTTTGCTGGAAGTTCGAAATTTTTGCTGTGAAATCGGTTCCTGACAACGTAGGTATAAGCAGCAGATTAAGCAGAGTCCGGGGTAGCACTAACAGCATCCTACAGATCATTGCTAATAAACAGGACTCAAACATCCTGAAAACATTAATTCGTGCCCAAATTATTTAGTTTTTTAATATGCGTATAATTTGTAAAATATGGATGAAATTGTCTGCAATAAAGATTTATTATTATTATTATTCTTTATTCTATATAAATTACATTAGTAAATTTTTTTTTTAAACAAAATCATACAAAAAAAAACATTTAAAAATATAAAAAATAGTACCCCACCGGTATCGGGAATAGGGTCCAAGCTACCGGCGGTCAGGGCTCCAGAGAAAGGAACCTCCTAACCATGCGAGCCGTGTCCAGGAGTACCGCTTTCTGAATCAAGCCTTTGATCCAGTCGCTTAACGCGAGCCTCCTAAGGTGTTGGTCGAGGCTCTTGGTTATTAAGCCATTGCCCGACACGACTATCGGCACAATGATCGCCGAGTCCACATTATTATTATATTATTATTATAACATAACAGCTGAGGTGGAAACTGTTTTTTTTTTGTTTTATTATTCTTTAAGATACCTTGTCTTCTTGTTTGGAGGATGGTGATATAGTTTTTGTGAAATTACTACCTACTCTGGTTTTTGGGGTTTTATCACTGATGTTACATAAAACGTTAAAAATAATCAAGACAAGCTGAAATCACAAGCTCGAGATCTTGCTAGACTAGAAATTTTATTTCAACACTGCGAGATTTCGAAATCTACGAAAAGGTGAAACTGGCTAATTGACATATCAACGTACAGCCGAAACTACTGGGTCTAGGAACGTGGAATTTTGCACAAGGCTTCCTTTAATGACGTAGGCGAGCACAAAGAAGGGATTTTTAGAAATTCAACGTTTAAGGGGGTGAAAAAGGGTTCCAAAGTTTGTATGGAAAAACCAACTTTCATGCGGGTGACGCCGCTGGCAGAAGCTAGTCTTATAATAACTTTCAGGATGTTTTTGTTGGTAAAACTAAAACTCTATAGAAACTGATTACATTTGCGGGACTTACAACTGCGGGATTACATTTTCTAATTCAACCCATCTTTCTTTTTTGAGGTGGGAAATCATCAAATGACTTCTCCCGCTCGAAGGTGGAGCCAGAGGGTGTGTCATACTTTTACTGACTAAAACCCACGTGTGTCTTTCAGTAGTCCTTTCCGTTCTACGACCGAGCTTTCAAACTAACTATTTCAAAGACCTAGCAGGGCTTAATTCCATCTTATGTGTGAGATTAGAGATGCATTCATTCCTTTTCTCTAAGAAAGAGTTAATTAGTCCCATTACTGTGGTGTACCCACTTAATAGGTAGCTATTTAATGATCATAATGAGTTAGCATTTGTTGCAGCCAGTGTTACTAGTTCACTAATAATGCATCATTAGCAGAGGTCGGAATTAGGAAGAGTAATTCATGTACTTGCATCGAATTGTTGATATTGATATGGATTTTCCCTGGATTTCTAATGAAAAATCCCGTGTGGTCAACAATATTACAAATAAATAATAATAAAAATTGAAATTCAAATTCAAAGCATTTATTTCAAATAAACCATTTACAGGCACTTTTGAAATGTCAAGAAGTCAGTCAGTCAGAAAAAATGATGCTAATTGCACATTCCAAAGCGTAGATCTCTATGCAGAAGAATGTGCAAGAAACTCCATGGACACTCTTTTCAATAGTGTTTTGCAATTACAAATATCTCTGTTACATGTTTCTTGTCGCTATCATGTGAGAACAATGTCAATAAAGTAAAAATAAAAACTAAATATAGATATTAAAATAGCAACTGGCAGCTAAGAGATGACCAGTCTCAACTGACAGCGCCCGTTCACGGACCTGACGCGAATATTAGCACCACTCAGCTCAACCATTTTAAAGGGAACCGAATGATCCAACACACGCGCCACCATCAGTGAGACATTTGAGTGAGCATGACAAACTCTCAACTGCCATGCTCATTTATGTCAAACAAGTCCAATAATAACCTAAAAACTATAAAATAGCTCCATGGTACTCACATTTACAAACTTTGAAAAAAAATGCTTCTACATTATACAATACTAAATACAATAATAATTAACAACAATAATATTTTACAGATTAAAAAAAAAAAACATTAAAGAATAAAAACAAAAAAACCATAGAGATAGATAAGACAAATAAAATAAAGATATTTTTTATTAGTATTTTTCATTGAAAAAGATCTCTCTATGTCAACTGAGGTGAGGTTAACAAATTTATACACTTCCTCCTCCTCGTCATTAATGCAGGAAGATTTTTTTTCTGATAATGTCATAAAAATTCTGCTCTTTAAAATTAATCTCGGGATTTGAGGCATATCCACTTTATTCTTTCGGTAAATGAAATCAGTATAAGTACATAAATAACTCTACCTAATTCCGACCTCTAATCATTAGCCCGTATACTTTTATTTTATTTTAAATGGTATTTAGTCAATACAGGTTAGTGTCAAGTGACCCTCCATTTGCCAAAACACGTATTTGGTTATATGATGATTTCTTTTTAATTCTGGGAATCGTACCTAGACTCCTAGTGTAGGATCAAGGCTGCTATTCACTAACCCGCTGCGCCAACATACAAGTAAACATAAAATCACACATGTACTCCTCTGTAGAGTTTGACAGAGGTGAACCATTAGAAGATATTGGGGATTTGATAAAAAAACCGACCAAGTATAAAGTACGTTTTTGTATGGGAGCCCCCTTAAATATTTATTTTATTCTGTTTTTTAGTATTTGGCGTTATAGCGGCAACAGAAATACATCAACTGTGAAAATTTCAATTTTCTAACTATCAAGGTTCATGAGATACAGCCAGGTGACAGACAGACAGACAGACAGACAGACGGACAGACAGCTGAGTCTTAGTAATAAGGTCCCGTTGCGATCCCGTTTTACCCTTGCAGTACGGTACCCTACAAAAAAAAACATCGTAAGTAAAATCTACCAGGGAACTATGAACGCGAAGAGTTCATTTTATACCGTACCCCAAAGCTTCCACTCACCCCTTAATCAAATAATGGGCGCGTAAGATAAGCCAAGAATCTCTTCGGGATGTTTGTCCATTTTATGATATACAATCCTATTTAGGACGGGCTCGCCCCTTGTACTAATATGACATCACGATTATAGTCTCATGCAAAGAAGTAAGGGTAAGGGACAAAGTCGCCAAGCGTTTTTAAATGGGATTCCTAAAGTAGGAAGTAAGTAGTATGGTTGAAATGGATGGTGCATTGTGACACCAAACCCTAGTGCTGTCTTATTTAGTGAAGAGATCCTATGATCACCTTCCAGCTCCATCATCAGACCAGCTCAACAGTATAATTATAATTATTATTCCTATATACGGCGCGTATTGTTCGGAGATTCCTCTCTTAAGACCCTGACCACATGTGTTTATTATATTTTTTTTTAAGAATATTTTAAAAATGTAAATAATATACGTCTTAGAAAATAAATGGAATAATAATAATGGTTTATTAATTTTCAATTAAATGTTACAGGCAAATATAATGTATATAATGCATATAGGGGTTTGGCGCTGATAGTCGAAATACAGGCTCTGCCTAGTTCGACTACAGATGACTACACCCATTAATTTTTTGTAAATTGAGTCAAGTTTTTCTAAATAAACATTATCATAGCATAGCATAGTGAGCCTTATAATGTTCCCACTGTTGGGACTCAGGCCTCCTCTCTAGGAGAGGGACCGTAATCCACCACGCGGGCCCAGTGCGGGTTGGTGGATGTCACATGTCTTCGAATTTTTGGTTCTAGGACATGCCGGTTTCCTCACGATGTTTTCCTTCACCGTTTTGAGAGCAGTGGTGATGAAATAAATTACACAAAGTAATGGACCTGCCTGGGTTTGAACCCACAACCTACAACTCGTAAGTCGGAGCCGTTACCACTCGGCCACCACTGCTCTCACAATAAACATTATAATTATATTATTATTTTGAAAAGTATTCCTTAGCAGCTATTAAGAGCGACCAACCCAAGGTACATTTCCATACAACCGCTGTTACGCTGTTACATCTTTTATCAGATTTTTGAATTCATAGATGTCTTGTGGATATTATTTAGGCTTCTATAGAAATCAGAACATAAATTTGTGTACAGCTATTAAAGACCTCTGAAAAATCTGCTATTTTACGTGAATTTTGGCCCTCCGTACTCCCAATGTACTCATATATTAAAAATATAAAAAAAAAAACATCTATAGAAGCTTTGCATATTTAACCGAAATTCTGAATTCGATAGTGATTTACTCGAATAGAGTAAATCACGGAACTATCGAATGCCAACAGAGTTTTCAGGCGTTATCTCTCTTTTTTTCACGTTGCCTCTTCATCAAACATTGCGTTGGATTGCGTTAGAAGAAGCAACAATCTTTTAAACCATGCTCGATTTTGACTATAGGCGAGTGGAGAAGGGGTCCCTTAACTGGAGCCTCATTTTAAGCCTGTGATTAAAAGACATCACATTTAGATAGGTATTTGGTATATTTTTATTTACAAATGTATTACAATAAAAACCAGCTAAGTGCGAGTGGAAATCGCGGACGAAGGGTTTTGTACCATCCGTAGCAAAAAAACAAGCTAAAAAATCACGTTTGTTGTATGAGAGCCCCCTGAAATATTTACTTTATTCTGTTATTTTAAGTATTTGTTTTTATAGCGGCAACAGAAATACATAATCTGTGAAAATGTCAACTGTCTAACTATTACGGTTCATGAGATTCAGCCTGGTGACAGACAGACGGACAGACTTCCCGTTCCGTTTTACCCTTTGGGTACGGAATAAAATGGATTAAAATGGCATGATCAAAAAAGCATAAAAAGGTGTTAAAATGGCATATTTGCCAACTAGCTATCCGCTACACACCTGGCTGACAATTTACATAATGATTAGACGGACACACGAAGAGGTTGTAAAACCTACCAGGTGCATCTCCATCAGCCGCATGTGCCCCTGGTACTAGGTGTACAGATACAATGATTGCGCACACACATGTCCTAGGACAGGTGGATCTGCTTGCATGTTAATGATTAATTAAAACATGACTTTTAAAATAGATATGAAATATTAGATTTTATCATAATTGTAGTTACTCAACTGCTGGGTTGTAGGCATCTTGACTTTCAGAGAAGAAATTATCAAATTCTCTAATAAATGAAATGGAATGAACTAACTAACAACAGAAGGCCTTTTTTATTTTTCGGCAGGAAAATTATCCAATAACATTCCTCGCTCTTGGACGGAGCGAGAGGGTGGGTCTGAATGTTACTGAATAAAAACCTACTCCTGTTCCTTCGTTGCCTTTCATACCAGGGCCGACTCTTCCTTTCGGAAGCAGACAGTTGGCTCCAGTAGTCTTTGATCCTGCTGGGCCCCTAAGGTGTGCTGCAATCTCCTTGAGACGCTTGGGCTCGGTCCGGACGGTTACCAGACGATCGGACGGCGAGCTACCCATTGCTCGCCGTACGTAGGGAACCCTAAAAAGACTTCTAAACAGTTATGAACTTTAACCAACTCTTTAATTTTTTTTTTAAACCGGTTAAGTGCGAGTCGGTCTCGCGCACTGAGGGTTCTGTACAAACTTACCTATGAAAACAGTTCAATTCACGAATTGAGTTACGAAGATTTTTCGGAATCCCAAAAAAGGATTTTTTGTGACGTAACTACAAATTTATAGTATTCAGATTTTTTCCTATACTTGTGCCATGAGACCTTGCTTCGTGCCAAATTTCAAGATTCCAGGTCAAAGGGAAGTACCCTATAAGATCGATTTCAAAAAACGTATATTTCGATACTCTCAAAGTATCGAAACATACGTTTTTTGTTAACTGAGAAGTTTGATTTTTTCAAAGCTTTAAGGGATCGCAAGCCTGAGTATATAATTTAAATTTCAACTCAATACCTAATAAACGGCCGCATCTTTATTTTTCGTTAACTCAGAAGTTTGAATTTTTTTCAGTTTCAAGGGACCGCAGATCTGATATATGGTTTTAATTTTAACTCGATACCTCCACGCGTTCCCGAGATAAAGGGTCTTGACAGACAGACAGACAGACAGACGGACGGACAACAAGGTCATCCTATAAGGGTTCCGTTTTTTCCTTTTGATCTATGGAACCCTAAAAACTAACCTCTTTAGTAACAAATTGTCTCGCCGTTATTATAAACGAAATACACGTAGCATAAAAGTAGTCACAATATGGATAACCTGTACCTTATCAGTTTAATCCTGCCTCTTGTAATTAACCAAACAGAAAAGTTTTAAAGTTCATCAGAGTTACTTGCTCTCTGCTGATAATTAATATTCATTTTTAATTATTTACCGGTACATTCCTGGATCGTAATGAGAGCGTTGGTGGCTATTGCACGAGTGTGGTTGAATCGAACACTATCGGATCGATCGAATGATAAACTTATATTTTGACATTCCGAGCGTTCCAATTTAATGTTTTAACATTATTCTTTTGATAGAGCGGACCGTTTTGTCTTGGTTTGCGCATCATCGTCATCATTTTAGCCGACAGACGTCCACTGTTGGACGTAGGCCAAATGTCGCCACAATGAACGGTCCTGTGCGTCTCGCATCCATCGGATTCCCGCAACCTTCACCAGGTTCTCGGTCCACCTTGTACGGGGCCTTCCAACACTGCGTCTTCCGGTACGCGGCCAGAACCTTTCGGCTCCAACGGCCATCTGTTCTGCGAGCAATGTGCCCTGCCCTATGTCACTTAAGTTTGGTGATTCTTCGTGCTATATCGGCAACCTTGGTTCTCCTGCGGTTTGCGCATGTCTTCAGCCAAATCTGTATAAAAATAATGTTTTTTAAGTGCACTTGCAAATACTTATGAATTGCCCAGTACACCAATATACTTAATTGTTTATGTACACTCGAATGAATTACATGAGCATTTAAAATCAAACGAAGCATAAAGGGAGCAGTTACGTGCGATTAGATTTAGCTTCGCATGTGAAAAAGCACGGATTGAGAATGTCGCTTTTTCAAAAGTCAAGGTTTTTTTTATTATTGATAGGCTTGCGTAAAAGCGTAAAGGTAAGGTAAATTCATTTTCACAATGCTACGTTTTCACTAAATAAAAACCCATTTGGGCTAGCTGGTAAGTCTCCAACCATGTTTTAACAGCGAAAATGAGGACAAGGTCGTGGTCAGCGTGTGAGAATGTTTTACCATAAAATGAGTTTAGACAAAGATCGTTTATAACACGAGAAAAAGAGTCGGCCCAAGAATGCTTCCCTGTGGCATGCTGTAAGTTATTGGGAGATCAGTACTAATGTATATCCACCATAGCTCGTCCGTTGAGTCCTATGGGTTAAATAATCATTAAATAAGCTAAGCGGTTTACCCCTAATGTAAATTTTTATACATTATTTCTAAAAGGAGTTTCAAGGTCGGTACTTCTTCATTTTTGGCCGATGGCTAACCCCATCGAACGCGTTGATGCCACTTGTCATGTTCTCAAATTGTTATATTACATCAAGTTTGGGTTAAAAATAAACTTGCGTGTCCTATTCAAAAATCACAACAGTTGGAACTATAACCGAGTCATACTTGTTGCGGAACAGAGTTATAGCGTGTGCATGGAATTCAGTCATTATTTTAGTAGGAACACAACACTGCTACTGTGAATAAATATATGTAGTTATTATTAACTTTAGGTACCTTTTACTGTCCCACTGAGTAACCATCTCCCTCCGTTCTTTCCACTATTCCCAGTTCTGGGTTACCTCTTTCCAGATAAGACATGCAGGTCGTCCCGCAATTTTCTTCATGGTCTTCTAAGGCTACGACTTGCGAATCCAGGGAGTCCTCTTCTGTCTTGAGCCCTACGGTTCCTTCAGCATGCGGCAGACTTTTCTAGCTTTTAAGTTAGGCCCCCCTCTAGGCCACGTCATGATCTGCGTTTTGGAGTGCAATACAGTGTTTCGAAAGCGATCTGTTAATTTAACACTAAGCGTTCCATTGTGCGTTGGCAAACTTGAGTTTGGACTTTTGGACGTTTGTCAAAGACTACGATTGAGCATGATAGGTCAAAACGGGGACAATTAAATACATACATTCATTTAGATTAGGTACGCTTCTGTGATATGGGCAAGGTGCCCCTAAATAATTTCATTTTCTGTTCGCCATATTATTATTTTCTTATCTGCCCTTGCCTGAAAAGGGATTAGTTAGCCCAAGTAGATATATTTTTGGACATATTGTCAGAGGCGTAGCGTAGACGCTCTAGGCGAGGGCCAAGGCGCGTCAGCGAGGCCCTTTTTATATAATTAAGTGATCAATGATGTCGATGAAATTGATTACATAGAAGTAACCATTCACTCCTTACTTAAGACCCCCGGTTTTAGCTATTAGGACACAGACAATTATTAGGCCCATTTAAGAAACGTTCCTCAGCCCAAGATCTCATACTTGATATCAAGCTTGAGGTCCTGATCGTATTAATAAATGAGACTCACAAGCTCAAGCACAAGCTTGAGCTCAAGTTTCGGCTTAGGTTTACGTCATCAGCTGAGCGTTGACTAATTATTATACGAAACTCGACACTTAAGTTTACAACAATCGGCGTTCTCGAGATGCCAAATTATGAGTGTAGACCGACCGGGACTTGAGGTCGTGATTAGCGTAGCGCGAAACATGGAGTTTATAAATATTTTGAGTCAAATTAATTATTAAGATAAAATAGAGACTTACTATTATGCTATTTTATGGCCTTTGGAATATTGTTTATCAAAAATTTATGTAAGGGATACAAACAAAGATAAAAACGATTCAGATTTGTTCTAGATTCGGTGTTTTATATAGTCTCATTAATAAGCATTTTATTTTAAACTTAGATCTCGTTCATGTAAGTACAGATTGAGTATAGCACATTGAGTAAGAGAAGCTGATCTTGGTAACTGAGATTCTATACTCATGCGTTTATAAATTAGCAATGATCTTTACCTTCTGAGATCGTAATAATCGGGTATCAAATGTTATCACACTTGAGAACGTAGTTGAGTAGCGTTTATTAATACGGGCCATAGAATCGGGTTCAAGTTGGCGAAATTAGCTGAACAAACAGGCATAAAACCTGCCAGTAATGCTTTCCTCAGCAGGGAAAAGGTCAAATTGATAACCTCGCTTACGCTCAACGCGTATCGGCAATTTCAGGCCATTTATTGTATTACATGTACCGAAACTCCAAGTTTTCCCGAGAAAGTTTTCCACCACCATCTGTCATGTCCAATAATAAATAGATACTTAGTTCCTTCTGTGAGTGCCTCTGTACTTATCTATCGACGCATAGTGAGTGTGTGTCGTCATTTTCTTATTGGCTATTGATCAATCAGGCCCTTCGTACATAAATTATAGGCGAGCGGTACGGTCGGCAGGAAAACTGTTTGTACTTTGATTTATTTGTTTTTCCTTCTTTGCTGCCTTTTAGTATGCGTTGAGGGGGTAGTTAGGATTGAGGGACACGGAAGAATGTTTATGAGACGTAGTTTGACTGGCTTTTGTCGAGCTGGGTTCTTGGGCTCTGTTGCCTGGGCAATGTTAAGGGTTATTGGCATGGGCGCTAGTAGGATGATTTTCAGGAGGGCGCATATTCAGCATCTCGAATATGATAAGTTTTTTTTTTACCCATACATACTGAGAACGAGATTTTCTTATATATTATTTTTTTGTTTTGTTATATTTTATTGAAAGCTAGGGAGGCGCCTTCTCCCCCTAGAAAGAGGAGGCCTGAGTCCCAGCAGTAGAAACATTAAAAGGCTGATTACGCTATGCTATTATGCTAGGGAGACGCAAGTGCATGCCCCTTGCACGCCCCTCCCAGCGCTAACGGTTAGTAGAAAGTTTTCTCCGTACCAGCTTCAAAGCGTAGATCTGTAACCGATTAATAGAGTCAACTAGGCACAGTGTGGATACCCCATATGCACTGTGTACATTTAGATTTTTAGATGTGGTATAATGTCATGCCACACCTTCTACACAAGGTGTGTGTCTTGTACGACACTTACCAAAGCTCGAAGTACCCTTCGTCATTAAAGGGACACTCGTGCTTCTAGAACGCAAAAGGCAACTTATGAACATAGTTGCGGTTTTAGTCAGTAATAGTCTGACACGCTCTCCCACCCCGCCCTAGAGTGAGAGAAAGCATTTGATGATTTTCAACCTCAAAAAGAATAAACTCTTAGTCATGTTGTCACAATTTGACAAGCCAAGAAGCTTATAGTTTAGATTTTTGTACTACTATCCGTCCGATTACTGTCAATATATTCATCCTCAGTTCTAGGCCTAGACAAGTTATCGGCGAATGCAAAACAGTCAGTTACTATTCACCTGGCATTTGGCACATACATGATCTATCTTGATATTTTCGTGTTGCTGACAGTTTCATATGGAAATGTCTCTCCTAAAGATGGTTTGTGACGACTCTAACAAGATCATTAAAGCATTCTTAATATTTATCATTCCCACGTTCAGTAATTCTGGGACTCATTAGATTGTAATAACATTTGGTAATCTATATTACCTTTTCCTACTCAAGTGGTAGTGGACAGGGCACATTGCTCGCAGAACAGATGATGGGGACGAAAGGTTCTGGAGTGGTAACCGTGCACCGGTAAACGCAGCGGTGGAAGGCCTCCCACAAGAGGGACCGATGACCTAGTTAGGGTCATGGGAATCATCGGATTCCCGCGAACCTAACTAAACGGCCGGTCGCTATGGCGACACTTAGGGGAGGCCTATTTCCAACTGCGGACGTCTTTGTTGATGACATTCCCTCTAAGCCTAATTAAATTGTTGCTCAAACATTCCCTATTTTCTTCGGAAACACTAATTCCTATACTAACACATAAAGATATCAAAAACTGCACTCAAAAGATTGACGTCATTATTATAAAGTTTCAAAGTCTCCGTGCACGCCAGTACAATATAGCCGAATTAATTGTTTGGAAACCCGCTATTTATCTTGTTTCTGTCTATTAGGTATCCGACGTATCTAGACACCTCGAGATGAGACCTAGGATGTGTCTAGGAGATGGATATTGAGTGATATTGATGGATGTTTAGATTAGGGACTTATTGAAAGTGGTTTTATCGGAACCGGAGTGTTTAATTTAGTTTATTGTTAAGTATTGGAACTGGAATCGGAACTGGAATCGGAACCGGAATCGGAACCGGAACCGGAATCGGAACCGGAACCGGAATCGGAATCGAAACCGGAATAGGAACCGGAATCGGAACCGGAACCGGAATCGGAATCGGAATCAGAATCGGACTCGGAACTGGAATCTGAACTGGAATCGGAACCTCAAACGGAGTTGGCGGCTTAAACCTTAAAATAAAACACTACTACAAAAAACTCTGATAAGTATAAATGAAGAGCGAATTCAAAAGATTCTAAATACGAAACAAGACAATAAGTAAAAGCGTAATCGACAGAAGGTGCGGGGGGAGGGAGGTTCCCCGCGCAACAAATACAAAATTGTTTATACTTCCGATAGAAGTTCCGATTTAAATTTATCAGAACCGAAATCGGAGGTGCAAAATAAATCGGAAGTTCCGAAATTTCGCAATCGGAATCGAAACTCCTTAACATCCCTGGTTTGGATCCTAATTTTACGGTCCTACCAACCAATGATAAGGGAAATTTCAACGTTTTGAAAAGTGATGTGTTTATATATTAATGGAACTCTATAAAAGTTTTAGATGAGGTATCAATTTAGATTTAGAGATGAGAAATGACTTTTGTATTGGTGACGACTTTGAAAATGAAAGCTTCGTAACTTTGAAGTATAAACTAAACAACTAAACTTGAGACAATGGCAACGCATGAGTCCGTAGTTATGGCATTTAAGTCAACATTTTTAGTTAACTTTGTTTTAAGTGTATTTTTTTGGTAGGTGGGAAATCATCTAAACACTTCTCCCACTCTAAAGTAGAGCGTGAGGACGTGTTAGACTTTAACTGACTAAATCTAGCTTCGAGTATATTTCTTCAGTTGCTTTTAACGTTTAGGACCACGGGTTCCATTCTCAGATATTCCTCGTTGCCTTAGCGTGCATCGGCCTTACTACTCCTTCAGTTTTACTGACATCTTTTTGAGGCGCGCGTAGAAAGAAAGAAAAACAGTTTATTTTCGCGAATTGACACAATTTTAAAACTAGCTAACAAACATAATCAATGGATGGGGAAGATATGCGTCACATCCGCGCAAAACGGCCGAACGCTCAGCATAAAGCTGCGGCCTCACGCATAATGCGATAAGCTCACAGCGCTGGTTTTCAACCTAGATCTCTAATCCTTACCAGACGGCTGGACAGCCTGCTGTCCATTGCTCGTCGTCCGCAAACCCGCGTGTTGTTAGTGTGTGTTTGGCAGCATTATTACGTCAAATAACTGGTAAATGATAAATCATCATCATCATCATCATTTCAGCCGAAAGACGTCTACTGTTGGACATAGGCCTCCCCCAAGCGTCGCCACAGTGACCGATCCTGTGCTTCTCGCATCCACCGCACTCCCGCGACCCTCACCAGGTCGTCGGTCCACCTTGTGGGAGGCCTTCCAACGCTGCGTCTTCCGGTGCGCGGTCGCCACTCTAGAACCTTTCGGCTCCATCGACCATCCGTTCTACGAGCAATGTGCCCTGCCCACTGCCACTTAAGTTTGGCGATTCTTCGGGCTATGTCGGCGACCTTGGTTCTCCTGCGGATATCTTCATTCTTCATGCGATCACGCAAGGAAACTCCGAGCATAGCCCTTTCCATTGCTCTTTGGGTGACTGTAAGCCTTCTGATGAGGCCCATTGTAAGCACCCATTGTAAATAATAAATGATATTTATTTTGTAAATAGGTTTAAAAAAACACTTTTACACGTCAATTTTTTTTTCGTTATTCGCTAAAATCACATATTACACTTATTGAACTTTGGTCCAGAGCGAGTAGGAATGGCAGGCGGTCGCCTCCTTCTGCGAAGCAGTAATGCTAGCAAAGGAGGCGGCCGCGGGAACGGCGCTCATGCCCCAGATGCTGGGTTTCCGATCCCGATGTCCAGCCACCGTAGGCATGGGCTTGTGGGCGGACACATTGCTCGCCGTCCAGCTGTCCGGTGACCGTCCGGACTGAGCCCGAGTCTTGGACGACGCAAAACACTTATTCAACATTATCAAATTATTGCAAATTAAATAATTTGCCTAATATGAGACTCTTACTATAGCCTATTTATTTATTTTAACTATATTTAAGGTAGGTATTAGTCATGCTCAAGTGCTGGCTTTCCCATTGTACAGTTCAATGGTTTATCCTGAAGCTTCTTTCCTTATCGAGTTAGTGCTTTATGTTGAACTTTATTGTCACACTAGCTGACGCCCGCGACTTTGTCTGCATCAGACTCGTAAAAAAGCACAATGCCATTTCAAGTCACGATTTGAAGGCTTTTTTTGTGCTGATCCCTATTTTTCTAAAAACAAAAGCCTAAGTCATTCCTTATCAGTCCAGTCAGCTATCTACAAGTGAAAGTACGTCAAAATCGATCCAGCCGTTTCAGAGATTAACCGAGACAAACAGACAGACGAAAAAAACTTAAAAAAAATGCATTATTGTAATAGCTGTATCGAATATACTTTTATTACGCATTTAGTAAAAAAATACTTCAATTTTATTTATAGATTTATCACCTTTACATACACTGTGGCAATTCCGCCAGTCTTTTGGATATATTACCAGTCGACAGCGATGCGGAGGAGTTTTTCGACGCCATACTTTAAAATACTTTTAGTTAGTACTTAAGGCCTTTTATTTTTAATAAAATTATTTTTATTTATTATTTTATAGATTTTTATAGACTAGTTGCTGCCAGTGGCTTCACCCCCTATGTCACTCAAAAATAAAGCAGCTTTCTATCGGTGAAAAAATTTTAGCAATCGGACCAGTACTTCCAGAGATTACCTCCTACAAACAAAAACAAACATTACCTTTTTATAATATTAGTGTAGATGTCAAGTGTGATTTAGGTATAGATTTTAAACCGCCATGAATGGCGTTAATTTAAAGTATTAATATTTTATTTTTTAATTATGAAAGGAGGAAGGAGCCAAGGAGTGGAATTCCTTGCCGGAGTCTATGCTTCCAGATAGCTAAAACTTAGGGGGTCTTTAAGTCAAGAGTGAATAGGCTACTTCTAGGCAAGCGTGCTCCATCGTCGACCACATCATCGCTTACCAGCAAGTGAGATGGTGGTCAAACGCGAGCCTATCATTAATAATAAAAAAAACACCTTTGAAACAAAAGACCTGTTACTTCTTAACTGAGCAAGTACCAGGGCACAAGAAGGCGCAAGAGGTATCGTTGTTCACAAGGGAACGGCCCGGAGGCGCATCTGGCAAAGTTTGCACAGCAAACGTTCACTTGGCGGCCCTTTGGTAACCGATAGATTGCAACTTGGCTGCCGTACTACAAAACCCTGTTGTCCTGAGCAAGCTAAAACTAGCATGTATGTATATTTTTAAAACTGTATTTAAAGACTCCATAAGGTGGACCGATGATCAGGTGAGGGTCGCGGGAATCCGATGGATGTGAGAAGCACAGGGCCCGTATTATGGCGACACTTGGTGGAGGCCTATGTCCAACAGTGGACGTCTTTCGGCTGAAATGATGATGACTTAAAGACCAGTTTCTGCCAGCGAATCCACTCACGTTTATATAGGTTTCTCCATACAAACTTTGGACCTCCGTTTCATCTGGGGGTAAATCGTTTGGTCACAATTCAAAGAATATTTTTTTTGCGCGGTGCCCTAATTCTTTTTCTATAATTAGAACTTTCTACTAGTGAAAGTCTCGTCGAAATGGGTCTAGCCGTTTCGGAGATCAACCGGAACAAACAGATAGACAGACATACAAAAATGTTAATAATTGCATTTTTGTTTTAGATATCGAATATACTTTCATTGTCTGCAAAACCGTAGGGGCCCGGCGAGGCCGAATCTTACTCGGGCCATGGGTAGTCCGAAAAGTAACTTCAGGGTCCTGAAACGCAAGACAAAAAAGGAACATAGGAGTGGGTTTTAGTTAATAAAAATTTGACACACCGTTGCTCCGCTCTAGAGCGAGAGAAGTCATTATATAATTTCTTACCTTAAAAAAAAGTCACCTATTTAAACACTTAGTATAGAAAATCAAGACATTACATATTTCGTTATTTAGATAATATTTGTAACACAATGGATTTGCTTATTATGCGAGAACAATATATTATCATATCTTGTAGTGTGGTGCAAGCACACCGGTGTGTAGTACAAATATTGTCGGAGCGTCTGCCGCGCCGCCGCCGCCCGGCTCTGACTCACAACCATATAATGGGAAACTCAAGACACAACGCACTAATCGATGCGCTTTTTAATACAAAACAAAATGATCTCAGCATCCCAAACTCAATCATATGAGGATTCTGCAGAAAGTTTAATTTTCAAGAAAAATTTTTTAGTTCATGATGGTTTTAAATGGTTTTGAACATAATGTCAAATTGTAATGTAATTATTTATAATAATTTAAACAGAGTGGCCAAAGTCAGTTATTCTACTTAAACACTGTAGCTAGGTTCATAAAATCAGAGTAATAAAATAGGTACAAATCTAAAAAAAATAAACAAAATTTAGGACAGTAGTTAAAAACAGAAATATTCCGCGTAGGGCTTTTTACGTCTAGTTACCGATTTAACAATAATACTACATATTATATCTTCCATACATATCATGTATTATCCAGTCGGGTTCTCATCCAACATACCACAGTATCTCAAGACGAAAGTCTATGACCAGTGCGTATTGCCAGTGACATATGGCACTGAAACATGGTTGCTTACAAGGGGCCTCATCAGAAGGCTTACAGTCACCTAAAGGACAATGGAAAGGACTTGGAGTTTCCTTGTGTGATCGCATCAGGAATGAAGATATCCGCAGGAGAACCGAGGTCACTGATATAGCCTGAAGAATCGCCAAACTTAAGTAGGAGTGGGCAGGGCACATTGCTCGTAGAACGGATGGCCGGGCTACTGCGCACCGGAAAACACAGCGTTGGAAGGCCTCCTACAAGGTGGTCCGACGACCTAGTGAGAGTCGCGGGAATGCGGTGGATGCGAGACGCACAGGATCGATTGTTGTGGCGACGCTTGGGGGAGGCCTATGTCCAACAGTGGACGTCTTTCAGCTGAAATGATGATACGACATTTAACTCACAAAGTTTTATACAATTTTCTATTCTTCCTTAAACATAATCTGTGTTCTTGTCAGAAAGTGCAGAGTGTCCGAAAGTGCAGAGTGTCCGAAAGTGCGGGTGATTTGGAGTGCGCAACTTTACGACACGTAGGAACTGACAGGAAACCTTTTCGGTAACGTGTATGTACCAAACAATAACAGTGGTACCAGGAAACATCCCGGGGTGTTACACGTTACCGATAAGGTTTTGTAAGTCAGGAGTATCTAGGTACAGTTTTCCTGAGTAATTAGTCATCATCATGATTATTTAATCTGAAAGACGTCCACTGCTGGACATAATAAATAATAATAATAATTTATTGTACTGCAACATTTTGTACCAGCAAACACTTACAAAAAACACAGACATATTAGAAAAAAAATAGTATGTTAGTAGTATTTGGGCGGAGTTCTGGTATCCAAAGGAAAGATTTAACTTGTGTTATGGGTACCAGGATTCTCACACTAGCTTTACAGCATTTTTACAGCAGAAGAAAACAAAACGGCGAACGAGAACGGCGCTTGCATGTGTGTGAGTGTTTAGTATGTGAGTTGTGACATAACGAGTGTGTAATTATTTGTGCACTTAAAAATATTTGGAAATTTACAACTTGGCCTATTTCGACATAGACCTGAAGATGTCCGCAGAAGAATCAAAGTTACCGACAGCCCGAAGAATCACCAAACTTAACTGGCGGTGGGCGGGGCGCAGATGATCGAAGGGGTCGAAAATTTTTGAAGTGGGGACCGTATATTGGAAGAAGCAGCGCTGGTAGACCTCCCACAAGGTGGACCGATGACGTTAGCGGATGTTAGCGGGAATCTGATGGATGCGAGACGTACAGGACCGGCCGTTGTGGCGACACTTGGGATAGTATGTGTTTCCTGATAGCTAGAACTTAGGGGTCTTTAAAGCTAGAGTGAATAGACTATTTCTAGGCAAGCGGGCTCCATCGTCGACTACATCATCGCTTACCATCAGGTGAGATGGTGGTCAAACGCGAGTCATCAATATGTCGTCAATAAAAAAAAAGTAATGAGTGTCAAGTACCTGCAAGGCCGATTATAATCCTATGTTTTTTATTTCAAAGTGGTGATTGTCTGTTGCAGTACTAGTCTATTTATAAAATAATGTACCTTTCATATACACGTGTTTGTAATGTTGACGAACCTTATCAATAAATAAATAAATAAATAATTCAGTAATCGAGGAAAAATGTCTTAATGGTGATAACATGACTAATGAATGTCATTACGTTCACACAAGCACGCATATTGACACGTTAAACGAACCGTTCATTCGTTCATTGCTTGATTTTCCAAAAAAATTAAAAAATAATAATCACACTAATATTATAAATACAAAAGTCTCTCGAACGGCTGAATGGATTTCCATAAAAATTGGTTTTATCTTTCGAGACCATCTTCTACTAACACGCGGGTGAAGCCGCTGGAAGCAGCTAGTAAATAACAACTGTTAAAGAAACGTCTCCAACATTCTACAGTGTCGAAACATTAAATGATAAATTGTATTTATTTTGCAAATAGGATTTTAAAAAACATTTACACGCCTGTTACGTATGAAAAATGAAATATATTGTACTGTGTGTTTTATAATGAAAATAAATAATAGCGAGATCCCTTTGATGTCACGTCACAAGCCTTTTCACAGCGTAGAAAGAGACAGCGATATGTAGTGCGCGGCGGCCACAACGCATGTAGGCGCAGTCAGTCGGTTCACAAACATCCTTCGATAAAGGCCGCGAGATGTGATGTTTTAGGCTCTAAAAACTTATATCTGTCTTTCACTTAACGATTCCACTCAACATCAATTTAAATTAGATTGGGCCGGAGTTTCCTAGCTGACTACTCTGAGAAGGAACACCGAAACAAACTGTGGAGTCAGTCTCTTTTAAAGTCCATACAGCAAACATTTAATGGTCAAATCATATGAGAACCATGCAGATTAGTGCCTGAGATGGTATTTTGTGTAAATGTTTGTTATTTCATCAAGCTCGAACGTTGAATGCATTTGGATGAAACTTGACAGACGATTAGAGTATCCTGGAATAGTATATGTTCCCTTGGGTCAATAATTGATTATTCTACATACACACGGGCGAAGGCGGTGGGAACAGCTAGAAACACAATACACTTAACGAATTTTATGATGACAAACAAATTAGTACATAACTAGATTAGTAAGATTTTTAATTTATAAATTATTTAAGACCATTTTATATTAATCTACCATATTTTTGTATTGAATGTATATATAGGGTTCCGTACCTCAAACGGAAAAACGGAACCCTTATAGGATCACTTTGTTGTCCATCTGTCAAGACCCTTTATCTTGGAAACGCGTGGAGGTATCGAGTTGAAATTAAATCCATATACTCGATCTGCAGTCCCTTGAAGCTGTGAAAAAATCAAACTTAACGAAAAAAGAACGTTAACGAAAACAGAAAGATATATCGCAAAAACTTTAAAGGAATCAAAATTCATAGGGTACTTCCTGTTGACCCAGAATCCTGAAATTTGGCACAAAGCAAGATCTTATAGTATAGATATAAGAATAAATCTGAAACCTGTAAATTTGTAGTTATGTCACATAAAAAACTTTTTTTACAATTCTGAAAAATCTTCGTAACTCAATTCGGGAATCGAACTGATTTCATAGGTAAGTTTGTGCGGAACCCTCAGTGCGCGAGTCCAACTCGCATTTGCCCTGTTTTTTTTTCCTATTGAGGTACGGAACTCTAAAAAAACACCCATATTTAAAGATCATTGCAGATCAAACTGTAGTACATACATAAGTACGGATCGTTAGCTAGGTTTGTGGACAGACAGACAGTCTGATCCATTTGCGGGGCTGGCGATGGCGGTAGACTAGTGAAAAAGCAAATTAAATATTTAAAACTCGCAGTGAGGGAGTGTCGGGAGGCGAGATCAGTCTTTTTTTAAACCCCGCTGCGTTTGTTTTTTTACGAACATTTTCAAAAGGCAGACCTAACGTAGTGAATTTGTAATTTTGATTGATCAGCCTAATGAATTTTTGAAGCACCGATTTTTGGTTTCCCTTTGCTGGTTATGTTGTCCTGGTACTTTTTGGACAAATATTATTATTTATAAACTAGTTTCTAACAGCGGCTTCGACCGCGTGAATGTTGGTTATTGTAGACGCGAAGTCGAATCCCACCTTGGAGTTCAAGCTTGTCCGTACAAAATTTCATCAAAATTGATTCAGTAGTTTAACGGTGAAAGCGAAACAGACAGACAAAGTTACTTTCACATTAATAATATTAAAAGTATGGATCTTCCTAGCTTTTTCCCAACAAGCTTGGGTCGGTTTCTAGTCTAACCGAATGCCGCTGAATACCTGTGTTTTACATGGAGCGACTGCCCATGAGACCTCCACAACCCAGTTACTGAGCAATACAATACTCCTTGGATAGACTGCTGGGCAGCCTTTCTGGCATCTAACTACCTGTAACCACTGTCACACGGCTTTCCCTACTTTTCGAGGCACGGAGTGTCAGTAATGTCCTAGATATAAACTTAGAAAAGTACGTATGAATTGGAAAACTCACTCACTCAGTTTTCTCTCTACTCAACTCTCGCACGCCTCCATCCTATCTCATTAGTCACTTTCAATACCTATGTTCTTCACACGCAAGGAATCTTCGTCCTTCTAACAATCTCCTACTGCTCTGTCCTTCTCATACTTCTGATTTTGTCCATTCTTCCTTCTATATACAGTCCATCCTTCTGTGGAATGCTCTTCCTCTTGATATCAGGACGGCCGAAAGTCGATATGCATTTAAGTGGAAGTTGCGGAATCATTTGCTCCACCAATAGCAGAATCGTCTCTAAACTTCTTTCGTTACTTTATATTAATATATATATATTATATTAAATATATATGTATGTGTATTTTAATTATATGTATACTTTTTTTTTACTCTTGTTTTTCGTATAAAATTTTCTTTTTATGCACCTACCATATTGTCTCTTCACCACCCTAGGTTGACTGGTAGAGAATGCCTCAGGCATTAAGTCCGCCTTTGTACTTTATGTTGCATGAAGACTGAATAAATAAAAATTTACAATGGTACTTGCCCGGGTTCGAACTCATGCATGAGAGGCACCGCCTTGACCACTGGATGCTCCATGACATTAAATATGGCAAATTAATGTGATACATGATTTTTGCTCTGGTCTCAAAACGGTGAAGGAAAACATCGTGAGAAAACCGGCATGTCCTAGAACCAAAAATTCGAAAACATGTGACATTCACCAACCCGCACTGGGCCCGCGTGGTGGATTACGACCCATGCCCTCTACTAGAAAGGAGGCCTGAGTCCCAGCAGTGGGAACATTGAAGGGCTGCTTATGCTATGATTTTTGACATTACTTGGATATACCTTGGTGCAGCAGCAGCCAACTAAATGATTGTCATGCATCAAAAACATGTCCCGTTTTTTTGCACGTAGTTTCCCGTTCTCAAATGGGTAATTTTCGTATAGCTATATTTATGACAGCCTGTGTACTATGATTAAAACATTGCACTGCATTTTTCATCTCACGCATGTTGTAAAACAGAGAATTTAGGTCGTTGTGAGGCTTACACGCGATGAGTTTGCAACCTGACTTAAATTGCACTTTCACAGGGGACTTTTTTTTTTTAATTGATATCAACCAGTGCTTGACTGCGATCCCACCTGATGGTAAGCAGTGATGCAATCATTGATGGTGAGGCGCACTAGTTTATTAAGAGCCTATTCACTCTAGCCTTGAAGTCACCTAAATTATAGTTGGACGGGAAGACCGCAATGGGCGAATTGTTCCAGTCCTTCGATGTACGCGGTATAAACGACGAAGCGAAACGCTTAGTCCGGACCGTTGAAGTTTCAACAACGTAAGGGTAGATACTCGCCGTACGTCGGATTGTCCGATGGTAGAAAGGAGATGGCGGAATCAAGTCATGCAATTCCCGTGCACACTCTCCAAAATGCAACCTGTAAAATACCGATAAGCTGGCTACCCTGCACCTGTGCTCGAGGCTTTGTAGATTGGACTTAACCAAATCTGGATCCCCAATTAGCCTCTTCGCACGCCTTTCCACTGAGTCCAAAGCTGCTAGATGGCATTTTGCAGCACCAGCCCATATGTGACAGCAGTACTCCACACACGATCGGACCTGTGCTTAGTATAACATTAGAAGCTGTCCCGGTGTGAAGTACCGTCGGACCTTTGCAAGAACGCCTAGTTTTCTAGCAGCTACCTTGGCCTTGGACTCAATGAACCACCCAAAATTGAATTTAAAAGCTTTTTATATCATAGACTGTATTCTGTAGGTATTATAAGGGTTGAAGAAAGTACATTGTTTTCGTGGTTAACTTACTTAAAAAATACATATTCACAAGAGGTAAAGGTGGGTTGGTAGAATTTAATCTAGCCGGCTGACAAAATTCTGGCGCCAAAACACTTCTCCTCAGGCCTATGAGCCTGGTAACGCGACCGTAAGAATAAACGTACGGCCAATAAGAACAAACGTAGCGAAATCCAATTTCGCGATGATATTTCCCAGAGTTGTTTAAAAAAGAGTTGGCTAGGGGAACAAAGAGTAAACAAAACATAACAAAAGTTTGAAATACGCGAGTCAGGTGCGGTGCGGAATGTTATTGCGAGGCGAGGGAGGTCCCACTTTGTCGCAAATACAATCTACGTACTTGCTACTGGCTCTGCTTCCCTGGTACTTTTTGAATGCAGTTGTGGAGTCTGTCTATGATATTTGAATTCTTTGGTGCTATTGTAATTGTGAAAGGACTATAAAATATTGTTGACTGCTGGAAGTCGGTAGTTACTGTACTTTTGCTTGTTAACGATGAGAGTATCTTGTTCCAGCTAATAATTTTATACATCTCACCACTGCATTGCAGTATCATTATTTCACCACGAATTGTAGTGAATTGAATTTACCAAAATACAACTGAAGCTCTCTTCATCTTGCGTTGAACAGTTGCGATGTTTAGCGTAACACAACTGCTTCTGAAAATGCCGGGAATACTCACAGTTTACGTCGCTGAAACTTGAAGGGTGTAAAGCCCATCAAAGTTACCATCTGGCTGCAGTATTGAGGCTGTGAAAATTGAGTACTATCTTGTGTTTATTTTTGTACAATATTTTATACTAAACAACAAATAACACTAAAAATATAATTTTTCTGAAAACAGTATCTAAATTGGTTACTAAATGAAGAAGCAATTACCGTTTCAAATATTGGTACAAGGAAGAGTGGGGGCCTGGTGGGAACATCTCGCTATCTCTTTTTTACGCACTTAACTCAATGTCAGTGACGATGACGTCACATTTCAGTTTGTGTATCCTTTTTCTTTTATTTGACAGTTTCCCCTTCCACCACATTGGAAAGGTTTCTAACATAGACTGCTTAGTATTAAACGAATTTAAATTATTTTTTGTACTTGCGCATTTGGATGAAACTACTTATTGAAACAAATCTTTAAAAAAATATAGTCTCCAACCAAATAGGTGAAAAATAAAGGCATTGGCTTTCTCTGTTTTTGCTTAATACTTTTATTTTTCATGCCTGTATTTCTTGTAACTCCGGAAAAGCTGGTATCGACCACTAGACTATTGAGACAAATCTATGCAACAACGTATAGATCGGATCCTTGCATACTCTTATGTTATCTTTTTGAGTTACTTTATGCATGCTTGTTGTTGTTGTTGTTGTTGTGGAAATTTATCATTTGTTACGCATAAAAAAATAGGTTAGAGAAAGATCTGATTGATCTTTGAATAGGTCAGTGTTTAAATGTTGGTAAATAAACCAACGCAAGTTCTACGAATATTATATTTATTAACGCGCGCTGCTACCCCAGTTGCCACAACACAGAAATTAGAATGAAAACTAAAATTTACGGCGCGTCGTAAAAATGGGACATACTTTTCTCTGTATTATTATTTTTTTTGTTTTTATATTGATCAATCAATGTAATATTTGTAAGCAAATGAGTTGGAAACGTCACAATAACACGCAAACCTTCAAACGGAGGAACATAAATCAGGCTGGGGCCGTTGTACCCAAGCAGGAAGCGAAGTCGATGCACCCCACGCACACAGGCGCGCGCCGCCGTCAATACGGTTAGCTCACCGAGGCTGCAAGTGTGTGCGTGACACGAATACACGAAAACGCGGAAGTACCACATTAACATATATTTTCCACGCACACAGGCGCAACCGACACAGTGTAGCTACATGTCTTTCACTCACACGGATGCTGGTTTTCCTTTGGTTCTGTGCGTGTGTGAGTGCCGCCCTGTAGCTACATGGCCGGGGGTGTGGTTCTCACAGAGACGCTCCGAAGAGAATTGGGCGAGTGTGTATGTGTGTGTAGTAGGTCGAGCTGTGTGCGTGACTGAGCTGAGTAAAGTCGATACAGCGTGTATTTATTTAGTTCATAAGTTATTACTGTGATTTTTGGTGAGTTATTTCAATTCATTTATAATGCGAATTACGTCGTTATTCAAAGAAATATTTTACTTGTGTTGTACTGCATTGAAATTGGTTATTTATAGCACTTTTAGCGATAGCATACTATAGATTATAAATTGATTACCCAGATAAAAAAGACAAAGTTACAAAAATAAGAAAACTTACAGAATATTCCATACACACACCTCCAAAACTCAAGCATCATAATTCATCACAAAACCTAACCCAACCAGAAATGCAGCACTGCACAAAACCTAACTACGTCATTTATAGCACCCTGTGTATAGTGTACAGGGTGCGGCGGACACGTGTCTACGGCGGCGGGCTGTGGCAGTGTGCAGGGGCGTGGGGGAGTGAGGCGCGCGGGGTGCGGGGGGCGGTGCGGCGCGAGCCCGGCGCGCCCCCGTTCACGGCCAGGGGTCGGCGACCGCACCCCGGCTACGGTGTAACCCCGCTACGAAGCTACGGCACTGCTACGGTGCTACGAGCCGTAGCTTCCTCTTTTGTTTTAATTTCTATTTTCGAACTCTCTATGTAATTTGATTGTTTTTTTTGGGTATTTTTTTTTGTTATGTTGAATTAATTATACAAATATATGAATTTATACAAATGATGCTTTGCTAAATAACTTTTAATTGTCAGATAGGAAATACCAGCCTCATATAGTTTAAATTGACGAAAAAACACGTGAATTGTAAAAGTGGTTTTTTAGCAAAATAAATATCATTTATCATTTTCTTTGTAAATCTGCATTTGTAACGTCTGATTTTCAATTTATTATTACCGGTATCGACAGTGTGTCTACGCAGAATAGGAAGAGAATTTTCATGGGATTTCCTATTACAAACGCGCCCCGGGGGTGTGTCGGGTAATTAGTTACCCTTAAATAACCTACATACTTTTCAAACATTGTGGAAGTGGTTTTTTGTATGTTTATTATTGATTAATATAATAATTGAAAGTTAACTTTTCGTTTGTTATATGTTATTGAATATTATGTATTGAGACTTTACTTAAATAATAACAAGACCTTTTCTAATAAGCCCTTTAAATACTTGTACTAATTAAAAATTAGTGGTGTATATATGTATATAAGAAACTCAATTATTAACTAACTATTTATAGATATAAAATATAATTACGAAGGTACGGTTAACGCAGTGGTTGAGCGAGTGGCTGCTGTACTGGTGTCACGGGTTCGATTTCCGCACGGTACATATATTTGTATGGCCTACAGATAAGTGTTCGGGTCGGGGTGTCTTGTGTATTGGAGCTTACTTACTTGTGAACACACCCACGATACAGAAGCTATTCATAGTGTGAGGAAATTAAAAAAAAAAAGAATTACATACCTACTTATTAATTAATGATAATGAAATAAATAAAGAAAACTTTTTTTCTAACTAATTGTAGAATAATACTGCAACGTATAAACAAACAGACACACCCCCAACGAAGAACTACCCTGTATATGCCTCTTAAAAAAAAAAAACTAAAATCTACGGCCTTTTCCTGGTCATAAAGAACTTGGCTGTAAAATTGGCCACGATTCGCTGACTAGCCTTAATTAATGTCCTGAATGTATATCACGACACGCTTTCAGCAGGGTGAGCAGAAACGTATGAATTGTAGGTTAAATATAACTACCGCTAAAATGTTGAAGGGAGGTAGACAGTATTTTTTTTGTGTGAAAGATCAGACAGGTCATAAATTGTTTCTTTGTGTCAAAGTTTGTTGCCCTACAGGCTGTTTGAGCGGGAAAATTCAGCGCAAATATATGTGTCGTATCAGCTCAGCTTTTTTTATTAAATAAAAAATACAGAAAAGTAGGTTATTATCAAAATGATTTTATTAAACATATTGTCATCTGAAAGTACCTAATTAAAATAAATTTCCGCGAACTGCAGTCAGCTCAGTTTTCCCGCCACCAGCACACCGAGCTGAAAACCAACGCATTATTATTCCTCCACCCATCCTTATTTATACGAGGACTGCATAATTACTGCAATCGGGATGCAGCAGAAAAATCAGGAAGCGATCACGCAAACCGCGTCACTGTTACATAAGCGCGGGAGGGGGGCGGTTACGCAAGCGGCGGGGCGAGGGGGGCGGCGGTGGAAGGGGGCGGCAGAGCGAGGGTCGTCGATCGATGCGCGGCCGTTCACCCGCCTGCAATGCGCCTGGCCGCCTGCACACATCCGCCTCGGCTCCATGCTGCCCTGGTAGCTCAGCCAGCGCCCGGTCGTTCGCTTTTGGGGAAAAATGAGGAAATGACGTTTGATATACGGGTTTCGATTTCAGGTTACCTTTGTAATTTCGATTTTTAATTAAAGTCTGAGTTCAATTTATTTTATTTCAGTTTTTTGTGTTCAAGCTAGTTCAGAATTTTATGTTAATCACTAATCACATTGCTTTATTCATCAAATTAAACAAAAGTAAGTAAGCGAATAAGAACACAAAAACTCTGATGTCATCATGATGATCATGCCAAAAAAATCACAAAACAAAGAACAATGGACGTTGCGTCAGGAAAAACAGTATCATTAATCAGCCAATTTAAAGTACGATGCTAAAAGGAAAACTAAAGAATTTTCTTCTGCGGTGTAAAAGTTAGAAACATCTACACTCTGTATCGGGCGTAGACATGGCTACGTGACGCTACGCGGCGACGTAGCGGGTCTACGCGCGTGCTACGAGTACTTAGACTTGCACGGGATTGATTTTTCCTTATTTCGTATTCTCGCCGCGTTTTTATATATTTCGTATAATGGCGCACTCTATGGGGCACGGAAGTTTTCTTACAGAAATTGAATCATAGGCTTTTGTTTACTTTGCACTTGTAAAATGAAAACGGAACAACTTTTGTGTTTTCGCATTCGTAGTAATTTTATTAACCATGCATGTTTCGAAACAAAATATACCGGTAGTCCGAGAACAATACTCGAAGTACGAGAACAACTCTCCAATAGGAGTGAGCTGGAATGAAATAGGGATTCCATTTGTAACAAAGGCATTTGGAGCTTATGAACGTACGTACGTACGCGCCATGTGTTCCTGGTTTCACAGAAAAATTGATGTTGGAATGCAACTGAGATTTGTTGCCCGGGCAACCAGTAATTGGAGGGTTTTGCAGGATACAGGAATTATGTTTATAAAATAAAAAATAAAAACAGCTGCTTATTTCAAGCAGCTGTTTTTATTTTTTATTTTTTATTGGCTACATTTAGGTTTAACTATACTTCTGTCAGTAATTACGAAGCTAATTAATGATGATAATTTATTAGCTTTCTGTCATGCAGTGTCCGAACGAAACACGATTTTCAGCCGAAACCGAAATCGTTACCGAATATTCGGAACCTCTTAGTTTCGGTAATAGAAAAACTGTCAAAAGTTTAAGATATTAAAATATTTTGGTATTAGAATAGAATAGAAGGTTACGATACACATATATAATAAGCATAATCAGCCTTTTAACGTTTCCACTGCTGGGACTCAGGCCTCCTCTCTAGGAGAAGGAATGGGCCATAATTCACCACGCGGGCCCAGTGCGGGTTGGTGAATGTCACATGTCTTCGAATTTTTGGTTCTAGGACATGCCGGTTTCGTCACGATGTTTTCTATCACCGTTTTGAGAGCAGTGGTGATGAAATAAAATAATGTTTTGATACAGTTGTGTGTAATTTTATAATTATAACTTTCATAATAGGTATGGCATATTCAGCCTTATAATGTCCTCACTACTGGGACTCAGGCCTCCTCTTTAGAAGAGGAAAACAATAACTTTCATAAAATACTAAATAAATCTTGAAATAAAAAATATAACACACAGAGGTCTGAGGTTGTCAGTATTTAGGCTTCTATTACATTCGACTTGCCTGTTGGTCTAGTGGTGAGTAACCCTGACGTGGTCGGAGGTCGTGGGTTCGATTCCCACTAAAGATATATGTTTGTGTGATAAGCACGATTATTTGTTCTGTGTTTGGATGTAATTTATCTATAATATTTAAAGATATACAAGTTTAACAGTTGTCTCAAACTCATAGCACAAGCTCTGCTTAGTTTGAGACTAGATGGCATTATAGGAAAATAGGGTGGAATATAGTCTACACTAATATTATAAATATTAAAGTTTGTTTTTTTGGTTGTAGGAGGTAATCTCTAAAAATACTTGTCCGATTGCTAAAATTTTTTCACCGATAGAAAGTTGCTTTATTCTTGAGTGACAGGCTATATTTTTCGTACGCGGGCGAAGCCGCGGGCAAAAGCTAGTATTTCATACGTTAGTTTTTTGTCGAAATCATTTTTTTTTTATTGGCTTAACTGGTCGAAAACGAAACCAAATCTTCGGTTCATATTCATCTTGAAATCTACAACCATATTTTTAGTTTTTGTTTTAGACAGTGTGATTTTACCGCTGTGTGCTGACAAATTCACACTCTCAAGATGTACATATATTTGAGCTGGGATTTATTGGATTCTAGGATTAGGTAAGAGTTACTGCGGCTCAACAATGTAAAGGGTAACTGAGAGAATACATGATTTTAGTCTGTCAAAGTCTGACATTTCGTCTCACTGCACCCAGAGCGTGAGGAATCATTCGAAGATTTCCATTAAAAAAGGGGTATAGGCTTCACTTCTTATGCACAAGTGTAGTTCAAATGCAGGCCAGCAGCTTTGTTCGTATACTCGTACGGATACAAAAAAGTAACCCATTTTTCCAAAACTTCTTGGCCTCTTATTAAGCTAAGAATGGTCATAATTGTATAATTTTGGGCACAACCCAATATTACCTGACCTAGAACGGAAGGAGTTATCAATGACTTCCCTCCAAAAAAAAGATGTACAATGTAATCTGACCCCTGTGTGTACCTTCGGGTAGGGATCATACATACTTAACATACATACGTCGGTGAAGTCAATAGTACGGAAGTTTGAGAACGAATGAACGAGCTAAGTGAAAAGTGACACATGTCACTTTGACAGAATCCGGGCTGACGTTTGCACGAATCGAGACGACCGCAGAGATGCGGGGGGCTCTTTCCTCTGTCGGTAGCCGTGCGAACAACGTCTAGTCTCGGGGACTGTCTCACGGCTCGTTGTGTGAAATGAATACCTAAAGCTTGCATCATAATAAATCAGTTGTGTGATCTGGAATAGTTGATTTACTCCTCGTTATCCAGTCGCCCACAAAACAGAGTCCCTGGACGAGCTTCGATAGTGATCGGCATCCTGAGCCGACATGTACATGCCCCATTACTGGGACTCAGGCCTTCTCTCTAGGAGAGGGAATGGGCCGTAATCCACCATGCGGGCCCAGTGCGGGTTGGTGGATGTCATAGGTCTTCGAATTTTGGGTTCTAGTACATGCCGGTTTCGGCGGACCTACCACTCGTAAGTCGGGGCCGATACCACTAGGCCACCACTGCTCTGCGCAGGTATCACACTAGGTTGTTAAAGACAAACCAGGAAAGCCTAGCCTTATTCCATTTCATTTGGGGTCGGCTCTTCTCGTCATTTTTAGCCAGACATTTCGGTTCTAGGTCGTCGAGTCATTCATTTCATTTGGGCTTTCTTTAGGCCATTGATTTTCGTCGAGTCATTCACACATCCAAGTGACAAGGGGTCTACCACGCTTTTTTGGACCAGTATTCACGTATAGAACTTGCCTCGTCATATGTTCTTCAGACTTTCCCATTACATGAGCATACCATCTGAGTCGCGTCTCACTGAGTTTCTTCTCCAATTAGGCGGATCTTAAAACGTCCACGGACGCAAACAGACAAAAACAGACGCAATTGAAGCCTATTAATATCTTCCATTAAATATTATATGTAACCACATCCTATACGTGTACACTCTGTATGGATAACTGTACCCAACTATCCAATAAAATTCAACAATCTGTTAATAATGTAGCTCCACAAAATATCCGCATAACCGCACAGTACCCGCGACCTTTGAGCGCGGTTCTCTGACTAATATCGTACATACTCTGTAGTGTAGTGACCCCTTATTTATTACCCCACTTAATTTTAAGGCTGGGGTTGACAGGACAGCCATTTGAAAGATAAGAAGAATGCAAAGAAAGTTGGTGAATAGTTTTTTTTCAACATACTTATTCGAAAACCCGCCTATTTTACCACTTTTAGGGTCGAGTAGGATTTTGCACTAGTGCGTATAAATGCGGCGATCATGCCGTTAGACAATTTATTATATTTATTATCTCACACTGGTTACTGGACAGCCCTCAGTGGTTGCTAGACAGCCCCCACCAAAAAATCCGCGATCTATTTGTCACAATAACGTATAACTAAAAATTTATGAAGTTTTACCTATTATTCTCAAGAAAGTATAATATGTTGAAAAACTTTGTTTGATACACGTGGGCAATTTTCATTGCAATTTCGCAGTTCTGAAACGACCGCGCCTTCGACACGGTTGTCTACTCCACCTCGACAGCAATGACAAAGTTTGACCACTTCCATGAAAATTAACTATTGTGAAAAGGACCACCGTAGCAGCACAATAAGGTAATATTTCGTATACTAGAAAAATATTCACCTTTCTACTGCACTTGGGTAAAACCTTTAAGCTTACAACATACTCAAGAGAGAAATTAAAAATATAAGATGTAAATATCAATGTTATTTGTAATAAATAGTTACTAGTTAAGTATCATATATTGTTTACTTATATCAAAGGCAAAGTTCTGACTCTCTGTCTCTTTAACGCCCAGCCTACACCCTTGTTGTTTTTGTTTCTTTCAATAAACGTATATAATCTGTGCACCGTCCATTAAAAGTAATATCCGTAGTAACTAACCGTTTAATCGATTTGAAAGGAACCAGTCTCGTAAACTTATGTCTGATTCTCAAGGTCATAGTTGTAAGCCATATTTTTGCATTGGTATTCTTAGATTGAATTAGAAAACAATATCGTATATTTTAACGATTTTTTTCTTAAGAAGAATAAATACAAAATTCAGGTACTATTGGAGCTTTAAAATCAATGGGATTTGGACAATGGGCGGAATTATCGAGAAACCTTTTCTTAAATTATTGGTTGAAAAAAGAGTTGGCGTCGATTAAATCATCATCATCATCACCATCATCTTCCTGCCTTTGTCCCGTGTTATTTGGGGTCGGCGCAACACGTTTTTTTCTTCCATTCTGCCCTGTCACTCGTCATGCTATATCACAAACTTCCTTTTCCTTCATATTAAATATGTAAAATTTTCATTTACAGAATTTTTATTTACAGATTCACATTTCTATGTCAATTTATAGGTTCATACTTATATATTGGATTCATATATCGATTAAAGGGAGGGTAGAAAGAACCGGAAGTGGCGCCGCCTAAAATCGTAGTCAAAATACACGGAACAATATAGTTATCAGTTATCCATACAGTAATGAACAGATCATGGAACTTAATTATGAAGGTCATAATCAAGATAATTTCATTGGTATTAAAACTTCCAGCGAAGATACAAATGCAATCAGTCAATAAAACACAATAAATTTGTTTAGTTAATTATTGAAACTATGAAGCCCCAGAGTCATCGACGAGTGCAAAGTAAAAAAGTTTATCTGCAATTTTGTTTTTTTCTGAAATTTGTGTATAATAAGCAGTTATTTAGAGAGCAGTGATGGCCGAGTAGTAACGGCCCCAACTTACGAGTTGTAGGTCGTGGGTTTAAACCCAGCCAGGCGCATTACTTTGTGTAATATATTTCATCACCACTACTCTCAAAACGGTGAAGGAAACCATCGTGAGAAAACCGGCATGTCCTAGAACCAAAAATTCGAAGGCATGTGACATTCGCCAATTTGCATTGGGCCCACGTGGTGGATTACGGCCCATTCCCTCTCCTAGAAAGGAGGCCTGAGTCTCAGCAGTGGGAAAATTAAAACGCTGATTATGCTATTATGCTATAAGCCGTTTTTTAGTTTTTTTTTTCAAAAATATTATTGGAAAAAATAACTATTATTTCTGCATTTTTGACACTTGAAAGACGATTTGCAATGTCTTAGAATATATTTTTTTTTGTAAGTTACTGAAACTATAACAAAATCGCAAAATTGCTGGTAGCTTTCTTTATGTACCTACTTTGCACCCATCGATATAATAAAGAAGATCGAACACAAATTAATATTTCTGATTTTTGTTTATCTTATCCTATGTTATACATAATATTATGAAAGAGACTGGCTACTACGGCACAGAGAAACCTAGTGTGGAGACCAGTGAAGCAAAACACTATTGTTGTTATCTAATAGACAGAATTGTAATTACCAAAACTATAATAATCAAGAAAAAATTAAAACCTTTAGTAAAAAATATAAAATCTATCACTACAAATACGAGAAAAAATCATTAAAAAAAAACAAATTACAGCTTCCAACAAAACATCAAAACATCCAATCACGCTTCCACCACCCCAAACGTCAAATAAAACACATTAGTACAGTACAAACAAAACGCATAAAATTGCACTACGTACCTGACCTACCCCTACAGGCGGCGCAATGCGGCGTGCATACACACCAAGTATAGCCCCACGTAGCCCCGTATAGCTCGCTATAGCAACGTATAGCCCGCCAGACTTACAGTAGCACTAAATTATACACCGGTTTATTGTGGGGGCAGACAACACTGTGACTGTAGACTTGGGGAATTTGGCGGATGATCGATGGGGTTTATTGATTTGTTGTCTTCTTATGGAGAAACTAGCTTCTGTCAGCGGCTTCGGCCGTACGAAAGTAGGTTTCATCAATCATCATACAAAGTTTGAACCCCCGTTTCATCTCATTTCATTTCATTTATTTGCATATCATAATGTGATTTAGGACGTTACAATAGTCTTAAAGATAAGGTATATTTATTGGACTCTGTAAGGGCACAGCAAAATTGGTAAAAAATAAATAATTAAATCAATTTAAAATTATCCAAATGAAACATTAAAATCAGATTTAAAATAATCAATTATTAGATGAAAATAAAATAAAATATCAAAAACAAATTAAACTAATCAAAATCAAACATTAATCAAATATAATAATCAAAATCAAACACTAATCGAATTAATATAAATCAAAATAAAAAATAATGTCAAACTCATCTCATCGGGTGAATTTAGGAAAATCCTCTCTTAGTGCTCACCTGCGGAACTAACACCTAACTACTAAAGGAGACCTTGTGTGAAATTCCACGCTCCAAGTTCCAGTCGTTCCGGCGGTGTGTTGATATATGTCAGTTAACAAATGCTTGTACTGACTGGACAGGTTCTCTCAAGTATGTATGATTTCAGACACCTCTCGATCTTTGATTTACATGGTTCTCATGTGATTTGACCATTACGTTTGCTTTATGCACATAAAAAAACTGGACAAGTTCGAGTCGGACTCGCGCACTGAGGGTTCCGTACAAACTACAATTCCCGAACGGAAAAAAAAGGTTTTTTTTGTGACGTTTTCAGATTTATTCCTATATCTGTGCTATAAGATCTTGCTATAAGCCAAATTTCAGGATTACATATATATTATTTATATATATATATAAGTTACTCTATTAATTTTAATTCCTTTGACAGTATCGAAATATACGTTATTTGAGACATAAACGACCGTATCTTTTTTATTCGTTAACTTAGAAAAATGAATTTGTCACAGCTTCAAGGGACCGCAAACCTGATTATATGGTTTTCAACTCGATACCTCCTGCGCGCGTTCCCGAGATAAAGGGTCTTGACAGACAGACAGACAGACGGACAACAAAGTGATCCTATAAGGGTTCCGTTTTTCCTTTTGAGGTACGGAACCCTAAAAAGACTAACCTAAGAGTTTATTTCGGTGTTTCTTCTCAGGGTAGTCAGCTAGAAAACGCCGGCCTCATTTAGTTTACGTTAACGAACCGTGTCAAGGTGGTTTATAACCAATTTGTTTTTATTTTTTTTTTGATCACGAAAACTGATTTTTTATGCGGAGTTGTTGTAATCTAATCACTCCGAATTCATCACTTGCACCGTTTCAGATTCCCACGGAATCGCCCTCAGATCAAAACAAGTCCTTTCAAGGGAACTGCTTGGAAACTGCAGATGTGTCCGCGTACCGGTCGTTAGTTCGTCCTTGAGCGTCGTACCCAAGTCGCCAGTCGTCGCGGTCGCTCGCCAGACAGCCTCTAGTCTAGACGAGGGGTTCCAAGTGCATTTTTCTGTCTGGACCCCTCTTTCAATGTAAAGCGAACCCCATCGTTTATGCGTGTGCGTTATTTAATTTTAAGCACAAAACATTTGACGAAACCATTCTTATTGCATACGCTAACGGTCCATAGTTGTCTGATATCATTTTATTGGAAACATCGACGTAGGTAGTGATCGCCTTTAATGTATTTTGCACGTTTGTGCTTTCTATTTTCGAGTAGCAATTATTTGTGTGGTCGCTAACAGACTGATTTGTTCAAAGGGTCTGTTTAATAAATTTTGCTGTTTTTATTAGTGAGACTCGCGTGTTTGTATGAATTATGTTTTGATTTGTATTAACTAGGTTTGTGTACTAAGTCATTTGATTCAAAACATACTTAGCATAACGCCTTGACAAATTAAAATTGAGAAATAGTTATCACACTCTGAACAACAATGCATTCAGGATGCTGTTGGGGCTGCCTCGCTTCTGTAGTGCCTCAGGGAAGTTCGCGGATGCCCAGACTGACGGCTTCGCTGCGGTCAGGCGTAACCGAGCAACCTTGTTGCTTAGGGTGTAAGCCAGTACCAACGGCCACCTGAGTGTCATTGCCAATAAGCTGGATTGTCCTATTATCTGGTCCTTAAGCCAACTACATGCTCCTGTAAATACTGTCTACTAACATAGTTGTTAAGTTCTTTTGTGTTACTAACATCTGGTATTTCTGTTGTGTGTTGTTTTTAATATTGTTGTTCAAATGCTGTTTGTGTTACCTATGGACGGAAAGGTTCAAAATAAACGTTTAATATTATTGTTATTAATATTATAAAGGCGAAAGTTTGTGAATGTTTGTTAGTTCTTCACGTTGAAACTACTGAAGGGATTTGATTGAAATTTGGCGAACAGGTAGTGCATATCCTGGAATAGCATATAGGGTACTTTTTATCTCGGTAGTATGTTCCTTTGGGATAATATTATACTTTTATGTAGGCGAAGCCACTGGCAGCAGTTAGAATGGAAGGCCTTTTAATAAGAGGTACCTCGTAACTCCCATTTAAGCTAGTGTGAGTAAGGATATACCTTTATGTACCATTTGTCTTTACGTATCTTCCTATGTATGTATGTATGAGTAAAATCTACCCAACTATACCTAATCTAGGGGATTAAATGTTATTAACAAAATGAAATACACACTCTCAATAAAAATTACAAGGAGACAAAACTATGCGAGTTGTAAGATGCGTCGTGGTTCATTACTATTCTCTTGCTGCACCAAACACGGAATATGCCCATCAGACTCATTAAACATTTAATGAAGTCCAGTCACAACAGACATTATAATAATAGCTATATAGAGGATGCTTAGCTACATTTCATTCTGTCTAAATACGAGTCACTGTCTAGACTAAATCTCGTCTTAAAGACTAGGAATTTATAACCCCCTTGAAGTCTACGCCGGTGCCGCGGGCAAAAGTTAGGGGCGCACTACGAGGAGGTAAGTGAAGATGGTGACAATGTTTTTCATTGTTGTTGTCTGAAAGGAAGCTTGTATTTAGTAGGAGGTACATGCAGTTGGGCTTAGTGCAACCTTATTTAATATCTTTTTACTAAACTTTAACGTGGGGGTTAACTTTTTGTTTCTTTTTAGTTTAAAGTTTGTTGTTTGTAAATAGCCAGACTTTAGGTAGAATTCACTTACCCTTCACGAGCACCGTAGGCTCAGGTTTGCTGATGGCGAGTAATGGGTAGTTCTTATTATATTTTACTTAGGTATATTGGGCATTCCGGTCGTTATGGCGACACTTGGAGGAGGTCTATGTCCAACAGTGAATATCACGGATAGTACTCTGTGCAGAGGATGCATGGAGTCAGAAGAAACTGTTGCGCACGTGCTCCTCGCGTGCACAGCCGTCAACGAAATAAGAACACGAACTTTGGGAGCACCGAATTCACTCATAGCAAACTGAAGAGACTCATCTGTTTCTGGGGTGAGGTGGGTTGGTTGGAGTGGAGGCCGCCATGGCTCACACAAAATGGTCCGCCAAGGACTAAGAGGAAACCAGAACACAATAGATAGATAGATGTGCAACAGTGGATGTATTTCGGCTGAAATGATGATTATTATGATGATGGTACCTGACCAGACAATGTCTTTTAAGTTGCAAGTTGTCGACATCGAATAATTTCTTATTTTGTGAATAATATCGTAAAATTAACAATCCTGTTTCATCATTGGTTGGCTGATCTTTAAAATCAGCGTTTCTGAAGAAAATCTACAGTTTAAAAAAATTACAACTTCCTTAGCTAGATCCTATCAAGAGATTAGTTTAATGAGTATTAACTGCTTAGATTGGCTTCAAAAACAATTCCGCAAAGAGGTGGGTTTATATTTTGCTAAAACATTTTTAAGCAGAAAACAACACCTTTCGCAAGAAATAAAATTTTCCTCTTGTTTTGTGCGACGTTCCCTCGAGACCCCTCACGAAGGGGAACACTAAACAATCCTGCCGTGTTACAAAATTGTATCAAATAATTAACACTCAGATAATTGTTATTACTTTGTACAAGTTTTAACTAGGAATCTTCTTACTGACGGGCAACTAAAGTCACTCGTTCATTTTGAGACGCTGTAGTCTCCAATAACCGGTGAAACTGAAGGTATATAATGAGGGCCGGTACCAGGCAATCACGACTCACGAAGAAGTCGTAGCTCGTAAGTCTAATAATCGTTTCGATCCTGTACATAAAGCGTTATAGGAAGCAGCTAGGTATGAGCGATGCGTACATAGCTAGCTCGGAAGTGGCTGCAGGTCGTTGCACATCCCGGCCGACGTAACAGGGGTTTGGGGGCAGAAGCCTCGCCCCCCCTGCCCGGGCAATTGCCCCTCGGTTCATTATCAAAGTTCACTAGTACGGTGCACACATATAGCTCGTTGTATCGACGACGTCGCGGTGCATACACGCCTGCGTGCTGGACCACACTATCGAGAGCTCGCGTACTCTAGCCGCGGAAAGGAAGCAAAGCTGTTCAAGCAAGTATTGCAGCTCCATGTAAACTGGCCTCCATGTCAGGGGTGTCGAACCATGCCGACGTTTCACGGAAACAGTCGAACCCCGGGCGGGAGTTTTGACAGCTCGCCCGGAAAATCTGCAGCGCGGAAATGCGCTCGCAAACTTAGTTAGGTGTTTAATTTGTTAGTTTTAAACCTACTAATTATTAGAATAAGGGTTATAGCATATTATCACATAGTTTGCTTGTAGGAATTCTTGGCCAGGACAGGTTATTGGGCAGGGTAGGTGCTTTTAGTACGTGTGAGTAAAATGTATAAGTGATTTCATTAACCTAGGCAGACACCTCATGAAATTTTAATTTCCGAATGGGTTTTTACTTACATAATTTCGGAAAACATATTACGGATTCCGCTACTGAATTTATTATGCGAATAGTCAGGCAACAATACATTAGAAAAAAAAAATTCAATGATCCATCCAATTTTCAATATGCCAATAGGTATATAAAAATTATAATAAACAGATAGAAAACTGTCTGGGCATAAAAATAGTCCGCCATAACTTGGTTGTCATGACGACCGCCGACGGTGGGTAGTCGCGCGCGCCGTATTCAATCGCTATCTATACCAGGCTTACATAATTACGTAGGCGATATTAATTAGTTCGATAGGGAGTTAAACCTACGCATGTCTTTGAAGTAGGTTTTTCTCGCGAGAATAGAAACAAAGGCAGCGTTGAATCTAGGTAAGTGTGCTCCATCGTCGATCACAATATCGCTTACCATCAGGTGAGATAGTGGGTATAATAATAACCGAGCCTATAATAATAAAAAAAAACTGTAATAATTACTTGTTAACTGTATACATAAAAGACGAAATCTTTACTCGTTTTTTTTTGGCGGGATTTTCAACCAGGGGCGCAGACTCCGTGGGTGCTCGGGAGCTCGGGCACCCCTGAGAATAGAAATCAAAAATCAGATCAGTAATCACCTTTTAGGGATGGGCGTTTTTTCATTGCCGGTTGAGACGCAAGGGTCGCGGGTTCGATTCCTGCACCAACACAAATGTTTGTTAATGAAACAGATATTTGTGTTGGGTCTGGGTGTTTGTGGTACCTTCGTTGTTCCGCAGTATGTAAGTAAGACATTTATTTATTTGTCGGTCGATCACTGTGCATTTCTCTTCTTACACTTCGCTACTTTTTCGAGTTATCAAATAAGCATGAGCACCCAGGTTTTCTAAAAGCCCCTGAAAAAAACCACTTTAATTATTCGATATTGTGATATAAAATTTGTGTATCTCAACTGTCTGCGCAACTGCACAATATGTGAAGTCATTGAAATAGGCGCTTTGCCAGTAAAATGGAGTTGAGAATTTTATTAAAATGTTGATTACCTCAGCGAAGCTTGCCGAGAAGGTGGACTTGATATATTTGCTACCAAATAATACAAAAACATTAGAATGTGTACATCTATATTCTATGGGAATACAAGTTAACTATGACATGACTTAAAGGACTTAGTATCCAAGCCAAAAACATTACATAAAAAGAAGTTCTGACTCACTGACTGACTCATAAACGCGCAGCCCTATCTCTTGGACCTAGAACGTTGAAATGTTGGAACAGAAGTTTATTTTATGATGTTTATAAAGAATGAGATAGAATTTTTCAAATTTCATCCCCTAAGGGGTAGAAACTGGGGTCTAAAGCTTGTAAGGTAAAATCTTTTGTCACGCAGACGAAACTGTTGACAGAAACTATTAAGCTAGTGATACAACATATTAACAACAGCAACAACTAACATAACACAACAACAACTTTATTTACTAACGATAACTTGTATTTACTCTATATATGTTAGTCTGTAAGGTATGTATGTATCTATGGGCCAAAATTATTATTATTATTAGATTTTATTACATTATAGTAAGTGGCAGCAGGCAGGGTACATTGCTCGTAGAACAGATGGTCGATGAGGCCGAAAGGTTCTGGTGTAGCGACCGCGCACCGGAAGACGCAGTGTTGGAAGGAGTCGCGGGAATCCGATGGATGCGAGACGCACAGGACCGGTCATTATGGCGACATTTCAGGGAGGCCTATCTCCAATAGTCGGACGTCTTTCGGCTGAAATGATTGTGGTGAATAAATAAATAATAATATTCCACAAATCTCACACAACGCTATCTAGTCCCAAATTAGGCAGAGCTTATTATTTATTTTTATTAAATTATACACAAAACAAATGATCGTGCTCATCACACAAACATTTGTCTTAGGTGCAACCTCCGGCATAGCAGTCAGGGCCACTAACCACTAGACCAACGACCAGTTCAATGATGAGAGGTTTTTTTTTATCCAAAACGACAAGAATATAGCAATTAAACCCTTACGTTAAATACTGTAACGGGGTCTACTTAACTAATGACGGGTGGTGACAGAATTTATATCGTCTTAAATGGTCGCAAAGTGACTTTAATGTCCCTCGGGGATGTCGGGAAAGAATACTAATGTTCAAACTATTAAGGGTTCGGACTTTAGTGTCGTTAGATTACGTTACAAGTGAGTAGGGTGGTGTTTATAGACAGTTAATTTAGTTTTACTGATTGCTTCCTATATAATTACTGTTAGATTTAATTGTTGTGTTGATTAGTCCACTTGGTGGGTTTTTGTATTTCAATAAAAAATAATCATGAAATTATTGATTGACTTGTTGCTGTCAGCGACTTTGCCCTCGTGATAGTAGAAAGTTGTCCCAAGGGAATTTGCTCCCGGTTTAAATAGGTGTTTTTAAAATAGACCACCTTTTTTTAAACAATGTTTTTCTTATAAGTTGTATTGTTTTTTTAGGGTTACGTACGTCGAAAGGAAAAAACGGAACCCTTATAGGATCACTTTGTTCTCCGTCCGTCTGTCTGTGTTGTCAAGACCCTTTATCTTGGGAACGCATGGAGATATAGAGTTGAACTTAAAACCATATACTCAAGCCTGCGGTCCCTTGTACCTGTGAAAAAATCAAACTTCTTAGTTAACGAAAAAAAATCTACGGCAGTTTATGTCGTAAAAAATGTGTATTTCGACATTCTCTTTGGTACTTTCAAGGCTCTAGCCTTAAATAAATAGGCTAAACTAGTGCGCCTCACCATTAATGATTGCACCACTGCTTATCATCAGGTGGGATCGCAGTCAAGCGCTAGTTTATATCAATAAAAAAAACTTCGCCTTTATAATATTTTTTTTTTAGATGAGAAATCATCCAATGACATCTCCTGCCCTTTTTACGTCAGACTTTTACTGACTAAAACCCACTCGTTTGTTCCTTCTTTGCCTTGCGTTCCAGGGCCCCGGGGTTCATTTTCACTTAACCCATGGCCCCAGTAGGCTTCGACCCTGCTGGGCCCCTACGGCCTTTATAATACTGGTGTGGTTATAAGTAACTTTGTAAACAAAAAAGAAACGGGAAACATTTTTGTCGTTTTTCATTGACTATTATGGTTGAAGCATTTCAAGTAAATTACCTAGTATTCGCTCCAACCCCATGATTTTTAATATCGGGGCGGAAGCCATAACAGTAAATAGTTTCCATCGAATACGAGCTCAGTTGTGCTGAAATTGCATAATTTTTTACCAGGAATATATTTTTTTAGATCAAGATGAAATTCGAAAGATTTTTCGAAAAGCGATACCGCTGTACCTATGATCTGTTTTATGTGTGTGTATATATGTGCTGTGGGTGAACCTAAATAAATAAATAAAAGCGATATTATACCGAAGTAGCTGGAGCCCGCGACTTCGTCCACGTCATATTTTTTTTATTTTTATTGATGTAAACCAGTGCTTGACTGCGATCCCACCTGATGGTAAGCAGTGATGCAATCATTGATGGTGAGGCGCACTAGTTTATTAACGGCCTATTCACTCTAGCCTTGAAAACACCTAAATTATAGTTGGACGGGAAGACCGCAGCAGGCAAATTGTTCCAGTCCTTCGATTGGAGATTCAGTCCTATTAAAAATAATAATATTCCACAACTTTCACACAACGACATCTAGTCCTAAAATAATGAAAAAAGAATAACGTAACCTTAATATAAAGTTTATTTGAACATAATTATAATTCCAAGTCAATCCAAAGATCATGGTGGAATGGCGACGGCGACTGTCGCAACCCAGTGCTGGGCACGCTACAATAATGGCGGTTAGTCACCTCTTTGAGGAGTGGCTGGAGCGGCAACACGGCATCCTCACCTACCGCATGACGCAGGTCCTCACCGGACATGGCAAGTTCGGGAGGTTCCTGCATCGGATTCAGGCGGAAGCAACGCCCGGGTGTCATCATTGTGTGGACCACCCAGAGGACACGGTGGAGCATACGGTGGAGGTGTGCCTCGCTTGGGCGGAGCACCGCCGTGTCCTCGTGGAGGCAATTGGCGGCAGCGACCTTTCACGTCGGGCCTTGGTTCAGGCTATGGTCCGGAGCGAGGAGGAATGGCAGGCGGTCGCCTCCTTCTGCGAAGCAGTAATGTTAGCGAAGGAGGAGGCTGCACGCGTGAGGGAACGAAGGTCCTCACGCCCTAGCCGACGTAATTCCGACCCCGACTACCAGCCACGGTAGACGCGGGCTTGCGGACGTCGAGCACTGGGTAGCTCGCCGTCCGGCTGTTCGGTAATTAACCGCACCGAGCCCAGTCGTTAACAGCGCGTAGTGATCCTCGCGCTCCTCAAAGAGATGTCAGCAAACTGTAGGGGCCCAGTGGGGCCGATGCCCGCTAGCTAGGACCGCGGAGAATTTCCGAAAGGGCAACCCGTAGTCCTAGTACGCAAAGGGTAATTGAAGGATACAGGTGTGGTTTTAGTCAGTAAAAGTCTGACACGCCCTCGCGCTCCACCCAGAGCGCGAGAAGTCATTTGGATGATTTCCCACCTTAAAAAAAAAAAAAAAGTCAATCCAAAGATATAAATAAAACTTCAAAGCAACCCTTTTTAAAAAACGGCAATTTCATAGGTAAAGCCTATTATTTATATCTTCGAAACTGTTTTGAAAAACGTTGTTTGATACACGTGGTTTGTCACAGCAGCACTCGGTACCATCCTTAACACCTTAAACTTTCTCCACTTGTATCAAAATGTACTATATTAAATCTACACTATACACACACACACACACACACACGTACACGTACACACACGTACATAGGTATTGTGTGTCGACAACTACCAGGAAGACATAACATATAAACAAGCGATGCGTTGGCAGCCCCGTCTCGGGGCTATTAATTAATTACCGTAATTGCGAGTGAGGATGTGATCCCGTGCGCAGACAAGGGGTGGAACCAGACGCTTATTATAAGTATGACCATGTTTTGATGTACTATAGATGTTTATTACATACATATATGTATGTTCGCCATTTTAAACTGCGCCCAGACGGAAGCCAGTCTGTAAGAGAAAATTAAATTATGCCTTTGTTAATTTTTTAAAAGCTTTTGATGTAATATTGAAGGGGCTCCTTTGTGATCAACCGTGTTTTGACGGCGACAGGAAGGTAAAAATTGTTTGCATGTAGGCAAGTTAATTTTGTAGACTGTCTCGGTCCATTCAGTTTGTATGTGTTTGTAATCTTTTGTGGGATTTTCTACGTAAAGATTATAAAATGATCATCTTTTTAGCGTAATGATTAAAACTATAAAATGATTATAATTATAAAATGATCATCTTTTTAGCGTAATGATCTTGCCCTTAGGTTCGTAGTCTGCAGCTTTATTTATAAAAAATCGCTAATCACGCGATTACTTTATTTTTAGGGTTCCGTACCTCAAAAGGAAAAACGGAACCCTTATAGGATCACTTTGTGGTCCGTCTGTCTGGCTGTCTGTCAAGACTCTTTATCTCAGAAACGCGTGGAGGCATCGAGTTGAATTGAAAACCATATACTCAAGTCTACGGACCCTTAAAGCTGTGAAAAAATCAAACTTCTGAGTTAACGAAAAAAAAAGATACGGCCGTTTATGTCACAAAAACGTGTATTTTGACACTCTCAAGGAAATCAAAATTCATAAGGTACTTCCCGTTGACCTAGAATCCTGTGGCACAAATCAAGGTCCCATAGCACAAGTATAGGAAAAAATCTGAAAACTGTAAATTTATAGTTAAGTCACAAAAAATACTTTTAGCGATTCGGAAAAATCTTCGTAACTCAATTCGGCCCTCAGTGAGCGAGCCCGACTTGCCCAGTTTTTTTAGATTGAAGTTGGTTGTATTTTTTTTTGTAAAAAGTTTTTTTCAATAGAAAAGCTATTGGGTTTTTCTCATCATCACTTTTTCTCCGATTCGGGAATCAAACACAAAAACGCACATCAACAACGAGGCAATTAACAATATCAGATGCATAACGCTAATGACGCTGGAATACTATTTCCTCCAATTATACTAAATACGTTTATGCCGAGGTGAAACTACAATGCTGAATATTGATTAGTGTTAAACAACTGTGCACAATGTATAAATAAATATTATAATAAATATCCCCCAACTTGAACTTTAAACTTGTGGTATGAGTACTAGAAAACTGATAAACATACTTATATGTTACTAAATACATACATATTGTAGATAAATTACACCCAAACACAGGACAAAATGATCGTGCTCAACACACAAACATTTGTCTTGGGTGGGAGTCGAACCCACGACCTCTGGTATATCAGTCAGGGTTACTAGCTACTAGACCAACGGGCCTATCATAATAAAATATCGGGTACTCCGCCTAGCATCGAGTCTAAGGACCTACAATATAAAATTTAAACTAATATTATGAACAGGAATGATTCGATTTTTTTGTTTGTTTGTTTGAAAGTTACAATTTAAATCAGAAACTACTGGACCAATTTTCAAAATTCTTTCACCAGTAGAAAGCTACTTTTTCACTGAGTAACATAGGTTTACATTTTCTATATTCACGTGGGCGGAGCCGCTGGCAAAAGCTAGTATATAAATAAAATGTAATAATACAGTTTATTACAGAGCGATTGTGTTTCCTGATAGCTACAACCTAGGGGATTTTAAGTCAAGCGTCGACTACATCATCGCTTACCATCAGGTGAGATAGTGGTCAAGTGCGAGCCCATCAATAATAAAAAAACTGGGTAAGTGTGAGTCGGACTCGCACACTGAAGGTTCCGTACAAACTAACTTGTGTAAATAGTTCAATTCCCGAATCTAGTCTCGAAGATTTTTCCGGTTTTTTTTTGTGACGTAACAACAAATTTTCAATTTTCAGATTTATTCCTATACTTGTGCTATAACACCTTGCTTCATGCCAAATTTCAGAGTTCTGGGTCAACGGAAAGTAACCTATGAATTTTGAGTCTCTTGAAAGTGTCAAAATATACGTTTTTTGCGACATAAAAGACTGTATTTTTTTTGTTATCTTGGAAGTTTGATTTTTGCACAGCTTCAAAGAACCGTAGACCTGAATAAATGGTTTTAATTTTAACTCGATATCTCCACGCGTTGCCGAGATAAAGGGTCTTAACAGACAGACAGATGGACAACAAAGTGATCCTATAAGGGTTCCGTTTTTTTTCGTTTAAGGTACGGAACTCAAAAAAAATGGTATGGTTTATGAAAGTGCTATTAGCTCTAAACCCTCTAAAGAGGTACCGATGACAGTGGACCTCTAAAGTATACACTACAAGTGAACTGAATTCTGCCCACACCTTCGAGGAAAATAGTCGTGAAGTTGTTTTCACAGTAAATACGTTATGAAGCCAATATAATCCTGCTAATTAAAATTATATTTCTTGTGCAAAAAGGTGTTTATTCCCAGAGAGGATATTTTTACCCATCACTTAGAAATAACTTCTAAGTTATCTTATGTAATCAGGCACCACTGGTACGCAGGAGATAGATATATTACGAAATTTTATACGTTTGTATTTCTAAAATCGGTACGTAATATATATTATAGTAATCACCCATATAATTCAGTGATTATGTTAAATAAATATGGAAAAAAATAAAATCCCATGTAATAAGGGCGAGCTTATTAAAATACATACTTCCAAAAATTAAAATCGCCAAGGTTCCCTAGTTGTGCTTGTGACCTACAGTTGAACCAAACGTCACAAACCAAAAAAATAAATAAAGTAAGTGAGATACTTTTAGAGTGAGTTGCACCTACTAATTTTGACGATAACCGATGTGTCATCAACCGTCGCAGCTCTGGTTAAGTGAAGACGGATTGTACCAATATACGCGGCGTCCTACCGATGCGATCCGCTTCACGTGAAAGTCACCGCTTTAGCCATCATTTAGGTATATAATACAAGTCACACTACCGCAAGAGTTCGCATGAAAATATCAAACCAACTGATGGCGTCCGCTTCGCTTCGCTCATTGTCGCACCGCACCCACGTGCATTGGTTACGTAGGCCACCGCAATAGAGTATCAATTTTTTCTTTCCACAACTACCACACAACGCCGTCTAGTCCTAAGCTATGCAGAGCTTGTGTTATGGGTACTAGACAACTGATAAACATACTTATATATTTCTAAATACATACATATATAGATAAATTACACCCAGACACAGAATACATGATCATGCTCATCACACAAACATTTGGCCTGGGTGGGAATCGAACCCACGACCTCCGGCATAGCAGTCAGGGTCACTAACCACTAGACCAACAGGCCAGTCAATTGTTTGTTCCAGTCGCGTCGTATCGCTTATGTACGACATAGCGTCAGCAGTTCAACTTAGCAATTATTAAAATGACGTCACAAATAACGATAACTTATAGCTCTCAAATTTGGTCGGTTAATGACTATTGTTACCGTTAAAACAGTTTAAAACAATAATGATTTTTGAAAAAAAAAAAACTGACCTGTTACGTTATGGTGCAACAGCACATGTTAATGGTAACCGTAGGGGCCCAGCAGAGTCCTACTGGGGCTAAGGGTGTGCTTCTGAAAGGAAGTCTCGGCTCTTGTATGAAAGGCAACGAAGGAACAGGAGTGGTTTTTAGTCAGTAAAAGTCTGACACACCGTCTCGCTCCGCCCAAGAGCGGGGATATTTTCCCAACGAAAAAAAATACATGGTAATGGTAAAATTTAATGTTCATTGTTCTCTGTAAAAATCTTGGTAGAACCCATTCTTAATCTTTAACTTTCAATATATTTTTCAAGTTTTTACTATTCACTTTACTCAAAACCTGTACCTCATCAATTCCACGCTATATTAATTGAAAGTCCTCACACAAAAGCCTTCGATGTTCACCGTCACATAACTAAGTAAATATGATTGGAGAACAGGAACACATAACATTGCAGCAACACAGACACACCGGTACAAAAAGTAAATAGGTAGCGTTGCAGGCTCCTGTCTACACAATCATACTGCGCGGCAATGTCTATGCACGATGCGGTGACCAAGTCCGCGGGAAAATAGGAACACTTCCTGGTTTTTATGTGCTCCTTGTGAATTTATTTTTGAAATTTTTGTATGATAACTTTTGTTATTGATATGATAAACTTAAATATTATTGTGAGGCTGTTGACTGATCTCAGAAAACGATTTACAAGTGTGAAAAAATCTTAGCAATAAAAGTGGCTTATGATTTCGCCAGAACTGAAAGTAGCAAGCGCGGGCCAGCAAAATATAAAAGGAGTGGAGGGAGGCCTCAGACCAGGAGTAGGACAGGATTGCTAATAAATAAGAAAAATATTTATTACATTGTAAACTTTTTTTAGGTAGGACAGGAGGTTTTAGGTCCAATGACTTGTCCCGTTTTAGGGTGGAGCGAGAGGGCTTTTCAGACTTTTGCTGACTAAAACCCACTCCTATGTTCCTTCGTTGCCTTTCATACCAGAGCCGAGTCTTCTCCCCAGGACCCCCAGGTTTCCTTTCGGACAACCCATAGATTATAAAGTAACCCTAAGAAAGAAAGAAAGAAAAAGTAAAAATAAAATAAACAAATAAACTAAAAATACAAATAAAAAGTAAATCTAAAATTATAATCTGTGCGACGCCTAATTCAGCCACCAACAAACAGAAAAATTAAGAAATCGATTAAAATAATGACAAAATATATATGTTTTTTTTTAAATAGCCTATACTGTCCCACTGCTGGGCAAAGGCCTCCCCCAACTTCTTCCAGGTATTCTTTTCACCACCACCTCGAACCGAGCGGTAGGCATCTAGGTCGTCTCGCCACCGCTTCCCAGGTCCACCTCGGCGGCGTCGTCCATCTTCAGGTACCCACTTTGTACTAATTAATAAAATGAAACAGTAATAACAATAGTGTATTCAGGTAAGTTATTAATTATTTTAGTTTCTGAAATTGTATTCAACTAAATGAAGACCCGTCATGAACTGTTATCGGTAAACCATAATTTGTTTGATATCGAATTTAAGTAATTTTATAAAGAGGGTAGAAATTACTGGAATAGGACCGTCAGTGAGCAAAAATTTTAAAGTACCTTTTACAATCGAATTTTATAAAAGTTACTAAGCTTCGCCCACGTGAAATTATCTTAAAGGAACATAATACGGGATAAAAAGTAAATGAGAATCCGTTCAGTATTTCTTAAGTTTACCGCGTTCATACAGACAGACGCGGTCTAGGGCTTTGTTAACATGTAAGCATGATCAGCCTATGATGGTTCCACTGTTGGGACGCAGGTCTCCTCTCTAGGAGAGGGAATGGGTCGTAATTCACCACACGGGCCCAGTGCAGATTGTAAGGATTTTAGTATTTCGCCACTCCAGAACCTTTTGGCCCCATCGACCATCTGTTCTGCGAGTAATGTGCGCCCACTGGCGATTCTTCGGGCTGTGTCGGAAACCTGCCGTATGAGCGCATCGGAAGACGCGTTGGAAGGCCTCCCACAAGGTGGACCGATGAGGATAACCTAGTGAGACTCGCGGGAATTCGAAATATTTATTTTATTCTGTTTTTAATATTTAACATCAGAAATGCATATTTGTGAAAAATTTCAACTGTCTAACTAGCACGGTTCGGCTTGGTGACAGATAGACGGTCAGCTGAGTGACAGCAATAAGGTTACATTTTTACCCTTGGGGTACGGAACCCTAAAAAAAAAAATATTTACTCGTACATAAACATATTTCTATGAAAATTGTTCAACGAAACCAACATCATTTAATTACGTAAAAACTTCATAACATTTTTACCGCTTCAATGCACTTCTGATCATAATTTTATCGACATAATTAGTCCATATTTTGCGATCTATCGAGCATCAATCGCAGCCACCCCAGTGCCCAGGGTTGCAAGCTGGCGGGCGCATCCGGCGGTCGCCATGACTACCGCCGCGGCACCACCCGCCGCCTGCCGCATCCTACACACCTATGCCACCCTGGTACCTCGCTACGCAATACCAGCCTTTGACGACTCCTGGAGCGAATATTATCCCCCTGTTAAGTTTGTGTATATTGAGATTTCCGAGAAATGTTCACGTAATAATAAAGGGCGGATATGTATGTGTGATATGAGTATCAGGGCGTTGTTATTGTCGCGCAATAATTTTTTTACATTTCCCAAGAAATTCTAATTATTGTTTTTCGTTTTAGATCTTCTTTGATAGTGTACTTTACGCAGTATTTTGTTACCTTTCTCTCAGTGCCAGGTACAATTTGCCTCTTGTCAAAGAAATATATGTATTTTATAAAAAATTTTTAATTATTGATAGGCTCGCGTTTGACCACTATCTCACCTGATAATCGAATAGTTTACCGTGTTAAACATACGTCTTTGCATCATGTGTATAACCAATTTTATGCACATTTGTTTTAAAAGACTGATGATTAGTAGGTATCTCTATTGCTCTTATTAAGGAAAATACCTGAGAACGAATGGGATACGAAAATCAGAAAATGTGGAAATGTGCATGCAATATTTTCATGCAAATCGCCTTAGTTTTTAGTTAACCTTCTAAACTTAAAATCAAAGTCAAGAAAACCATTCCGAGTTCTCACTCAAGTTACCAACGTCGTACAATCCGAACATAAAATCTGTGATGGTTACAGATAAGCCCTCGATCCTCATCAATATTGAACAAGTTCGGTGAAAATCAACAGTCACCTTGCTAGCCAAACTTTGGCATATCCTTTGTTGTCACAATGCACCCAGTGCAGTGGTGGGGAAAGGGCAACGCGCTTTGCCTTGGGGTAGGTCTGGCACGCCAATATAAGGAGGCGTCGAGACGGATACCCTTACTAACGACACTCCAATTACCCCTAATATGTACACGACTTTACTCTGTTCGCTGTCCATTGTCGCTGAACCCTGAAATTTGTAAAATTGTACATGAACAAAACCTGCAATGGATGCGAGTGCGTCAAAAATCTCGTTGATTCAAAAGGGGTTAGGTTTTAAAGTTGTAAGGGTAGTGCAGCCAAATTATCGGACTTCCCGAAGAAAACAAACCCAGGAGGCTAGTTACTCACGCGTTGCGACGCTCGATATACTTGTTTGCAGGCACTGTACATTATACCTACTTAGATTTATGGCGTCCTAGTATTCAAAGTTGATTATGCTAGTTTTGCTATTATATAGGGAACTAACTGTTTGCGTATTATTAGTTAAACTATTTATAACATTTTGAAAAAATCTACAAATCATTATATTCGGAGGTCGATGGAAAGTGCACAATATATATTAGGACGACAACAATTCTGCAATCAGTACTTACTAAAAATTGGCAAATAAAATGTATGTGTGTGAAATTTATCTACAATTTCATATTTAAACTAGATGAAAAATCTATGAAAGTTTTCTAAAAACCTTCGTAATACCTAATTATATTATAACTTTGTAGTATTTTGTCGACTACGAATTTATTTATTAATTGCCATTTGCTAATATTATCTTATTTTGATTATAAATAAAGTACTTTATAATTTGTTCTGCGCAGGACAGATGGCTAATGAAGCCGAAAGATTCTGGAGCACCGGAAAACGCTGCGTTGGAAGGCCTCTCACGAGGTGGACCAGTGACCTGATGACGGTCGTGAGAATACGATGGATGCGAGACGCACAAAAGCGTTCGATGTGGCGACACTTGGGGGAGGCCGTTGTCCAACAGTGGACGTCTTCTAAGAATTCAAGTTTCTTATTGGGTAGCTCAGGATACGTAATAAATTATTCCATTAATTTAATTCCATTTCTGTTCTCTGTATATTCTTCAAAGGTGAGCTGAGTACTAAAACGGTACCAGGAAATCCTGTTACTCAGTCATATTTGCATAGCTAGTCGTATAAATAGGTATGTCTTGTCTTGTGTGTCCTAGAAAATGGGTGCTCGTGCAGAAAAGTTTCAAGAAAAGTTAATTTTGATACAAGTGAAGAAAGTTTGTCATTGCGACCGAGGCGGAATTCGCCAGAACCGCAGGTGAGGGTGTTATACAGCCGAGTGCAGCAGCGACTAATTTTCACGTTTATCAAACTTGGTTTTTCAATACACTTATGAAGAAATAAATCTGGGTGTTGACTCTGAGTTGTGTCGAGCCTGATACAATAAAAGCAATAAATGGCGGGGGCAAGCTCGCGCACTTTTCCAAACTAGTGCGGAAAACATTAAATTGCGTGCCTAAAAGCGGTAGGGATAGAAGCGCGCTACTATGTGGACCGCCCGGAGGACATGGTGGAGCACACGGTGGAGGTGTGCCCGCTTGGGCAGAGCAACGCCGTGTCCTCGTGGGGGCAATCGACGGCGGCGATCTCTCGCGCCGGGCCTTGGTACAGGCCATGGTCCGGAGCGAGGAGGAGTGGCAGGCGGGCGCCTCCTTCTGCGAAGCAGTAATGCTAGCAAAGGAGGCGGTCGATTGCGTGAGGCAACGGCAACGGTCCTCACGCCTCAACCCGATTTCCGGCCAACGTAGGCCCGCGCCTGCGGACGGCGAGCAATAGGTAGCCCGCCGTCCGACCGTCCGGTAACCGTCCGGACCGAGCCCAAGTTGTCGACGGCGCGTATTGTGCCACGCGCGCCTCAGGGAGATGTCAGCAAATCGTTGGGGCCCAACAGGGTCGAAGCCTACTGGGGCCATGGGTATTGTGAAAACCCGGGCCCTGGGACGAAGGCAACGAAGGAACAGGAGTGGGTTTTTACTCAGTAAAAGTCTGACACTATCTCTCGCTCCACCTAAGAGCAGGATTTGTCATTAGATGATTTCCCCACCTAAAAAAAAAGGGATAGGAGCGGGTTTTCGAGCAAGTGTATTGAAAAATATTTTGATTGTGTTTTATTAAAACATCGTTAAGTAAAGTATAAAAAATTAGGCTAAGTAGTTTCCTATACCTCATGAAAAATTCACGATGAAGTCGGTGAGGAAATGGGAGCAGTAGGTATATTGAGCTAAGTTATATTTTTTGGAGTATACACAGTGAAGCAAAATGGCTGAGGTAAAAAGATAATATTGAAATGTTTGGAATTCATTTACTTAAACGTAACAGTAAATACAATGTAACGTGAGTGATATATGTACAGTTAGGGGTCAAAAGTGCAGTTGCACTCCATCAATACTAAAGGGTCTAAAATGTCTTTGTAGAAGAGACTGAATGGTTCATGCCTGATTTGATTTGTAGCATAGAATAGTATTGATTTACCTAGTTATGTACTATGAAATTTTACACACTTTAGCATTGGTAGAGTGCAATTGCACTTTTAACCTCTGACTGTACATTTAATAATAATAAATAACGGCGAATACTTGGATAGGCATAACCAAGTAGCCAGGATTATTCACCAGTAACTTGCTTTAAAATACAACCTAGTGGATTCTGAGGTACCGTACTATAGGCCGCTTTCGAGAACTGGGTATGGCATTTACCATACCCAGTTCTCGAAAATGACCATGTCACATTGTACTGGGATCGGTCTATCATTACTGACCGGACTATTGTACCCAATAAGGCGGATATAGTGGTGATAGACCAATTAGCGCGCCGCGTAATGATAGTCGACGTCACCATCCCGCATATCGAGAATCTCGTGAAAGCTGAGAAAGAGAAACAAATCAAATATCACGACTTAGTAGGTTTTGGAATGTGGACTCGGCTATCATTATGCCGATTGTCGGACCTCCAGTGATCTTATAGCCAAAAGCAAGAGGTGGTCTCTAAAAAGCTGGTCCTTCACCTTCTTCCAATTGCTTTATCTGAGAAAAAGTGGTTCAGCAATCGACAAATCAGTATTAATTGATTGGTCTCCAAGATGGCGGCAGAACGAGAGTTTATACCTAACTCTAGTCCAGGCACTAGCTGCCGACCCGCGGTTCCATCGCGTGTAATCAGTACCTCCCACCGATTCCCATTACATTACGCAATTACCAATTTTGATTTTTTTCAGCAGTGTTAATGGATTTTCCTTTTCTATTTCTTTTAAACCAAGTGGTCTGTTTCCAGGCAATCAAAACAACAAAAAAAAAACATTTTTTTTAAGTTTCAGTGGGACTAACGAATAGCTATTATTTTTTATTTATGTAAATAAGATCAATGGTACCTACATATGTAAAACATATCGAGGATAACACCGCATGTTTTATATAAATACCAGGGTACCATAATATGTCAGTAACCATCCAGCCAGGGTCGGGACGAGCCCAGTTAAATCCTCTCGTCAAAAGGTGGCTTGTGTTACAAAATTCTCATTAGGCCGCAAATTAAAACGTGCTCAGCTTTTAATGACTTTGACACATTTGTTATTCAAATTCACGAGATTTTTTTTTCCAACAGTATAATGATTACCGGGAAAATTCTCGTGTGATGTATGTTTGTTTGATTTTCTTCAGGCCAGTGGAAAAATATTGTGAGTGGTAAACAAGGGAAAATAGGGTACTAGGAATTTATAGGTAGGGGGGATATAAAAGTAAACAGCATAAAATACATAACATAATCAGTTTTTTAATGATCCGATGCTGGGAACTCAGGGCTCCTCTCTAGCAGAGGGAACGGACCATAATCTACCACGCGGGCCCAGTGCGAGTTGGATTATCACATGTCTTTGAATTTTTGGTTCTAGAACGTGCCGGTTTCCTTACGATGTTTTTCTTCACCGTTTTGAGAGTAGTGGTGATGAAATAAATTGCACAAAGTAAGCACCTGGCTGGGTTCGAACCCGCGACCTACAACTCATAAGTCAGGGCCTTTACCACTGGGCGTAATGTTACGAGGTTCTGTTCCGATTCCAAAAGTTCGGAATTTCCGATTGAACATATATCGGAGTTACAAAGAAGTTTGAACTTGTCGCGCGGGAAACCTCTCTCGATTATTATTCTTTCACTTATTGTCTTGTTTCATATTTGGAACTAGTTGACCCGGCGAACTTGGTACTGTCTAACAGTCAATGAATTTAGTATAGTAAGCCTAATTAATATATCAAATTACGCATGATTTTAATGTATAAAAGTTATCTACATCGATTTCGTACATTTTACGTGATGCGCGCACTACTCAAAACTTCTCCAGATTTATTATATGTATATGTTGTGAATTCACTCATTTATACTTACCCGAGTTTTGATAAGTTTTAGTATTGTTTAGTGTGACGCTTCTCAGAGAGACAGGCAGACAGACAGATAGACAGACAGACGGATGGACGGACGGACGGACAACAAAGTGATCCTATAAGGGTTCCGTTTTTTCCTTTTAAGGTACGGAACCCTAAAACATCAACAAATTGGGAACCTCTTCCTTTTTTTAAATCGGTTAATAACAATGATTATTAAGTAGGTACGCTGTTCAGAATACGCTGTGGGTGTGTCCATGAGATCACGACCTACACAATTAGGGATTTCTACACAATTAGGGATTTGCCTCTGTTTATTTTTGCACAATATTTCATACTAAACAACAAATAAGACTAAAAAGTTTTTTTTTTTAAATAACATCAAAATTTATTATTAAATGATGCAGCATTTTAATTAATATTGGTTTGAGAAAGAGTGAGGGCGTGATGGGAATATCTCGCTATCTCTTTTGAGCACACGTAACCTAATGGCCGTGACGTCATATTTCAGTATCTGCATCCTTATACTGTTATTTGACAGTTTCCCATTTCACCAGATTTAAAAAGTTTCTAATTTGAATATTATTGAACGAATATGAAACTTTCTATTTGCGATTTTGGATAAAGTTACTTTTTGAAACAAATAATAAAAAAAACGGGGCAACTGCGAGTCGGACTCGCGCACTGAGGGTTCCGTACAAATTTACCTATGAAAACAATTCCCGAATTTGAGTTATGAAGATTTTAACCAAACGCATTTTTTTTATTGTGACATAACTACAAATTTACAGTTTTCAGAATTTTTCCTGTACTTGTGCTACGACTAGTCCTCGTTTCCTATGGATAAACTATGAATTTTGATTCCCTTGAGTGTCGAAATACACGTGTTTTGCGACATAAGCAGCCGTATCTTTTTTTTTCGTTAACTCAGAAATTTGATTTTTACATAGCTTCAAGGGACCGTAGACCTAAGTACATGGTTTTAATTTCAACTCAATACCTCTTCGTGTTCCCGAGATAAAGAGTCTTGACAGACAGACGGACGGACAACAAAGTGATCCTATAAGGGTCCGTTTTTTCCTTTTAAGGTACGGAACCCTAAAAAATGAGTCAAGCAGACAACATAACACACACACACACACACAACTGCGACAGAACACCCAGACGTAGGTAAATAAAAACATTCCGATCATCAAATTACGCAGTAACATTTCATAAAGCGTATCGGCCCACCGAAATAATTATTGAAACCCTATAATGCGTAATCCCCCTCTCCGAGAGGCGGCGAGGGTTGGTTATTAAAAAGTCTCCGGCTTGCTCTAGGCGATAGATACCTAGGTTATACGTGTGTTGGTCCGTCTGGCGTGCAGTTTCGATCTGTTTCGGTCTACTGCGGTAATAGCGCAGCTTTTATGCTACCCTGGTGATGTCACACTGCATCACTTGCACTCTAATAAATAAAATGTTTACACGCCACTTTTCTAATGGTTTATTGTTGTGTCATTGTCTGGGTCAGTTCTCCGAGTTCTTATTACTCATTTTATCGCTGAAGGGATTTTCCGTTGTGTTTTGATGAAGAAAATTCCCTCTTAAGCAGGGAATTTGAAGGAACAGAAGGTCGTGTCCAGGTTTTTATAGAGGTAAAAACAAATATGTTTCTTAGTTTGTTTGTAGTAGGAAAGTGTTTATCCATTTGCGATTATTTATTTTTGTTTTATTATGGATACGCTCGCGTTTGACCATCTCACCTGATGGATGCGATGATGTGGGCCAACGATGGTTCACGCTTGCCTAGAAGCAACCTATTCACCCAGACTTAAAGACCCCTAGGTTATAGCTACACACAGACTCCGACAGGGAATTCCATTCCTTAGCTATACGCATAATGAATGTGTTCCCAAAACGCTTTGTATGTATGGGTGGGATGTCCATCATGTACCGGTGGCGCAACGCCGTACGTCTTGTGGTCCGATGATGGAACGGACTTGGCGGACGATTTTTCGTTTTTAATCATAAAAAGTTACATAGAAAATGAACGATGTCTCTAGGTACACACGTGAGAGAAGCCACTGGTAATCAATATGCACTACTAAAATCTGAAGTTCTACGGGTAGTCGGTGTCTAGTTTTAGTAATTGCTCATTAAGGACCACCTACACTCCTAATTAAAACATACCGAGAATCTGTTTATTTATTTCACCTTCCATTTTGGTTGCATCGTCCTTTTCCAAGTACATTGACGTGATAATTCTGCGTAGGTACTTGCAATTTCAGTTGTATTAAATGTGTAGGTACCAGGAACGTATAATGCGCATAGCATTTTTTCGCTTATCCAATCAACGTTACATCAGTAAGTCTTCGAAATTTGAATTGTAACCCTCAGACTCCTACAAACTAAAAATTGTTAGTTAAACATACTTAATAAATTAATGTTTAATATTAAATGATAACCTACTCATTTATGCTTAAGTACATGGTAGCTAAAACGATGGTTGGGTACGTCAAAAATGTTTAGTTGTAGATAATTTGTTTAAATAAAAAAAAAACACTTTTACGCGTCAATTAATTTTAAGCTAGATGAGGTCGGCCAACAATTACTACATACTATTTATTCTTTAATTAGTACAAAAAAAATGGGTTCTGTCTGTACCCGTTACTGATCATATTTATGTAGTCAAAAGTAAAAAAAACGAAATCCCAAAACTTTCCACGAAAATTTGTCGTAGTTGGTAAATTCATAATTGAATTAATTTTTCATAACAATTGCTACTAGAAAATACTACGTGCAGTGTTTTTCCTTTGTTTTTCATTCATAATCCTGTACAATATTTCCATAAATTGAGTGACATTTTGGGATATAAACAAACACTAATAACTTTGCTGTTTATGAATATTATTTATTGAGACTTTAATTAAATAATAACAAGACCTTTTCTAATAAGCCATTGAAGTATTTGCACTAATTAAAAAACTAGTGGTGTAAATTTAAAAAGCACTTCATTAATCTAATTTAATTCATTGGTCAACAATTTATGAAGTATCAAAATTTACTTAAAAGAATATTCTGAAAAGAGTAATTATTTTGTTTTCATTTCACCTCCAAATTAAAATAGTTTTTATTCAAAATAATTATGGTCCTAATCAATTTAATAGCAAAGTTTGTCTTCAAAAATCTATTTTTGGATAGAAAACCTATCCGAAGGGATTAACATATTAATTCGACGGAGAAAACTTTAGAAACCAATTACTGAGCCCCAGACAGTCACATTCGAGCTCACATGTTGGAATTTATTCTTATATGGTCTATGGTATCGGGCCATAGTTTTTAGGCTGTGAAGCATAATATAATTTTTCCGCAGCTTTGATATAAATAGAATAGACAAAACATTTTCGAGTATTTTGTCAATGACAGCCTTTTAATATCTTTGGACGTAGGTTTATAGTAAACAAAACGATTAGTGGGAATTATCTGCCCACATTGGTCTATAATAAGAAATAAACTGGTAAGGTTCCAGTAATATCTTGTTTTTATTACCAAAATTGAAGCTTTACGAAAAATCTGGGCGGTATTATGAATGTAACAAGTGTTTTTTTTTTAGGTGGGTAAATCATCTAATGACAAATCGCGCTCTTGGGCGGAGCGTGAGATAGTGTCAAACTTTAACTGACTAAAAACCCACTCCTGTTCCTTCGTTGCCTTCGTCCCAGGGCCCTGGGTTTCGTTTTTACACTACCCATGGCCCCAGTAGTATCTCTTCTATCTGCTCACCAAAACTACTAGCACTGCAGATTTCTAAGGGCCTTTTATTTTAGCCAACGCTTACGCCTATACGTAAGCGTTAAGAAGACTTGTGCGGAATTCCTTAGAAAGCTAGTAATTTCGACCAATTATTCAACGCGGTTTTTGTAAATATTAGCGACTTCCAGTATCTGTAACAAAACCAGACTCATCCAGCCAGTACAAAGCGGCACATAGCTAATCGGAATGCAGGCGGCAGTCGTTTTCACAGTTCTTTTGTGTCTGCCCGTCTGGCCAGTCTAATGGATACCGGATTCAGCCGCTTTTTACCTCGCACAGCCTTTTGATTACTAATCCCAGATGAAAGGATGCAAATTGTTTGGATGTTATGCTCTCCTGGTCTTTGAGGGGACAGAGCTTTAAGTAATTAAGGCTTTGCGGTAATAATTTTGTAAATATGATTGAGAAGTTAGAAGAAAATAAACATTGTATTTCTGTCCATATTCCAAGCGCAGCGTAGAACTAAGGAGTGGGATTTCCTGCCGGAGTCTGTGTTTCTTGATAGCTACAACCTAGAGATCTTTAAGTCAAGAGTGAATAGGTTATTTCTAGGCTAGTATGCTCCATTGTTGACCACATCATCGCTTACCATTAAGTGAGATAGTGGTCAAGCGCGAGCCTATCCATAATTAAAAAACTGGGCAAGTGCGAGTCGGACTCGCGCACTGAGGGTTCCGTACAAACTTACTTATGAAAACAGTTCAATTTACGAATCGAGTCTCAAAGATTTTACGAATCGCAAATCTTTTTTTTTTGTGATGTAACTACAAATTTACACTTTTCAGATTTTTTCATATACTTATGCTGTGAGACCTTGCTTCATACCAAATTTCAGGATTCTAGGACAACGGGAAGTTATCTATGAATTTGGATTCTCTTGAGAGTGTCGAAATATACGTTTTTTGCAACATAAACGGCCGTATCTTTTGTTTCCGTTAACTTACAAGTTTGAGTTTTTCACAGCTTTAAAGGACCCCAGACTTGAGTATATGGTTTTAATTTCAACTAGATAACTACACGCGTTCCCGAGATAAAGGGTTTTGACAGACAGACGAACGCACAACAAAGTGGTCCTATAAGGATTCCGTTTTTTCCCTTTTGAGGTACGGAACCCTAAAAAAAGTAACTCTAAGTCGACGTGACATATTATGTTTTTTTCGTCCTCTCATATCTCTCTGTGATTTCATAATTTTAGTACCTAGTGATGTCAAAAAACGGAATCAAAAAGAACATTGTGCATAATGATAACTGGTACACGTGTCACATGTACGTATCAAGCAAAAGAACCATACACGTGGTGCTTACTCTCTAGGTAGTACTTCCCAAGGGGGAACAGCTCGAGGGTCTACTCATATAAAATGGTGCTATTCAGCACTTTAGTCAAGCCGTAGTTCCTTGTAAGGGTTGCATGAGCCCTGGGTGATAAGTAGGAAAATTATTTTCAATATACTAACTCGAAAACCTGCCCTTATCCCTACCACATTTAGGCACGCAATTTATTGGTTTTCGCACTAGTTTGGAAAAGTCCGAGTGCTCGCCCCGCCAAAATTGTATTCCATTTATTTTATTTTAAAAAAATATTTATTTCTGGTAATAAACCCATAATAGAGATCATCCATACAAAATAATTAGCTTAAAATTAATACATAATAATTCAAAAAAATCCAATTAAAAAAAACAGTAAATTAAAATACAATAAATTCAATACTTTAAAACCTGAATAATCAAAAATAATAATAATAAAAATAATAATCAAAAATTCAAAACATTTAAATTTATAATAGTCTTTTGGATGCGACACTGTACGTAACTTGTCTGTCACAGCAGTGCCGCAAATAAGGACAGTCCAACCTACTCGCTATTGAAAAACATCGCTTGATACACGTGGAAAATGGTCACAGCTGCTCTCGGCTCCTTAACACTCTCGTATACGGTTCGGGCAAATGCCACCTCGGTCACAATGACAAACTTTCTCCACTTGTATCAAAATATTATCAGTTAAAAATTCAAGATCCGATAACGTGACACTTAGATGTATATCTGTCACATATTGTGTCGTGTACTCGTGCCACGTTGATACGAGTCCTTCAAAAGAGCCACTGAAGCTGAAAAAAGTATTTATATTTTTCATAGAAACGATTTTACACGGGAATTCCAATTAGCAAGGTATTAGGTATCTCCTTGCTACAATAATGACCATGACCCAGACCAGAGACTTTTGTGCGACGAAATTACAAAAAGTGATATTTTGCGCGAAAAACACATGTTCAGACGACATATAGTTTACGATTTTTTTTAATTTCATAAGTAACTAATAAAAGATCGGCTAAGTAAGGATTAAGTGAGATTAAGCTTCAAGTGACTACCTACTTCTTTTTTAACCGACTTCAAAAATATGGAGGAGGTTATCAATTCGGTTGTAATTTTTTTTTTAATGTATAAACATTACATTATTATTGTATTTAATACCTCAGAACTCCGTCGTTTATGGACGGATTTGCAATTTTTTTTCCCCTCGAAGGATATGCTTCCAGATTGGTCCCATTTTTTTCAAAATCCAGTTCTGATGATGGGATCCATGAGGAATCAAGGGAACAGTCAAAAAGTAACATTTGATGAAGTGAAACTGATGAAGAAGGCCAGAAATGCTCAACGGAACTTCATACTCACATAGATATAAAAATGAAGATAGTTAAGCGACTATGAAAAAAAAGAAAAAAAAAAAAAGTTAAGTTTTATTCTTCTTCTTCTTCTATGACAATACAAATAAATGAATAAAAATAAACGCACTTGGTGGTATATAATAATTTTTTTATCACTTTGTATGTGCTGAGTTTTATAAGTCCATATCGAACTTAGATTGTATCTAGTTACATGTAAATATTGTGCTGACTCAGGTCATGCAACACAGACTCAGCAACACAGTCTGCCGTCTGCGCAGCCCCTATAATGCGAACATTAAATTTCGTGTGGACGTTTCTCGGAATACCAGAGAATTTTATTACTGTAGAGTGTAGGTTCCCAACCTTTGGACTGCGGACTACTGGTGGTCCTCAATAGATAAAATATGACCCCCGTCAGGTTTCTAATTTGAAACGTTTCAACTGAACAGTTACATTGATGCAAACTAATTATAAGTTTCTAATAAACTTCGTGTTTTCTAAGACGTCTTCAAGGCTAGAGCGGATAGGCTCTTAAACAATTGATGATGTGAATCGCACTTAAACTAGTACGATTCACATCATCACTGCTTACTATCAGGTGGGATCGCAGTCAAAACTTGGTTTATAATAATATATAATATTCCACAACTATCACACAACGCCGTCTAGTTCCAAGTTAAGCAGAGCTTGTGTTATGGGTACTAGACAACTGATAAACCTGCTTATATATTTCTAAATATATTCATATATAGATAAATTACACCCAGACACAGAACAAATGATCGTGCTCATTACACAAACATAATTACAACATAACATAGTTTATATAATTTAAAATAAGTTTTCAATGAAAATATTTTTTTCTTATCAAACTTTTATAGCGCAGTATAGGTCTATATAATTAATACTCATCAAGACCATTCCAAAAAGCTCAAACACGATAGGATTATCAGAGTTCCTATGGCCAACTACCGGTTCCATCATCAGATCAGTTCCGTGTCATAATAATTTTGCATTGTCATCTGATTTACACATACATGTAAAATTTCAGCTTAATCGGTAACCGGGAAGTGGATCAAATTTAGTTTGATTACAGACAAACATCGCTAAATAAAAGCTTGTACAAACAATGCTTGTTATTTTTTTACTTTATAGAACAGGTACAATATATGCAAGTTTTGAATGTATGATATAAAATCTTTTACAATATCATACAACATTTTAGAATTCATCATCATCATCATCATTTCAGCCGATAGACGTCCACTACTGGACATAGGCCTCCCCCAAATATCGCCACAATGAACGGCCCTGTGCTTCTCGCATCCATCGGATTCCCACAACCTTCACCAGGTCATCGGTCCACCTTGTAGGGGGCCTTCCAACACTGCGTCTTCCGGTACGCGGTCGCCACTCCAAAACCTTTCGGCCCCAACGGCCATCTGTTCTGCGAGCAATGTGCCCTGCCCGCTGCCACATAAGTTTGGCGATTCTTCGTGCTATGTCGGCAACCTTGGTTCTTCTTGGTTTTGAGAATTATCACAGCTAAAAATAAATCAGATAAATAATAATCAGATAATCAAACAGTTAAACTTCCTTTCAGACGTGTGGTCCCTGCAAAAAAGCAAAGAGGCAAAAGCGGTCCCCGGTCAAAAATAAAAAGTTTGAGCACCGCTTCTGTAGAAGAAGGTGATTTCCTCATTGTACGGAAAACACGTGGACACTAGTAGTCGCAGATTTATTTGAAAAAACACGTTTTTTATTTGATGGTACATTTAATGCCGGGTAGGTACTGGGTAGGTTTGAAAATGAGAGGATCTGCTGAACAATTATTTTTTATTAAATTATTTTGTTAACTTTTTTACTGATTTCTGTAAAGTTGGGTTACTGACTGTATTTTTTTTTTTTTTGGGAAGTCATCAAATAATCTCGGAGAGGGCGGGTAAAACTTTTATTGCCTGAAACCCACCTGTGGTCGTTCAGGTGCCCTTTGCGTTCCAGAATTTTCCGAACAATCTCGCAGTGATCGTCATTTCCGCAAGCTAGATCGAACAAAAAGCTTAAAATTTACAAAAACTTAGTATTCCATCTCTGTCATCTCCTATCTTGACTGCTGCGTTGCGTGTCGCGGGTTCAATTCCCGCACGGAACAAATATGTGTATGGCTTACAGATTATGAACGCATCCTTGATACAGGAGAAATTCTTAGTGTGTGGCAATTTTTTTTTTCCCTTTGATCTGAGGTCGGCTCCACCGATTTGACTGTTTTTTATTTGGATTCATAATTATTGTCAGGACAAGGTTTGTATAAAAAATAATTTATTTGTTGCAAATCCGTTGAAAAAATCAGGAAAATATTTAAAAAAAAAATCTATGGAAGTTCTGGACCCATGAATTCAGTTGGACAGATCAATGTCTGTTGAGTTGGCTATTGGGTAAGAATAATAATACTAGGTTATTATTGACCCACTGTAAGGCCAACCCTTCGTACAGTGAAGGCATGAGCATTCACCAACCAGGTCGCTGACTTATCTGGTTTCCTCACGATATTTTCCTTCACCTATATTAGTAGTGTAAACTGAAAGTAAATATTTAAATGCCCACATTGGTTACTTACCACATTTCGAACATCCTACTTTCATATATAAACTACTAGGACATCACGACATTGAAGATACAATCCTCTCTCACTAGAAAACTTTATTCTAATGAACATTAATTCAGCTCCGTCACTAGAAGAGTGCAAATCTCTTTAATTATTTCAAGTAGCAGTTAACCCTTACCCGCTGCGCTCCCGCTGTGCTACCCGCTGCGGGGAATCAAGGACGAGACGAGAGCTCCACGGATTTATGAAGCCCTGCTACTTTGAAAGCGAGAGCGATGTAACGATGTAATTAATCCCCAATTTTTTTAATTAGGAATTTAAATAGGATGAATTAACCTTTATTATAATATTAGTTACAGAAAAGATAGATAAAGAAAACATTACATAGAACGACATCCACCGTAGGCGTGGGCTTGCGGATGGCGAGCAATGGGTCGCTTGGTGTCCACTTAGTCAGTTAAAGTCTGAGACGCCCTCCTGCTCTGCCCTAGACCGCGAAAAGTCAGAAGATGATTACCCATCGCAAAAAAATCACAGATTGACATAATGGGTGGCTTTATCACTAAAAGCGTTTTTTAATGACAACCTTTGGATGGATTAAAAAGCGAGCGACCCTGACCAGGTCATCGTTCCACCTTGTGGGAGGCCTTCCAACGCTGTGTCTTCTGGTACGCGGTCACCACTCCAGAAACTTTAGGCCCCAACGGCCATCTGTTCTGCGTGCAATGTGCCCTGCCCATTGCCACTTAAGTTTGGCGATTCTTCGTGCTATGTCAGCAACCTTGGTTCTCCTGCGGATATCTTCATTTCTGATTCGATCTTTGGGTGACTTTAAGTCTTCTTATGAGACCCATTCTAAGCCTTGCGACCACGTTTCGGAGCCATATGTCATCACTAGCAACACGCACTGGTTATAGACTTTCGTCTCGAGAGACTGGTATATTGCACGACAAGACGATTATTAAAACTATTGGTGATGTAATGGCTAAAAATCGCTCCGCTTTCAGACCGACATGGCCTCGCTCACACAAATTACAATCGCCGTTATTTTTATCGCCACTCAAGGGCTAGTCACCGTCCGTCTTCGGGGTGGCGACTGAATCACTGAACGCTGTGTGCAAGATCAAGTTTCGTCGGGCAATGTAACCTTATAGGTAAGTACTAGGGCAACATAATATTACTAGATGTTATTTTAGTAGTCACGAAATGAGACTGGTTTTTGGAGAGACAATTCAGATCGGGTGTCAAAAAAAAGTTTCTTGAACAAAACAGAAACAGCTTCTAGGCTAGGTGGTCCTTGTCCAGTTTTTTTGGGTGGAAAATCATCAAGGAACATCTCGCTCTGGGTGGAGCGAGAGGGAGTATCAGATTTTTACTGACTAAAACTTACCCGCGTTTCTTTAGTTACCTATACTATCCTCTCTAGGACCGCGGTAACTCTTTCTAACAATCCTGCCGCCCTTTTTTTTTCAAGAGTCGTCGTCGGCGCGTAGTGAACCAAGTGAGTCTCAGAAATATGTCAGCAAACCGTAGGGGCCCAGCAGGGTCGAAGACTACTGGGGCCATGGGAACGCACCCTGCGTTCCAGGGCGAAAGAAAGAACATAGAAGTGGGTTTTATTCAGTAAAAGTTTGACACGCCCTCTCGATCCACCCAAAAGCGAAAGAAGTCATTGGATGATTTCCCACCTAAAAAAAACCATCTAGTACTTCGTATGACACTCAAAAACCCATAAGATCAACTACTTTACAAGTACATGTAAAACAATACAATAATACTCTTAAAACTCGGGATTAATTCAACCCTTACCTCTCCAAACTCACCCTAGCTATTGTGTTGGTCGCCTACCGACTAAATGATTACCTTAATTAGAGAACACCCCTACAAGACGAAGAGCCATTTGAAGAGTTTCATTAGATCTTGTATAATGAACCACAAATACACAGCGGCCATTTATTAACAGCAGAAATAATATAATAATATATATATATAATATTCCACAACTATCACACAACACCGTCTAGTCCCAAGCTAAGCAGAGCTTGTGTTATGGGTACTAGGCAACTGATAAACATACTTATATATTTCTATACACATACCTAAATGGATAAATTACACCCAGACACAGAACAAATGATCGTGCTCATCACACAAACATTTGTCCTGGGTGGGAATCGAACCCACGACCTCCGGCATAGCAGTCAGTGCCGCTAACCACTAGACCAACAGGCCAGTCAAAATGATCAGGCAAAGCGAAAAGGAAGGGTTATGATTTTAGCAGTCTGTCTATTTAGAATGCGAATCAAATAATAATAGGAACGTCAATAACCTCTGTATGTCTAATATTTCATGGTGGAATGGCTACTATCGCAACCCAGTGCTGAACACGCCATAATTATGGCAGTAAGTGCCCTCTTTGAGGAGCGGCTGGAAAGACATTACGGGGTCCTCAGCTTTCGCGTGAAGTTCTCACCTAACATGGTCAGTTCAGGAAGTTCCTGCAACGGATCAAAAAAAAAATTGTCTAATGTTACTTGAAAAGTACGGTTTGCTAAGAAAACTTATTTGCGTATCAACAAGGTTTTTTTTTCGTTTATCCGAGTCTTAGGAAGGCGTTGGAAGGCCTACCACAAAGTGGATCGATGACCTGGTGAGTGTCGCGGGAATCCAATGGATGCGAGACGCACAGGATCGGTCGTTATGGCGACGCTTGGGGAGGCCTATGTCCAACTATCGACGTTATTCGTCGTTATTTAAAAGTCATTAAAAAAAAATAGATTCTTAATTAAGGTATTTCAATTTTACATCGCGCTGTAAATGACTGGCTGTATAGAAAGTTGGACCATAGTTCAATGGAAATGTGAAGATAGAACTAGTTTTTTTTTTAAATAATTTGACAGCTGTCAGTTGAAAGCAATTCTCCCTAGGGATGAAAAGTATCAAGTATCAAAGTATGGAGAGCTTGTGTTATGAGTACTACACAACTGATAAACATACTTATATATTTCAAAATACATACATATTTTAGATAAATTATACCCAGACACAGAACAATTGATTGTGATTCACTCAAACATTTGTCCTGGTTGGGAATCGAATCCACGACCTCCGGCATAGCAGTCAGGGCCACTAACCACTAGACTAACAGGCCAGTTAGGCCAGTCTATAGGATCAAGGATCCCCTCCTATCTTTCCATCTTTTGCGGGCGAACTAAAAAGATTATGCCAGAACTGGATGGAGAAAGCGCGGGCCTGCGAATAATGAAAAAAAGGACAAATTGTTTTGTACATGTCAAAACTATAAAAACGAAAAAGTCTCTACCGGAGTCTGTGTTTTTACTGATAGCTACAACCTAGGGGTCTTTAAGTCAAGAGTGAATAGGTTACTTCTGGGCAAGCGTGCTCCATCGTCGAACACATCATCGGTTACTATCAGGTGAGATAGTGGTCAAACACGAGATTATTAAAAAAGAAACTCTGGTAGGTCTTCATAATATGAGCATTTCCGTTCCATCAGTTTTATTTGTCAAAGAAAGTGACAGGAGGTCTAGCTGTCACTTCCCTTACTCTATCAAACGACTCTTCACTGCTCATGATATCTTGGTAGGTAAAAAAAATGGGTCAATGAAACTTTGGAACAAAGGAACCGAAGTCATTTAGTTTTGTAATGCGGTCTAAAATTTGCATTGAACTAACGTTGAACGGTTTCAATTATTATTATAAAGAACGAATGGTTTCATATGAGGCCTATAATGAATTAATATTTTAACTAACCATTTCAAGCCTGAAGGTTACTTTTTTAATTAGATGGTAGATCATCAAATAACTTTTCCTGCTCTGGGTGGAGCGAGAAGATGTGTCAGACTTTTACTAACTAAAAAGAACCGTGATAACTTTTTCGAACAATCCCGCAGGCAGTCACTCACGCTGACATCTCTTTGCGGCTGGAGGTTATCTCAGGGTTTTAATAAAAACCTCACGTTTACTTACAACCCATACTTAATAATACTGAAAATAAGCCTTACCAAAGATCCCTTTTTATATGCTTTGCTTACGTGCAATAGGCCGTACGGCAGCCGTAACAAAACTGTGTAAGCTGGTAAGTTTTAGGTGATAACGTTGACTGCATCTAGAAAGTCTAGAAACGTAGGTCTCATATAAAGGGTTCCACATTCCATACTGTATTCCTTACGCAGAATCCCCAAATTAAAACAAAGTGGATTCACTCTTGTATGAATTTCAAAACAGACGCACTGCAGTATTACGCAAGTGTGAGTACAGGACGAATGCAGGAAGTATCTGTGTACTGCTAACGTGAGATAGGACCAGGATAGCAGCAGTGCCAGAGCGGTGCAGCGGTAAACCATGCCCCGCCCTGAGGCCACGTGTCTGTTTCACCTTATGTCTGCCTCGTGATTTGTGTGTGGAACTGAAATCAATCTGAGTGAGTCACGAATGTCTGAACGATAGACGGTATTGCTAATTCGCCATACTTGATTGGCTTGGATTGTGACGTATGGTCATTTATTTCATTCGATTTTTTCCTCTTTATGAATATTGGACTTTAAAATTGGTGCTACATTCCTCTCTTCGAAGAGTATCTCGTCCAAATTCCTCTGACAACCGCCCCACTTACAAACTCACCACAGCAGAAATTATAAGCCGGGAGATATTATACCAACCTTCTGTTTTCGTTCCATCTTACATACAAATTCATGGTACCGTAAATCTTATATGAAATATAGTTACAAGCTGATGTCGCAGAGAATGTTAGCGACATACACCGTCTCAATTTGACGCGCTTCGTTTGTCGTGAGCGACAGCTATGTTGTTTTGTGTTGCCGTCGCCGTCGCTTGACGCTTCCTCATCGCGAGCAGTAAGCTTTATGTTAGTTGCCTAACTTTGTACAATGATATGATTGATCACCTTCTCTACATGTTTGCCTGGTGGTATAATATTGTGATTTCGAGATTATTTTTTTAGTACATGTAATATTCTGAGTTTTTCTGGTAATAAATATAATAGTTAGGGGAGGGAATGAATTGTCAGGTACCGAATATTATCCGAAAGATTTTTTTTGTTTAATTGATCACTTCATACATTACAACGGTAACATTGTAATGGATCATAGACAAACTACCAACATTTTACTCGTATTTTTTTTAATTCCATGTATTAACTTTAATACTAAGTCTTCATATGAGTAGTCAATTTGGTTTACCATTTGATTATGAATGTACACATTCATGTTTTTGTATTAGTATTTGGCAGCAAATATCAAGTCAACCTTCTCGGCAAGCTTCTATGAGCTACCTAGTAAACTACAACCAAATTCTCAGCTCCATTTTACCGAGATTGCGCGTGTTTCAATGGTTACACATATTATCCAGTTGCGCAGACACTTGAGATACAAAACTACACCAATTTTACATTAATTTGCGAATAATTAAAACAGTAACTGAACACCTCTTGAAAAAATCCCGCCAAAAACTTCATATGTTCCGTATTTTCACGGATGGTCATAGTTACTTGTAGTAAGCAATGAGAAATAATGAATTATTTTTCATTTGCGGTTTTCGTTTTACTATCCGAACCAGTCATAACGAATTTGTCATTATATTTATTGTCGTGTCGTGAGGAGTTCCATGAATTTTACAGCCATGTCTCTATCTTTTTTTTCACATTCACCAACGCCATCTATTCCCAAACTAAGCAGAGCTTGCGCTATAATTACTAGACAATGATAAACATGCTTATATATTTCTAAAAACATACATGTTATAGATACGTCCAGATTACACCCAGACACAAGACAAATGATCGTGCTCATCAAACACTTGTCTTAGGTGGGAATCAAACCCAAAACCTCCGGCCTATCAGTCAGGGCCAATAACTACTAGAGTCTAGCGGTTATATATATCAATATATAATATATATATAAATAAATATCATGTAATTCTATTTTTAGTAGACCTATTACATATTATTTATCTACATTCATTTTTCCAATAAAATCTAACACTAAAATAATTATTTCCATTACATTATTACCCATGAATACTGGAATTTATTTTTATTCAATAAGATTACAGGTGTAGAGTCAGTCCGACGTGAAAAACGAAAATTTACGACGCCATTCCACTTTCAGTTACGTGGCTACATTTTTCAAATAGCCTCATAAAAAGTGGCGGGAAACGGCATCCCTTCAAACAGAGCGCCATTTACCGCCACGCATCGTCTTTTTGTTGAAAACTCTCATTACATAAGACAAATAGAAATCTAATAAACCGGTGTAGTAGGAAAGTTTCTAAATACGTAACGCGGCGGGGTGCAGAGGTGGGCGGTCGCCATGGCAACGGCCGGTTGCAGGAAACTGCACAATCGATGTTGCCAGACGCTCTGCTGCCGCCTGTGGATCAATGTGTCTCTAGTACTACGCCCGGCTCCCGGGAAACCTACCTTACTGCGGCGGTGTGAGTGCGCTCTGCGATATAGCGCCGTCCTCTTCTAACAGCCACCATTTTCCGACGAGCTCCGTAGCTAGGTTGCGGCTACCCGAAAGCTTACCTGAGTCCTGGCTGGCGCGAGCTCAACCCGCCCTGGTCGCTCGTCGCAGTGTGCGCCGCTTTTCCCCGGGCGTTTGGTGAGTGTGCGTGAGCTGTGTCAGTGTTACGTAGATCGCGTTCCATTTTCGAATGTTCACGTCGGGGAACTTGTGAATCGGTTATCTGTGTGGACTTGTTTGTTGTTGTGGGTGCGTTCAGAAGCACGGAGCCGCCGCCGCCGCGCCCCGCCCCGGCCATTGTTTGTTTTGTTGTTATTATCGTTCAGAAACTCTTCACTTACTGCATACAGACTGTAATATGAAAATACATTAAAAATTAATATTTTATAATGGTATATTTTAATTTATTTACTGAGTTGCGGATGTTGAAAGCGGGTGCTGAAATCCGTATTCCGTACATAGTATAGGTACATACAGTATCGAAACTACGTGACTATAAGTTTCTTTTTAAGGATTTCAGAGTTTGGTAAACATAGGGCGGGAATTTTGTCAAAAAGCTACATGTCTCGCTCCAAAACGAACTTTATTTGAACACAGTAAGGTCGCATTTATGTAGGTAATGTTGTGAGGGGGATTGTTATTGACGATATCTGATGACTGGCTAAACGATAAAATATTTAGATGGGTCTAATAATTAATAACGTTGTTTTAAGCGTAGGGGAACAGATTTTATAAGATCAAGCTTAGGAATTTGAGATAAGTGGCGGATTTAAGGAGAGTTCGATAATTTCATACCTCACTAATTTATTCTCAAAGTTTTTAAAAAAATAATTTAAAAAATGCAAAAAAAAAACGTTTTTTGAATTCTAAATAATGAAATCATTCTATGACTTCTCCCGCTCTAGGGCGGAACGGAAGGGCGCGTTAGACTTTTACTGACTAAAACCACACCCGTGTTCCTTCTTTGTCTGGCGTTCTAGGACCCCCGGGGTCCCCATTCGGACTACCCATGGATTTTAGAAGGGGATGTATTTTATTCGTTTATTGGCGCTTATTTTGATTAGGCATATAAGAAACTCTTGTGCAATTCATGCTTTTAGACCCAGCGATTTAGATGGTGCAGTGATGGTCACTAAATAATTACTTGTAATTAAAAGATTACTATAATATTATGTTTTTTTTTTTTCGTTTATTAAACAACAACATTAATACATTCATGCTAACGTATTTATATACCAGCACAAACCATGGCGGGTTTAACAGCGGTATATGTCAGAAGCGACAAACTCGGCGCCAAACATACTTAGGCGAACAGTAGATATACATTTAGAGTCATCCTTCAAAAGATACTGATGACAGATTATGATGTGATCTAGGAAATCGCATCATAATCTAGAAATTATCTCTTCAACACTCTCAAGAGTGTTGCAGTTCTTTATATTTATTGCCTTACTTATTTCCAGAGGTAAATCGTTCATATAACACGGTAGCATGCATTAACACGTCCGTAGATTAACTAGTGAAGAACCTACTCCTAAAATAATGACTTGTTTTTCGTATTAAACCTGGATCTAATCAGCGCCTACTAAATTTCTTGCCACAGTTTTTTTAATCTTATTCTCTAGGTGTTAAAACTAAGCAGCCTGCTAATATTAACATAAAGATCAGGCTACGCGGCAACCATAAACTGTAGATTTTATATGACTGCACCACATTAGTGCTAATGTTACTCTACTCCCCTTTTAACCGAGTTCAAGATCTGGGACAATGTGCCTGCCTCAAAGTTCACTGGCTACCAGGAGATCATGAGCAGTGAAGAGTCGTTTGAGACTGTAAGGGAAGTGAGATCTAGGCCTCCTATCACTTTCTTTGACAAATAAAACTTATGGAAAGGGAAATGCTCATATAAACAATAAATTGAAGACCTACCATAGATTTTTAAGGTTTCGTACCTCAAAAGGAAAAAACGGTACCCTTATAGGATCACTTTGTTGTCCGTCCGTCTGGCTGGCTGTCTGTCTGTCAAGACCCTTTATCTCGGGAATGTGTGGAGGTATCGAGTTGAAATTAAAACTATATACTTAGGTCTGCGGTCCCTTAAAGCTGTGAAAAAATCAAACTTCAAAGTTAACAAAAAAAAAAAATACGGTCGTTTATGTCGCAAAAACCACATATTTCGACACTCAAGGGAATCAAAATTCATAGGGTAGTTCCTGTTGACCCAGAATCCTGAAATTTGGCATGAAGCAAGGTCTTATAGCACAGGTATAGGAATAAATCTGAAAACAGTAAATTTGTAGTTACTTATGTTACAAAAAAAAACTTTTTTGCAATTCGGAAACATCTTTCAGATTACATTCGGGAATTAAACTATTTACATATGTAAGTTTGTACGGAACCGACTCGCACTTGCCCAGTTTTATTTTTATTGTTGGTAAGGTCGCGCTTGCCCTTGAGATAGTTCTCACCTGATGGAAAGTGACGATGTGGTCGACGATGGAGCACGCTTGCCTAGAAGTAACCTATTTATCATCATCATCATTATTTTAGCTGAAAGACGTCCACTGTTGGACATAGGCCTCCCCCAATTGTCGCCACAATGATCGGTCCTGTGCGTCTCGAATCCAATATCGGATTCCCTCACCAGGTCACGGGTCCACCTTGTGAGAGGCCTTCCAAACCTCCTACCTATTACTCTTGACTTATAGATCCCAGGTTGTAGGAACAGATTATGAAAACTGGTCAAGTGCCAGTCGGACTCGTACATGATGGGTTCCGTACTGTTATCTATACAACATCAGACATCATCATCATCATCATCTTCCTGCCCTTGTCCCGTGTTATTTGGGGTCGGCGCAACATGTTTTTTTCTTCCATTCTGCCCTGTCATTCGTCATGCTATCACTAACTTCCTTTTCTTTCATATCACTCTTCACAAAATCCATCCATCTTTTCTTTGGTCTCCCTCTCCCTCTCCATCCATCCACATGTAAACTCATAACTCTTTTAGTAACATGCGTTTCATCCCTCCTCTTCACATGACCATACCAAGACAAACGATTCCCTTTCAATTTTTCAGTCACTAGTGCCACTTTCAAACTTCCCCTAATATACTCAATTCTCACTTTATCCATTCTCGTCACACCACACATCCATCTTAACATTCTCATCTCCGCTACGTGCAGTCTTTTTTCATCCGTCTTTTTCACAGCCCAACATTCTGATCCATACAGTATGACAGGTCTTATCACGGACTTGTAGATTTTACCCTTCAACTTGAGGGGCATCCGTGGGTCACAAGTGGTTCCCGTGACCTGTCGCCATTTCATCCATCCTGCGTTGATCCGATGTGTTACGTCCCGGTCTACCTCACCATCCCCTTGAACGAGTGACCCGAGGTACCGAAAGTCGGAGCAGATCGGTATGGGCGTTCCAGCGAGAGCTAAAGGCACTGGATTGGAGACACCGCCGAAATCGCAGAACAAGTATTCTGTTTTGGTTCTACTCAATTTCAGGCCAACACTCTCCAGTCTGTGCCACCACACCTCCAATCTGTTCTGGACCTCTAGGCCACTCTCGGCAACCAACACAATGTCATCGGCAAACAGCATACACCAGGGAGCCTCTTCCTGAATGTCCGACGTTAGAGCGTCCATTATCATTAGGAAGAGGTAAGGGCTGAGAGCCGACCCTTGATGTAAGCCAACAGCCACATTGAAGCTGCCAGTGGTGCCCACTGTACACTATACAACATCAGACATTATCGTTTATTCATTTGTTTATGTACATATAAATTATATTTCTAAATATTTCAATAAAAAATTAAAAAAAACATTTAAAAATATAAAAAATAGTGTCCCACCGGTATCGGGAACAGGGTCCAAGCTACCGGCGGTCAGGGCTCCAGAGAAAGGAACCTCCTAACAATACGAGCCGTGTCCAGGAGTACCACTTTCTGAATCAAACCCTTGATCCAGCCGCCTAACGCGAGCCTCCTAAGGTGTTGGTCGAGGCTCTTGGCTATTAAGCCATTGGCTGACACGACTATCGGTACAATGATCGCCGAGTCCACATCCCACATGTCGACAACCTCGCGAGCCAAGTCAATATACTTGATTTGTTTATCTTTCTCGGCTTTCACGAGGTTCTCGTCATGCGGAACGGATATGTCAACAATCATTGCACGCCTCTCGCTTCGGTCCACCATCACTATATCAGGCTTATTGGCTACAATAGCCCTGTCAGTGATGATGGACCGATCCCAGTACAAAGTGATATGACCATTATCAAGAACTGGGTCGGGCTCATACCTGTAGTACGGCACTTCTGATTCCACAAGAGAGTATTTCAAAGCAAGTTGCTGATGGATAATCCTGGCTACAAGGTTGTGTCTATGCAAATACTCTCCGTTAGCTAGACGAGAACAACCAGAGATAATGTGACTTGGATGACCTGAAACTTTTTGCCCCCAACAATCTGCAACTGATGGAGCTACTGAAGGTAACTGAAACCTTCAGTAGTGCCATCAGGATGGAGTTTGGTGTGGACAAATGTGCGGTCATGCATGTAAAACGAGGGGAGGTTGTGGAATCTGTGGGAACTCAACTCACGGATTCCATAAACCTGAGATCCCTCTCTCCAACCGAAACCTATAAGTATTTGGGTATGTCGGAAGCTCTAGGCATCAATATCACTGACATGAAGCAATCGTTGAGGGAACGTTTCTTTGGTCGCCTGAAGAAGGTATTCAATAGCCTTCTTTCAGGCGAAAACAAGGTGCGCGCCTTCAACGGTTGGGTCATGCCGGTATTGATGTACTCTTTCGGCGTACTCAAATGGACTCAAACGGAACTTGACGCCCTGGATAGGAGGGTCCGCACAATGCTGACTGCATATCGAATGCATCACCCACGATCGTCGGTGATGAGACTGTATATCCCGTGGAAGTGTGGAGGTCGAGGTTTTTTAAATGCTAAGACCCTACACAACCGAGAGGTATGCAGTCTTAGGGAATATTTCCTAGCTACCGACGTGGGTATGCATCGAGATGTAGTGTCAGTGGACAAGGGACTCACCCCGCTCTCAATGGCTAACGAAAACTGGCGCAAACCGGTAGTGCTTGACACTAACGATCGCAGGGAAGTATGGCAGAGCAAGGAACTTCACGGACGCTTTTTCCGGGCCCTTCATGGGCCCGATGTAGACCAATTGGCGTCCGTAGCCTGGCTGCGTTTCGGTGACCTCTTCGGGGAAACCGAAGGTTTTGTCTGTGCAATTATGGACGAAGTTAGACATTATTATTATTATAACCTTATTTTTAGTTTCACCTGTCCCGGCGTTTGTTTGTTAAAAAATTACTTTTGTTGTACCTCCGGGAACCCCACTTAAATATTTATTTAATTCTATTTATATTTGTTGTTATAGCGGCAAGAGAAACACGTCATCTACGAAAAATTTCAACTGTCTAGCTATCACGGTTCATGAGATACAGCCTGGTGACAGACAGACGGACAGTGAAGTCTTAGTAATAGGGTCCCATTTTTACCATTTGGGTAGAACCCGTCAGAACCCTAAAAACAGATGGCTATCATTAACTTGTTACCGTTAAAAGTGCAAATCCTAATAAACTTTAAATCTTTTATATTTCATGACCCCATTATTTCGTTGCAATTTTTTATCAGAATCTCGATGACAGATGTAATGACACAAGCGGCATGAAATATATTCCCAAACGGATGCCAAATAATATCATGGTGGATGAATAATGCCGATTGATGACCGGATAAAATTGTGATTAATTATATTATTATAATCTGATTTTATTAACATTCCTAATTAATAAACGGGAGGGCGCATAGATAGATGGATTTTACGTTTAGTAATTGAGGAGTATAGTTCAAAAATTATTTTTGAATTTTCTATTGGACATAGTGAATGGTAAGATCTGTTAAATCGAAAATTATGCGGAAATAAAGTTGCTAGATATGTAAAAATATGGCATGAAAAAAAAGAATTACCCCTCAATTCTGAAGTTGACTTTTATTACTAATGTGATTTTTTTTTTAAGTTCGGAAATCATCTAACGACTTCTCCCACTCTAGGGCGGAGCGCAAGGGCGTGTCACATTTTTACTAGCTACAACCACACCTATGTTCCTTCTTTGCCTTTCGTTGCAGGACCCCGGGTTTCCCTTTCGGAAGTCAACCGGTCCCAGCCCAGAACTGTGCAAAGAAGGAAGAAGCGAGTGGGTTATAGTCAGTAAAAGTCACGCCCTCTCGCCATTAGATGATTTCCCACCTAAAAAAAAGCCGCATTCGGTTAGACTGGAAACCGACCCCAAGCTATTTCGGAAAAAGCTTGGAGATAATTATATTATTGTATAGTACATGCCAACAACAACAAGCCATAAAAGTTCTCAGAAGTTTCATTTACAAAGATATTTCTTACAATAAAATTCTATCAAGTACAAAAATGTATTTTAAATTAAGTGGTTATTGTGATTATAACAATAACTTGAGAGGTGTCAAATCCCTGTGAGATGAATAATATTGCCCGGTTGTGAATGAACACGTTACTACAATGGATAGTTACCGGCTTATTGTAGCATTCAGTAAAACGCACGAGGTTACCGTGTGTGTGGAATTGTGAATCAATCATACAACCTATAGCAAGGTACACACACACAGGTTGTCTAAAGATTTATTTATGTATGTGTTTTTTTTTCAGTGGAAAAATCATCCAATGACATCCCCCGCTCTTGGGCGGAGCGCGAGGGTGTGTCAGACTTTTACTGACTAAAAACCCACTCCTGCTCCTTCGTGGCCGCTCCCTCGCGCGTGCACGTGTGGCCTCCTCATTTGCTAACATTACAGCTTCGCAGAAGGAGGCGACCGCCTGCCACTCCTCCTCGCTTCGGACCATGGTCTGTACCAAAGCACGGCGCGAGAGATCGTTGCCGCCGATCGCTCCACGAGGATACGGCGGTGCTCTGCCCAAGCGGGGTACACCTCCACCGTGAGCTCCACCGTATCCTCCGGGTGGTCCACACATGTGTACATGTATAACATTATAGATTAGAAAACGTTTTAAAATGTAATTTAAAAACTAAATCATGTCACATTTTTACATGACAAAAGAATGTTATCTCACTGTTTGAATTGGTTTTTCAGTGGGGCTACAAAGAATCATTCAAATTAATATGTATTAAAAAAAAATAGTTTAAAAATTGTCCGCCATATTGGATTTATTGTTTTGTATTTTTCTAACAAACCCATTTTATATTAACAATAATTTATGTTTTTTTATTGTGTTACTAACTGTACCAATCGTTGATAAAGTTTAAAGTTCGATACAAAAAGAAACCTTGGTCGAGTTGACAAATAAATAATTAAATATAATTTATTTTTATTTTCTGCATCTCGTACCACATGGGCCGTAGATATGCGGTACGAGTTGACCAATTACCCTTTTAATACATACCTATATTATGACGGTGCTTAAAAAAATAACTAGTCCTCCATCTTCAGAGTGCCTATAATAGTGCCAGTTTGTTTTATGGTGCATTTACACGTGGGTCCAGCCTCGGACAATCACCATTGTTAAACGGGGTTTCCTCGTTTACACAATGGTTAGGGATGGCGATTGAACGAGGCTGGGACCACGTGTAAACGGGGCATTACGTTAACGCGACTGACACGTTTATGACGTTCGGCGCTCCGATCGGCTCACTGCGAGCCTTGAACCAATCAGAAAGCTAAACGTGGTACCTAAGCGTTTCGATCGCGTTAGCTTAAAAACAAATCGCACTCAGCGCTCAGGAGACAGCTATTTTATTTTTAGAATGACATCACTTAGCTAACCATGCGTTGTCATCCAAACAAACACGTCTGCAAAGTTTCAGCTCAATCTGTTAGAGGTAACTGTTTTAAAATTCATTTGTAAGTTTAGACCTAAACAAGCATACATGCAAACATTGAAAATTAAATAAAAGCTTGTACAAATACAGGCAAGGAAGTGAAGGCGGACCGATGACCTGATAAAGGTTGCGGGAATCCGATGGATACGAGACGCACAGGACCGTTCATTGTGGCGACAGTTAGGGAAGGCCTATGTCCAACAGTGTACGTCTTTCGGTTGAAATGATGATGATGAAGTGAAAGTGCAGTGGTTACAAGTGTATCTTATTCTACCGCTCAACAAGCAGCGTAACTGTTTTCTGGAATTCTAACCCCTTCAAAAATCGGCGGCGATCTCTCGCGCCGGGCCTTGGTACAGGCCATGGTCCGGAGCGAGGAGGAGTGGCAGGCGGTCGCCTCCTGCGAAGCAGTAATGCTAGTAAAGGAGGCGGCCGATCGCGTGAGGCAACGGCAACGGTCCTCACGCCCCAACCGCCGCCGGGATTCCGATCCCGATTTCCGGCCACCGTAGGCGCGGGCTTGCGGACGGCGGGCAATGGGTGGCCCGCCGCCCGACCGTCCGGTAACCGTCCGGACCAAGCTCAAGTCGTCGACGGCACGTATTGTTCCACGGGCGCCTCAGGGAGATGTCAGCAAATTGTAGGGGCCCAGCAGGGTCGAAGCCTACTGGGGCCATGAGTAGTGTGAAAACAGGAGTGGGTTTTTAGTCATTAAAAGTCTGACACGATCTCCCGCTCCGCCCAAGAGCGAGATTTGTCATAAGATGATTTTCCCACCTAAAAAAAAAACCCCTTCGAAAATGTAAGTTCATTTTCTATCAGTAAAAATATCAGGAGAAGCTGAAGATTTTTTTTTTAGATTCGAAATCATTTAATGACTTCTCCCGCCCTTGGGCGGAGCGAGGTGCTGAAGATATAAATAATTTTTTAGCCAGTAACAGTGACGAAACTGAATGAATAAATTAACATGCGTACCAGGACTGCATACTTTCAAGAAGATCCGACCTCGACGACGCTCAAAATTAAAATTTCACGAAGGCCAAAGGCTGCAGGGTGGCTGGCTAGTACTTACTACGTAGTAAATCCTACGTTAACGTGTTGTGGTCAGTATTACGATGAGTTTGCGGCTAATTAGCACTAACGTGTAGGTTAACTGGATCCTCCATGGAGTACAAGAGGTAGGTGTCGACTGGATGCGGCTCTAATTATGAAGCGTATTACAATCAAAAACAAAATAAAATTTCTCGGTGTATTTTAAGTTTAGGTATAGCTTGTCTCTTGGCCTATATACTTTGTAATAATGTTTTTGATTAGCAGAGCTTATTACCGTGTATTGATTTTATTTAAAATTTAAATCGGTCCAACTTGTAGGAGGCTTTCCAACGCTACGTCTTCCGGTACGTGGTCGCCATTCCAGAACCTGTCGGCCCCAACGGCCATCCGCTCTGCGAGCAATGTGCCCTGTGTGTGAGCAAGGTGGACCGATGACTTGGTAACGGTTGCGGGAGTCCGATGGATGCGAGATGCACAGGACCGTTCATTGGGGCGACAGTGACAGTGACTATGTCCAGTAGTGGACGTCTTTCGGCCGAAATAATGATGATGAAAATTAAAATAATGATCATTCTAAGGAAGGTGGACCGATGACCTAGTAAGGGTCGCGGGAATCCTATGGAAACGAGACGCACCGGACCGGTCCTCATGGCGACATTTTTGGCAGATCTATATCCAAAAGTGGATGTCTTTCGGTTGAAATGATGATGATGATGATTTAACTCTTCACAAAGGTTTTTTTTTCCAGTGGGAATATCATCTAATGACATCCCCGCTCTTGGGCGGAGTAAGAGGGCGTATCATACTTTTACTGATTAAAAACCCACTCCTGTTCCTTCTTTGCCATTGTTCCTGGGCCTCAGGGATCTCTTACGCGTCACCCATGGCCACAGTAGGCATCGACCCTGCTGGGCCCCTACGGTTGCTGACATATCCTTGATCAGGGATGACTGACATTTTACCACGTGATGGTAAGACCCCAGAGGACCCGTAGCACAGGTTTCACCTACTATGGGCTTCTGTCTCCCATCTGCAAACTTGTTCTTTTATAACGTATATATGGGAGATAAAATTAAAAAAAAAAATTTCTCGTTTTTAGGGTTCCGTACCTCAAAAGGAAAAAACGGAACCCTTATAGGATCAGTTTGTTGTCCGTCCGCCTGTCTGTCTGTCTGTCTGTCAAGACTCTTTATCTCGGAAACGCGTGGAGGTATCGAGTTGAAATTAAAACTCAGGTCTGCGGTCCCTTAAAGCTGTGTGTGTGTGTTAACGGAAAAAAACGATACGACCGTTTATGTCGCAAAAAACGTGTATTTCGACGCTACCAAGGGAATCAAAATTCATAGGGCACCTACTTCCCGTTGACCTAGAATCCTAAAATTTGGCATGAAGCAAGGTCTTATAACACAACTAAAGGAAAAAGTCTGAAAACTGTAAATTTGTAGTTACGTCACAAAACAAAACTTTTGCGATTCGGAAAAATCTTCGTAACTCAATTCGGGAATTGAACTGTTTTCATAGGTATGTTTGTACGGAACCCTCAGTGCGCGAGCCCGACTCGCACTTGCCCAGTTTTTTTACATTTTACAGAAAATTTTCAGGTTCGTAGTACGTTACTCCTTGTCTGTTCCATACTCGCTATGCTTTTGTGATGCAGGGCGCGCCGCTCAGGGCGCGACCATGCGTCATATTACTGCGCCCACCGACTAACTGCGGCCGCGTGGTGTCCGCGTGCTAAAGCCATGGAAACATGGAGGTTGGCATAGTCAGCCTTATAATGTCCCACTGCTGGGATCCAGACCTCCTCTCTAGGAGAAGGAATGGGCCGTAATGCACCACGCGGGCCCAGTGCAGGTTGGTGCATGTCACATGTCTTCGATTTTATGTTTTTAGGAAATGCATGTTTCCGCACGATGTTTTCCTTCACCGTTTTGAGAGCAGTGGTGATGAAATAAATTACACAAAGTAATGCGCCTTGCCGGTTTGGACCCGCGACCTACAATTCGTAAGTCGGGGCCGTTACCAGAGATTCTTGGTTATTTAGAGCCCTTTTACATGGTGGGAACTCATTAATAACTTGTTTGACTCTGGGTAGAGCGAGAGCGACAGAAGACCCACCCGTGGAGGGTGGAGGTGTGCCCCGCAAGGGCAGAGCAACGCCGTCTCCTCGTGGGGGCGATCGGCGGCAGTAATCTCTCGCGCCGGGCATTGGTACAGGCCATGGTCCGGAGTGAGGAGGAGTGGCAGGCGGTCACCTCCTTCTGCGAAGCAGTAATGCTAGCAAAGGAGGCGGCCAATCGCGTGAGGCAACGGCAACAGTCCTCACGCTCCAACCGCCGCCGGGATTCTGATCCCGATTTCCTGCCACCGTAGGCGCGGGCTTGCGGACGGCGAGCAATGGGTGGATCGCCGTTCGATCGTCCGGTAACCGTCCGGACCGAGCTCAAGTTGTTGACGGCGTGTAGTGTTCCAAGCGCGCCTCAAGGAGATGTCAGCGAAACCGTAGGGGCCCAGCAGGGTCGAAGCCTACTGGGGCCACGGGTAGTGTGAAAGCGAAGCCCGGGGCCCCGGGATGAAGGCAAAGAGGGAACAGGAGTGGGTTTTTAGTCAGTAAAAGTCTTAAACTATCTCTCGCTCCACCCAAGAGCGAGATTTGTCATTAGATGATTATCCCACCTTAAAAAAAAAAACTACATAATTATTTTTATTAAACCTGTGTACATATAACACAAAAACAAAATACACTCAGACGTCAAAGTATTCCTCCACATCGCTGACATCCGGAAATGTGCCCAGAAAGCTGGCAGCATTGCCACGTTGAATGGCAATGCTAATTCTTTGGGCGACGAACGAGCCAGCTCTCTGGTCACGTATAGTGTCGATCAATAGTAAAATAAATCAATAATAAATAAATAGGTTGTCTGAATTTCTACATAATGAATTCTAGGATATTTTCGCTAAAGAAGATTCTCTGAAGCGGAGTTCAAAGCTTCATTTGTTTATGTAATCATCCGTGTATTTATTTTAGTAGTAGTTATTTAAATAACTGGAATAAAAGATCGATTAGCATCCTTTTTCATCGTTAGGTATAGAACATAAAAGCATACCTAGTTTTACTAGCAGACGAAAGAGTTTCCGAAAACAAACACCAATTTAAATAATCGTTTCTAAATATTATCAATATCATTAGATAACCCAAGTATTTTAGCTTTAGCTCTTTTCTGTAACAATTCACACTATACTAGTTTAAGTGCTGATAAGCGATTCTAAATTCAACTAGTCTATAAAAGGTTTTCAAATAAGAACTTACTAGTTAGTTTCGAACTATTTTCTTTAACAAATGTGCACCTTAAACACATATAAGTTGGTACATCATCATTATCAAACATATCCCTTGGTTTTAGGTGGGAATTGATGCACTCAAGTGGAAGGGCGTGTCAAACTTTTACTGACTAAAGCCACACCTGTGTTCTTCAGTTGGCCTTTGCGTTCTAGGCCCATGGGTTTCATTTTCAGAAATCGGCCGATGCGAATGTCGGCGCGGTGTCAGCAAAACCGTAGGGGCCCGGCAGTGCCCGGCGAGCTACCCATTGTTCGTCGTCAGCAAGCCCGCGCCTTCGGTAGCCAGGGATCGCCCTGTGAATCCCGACGCCCGGGGCGCTGTGGCGTGAGGACGTGCGTTCCCACACGCGTGCGGCCATCTCCAACGGTAGCATTATTGCTTCACATAAGGAGGCGACCACGTCCCATTCCCTCTGTCTCCGAACCATGGCCTGAACACTATGAGTCTCCGTACTAAAGATATTACTAAAAGTAGAACTAAACAGCGCACACGTGTGCCACACAGAGTTGTAGAGCTCCACTTGATCCACGCCACGCGACGTCGTTACGTATCTGACGTGTACGTCGGTCTAATGTAGTTCTAACTTAAAGCTAGAATTACCAGATTTGTACGTAGAACGACGTCGCGTGGCGTGGATCAAGTGTAGCTCTACAAGTCTAGTTTCCATATAAAATGTATGGAGACCGACGTGCCCAGATGTTTGGCACACGTGTACGCAGTGTAGTTCTAGCTTTACTCTTCCAAAATCCCAACGATTCACCCCCAGTGCCATATTTATCGTGTGTCATCGGAATTAACGCCTTATGATTCACCCTACGTCTCGCAGACGTACGAATAGGCAACCGCGCCCCCTACTGGCCACAGTTGGCACTAATGCCATTATTTTAACGTTCAAATTACATTTTGTCAATGGTTTAGGAGATAGATGACCACTATGCTCGGCCGACTACTTAGGTACAGTGAGTTGTAGGCACATTAGACAAATTGGAATTTATTTTATTACTTGTATTTCGAAAAATACTCTTATTTTAAGAGTTTTCATTTGTTGATTATTAATTGCTGAATTTTCATTCAGTAATCTGTAATTTCGATCAAATTAATTACATTAAAGCCGGAAGTGAAGTAGTATTTTTTTCCAGATGAATAAATAACCCAATATGCAAATTTATCTTAATTGATGAATAACAAATTGTTGAAATATTTTCGTATATTAATCATATTCAGTTTGTTGCTTACATAAATTTTTCTTGTTGCTGGGTGCGATGGCCGCCGCCTCTATTTATTATTTATCTAATTTTTTAAAATTTATACATACATATTACATTATTTACATTTAAAAATACTAACTATAATTACAATAAAATAAAATAAATAATAATAAAAACCCTAATCTAATTACAACTAACTAAAACTAAAATATGGCGTCAAAAAACTCTTCCATATCGCTGTCGACTGGTAATGTGCCCAAAAGACTGGCGGCATTGCCACGCTGTATGGCAATGCTTATCCTCTGTCCGAGGTAAAAGCCAGCCCTTGGGTCACGCGAAGTGTCAACTAGACGTTTTGACAGATCTTTATACAACTTGTGAGCACTCGGACCCCACGAACCGAGAGTTTCAACCCCAAACGGTTCGAAAATATAACTTCCAACAAGGTTATTATATTTTCGCCGCTTGAGGTTCTCCGCAGCCGCAGCGGCAGCACCAGCACAACACGACGAGCTAGGAAGATGGGATGGCGCAAGAGTATCGACACAAGTAGCGTCCCATACTAAAGGCCTACCCATCTTCCATGGGAATAACGACATGCCGTCCGGTCTCTTGCCATCGTCGCGTGCCAGGCCATGGGGTTCCAATACGGCTGGAACGCCGACGGAGACAAGAGCACGACTGATGATGTCGTTGATATTCGCGTGTCGTGCTATGCGACCCGCACTTCGGCTGCATGACAGACCGTGGTGTCCGAGGCTGTTGACGACTTCGCCACAGTGACAGCGATGAGGAGAACAACAGGGAGCGCCTAGACGTAAGGAAGCAGCGAGGCGGAAAGTATTATCATCGAGCAAGGTGCCTATGTTCGATGATGGTAGTGCGTGAAGCCAGAGACCCGACTCCCACTCTCCCACAGCCAGCAGGCGCGCACGCTCCGCAGGAGCAGTAGATGTTTCAATCAAGTTTTTTTGAACTTCTTTGCAGAGCGGCTCATCCCACCGTCTTTGGAAAGATGGTTCATCGGGCTGATTAGAATTTGGGCAAGCGAGTCTCCAGGTATCTATAGCCTCGACGAAGCACGGCACATTGAAATCACTCAGTGAGGGAGATAGGATATTCCTGATTAATTTCTCAGTGCCGTGAACCGAGGATATAAAGGCTGGTAAACTAATACTAGTAATTTTGCGGACGCCGAGGCCACCCATACGGATAGGAAGGGAAGCTTGAGCCCAAGCTCGGTCATCCATGGCCACGTTTAAAATTAACGTGAGAGTATGCCGGATAATTTGGTCCATTTTTTCCAAAAGATGGGGATGTTTCCATAAATGAGAAGCGCGAAGGAAATATGTTAATTTAGGGCCGAAACAGCAGAAACGAATTATGGTGATGGCCGAATGCATATTAATTTGTAGTAATCTTTCCGAAATATCATTAAAATTTTGAATTTTTTCCTCAACAAAATTGGGAAAGGAATCCTCGAAAATAGGAGATCCTAGGAGACGAAGAGAGCTTTTTTCAATAATTTTAATTTCTGGGGCTATTGTGTTAAATTTGGAAAGAGTCAGTTGTCTGTCGGTACTGTCGGATAAGAAAAGTTCACATTTTGAGAGGTTCAGATCAAGTCCTATTGAATGAAGTTGATTTT